>CM025978.1:5253333-6549166 GCA_014839755.1 Sylvia borin | reverse complement strand
TCCCTCTGGATTCCCTTTATCCCAAATTCTCCTTTTCCCAGCACTGGATTTAGGATCATTTATTTGGGGAGGATTTTGGGGCTGTGGGGGTCGAGGCTCCCTCTGGATTCCCTTTATCCCAAATTCTCCTTTTTTCAGCTCTGGATTTGGGATCATTTTTTGGGAGGATTTTTGGGCTGTGAAGGGTGAGGCTCCTTCTGGATTCCCTTTATCCCAAATTCTTTTTCCCAGCTCTGCATTTGGGATCATTTATTCAGGATCCCAAAAATCTCCCTCTGGATTCCCTTTATCCCAATTTCTCCTTTTTCCAGCTCTGGATTTGGGATCATTTATTTAGGAGGATTTTGGGGCTGTGAAGGGTGAGGCTCCCTCTGCCTTCCCTCCATCCCAAATTCTCCTTTTCCAAGGAGTTTTTCCTTCATTTATCCTTCTGTCTTGAGCTTTTTCCAACCTGGGGAAAGGAGGAAGAGGAGGATTTAATGGGAGCTTTAATTCCTGCTGTGGATTATCCTTCCTCCTCCTCCTCCTCCTCCTCTCTAGGAGCACCCACTGGGAGCACTGGGAGCACTGGGATCACTGGTGTTCCCACCCCTCAGAGTGTGACCATCCCCAGGGGGAGGATGTTGGACATTCCAGGCGTGGGAACCCTTTGGAAAAATAAACCAAACAATCCTCTGGAATCCATCCGGGAGCAGGCAGCGGGAGAAAAGGGAAGAGGCAGAGGCAGAGGAAGCTGGAGCTCCTGGGGGACCCCTGGGGACCTTCTGGCCACCACATCTGCTGTGATAAGGAGAAAAAAAAAATTAAAAAGGTTCCTCTTTTAGGGAGTTTCAGCAATTTTTTGGGATGTGAGGGGAAAATTGGTGGGGGGAGGCACCACTGGTGCCTTTTCCAGGGGAATTTCAGCGATTTCCAGGGGAATTTCAGCGATTTCCAGGGGTTGAGTGGGATATTGGAAAGCCTTTTCTGGGGAATTTGGGCGATTTCCAGAGGATGTGAGTGGAGTATCAGGAATTCCAGGGAATTTGGGCAGAGCTCGCCCAGGGGTGTGAGGGGAAAATTCCTTCTCCAGGGAATTTGGGCAGTTTCCAGAGGTGCAAGAGGAATTTTGGGGAGTCCCCACTGGTGCCTGTTCCAGGGAATTTGGGTGATTTCCAGGGGTGTGAGGGGAAAATTGGTGAGGGGCACCGCTGGTGCCTTTTCCAGGGAATTTGGGCGATTTCCAGGGGACCTGAGCAGAATCTCAGGGAGGCACCATCAGTGCCTCAATTCCAGGGAATTCAGGCAGCTCCCTGAGGGGGTGTGAGGGGAAAATTCCTCTTCCATGGAATTCCAGCAATTTCCAGTGATGTGAGAGTGATACTGGGGGGCACCACCGGTGCCTTTTCCATAGGGAAAAAACCTCCTCCAGCCCCAAATCCCCTTTCCTCGGGCAGAATCCCGTTTTTCACACGCCGTCCCTGCCTTTGGCTCCGTTTTTCCGGCGGGGATTTGTTTTTGTTTTATTTTTTTTTTTTTTTCCCTGAGAGCCCTGACCTCTGACCCCACGGCCTGGGATCTGCAGGATGGACACTTCCCACTGTCCGTCCGTCTGTCTGTCTGTGCAGAGGGCTCCCAGGGGGTGGCCCTGGCTGGGAAAGGGATGGAATGTCCAGCTGGAGCTGCGGCCGGCGGGAGGTCACTGTCCCCTGTCCCAGTGTCCCCACGTCCTCGGGACTGCTGGGGCCACGCCTCGAGGGCTGTGTCCGGTTTGGGGTGGACACTGAGTGTGTGTCCAGTTCAGGATGGACACTGAGTGTGTGTCCAGCTCTGGGATCTCAGTTTAGGATGGACACTGAGTGCTGTGTCCAGTTTGGGATGGACACTGAGTGTTGTGTCAATTGCAGGTTTTTTGGGGTGGATCTTTGGGGGAACTGTGAGGGTTTTGGGGTGGATTTTGGGAAGGAACTGCAGGTTTTTTGGGGTTAATCTCTAGGGGGAACTGTGGGGTTTTTGGGGTGAATCTTTGGGGCAATTTCAGGTTTTTTTGGGCGGATCTTTGGGGCAATTTCAGGTTTTTTGGGGTGAATCTTTGGGGCAATTTCAGGGTTTTTTTTGGGGTGGATCTTTGGGGCAACTGCAGGTTTTTTGGGGTGGATTTTGGGAAGGAAATGCAGGTTTTTTTGGGTGAATCTTAGGGGGAACTGCAGGGATTTTTTGGGGTGGATTTTGGGAAGGAATGTCAGTTTTTTGAGGGGTGGATCTTCGGGGGAACTGCAGTTTTTTTGGGATAGATTTTGGGAAGGAACTGCAGGTTTTTTGGGGTGGATCTTTGGGGTAATTTCAGGTTTTTTGGGGTGAATTTTTGCCCTTGAGGGGCTGAGCTGTACATCTTTTATAGCTCTGTATCTCCAAAATATCTGGTCTATTCACAAGGCGACCACTGGAAAGTTGTTTTCAGTTCCCTTTCTCTCTCCCCAACGTCTGCCCTGTCCCTTTCCGGGTCAGAATGTTTTATCTCAGAGTTTGCACACAGATGAGAGTTTTCTGTCAGGCTTTGGGAACTCTGCCAAAATTTGGGAAATCCATTTCCTACGAGAGGGCAGGACTGTGCTGGGAGTCCCTGGGGTTTGGGAAGAGCACCCAAGGGTGCTCCTGAGAGTCCCTGGATAATTTGGGATGTGCTCCTGGGATGTTCCTGGGAGTCAGTGAGGTGGTTCTCGTGGCTCTGGGATTTGGGATGAGCACCCAGGGGTGCTCCTGGGGGACTCTGAGGTGGCTCTGGTGGCTCTGGGAGTCCTTGGATAATTTGGGATGTGCTCCTGGGATGCTCCTGGGAGTCAGTGAGGTGGCTGTGGTGGCTCTGGGATTTGGGATGGGCACCCAGGGGTGCTCCTGGGGAGCACTGAGGTGACTCTGGGAGTCCCTGGGATTTGGGAAGAGCACCCAGGGGTGCTCCTAAAAGTCCTTGGATAATTTGGGATGCTCCTGGGGAGCAGTGAAGTGGCTCTGGGTTTTGGCATGAGCACCCAGGGGTGCTCTGGGGGATCAGTGTGGTGGCTCTGGGAGTCCCTGGATAATTTGGGATGCACTCCTGGGATGCTCCTGGGAGTCAGTGAGGTGGCTGTGGTGGCTCTGGGATTTGGGATGGGCACCCAGGGGTGTCCCTGGGGAGCACTGAGGTGGCTCTGGCAGTCCCTGGATTTGGGATGAGCACCCAGGGATGTTCCAGGGGGTCAGTGAGGTGGCTCTGGTGTCTCTGGGAATCCCTGGGATTTCAGATGCACTCCTGGGATGCTCCTGGGGATCAGAGGGGTGGCTCTGGGGTTTGGGATGGGCACCCAGGGGTGCCCCTGGGGACACTGAGGTGGCTCTGGTGTCTCTGGGAATCCCTGGGATTTCGGATGCACTCCTGGGATGCTCCTGGGAGTCCCTGGCTAATTCGGGATGCGCTCCTGGGCTGCACCGAGGTGGCTCTGGTGGCTCTGGGATCCCTGTCCCTCCTCCCCCGGCGGGCACATTCCTGGGCTCTGACTTCAAAGGCTGTTGGTGGATAACAGAGCCCGGCAGCCTTGGCAACCCTGGCAGCAGCTGCTGCCTCTGCTGCGGCCCGGCACGGCCCTCCTGCCCCTCTGCCCCCGGCATTTTGGGGACACCTTTTCCTGGGGTTTATTGTGCCCTCCTGCCCCTCTGCCCCCGGGATTTTGGGGACAGGAGCTTGTCCCATTGTTTGTTGTGTCCTCCTGCCCATGGGATTTTTGGGACAGGAGCTTGTCCTGGGGTTTGTTGTGTCCTCCTGCCCCTCTGCCCCCGGGATTTTTGGGATAGGAGCTTTTTCTGCAGTTTGTTGTGCCCCTCTGCCCCCGGGATTTTGGGGACAGGAGCTTGTCCCATTGTTTCTTGTGTCCTCCTGCCCCTCTGCCCCCGGGATTTTTGGGACAGGAGCTTTTCCTGGGGTTTGTTGTGTCCCTCTGGCTTCAGGATTTTTGGGACAGGAGCTTTTCCTGCGGTTTGTTGTGTCCCTCTGGCCCCGGGATTTTTGGGGTGAATCTTTGCTCTGGGGGATGCAGCTTTTGGGGAGAATTTCTGGGGAGAACTGCAGATTTTTTTTTGTGAATCTCTGGGAGGGATTGCAGGTTTCTAGGGGTGAATTTCTGGGGGGAATTGCAGGTTTTTGGAGGCGATTTTCTGGGGTCAACTTAGGGTTTTTGGGGGTGAATCTCTAGGGGGAACTGCAGCTTTTGGGGTGAATCTCTGGGAGAAATTGCAAATTTTAGGGGTGAATTTCTGGGGGGAATTGCAGGTTTTTGGGAGTAAACCTCTGCTCTGGGGGGATGCAGCTTTTTGGGGGGAAATTCTGGGGTCTGCAGCTTTTTGGGGTGAATCTCTGTGGGCAATTGCAGGGTTTTGGGGTCAATCTTTGCTCTGAGGAGCTGCAGCTTTTTTGGGGTGAATCTCTGGAGAATGCAGGTTTTTTTGGGGGGTGAGGGTCCATCTCCTGCTCATGCCCCTTTCCCTCAGCAGGATTTATTTTTTCCCCTGGTCTCATCCATCCTTTTTCCCTGTTTTATTTTCCATGTGCTGCCCCGTGTGGATTGTGGATTATTCATTAGGTAAGAACATCATTCCTCTCCTCTTTGGGGTGGAAAACGGGGCAGGGGAGGATTTCTCTGCGTGATCCCCCAGGCTGGAGGAGGATCATTGGGATTTACCTTTTCCTTGGATCTCTCCCGGGGCAGGTGACACAGAGGGGACAGCGAGAACTCGTCCCTTTTGTCCCCTTGCCGTGACAAAACCCCTCTGTCCCGGCTAAAAAAAAAATATTCCCTGAATCTCAGTCATCACCAGGAAGGTGAAAAAAAAAAAAAAAAAAAAAAAAAAAAAAAAAAAAAAAAAAAGGGATGTTCCAACTTTTCCCCGGCATTCCCAGATAAATTCCCTCCTGGAAAACAAACCCCCCCTCCCCTCGCCACACGTGGCTTTTTGGGATTTATGAACCCGCCCCAAATCCTCGGGGTCACTTGGTCAAGTGGGGTGAGTCGGGAGAGCTTTGCCCGAGGTTGTGACACTTAATTAACTCCAGGCCTTCCGTGGGAAACCCGAGCCCGGCCCGGGGGCCTCTGGAGAGCCGGGAATGGGCTGGGAATCAGCTGGGAAGGGGCTGGGAATGAGCAGGGAATGAACCAGGAATCAGCTGGGAATGACCTGGGAATTATCTGGGAATGAGCCGGGAATCAGCCAGGAAAGAGCTGAGAATGCACCAGGAATGAGCTGGGAATGCACCGGGAATCAATGGGGGAATCAGCTGGGAATTAACCGGGAATGAGCTGGGAATGAGCCGGGAAGCAGAGGATGCAGGAACAGCTCCCAGAAAAAGGGTCTGGGGACATTTTTGCAGCCCTAAATCAGCTCCAGCCTTTGGGTTTGTTTTTTTTTTTTTTTTTTACTGTTTTTCTTTGTGCTTTATGGTGCTTTCCTCAGGTGATTCCCTAAGTGATTCCTTAGATCATTTCTCATTTTTTCCTCAGTTTTCCTTAGGTTATTCCTTGGGTTATTCCTTGGGTTACTCCTCAGGTTATTCCTTAAGTTATTCCTCAATTTTTTTGTCAGGTTATTCCTCAGTTTTTCCTCAGTTTTTCCTCAGTTTTTCCTCAGTTTTTCCTCAGTTTTTCCTCAGTTTTTCCTCAGTTTTTCCTCAGTTTTTCCTCAGTTTTTCCTCAGTTTTTCCTCAGTTTTTCCTCAGTTTTTCCTCAGTTTTTCCTCAGTTTTTCCTCAGTTTTTCCTCAGTTTTTCCTCAGTTTTTCCTCAGTTTTTCCTCAGTTTTTCCTCAGTTTTTCCTCAGTTTTTCCTCAGTTTCCCCTCGCCTTTCCCTCAGTTTTTTTCCCTCAGTTTTTTCCTCAGCTTTTCCTCAGGTTATTCCTACAACAGGAACAGCTGGGGATGAAGGATTTTGGGGATCTCACCCCAAAATTCCTGTGAGGAAGAGGATCGAGGGGCTGCAGTCCTAGATGGGAGCAGGATCCCATCATCCTGCCCTGGAAAAGCAGGGAAAAAGCAGGGAAAAGCAGGGGAAAAGCTGGGAATCTCCTCTGGAGTTTGAAATCCTGGGAAAAGGGAGGCAGCTCTGCCCTACAAAACGGGCAACGAGACGGCGATTCTCCGGAGGGGAAAAAGGGAATGAATTTTAATGGAATCTCGAAAGAGGCGTTTAAATTTTCATGTCCCCGTCAATTATTGAAGGGGCGGGCGGAAAAGGGACTTTAAAGAGCGGAGGGAAAGGAGAGGCCACACGGATCCCTGCAGGGGATTGGCCACGGAAAGTTTGGAAAGGCTCCGGGAACGGGGAGGAGGGATTTTGGGGAATGGGGTGGGGTCCGTGCTGGGAATGAGGCTTGGCGGAATTCCCGGTGGGAGCTGATCCCGATGCAGCACGGAGGGGGGTGGGGGTGTCCCTAAGGCTGGAATGGTGGAGCACGGATGAATCCTGCCCTGGGACAGCATTCCCAAATCCTGAAGGGAAGGGAATGGTTTTTAGGGATCCTGGAGCTCATCCATAGCTCCTCTATCCCTGGGGGATAATCCCTTCGGCCTGTGGGATCAGGGCTGGGATGTGGGCTCAGAATTCCCGGTGGGAGCTGATCCCGGGAGGGATTTGGGGCTCTCCATAGTGCAGCAGGGATCCATCCCGGATCCATTCCCAGTTCCTGACCCGACAAGGGGAGGGATTTTATGGATCCTGGAGCTCATCCATGGTCCCTTCATCCCTATGGGATAACCCCTCCAGTGTGTGGGATCAGGGCTGTGAAAGATTTGGGGCTCTCCATGGTGCAGCAGGGATCCATCCTGGATCCATTCCCAGTTCCTGACCCGGCAAGGGAGGGATTTTATGGATTCTGGAGCCCGTCCATGGTTTCCTCATCCCTGTGGGATAATCCCTTCAGGCTGTGGGATCAGGGCTGGGAATGTGGGCTCAGAATTCCCGGCGGGAGCTGATCCCAGGAGGGATTTGGGGCTCTCCATGGTGCAGCAGGGATCCATCCCGGACCCATTCCCAGTTCCTGACCTGGCAAGGGAGGGATTTTATGGATTCTGGAGCCCGTCCATGGTCCCTTCATCCCTGTGGGATAATCCCTTCAGGCTGTGGGATCAGGGCTGGGAATGTGGGCTCAGAATTCCCAGTGGGAGCTGATCCCAGGAGGGATTTGGGGCTCTCCAAACTGGAATGGTGCAGCAGGGATCCATCCCGAATCCATTCCCGGTTCCTGACCTGGCAAGGGAGGGATTTTAGGGATCCTGGAGCCCGTCCATGGTTTCCTCATCCCTATGGGATAACCCCTCCAGTGTGTGGGATCAGGGCTGTGAAGGATTTGGGGCTCTCCACGGTGCAGCAGGGATCCATCCCGGATCCCTTCCCACCTCCCGGCCTGGCAAGAGGAGGGATCCCGTGGATCCCGCGCCTCTGGCACAGCTTTTCCCGGCGCACAGCTGCCCGCCGTGGCGCTGTCCCCGCGCTGTCCCCATCTGCGCGCGGGGCTGTCGCTGTCCCCAGCGCTCCTCCGCGGCCTTTCCTCCCCGCCCGGGTGCCCCAGCGCCGCTCGGGGGGCTCGGGCAGCACAAACGGCCCTTTGATTCCCGCTGCCGGGAGCTGCCAGCCCTGGCTCCTGGCCCGGAGAACAGCGCCGGGCTCCGCACACAAGCGCCCTTTGTGTGAGCGCTGGCGACACGGCGACACGGCGACACCGCCCGCCCGAGGAGGAGCTCTGCGGGCTCGCATCGTGCCGCTTTCCCCCGAAATGAAACGAAACGAAGCGGGCGAGGCTCCTCCTGTGAGCAGCCATCGCTCTGTCCCCACCCCGGGGACGGGACACAAGAGCGTTGTGCCCGGCGAATGTCCCTTTGTCCCCAGCGCTGCCGGGGGGACACGGGTTGGGGACACGGCGGCCACACAGCTCGGTGCTGCTCCTGCCCTTGTGCCCCGCTCGGGATTTGGGGTCCCCGGGACTGTCCCCGCTGTCGGGAGTGGCGCTTGGGGGGGGACCAGGGATGTCGCTCGCTGGGCGAGGTGACAAAGTGCTGTGACAAAAGGCTGCTTTGGGCTTTGTGTCCTCCCCGTGCCCTGGAGCGGGGTTTAGGATGCAGGGAGCCGCTTCCAGGGGTTTTTCTGGTTTCCCGGGGTTTTGTGGCTGTTATCCCGTCCCCTCCGCGGGGCTGGGGACACCTCGGTGGGGACAGCGGGGTGACTGTCCCCCGAGGAGGGACCCGATGCAGCAGGGAGGAGGGTTTGGGGTCCACAATCGGGGAATTCAGCGGCGGTTTCCTGGCAGGGAGGGGAAATCCAGGCCCCCAACAAAGAGCTCATTTAGGGCACAGGTGAGAAATCGCACCTGGGGCAGGGAAAGAACGATTCTGAATTAACCCGAGGCTTTGCAAAGGTCCTGGAGCTCGTCCAACCCCCGGGAAATTGTGAAACCCGCCTCGCCTTGGGTCTCCCCTGCCTCGAGCCTGTTCCCTGCGAGGACCTGCCTGCTCTGATTGCTCTGAGCAGCCCTAAAATCCAGGGAACACCGGGGGGAACTCGGGGATGCGTCGGGAACAACCTGCGGCCACATCCCCGAGGTGTGGGGCAGGAATTCCCGGAGTGTCCCGTGCCTGTTTTTCCCCTCGCTGGGAGTCGGGAAGGTGCCAGGGGCTGAGCTGCGATCCCATTTCACGACTCGTTGGGCGGCGGTGAGGCAGGAAAATGGGATTTAGGTGGAGTTGTTCCAGTTTAATCCGCCCGGGCACGGGTTGAGATCCCTGAGGCTGCCGCCGGCTCCGGCTGAACAAACTTTTCCCCTGCCTGAAATCCCCAAAGGTTTGTGCAGCACAAACTCTGCCTTCGGGGCTTTGGTGGGTTTATTTTTTATTATTTTTATTATCATTATTATTATTATTAGGGGTTTTTTTTTTTTGGTTTTCTGGTTTTTTGGGGTTTTTTAAATATTTTTATTTATTTTTTATTTTTTGGGTTTTCTGGGGTTTGTTTTGGTTTTGTTTTCTGGGTGTTTTTTGGTTTTTTGTTTGTTTTATTTTTTCTGGAGGTTTTTTGGGGGTTCTTTTTGGGGATTTTTTTTATTTATTTTGTTCGTTTCTTGGTTTTTGTGGGTTTTTTCGTGGGTTTTTTCCTCTCTCTTTCCCCTTGTCCCGGACTCCTTCCGAGTGGGGTTTTTTTTGTTTGTTTTGAGGTTGTTTTTTTTTTGGTGGTGCTGGTGGCAGCGAGGGGAAAACCTCAAATCCTCGCGAAGCAATTACCGCTAATGAGACACTTCCTACACATCTGGTTTCAATCCTGGCGGCGTGTCGGGGACTCGCAGAGCTCAGGGAAGGGAGGAAGGCGGCCGAAATCCCGGCCTCTTCCTCTCCCTCCTCCCTGGCGCTGCTCCGGGGATGTTCCCGAGCTCCAGATCCCAAATTTTCGGCTCTTTGGGGAGGGCGGGGGTCCCTTGTTGGCTGCTGATCGATCCGCTTTTGAGAGCGGGCTGTAAAGCGCCTAATTAGTGTGTAATTAGCAACAATCAGAAAAAAAAAATTCTAATTTCAGACTTCAGAAAAAAAATTTTTTAAAAATCCTAGAATTCATTGCCAGGCACGAGGAAAAATGAGAAACTCTCTGCCGAGGGATTTTTAACAAGATTCAATTGTTAAATTAACTTTTTTTTTTTAAACAAGATTCAATTGTTAAATTGAATTTTAACCCTGATTTTTTTTTTCCCCCCTGGATTTCTCCTCCTGGTTCCAGGTGTTTCCATTCCCTGGAATGCAGCAGCTTCTCCTCCTCCTCGGGATAAAAAAAACCCAACAAAAACAAAACCAAAACCACCTGGGGAAGGTCCCTCCTCCTGCCCTGCCTTTATTTCCTTTAAATCCACTTCCCGGAGCCTCCTTTCCAGGCTGAGCACCCCTGGGCTGGGTTTTTGGGGTTTTTTTTCCACCTGAGCTTTGGCCCGGGATATAAAAACACCCGGGAATGACTCAGGAGTGGCTCCGGGGGTGGCCACACGTGGCGTCCCCAGCCGCTGTCACTTGTCCCCAACACGGGGCAGTGACTCAAAGGCACGTCCTGGGTGCCTCGGGAGGGAAAAGCAAAGGGAAGGGCGGCTCAGTTCCGGCGTGGAATGATCCTCCTGCTCCTCCCGGGAATATTCCCAGCTCCCAGTGCCCGGGGAAACTTTTCCTGACCTTGGAGAGGAGCCTCCTGCTCTCCTTTTGGGTTGTTTTTTGTTTTATCGAAGTTGGACTAAAGCAAACTCTTTTTTATTTCTTCTCCCTCCCTCTCTCTCTCTCGCCTTGACGTTCTCAGCTGCCCCAGGGAGCTGAAGGGGGAAATGGAGGAATTCTGGAGGAGTTGGGAAGGAGGGTCGGGCTCCGGGGGTGGCTCAATGGCGCTTTTGTTCTGGGAATGTCGGAGGGGAACGTGTGAGCCCCGCTGGGCTGGGGGCCTCCGAGGGACAGGGACCCGCGGGAATGCTGTGGGAAGGGGCTCCAGGAGTCTCCACGAGTGACCCTTGGGTTGTGGCTCTATGAGGTCAAGTGTCCAGTGTGGCTGTGGGGTCTCCTGAGGGACAAGGACACACGGGAATGGTGTGGGAAGGGGCTGGAGTGTCCATCCAGAGCTGTGGGTGGAGGTGGCCGAGCACAGGAGTGGTCTGGTGTCCCCAGGAGTGACCCTTGGGTTGTGGCTCCCTGGGGTCAAGTGTCCAGTGTGGCTGTGGGGTCTCCTGAGGGACAGGGAGCTGTGGGATGGACGGAATTGTGTGGGAAGGGGCTGGAGTGTCCATCTGGAGTGGCTCAGTGGGATGTGGCCGAGCACAGGGGTGGTCTGGTGTCCCCAGGAGTGACCCTTGGCCTGTGGTCAAGTGTCCAGTGTGGCCGAGGGGCATCCCCCATACCAGGGGACACCAGGGTTGCCCCAGGGGACACCAGAGCTGCTCCCCAGGCCTGATGTCACCACCTCCCGTGCCAGGCACGGCGGTGACAGCGCCGCCCTGACGTGTCACCCGGCACAGGTGACAGCTGCTGGGCGCAGTGCCACTGTCCCCAAGGTGCCCGGGAGGGGCTGGCACAGCTGCCTGCTGCCACACCCCTCCCTGGGCAAACAGGACCTGCCCGGGGACTCCAGGAGTGTCCCCAAGTGCCACCAGCTGGGGAAGGGACGAAGGCGGGTGAAATCCCAGCCTCTTCCTCTCCCTCCTCCCTGGCGCTGCTCCGGGGATGTGCCACTCCTGCTGTCCCCTTGGTGCCTCCCAGCTGGACCTGGACCCCGTGGGTGTCCCCAGGGACATCCTTGGCCTCGGGTTCCCTTCCAGGGTGTCCCCAGGGACATCCTTGGCCCTGGAATTCCCTTCCAGGGTGTCCCCAGGGACATCCTCGGCCTCGGATCCCCTTCCAGGACCTGCCCCAGGTGGGACAATCACCCGGCTCTGTCCCCTGAGACTTCCTCCTGCTTCCCACCTGCGACATTTGGATCTCTGGGAACAAAGAATTCCTGCCCTGGAATTCCTGGGGCAGGATCCAGCCTGGGAAAAGGGCTGGGAGAAACCTCTGGAATCTCCCCCGGTGGTTGAGGGGGCTCGGGGAGGAGGAAATCTTGGGGGCTGCTCCTGTTGTTTTTTTTTCTTTTTCACTGCTTCTAACCTGATTTCTTCTCTCCTTTTTCTCCTCCTCTGCTTTCTAAAGAACATAGGAAGCTTCTCGCCGGTAAGTGGTGGGGTCACGCCAAACAAAACCACCAAAAACCACCCAAAACTCTCATTTTTTCCCATCCACCATCAGCCTGGTCGGTTTTTAGTCGCTGTCATCCTCATCCCCTCGGGATGTGCCCGAGCAATGGGAGCCCCGGGGGTTGTTCTCGGCCACCTCCGAAGCCACCATTGCCGTTAGATCACAGTTTTTGGGCTGTCCCCTGCCTGTCCCCTCCCTCCCTGCCCACCTTTGTCCCCACCCTGGGGGCGGCGCCGCTGTGATCTAAGAGCTCCTCTCTTTAGTGTTCGCCTCATCTTCCTCATCATCTTCATCCTCAGCCTCTCCCCTGCGCCCGGGGAGGGCGGGCAGAGCTCTCCGGGCTCCCACTGGGGCGGACTGGGAGGACTGGGACGGGAATTTGGGGTTTTCCCATCGCGGGGATTGCTGTCCTGGGCCTGGCTGAGCTGGGGAGCTCCAGGTGTGGGGACAATTCCCTGGGAATTTCCATGGAGAAGCCGCGGAGGCGGGACACGAGGAGCCGGGGGTGGGTTGAGCTGGAGGAGGGAGGGTTTGGAGAGAATTAATCAGTTTTTACGGTGAAGGTGCCCAGAGGAGCTGCCCCAGGGTCCAAGGCTCGGTTGGATGGGGCAGAGGAGAAGGGACTGAACCAGGATTTGGGGTTGGAGCTGCTCCTCTGCCCCGTTTTCTGCTCACCCCGGGGCTTTTGGGGCCACAGCTGACCCCGAAGCGCCTTTTTGGGGTGATTTGATTTGGGACAAAGCTGTGCCAGGGCTGCCCTCGGTGCCGCAGGAGCAGGGATTGAGCCAGGAGTGTCCCAGGTTTGGGGTTGGAGCTGCTCCTCTTCCTGCTTTTCTGCTCACCACAAGACTTCGTTGACCCCAAAACAACTTTTGGGGTGATTTTAGGTGGGACCAAGCTGTGCCAGCCCTGCCTTCGGGTGCCAGAGGAGAAGGGATTGAACTGGGATTTGGGATTGGGGCTCTTCTTCTTCCCACCCTGGAGCTCCTCTGCTCACCCCAAGACTTTTGGGATCACAGCCGACCCCAAAGCAGCTTTTTGGGGTGATTTGATTTGGGACAAAGCTGTGCCAGGGCTGCCCTCGGTGCCACAGGAGCAGGGGTTGAGCCAGGAGCTGTGCAGGCCGCTGGATAAAGCCGCTGCTCCTGGATTTCCTCTTCTGTCCCTGAGCTGATCCCATCGGGGATGATCCCATTGGGAATGATCCAATGGTCCCACGGGGAATGATCCCATTGGGAATGGTCCCATTGGGGATGATCCCATAGGGAATGATCCCACCGGGGATGGTCCCATTGGGAATGATCCCATTGGGAATGATCCAATGGTCCCATAGGGAATGATCCCACCGGGAATGGTCCCATCGGGAATGATCCAATGATCCCATCGGGAATGGTCCAATGGTCCCACGGGGAATGATCCCACCAGGAATGATCCCACCGGGGATGATCCCATTGGGAATGATCCCACCGGGGATGATCCCACCAGGAATGATCCCACCGGGGATGGTCCCGGGGGCTGTGCTGGGACACGGAATTCCGGGAATTTCCCCGGGAAAGCCGCAGGCTGGCGGCTGCTCGGGGAAGATTCCCGAGCCCACAGCATCCTCTGCCGGCTGCCTGCTGCTCCTTCCCGGGCTCCTCGGGGATGCGGGAATCCCGCCCTCTTCCCGGGGATAAATCCTGCCCGGGTGATGCCACCCCCGCTGGTGACAGCGCAGGGGACACGGGCGGGCGGGTTGGGCCCCTTCCAGAGCTGGAAAAAGGGTTTGGATTCCCGGGAATGTTGTGCCTCATCCAGCCCTCAAACTCCTCTAGGCGGGATTTTGAAGTGTTGGAAATGTCCCTTTGTCGCCGTTTTTTTGTCCGCTTTTTTTCTTTTTTTCGCCGTTTTTCGTTCGCCTATTTTTTTTTTTTTTTGTCCCCCCTTTTTTTTTTTGTCCCCGGGGGTGCCCCGGGCTGTGCCCCGCTCCGCTCGGAGCTCGGCCGGGATTCCCGGCGGCAGGTGGCGGTGCGAGCCCGCGGAGGAGCCGCGACACCCTCGGCGGTGGCTTCCGGAGCGTCGGGACAGGGGGACACTCGGGGGGTTTGTCACCGTCACCGCTGGCTCTGTCCTGGCTGCTGTGGGCAGGGGACACTTTTGGGGTTTGTCACTTTGTCCCCATGCCCGTCCTGCTGCCCCTTTCTCCTGGCTCCAGGCAGAGGACACTTTTGGGATTTGTCACCATCCCTCCTGTGTCTCTCTCCTGGCTCCAGGCAGGGGACACTCAGGGGATTGTCACTGTCACTGCTGTGTCTCCCCTGGCTCCAGGCAGGGGACACTCAGGGGATTGTCATTGTCACTGCTGTGTCTCTCCTGGCTGCTGTGGGCAGAGGACACTCGGGGGGTTTGTCATTGTCACTGCTGCGTCTCTCCTGGCTGCTGTGGGCAGGGGACACTCAGGGGATTGTCCCCGTCCCCTCCCTGCTGCATCTCTGGGCAGGGGACACTCTGAGGTTTGTCACTTTGTCCCCGTCCTGCTGCCCCTCTCTCCTGGCTCCAGGCAGGGGACACTCGTGGGTCTGTCACTGTCACTGCTGTGTCTCTCCTGGCTGTTCAGGACAAGGGACACTCAGGGGATTGTCACCATCACCGCTGTGTCTGTCCTGGCTGCTGGGGACAGGGGACACTCGTGGGTTTGTCACTGTCACTGTCACCGCTGTGTCTCTCTCCTGGCTGCTCAGGACAAGGGACACTCAGGGGATTGTCACCATCCCTGCTGTGTCTGTCCTGGCTGCTGTGGGCAGGGGACACTCAGGGGATTGTCACCATCCCTGCTGTGTCTGTCCTGGCTGCTGTGGGCAGGGGACACTCAGGGGATTGTCACCATCCCTGCTGTGTCTGTCCTGGCTGCTGTGGGCAGGGACACTTTGGGATTTGGGAGAGAACTCCCTCTCCTTCCTCCTCCTCCTCCTCCTCACGTGGCTCCGCAGGCGCTGTCACATAAATCCCGATTTATCTCCCTTCCCAAACGGGATTAGCGGGAATCAGCCCGCCGGCAGGGGAGGGGGTGACTGACAGCTGTCAATCATCTCCCAAAACAGCTCCCATTTTTGGGGTGTTTCGGGCTGGGGGATGGGATCTGAGAGGCAGAAGCGGGGAGGGATTTAAGGTGTCGCTTCCCAAGGGACAAGCTGCAGGAAAATCGGGATTTTTCCCTCCCGGCCGCCCCTCCCCGCCCCCACTGCCACCTTCTGTCACCTCCGGGTGGCACCGCGGGCTGGGGCGGCTCCGAAATGGGGTCACGAGGGTGGGGATGGGGATGAAGATGGGGATGAGGATGAGGAGACAGATGAGGATGAGGATGGGGATGAAGATAGGGATGAGGAGATGGATGAAGATGAGGTTAGGATAAAGATGAGGGTGAGAATGAAGATGGGGATGAAGATGGGGATGAGAGTGAGGATGAGAGTGAGGCTGGGGATGAGGGTGAGGCTGGGGTTAGGATGAGGATGACGAGGATGAGGATGATGAGGGTGAGGATGGGGTTGGGAATGAGGATGATGAGGGTGAAGATGATGAGGATGAGGCTGGGGGTTAGGATGAGGATGATGAGGATGGGGGTGAGGATGATGAGGGTGAGGATGATGAGGATGAGGCTGGGGGTTAGGATGAGGATGATGAGGATGGGGATGAGGATGATGAGGGTGAGGAGCCGATCAGCGCACAAAGGCCGCTGAGCCCCAGGCGGGGCTGCCCCTGGAAGTGGCCCCGCGGTGGCCGGAGGGGACGGGGCACCGTGGGGAAGGGACGCCCGTGATTTGCATGAGAAAACCGCGGGGGACGCGGATGGCCTCGGGGGTTGTGCGGAGCCCAGCCGGGGACTGCTCCTGGATCCATGGGGAGGATCTGAAACCTCTGAAACCCGCCTGCGGGGGGACAGGGAGGGGACAGGGATGGGACAGGGAGGGGACAAGGATTGGCAGGTGGAGACAGGAGGGGACAGGGAGGGGACAGGGATGGCCAGGAGGGGACAGGGATTACCCAGGAGGGGACAGAGATGGGCCAGCAGGGGACAGGGATGAGGCAGGAGGGGACAAGAGGAGCCAGAGAGGGGACAGGGAGGGGACAGCAGCGATGTCAGCAGGGCAGCGCCCAGGTGGGGGCATGGGGCAGGAATCTGGCACCCGAATCCCGGCAGGGGTGGGAGAATGCGGGGAAAAGCGCTTCCTTTTGAGCAGGAATTCCACAGGGAGCAGGAATTCTATTGGGGAACAGGAATTCCACGGGGGAACAGGAATTCCGTGGGAATTTTCCCCTTTTTCCCGGCTGGATTTGGGGACGCTGTGCCCAACCCGTGCCCCTCCCTCTCTAATAATGTCCTAAAGAATAATAACCAGGGTTGGGGTTTGTGGGGTTTTTTTGTGGTTTGTTGTTGTTGTTTGGGGGTTTTTTGGGGAGGGGGGCTCGGTTGTTCTTTGTTGGTTTTGTTGTTGTTCTTGTTTCTTTGGGGGTTTTTTTGGGGGGTGTTTTCTTTTTCTTATTTTGTGGGGTTTTGATTTTTTTGGGGCAGGATTTGTTGTTTTTTTTTCTTTCCAGTTTATTTTTTTGTTTGTTTGTTTATTTTTTAGGGGGCGACATTTTGTTTTGTGGGTTTTTTTTACCTTGGGGAGGGATTTTGAGGTGTTTGTTTGTGGTTTTTTTTTATTTGTTTGCTTGTTTTTTGTTGTTATTGGGGTGTTTTTTTCCTTTTTTTTTTTTCGGGGGGGGGGAATTATTTGTTTTGGGTTTTTTTTTAGTTGGTTTTTTTTTTTTTTTTTTTGGCTGCTCTTCCCGTGGCTCCGCCGTCCTTGGGGGTCTCTCCCTCCCCATAACGGGAGGGTGGGCGACACCCACAGAGCTGCGAGCGCTCCCTCCCTCCCTCCTCCTTCCTCCTCCTCCTCCTCCTCCTCCTCCTCCTCCCGCCACCTCCAGCGGGGGCAGAAGGGCTGCGCCCCCCTCCCGGCCTTTCCCACCCCTCTTTTCACCCCCGGGGGGCTCCTGGGAGGTGTCCCCCCGCCCCATCCGGGGGGTGAGGCAGCGACCCCCGCCCAGCCCCGCTCTTTGTCCGCGCCGCGCCCCTGCGCCCCCTCCCCTTTGTTGGCCACCGAACCCTCGGCGGGGGCTCCTTGGGCGGAGGGGAGGGCTGGGAGGATGGAGAGGCCACGACGAGGAGGAGGAGGAGGAGGAGGGAAGAAGAAGAAGCAGCAGCAGCAGCAGCGGGGCGTGGAGAAGGCGCTGCTCCGCGCTGCCTCCGCGCTGCCTCTCCCTTGTCTCGCATCTTTTCGGTATTGAGGATTTATTTTCTCGGCCGTTCGTGGCTCCGGGCGGGGCTGGAATGTCCCAGCGGATACAGCAGGAGGAGGACAGCGGCCGCAGCGTCCCCAGGACGGTGCCCGTGCCCCGCGGGCCGAACCGGGCTCCAGGAGGGCGGCCCGAGGTGCCGCAGGGTTCTGGAGAGGTCGGGTTCGGGATGGAAGCGCCGCGGAGCTGAGCCACGGGGGGCTGAGCGTCCGGCTGGAGCGGAGCCTCGGGCTGCTCCCGGGGTTGTGGGTTTCTCCCGGAGTCCTCGGGGTGCTCCCGGGATTGTTTGGGGTGCTCCCGGGATTGTGGGGTGCTCCCGGGAGTGTGGGGTGCTCCCGGGATTGTGTGGGGTGCTCCCGGGATTGTGGGGTGCTCCCAGGATTGTGAGGTGCTCCTGGAATTGTGTGGGGTGCTCCTGGAATTGTAGGGTGCTCCTGGGATTGTGTGAGGTGCTCCCGGAATTGTGTGGGGTGTTCCTGGGATTGTGGGGTGCTCCCGGGATTGTGTGGGGTGCTCCCGGGATTGTGTGGGGTGCTCCCGGGATTGTGTGGGGTGCTCCTGGAATTGTGGGGTGCTCCCGGGATTGTGGGGTGCTCCCGAGATTGTGTGGGGTGTTCCTGGGATTGTGAGGTGCTCCCGGAATTGTGTGGGGTGCTCCTGGAATTGTGGGGTGCTCCCGGAATTGTGGGGTGCTCCTGGAATTTTGGGTTTCTCCCGGAGTCCTCAGGCTGCTCCCGGGATTGTGGGGTGCTCCCGGAATTGTGTGGGCTGCTCCTGGAATTGTGTGAGGTGCTCCTGGAATTTTGGGCTGCTCCTGGAATTTTGGGTTTCTCCCGGAATTTTGGGCTGCTCCTGGAATCCTTGGGCTGCCCACGGACTCCTCGGGCTGCTACTGGAATCTTGCTGCTCCCAGAATTTTGGGTTTCTCCCGGAGTCCTTGGACTGCTCCCAGAATCTTTGGGCTGCTCTCAAGGTATTTGGGCTTCTCCTGGAATTTTGGGGTTCTCCTGGAATCCTCGGGCTGCTCTCGGAATTTTTGGGGTTCTCCTGAAACCTTGGCTGCTCCTGGGAATCTTTGGGCTGCTCCCAGAATTTTGGATTTCTCCCGGAGTCTTTAGGCTGATCCCAGAATCTTTGGGCTGCTCTCAAGATTTTGGGCTTCTCCTGGAATTTTGGGCTTCTCCTGGAATCCTCAGGCTGCTCCTGGGATATTTGGGTTGCTCCTGGAGTCTTTAGGCTGCTTCTGGAATTTTGGGTTTCTCCTGGAATTTTGGGCTTCCCCTGAAATCTTGGCTGCTCCCAGAATCTTGGCCTTTTTAAAGGAATATTTTTGGGCTTCTCCTGGAATATTTTGGGCTTCTCCTGGAATTTCGGGCTGCTCCCGGCTGCAGGGACTTGCCAGAGGAGCCGCTGGACAGAGGGGACAGCTCCGTGCTCCCACAGCGAGGCCGGCGTGGATGTGAGGGGACATCCCTGAGGGTCTGAGAGAGAAAAAATATCCCTGAGGATCTGAGAGGATATTCCAAAGGATCTGAGAGAGAAAATATCCCTGAGGGTCTGAGAGAATATTCCAAAGGATCTGAGAGAGAAAATATCCCTGAGGATTTGAGAGAATATCCCTGAGGATCTGAGAGAGAAAATATCCCTGAGGATCTGAGAGAGGATATTCCAAAGGATCAGAGAATATTCCTGAGGATTCAGGAGTACATCCCTGAGGACTTGAGAGAGAGAATATCCCAAATATCTGAGAGAATATCCCTGAGGACCTGAGAGAGAGAATATTCCAAAGGATCTGAGAGAGAATATCCTGGAGGATCTGAGAAGACATTCCAAAGGATTTGGGAGAGAGAATATTCCAAAGGATCCGAGAGGACATCCCTGAGGGTCTGAGAGAGAGAATATCCTGGAGGATCCGAGGACATCCCTGCGGACGGGGACATTCCCGAGCTGGCAGCGCCCTGTGCTGTCCCTGTCCCTGTCCCTGTCCCAGGGCCGCTCCCGCTGTCACCACCGTGACATTCCCGGCCGTTCCCACCCTCCTCCTCCTCACCCTGCCGGGCTCCTCCTCGGTTTTGGAGCCCTCAGCGCCGGGAATTTTTTTGTTTCCTTTCCCTGAATTGACACCCCGGGGTGGGTGTCGCTGTGTCCCTCCACTGTCCCCGAGGCCACCACCATGTCACCGCCGGCCACCACCAACTCCTGAAGGTGCCACCAACTCCTGAAGGTGCCCCCAAACCAGGGCGGGATGGGAACCTCGGGGAAAACATAAAACCTGCCCCCCCCCCAAAAAAAACCCCAAAAAACCCACCCCGAGGGGAAAAAGGACCCGATGTGAGCCTTGTGGTGACTCTGGCGGGCTGTGACGGTGACGGTGACAGCCCAGCATGACAGCGTGCCACCACCCCGTGGCAGCCCTGGAGAGGGACCGGCTGTACCAGCACAAGGTGTCCCTGGTGGTGCGTTACTTCATGATCCCCTGCAACATCTGCCTCATCCTCCTGGCCACCTCCACGCTGGGCTTCGCCGTGCTCCTCTTCCTCAACAACTGTACGTGGCCCCTGCTGAGGGGCTGGGGGGGCTTTGGGGACTTTGGGGGGCTCCAGGTGCTGCCAAGTGGCTTTTTGGGGGGCTCCAGGTGCGGCCAGGTGGCCTTTTGGGGGTTGTGGTGGCGTTTTGGGGGGCTCCAGGTGTCACCAAGTCCCTTTTTGGGGGCTGTGATGGTGTTTTGGGGGGCTCCAGGTGTCACCAAGTCCCTTTTTGGGGGGCTGTGATGGTGTTTTGAGGAGCTCCAGGTGCCACCAAGTGGTTCTTTGGGGGTTGTGGTGATGTTTTGGGGGCTCCAGGTGCCACCAAGTGGCTTTTTAGGGGCACCAAGTGGCATTTTGAGGGCTCCAGGTCCAACCAGGTGGCTTTTTTGGGGCTCCAAGTGCCACCAAGTGGCGTTTTGGGGGCCTCTAGCTACCACCAAGTCTCTTTTTGGGGGTCATGATGGTGTTTTGGGGGGCTCCAGGTGTCACCAAGTGGTTCTTTGGGGGTTGTGGTGATGTTTTGGGGGCTCCAGGTCCAACCAAGTGGCTTTTTAGGGGCACCAAGTGGCATTTTGGGGGCCTCCAGGTGCCACCGAGTCCCTTTTTGTGGGTCATGATGGTGTTTTGGGGGGCTCCAGGCACCACCAAGTCCCTTTTTGTGGGTCGTGATGGTGTTTTGGGGGGCACCAGGTGCCACCAAGTCCCTTTTTGGGGGGCTGTGGTGCCATTTGGGGGGCTCCAGGCGCCACCAGCTGGGTTTTTCCCGGAGTCCCTGGTTCCCTCGGGGACAATTCGGGGATTGGCAGCTCCCCCGGGGCTGTGCCCCACTTTTCCCTGGCAGGGAGGAGGGAGCAGAGCTGTGGGGGCGGCCCCGCGTGGGCTCCCACCTGCTGCTGCCGGAGGGCAAATCCCAAATCCCGGCGGTGATCCGGGGGATGGGAGCGTTTGGGAAGGGCTGGGGGTGATCCAGGGGGATGTGGATTTGGGAAGGTGGTGATCCAAGGGGATGGGAGCGTTTGGAAGAGCAGGAGATGATCCAGGGGGATGTGGATTTGGGAAGGGCTGGGGGTGATCCCAAGGGATGTGGATTTGGGAAGGCTGGGGGTGATCCAGGGGGATGTGAAGGTTTGGGAAGGGCTGGGGGTGATCCAGGGGGATATGAGGGTTTGGAAGAGCAGATGTTAGGATTTGGGAGGGGATGTGAGGGTTCGGAAGGTGACAATCCCGAGGGGTTGTGAGGGTTTGGGAAGGTGATCGTCCAGGGGATGTGAGGGTTTGGACGAGCAGGAGATGTGAGGTTTTGGAAAGGTGACAATCCCAAGGGGATGTGGATTTGGGAAGGGCTGGTGGTGATCCAAGGGGATGGGAGGGTTTAGGAAGAGCTGGTGATGATCCCGAGGGATGTGAGGGTTTGGGAAGGTGATCGTCCAGGGGATATGAGGGTTTGGAAGAGCAGGAGATGTGAGGATCTGGGAGGGAATGTGAGGTTTTGGGAAGGGCTGGTGATGATCAGGGGAATTTGAGGGTTTGGGAAGGTGACGATCCAGGAGTGTTTGGAAGAGCAGGAGATCATCCAGGGGTTGTGAAGGTTTGGGAAGAGCTGGTGATGATCCCGAGGGTTGTGAGGGTTTGGAAGAGCAGGAGATGATCCAGGGGAATTTGAGGGTCTGAGAAGGTGATGATCCTGAGGGATGTGAGGGTTTGGGAAGGATGCAGAGCTGGGTTGCCATGCCCAGGACCTGTCTGGGGACAGGGGGACCTTTTCCTGGGCTGTCCTTTCCCTCAGGAAAAAAGGGAATAACCTTCCCCTCAGGTAAAAAAAAATGGGAATAACCTTTCCCTCAGGAAAAAAAATGGGAATGACCTTTCCCTCAGGTAAAAAAAAAAAAAGGGAATAACCTTTTCTTCATGTAAAAAATAAAAAGGAATTACCTTTCCCTCAGGAAATAGGGAATGACTTTTCCCTTAGGGAAAAAAAGAAGGGAATGACCTTTCCCTCAGGGAAAAAAAGGGAATAACCTTTTTCTCAGGAAATAGGGAATGACCTTCCCCTCAGGTAAAAAAAAAAAAAAAAGGAATTACCTTTCCCTCAGGAAATAGGGAATGACTTTTCCCTTAGGAAAAACAAAAAGGGAATGACCTTTCCCTCAGGTAAAAAAAAAAAAAAAAAGGAATGACCTTTCCCTTAGGAAATAGGGAATAACCTTTCCCTCAGGGAAAACAAACCGTGCTGACCCAGGGATCCGTGTGTGGAGCCCTGCAGCGCAGGGGGATGCAGGATTTGGGTGAGGATTGAGGACACGTGTCTCAGGATTTCCGGGATTTCTTTCTCCAGGGATTTTCCCGGCTGGAAAATCCCCGCCCTGGCCGAGGAATCCCAGTACAATGGGGATTGGAGCCCCACAGACGGGAGGGGAATGTGGCTCCGGGGCCCTGCTCTGAGGAGTCAGCAAAACGGGGCTGTTTGGGGTTTTTAGGGTGGTTTTGGGGTATTTTTTAGGGGGGGGGATTGTCTGGCTGGTTGGTTTGGGGTTTTTTAGGGTTTGTTTTTTTTTAGGGGGGTTCTGGTTGGTTGGTTGGTTTGGTGGTTTTTTTTGTTTGTTTGTTTGTTTTTTTTTTAAGTTTTTTTAGGGGTTTGGTTGGTTGGTTTGGGGTTTTTTGGGGATTTTTTTAAGGGGGTTGGTTGGTTTGGGTTTTTGTTTGTTTGGTTGGTTACTTTTTTGTTTTTTTTTGGTTTTTGTTTTGTTTTTTTTTTTGTTTTTTTTTTGTTTGTTTGGGGTTTTTTGTTTTTGTTTTTTTTGTTCTTTTTTTTGTTTTTTTGTTTTTTTGGTTTTTTGGGTTTTTTTTTTTCTTTTGCTTTTTGGGGGTTTATTTTATTTGTTTCAGGAGGTTTATTTTGTTCGTTTTGGGTTTGTTTTTTTTTTTGTTGGTTCGGGTGTTTATCTTATTTCCCCCTAAAGTTCTGGCTGTAAACCTGATCCCTGAGGTTTTGGGTGAGGCATTTTGGGGCCTGGGGCAGAGCTCAGCTCAAGGTCCCCAAACCCCGAGGTGATGCTTCTCTTTGGGACCTTTGGTGCCACCCACGGCATCTCCCAGCTGCTGCTGCCCCTTTTTTCCCTTTTTTTGGCATTTTTTGGATCATTCCCTGCTCAGGCATCACCTAACCCATGACATTTTTGGGGTGACCCACCCCAAAATCAGCCTCACAACCCTCAGGGGACACGGGGTGGGACAAATCCCAACCCTAAAATCCCACCCTGGAGACGCTCCATCCCTTCCCAAAACGGGATTTGGTGATCCCGGCTCCTCTTCCTGCCCCTGCCGGGAGCCCAAACCTGGAGAAAACATCCCAAAAAAACAAAAATAAAGGTGGGGCTGGGGGCAGAGGAGGGACCCGGGACAGAGCCGTGGGTTTTAGGTTTTAAAATTTGTTTTCTTGCAGATAAACCCAACAGTTACTTCACACAGACGCCGCCGACGCCGCGGGATGGTGAGTGCAGAGTTTGGGGACTCTCCTGGGGGGGTTTTATCCCTCAAAAATGGGGGAAAAGGGAATGGTTTTATCCCTCAAAAATGGGGGAAAAGGGAATGGTTTTATCCCTCAAAAATGGGGGAAAAGGGAATGGGTTTTTGCCTCAAAAATGGGGGAAAAGGAAATAGGTTTTTGCTTCAAAAGGAAAAAAAATAGGGAATTTTTTTTCCTCAAAAATGGGGGGAAAGGGAATGGTTTTATCCTTCAAAAATGGGGAAAAAGGGATGGTTTTTGCCTCAAAAGGGAAAAAAAAAGGGAATTTTTTTTCCTTCAAAAAGGAAAAAAAAAAAAAAACGGGAATGGTTTTATCCCTCAAAAATGGGGATAAAGGAATGGTTTTTGCCTCAAAAATGGGGAAAAGGAGTGGATTTTCCCTCAAAAAGGAAAAAAAAATGGAATGGTTTTCTCCTTCAAGAAGGAAAAAAAAGGGAATGGTTTTCCCTCTTAAAAATGGGGAAAAGGAATGGTTTTTGCCTCAAAAAATGGGGAAAAAGGGATGGTTTTATCCTCAAGAATGGGAAAAACGGAATGGAATTTTCCTCAAAAAAGGGAATGAATTTTTCCTCAGGAAAAAAGGGGAACTTTTTTTCCTCAAAAAGAGAAAAAAGGCAATGGTTTTCTCCTTCAAAAAGGGGAAAAAAGGAATGGCCTGTTCCTCAATAAGGGAAAAAGGGGAATGGATTTTCCCTCAGGAAAAGGGGAATGGCCTTTCCTGGAAAAAGGGCAAAAGGGGATGGCATTTTCCTCAAAAAGAGCAAAAGGGGATGGCATTTTCCTCAAGAAGGGAATAAAGGGAATGGATTTCCCTCGAAAAGGGAAAAAAAGGGAATATTCTTTCCCTCAGGAAAATAAAGTCTCCTGATCCATTTGGGATTTTGGGTCCCTTCCAGCTTGGCTCAGGGGTTCAGGATTAGGGTGACGTCCCTCACTCCTCCCTTTCCCCAGGGATTTTCCTGCCTGGAAACAAGGAAAAGCTAAAAAAAATTTAAATATTTCCTACATTTTCCCCTGGATTTCCTCTCCCACTTTTCCTCTTTTTCGCAGAGAAGCAACTTTTGGATGAGATTTTTTTAAAATTGAATTTATTTTAATTTTTTTTTTAATTTTTATTTTTTTTGGTGAGGTTTTTATCAGCCAGCTGCCTCAGGAGCAGGGCAGGCGAGCCCCAGGCTGAGATAAAACCATCACAGGAGCTTTTGTTCCCTTTAAAACTCGGGTTTAAAATCCCTCCCTTTGCTGGCAGCCTCTTCCCCCACACCTCCACGTGCACAGATAAGACAAAAATAATTTAAAAAAACCCCAAAATCCACCCAGCAGAAAACAGCAGCCAATTAAATAACCTGATTTTTGCCTTTTTTAAATTTTTTTTTTTTTTTGCCTCCTCTGCTGGAGGAGTGGGGATAGGAAAAAAAAAAAAAAAAAAAAAAAAAAAAAGATGTCGAGATAAAAATGTGATTAATCTAAAATTGGCCCCCGGGAAAAAAGGGCGTCTTTGAGTGAGAAATAAAAAATAAAAATACAATTTTAAAACAAAAAAAAAAAAACCTCCACGTGGGTGGAAACTCCTCGCTCAGGGCTCCGAAATTTTCGCAGCCCTGCCCAGGCAGATGCCAGGCTTCCAAAAGATCCTGGGTGCTCCCGCAGCAGATGGAAAAATGCCAGGTTTTGGGGGGAGAAGAAGCTGCAGAGGCTCCAGGGAGAAAATTCCCCGTGTGGGGTTTGGGAGGTGGTTTTAGGGGAAAAGGAGGACACAGGGATGGGGATGGTGATTCTGGTGGTGTTCTGTGCATCCCCGGGATGGGTTTGGGGTGTTCTGTCCATCCTTTGGGGTGTTCTGTCCACCCCTGGGATGGATTTGGGGTGTTTTGGGATGGATTTGGATTTGGGGTGTTCTGGGCCATCCCTGGGATGGGTTTAGGGCGCTCTGGGGTGGATTTGGGATGTTCTCTGCATCCCTGGGATAGATTTGGAGTGGTTCTGGTCACCCCTGGGATGGATTTGGGGTGTTCTGTTCGTCTCTGAGATGGATTTGGGGTGTTCTGGGGTGGATTTGGGATGTTCTGGGATGGATTTGGGGTGTTCTGGACCATCCCTGGGATGGGTTTGGGGTGGTCTGGGATGGATTTGGGACACTCTGGGATGAATTTGGGATGTTCTCTGCATCCCTGGGATAGATTTGGGGTGGTTCTGGTCACCCCTGGGATGGATTTGGGGTATTCTGTCCATCTCTGGGGTGGATTTGGGGTGTTCTGGGATGGATTTGGGGTGTTCTGGGATGGATTTGGAGTTCCCGGTGCTGATTTTGGGTGTCGGTCGGTGCTGGAGGTGTTCCCGAAGCCCCAGGGAGAATTTCCCTGCCCTGCCCCGGGGTAGATTTTGGGTGTCAGTCGATGTCGGAGCTCTTCCCGATGCTGATTTTGGGTGTCAGGCGATGCCCGAGGTATCCAAAAACACCCGGGGAGAATTCCCCGCCCCACCCCGGCTCTCCCCGATGCTGATTTTGGGTATCAGTCGATGCCCCCGGCTCTCCCGGAGACAGATTTTGGGTGTCGGGTGATGCCAGAGGTGTTCCCGATGCTGATTTTGGGTATCAATCGATGCCCGAGGTATCCAAAACCACCCGGGGTGAATTCCCCGGCTCCCCCCGGCCCCTCCTCGCTGTCCCCCCCGGTCCATGTGACAAATCCCGATGGCAGCGGGGCTGGCCCGGGGGACCGCCGCTCTCTCCATGGCAACGGGCACCTCGCTCAGGCGGAATTAATGCCCGGCCCTTGTCGGCGCAGGGAAAACCCCAAAATCGCCTAAAATCGCCCAAAATCTCCCTCCCGGGCAGCAGCGGCTCATCCCTGCTGGTATTCCCGGCTTTCCAGGGCTTTTTTTCCGGCGTTTTCCCGGCTGGTTTTTAGTCCCTGGGGTTTGTCACGGAGTTTCTAAATCCAGCCTTTTCCTGCGGGTTTTCCTTCTCCGTCCCCTCCCCACAGCGGGGATTTGTGGCTGTGCCTGGTAGTGTCACTCCTTGGGATCCTTTTCCTCCTTTTTTCCCTCTTTTCCTCCCCCCGTTTTCCCCCCCTTTTTTCTCCCTTTTTCCCCCTTTTTCCTCCCCTTTTCTCCCCCTTTCCCTGCCGTTCCCCTCTCCCTCTGACCCCCAAATCCATGGATTGCCTCCGTGAGCTGGAATCCCACCTCTCCTTTCCCCATCCTTTTCCTCCTTCCCCCCAGGGGGAAGCTGGAGCTGGGCCAGGCTGGAAAAACGCAGGAATTAATTCCCTTTATTTTTCCCCAACCCCCCGGGCCCTCGGGGCTGGGAGGAACCCAGAGCCATTCCCAGCGCCCAGGAGCTGCTGGAATTTTGGGAATACGGTCTAAATTTAGCACGAAGCTCTGATTAATCCCCAAACCGCTCCAGGAGCTTTTTTTTTTTTTTTTCCCTTCTTCTTTTTTTTCCCTCTTTTTTTTCCCCCACGCACTGGAAAAGAGCAGCGTTGCCATTCCGCGTGTGATTATTGTCATTCAAGCCACAGAAACGGGAATAAACTCGGGATTAATGAAGCTCGGGGCTTTGTTAAACTCCAGGAGCTCGAGAGCACTCGAAGAAGGAGTTAATCCCTCCTCAAACCTCGGCTCCTTCCCTGGGCTTTGTTCCCTGCGGGGTTTGGAATTCCCAGGATGGGGGATTTGGGGTGTTTTCCACCCTTTTTTTGGGGCTGAGGGGCTCTGAGGGGGTTTGGGGTGGGCAGAGGTTGAGGGGCTGAAAGGAGGGTAAGGGGCCTCCTCCTGGGGTTCCCACTCTGATTCCTGGGTTCTAATTCCTGCATCCCCACCCCAAATCCAGCAACCCCACCCCAAATCCAGCAACCCCACCCCAAATCCAGCATCCCCACCCCAAATCCAGCATCCCCACCCCAAATCCAGCATCCTCACCCCAAATCCAGCATCCCCACCCCAAATCCAGCATCCTCAAATCAGTTCTGCATCCCCACAGCAGCTCCTGGTGTCCCCACACTGATTCCTGGATCCCCACCCCAATTCCTGCATCCCCACCCCAAATCCAGCATCCCCACAGCGATTCCTGCATCCCCACACCCAATTCCTGCATCCCAAAACCAGCTCCTGCATCCCCACAGTGATTCCTGTGTCCCCACCCCAATTCCTGCATCCCCACAGTGATTGCGGCATTCCCAAACCCATTCCTGTGTCCCCAAAGCAGCTCCTGCATCCCTGCAGCAATTCCTGCATCCCTGCAGCAATTCCTGCATCGCCATTCCAGCCTCCAGTTTCCATCCTCCCCACCCCAGTTTCCAGCCTCCCCACCCCAAATCCAGCATCCCCATCCCAGTTTCCACCCTCCCCACCCCAGTTTCCACCCTCCCCACCCCAATCCCACCCTCCCCACCCCAATCCCAGCCTCCCCACCCCAATCCCATCCTCCCCACCCCATTCCCAGCCCCTCTGGACATCTGCAGGCGCCGTTGGATGCGGGAGGTGGAGCTGGAGCCATCTGCCCCGGCAGCTCCCGCGGAGCTCCGCTTTGGCACGGCGCTAACGAAGCTCTGCTAATTAGGGGCTGCCCGAGGCGGGGGCAGATTTGGGGCCGGTGTCGCTGCTCCCGGAGCTGGGGGGAGTTTTTGTCCCTGGGTGGGTCCTGTGCTGTCACCTCCCTCCTTCCCCGCTGTCCCTGTGGGGTGGAGCTGTGCCAGGCGAGGTTTGGGATGGATTTTGGGGGATTTTGAGGGAAAGTTTTTCCTCTGAGGGTGTTGGGGCACTGCCCAGGGAATGCCCCAAATGCTCCCCGAGAGCTCCAGGAGGGTTTGGGCAACGCTCCCAGGGGTGCACGGGGTGGGATTTGGGATTTGGGATTTGGGGGTCCCAGAATGTGCCTTCCTTTTTGTTCTGGATGTCCCTTTCCTTCCCCAATTAGCCAGAGGACGGGAACCCCGTGTTAATGTCATCTTCTGCTCTGTGGTCACCCGTGTGGTCACCCGTGTGGTCACCTGGGGCTCTGTGCCCCCGCTGTGTGCCCCCACGCCCCCCTGTGTGTGTCCCTGTGTCCCCACGCCCCTCCATGTCCCCGTACCCGCCCCGTGTGTCCCCGTGGTCACTGGTGTGTCCCCATGTCCCCATTGCCCCGTGTGGCCCTGTGCCAGCCTGTGTGTCCCCATGTCCCCTTTGTCCAAGTCTGTCCCCATATCCCCTGGTGTCCCCATGCCCCTGATGTCCCCATGTCCTCCCCTGTGTGCCCCTGTGCCCACGGGCTGTCCATGTGCCCATGTGTCCCCACATCCCTACGTGTCCCTATACCCTCGATGTCCCCTGTGTGTCCCCGTGACCCAGTGTGTCCCAGTACCCCCTGTATCCCCATGTCTCCGTGTGTCCCCACACCCCCACATGCCCCAACACTCCCGACGTCCCCTGTGTGTCCCCGTGCCCAAGGACTGTCCCTGTGCCCGTGTGTCTCCACACCCCCACATGTCCCAACACCCCCGACGTCCCCCGTGCGTCCCCGTGCCCACGGGCTGTCCCTGTGCCTGTGTGTCCCCATGTCCCCGTGTGTCCCCATGTCCCCGTGTGTCCCTATACCCCCGACGTCCCCCGTGTGTCCCCACACCCCCACATGTCCCAACACCCCTGATGTCCCCAGTGTGTCCCCGTGCCCACGGGCTGTCCCTGTGCCTGTGTGTCCCCATGTCGTCGTGTGTCCCCATGTCCCCGTGTGTCCCCACGTGCCCCAACACCCCCGACCACCCCCGTGCCCACGGGCTGTCCCTGTGCCCATGTGTCCCCACATGTCCCAACACCCCCGACGTCCCCCGTGCGTCCCTGTGCCCACGGGCTGTCCCTGTCCCCATGTGTCCCCATGTCCCCGTGTGTCCCAACACCCCCGACGTCCCCCGTGTGTCCCCGTGCCCACATTCTGTCCCCGTGTCCCCTCAGGCTGCCGGGGGATGCTGTGCGGGTTCGGGGCCGTGTGCGAGCGCAGCCCCTCGGAGCCGGGCCAGGCGTGGTGCGTGTGCAGGAAGGGTCCCTGTCCCCCCGTGGTGGCCCCGGTGTGCGGCTCCGACCACTCCACCTACAGCAACGAGTGCGAGCTGGACCGCGCCCAGTGCAACCAGCAGAGGAGGATCAAGGTGGTCAGCAAGGGACCCTGCGGTGAGTGACACCGGGGGCATTGTCCCCAAGGGGGACAGGGACAACTCGGGGTGGGGACAGGGATGGGGGACACTGAGGAGGGCGTTGGGGACAGCGTTGAGGGGGAATGATGGGAAATGATGGGAAATGGTGGGAAAATGGTGGGGAGATGGGAAAATGATGGGAAAATGGAGAAATGGTGGGAAAATGGTGGGAAAATGGTGGGAAAATGGAGAAATGGTGGGAAAATGATGGGAAAATGGAGAAATGGTGGGAAAATGGAGAAATGGTGGGAAAATGGTGGGAAAATGGAGAAATGGTGGGAAAATGATGGGAAAATGGAGAAATGGTGGGAAAATGGAGAAACGGTGGGAAAATGGTGGGAAAATGGTGGGAAAATGGAGAAATGGTGGGAAAATGATGGAAAAATGGAGAAATGGTGGGAAAATGGTGGGAAAATGGAGAAATGGTGGGAAAATGGTGGGAAAATGGTGGGAAAATGGAGAAATGGTGGGAAAATGATGGGAAAATGGAGAAATGGTGGGAAAATGGTGGGAAAATGGTAGGAAATGGTGGGAAAATGGTAGGAAATGGTGGGGAAGTGGTGGGAAAACGGCGGAAAAATGATGGGAAAATGACTGAGAAATTGTGGAAAATGGAGAAATGATGGGAAATGGTGGAGAAACAGGAAAATGATGGGAAAATGGAGAAATGGTGGAGAAATGGTGGAGAAATGATGGTAAATAGAGAAGTGATGGAGAAATGGTGGAGAAGTGACAGAAAAATTATGGGAAAATGATGGAGAAGAGATGGAAGAATAGAAAAATTATGTGAAAATTATGGGAAAATGGAGAAATGAGAAAATGATGGGGAAATGATGCAAAATGGTGGAGAAGTGATGGAAAAATAAAGAAAAATGGGAAAATTATGGAGAAAAAATGGGAAAATGAAGAAATGAGAAAACGATGGGGAAATGATGGGAAAATGGAGAAATGTTGGGGAAATGGTGGGGAAATGATGGAAAAATGGGGAAATGATGGGGAAACGATGCAAAAAATGGTGAAGAAATGACGGAAAAATAGAGAAATACTGGGAAAATTATGGAGAAAAAATGGGAAAATGGAGAAGTGAGAAAATGATGGGGAAATTACGGAAAAATGAGGAAATGATAGGAAAATTATGGAAAAACGATGGAGAAGTTAGGGAAAATGGAGAAATGATGGGGAAATAGTGTAGAAATGGGAAAATGGTGGAGAAATGATGGGAAAATGATGGAAAATGGAGAAATGATGGGAAAATGATGGAGAGATGGTGGCCACAAGGCTGGGCCTGGGACACCAAGGGCTGGGGAGGGACACTGAGGGAATCACCAGGTGAAGGGACACGGAGGATTCCCCGGCTCTGCTCCGGGAGTCAGCAGAGCGTGATCAGGAGGGAAAAATGATGGAAAAACAACGGAAAAAGGTGGGAAAAGATAGAAAAATGATGGAAAAAACGGTGGACAAACGGGATGTGTGACAACCCCACGGGGACCAACCCCTCTGTGGGACATCCCCGCTGCCCCCGGCACCTCTGTGGGGCAGGAAACATCTGGCACAGCTGGAACCGGGCTGAGCTGATCCAAGGGCACCATTCCAGCTGGGAGCTGTGGGAAGGAGCCCCCTGCAGCCTCCTCAGCTCCCAGGAGATCACCTTGACCTTTCTGTCTCAGCCCTTCTGCGCACCAGAGGTGCATTTCAGATAATGATCATCAGGAAATGACAAATTAGGAGGCGAGGGAAAAAAAAAAAAAAAGAAAGAAAAAAGTGGCGAATCAATTTGTCTGCCAGGAAATTGCTCCTCGAGCTGTTGCTCTAATCAGGGTTTGCAGGAGGAGCCCGGGGTTAATTTTCTGGAGTTCTGAGGGAAAAGAGGCTGCAGGAGATGAGGGAGAGGGTGAGGAAGGAGGAGAGGGAGCTCCTTCCTCTGTGCCGAGGGTTTGGGATGATCCTGGGATGGGCGCTGAGGGATGGACAGGGAATGGCTCTGCCTCTGGCATCCGCTGGAGCTGCTGGAAAATCATCTCCTGCTGCAGGATTGGGGCATTTGGAGGGATGGGTTTGGGGGTTGTTCCGTGAGAGGAGCAGGAGCACGTCCTGTGCCAGGCTGTCACCTGTGCCACATCCCCTCTCCTGTCCCTCAGGCTGAAAGTGATGGGGAAAAGCTGATGGAAAATTATCCATTGGTGCAGGATTGGGGCATTTTGAGGGATGAATTTTGGGAATATCAGGATATTTTGGGGTTATTCCATTGAGGAATAGGGCATCCCATACCACACTCTCACCCGTGTCCCCTCCCCTGTCCCTCAGGCTCTGAGGATCCACTGAAGCTGATAAAAAGCCATCCATTGGTGCAGGATTGGGGTGTTTGGAGGGATGAATTTTGGGAATATTGGGATATTTTGGGGTTATTCCATGAGGGGAACTGGAGCACGTCCTGTGCCAGGCTGTCACTTGTGTCCCCTCCCGTGTCCCTCAGGCTGTGAAGATCCACTGAACCTGATAAAAAACCATCCATTGGTGCAGGACTGGGGTGTTTTGAGGGATGGATTTGGGGAATATCAGGGTCATTCCCCAATATTATATCTATTTTTTATATATATAATATATATATATATTTTATTTGGGGTTATTCCATCCCATGCCACGCCCTCACCCATGTCCCCTCCTGTGTCCCTCAGGCTCTGAGGATCCACTGAGGCTGATGGAAAATCATCCATTGGTGCAGGATTGGGGCGTTTGGAGGGATGGATTTGGAGAATATCAGGGTTATTCCCCAATATAATATATATATATATATATATATATATATATATATATATATATATATAATATATTATGTATTGGAGTTATTCCACCCCGTGACACGCTGTCACCCATTCCATGCCCTCACCCGTGTCCCCTCCCGTGTCCCCCCCAGGCTCCAAAGACCCCTGTGCAGAGGTGACCTGCAGCTTCGGCAGCACCTGTGTCCCCTCCCATGTCCCTCAGGGTCCAGGGATCCACTGAAACTGATGGAAAACCATCCATTGGTGCAGGACTGGGGCACACTGAGGGATTAATTTTAGGAATATTGGGATATTTTGGGGGTTATTCCTTTAGAGATAAATTTTTTCCCCCAAAAAGGAGCTCATCTCCTGCCACGCTGTCCCCCATTCCACGCCCTCACCCGTGTCCCCTCCCGTGTCCCCCCCAGGCTCCAAGGACCCCTGTGCGGAGGTGACCTGCAGCTTCGGCAGCACCTGTGTCCCGTCCCCTGATGGCCAGGCCGCCCGCTGCGCCTGTCCCTCGTCGTGTGACGGTGTCCCCGAGAGCCCCGTGTGCGGCAGCGACGGCCGCGACTACCGCAGCCACTGCCACCTGAACCGGCACGCCTGCGACAAGCAGGAGAACGTCTTCAAGAAGTTTGACGGCCCCTGTGGTGAGGAGGAGGAGGAGGAGGAGGAGGAGGAGGAGGGGGCGGGGTTGGGGAATAGCGCGGGGAGGAAGGGGTTAAAAATGAGAGTAGGGGGAGAGAGGGGGTTGGGGAGGAGGTTTGGGGAGGGAAAGGTCAGATTTGGGCAGTAAAAGGTCATTTTGGGCAGGAAACGGTCAGTTTGGGGAATAAAAGGTCAGGTTTGGGCAGTAAAAGGTCATTTTGGGCAGGAAAAGGTCAGGTTTGGGGCAGTAAAAGGTGACATTGGGCAATAAAAGGTCAGGTTTGGGCAATAAAAGGTCATTTTGGGTAGGGAAAGGTCAGGTTTGGATGGAAAAGGAGTGGTTTGGGTAGGGAAAGGTCAGGTTTGGGGCAATAAAAGGTGACTTTGGGCAATAAAAGGTCAGGTTTGGGCAGTGAGAGGTCAGGTTTGTGCAGGAAAAGGTCAGGTTTGGGTAATAAAAGATCAGGTTTGTGCAGGAAAAGGTCAGGTTTGGGGAGAAAAGGGGAGATTTGGGGTCAGGTTTGGACAGCAGAAGGTCAGTTCTGGGGAATAAAAGGTCAGGTTTGAGCAGTAAAAGGTGACTCTGGGCAGGAAAAGGTCATTTTGGGCAGGAAAAGGTCATTTTGGGCAGACCCCGTGAGATCCCAACCCCGGAGCCCCTCCTGTGCCCCTGCTGCTCCCTGACCCAGCTGCCCAAAGAGATCCTGGGATTGGGGATCCCAAAGAGATCCTGGGATTGGAGATCCCAAAGAGATCCTGGGATTAAAATATCCTGGGATTAAAGCTTCCCAAAGAGCTCCTGGAATTAAAATACCCTGGAATCAAATCTTCCCAAAGAGCTCTTGGAATTAAAATATCCTGGAATCAAATCTTCCCAAGGAGCTCCTGGAATTGGAGCATTCCAAATGGCTCCTGGAATTAAAATATCCTGGAATTAAAGCATCCCAAACCGGATCCTGGAATTAAAACATTCTGGAATTAAAGCTTCCCAAAGAGCTTCTGGAACTGGAGCATCCCAAACGGCTCTTGGAATTAAAATATCCTGGAATTGAAACATCCCAAAGAGCTCCTGGAATCAGAGCATCTCAAAAACTCCTGGAATTAAAACATCTTGGAATTAAAGCATCCTGAACAACTCCTGGAATTAAAATATCCTGGAATCAGAGCATCCCAAAAGCTCCTGGAATTAGAGCATCCCAAATGGCTCCTGGAATTAAAACATTCTGAAATTAAAGCTTCCCGAACAGATCCTGGAATTAAAACATTCTGGAATCAAAGCTTCCCAAAAAAAAGTGCCTGGATTTAAAACATCCTGGAATTAAAACATCCCAAAGAGTTCCTGGAATTAAAACATCCTGGAATTAAATTATCCTAAACAGATCCTGGGATTAAAACATTCTGGAACTGGAGCATCCCAAAAAGATCCGGGAATTAAAGCATCCCAAACAGCTCCTGGAATTAAAACATCCCAAAGGGCTCCTGGAATTAAAACATCCTGGATTTAAAACATCCCAAATGGATCCTGGAATTTAAACATCCCAAAGGGCTCCTGGAATTCAAACACCCAGCTCACCGTCCTGACGCCCACCCGGCCATCCAGGGAATTTTGGGGTTTTTCCTGGTCATTCCCTGGTTTTTGGGGACGTGTCCTGCTGCAGAGGGGAGATCCTTGGGGTGGGGACAGTGACTCCGGGCTGTCCCCGAGCTGCTCCAGCAGGGAAAACGCCCTCGGTGACACCCCAGGGAGGTTCTGGGGGGGCTCAGGGAAGGGGCAGAGACTGGATTGGGGCGTTTGGAGGGATGGATTTTGGGAATATCAGGGGGTTATTCCCCAATATTCTCTGTTGGGGTTGTTCCATCCTGTGCCAGGTTCTCACCTGTGCTGTGTCCTCACCTGTGTCCCCTCCTGTGCCCCTCAGGGGCCAGGGATCCCCTGAAACTGATGGAAAACCATCCACTGGTGCAGGACTGGGGGGTTTGGAGAGATGGATTTGGGGAATATCAGGGTTATTCCCCAATATTGTATCTATTTTATATATATATATATATTATATATATTTTATTTGGGGTTATTCCATCCCATGCCACGCCCTCACCCGTGTCCCCTCCTGCGTCCCTCAGGCTCTGAGGATCCACTGAGGCTGATGGAAAATCATCCGTTGGTGCAGGATTGGGGTGTTTTGAGGGATGAATTGGGGGAAAATCAGGACATTTTGGGGTTATCCAACTCCGTCACCCATCACCCTCTCTCATGTCCCTCAGGCTGTGAGGAATTCACTGAAATTGATGAAAAATCACCCACTGATTCAGGACTGGGGCGTTTCGAGGGATGAATTGGGGGAAAATCAGGATATATTGACATTGCTGCAGGACTGGGGCATTTCAAGGGATGAATTGGGGGAAAATCAGGACATTTTGGGATTATCCCACCCCATCACCCACACCTGTGTCCCCTTGTGTCCCTCAGCTCTGAGGGTCAACTGAAATTGGTGAAAAATCACCCACTGATTCAGGACTGGGGCGTTTCGAGGGATGAACTGGGGGAAAATCAGGACATTTTGGGGTTATCCCACCGCATCACCCACACCCTCACCCGTGTCCCCATCTGTGTCCCCCTGAGGGTCAACTGAAGTTGATGAAAAATCAAAAGTCATCCATTGCTGCAGGACTGGGGTGTTTGGAGGGACGGATTTGGGGGAAAATCGGGACATTTTGGGATTACATCACCCACTCGATGTGCCCTTTTCCCTTGCCCAGACCCCTGTAAGGACATCCCGAGCGACCCGAGCCGCGTGTGCCGGGTGAACGCGCGGACGCGGCAGCCGGAGGACTGGGGCATTTCAAGGGATGGATTTGGGGGAAAATCAGGACATTTTGGGATTATCCCCCCCTGTCACTAACTCAGGGTCCCGTCACCAACTCGGTGTGCCCTTTTCCCTTGCCCAGACCCCTGTAAGGACGTCCCAAGTGACCCGAGCCGTGTGTGCCAGGTGAACGCGCGGACGCGGCGGCCGGAGGACTGGGGCATTTCAAGGGATGAATTGGGGGAAAATCGGGACATTTTGGGATTATCCCATCCCATCACCCATTCGGTGTGCCCTTCTCCCTTGCTCAGACCCCTGTAAGGACATCCCGAGTGACCCGAGCCGCGTGTGCCGGGTGAACGCGCGGACGCGGCGGCCGGAGCTGCTGGCGCGGCCCGAGGCGTGTCCCCCCGGCGGGGACCCGGTGTGCGGGGACGACGGCGTCACCTACGACAGCGAGTGTGCCATGGGCCGAGCCGCGGCCATCCGGGGCATGGACATCCAGAAGGTTCGCTCGGGGCCGTGCCTGCAGCAGGGTGAGCGCGGGGACGGGTGAAACAGTGGGGGCTTTTTGGTTGGGTGGGTTTTTGGGGTTTTTGGTGGGGGTTTTTTGGTGGGGTTAATTTTTTTTTCCGTTTTTTGGTGGTTTTTCTTTTTTTTTTAGGGTTTTTTTTAACTTTTTTAAGTTTTTTTTTATTTTGGTTTTGGTGGGTTTTTGAGAGGGGTTTGGGTTTATTTTGTTTGTTTGGTGGTTTTTTGTTTTGTTCTGGGTTTTGTTTGTGGCTATTTTATTTTTATTTTATTTTAATTTTATTTTAAAAAATTTTTAAATATTATTTTAATTTAATTTGATTTAATTTTTAAATTTTATTTTTTTATTTTATTTTTAAATTTTATTTTATTTTACTTTTATTTTGCTTTTATTTTCACTTTGCTCTTATTTTATTGTCATTTTATTTTATTGTCATTTTATTTTATTGTCATTTTATTTTATTGTCATTTTATTTTATTGTCATTTTCATTTTATTGTCATTTTATTTTATTGTCATTTTAATTTTAATTAATTTCATTTTAATTTAATTTTGTTTTATTGTTTAAATTTAATTTTTATTGTATTTTTATTTTTTTAAAATTTTATTTTAATTTAATTTTACTTTATATCATTCCATTTCATTTCATTTTGTTTCGTTTCATTTCATTTCATTTCATTTCATTTCATTTCATTTCATTTCATCCCCTCCCCATTTTTTTTTTTTCCTCCCCGCAGACAAATGCCAGGAGGAATGCAAATTCAACGCGGTGTGCCTGAACCGGCGCGGGGCCGCCCGCTGCTCCTGCGACAGGATCACCTGCGACGGCACCTTCCGGCCCCTGTGCGGCGGCGACAGCCACACCTACGGCAGCGACTGCCAGCGCCGCCGCGCCGAGTGCCGCCTGCAGCAGCACATCGCCGTCACACACAGCGGGCCCTGCGGTGAGCCACGGGGACACGGCCGCGGGGACACAGCCATGGGGACAGGGACACGGGGACACGGCCGCGGGGACACGGCCGCGGGGACACGGCCGTGGGGACACGGCCGCGGGGACACGGGGACACGGCCACGGGGACGGGGACACGGGGACACGGCCGCGGGGACACGGCCACAGGGACACGGCCGCGGGGACACGGCCGCAGGGACACGGCCACGGGGACGGTCCAGGAGGGGTGGGAGCGCCTGGGGTGTGACCGAGGAGGTGGTGGGATGGTTACCTGAGGTTGTCCCCCAGAGACGGTGTCATGTGGGGATGATGGTGGTGGGATTGTTCCCTGGGGTGGTGGTGGGATTGTCCCCCAGGGACGGTGTCCTGTGGAGATGATGGTGGTGGGATTGTCCCCTGAGGACATTGTCCTGTGGGGATGGTGGTGGTGGGATTGTCCCCCAGGGACGGTGTCCCCTGGGGATGGTGGTGGTGGTCCCCAAATTGTCCCATGGGGATGGTGGTCCCTGAATTGTCCCATAGGGATGGTGGTCCCCAAATTGTCCCATAAGGATCCTGTCCCATGGGGATGGTGGTGCTCAAATTGTCCTACAAGGATGCTGGTCCCCAAACTGTCCCCTGGAGATGCTGTCACATGGGAATGCTGGTCTCCAAACTGTCCCATGGGGATTCTGGTCCCCAAACTGTCCCATGGGGATTCTGGTCCCCAAACTGTCCCCTGGGGACGCTGTCCCATGGGAATGCTGGTCCCCAAACTGTCCCCTGGGAATGCTGGTCCCCAAAGTGTCCCATGGGAATGCTGGTCCCCAAACTGTCCCCTGGGAATGCTGATCCCCAAACTGTCCCCTGGGGATGCTGTTCCATGGGAATGCTGGTCCCCAAAGTGTCCCATGGGAATGCTGGTCCCTGCTGACCCCATGGAGGTGCTGGTCCCCAAACTGTCCCCTGGGGCCGCTGGTCCCCCCGTCCCACGGTGACACCGCTCCCCCGCCCACCCTCGGCCCTCCGCAGCCCCTCCTGCCCGGGCCGGGATTCCGGGAAGCTGCCGATGGATTGTCCCTGGAGCAGCCAGCCTGGACCCTCCCTGGCTCCGTGTTCCCGCTGTGTGTCCTGTCTCTGTCTGCTGTGTGTCACACGGGGCTGGGGACGCTCCTTGGTGTTTCACCCGAACGTCTGTGACGTCCTGATGGTTTTCTCCTCGTCCCTTTCCATCCGTGCCACATCCATTTGCTCCTCCCGGGGTAGTGCCAGTCTCCCAACCCCTTTTCCACGCTCTGCCTTCCATCCCTGCCTGCTCCTCTCGGCTCCAGGTGCTCCCTGCCGTCAACTTTTCCCTCCTCTGTGCTCTCTCTCTCTCTTTCTCTGGAGCTCTCACCGTGTCTTTGTCTCGTCTCTAGGAGAAGCTCCTCACTGGACTGTCGCTGTAGGACACCAAAGAAAGACTCCAAATATTTCAGAAGGCAAAAAGTATAGAGAAAAAAAAAAAAAGGGCTTTTATTCTCTAATTTTAATACCTTTTATGAGGTGTTTTGAATCCAAGCGTAACGTGGTTGGGGTGAATAGGAACGACACCTCTCTAATCCCGTTTTTAAACAGCAAAACAGCACCTGGAGAAAGATTTTTTGGAGAGAGTTGTTGGCCGAGATTGTTTTGAGAAGAAGCTTCCTTGAGAAATTTTTTTCCTTGGGGGGGAAAAAATCAGCAGCTGCTGGGCATGAAAATCTCTCAGGGCCAGAAATATCTAAAAACCTCTCAGGGCTCAGAAATATCTAAAAACCTCTCAGAGCCCAGAAATATCTAAAAATCTCTCAGGGCCCAGAAATATCTAAAAATCTCTCAGGGCCCAGAAATATCTAAAAATCTCTCAGGGCCCAGAAATATCTAAAAATCTCTCAGGGCCCAAAAATATCTAAAACTCTCTCAGGGCTCAGAAATATCTAAAACTCTCTCAGGCCCACACTGGACCTTTCTCAGGAGGAATGGGGTAGGATGGGGCCTTTTAGGAATATCCAGTTGTAAGATTCTCCACCCCACAGGGAAGAGAAGGAGGTTAAAGGTCGGGTTTTTCCCCACCTCTGGAGCCGCGCTCGTGGTTTTTTAAGCTGATGTTTGATCGGGTATCAGCCGGGCTGAGCCTCCTGAAGTTGCTCAGGGAATCAGAATCCCACTCTGAGGATGTGTTCTGTTGGTGGCTTTGGGCTCCTGCTGGAGGATTTCGAGGCTGCCAGACCCAGCTGCTGGAAAAAGAACTTGTCAGGCTCCCAAAACCCCGCTCGGAATAATCACGGCTGTTATTTTTAACCAGGCGTTTTTCTCTGGAGTTTCTGGTGTGGGGGGGGAAGTGGCTGGGAGTCAATTCCCCAAGATTTCCTTGTGGGAAGGGCTGAGATCCCAGAGGAGGAGGAGGAGGTGGGGATGTTTTTGCAGCCCTGAGCTCTCTTCAAACCTTCCTGGAGAGGTTCAAAGTCCCCGAATTCCTAGGATGAGGAGCAGGGAATTCCACTAATCTTTCGCACCGTGTTCAAACCCTCCTGGAGAGGCGGAAAGTCCCTGAATTCCTGGGATGAGGAGCAGGGAAATTCCTGCTGCTCCTGAGCGTCAGCCACTCGTCTTTCCCACTGTGTTCAAACCCTGCTGGAGAGGTTCAAAGTCCCCAAATTCCTGGGATGAGGAGCAGGGAATTCCACTCATCTTTTTCACTGTGTTCCCTTTCAAACTCTCCTGGAGAGGCTGAAAGTCCCCAAATTCCTGGGATGAGGAGCAGGAAAATTCCTGCTGCTCCTGAGCATCAGCCACTCATCATTTCCACTGTGTTCAAACCCTCCTGGAGAGGTTCAAAGTCCCCGAATTCCTGGGATGAGGAGCAGGGAATTCCACTCATCTTTTTCACTGGGTTCCCTTTCAGACCCTCCTGGAGAGGCTGAAAGTCCCTGAATTCCTGGGATGAGGAGCAGGGAATTTCCTGCTGCTCCTGAGCATCAGCCACTCGTCTTTCCCCCCCGTGCTCGTGGCAGGAGGCCAGGGGCAGCAGGAAATTCCGTGCTCCTCATCCCAGGAATTCAGGGACTTTCAGCACCTTCCATCCCTCTCTGCACCTCCCTCTCCTTTACTGCAGCTCCCTCCCTGCAGCCCCAGCACAATTCTGCTTCCAGGAGCTGTGATAGGAACAGGAAAAATGGGGAAAGGAATCCAACCCGGGGCTCTGTCTGCCAAAACCCGGCGCTGCAGAGCGCCTCTGGCAGCTCCAGGCAGTCCTGGAGGTGCGAGCAGATTTTTGAATTTAATTTTATTTTATTTTTATTATCCTCATCATCTCTGGGAAGGGAAAAATGAAAAAAAAAAAGGAAGAGCTGTGAGCTCGGGAGCTCATCCTGGGTGTCTTGGGAAATGCAGAGGATGCTCGGAGCTGGGGATTGGGAGGGGCTCAGCAGCCTTTTAACCCCTCGCAGGCACCTGCCTGACAAAGCCCGAGCTCTCTGCTGCCTTTTCCAGCGGCCAGGCCAGGCAGGCAAAGCCAAACAGAACCATCCCAGACGTGTTCTGGATCCTCCTGGGTGCTGCAGCCAAACAGAACCATCCCAGCCGTGTTCTGGATCCTCCTGGGTGCTGCAGCCAAACAGAACGGTCCAAACCTTGTTCTGGATCCTGGCTGCTGCAGCTGAGGAAGAAGGGATGGGGCGAGGTCAGGAAGGGAGGAAGGTGTCTGTAGTTGCATCTCTTTTCCTCTCTCCGCGTTCTCTCCTCTCTTTCTCTCTCTTTCTCTCTCTCTCTCCTGTTTGGTCTGTGTCTTGTGTTTTACAGTGTTGCCCTGTGTGGAGGAAGGAATTGTGTCCTGGCACCTCCTGTGCTCGCTGCCCGGACATCTCTGCTGGCAGCTCGGCTCTGTGCCCCTCAGGGCCTCCTCTCAGTGCTCCCACCTGTGTCTAGTTTGGCCCGAGAGCCCCCCAGGACCGGGGGGTTCCCCCGGGGTTTGTCCCAGCCCTGGCCCCAACCTCTGCCCGCCGGAATGGGAATTGCCGGGCTCTTGTCTGATGCTGGCTGTGCCCTCCAGGCAGAGGTGGGTGCTGGGGGCCCCCCACTCCTCACCCAGCCCCTTCCCCGGGGCTGCTGCGTCTGGGACTGCTCCTGGTTGATTTTATTTTATTATTTTATTTTATTTTATTTTATTTTATTTTATTTTATTTTATTTTATTTTATTTTATTTTATTTTTTTTCCTATTCTCCTTCTGCTCCCGACTAACCTCCCCCCACCTCGGCTTGCCCAGCTCGTCCTGTGCCCACGGTTCCTGCCTGCCCAGGGCTGTGGCATTGTCCCCTGTGCTGTCCCAGCTCCGTGTCCTGCTCGTCCCGAGGCTGGCAGCTCCGCAGGGATCCCTCTGCCCGGCTCGGACGTGGCTTTTCCTTGGGGATATTTCCCTGTGGAGCAGCGCTGGAGCTCGCTGGGTGGCCCAGGCGTGGATCCGTGGGTTTGGTGCCTCTTCCCTGTGGGTTACCCCCAGCCAGGAGAGATCAGTTTTCCCTGGATCTTCTCAGAATTTGGGATTCCCGCATCCCTGGGGGCGTGTGTCCAGAACCATGGAATGGTTTTAGGGTGGAGGGATCTTAAATTATCACCCAATTCCTGCCATCCGACACCTCCCGCCACCCCGGCTCGCCCCCAGCCTGGTCTGCAGCACTCCCAGGTGAAGGATCAGGGCCTGGAATCACCCAGGGCGTGGAAAAACAGAGTTTGGCTTTCCCCCGTGCCCGTTTCCCTCCTTCCAGGGTGGAATTAAAGGTCTGGATTAAAGCCCAGCTCAGCAGCTCCTCGTTGCTCCCACCCACAGAGCAAAGTCGGTGCCAAACCCCCACCCCAGGAGGTGTCAGTGAGATTTTAGGGAAAAGTTCTTCCCCAGAGGCTGCCGGGCACTGATCGGGCTCCCAAGGCTGCGTCTGAGATATTCCAGGCTGGGATTTGGGGATTTTATTTTTATTTTTTTAAATCTCCATCGTTTTCCTGCTGGAGAAGGGCAGGGAATGCCAGGGCTGGGTTTTCCATCAGGGCTGTGCCTTTCCCGCTGCTCCCACTCCCATCCCTGTGATTCCCAAGGCAGGGGAGGCAGCCTGATCTCAAACCAGGGATTATCTCTGCGATTATCTCCGCCCCACGCCCAGGAAAATTGTGCCCAGAGGGAATTTCCCCATGGAAACGGTGTCTGTGTGTCAGGGGGACAAAAAAAAATGGGGAGCAAAACGAGGGCAGCACCCCAGGGAGCAATTCCTGGGAATTCCTCAGTCCTTGGGGAGTGCTCGGAGCTGCAGGGACGTTGGGGACAGAGCTGGAGAGGGGACAGAGCCGTGTCCTCGTGCCTGGCCTGTCCCCTTGTCCCTGTCCCTTGGCAGATTTGGCTCTAGGCTGTCCCTTGGGAGGTGCAGATCCCAATCCAGGCGTTCCCTGACCCTTCCTGCCTGGCTGGAATGGGCCTCCAGCCTGGCTGGTGCCACCGAGGTGCCACCAAGATGCCACCAGGGTGCTGCTGGCAGGGGACGTGCCCAGGGCCACTCCAGAGGGGCTTTTCCCAGCTCTGTGCTCCGTGCCTGCCTCGCTGTGTCCCGTGTGTCCCTCGTGTCCCTCGTGTCCCTTGTGTCCCTTGTGTCCCTTGTGTCCCTTGTGTCCCTTGTGTCCCGTGTGTCCCGTGTGTCCCTTGTGTCCTGTGTCCCTCGTGTCCCTCGTGTCCCTCGTGTCCCCGTCACTGTCCAGCACGGATGGAACCCATGGTGTCCTCTCCCTGTCCCCCCCAAAAGGGTCCCCAGCAGCACGGCCACTCCTTGCTCAGCTCCTGGCTGCGGTGGGAGGGAAATTCCCGCGGGGAATTCTCGGCTGGGAGATGGGATGGAGCCCCTGGGATGTCCCTGCCAGCAGGGAGTGGGGACACGGCCTGTGCTGTGTGTGCTGGCACTTTGTCACCTGCCCCGGGGAGGTGGCACTGCTGGGCTGGTGGTGTGGGTCCACAGGGAATTTTACAGTGTGGATTCAGAGGGAGTTTTAAAGTGTGGATCCAGAGGGAATCCCAATGTGGATCCAGAAGGAATCACACCGAGGGGACAGGGGACAGCGGCTCTGCCATGGCTCAGGGTGACACCGAGGGGACAGGGGACAGCAGCTCTGCCATGGTGTGGGGTGACACCGAGGGGACAGGGGACAGAGCTCTGCCATGGCTCAGGGTGACACCGAGGGGACAGGGGACAGCAGCTCTGCCATGGTGTGGGGTGACACCGAGGGGACAGGAGACAGCAGCTCTGCCACGGCTCAGGGTGACACCAAGGGGACAGGGGACAGAGCTCTGCCATGGCTCGGGGTGACACCGAGGGGACAGGGGACAGCAGCCTGGGGTGGACATCTGCCCCCCAAAAAACCCTTAAAAAAACAACCACAGCCCCAAACCAAACCCACGCCACTGCTCAATAACACAACCGCTTTTTCTTACCGTGTTTTAAAAATGTAAAAGTTTTTTTCTTACAGTAACAACTGGTTTTTCTTACAATAGGAAAAAATATAGTTTTTTTTCTTACGGTATTAAAAATAGATACAATTTTTTCTTATAATATTAAAATATGCAATTATATAATCTCGTATTCCAATGAAATGCATCAAAAACAAATCCTTTACTAATAATCAGTTAAATTTTAATGATTTATTCAATTCCTTACCCAAAGCATAAGCTGTTGTGAACAAAATGAAGTTTTTTAAGAAATTAGATAAAATGCCGTTAAACACAACAAACAATTTTTTAAAAATGAGGTTTTTTCCAAAATTTTGAAATTATCATTGAATTTTTTTCCCCGAATTTTGAAATTGTCATTCACTAACAACTAAAAAAACCCTGAATTTTTTCCAAAATTTTGAAGCTATCACTCGCTACCAATTTAAAAAAATTGAATTTTTTCCCCAAAATTTTGAAACTGTCATTCACTAACAACTCCAAAAAAACCTGAATTTTTTTCCAAAATTTTGATACTGCCATTCACTAAAACTTTTCAAAAAATTAAAATCTTTCCCCCCCAAATTTTGACATTATCGCTCACTACTAACAACTCAAAAAAAAATTTGAACTTTTTTTTCTCTCCCCAAAATTTCGACATTTTCATTCACTAAAAATTAAAAAAACCAAAACCAAAAACAACAAAAAAACCTCCAAAAAAACAAAAAAGAGAAAACAAAAAAACCCCCCAAAACAAAAAACAAAACAAAAAAAAAAGAAAAAAAAAAAACCAAAAAAAACCCCCAAAAAAACAAAAACCAACAGAAAAACCCCAAAAAACCCCCCCGAAAAAACCAAAAGAAAAACAAACAAACAAACAAAAACCAAACAAAAAAAAACCCACCAAAAAACAAAAAACAAAAACCAAAAAAAAAAAACAAAAAAAACCCCCAAAAAACCCCAAAAAACCTAACCAAAACCACCAAAAAACCCCACAAAAAAAATCCATATCCGTAACAAAACCAACCCTAAACCACCAACCCCCCCGTTTCCCGTCCTCCCCAGACCTGGGTGTCCCCAGCCCCTGCCTGGGCGTGCGCTGCTCCTTCGGCGCCAGCTGCGTGGTGAAGAACCAGCGCGCCGAGTGCGAGTGCCAGCAGCAGTGCCACGGCCGCTACGACCCCGTCTGCGGCACCGACCTGCGCACCTACGGCAACGCCTGCGAGCTGCACGCCATGGCCTGCCGCCTGCAGGGACACATCGGCGTCCGGCACAAGGGGCCCTGCGGTGAGCCACGGGGATGGGGACGGTGGTGACACCACAGGGACAAGGACAAAGGGCCCTGTGGTGAGCCACGGGGCTGGGGACGGTGGTGACACCACAGGGACAAGGGGCCCTGCGGTGAGGGACGGGGCTGGGGACGGTGGTGGCACTGGAGGGACAAGGACAAGGGGCCCTGCGGTGAGCGACGGGGCTGGGGACGGTGGTGGCACCAGAGGGACAGCAGGGTGAAGGACAAGGGGCCTTGGGGTAAGGGACGGGGTTGAGGGGTGGTGGTGACACCAAAAGGGACATCAATGTTGAGCATAAGGGGTCTTGTGGCAAGGGACGGGACTGGGGGACAGTGGTGACACCAGAGGGACAGCAGGGTCAAGGACAAGGGGCCTTGGGGTAAGGGGTGGGGGCGATGGTGGTGGTGATGACACCAGAAGGGAGGTAAGGGACGGGGTTGGGTGGTGGTGGTGATACCAAAAGGGACAGTAGGGTGAAGGACAAGGGGCCTTGGGGTATGGGATGGGGTTTGGAGGATGGTGGCGGTTGTGGTGTCCTCAAAAGTGACATCAATGTTGAGCATAAGGGCCCTTGGGGTAAGGGACGGGGTTGGGGTGATGGTGACCTCAAAAGGGACATCAAAATCAATGACAAGGGGCTCTCCAGGGAGATAAAAGGATAAAAATCTCCCGGCCAGCATAAAATCTTCCATGGCAGGATAAAAAGTTCTAGTGCAGAATAAAACCCTCCAACCCCAGATAAAAACCTTCAGGGTGGGACAAAAACCTCCAACCCCAGATAAAACCCTCCAGTGCAGAATAAAAACCTCCTGGGCAGGATAAAATCTTCCACGCCAGGATAAAAAAGTTCTAGTGCAGAATAAAAACCTCCGGGGCAGGATAAACCCCTCCAACCCCAGATAAAAACCTCCAACCCCAGATAAAAACCTCCAGGGTGGGACAAAAACCTCCAGGGCAGGATAAAATCCTCCACACTAGGATAAAACCCTCCAACTTCAAATAAAAAACCTCCGGGGCAGAATAAAATCTTCCAACCCCAGATAAAATCTTCCAGGGCAGGATAAAAATCTTCCAGGGCAGGATAAAACCCTCCAGTGCAGAATAAAAACCTCCAGGGCAGGATAAACCCCTCCAACCCGGCTAAAACCCTCCTGGCCAGCAGCAGGAACCCGAGCAGGGGCTCGCTGCCTCCTCCTCCTCCTCCTCCTCCTCCTCCTCCTCCTCCTCCTCCCCGGTGCCAAGGCAGCAGCTGCTGCGAGAAAGAGAAAATAAAAAAAAAAGGCAGGAAAAGCACCTCGGAGCCAAATTCCCGGTGAAAAAATGAGTGGCAGGGAGAGGAGGATGAATCACAGAATCCCCCCGAGAGGCAGGGGATGTGCAGGCTGCTGCCTCCTGCCACGAGCCAGAGTGAAATTTATTTTTTTTTAAACAAAATCCAGGTTTTTTTTCCCCTCCTAAAAAAAAAAGAAAAAAAAAAAAAAAAAGTTCCACCTGCATCTAGCGAAATAATCGAGCTGAGGGTGGAATTCTTCTTTTCCTGCCTCATCTTCCTGCGGGAATCTGCTGCCTCCCTGCCCCTGGGGCTGATTTCTTTGTGCTCTTTGGCTCGGTGACATCTCAGCCCTTTTTTCTCCTGATGGCTTTTAGCAGGAGTTCTTGGCTTTTTTTCAGGGAGGAGGGGAGCAGAGAGCTTTTAATTCTGCATTTTTTTTTAGGTTTAGAGCTCTTATTTCTGCATTATTTGGGTTTAGGGCTTTTAATTCTGAATTATTTCGGTTTAGAGCTTTTATTTCTCAACTATTTGGGTTTGGAGATTTTGTTCCTACATTATTTAGGTTTAGACCTCTTATTTCTGCATTATTTGGGTTTGGAGCTTTTAATTCTGAATTATTTGGGTTTAGAGCTCTTATTATATATGTTATAGGTGTTATATATATTACATATTATAAATATGTAATACATAATGTAGAATATATATCATATATCATATATAATATATAACATGTAATATATAGTGTGTACATATAAAAATGATATGATATGATATATATTATATTATATTACGTTACGTTACATTACATTACATTACATTACATTACATTGCATTACATTATATTATATTATATATATTATAAGCAGATTTTGGCCTATGAGCCAAAACATTTTAAGCATTTTTTGGCCCATCAGCTTTTGCCACTTGCTGCTGACCCTTCCGAGAGTTCACAAACAAACGTGATCCTTCTGCCAGGCTTTGGGAATTCTCCAAAAACCCACATCCCACAGCAGCCACCCCTAAAAACCACCTTTAACTCCAACTCAGCCGACGCCGTGTGACACCACAGTGACACCGACCCCGAGAGCCAGAGGCTGGAAACGACTCCTTTATCTCTGGGCTGTGTCTCCCTTTGACACCATTTCACACAGACCAATCCCATGGGTGACACAAAGGCAAAAGCTCTTCACTGCCATTGCTCAGAGCAGAGGGACACCAAGGAGAAGTCCCTCCTGGGGACAAGAGTTTCAAAACCACTTTCCTCACTCACAGAAAATTGCCTAGGGGGGAAAAAAAACATAATTAAAAAAACCCAAAACGTGTCACTCACCAAATCAACGCTACACCAACCAACCGCCCCTCAACAAACCAACAACGCCTTCCCTCATTATTTAAACCCCGAAATTTTAATTTTATGTGTTTTTTTAAATTTTTTTTGTCCCTCTCCCTTACAGAAAATTGCCTAGGGGGAAAAAAAATAAATCCAAAAAAAATAAATCCAAAAAAAAAAAAATCCAAAAAAAAAAAATCCAAAAAATAAACCCGTCACTCACCGAACCAACGCTACACCCACTGCCCCTCAATGAACCAACAACGCCTTCCCTCATTATTTAAACCCCGAAATTTTAATTTTACAGGGTTTTTTAAATTTTTTTTTTGTCCCTCTCCCTTACAGAAAATTCCCTAGGGGGGGAAAAAAAATAAATCCAAAAAAACCCAAAATGTGTCACTCAAACCAACGCTACACCAACCAACCGCCCCTCAACGAACCAACAACGCCTTCCCTCATTATTTAAACCCCGAGATTTTAATTTTACGGGTTTTTTTAAGGTTTTTTTTGTGCCTTCTCCTCACAGAGCGCTGCGGGCAGTGCCGCTTCGGGGCCATCTGCGAGGCGGAGAGCGGGCGCTGCGTGTGCCCCACCGAGTGCGTGCCCTCGGCGCAGCCCGTCTGCGGCTCCGACGGCGTCACCTACGCCAGCGAGTGCCAGCTGCACGTCCAGGCCTGCACCCAGCAGAGGGACATCCAGGTGGCCTCGCAGGGACACTGCCGTGAGTGTCGCTTCCTGTCACCTGGCTGCCTCACGGGTGCCAGTGAAGGTGTTCGGTCCCGCTGCGGAGCGGGGTTGGGGTTGGGCGCCTTGTGCTGGGTGGGTTTATGTTTTGGTTTCGGTGTAATTGGGTGTTTTAAGGTTTTCCAGCAGTTTTTAATATGGTTTCGGTCTTGGGGTTGGGGTTGGGCGCCTTGTCCTGGGTGGGTTTATGTTTTGGGTTCGGTGTAATTGGGTGTTTTAAGGTTTTCCAGCCGATTTTTATCTGGTTTAGGTCTTGGGTTTGGGCACTTTGTCCTGGGTGGTTTTTCCTTTTACTTTTGGTGTATTTCGGTGTTTTGGGGTTCTCCAGCAGCTTTATATCTGAGTTTGGGTGCCTTGTCCTGGGTGGGTTTATGTTTTGGTTTCGGTGTAATTGGGTATTTTAAGGTTTTCCAGCAGTTTTTTATCTGGTTTTGGTCTTGGGGTTGGGCGCCTTGTCCTGGGGTGGTTTTTCCTTTTCCTTTTGATGTTCTGAGGTTTTCCAGCAGTTTTTTATCTGAGTTTGGTCTTGGGTTTGGGCACTTTGTCCTGGATGGTTTTACCTTTTGCTTTTGGTATTTTGAGGGTGTTTTGGGGTTTCCAGCAGCTTTATATCTGGGTTTGGGTGCCTTGTCCTGGGTGGTTTTACCTTTTCCTTTTGGTGTTTTGAGGGTGTTTTGAGGTTTTCCAGCAGTTTTATATCTGGGTTTGGTCTTGGGTTTGGGCACTTTGTCCTGGGTGGTTTTCCCTTTTACTTTTGGTGTATTTCGGTGTTTTGGGGTTCTCCAGCAGCTTTATATCTGAGCTTGGGTGCCTTGTCCTGGGTGGGTTTATGTTTTGGTTTCGGTGTAATTGGGTATTTTAAGGTTTTCCAACAGTTTTTTATCTGGTTTTGGTCTTGGGGTTGGGTTGGGTGCAATGTCCTGGGTGGTTTTTCCTTTTCCTTTTGGTGTTTTGTGGGCGTTTTGGGGTTTCCAGCAGCTTTATATCTGAGTTTAGGTGCCTTGTCCTGGGTGGTTTTTCCCTTTTGCTTTTGGTGTTTTGAGGGTGTTTTGAGGTTTTCCAGCAGTTTTTTGTCTGAGTTTGGTCTTGAGGTTGGGCGCCTTGTCCTGCGTGGTTTTACCTTTTGGTTTTGGTGTTTTGAGGGTGTTTTGAGGTTTTCCAGCAGCTTTTTATCTCAGTTTGGTCCTGAGTTTGGGCACTTTGTCCTGGGTGGTTTTCCCTTTTACTTTTGGTGTATTTGGGTGTTTTGGGGTTCTCCAGCAGCTTTTTATCTGGGTTTGGGCGCCTTGTCCTGAGTCATTTCCCCTTTTACCTTTGGTGTAATTGTGCATTTTAAGGTTTTCCAGCAGCTTTTTAGCCCCAACTGGGTCTGGTTTGAGTTTGTGGACCTTGCCTGGGTGGTTTTCCCTTTTACCTTCCGTGTAACTCAATATTTTGAGGTCCTCCAGCAGCTTTTTTAGCCCCAGCTGGATTTAGGGGTTTTTTTTTCCCCCCTCCTGTTTGTCTGAGCCAGGCACAGAAATTGGATTAATGTCCGTGGGGCTGAATTAGGGTAAAAATGTGTTAACAGCCAGCAGCAGGGCTGAGAGCACGGGGCTCTGTTTGATCCTTCCCCTCCCCTGGGGTCCATTCCTCTTTGTTCTGCCTTTCCTCCCCACTCCCAGCCCGGGGAGCTGTCTGGGCTAATTTCTTAATTAATTAAAAGCCCTGCTCGGCTTCTTCATTAAGGGAAAAGCTGCGATGATGATTCAAACCTCATAAAAAAAACCCCAAAAATCCCTGTCCAGCTGGGGCTGGCTGTTCTGGGGTGAGATTCTGTGTGAATTTGGGTGAGGATGAAAGAGAATAAATAATTCAGTGGGATTTTTCCCCTCTGGAAAAAGCTGCTGGAAAACCCAAAAAGCTCAGTGAGCACCCCGATTTTACATTAACTAAATAACAAATGACGTGACAATCGTGTCCCCAGCTCCGTGACAACTCTGGTGGCCGCCAGGGTCGGCTGAGGGGAACAACGAGTGAATGTGACTCCTAAAATAAATTATTTGATTGATTTTTTCCCTCCAGAAAAAGCTGTGGCAAACCCCAAAACACTCAATGTGCACCCCAATTTTGCACAAATTAAATACCAAATGACGTGACAATCGTGTCCCCAACCCCTCCGGCCACCAGGGTCGGCTGAGGGGGGGGTGACTCCTAAAATAAATTATTTAATGGATTTTTTCCTCCATAAAAAGCTGCTGGGAAAACCCCAAACCGCTCATTGCGCACACCCCAATTTCACACAAATTAAACCCCAAACGACGTGACAATCCTGTCCCCACCCTCGACGGCTGAGTTTGTCCCCTCCGTGTCCCCGCAGAGTCGTGTGGCACCTCGGTGTGCTCCTTTGGCAGCCGCTGCGTGGACGGGCAGTGCGTGTGCCCGCGGTGCCAGCGCCAGCCCCCGGCCCCGGTGTGTGGCACCGACGGTGTCACCTACGCCAGCCCCTGCCAGCTGCAGGTGGCCTCGTGCCGGCTGCAGAAGAGCATCGAGGTGGCCAGGCTGGGGCCCTGCGAGGACGGTAGGGGTTTGTTTTTTTTAGGGGTCCTCGGGGTGGGGGGAAAGGGTGGGGTAAGGGTTGGGTGGGGGGAGTGGGGCTGGGTGTTGTGTGTCACCTGGGAGATGCCAAAAAAAACCCCCAAATTTGCTCCTGTGTGATCTGGGAGATCCCCAAAAAACCCCAAAAAGGGTCCTGTGTTGGCCCTGCTGACCCTGTGTGACCTGGGGGATCTCAAAACCCCCCAATTTGGTCCTGTTTGCCCTGGGAGACCCCCCAAAAAAATCCCAAAGTGGGTCCTGTGCCAGCCCTGCTGACCCTGTGTGACCTGGGAGACCCTCCAAAAAACCCCCAAATTTGGTCCTGTGTGACCTAGGAGATGCCAAAAAAACCCCCAAAACACGTCCTGTGTCAGCCCTGCTGACCCTCTGTGTCCCACACGATCCCTCTGTGTCCTGGGAGACCCCAAAAAATTTTTCCCTCTCCAAATCCACCCTAGGTGAATTTTCCCTCTCCAATTCCATCCCTGGGTGAATTTTCCCTCTCCAAATCCATCCCCGGGTGAATTTTCCCTCTCCAAATCCATCCCCGGGTGAATTTTCCCTCTCCAATCCCATCCCAGATGAATTCCCCTGCAGCTGCTTTCCCCCATCCCAACCCCACCCAGCACAGGGAGGTTGTGGATAACTTGGAGCTGGGGCAGGAATGGGATTTTGGGGCTGGAATTCGGGATTTGAGAGAGATTTGGGAACAAACCCCTGGAGCTCTGCAGAGACGTGATTCCAAAGAGGAAAAGGAAACCCTGAACCCTTTTTGTGGCGTGATCAAAGGTTCGGTGTCACACAGAGAATTATTCAGCAGCCTGAAATATTCCCCCGAGCGGGGCTGGGATCAAACACGCTGCTCTGCCTCTTCTCCCCTCTCTGACATCCTGTGCCAGCAGGAATCTCCACGGGTTTCCCCAGAGAGGGAAAACTCTGCAGGGCTCAGGAGTTATTTTTGGGATTTGTTTTTTTTAGGATCACTGAGGAAAGGTAGAGCCGACCCCAAAAAACCTCCCTGAATCAGCAGAGCACCGGGGATGGGTTGGGGTGGAAGGGACCCCAAAGATCATCCAGCCCCAAAAACCCTGCCAGGGACTGGAATTGGGGAGGGAAAATGAAAATTACCTGGGACGGAATTGGAGAGGGAAAATTAAAATTTACTGATTTACTTGGGATGGAATTGGGGAGGGAAAATTAAAATTCACCCAGGGATGGAATTGGAGAGGGAAAATTAAAATTATCTGGGATGGAATTGGAGAGGGAATATTAAAATTTACCCTGGGAGGGCTTTAGAGAGGGGAAATTCACCTGGGATGGAATTGGAGAGGGAAAATTAAAATTTACTTAGGGATGGAATTGGAGAGGGAAAATTTACCTGGGTTGACATTGGAGAGAGAAAACTAAAATTACCTGGGGTGGAATTGGAGAGGGAAAATTAAAAATTTCCAGAGATGGCTTTGGAGAGGGAAAATTAAATTCACCCTGGGATGGAATTGGAGAGGGAAAATTAAAATCTTCCAGGGATGGAATTGGAGAGGGAAAATTGTCCCCAAAGGCCGTGGCAGCTGTCCCTGCTGGCAGCTGGGTGACCCTGCTGGGGGAGGAGGAGCTCGGGCCACCTGCTAAAGCCACCGGGATTGTCACAGCCCCGGTGGCAGCACAGGGACATCTGCCCTGTCCTGGGGATCCTGGGGATTTTATTTCCTTTTCCTTGGTGTTAGAGCCGGGATTAACGCACGGGAGTCGCGGGTTTTTGTGTTCAGACTCGGCGTTCGTTAATTCTTTCCTTTATTAATTTTTTTTCTTTCTTGAGGAACCGGCTAAAAAAGTAGAAAACAGATCAATTTCTTGAGGAAAGGGTCAGGAAAATAGAAAATTTGGGGGCCTTTTTGAGGAAAGGCTCAAAAAACAAACCAAACTCCATTTCTTGAGGAAGTGGCTAAAAAAAAGCTTAATTTCTTGAGGAATTGGTTGAAAAAAAAATAGAAAATAGCTCAAAAAATAGAAAACAGCTCCATTTCTTGAGGAACTGGCTCATATCCTCCTAATATGGAAGCGCGTGGGGAATCCCATTGGGGTGATCCCAGTGTCACTGTGGGGAATCCCATTGGGGTGATCCCGGTGTCACCATGGGGACCCCATTGGGGTGATCCCACTGTCACCATGGGGGACCCCGTTGGGGTGATCCTGGTGTCACCATGGGGACCCCATTGGGGTGATCCCGGTGTCACCGTGGAAAATCCCATTGGGGTGATCCTGGTGTCACCATGGGGACCCCATTGGGGTGATCCCGGTGTCACCATGGGGACGCCATTGGGGTGATCCCGGTGTCACCATGGGGGAACCCATTGGGGTGATCCCGGTGTCACCATGGGGGACCCCAGGGGGTGATTCAGGTGTCACCATGGGAGACCCCAGGAGATGATCCCAGTGTCACCATGGGTGATCCCATTGGGATGATCCTGGTGTCACCGTGGAAAATCCCATTGGGGTGATCCCAGTGTCACCATGGGGGATGCCATTGGGGTGATCCCGGTGTCACCATGGGAACCCCATTGGGGTGATCCCAGTGTCACCATGGGGGACCCCGTTGGGGTGATCCTGGTGTCACCATGGGGACCCCATTGGGGTGATCCCGGTGTCACTATGGGGGACCCCATTGGGGTGATCCCAGTGTCACCATGGGGGACCCCATTGGGGTGATCCCGGTGTCACCATGGGGGACCCCATTGGGGTGATCCCGGTGTCACCGTGGAAAATCCCATTGGGCTGATCCCGGTGTCACCATGGGGACCCCGTTGGGGTGATCCCGGTGTCACCGCGGGCTGTCCCTGTCCCCAGAGTGCGGCTCGGGGGGCTCGGGCTCTGGGGACGGCAGCGAGTGCGAGCAGGAGCGGTGCCGGCAGTTCGGGGGCTGGTGGGACGAGGACGCCGAGGACGAGCCCTGCGTGTGTGACTTCACCTGCCTGGCCGTGCCCCGCAGCCCGGTGAGCCCCCCTGCTGTCCCCCCTGCTGTCCCCTCCCCTCCCCGAGCTCGGCCCTGAGCTGTCCCCTGGCCGTGGTGGCAGGTGTGTGGCTCGGACGGTGTCACCTACGCCAACGAGTGCGAGCTGAAGAAGACGCGGTGTGAGAAGCGCCAGGAGCTCTTCGTCACCAGCCAGGGAGCGTGTCGGGGTGAGTGACATGGGGGAGGCCACGCCTCCCTGGTGGGTGTGTCCCTGGGTGTGTCCCTTGAGGGAAGCCACGCCTCCCTGGTGGGTGTGTCCCTGGGTGTGTTCCCTGAGGGAAGCCACGCCTCCCTGCTGGGTGTGTCCCCGGGTGTGTCCCCAGATGTGTCCATGGGTTTGTCCCTGGGTGTGTCCCTGGGGGTGTCCCCTGAGGGAAGCCATGCCTCCCTGGTGGGTGTGTTCCTGGGTGTGTCCCCAGATGTGTCCCTGGGTGTGTCACTGGGTGTGTCCCCTGAGGGAAGCCACGCCTCCCTGGTGGGTGTGTCCCTGGGTGTATCCATGGGTGTGTCCCCGGGTTTGTCCCCTGCCCTTTCCCTGGGAAGCAGCAGGCATTGCTCCCAGGGGACACCCCCTGTCCCTGTCCCTGTGCTGTCCCCTCCCTGCAGCCCAGGCCACCACCTCCCCTGTCCCCAAAGTGACCTCTGTGTGTCCCTGTCCCCTCAGGCCACCACCTCCCCTGTCCCCAAAGTGACCTCTGTGTGTCCCTGTCCCCTCCCTGCAGCCCTGGCCACCACCTCCCCTGTCCCCAAAGTGACCTTTGTGTGTGTCCCTGTCCCCTCCCTGCAGCCCGGACCCCAAAGTGACCTCTGTGTGTCCCTGTCCCCTCCCTGCAGCCCAGGCCACCATCTCCCCTGTCCCCAAAGTGACCTCTGTGTGTCCCTGTCCCCTCCCTGCAGCCCTGGCCACCACCTCCCCTGACCCACTGCCAGATCCCTGTCCCCAAAGTGACCTCTGTGTGTCCCTGTCCCCTCAGGCCACCACCTCCCCTGTCCCCAAAGTGACCTCTGTGTGTCCCTGTCCCCTCCCTGCAGCCCTGGCCACCACCTCCCCTGTCCCCAAAGTGACCTTTGTGTGTGTCCCTGTCCCCTCCCTGCAGCCCGGACCCCAAAGTGACCTCTGTGTGTCCCTGTCCCCTCCCTGCAGCCCAGGCCACCATCTCCCCTGACCCCAAAGTGACCTCTGTGTGTCCCTGTCCCCTCCCCGCAGCCCAGGCCACCACCCCGCCACCGCTGCTGGTCGTGCACTGCAGCCAGACCGTCTACGGCTGCTGCCCCGACAATGTCACCCTGGCGCTGGGCGTGGGAGCCGCTGGATGTCCCAGTGAGTGTCACCCCGGGGCAGGGGACACCCGGGGAGGGTTTGGGGGTCGCTGTAGGACGCAGGGAAAAAAAATTCCCGTTAAATCATTTATTTTAGGAGTCGCCTTCACTCATAATTCCCCTCAGCCAACCACACACGCGTGCAGTCAGGGCAAAAAGAAGGAGGTTTATTTTTTTACTCTGGTTTGGGCGGATTTTGGGCAATGAGCAGGGATTGGATGATGAGGTTGACGCCTCTCCAACCCCGCTGGTGGAACTGGAAGCCCACCAATTGTCCCTCCTCAAAGAGAGGGATGAAAACGTCACTTTGCGTGAAAAATCTGGGAGAAGCTCCGCTAAAAAAAGGCAAACGTCAGGAGGGTGGAAAAGATCAGGGCTGCAGTTTGGGCTCCTGGGTGCTCAGTTTGGGCTCCTGGGTGCTCAGTTTGGGGTCCTGGGTGCTCAGTTTGGGCTCCTGGGTGCTCCCCAGGTGTACAATCCCGGGATGTTGTGCCCTCGTGGGTTGTGGCACCGTGGGGGTCACCGCAAAATCGTGTCCCCAAGTGCCACATCCAGAGGTTTTTTTTGGTGATTCCTGCACTTCCCCGGACAGCCCACTCCAAAAACTCCACCAACCACTCCTTGAGTGAGCAAATGGTCCCAAATATCCAACCTGAACCTCCCTCTGGTCCTGTCCCTTGTGTCCCTTGTCCCCTGGGAGAAGGGACTGACCCCACCTGCCCACACCTTCCCACTCCTGGTGATCCTCTCGTCCTTCCAAAATTCCCTGAGCCGCCTCCCAGGCCTGAATCCCTTTGGACATGAAAGAAAGACCCCAAATATTTCAGAAGGCAAAGAGAATAGAGAAAAAAAAAAAAGGCTTTTATTCTCTAATTTTTACTATTTTTATAAGGTATTCCCATGCAGATTTAACATGATCGTGGTGAATAGAAATGACACCTCTCTAATCCCATTTTTAAACAGCAAACCAGCTCCTGGAGAAAGATTTTTTTGGAGGAAGGAGAGTTGTTGGCCGAGATTGTTTTGAGAAGAAGCTTCCTTGAGAAATTTTTTCCTTTGGAGGGGGGAAAAGTCAGCAGCTGCTGGGCATGAAAATCTCTCAGGGCCCAGAAATACCTAAAAATCTCTCAGGGCCCAGAAATATCTAAGAATCTCTCAGAGCTCAGAAATATCTAAAAATCTCTCAGTCCCAGAAATATCTAAAAATCTCTCAGGGCCCAAAAATATCTAAAAATCTCTCAGGGCCCAGAAATATCTAAAAATCTCTCAGCCCCAGAAATATCGGTGCCACGCTGGTGTCCCCTTTGGGTGTCCCCTTTGGGTGTCCCCTTTGGGTGTCCTCCAATCCACTGCTCAAGGATTCCCACCTGCCTGGGTGACAGCAACATTCCGTGGTGTCACCTGGGGACCTGCCAGAGGCCTGGTGACAGGTGGGTGACCCCCTGTGCAGGAAGCTGAGCTGGCCGGGGGCCTCATTAATATTTCATTCACTAATTACCCGAGGCTGCCGGAGCACTTTGAAAGGCTCTCGACAGCTGAGGCTGTGGCTGCCTCATGGAGGAAACATCAGCCCGTGGAGACACGAGAACGGGTTGGGATAATGGGAAAATGCAGCTGGATAATGGGAAAACACAGTGGGATAATGGGGAAACACAGTGGGATAATGGGGAAACACAGTGGGATAATGGGAAAACGCAGCTGGATAATGGGAAAACGCAGCTGGATAATGGGAAAAGTTTCAGGAGATGTGAGGATGTTGCCCAAGGGATGCTCCAGGGCACAGAAGCGTTTCCATTGCTCTGGCAGAGATGATCTTTGGGTTTTCCCATGGGAATCGTGTCCCTAAATCCATGGAACCAGCTTCCCAATGCTGGTGTTTTCCATGGAAATCCTGCCCCAAATCCGTGGACTCAGCTTCTCAGTATTTGTATTTCCCATGGAAATCCTGTCCATGGGCTCAGCTCCCCAGTTTTGGTGTTTCCCGTGGAAATCCTGCCCAGTGTTGATGTTTTCCATGGAAATCCTGCCCCAAATCCATGGACACAGCTTCCCAGTGTTGGTGTTTTCCATGGAAATCCTTTCCCTAATTTCATGGACCCAGCTCCCCCACTGGCTGGGACCCAGATCCCCCCCAGTTTGTGTCCCTCCTGTGTCCCCAGGGAGTCACCACCACTAAAGGAGCACCTTGAATTCCCCTGGGACACGTTTATCCATGGATATTCCCTTTTCTCTGCCCCTGGGATGTGCTCACCCCGCCCCTCCCTTTGTGTCCCTTTGTGTCCCTTTGTGTCCCTTTGTGTCCCTTTGTGTCCCTTTCCTGCTGGGACAAGGACACGTTTATCCCTGGATATTCCCTTTTCCCTGGGAGCGCCTTGAATCCCCCGGGACATGTTTATCCGTGGATATTCTTTTTTCCCTGTCCTGTCCCCACTGCTCCCCGGATGTCCCCTTGTGTCCCTTTGTGTCCCTTTCCCCGCCGGGACAAGGACAGCGTCTCCTCCTCCTCCGTGTCTATCTTTGGCCACCTTCCTTCCCCTCCCTCCATCAAGCTGCTGGTTAATGAATTATTGATAATAATATTAATAATCTAACAGCTTCCTTCCCTTTTGATGTTAATGAGAGAGGAGCTGTTGATGACAGGGGGGCTCAGGGTGGCAGGGAGGAGAGGGGGTGACACAAGGTGACAGGGGTGACACGGGTGTGTCCCCTTGTGAAAAACGAGGTGAATTCACTCTCTAGGTGAATTTTAATAAATAGGTTTAATTAAAAAATAAGACGATTAGGAGGCAAAAAAAAGCATTCAGCCAATCCACACCTGCTGTTCCAGAGGCCGCCTTTAAAAACCCTTTCTGCTGCATCAGTCTTGTTGAGTATTCATATTTTTCCACGAACTGGTTTCCGTATTCCAGGAACTGTTCTGCGTGGTTTTTCCTTGGGTTTGCCTTTTTAGAGCACGTGTGTTTCCTGGCTCTTCCCTTCCCCGGGAGGGACTCGGCGTCCCTCTGCTCTGAGCAATGGCAGTGAAGAGCTTTTGCCTTTGTGTCACCCATGGGATTGGTCTGTGTGAAATGGTGTCAAAGGGATATAATAGTATAAAATAATATAAACCAGAGTAACCTTGCTTCTGTGCCTGAGGTGTTCTGGTTTTCTGAAATTCTTTCCCTGGGGAATTTTCTGTGAACAGGGGAAATGCTTTTGCAACTGTGCCTTTGTTATTTATTCTTTTTTTTAGGAGGGACTTCTCCTTGATGTCCCTCTGCTCTGAGCAATGGGAATGAAGAGCTTTTGCCTTTTCAATTGAATTGGTCTGTGTAGAAGAGTATAAAAGGGATATAAGAGTATAAAATAGTATAAAACAGTATAAAATAGTATAAACCAGTGCAGTCCTGGTTCTGCTCCTGAGGAGTTTTGGGTTTCTGGAATTCCTTCCCCAGGGAATTTCCTGTGAGCAGGAGGAATGTTTCTGTAGCTGTCACTTTGTTCTCCATCCCTTTCCCCAGGAGGGACTTCTCCTTGGTGTCCCTCTGCTCTGAGCAATGGCAGTGAAGAGCTTTTGCCTTTGTGTCACCCATGGGATTGGTCTGTGTGAAATGGTGTCAGAGGGAGACACAGCCCAGAGATAAAGGAGTCGTTTCCAGCCTCTGGCTCTCGGAAGCCGAGGTGTAAGCCGCTGTCACACACCTGCTGTCCCCCCTCAGGTACGTGTCAGTGTAACCCCTACGGCTCCTACGGCGGCTCCTGTGACCCGGGCACGGGACAGTGCTCCTGCAAGCCCGGCGTGGGTGGCCTCAAGTGTGACCGCTGCGAGCCCGGCTTCTGGGACTTCCGCGGGATTGTCACCGACCGCCGCAGCGGCTGCACGCGTGAGTCACACCGGGGACAGCCAGGGGACAGCCAGGGGACACCCTGAGTGACAGCTGAGGGACAGCTGGGGGACACCCTGAGTCACACCGGGGACAGCCGGGGGACAGCTGGGGGGACACCCTGAGTCACACCGGGGACAGCCTGGGGACAGCTGGGGGACACCCTGAGTGACAGCTGAGGGACAGCTGGGGGACACCATGATTCACACTGAGGACAGCCTGGGGACAGCCAGGGGACACCCTGAGTCACACCAAGGGCAGCTGGGGGACACCCTGAGTGACAGCCAGGGGACACCCTGAGTGACAGCTGGGGGGACGCACTGGGGACAGCCAGGGGACAGCTTGAGTCACACCGGGGACAGCCGGGGGACAGCCAGAGGACACCCTGAGTGACAGCCAGGGGACAGGGCCCGAGGGCGGGACAGGGCGGGGACACTGCCCATGGCGGGGACGGGGATGTCACCCCCTGAGTGACAGGGATGGGGCACCCCATGAGTGACCAGGGAGGGGACACTGCCCGCGAGTGGTTTCTTTCCTCCTTTCCCCCTTTCCCACCCCATAACTGCATTTCCACCCTATAACAGTGGGATTTTTCCCCTTTTCCCACCCCATAACTGTGTTTTTTCCCCTTTCCCACCCCATAACTGTGTTTTTTCCCCTTTCCCACCCCATAACTGCATTTCCACCCCATAACAGTGTTTTTTCCCCCTCTCCCCCCCATAACGGCGTTTCCCCGTCCCCAGCCTGCCAGTGTGACCCCGTGGGCTCGGTGCGGGATGACTGCGAGCAGATGACGGGGCTGTGCTCCTGCAGGACCGGCATCACGGGCATGAAATGCAACCAGTGCCCCAACGGCAGCAAACTGGGCTCCACGGGCTGCGAGAAGGGTGAGGGCACAGCTGGCATTTGGGGGCCTCTTTTTGGGGGTTTGGGGTCCGGTTTGTTTGGGGTTCAGGGTCCGGTTTGTTTGGGATTTTGGTTTCTGTATAAATTGGATTTTGGGTCCTGTTTATTTGGGATTTTGGGTCCTGTTTATTTGGGGTTTTGGTTTCTGTATAATTGAATTTAGGTTTCTGTTTATTTGGGATTTTGGTTCCTGTATAACTGGGATTTTGGTTTCTGTTTATTTGGGATTTTTGGTTTCTGTTTATTTGGGATTTTGGGTCCTGCTTAACTGGGATTTTGGTTTCTGAATAACTAGGATTTTGGTTCCTGTAGCTGAGATTTTGCTTCCTGCATTTGGGGTTTTAGCTCCTGCCTAATTGGGATTTTGGTTCTCATCTAACTGGGATTTTAACTCCTGTATATTTAGGATTCTGGCTGCCATATATTTGGGATTTTGACTCCTGTATATTTGGGATTTTGGCTGCTAACTGGAATTTTGGCTGCCATATATTCGGGATTCTGGCTGCCATATATTTGGGATTCTGGCTGCTGTGTATTTGGGATTCTGGCTGCTGTACATTTGGGATTCTGGCTGCCGTACATTTGGGATTCTGGCTGCTAACTGGAATTCTGGCTGCAGTATATTTGGGATTCTGGCTACCATATATTTGGGATTCTGATTACTGTATATTTGGGATTCTGGCTGCTGTACATTTGGGATTCTGGCTGCTAACTGGAATTCTGGCTGCCATATATTTGGGGTTTTGGCTCCTGCATATTTGGGATTCTGGCTGCCATATATTCGGGATTCTGGCTGCCGTACATTTGGGATTCTGGCTGCCATAAATCCGGGATTCTGACTGCTAACCGGGCTGTTCCCCGCCCCGCTGCTCTCGCAGACCCCTCAGCCCCCAGGTCGTGCCAGGAGCTGAGCTGCACCTTCGGGGCCTCGTGCGTGGAGGTGAACGGCTTCGCCCACTGCGAGTGCCCGTCCCCGCTGTGCTCCGAGGCCAACAGGACCAAGGTTTGGGGACACCACCTCGGGGGGCTTTCGGGGACATTTGGGGCAGTTCTGGGTGGTTCTCCCCCACACCTTTTTGGGGACATTTGGGGCGGTTCTGGGGTGTCTCCTCCTCACACAAAAATGGACAGGAATTTGTCCCTTTTGGGTGCATTTGGGGCTGTTCTGGGATGTCTCCTCCTCACACAAAACCAGGCAGGAATTTGTCCCTTTTGGGGGACATTTGGGGTGGTTCTGGGATTTCTCCTCACACAAAACCAGGCAGGAATTTGTCCCTTTTTGGGGACATTTGGGGCGGTTCTGGGGTGTCTCCTCCTCACACAAAAATGGACAGGAATTTGTCCCTTTTTGGGGACATTTGGGGTGGTTCTGGGATGTCTCCTCCTCACACAAAAATGGACAGGAATTTGTCCCTTTTTGGGGACATTTGGGGTGGTTCCGGGATTTCTCCTCCTCACACAAAACCAGTCAGGAATTCGTTCCCTGCTGGGCAATGGGGACGCAAAGGTCACAGATGTCCCCTGGACCCGTTGATGTCACCTGGAGGGGCCCCGAGGTGCAGCTGTGGTGTCCCCTCCTGTGTCCCCAGGTGTGTGGCTCTGACGGTGTCACCTACGGGGACCAGTGCCAGCTGCAGACCATCGCCTGCAGGCAGGGCCAGCACATCACTGTCAAACACATGGGACAGTGTCACGGTGAGTGTCACCTGGGGGTGTCACAGTGAGTGTCCCCTGGGCGGTGTCAACTGAATGTCCCCGGGGTGGTGTCACTGTGTGTCCCCAGGACAGTGTCACTGTGTCCCCAGGGCAGTGCCATGCTCAGTGTCCCCAAGGCAGTGCCATTGTCACTAGGACAGTACCACACTGAGTGTCCCCAGGGCAACGCCATTGAATGTCCCCAGGGTAATGTCACACTGAGTGTCCCCTGGGTAGTGTCACTGTGTTCCCTGGGTGGTGTCACTGAATGTCCCCAGGGCAGTGCCATTATCACTAGGACAGTACCACACTGAGTGTCCCCTGGGCAATGCCATTGAATGTCCCCAGGGTAAGGTCACACTGAGTGCCCCCTGGGAGACGTCACACTGGGTGTCCCTGGGTGGTGTCACTGTGCGTCCCCTGGGCAGTGTCACTGAGTGTCCCCAGGACAGTACCACACTGAGTGTCCCCTGGGCAGTGCCATGCTCAGTGTCCCCAAGGCAGTGCCATTGTCACTAGGACAGTGTCACTGGGTGTCCCCAGGGTAATGTCACACTGCCTGTCCCCAGGACAGTACCACACTGAGTGTCCCCTGGGCAGTGCCAGAGTGTCCTCAGGGCAGTGTCACACTGAGTGTCCCCAAGGCAGTGCCACCCCCATGTCCTGCAGCTGGCCTGTGTTTGTCACCCCCTTCCCTGTGTCTGTCACCCCCTTCCCTGTGTCTGTCACCCCCTTCCCTGTGTCTGTCACCCTTTCCCTGTGTCACTATGTCCTCACCCCCCTCTCTGCTGCTCCCCCCAGAGTCCCTGACCCACACTGGCCCCTCCGTGTCCCCCACGCCGCTGCCCACGCCATCCCCAGACCTGCTGCCCGCGCCCCCTCGGGCCACCACGCTGTCCCCAGCGCCCTCCGCGCCGGCCACCAGCTCCCCGCCCCTGGAGGCCACCACGGAACGAGGCCACCCCACCACGAGGCGTGTGACAACAGCCAGCCCGGCCACCACCGCGCCCTGGCACGGCCACAAGGCCACCGTCCTGCCGCTGGCCACCGTGCCCGTGGTGGTGGCCACCGGCCAGCAGGGCTACGGCGAGTCCGGCAGCGCCGAGGGCAGCGGGGACCAGGACATGGTGACCAGCGGGGACCAGGAGTCCAGCGGGGCCGGATCCGCCGGTGAGTGCCACCCCCTGCGGCTCCGTGGTGGGTGTCACCAGCCGGAGGTGTCACCTGGGTGTCCCCCGCAGGTGAGGAGGAGGAGGAGGAGGAGCTGGAGGAGGAGGTGACGGCCACGCCGGCCATCGAGAGGGCCACGTGCTACAACAGCGCCCTGGGCTGCTGCTCCGACGGCAAAACCGCCGCCGCCGACGCCGAGGGGAGCAACTGCCCAGGTGGATCTGGGGCTGCGGGGAGGATTGGGGTCACTTTGGGGTCAGGAATCAGGGATTTATCGGGTTGGGATGGCACAGGACTGACCGGGTGGATCTGGGGCTGGGGGAAGATTTGGGGTCACTTTGGGGTCAGGAGTTGGGGATCTGTCAAGGTGGGATGGCACAGAACTGCCCGGGTGGATTTGGGGTCAGGAATCAGGGATTTATCAGTTTGGGATGGCACAGAACTGCCCAGGTGGATTCGGGGCTGCGGGGAGGTTTGGGGTCACTTTGGGGTCAGGAATCAGGGATTTATCGGGTTGGGATGGCGCAGAAGTGCCCAGGTGGATTCGGGGCTGTGGGGAGGATTTGGGGTCACTTTGGGGTCAGGAGCTAGGGATCTCTCAAGGAGGATGACACAGAGAGATCTCCAGGTGGGTTTAAGGCTGGGAAAAGGTTTGGGATCACTTTGGGATCAGGAATCAGGGACCGTGTCCCAGATTTTTCCTCACTGAAGTCCTTCCTCATTCCTCGGGACATCCTTGGGACTTTGTCCAGTGGGACAAGCCCTTTTCCTCTGGGAAAAATTTCTGTTTTATCCCATAATGCCCGTGTGAAGGGAAAGGGGAAGAGGAAAGGGAAAAGGGGAAGGAAAAGGGGAAGGGAAAAGGGGAAGGGAAAAGAAAAAAAGGGAAATGGAGAGAGAAAGGGAAAAGGGAAAGAGAAAAGGGAAAAGGAAAAGGGAAAGAGAAAAGGGTAAAGGAGAGGGAAAAGAGAAAGGGAGAGGGGAAGGAGAAGGGAAAGAGGAAAAGGAAGAGGAGAAAAGGACAAAGACCCTCCCGTGTGGTTCCCACAGTGGGATCTCTCCATCCTCTGCACTCCCAGTAAAACGAGATCTGCTACATCACTGCTGTGATTATGTACTAATACCTCAGGTGGTGTGTCCTCTGAGTGTCCCCTGAATGTCCTCTGAGTGTCCTCTGAGTGCCCTCTGAGTGTCCACAAATTTGATCAATGTTTAATCCGTCCTGTGTCTAATATCAGAAAGATTCTGCTGTGGGGTAGCACCATCAGGAGTTTGAAAAAGTGAAGTTTGGGGCAGCGTTTTAAATGTCACCTTAATCCAGCTTTGGGTGATGATGGGGCTTGTTCCTGAGGTGATTCGAATTGTCCTTCACAATGTAACGTGATGTAAAATGAGATCTGCTACGTCACTGCTGTGATTATGTACTAATACCTAAGGTGGTGTGTCCTCTGAGTGTCCTGTGGGTGTCCTGAGTGTCCTGTAATTGTCCTGAGTGTCCTTTGTGTCCTCTGAGTGTCCCGAGTGTCCTCTAACGTGTCTCTCTTGTCACCAGCGGTGCAGGGGGGCTGCTCTCCTCGCTGGAGCTCGCAGGAACCCGTCTGGTAAAAGCTGCCATCACCAGCCTGGCCTTTGCCATCTGCTCCAGCACTAATCCTTCCATGGCTGTGTCCCCCGTGTCCCCACTAACCCGGCACTGGCACTACCCCCACACTGCCATTCCTCCCCTCTTTTCTCCCCCCTTCAGGAATTCCAGGCGTTCCCCTTGTCACCTCTTTGCCCCTAAAGCTAAAAGGATTTTTTTTTTGTGTGTGTTTCCTTCCCTTTACCTCCTTCCCCTCCAGCCACCAAAGTGTTCCAAGGGGTGCTGATCCTGGAGGAGGTGGAGGGCCAGGAGCTGTTCTACACCCCGGAGATGGCCGACCCCAAATCCGAGCTCTTCGGGGAGACGGCGCGGAGCATCGAGAGCGCGGTGAGCCCTGTGCCCATCCCGGGGGAGATCCGGGGAAAACGGGAACCCTGCCACACCCTGGAGCCCGGGAGTCCCAGGATCCAGGCTGGGAAAGGCACCAAATCCAGCCCAGCACTGTCCCCTCCCTGTCACCAGGCTGAGAGTCAGGATGTTTCCGTGGCAGGATCCCCATCCCAGGATTTTCCCTTTAACCTGGATGTTCCCTCTCCTGCTCCTGCTCTGGTCCTCCTCACCGTGAGGATGATTCATTATCCCACTTGATTTATGGGTCCTGCTCTTCCCTGTGCCCTAAAGACCAGGGACCAGCTGGAATTGTCACAGCACATCCCTGTCCCTGAAGCAAATCCAAGCCTGGTGAGAGTCAGGATGTTTCCGTGGCAGGATCCCCATCCCAGGATTTTCCCTTTAACCAGGATGTTCCCTTTCCTTCTCCTGCTCCATTCTGCTCCTCCTCACCATGAGGATGGATCCCTGTCCCACTTGATTTATGGATCCCTTTTCCCTAAAGACCAGGGACCAGCTGGAATTGTCACAGCACATCCCTGTTCCCTCCCCGAAGCAATTCCAGGAGATCCAGAGAGTGAGGATCCTTCCCTGGCAGGATCCCCATCCCAGGATTTTCCCTCTAACCACAACATTCCCTTTCCTCCTCCTGCTCCATTCTGCTCCTCCTCCTCACCATGGGGATGGATCCCTCTCCCACTTGATTTATGGATCTTTTCACATAAATCCTATAAACATTTGGATCCTTTTACATAAATCCTATGGATTTATGTCCTTCCTTGTACCCTAAAGACCAGGGACCAGCTGGAATCGTCACAGCACATCCCCGTTCCCTCCCCGAAGCAATTCCAGGAGATCCAGAGAGTCAGGATCCTTCCCTGGCAGGATCCCCATCCCAGGGTTTTCCCTTTAACCTGGATGTTCCCTCTGCTCCTTCCCAACCCAGCTGGAGGAGCTTTTCCGTGCTTCTGATGTCAGGAAGGATTTCAAGAGCATCCGAGTGCGGGACCTGGGCCAGAGCAGCGCCGTCAGGGTCATCGTGGAGGCTCATTTTGACCCAGGTAGGGTCAAATTCCCAGGGAATTCCCAGCGGGAATTCTGCCTGGAGGAACCCCCGTGGTGAGGGGAAGGAAATGTCCTGAACTTCAGTGGGGTTGGGTCTTTTATCCTGCAAAAAAATATCCACAAAACCGTGGTGTGAGCAGAGGTGGGAGGAGCGGCACCCTAAGGAGAGATGGAAGGGTTTTCCTTGGGAAATGAGGATTGTTTTCCTTGGAAAAGGAGGTTTATTTTCCCTGGGAAATGAGGATTGTTTTCCTTGGAAAAAGAGGCTTATTTTCCTTGGGGAAATAAGGATTATTTTCCTTGGAAAAAGAGGTTTATTTTCCTTGGGGAAATGAGGGTTATTTTCTTTGGGAAATGAAGATTGTTTTCCTTGGGAAAGAAGATTATTTTGTTTGGGAAATGAGGATTATTTTTCTCGGGAAATGAAGATTATTTTCCTTGGAAAAGGAGAATTATTTTCTTTGGGAAATGAGGATTATTTTCCTTGAGGAAACGAGGATTATTTTCCTTGGAAAAGGAAAATTGTTTTGTTTGGAAAATGAGGATTATTTTCCTTGGGAAAGAGGATTATTTTCCTTGGAAAAGGAGAATTATTTTCTTTGGGAAATGAGGATTATTTTCCTTGGAAAATGAGGATTATTTTCCTTGGAAAAAGCAGAATCATTTTCCTCGGGGGAAGGAGGGATTTTTTGGAGGCCGCAGGAAGGAAACTCCCGTTGGAATCCTCACCGTGTCCCCTCTTTTCTTTCCCTGGGATCAGCCACGTCCTACACGGCCGCAGACATCCAGGGAGCCCTGCTGAAGCAGATCCGAGCTGCCAGGAGAAAAACCATCCTGGTGAAGAAACCTCAGCAGGAGCACGTGAAATTCATGGATTTTGGTGAGTGCCCCCAGGGCTGGGGTTGGGGTTTCATAATTCCTGGTGGGATCTGCTGGGCTTTGCCACCCTCCAAAAACCTCCCCAGAGGAATTGTGGAGTGTTTGAGGGGTGGGAGAGACTTTAAGGATTTTTTTGGATCTGGGTCGTGGGCTGGGATTTTCCCTTTGGGATGGGGTGCTCCAGCCTGGCCTTGGAAAATTCCAGGGATGGGGCGGCCTCGGCTGCTCTGGGAATTCCATCCCCACGCTGGGAGTGGAATCTCTGTGCCTGGATGGGTTTTGTCCTCAGGAAAAGCAGGAAAGGGTTTAATTTTTTTCCCTGTTTTCCATGGAATGTGGCCGGTGGTTTGGGAAGGGAGCCCACCCTGGAATTGCAGGGCTGGTGGGCACTGGGGGGTTCCTCCTGCTCCACTCACTGTGATTTCCCAGGAAAAGTGGGAATGCAGGCTGGCAGGGGCACAGCCCCACTGCCACGACCTCAAAAAAATGACCCCAAATTTGTGCATTTTGAGGCCTCGTGGGTGGGAAATTCCTCCTCCGGGAGCAGGCCGGCTGCTCCTCCCATAACCCACAACTGGACCTAAAATTGACCTTGACCCACACCTGACCCTGACCCTAATCCTAATCCTAACACTGACCCTAATCCTAACACTGACCGAAAACTAACCCTAACCCATACCTGACCCTAACCCAACACTAACCCTAAAATTGATCTAAAATCACCCTAACCCACACCTGACCCTGACCCTAATCCATACCTGACCCCGACCCTAAACCTAATCCATTACTAACCCTAAAACTAACTCATACCTGACCCTAACCCCAACACTAACCCTAAAACTGACCTAAATTAACCCTAACGTCAACCCTACCCCAACCCACACCGGACCCTAACCCACACCTGACCCTGACCCACACCTGACCCTGACCCTAACCCACACCTGATCCTAACCCAAACACTAACCCTAAAACTGGGATTAGGGTTTTTAACTAACCCTAACCCTAAATTAACCCTAACCTCAACCCTACCCTAACCCACACCTGACCCTGACCCACAGCTGACCCTGACCCACAGCTGACCCTGACCCACACCTGACCCTGACCCACACCTGACCCTGACCCACACCTGACCCAGACTTTAACCCACCCCTGACCCCAACCCTCTGCTGCGTTCCAGACTGGATCCCCCGCCTCTTCACCACCACCATCACCACCACCACGGCCACCACCATGGGCCCTGCCACCACCCGCCGTGTCCCCGCGGCCACCACAGGTCCTGCCACCACCCGCCGTGTCCCCGCCGCCACCACAGGTCCTGCCACCACCCGCCGTGTCCCTGTGGCCACCATGAGCCCTGCCACCACCCGCCGTGTCCCTGCAGCCACCATGGCTCCTGCCACCACCCGCCGTGTCCCCATGGCCACCACAGCCCTCGGCCACCACCTGGAGCCCTCGGGCAGACCCGTCCCCAAGGCAGTGGGCAGCACCAGGAGGCCCAGCCCCAGCTCCAGCTCCAGCAGCACCAGGAGGAAACCCCCTGGCACCACCTGGCAGCCCCCTGGCACCCCCGCAGCCCCCCGGCCCTGCCAGTCCCAGCCCTGCCTGCACGGTGGCACCTGCCAGGACCACGGCCAGGACTTCACCTGCAGCTGCCCCGCGGGGAGAGGAGGGGCTGTGTGTGAGAAAGGTAGGTGGTGATCCCCCCCAAAAATCCCCAATCCTGCCTCTTTGCCCCTTGGAGTGGGCAGGGATGGCACCCTGTGTGCCGGGTTTGTTAAAAATCAATTCTTATCCCTTTGCCATGTCACCCTCTGTGCCAGGTTTGTTAAAAATGAATTCCCACCCCTTTGCCATTTATCCTCTGTGCCAGGTTTGTTAAAAATCAATTCCCAGCCTTTTGCCATTCACCCTCTGTGCCAGGTTTGCTAAAAATCAATTCTTACCCCTTTGCCATTTATCCTCTGTGCCAGGTTTGCTAAAAAACAGTCCCTGGCCCTTTAAACGGGCAGAGATGTCACCCCTGTGTCAGGTTTGCTAAAAATCAATTCCCAGCCTTTTGCCATTCACCCTCTGTGCCAGGTTTGCTAAAAAACAGTCCCTACCCCTTTACCACATCACCCTCTGTGCCAGATTTGCTAAAAATCCCTTCCCAGCCCTTTGCTATTCACCCTCTGTGCCAGGTTTGTTAAAAATCAATTCTTACCCATTTGCCATGTCACCCTCTGTGCCAAGTTTGCTAAAAATGAATTCTTACTCCTTTCCATGTCACCTTCTGTGCCAGGTTTGCTAAAAATCAGTCCCCGGCCCTTTAAATGGGCAGGGATGTCACCCCTGTGCCAGATTTGCTAAAAATCAGTTCCCACCCCTTTCCATGTCACCCTCTGTGCCAGGTTTGTTAAAAAACAGTTCCAAGCCCTTCAAATGGGCAGGGGTGTCATTCTCTGTGCCAGGTTTGCTAAAAAACAGTCCCTACCCTTTTACCATGTCATCCTCTGTGCCAGGTTTGTTAAAAATCAATTCCCACCCCTTTGCTTTGGGAAAGGGATTAGGGCCCCTGGCACTTCGGGGTCACTCCAGGGGCCAAAACTTTTGTCCCTAAAGCTGTCACCTGGAGCTCTCTGAGCTGTGGTTTAGTGGGATTTGGACTCCAAACTCCATTGGGAAAGTTGTGACTGTCCAGCCCTGCTGGTTTAACGGGATCTGGCCTCCCAAATCCCTTGGAAAACGTCAGGGGGATTTCCAGCCCTGTTGGTTAAATGGGATTTGGACTCTCAGATCCCTTGGAAGATGTCAGTGGATTCCCAGCCTTGTAGGTTTAACAGGATTTAGCCTCCAAAATCCCTTGGAAAACGTCAGTGGCTGTCCAACCCTGTTGTTTTTAAAGGGATTTGGACTCCCAGATCTTTGGAAAACATTGGTGGGTTTCCAGCCCTGTTGGTTAAATGGGATTTGACTTCCCAAATCCCTTGGAAAATGCCAGTAGATTTCCAACCCTCTTGGTTTTAACAGGATTTGGCTTCCCAAATCCCTCGGAAAGTGTCAGTGGATTCCCAGCCCTATTGGATTTAACAGGATTTAGCCTCCAAAATCCCTTGGAAAACGTCAGTGGATTCTCAGCCCTGCAGGTTTAACAGGATTTGGCCTCCCCAATCCCTCGGAGAACATCCCGAAATCCAGGAGCGGTGGACGGGAATCCATCAGCTGGGGTTTGGGGAGGGGAGAGGAGGAACGAGCGCGGAGTTTGGAGGAGCTGCGGGAGCACAGGAAGGTTTTATTCCGGGAGGAACTGCTTGGGAAAGCCCTGGAGGAAACAATCCCCATTTCCAGAGTGGGGGGTTTTGTGAGGAATTTCCCAGGAACGCCATCTCAGAGGGGCAGAGCAGGCAGCAGGAAAACATCCCCAAAATCCCTGCCGGGCTCTCACCGTGTCCTTGTGTCCCCTCCTGTCCCCTCCTTGACCCCGCAGCCATCAGCTACTTCATCCCCAGCTTCGGGGGCAAATCCTATTTGGCCTTCAAGACGATGAAGGCGTATCACACGGTGAGGATTTCCATGGAATTCCGGGCGCTGGAGCCCAGCGGGCTGCTCCTCTACAACGCCCAGAAACATGGCAAGGATTTCATCTCGCTGGCGCTGGTGGGCGGCTTCGTGCAGCTCAGGTGAGGGAGAAGAGAATTTGCATCCCAAGAAAGGGAAGATTTGCATCCCAAGAGGCCTCCAAGTGGATAAAAAATCAGGATTTTTTTTTTTTTTAAGCAGGGCTGGGGGGAGGATGTAGCTGGAAGGAGCTCGGTTCAGCTCTTTTTCAGCGCCGAACTCTGCTGGTGTCAATTTGAATTTCAAAAAAAAAAAAAAAAATCTCCCCGAGGCGTGGGAGGTTGTTTGATTTGACAGATCTTTTTTTGGTGAGGTGTTGTTTCTTTTTTTTTAAACTGGGAGAAGGGATTCGGAGAGAGGGGAAAAAAAGGACAGGGAGGAAAAAGCGCCCGGAGTGGCTTTTTTTTATTTATTTTTTTATTTTTTGAGTGGCTTTTTTTGGTATTCCAAAATCCAACGGGATGGGTTTGGGATGACGAGGAGGAGGAGGGCAGAGCAGAGAGAAGGAGGAAGGGAAGGAGGAAGGGAAGGAGAGATGGAGAGGGAGAGAAGGAGAAAAGGAGGGAAGGGAGAGAAGGAGGGATGGAAAGAAGGGGAGAGGGAAAGGATGGAGAGAAAGATAAAAGTGGAGAGGGAGAGGAGGAGGGAGGAAAAGAGGGATGAAGAGATGGAGAGGAGGAAGGAAGGAGAGAGAGAAAAAAAGGAAGGAGAGAGAGAGGGAAGGCAGGAGGGAAAACAGAGGGAGAAAAGACAGAGAGAAAGAGAGAAGGAGGGACGGAAGGAAGGAAGGAAGGAGGGAGAGGGTCCCGAAGCGCTCACCCTGGCAAGTGCCACCTCACCCTGGCACCGCCCAGCTGGCACTTTGGGGCACACACCTCGCCTTTCCCGGCAGGTTTAAGGCAGGTTTAACATGGGCAGGGTGAGCAGCAGGGTGCGGGTGCAGCTCTGCCCGTGGTTTTGGGCAGGTTTAACATGGGCACGGTGAGCAGTTTTGGGCTCATACACTGTGTTTTTGGCAGGTTTAAGGGCACAGTGAGCAGTTTTGGGCTCACTCCCCGTGGTTTTGGGCAGGTTTAAGGGCAGTGTTGGGCTCATACACTGTGTTTTTGGCAGGTTTAAGGGCAGTTTGGGGCTCACACCCACTGTTTTCGGGCAGGTTTAACACAGGCTCGGGCACAGGCACAGTGAGCAGTTTTGGGCACACTCCCCGTGGCTTTGGGCAGGTTTAAGGGCAGTTTTGGGCAGGTTTAAGGGCAGTTTTGGGCACACTCCCCGTGGCTTTGGGCAGGTTTAAGGGCAGTTTTGGGCACACTCCCCGTGTTTTTGGGCAGGTTTAAGGGCAGTTTTGGGCAGGTTTAAGGGCGGTTTTGGGCAGGTTTAAGGGCAGTTTTGGGCTCACACCCCCTGTTTTCGGGCAGGTTTAACACGGGCTCGGGCACGGGCACGGTGAGCAGCAGGGTGCGGGTGCAGCCGGGCCGGTGGCACCAGCTGGAGGTGACAAGGAACCGGCGCAGCGGGGCCCTGTCCGTGGACGGGGAGCCCCAGGTGAGCGGGCACAGCCCCCCGGGCACCGACGGCCTCAACCTGGACACCGACCTCTTCATCGGGGGAGCGCCCGACGAGCACATGGCACTGTGAGGGGACACTGGGCACGGGGGGGACACTGGGCGTGGGAGGGTGGCACTGGGTCTGAGGGGTGGCACTGGGTCTGGGGTGGCACTGGGTCTGGGAGGGTGACACTGCCCTGTGGGTGTGACACTGCCACATGATGGTGACACTGCCCCATGACAGTGACGCTGCCCCATGACGGTGACACTACCCTGGTGATTGTGACACTGCCCCATGAGGGTGGCACTGCCCCATGAGTGTGACACTATCCCATGACAGTGACACTGCCCCATGAGGGTGACACTGCCCTGTGGGTGTGACACTATCCCATGACAGTGACACTGCCCCATGAGGGTGGCACTGCCCCATGACAATGACACTGCCCCATGGCTGTGACACTGCCACATGAGGATGGCACTGCCCTATGAGTGTGACACTGCCCCATGACAATGACACTGCCCCTGACAATGACACTGCCCCATGGCTGTGACACCGCCCCATGACGGTGACACTGCCCCTGCCAAGGGTGACACTTTCCCATGAACGTGACACAGCCCCATCACATTCCCCTGTGAATGTGGCACTTCCCCATGACACAGGTAACACCTGCGGGGGTACCAAGACAGTGACACCCTCCATTCCCCGATGTCCCCACTGCCCACCCTGTCACCCTGTGGCCACCCACCGTGTCACCCTGTGCTCCCCCTGTCACCCTGTCACCCTGTGACCACCCACCCTGTCACCCTGTGCTCCCCCTGTCACTCTGTGGTCCCCCTGCCCACCCTGTCACTCCATGGCCCCCACTGCCCACCTTGTCACCCTGTGGCCACTCTGTCACCCTGTGGCCACTCTGTCACCCTGTGGCCACCCACCCTGTCACCCTGTGCTCCCCCTCTCACCCTGTCACCCTGTGACCACCCACCCTGTCACTCCATGTCCCCCACTGCCCACCCCGTCACCCTGTGCTCCCCCACTGCCCACCCTGTCACCCTGTGGCCACCCACCCTGTCACCCTGTGCTCCCCCTGTCACCCTGTCACTCTGTGGTCCCCCTGCCCACCCTGTCACTCCATGGCCCCCACTGCCCACCCTGTCACCCTGTGGCCACTCTGTCACCCTGTGACCACCCACCCTGTCACCCTGTGCTCCCCCTGTCACCCTGTGCTCCCCCACTGCCCACCCTGTCACCCTGTGGCCACCCACCCTGTCACCCTGTGCTCCCCCTGTCACCTTGTCACCCTGTGCTCCCCCTGTCACCCTGTCACCCTGCGCCCCCCACCGCCCACCAGAACCCCTTGGGGACACCCGTGCCGCCGTGTCCCCTCAGGGTGACGGAGCGCACCGAGGCCACCGCGGGCCTGCGGGGCTGCATCCGCCTGCTGGGCATCAACGACCGCGTCCACGAGCTGCGCCAGGGCCACGGTGACGTCCTCTACGGCAGCGCCGTGGGCCAGTGCGGCCAGGACCCCTGCCAGCCCAACCCCTGCCACCACGGCGGCACCTGCCACGCCAGGGACGCCGAGATGTTCCACTGCCAGTGCCCCGAGGGCCACACGGGTACGGGGACGGGGTCCCAGGGTGGTTTTGGGGGGTCGTTGTGGAGGGGTGAAGGCACGTCTGGTGGTGGTGGGTTGTTGGGGTTTGTTGGGGTTTATTGTGCTCGTGCCCCAAATGATGTCACCCTTTGGGGTGTTAAATGGTGTTTTAGGGGTGTGGTGCCCCTCTGTCTGTGGGGATGAGGTCCCTGAGGGGTTTTTGGGGGTTGTTGTGGAGGGGTGAAAGCACATCCGGTGGTGGTGGTGGGTTATTGTGATTGTGGTCGTGCCCTAAATAATGTTTTTACAACCTTTGGGGTTGTAAATAATGTCCCCTCTAAGTGTTTTAGGGGTGTGGTGCCCCTCTGTCTGTGGGGTTGGCTGTGGGGGAGTTCTGCACGGGAAAGGGGCTGGGCATGGGAATGACCTTTGGGCATGGGAATCTGGGGGGACACTGGGGACATGGGGACACTGGGGATGTGGAGGACACTGGGGGCACGGGGACACTGGGGATGTGGGAGACACTGGGGGCATGGGGGAAATTGGGGACATGGAGGACACTGGGGGCATGGGGACACTGGGAACATGGAGGGCACTGGGGACATGGAGGACTTTGGGGACATTGAGGACACTGGGGATATGAGGGGGCACTGGGGTGTGTGGGGCACTGGGGACATTGAGGACACTGGGAACATGGGGACACTGGGGTGTGGGGACACTGGTGACCCTGTGGACACGGTGACAGCGGGGCCGTGTCTGTGGGGTCGGTGACACTCCACCTGTCCCCCCGCAGGTCCCACGTGTGCCTTCGAGCGGAACCCGTGCGAGCCGTCCCCGTGTCACCCCTCTGCCACCTGCCTGGTGCTGCCCGACACCGGGGCGCTCTGTGCCTGCCCCATGGGCCGGGAGGGGCAGTTCTGCGAGCGAGGTGGGACACTGGGGACATCCCCCCGGCCGTGTCCCCAGCCCGGGGTGGCCTCTGGGACGTGTGCCGTGCCCGCTGTCCCTGACGCTGTCCCCTTTGTCCCCAGTGACGGAGCAGGACCAGACCGTGCCCTTCCTGCCCGAGTTCAATGGCTTCTCCTTCCTGGAGCTGAACGGGCTGCAGAGCTTCGTGCCTGACCTGCAGTGAGGGACAGGGACGGGGACAGGGACAGGGATGGGGACAGGGAGGGGGACAGGGGGACAGGGAGGGGGACAGGGGTGGGGACAGGAGGACAGGGATGGGGGCAGAGAGACAGGGATGGGGACAGGGACAGGGGCACAGGGATGGGGGCAGAGGGGCAGAGATGGGGGACAGGGACGAGAGCAGAGGGACAGGGATGGGGGACAGGGCACAGGGACAGGGCACAGGGGCACAGCCCCACCCCGCAGCCCCCTGGGCATTGGGGACATCCCTCAACTGCCAAGGCTGGAATTTCTGCCACATCCCCACCCTGAGCATCAGGGACACCCCTCCCCTGGCAGGACTGTCACATCAGGGACACCTGTCCCCTGGCAGGACTGTCACATCGGGGACACCTGTCCCCTGGCAGGGTGGTCACATCAGGGACACCCCTCCCCTGGCAGGGCTGTCACATCGGGGACACCCATCCCCTGGCAGGACTGTCACATTGGGGTCACCCCTCACCTGCCAAGGCTGTCACATCAGGGACACCCCTCCCCTGGCAGGACTGTCACATTGGGGACACCCGTCCCCTGCCAAGGCTGTCACATCGGGGACACCCATCCCCTGGCAGGGTGGTCACATTGGGGACACCCGTCCCCTGGCAGGGTGGTCACATCAGGGACACCTCTCCCCTGGCAGGGTGGTCACATCGGGGACACCTGTCCCCTGGCAGGGTGGTCAGATCAGGGACACCCCTCCCCTGGCAGGGTGGTCACATCGGGGACACCTATCTCCTGCCAAGGATGTCACATCAGGGACACCCCTCCCCTGGCAGGGTGGTCACACTGGGGACACCCGTCCCCTGGCAGGACTGTCACATCAGGGACACCTGTCCCCTGGCAGGGTGGTCACATCAGGGGCACCTGTCCCCTGGCAGGACTGTCACATCAGGGACACCTGTCCCCTGGCAGGGTGGTCACATCGGGGACACCCGTCCCCTGGCAGGATGGTCACATCGGGGACACCTCTCCCCTGCCAAGGCTGTCACATCAGGGACACCCGTCCCCTGGCAGGGTGACCCGAGGGAGGCGGGCAGGACGCAGGGTGCCACACCCCTCACCCCGCTCTCCTCAGGGAGAAGATGACCATGGAGCTGGTGCTCCTGGCCAAGAAACCCGACGGGATGATCTTCTACAACGGCCAGAAGAGCGACGGCAAAGGGGACTTCGTGTCCCTGGCGCTGAACCAGGGACACCTGGAGTTCAGATACGACCTGGGCAAGGGCCCCGCCGTGCTCAGGTGAGCCCTGCCCACCTGGGGCACCTTCCCCGCCCCGCTTGGGCGCCTTTGGAGGGCGCAGATGTCACCTTGGAGATTGATTTCCTCGCCTTTTCTCCGCTCAGGAGCAAGGAGCCGGTGCCCCTGGACACGTGGGTCAGTGTCCTGCTGGAGAGGAGCGGCCGTAAGGGTGTCCTGAGGGTCAACAACGGCCACAGCGTGATGGGGGAGTCCCCGGTGAGTGGGGGAGGGATTCCTCGCCTTCCTGGGCTTTAAATCCTGGATTTGAGGGTGGAAAAGTGGGATTTCTCATGGTTCTGGGTTCTAAATCATGGATTTCAGGGTGGAAAAGTGGAATTTCTCAAGGTCCTGGGTTCTAAATCATGGATTTTAGGGTGGAAAAGTGGAATTTCTCGTGGTTCTGGGTTCTAAATCCTGGATTTCAGGGTGGAAAAGTGGAATTTCTCATGGTTCTGTGTTTTAAATCATGGATTTAGCAGTGGAGGAGTGGAATTTCTCACATTCTTGGGTTTTAAATCAAGGCTATAAGGGTGGAAAAGTGGAATTTCTCAGGTTCCTGGGTTTTAAATTGTGGATTTGAGGTTGGAGAAGTGGAATTTTTCATGTTCTTGGGTTTTAAATCTTGGATTTCAGGGCGAAGGAGTGGAATTCCTCAGGGTCCTGGGCTCTAGATCGTGGCTTTGAGGGTGGAGAATCAGGCAGGAGCCAGGGAGGGAAGGATCCCTGCATCCCTTCCTGTGGGATTCCAGCCCCTCTCCTCTTTTCCCAGCTGGCAGCTTCTCCCTATTCCCCTGGGATGGAATTCCAGCTTCTCTCCATCCCCTGGGATGGGAATTCCAGCCTCTCCCTATTCCCCTGGGATGGAATTCCAGCCTCTCCCTATTCCCATGGGATGGGAATTCCAGCCTCTCTCCATCCCCTGGGATGGAATTCCAGGCTGTCCCCATCCCCTGGGATAGAATTCCAGGCTGTCCCCATCCCCTGGGATGGAATTCCAGGCTGTCCCCATCCCCTGGGATGGAATTCCAGGCTGTCCCCATCCCCTGCTCTCCTCGGGATTCCTTCCCTCCCGTTTTCCAGGAAGCTGAGGAGGCAGAAAAAGCCCTGCCCCGTGCAGAACCCATCCCTAAATCCCCAAAAAAACCCTACAAAAATGGGATATTTTTCCCTCCTTCACTCTCCTCTCTCCAACCTCCCCGGGTGGCAGTGACCCTGCTGTCCCCTGCTGTCCCCTGCTGTCCCCTGCTGCCACCCCGGGACGGGCACAGGGGGCTCGATGTCCCTTTTTGTTTATTTGTTGGTGTGTTTTTTTTCTCTCCCTTTGACTCCTCCTCTGTGTTTTCCCTCCCCTGCTGTCCGGATCCCAGAAATCCCGTAAGGTACAGATAAGTATCAGCCCGGCGCCGCCTCCATCTCATCACCAGCGGCGCCTCCGGGGCCCTTTTGGGGTTTTTTGTGTGTTTTTCCATCTCGATCTCAGTGTTTCATCCCCAGGTTTAGGATCCTTGTAGTTTAGAGCTGCTCCTTTATTCATCCTCAGCCAGTTGTTGTCACAGTTTGTTTCAGCAGCATTTCAATTAATCCGGTCATTTTTAAAATTATTATTTTATTTTAATTTTTTAATTTTTATTTTACTTTAGTTTATTTTGCTTTACTTTATTTTACTTTATTTTATTTTATTTTATTTTATTTTATTTTATTTTATTTTACTTTATTTTATTTTATTTTATTTTATTTTACTTTATTTTATTTTATTTTATTTTATTTTACTTTAGTTTATTTTGCTTTATTTTATTTTACTTTAGTTTATTTTAATTTATTTTACTTTATTTTAATTTTACTTTAGTTTATTTTAATTTATTGTTTTATTTTATTGTTTTATTTTACTTTGTTTTATTTTACTTTGTTTTATTTTATTGTATTGCATTGTATTGTATTGGATTTTACTCTCCTTTATTGTATTTTACTTTATTGTATTTTACTTTATTTTATTGTGTTTAATATTTTATATTTTACATTATTTTATATTATTTTATATTATTTTATATTATTTTATATTATTTTATATTATTTTATATTATTTTATATTTTACATTTTGTTTTTATTTTTATATTTTATTTTATTTTATTTTATTTTATTTTGTCATGTTAATCCCACCCAAACATCCCTTAGTGTGATCCACCTCAGCCCATCCTCGCTGTGGCTCCAGCCCAGAGAATTCCCAGAAATCCCAAAGCTGGAGCCTCACCTGGGAATTTCCAGCGGGGGCCACAGCAAGGAGGGAATTTCCTCCTCCCAAAAAACGCCACGTGGGCTGCAGGAGAACCTCCTCAAACCTGGAAACTCCTCAAACCTGGGGAAACTCCTCAAACCTGGGAACCTCCTCAAACCTGGGGAAACTCCTCAAATCTGGGGAAACTCCTCAAATTTGGATGATCCCTAAACCTGGAGCAGCTCCTCAAACTTGGAGAAGCTCCTAAAACCTGGAGAAACTCCTCAAACCTGGAGAAACTCCTCAAACCTGGGGAAACTCCTCAAACCTGGGGAAACTCCTCAAATTTGGAGAAACTCCTCAAATTTGGAGAAACTCCTCAAATCTGGGGAAACTCCCCAAATTTGGAGAAACTCCTCAAATCTGGATGATCCCTAAACCTGGAGCAGCTCCTCAAACTTGGAGAAGCTTCTAAAACTTGGAGAAACTCCTCAAATTTGGAGCAGCTCCTCAAACCTGGGGAAGCTCCTCAAATCAAACCTGGAGCAGCTCCTCAAAGTTGGAAAAGATTCTAAAACCTGGAGAAACTCCTTGAATTTGGAGCAACTCCTCAAACCTGGAGCAGCTCCTTAAGTCAAACCTGGAGAAACTCCTCAAATTTGGAGAAACTCCTCCAACCTGGATGATCCCTAAACCTGGAGCAGCTCCTTAAATCAAACCTGGGGAAGCTCCTCAAACTTGAAGAAACTCCTCAAATTTAGAGAAACTCCTCAAATCAAACCTGGAGAAACTCCTTAAATCAAACTTGGAGAAACTCCTCAGACCTGGAGCAGCTCCTCCAACTTGGAGAAGCTTCTAGAACCTGGAGCAGCTCCTCAGCCCTGGAGCAGCCGCGCTGGATCCCTCTGGAAGGTGCTGGGGTTGGAGCACTCAGAGCGATGTTTGGGCACCCGAATTTTGGGTAAATTCACAAAACCCGCCAGGCCTGAGGGGTTGGGAAGAGCCTCTCCCCAAAATTCAAAACCATTCCCGGGTGTCTGCTGGGGGTGGGAGCTGCAGTCGCGGCTTGAGGAGGTTTCCTGGAGGCTCCATCCATAGAGTCATCCAAAATACATCATCCAGCAAAAAACATCATCCAACAAAACGTCATCGAACAAAACATCATTAGATAGATTCTCATCCAACAAAACGTCATCAAACAAAACATCATTAAATTATCATCCAACAAAAAACATCATCCAATAAAAAATCATTAGATAAATTATCATCAAACAAAATATCCAACAAAAGATATCATCCAACAAAAAATGTCATCCAACAAAACGTCATCAGATAAATTCTCATCAAATAAATTCTCATTCAGATAAATTCCTATCAGACAAATCCCCATCAGATAAATCCCCATCAGATAAATTCCCATTGGGTAAATTCCAATCAAATAAAATACCATCTGACAAAATATCATCAGATAAATTCCCATCAGATAAAATATCATCAGGTAAATTCTCATTCAGATAAATCCCCATCCGATAAATTCTCATCAGATAAATTCGCTTCAAATAAAACACCATCAGACAAAATATCATCAGGTAAATTCCCATCCGGTAAATTCTTATTCAGATAAATTCTCATCCAATAAATCCTCATCAGATAAATTCTCATTAAAAAAATCCCATCAAATAAAATATAACCAGACAAATCCCCATCAGGTAAATCCCCGTCAGGTAAATTCCCATTCAGACAAATTCCCATTAGATAAATTCCCATCAGGTAAGTCCCCATCAGACAAATTCTCATTCAGATAAATTCTCGTGTAGATAAATTCCAATCAAATAAAATACCATCTGACAAAATATCATCAGATAAATTCTCATCAGATAAATTCTCATTAAAAAAAACCCCCATCAAATAAAATATAACCAGACAAATCCCCATCAGGTAAATCCCCATCAGGTAAATTCCCATTAAAAAAAAAATCATCAAATAAAATATCATCAGACAAATTCCCATTAGATAAATTCCCATCAGGTAAATTCCCATTAGATAAATCCTCATCAGTTAAATTCCCATCAGGTAAATTCCCATCAGGTAAATTCTCATTCAGACAAATCCCTGTCAGGTAAATTCAGACAAATCCCCACCAGACGTCCCAAACCGAGTGGTCCAGGGCTCCCCCAGCCCCTCAGGGTCCTCCCGGGGCTGCCAGGTGTGTCCTCAGCGTCTCTGTCCCCGCAGGTGCCTCACATGGTGCTGAACCTGAAGGAGCCGCTGTTCGTGGGGGGAGCCCCCGACCTGTCCCGGCTGGCCCGAGCAGCGGCCATCACCAGCGGCTTCCAGGGCGCTCTGCAGAGGGTGAGGGACGGCCCCGCATCACCTGGGTCACCTGCGGTGTCACCTGTGTTCCCTACAGTGCCGCCTGGGTCAGCCCGGGGTCACCTGGGACAGCCCGGGGTCACCTGGTTCACCTACAGCGTCACCTGTGTTCCCTACAGTACCACCTGGGACAGCCCAGTGTCACCTGTGTTCCCTACAGTGTCACCTGGGTCACCTACAGTGTCACCTGTGTTGCCTACAGTGTCACCCGGGTCAGCCTGGGGTCACCTGGGTCATCCCAGTGTCACCTGCTGGGCAACCCAGTGTCACCAGTGTTCCCTCCCTGACCCATCTTTCCCCTCCTCGATCCATTTTTCCCCCTCTCTGATCAATTTTTCCCCTCCCTGATCAGATATTTCCCCTCCCTGACCCATTTTCCCCCCTTCCTGATTAGATTTTTCCCCTCCCTGATCAATTTTCCCCTCCCTGACCCATTTTCCCCTCCCGGATCAATTTTCCCCCTCCCTGACCCATTTTCCCCTCCCTGACCCGTCTTTCCCCCCGCAGATGTCCCTGGGCTCGGTGTCACTGCTGCAGGAGCAGCACATCCGCAGTGCCCGGGACGTGTCCCCGTTCCGGGGTCACCCCTGCACGCGGGGCCCCAACCCGTGCCACCACGGCGGCTCCTGCCAGCCCAGCATGGGCGCCTACCAGTGCCACTGCCACCGCGGCTTCTCGGGGACACACTGTGACAAAGGTGGGCGCTCCGGGGGGCGCGGCGGGGGTGGCACTGGGGAGATGGGGGTGGCACAGGGGACTGGGGGTGGCACAGGGGTGGAGGTGGCACAGGGGGCTGGAGGTGACACAGGGAGGTGGAGGTGACACAGGGAGGTGGAGGTGACACAGGGAGGTGGCACAGAGGGTTGGAGGTGACACGGGCCTGGAGGTGGCACAGAGAAGGTGGAGGTGGCACAGGGGGCTGGAGGTGGCACAAGGGACTGGGGGTGACAGGGAAGGTGGAGGTGGCACAGGGGAGCTGGGGGTGGCACAGAGGGTTGGGGTGACGTGAGGAGCTGGAAGTGGCACAGGGAGGGTCAAAGTGGCACAGGGAAGGTGCAGGTGACACAGGAGGCTGGAGGTGGCCGTAGGAAGGTGGAGGTGGCACAGGGAGCTGAGGGTGACATGGGGTGAGCAGGTGGCACCGGACACTGGAGGTGGCACAGGGGACTAGGGATGGCTGGAGGTGGCACAGGGGGTTGGACGTGGCACAGAGGGTTGAGGGTGGCACAGGGAAGGTGCAGGTGACACAGGGAGCTGGAGGTGACACAGGGAAAGTGGAGGTGGCACAGGGGAGTGAGGGTGACACAGGGGGGTGGAGGTGGCACGGGGCTGGAGGTGGCACAGGGGACTGGGAGTGACACAGGACTGGGGGTGACACGGGGCTGGAGGTGGCACAGAGAAGGTGGAGGTGGCACAGGGGGTTGGAGGTGACATGGGGCACTGGGGGTGGCACAGCGGACTGGAGGTGGCACAAGGGGGGTGGAGGTGACACAGGGGACTGAGGGTGACACAGGGGGGTGGAGGTGACACAAGGGGGTGGAGGTGACACAGGGAAGGTGGAGGTGACACAGGGAGAAATGAGCACAAACCATGATGGCAGCTCCTTTCCCCATCCCTGTTTCCCCATCTCCCTATTTTCCTATATCTGGTTTCCCATCACTCTGTTTTTCCCATCCCTGTTTCCCCATCCCTGTTTTCCCATCCCTGGTTTCCCATCCCTGGTTTCCCATCCCTGGTTTCCCCATCCCTGTTTTCCCGTCTCCCCGTTTGTCCCCGCAGTGATCATCGAGAAGGCAGCGGGGGATGCCGAGGCCGTGGCCTTCGATGGGCAGACGTACCTGGAGTACCACAACGCTGTCACCAAGAGGTACCCGAGCCCCAAAACGGGAATTTGGGATGATTTGGGATGATTTGGGGAGGAAAAAATGGGATCCAGGAGCTCCAAACTGGGCCTGGATATTCCCAATCCTTCCCTCCAAACCACACCTGGATATTCCTGATCCTTCCTCCAAACCACACCTGGATATTCCTGATCCTTCATCCAAACCACACCTGGATATTCCTGATCCTTCCTCCAAACCACACCTGGATATTCCCGATCCTTCCTCCAAACCACACCTGGATATTCCCGATCCTTCCCTCCAAACCACATCTGGATATTCCCAATCCTTCCCTCCAAACCACATCTGGATATTCCTGATCCTTCCTCCAAACCACACCTGGATATTCCTGATCCTTCCTCCAAACCACACCTGGATATTCCTGATCCTTCCCTCCCTGAGTTCTCCCTGAGTTCCTCCAGGCTGGAAATTTCTCCTTTTCCTTGGGAATTCTCTGTGGGAATGAGCAGGGCTCCCCCCCGGAGCTCCTCCAGGCTGGAAATTTCTGGTTTTCCGTGTCCAGCCCAGCCTCTCCCGTTCCCAGTTTTCCAGCCTCTCCCGTTCCCAGTTTTCCAGCCTCTCCCATTCCCGTTTTCCAGCCTCTCCCATTCCCGTTTTCCAGCCCAGCCCGGGGTGGGTGTGTCCGCGTGGAGCCGTGTCTGTCTGTCTGTCTGTCTGTCTGTCCCTCTCTCTGTCTGTCTGTCCCCTCTCAGTGTCGCTGTTTCTCTGTTCCCAAAAGCCGCCTGAGCAATGAGATCCCAGCGTGAGTAACGGCCCTGCCGTGTCCCCACTGTCACCCCAAAGGCCACGACACCGCCCCATTGTCACCCCAAAGGCCATGACATGGCCCCATTGTCACCCCAAAGGCCATGACACCCCTGCTGTGGCCCCATTGTCACCCCAAAGGCCATGACACTGCCCCATTGTCACCCCAAAGGCTCTGCCATGGTCCCATTGTCACCCCAAAGGCCACAACACCCCTGCCATGTCCCCATTGTCACCCCAAAGGCCACGACACTGCCCCATTGTCACCCCAAAGGCTCTGCCATGGTCTCATTGTCACCCCAAAGGCCATGACACCCCTTCTGCGGCCCCATTGTCACCCCAAAGGCCATGACACGGCCCCATTGTCACCCCAAAGGCCATGACATGGTGCCACTGTCACCTCAAAGGCCATGACACCCCCTGCACATCCCCACTGTCACCCCAAACCGTGGGGCAGGATCTGGGGGAGGAATTCGGGGCCTTTCCATGAAAGAATTGTCCCCAATGTCCGATTTAAACCCGCCCTGAGGCCGTTCCCTCCCCTCCTGTCCCCATTCCCTGTCCCGTGGGGCTGTCCCCGTCCCCTGGGGCTGTCCCCATCCCGTCAGGGATTTTTGGGGAGCAGAAACTCCTTCCCGAGCTGCTTTTCCGCGCGCTGAGCCCCTTCCCAGCTCCATCCTGGGGGGATATTCCCTCCCTGCCCTGATCCCACTCTCCCGGGCTGCCAGAGGGGTTTCCATCCTCCCTGGGACAATTCCTGCCTCTCCTGGTCCCCTCAGGCTGTTCCTGCTTCAGCTCTGAGCAGGAGGGAGAGGGAAAGGGAAAGGAAAGGGAAAGGGAAAAGGAAGAAAGGGAAGGAAAGAGAAGAAAAGGAAATAAAAAGGGGAGAAATGAAAAGAGGAGGAAGGAAATGAAAAGGAAGAAAGGAAAGGGAAGGAGAAAGGAACAAGGGCAAAGGAAAAAGGAAAGGGGAAAGGGAAAAGGAGAGAGGAGAATGGGAAAGGAAAATAATGGGAAGGAAAAGGGAAAGGAAAATGGGAAAGAAAATGAAAATGGGGAAGGGGAAGGGGAAGGAAAGGAAAGGAAAGGAAAGGAAAGGAAAGGAAAGGAAAGGAAAGGAAAGGAAAGGAAAGGAAAGGAAAGGAAAGGAAAGGAAAGGAAAGGAAAGGAAAGGAAAGGAAAGGAAAGGAAAGGAAAGAAAGGAAAGGAAAGGAAAGGAAAGGAAAGGAAAGGAAAGGAAAGGAAAGGAAAGGAAAGGAAAGGAAAGGAAAGGAAAGGAAAGGAAAGGAAAGGAAAGGAAAGGAAAGGAAAGGAAAGGAGAAGGGAAAGGAAAGGAAAGGAAAGGAAAGGAAAGGAAAGGAAAGGAAAGGAAAGGAAAGGAAAGGAAAGGAAAGGAAAGGAAAGGAAAGGAAAGGAAAGGAAAGGAAAGGAAAGGAAAGGAAAGGAAAGGAAAGGAAAGGAAAGGAGAAGGGAAAGGAAAGGAAAGGAAAGGAAAGGAAAGGAAAGGAAAGGAAAGGAAAGGAAAGGAAAGGAAAGGAAAGGAAAGGAAAGGAAAGGAAAGGAAAGGAAAGGAAAGGAAAGGAAAGGAAAGGAAAGGAAAGGAAAGGAAAGGAAAGGAAAGGAGAGGAGAAGGGAAAGGAAAGGAGAGGAGAAGGGAAAGGAGAAGGGAAAGGAAAGGAAAGGAAAGGAAAGGAAAGGAAAGGAAAGGAAAGGAAAGGAAAGGAAAGGAAAGGAAAGGAAAGGAAAGGAAAGGAAAGGAAAGGAAAGGAAAGGAAAGGAAAGGAAAGGAAAGGAAAGGAAAGGAAAGGAAAGGAGAGGAGAGGAGAAGGGAAAGGAAAGGAGAGGAGAAGGGAAAGGAGAAGGGAAAGGAGAAGGGAAAGGAGAAGGGAAAGTCTCCCGGCTGCCCCACGCTTATGGCACGCTCCCCTTTTTTCCCCCCGAGTGCCGAGGCGCTGGATTTCCCCGGGGAGCCCAGGTGAGTGTCCCAGGCCGTGCCTGCCTCGTGCTCTGCCCGTGCCTCAGCATGTCCCCGTGTCCCTGTGCGTGTCCCCTGTGTCCTGTCCTGCCTTTCCACCCCTGAGGGACAGCAAAGGGCCGCCAGCTCCAGCCTTGTCCCACCCTCTGGATGTCCCTTGGGAATGAAAAGCTCTCTGTGTTGTCCCTGTCGTCCTTTCTCTGTGTGTCCCGCTCCACCCAGAGCCTCGTGCCTGTCCCAGAGGCAAAATTCGGGATTCCAACCCCGGGGAAAATCCCATCTTTGCTTCATCCCTCCCGTGGGAAAAGGTTCTGTTGCCTCCATGCCCTTCCTGGCGCAGTGTCCAGGCTGGGATATTGGTCCCTGTGCTCCATGAGGAACAAAAGCAAAAAGGGATCTGCAGCCGGATTTTGGGGGAATTTCAGGAGAGTCGTGTGACCCCGCTCAGGGGGAGCTCCAGCCTCGGCATTCCCAAAAGTGGGAACTGGCTCAGAGACCTCCAGGAACCTCTGGTCTGGTTTGGAGCTTCCCATCCGCTCCCAGGAATTCTGATCCCACAAAATCTGATCCCACAAAATCTGCCCCCCCCTCGAGGGCAGCAGGTGGGGACAGATCCTGTCTGTGTGCCTCACATCCAGGAATGGGATGGAAGCTGGTTTGTGGGATGGAGATTATCCCAAAATCTGCCCCCCTGGAGGGCAGCAGGTGGGGACAGACCCCGTGGGTGAATCCCAATCCCAGGAATGGGGTGGAGGTTATCCCATCCTAAAATCTTCCCCGTTGAGGGCAGCAGGTGGCGACAGAGCCCACGGGTGAATCCCAAGAATGGGCTGGAGATTATCCCAAAATCTGCGACCCTCCAGGCCAGCAGGTGGGACAGAGCCCATGAGTTCCTCCTGATGCCAGGAATGGGATGGAGGTGATCCCAAAATCTGGCACTTGAGGCCAGCAGCTGGGGACAGACCTTTCCTGTGTGTCCCAGCAGTGGGATGGAGTTAATCCCAAAATCCGCAACCTCCAAAGCCAGCAGCTGAGGACAGACCTTTTCCTGTGTGTCCCAATCCCAGGAATGGGATGGAGATTAACCCAAAATCTGCCCCTCCTCAAGGCCAGCAGGTGGGGACAGGTGAGGACAGGAGGGGACAGGTGAGGACAGGAGGGCACAGGTGAGGACAGGTGAGCACAGGAGGGGACAGGAGGGCACAGGTGAGGACAGGAGGGGACAGGAGGGCACAGGTGAGGACAGGTGAGGACAGGAGGGCACAGGTGAGGACAGGTGAGGACAGGAGGGGCAGGAGGGGACAGGTGAGGACAGGAGGACACAGGAGGGGACAGGTGAGGACAGGAGGGGCAGGAGGGGACAGGTGAGGACAGGAGGACACAGGAGGGCACAGACTCATCCCACCACCCCCTGGGGGAGGAGGAGGAGGCTGAAGGCTCTTTTCCCTCCCTGCCCTCACCCCGCCGTCCCTCCCCAGCGAGAAGGCGCTGCAGTCCAACCACTTTGAGCTGAGCATCAAGACGGAGGCGACGCAGGGGCTGCTGCTGTGGAGCGGCAAGGGGCTGGAGCGGGCGGATTTCATCGCCCTGGCCATCGTGGACGGCCGCGTGCAGCTCAGCTACGACCTGGGCTCCAAGGCCGTCACCCTGCGCTCCACCGTGCCCGTCAACACCAACCAGTGGGTGCACATCAGAGCCTCCAGGTGAGCGGGACGGGGAGCGGGATTGGGGAGGGGCATCGGGATGGGGATGGGGATTGGGATAGGGATGGGATGGGGATTGGGATTGGGATTGAGATTGGGTGAGGGGCATCGGGATGGGGATTGGGATTGGGATGAGGATTGGAATGGGGATGGAAATTGGGATTGGGATCAGTATGGGGATGGGATGGGGATCAGGATTGGGATTGAGATTGGGTGAGGGGCATTGGGATGGGGATGAGGATGGGGATTGGGATGGGCATTGGGATTTGGGGAGGGGCATCGGGTTGGGGATTGGGATGGGGATGGAAATTAGGGTTGGGATCGGGATGGGGATCGGGATTGGGATTGGGTAAAGGGCATCAGTGCGGGATTGGAATGGGATCAGGATGGGGATCAGGATAGGGATTGGGATGGGGATCAAGATGGAGATCAGGATTGGGATAGGGATCAGGATCGGGATGGGGATGGGGGCCGGGGTGGAAAAGATGGGAGTGAGACAGCAGAGCCCGGTGATCCCCAAGGATCTCGCCTTGGCTGAGGACAGAGGGGAGGTCCTGTCCTGAAAATGTCAAAGAGCAGGAGGGGTGGGAGAGTCATGCCTTGGATTTGGGGTGTTGAATTTGAGATGTTGGAGGGTTTCACATTCTGGGATGGAGATTATCCCAAAACCTGCCCCGCTGCCGGTTCCCAGTGTCAGGATTTGCAGGGACCAGCTCCGGGCGTGTCTCTGGGGCTGAATTCCTGCTTTTCCTCCCTCCCGGGGCAGGGTGCAGAGGGAAGGGTCCCTCCAGGTTGGGAACGAAGCCCCCATCGCCGGCTCCTCCCCGCTCGGGGCCACCCAGCTGGACACGGACGGGGCGCTGTGGCTGGGTGAGTCTGGGGAAAAGGGACATTCCCCGTGTTCCCGGGTGGGATTCCCGGTGTCCCCTGTCCCCTATCCCTGTCCCCTATCCCCTGTCTCTGTCCCCATGCTGTCCCTGTTGCCTGTCCCCTGTCCCTGTCCCACTCCATGTAACCCTGTTCTCTTGCAGGTGGGCTGTCCCCTGTCCCTGTCCCCTGTCCCTGTCCCCTATCACTGTCCCCTATTCCCTGTCCCCATGCTGTTCCCTGTCCATCTGACCCCGTTCCAATTGCAGGTGGGCTGGGTCCTATCCCTGTCCCCTGTCCCTGTCCCCATTCTGTCCCCCTCCATGACCAATTCCCTTCCAGGCGGGCTGGACAAGGCGAGCGTGCGGCCTTTGTGGGCTGTCCCTGTCCCCTGTCCCCTGTCCCTGTCGCTGTCCCTGTCCCTGTCCCCTGTCCCCTGTCCCTGTCCCCTGTCCCCTGTCCCCTGTCCCTGTCCCTGTCCCTGTCCCTCTCCATGTGACTCTGTTCCCTTCCAGGCGGGCTGGACAAGGCGAGCGCGCGGCCGCGGCTGCCCAAGGCTTTCAGCACGGCCTTCGTGGGCTGTCCCTGTCCCCTTGTCCCTGTCCCCTTGTCCCTGTCCCCTATCCCTGTCCCCTGTCCCCTGTCCCCTGTCCCCTGTCCCCTATCCCTGTCCCCTGTCCCTGTCCCTGTCCCTGTCCATCTCACCCTGTGTTCTGTTCCAGGCGGGCTGGACAAGGCGAGCGCGCGGCCGCGGCTGCCCAAGGCTTTCAGCACGGCCTTCGTGGGCTGTCCCCTGTCCCCTGTCCCTGTCCCCTGTCCCTGTGCTGCCCCCTGTCCCCGTCCCTGTCCCCTGTCCCTGTCCCCTATCCCTGTCCCCTGTCCCCTGTCCCTGTCCCTGTCCATCTCACCCTGTGTTCTGTTCCAGGCGGGCTGGACAAGGCGAGCGCGCGGCCGCGGCTGCCCAAGGCTTTCAGCACGGCCTTCGTGGGCTGCATGCGGGACGTGCAGGTGGACCGGCGCGAGCTGCACCTGCTGGAGGACGCCCTCAACCAGCCGCGGATATTGCACTGCTCCTCCAAATAGAGCCCAGGGAGCCACCGCCCTGCCCGCCTTCCCCCTCCCTCCTGCCTATTGCTGTAATTATTTTCTATTTTTGTAAACTTATTGCTTTTTATATTTTTTGAAGGGGGGGCAGGGAGGGCAGGAACCCCGGTGGTTTGTTTTTTTTTTTTTTTTTTTTGGTGGTGTTTTTTTATTTTTTGGGGTTTTTTTTTTTGGGCTTTCGGGTTCTTTGGCGGGGCACCAAGACTCATCCCGAACGGCAGCGCCACGGAACAAAGGAGCGACACGAGAACTCTCCCACCGCAGCCTCCATCTTCTTCATACTTGAAGCTTCTTCTTTTTAGAGGGGATGTTATTCCCCCCCTCTTGTTTATTTTCCTGCTGGTTTTAATTTTTTTTTTTTTTTTTGAAGGGGTGGGGATGTTTTTTCCCCCAAAAACAACAACCCCTCCTCAGTTTTCCCGTGGCGGGGAAAATGCTGCTGGTGCAGGCGAGGCCTTCCCGGATTCTGCGCCGGGAATTCCCGCCCCTGGCTCTTCCAAACCTCCTCCTGGCCCTTTGTTCACCCCGTTCCTCGCTGCCCTCCTTCTCCCCCTCGCTGTAATTTATGTGTGTAAAGGATCTCAAGTGCTTTTTCTCCTTCGAGCTCTGCTCAAATCAGGGATGCCACGCACTGGAAGGGACAGGGACAGAGCTGGTGGCCGAAGCTCACCTCGTGACTCTTTGCTGGGCTCGGAGGTGGCCGGGGAGGGGGGAAAAACGTGAAAAACGTGGGATTTTTCCAGCTGTTCCGCTCCTCCTCTTCCTCTCGGACACATGCGGGAGCGGCTGTGAAACCTCATTTCGTGTTCATCCAGATGTGTCCCCTCCCCAAGCCTTGGCCTCCCTCGTGCTGGGGGATCACTCGGAGCCCCTCGCCAACAGCTGGGAATTCTCTCCCTCTTTTCCCAAAAAAAAAAAAAAAGGACCAGGAGATTCCCTTTTTTTGGTTTTTTTTTCCTTTTCTCAGAGATCTCTTGGATGTGTTTGTCCGGAGTTTATCCAGTGGAGCTGGCACTGGAGCCTCTCCCGCGACGAGAATTTGGAATTTTTTTTAAAAACTTTGGCACTGGAGCCTCTCCCAGGACGAGAATTTGGAATTTTTTTAAAAACTTTGGATTTTTTTTGGGTCTTCCGCTCTCCTCTGGGTGCTGCCAGCCCGGCAGGAATGGCTCCAGCGGGAATGGGGAATATCTGGGAGGGAATTGGAAGCATTTTCTCCCTGGAAAGGAAAATTTTTGGGGCCGGTTCCGAAGTTTCTGGGGTGTGGCGGCGCCTGCAGCTGCTGGATCTCCTGGAATCCGGAGGAGAACAGATGGATCACAGCTCTGGAGGAAATCCCATTCCGCCTTTTGGGATTCCTTCTCCACTGAAGGATTTCCTGGTGGCCTGTGGCCCCTTTCCCACCCTCAGCTGGAATTGCTCCGTGAAAAAAACGACTTTATGGAATTCCCGATGGGTTTTGGGTGGGGATTCCTGCCCCAGGCGCTGGAATTTGGCTTTTTTTTCCTCCCTAAATTTCCATCTCACCTCACCGGGACCCTTCAAACCCTTTAAAATGGGGCTTTTGGCACCAACCTTTGAGCCAGGGAAAATCAAATTTCTTCTCTCAGGGGCGAGCTCTGAACAAAGGCGGAGCCAAGAGGGGAAAAACCAATGGGGGAAAAAAAAAAACCCAAAACCACTTGGATCTGCTTTTATTTCGTTTATTCGAGATTTAAAAAAAATAATAATAATAAATATTCCCAACCTGTGACATTTCCTGTGGAAAATCCGGGGATAAATATAAATATTCCGTGAAGGAGGGGCTGTGCCCTGTGTGGGACCAGGGCTCTGCCCTGCCTGGGGTGGGTTCCCTGGGTGCCAAAATTCCCATTTTTTAGTGGCTGCAGGCTCCAGATTGGGATTCCTGGTGGGAAATGCCGGGCTGGGACGGGAGGGAAGGATCTGGGAATCTCCCAATCCGTATTTCGGGAATGGGATTTCCCAGAGGGATGTTTCCAGCTCCAGAGGGACGGGGAAGATGCTGGTTTTCAAAGTCAAGGAACAGCAAAAAAAACAAAACCCAAAAACCCCAAAGCCCAACAACTGAACAAAAACTAAAGGTAAAAACCTCATCCTGCTTTTCCTGGGGCTTGGAAATGCCTTAAAAATCAGGATTTTGTGTCCTGGTGGGGGAACATTTGGAATTTCCAGCAGCGCCGTGCACTTCGCCCGGGGTTTTATTTTTAATCACATTTATACCACAAAAATCTGTGGGGGGAAAAAAGAAAACCCCACAAAAAAAAAAAAAAAAAGACATTGAGGTTGGGGGTTTTATTTTCCCAGATTTGATTATTTTGGGGGCTTTTTTTTTTTTTTTTTTTAATTTAATTTAACACACCCCACCCTGAGGTGTCCATGTGGAGAGGGTGAATTCCTGACTTTGGGAATGTGCTGGCTGGATTCCGAGGGGCGACGCGCACTGGAGGAGCAGCATGATATAACCATTACTAACTCGTGTCTTTTCCTCAAAAAAAAAAAAAAAAATCACCCAGAAATAAAGTTTGGAAACGATTAAAGAGGTTTGTAAGGGGCCTGATGCTTCTTTTTTTTGTTGTTCTTTTTTTTTCCTCCTGGAATTAAGGAAAATCCTGATTTTTTTTTTTCTTTTTGGGTGCTCTTTGCTGGGCAGAGGGGCTCCTGTGTCTCCTAAAATTCAGTTTTCCCACAAATCCCGAGCACAATCCCAAGGTTCTGCAGGACTTTTGTGTCTTTCCTTCCCCTCCTCTGTGACCAGGGAGTGGTTTCAGCTCCTGGGACTCTCCACTTTTCCCTCCTTTTGTCTCTTTTATCCCCTCGGCAGCGTTTTCCAAGGAATTTTTTGCATTCCAGGATCTCACAAGGGACTGAGGCGATGCCCCCAGGGGGTTGTTCCTCATGGATGGCAGCGTTTTCCCTGCTGGAAATTCCATGGAAAATCAGCCTGGAGCAGGATGGGGTTTGATAGAAACGTTTCCAGGTTTGATAAAAAAAAATTCCAGGTTTGATAAAAGCGTTTCCAGGTGGGCTGAGACCCCACAGGAAGGGACCAGTGGAAGGAGTGGGAAGGACAATCCCATCGTTTTCCTTGGGATTTGAAAGGCAGATTCAGAAGTTTTGGACAAGCCCAGGTCAAATTTATGCTTTTCCCCGTAAAAGACAGAAATCCTGAGAAATTACTTCCCTTAAAAGCCAGAAATCCCAAAAAAACTGGGATAAGGAGGAGTCAGGTGTGTGTTACACTACACAAACCCAGAACGTTTTGGGTTTGAAGGGCGAATTCAGAGGTTTTGGACAAACCCAGGTCCGATTTATGCTGCTTCCCATCAGAAGCCAGAAATCCCGAGAACCGGGGACATTCCATCGAGGGGAATGAGGGGTTTGGGGTCTGCAATCCAGGAATGCCGTGGGGATGGAGCCCAGCAGATCCAGGAGAGGGAATTTGTCCCCGTGGAGCTGAGCAGGTCCAGGAGCTCCTGGTGCTGTCAGAATGGGAATTCTGTCCTAAATCCTGTCAGGGACAGCAGGTCCTGTCTCTGTTCCTCATCCCTGAGCGGATCCAGGAGCTCCAGGTGCTGCAGGAACGGGGATTTTGGCCCAAATGCCATCAGGAGAGAAGTTCCTGTCCTTGTTCCTCATCCCTGAGAGGATCCAGGAGCTCCAGGTGCTGCAGGAACGGGGATTTTGTCCCAAATGCCATCAGGAGAAAAGTTCCTGTCCTTGTTCCTCATCCTTGAGCAGGTCCAGGATCTGGCGCTGCTGGAGCGAGGGTTTTGTCCCAAATGCCATCAGGAGAGAAGTTCCTGTCCCTGTTCCTCATCCCTGAGAGGATCCAGGAGCTCCTGGTGCTGCTGAAGCGGGGGTTTTGTCCCAAATCCAATCAGGAGAGAAGTTCCTGTCCCTGTTCCTCATCCCTGAGCAGATCCAGGAGTTCCTGGTGTTGCTGGAGTGGGAATTTTGTCCCAAGTCCTGTCAGGTCGTGTCCCTTGTCCCCATGGAGCTGATCACACCCAGGATCTCCTGGCCCCACAGAAACCAGGATTTTGCCCCAAGTCCTGTCAGGACGCAGAGGCCCTGTCCCTACTGGAGGGGTGGCAGTGTGACCGCCGCCGCCGTGGTGGCTTTGGGGGGCAGGAGCTGGGGCCTGCTGACGGCCGCCGTCCGCGTGAAGCAGCGCAGGTTGCCCGTCTTGAGCGCGCACTGCACGGGCCACAGGATGATGCAGAAGAGGATGATGATGAGCGCCGAGAGCAGCACCACTCTTTTCCAGTCGTCGCACAGCTCACACCTGGACAACCTCCCCGCCAGCCCCTCCGGGACACCCTCGGCGCTCTCCGGTTTGCTCATGGCCACGTCGATGGAGATGCACGACTCGGGGTTCTCGGCGTCGTCGGAGGCGCGGCGGCAGCAGAGCTTGGTGCCCTCCATCCACAGCACCTTCTCGCGCTGCAGCTCGGGCGGCAGCGTGGCCAGCAGCTCCTTGCTGGTCCTCAGGGCCGGCGGTCCCTGCTCGGGGAGGTTGGTGAGCTGGCGGCAGAAGGGGCAGGGCAGCAGGTCCTCGGGCTGGTTGGGCGGCAGCGCCGTGCTCAGCCTGGCCACGCACTCGAGGCAGAACACGTGCGAGCACTGCAGCAGCTTGGGAGTCTTGAAGGTGTTGTCGTAGGTGTTGAAGCAGATGGAGCACTCCACGGGAGAGGCGGGTTTGGGGGACACGGGCCCGGCGGAGCTCGGGGAGGCGGCCGGGGAGCGACCCTTCCTGCGGCTGTCGCCCGGAGAGGGCAGCGCCAAGGGGCTGACGGGGACGGGGCCCGGGGACGTGGGCACGGGGCTGCTGGGGGACCCCGGGGTGCTGGAGTGCCACAGCTGAGGGAAACACGACATGATGGAGCCCCCGGATGGGGTCAGAGCCCGCGGAGAGCCTGCGAGAGAGAAACAACAGCGGTGGGGTTATTTTATTATTGTTTTTTATTTTACTTTAGTTTCTTTTACATTATTTTATTTTATTTTGTCTTATTTTATTTTGTCTTATTTTGTCTTATTTTATTTTGTCTTATTTTATTTTATTTTGTTTTGTTTTTTCTTTCATTAATTTTTTATTATTTTATCTTATTCTTTTACTATTTTATTTTTCTTTTCTTAATTTTTATTATTTTATCTTATTGTTTCGCTAGGTTATTTTTTCTTTTATTAATTTTTTGGGTTTTTATCTTATTTTACTATGTTGTATTTTCTTTTATTAATTTTTATTATTTTATATTATTATTTCACTATGTTATTTTTTCTTTTATTAACTTTTATTATTTTATCTTATTATTTCACTATGTTATTTTTTCTTTTATTATTTTTCATTATTTCCTTTTTCCCTTTCTTAATTTTTATTGTTTTATCTTATTCCTTTTCCTAATTCATTTCTTTCATTTTATTCTTTTTTTCTTATTATTTTACTTTTTATTTCACGACTTTATTTTCCAGTTTAATTATTTTATTATTTGACTTTATTTTCTTATTTATTATTTCATCATTCTTTTACATATTTTTAAACTATTTTCTTTTCTTTTCCTATTTTCCTTTCCCATTTTCTTTTCCCATTTTATAATTTTCTTTCATTATTTTCTTTCCCCGTTTATTTTCTTTTCTTTTATCGTTTCCTTTTATTCTCTTCTTTCCCTATTATCTTTTTTTTTTCTTATTTTCTTTTATCTTTCGTTATTTTCCTTTACCTCCAGCAGCCCTGGGCTCAACCCCTTAAAGGAACAAAGATCAATTTGGGCCCTGCAGCTGCAGCGGAGCTGGGAAGGACAAAAAGAACCTTCTGGAAGCTCCGAAGGTGAGCTCAGACCTGCACAGATTCCTTGGGGCTTCTTATTTTTATATTTTCACTCTATTTTTCGTGGTGCACCTGAAGGGCCCTCAATAAATTCACAGAAAATTGGGTTACAGACAACTGCTGACCCTTCAAACCCCTCGGAATCACCCAAAATTCGGGTTATTTTGGGCAAAACCTGAATCCAGCCCCAAATCTCAGCTCCTGTCCCTTTATCCTTCACAGAATCACCCCAAAATTTGGGTTATTTCAGGCAAAACCTGCATTCAGACCCAAATTTCACCTCTTGTCCCTTCATCCTTCTTGAAATCACCCCAAAATCTGGGTTATTTTAAGCACCACCTGCAGCTCCAGCGGAATCCAGCCCCAAATTTCAGCTCCTGTCCCTTTATCCCTCTCAGAATCACCCAAAATTTGGGTTATTTTAAGCACCACCTGCAGCTCCACCTTCATCCAAACCCAAATTTCAGCTCCTGTCCCTTTATCCCTCTCAGAATCACCCAAAATTTGGGTTATTTCAGACAAATCCTGCATCCAGCCCCAAATCTCAGCTCCTGTCTGGGAGTTCAGGAGCCCAAACCCCCAAAAAATTGAATTACAAACAACTCCTGTCCCTTCAAACTCCTCGGAATCACCCAAAATTTGGGTTATTTCAGGCAAACCCTGAATCCAGATGCAAAATTCATCTCCTGTCCTTTCATCCTTCTCGGAATCACCCAAAATTTGTATTATTTTAAGCATCACCTGCAGCTCCACCTTCATCCAAACCCAAGTTTCAGCTCCTGTCCCTTTATCCCGCTCAGAATCACCCAAAATTTAGGTTATTTCAGGCAAATCCTGCACCTAGAGCCAAAATTCAGCTGCTGTCTGGGAGTTCAGGAGCCCAAATCCCCCAAAAACTTGAATTACAAACAACTCCTGTCCCTTCAAATCCTTTTCAGAATCCCCCATTTTTAAAATTCTCTATATTTTACCCAACCCAAACTTCTTTTTTATTTTAGGCATCTCCAAAAAGTCAAGGAGAGAAACGAGATTCCCCCAACCAAAATTCCTCCTTTTTTTATTTTATTTTATTTTATTTATTTAGACAGGGGAAGAAAAAATAATATATATATATATATATAAAATAAACCCCCCAAGGTCCAGACCTACCCCGGGCGGCGCCCCCCGGCAGCCGAGCTGGGAGGAGAGCAGAGGATTCCATAAAAAAATTCCCAAAAATTCGGGGGAAGGACCCTCAGGGATTATGGAGCAGAGGCCTAAGAGCAAAAAAACACTTTTCAGTGGGAGGGGGGATAAGGAGGGGAAAAAAAAAAACAAAAAAAGCTTTTTTTGGGCGGGTTTTTCCTGGGAAAATTGTGGGATTTTTGGTCTGGAGTGACACAGTGAGGAGGAAACGAGCCAGGGAAATTCCTGGAGAGATTTTCCTTGGGAAAGGAGGATCTGCCCTGGAATTCTAGGAAAAGGTGAGGAAATTGAGTTTTTAGGGGGGTTTTTCCAGGTTAAATTGTGGAATTCTCAGCCTGGAGCGACACAGTGAGGAGGAAACGGCCTCGGAGATGGAGCCAGGGAAATTCCTGGAGAGATTTTCCTTGGGAAAGGAGGATCTGCCCCAGAATTCCAGGAAAAGGTGAGGAAATTGAGTTTTTAGGGGTTTTTTTCTGTAAAATTGTGGAATTTTTGGGCTGGAGTGACACAGTGAGGAGGAAACGGCCTCAGAGGCAGAGCCAGGGAAATTCCTGGAGAGATTTTCCTTGGAAAAGGAGGATCTGCCCTGGAGCAGGTGCAGGAATTCCAGGAAAATCTGAGGAAATTGAGTTTTTAGGGTTTTTTTTTCTGTAAAATTGTGGGATTTTTGGTCTGGAGCGACACAGTGAGGAGGAAACGGCCTCGGAGATGAAGCCAGGGAAATTCCTGGAGAGATTTTCCTTGGAAAAGGAGGATCTGCCCCGGAATTCTAGGAAAAGGTGAGGAAATTGAGTTTTTAGGGGGTTTTTTCTGTAAAATTTTGTGGGATTTTTGGTCTGGAGTGACACAGTGAGGAGGAAATGAGCCAGGGGAAATCCTGGAGAGATTTTCCTTGGGAAAGGAGGATCTGCCCTGGAGCAGAGCCAGAGCCTGGAGACGGGAGTGCTGGGACCCAAATCCCAGAAATTTGGGTTACAAACAACTCCTGGACCTTCAAACCCCTCAGAATTCCCCCAAAATTCGGATTATTTCAGACAACACCTGCCTCCAGACCCAAATTTCAGCTCCTCTCTCTTCATCCCCCAAAGGATTCAAAAAAATTCGGATTATTTCAGACACCTGCATCCAGAGGTGAATTCCATCTCCTCTCCCTTCATCACTCTCACAATCATCAAAATTCGGATTATTTCAGACCCAAATTTCATTTTATGACCCTTCAAACTCCTCAGAATTCCCCCAAATTTCAGATTATTTCAGACACCTGCATCCAGATTTCATCTCCTCTCCTTTCATTCCTCTCATAATCATCAAAATCCAGATTATTTCAGGCAACACCTGCATCCAGACCCAATTTTCATCTTTTCAAACTCCTCAGAATTCTCCCAAAATTCGGATTATTTCAGGCAGCTCCACCTGCATCCAGACCCAAATTCCAGTTCTTCTCCCTTCAAACTCCTCAGAATTCCCCAAAATTCCGATTATTTCAGACACCTGCATCCAGATTTCAGCTCCTCTCCCTCCAAACCTCTCAGAATTCCCCCCAAAATTCAGATTATTTCAGACAACACCTGCATCCAGAATCAAATTCCATCCTATATCTCTTCAAACCCTTCAGAATTCCCAAATAATTCGGATTATTTCAGGCAGCTCCACCTGCACCCAGAGCCAAATTCCAGCTCTTCAAACCCCTCAGAATCCCCCCCAAATTTGGATTATTTCAGACCCAAATTTCACCCTATGACCCTCCAAACCCCTCAGAATTCCCCCGAAATCCGGATTATTTCAGACCCAAATTTCACCCTATGACCCTCCAAACCCCTCAGAATTCCCCCGAAATCCGGATTATCTCCTCCGGAGGCGGATTCCAGCCCGTGTCCCCGAAAGCAGCGGCAGGAAATTCCTGGTGCTGGCATTTCCCGGGAGCATTTTTTGGGGCTGTGTCAGGGATCCCCTCCCCGGCCCGTGACAGGGCTGTCATTAGGGCTCACGCATTGAAATGGCATTTCAACGGCATTTCAATGGCATTTCAACGGCATTTCAATGGCATTTCAATGGCATTTCGATGGCATTTCGATGGCATTTCAACGGCATTTCAATGGTATTTCAATGGTATTTCAATGGCATTTTAATGACATTTTAATGACATTTCAATCTTGAGCCAAATGCCTGGGAACACCGAATGTTCCCCCGGTTCCGTAGGTAAAGGGGAAAATAAAAAATAAATTTGATAATAATCCCCCTTTTTTTAAAAAAAAATTTTGTTATTTTTTTTTCCCTTTCTGCCGCCCTTCAGAATTTCACCTTTTTATTTTTTAATTTTATTTTTTTTTGCACGTGTGTTTCTCCGCAGAAATTCTCTTTGGCGTTCAATTTTTAAATGGAATTAAACGGATTTTTAAAATAATTAAATGAAATTAAAAATTGAAATTTTTTTTTAAATTAAATTAAAGATTGAATTTTTTAAAGAACATTAAATTTTGGGTGTAGCTTCTCCCGGGGTTAAATTTTGTGCCTTTTTTTAGCGATTTTTTTCACGGGTTTTTATCTTGTTTTTAAGGGATTTTTTTTTTTCTGCTTCCAGATGCTGATAAATCACAAATCCAAGCCCAAAGGTGAGAAAAACCTGACGGAATTTTTTTCCCTCTTTATTTCTTTTTTTCTTTTTAGGATTAAATCTTCCTTTTTGCAGAACTCCGTCCCCCTAAATCCATTTTTTTTCTTTTTTTTGCACTTCCTGGGTGGTTTTTTTGGGGGGGAATTTTCAGGAATTCTGAGCAGGAAGCTGAGAAAAGGGAGAAGCCTCGACTTGCTCAAGGTTTTTATTTCACAATTTGGAATTATGAAATTCCAGCTGCTCTCAGGAGGGTTTTATTTTATAATCAAAAAAAAATTGCTTTTTAAAAAAACTCTTTAAAAATTTGCATTTAAAAAAAAAAAAAAGCTTCCAAAACTTTGCTTTTAAAACCAGAATTTCCGAATTTCTCATTTGCTAAACTCCTCGGTTTGAATAAATTGAGTTTCTACTTATTTTTATCACTTCATTCTACTTTTTTTAATATATTTTGGGGTTCTGTGGATCAGCTGGAACACGGGGATTCGGGATCAGGCCGAGGGGAGCACTTTTAATTGAGAATGCTAATGAGAATTAATTGACAACTGATTTTTAATCCCCGTGGGGTTGTCCACCTTCCCCTCCTGCGTCTTTTAAATGCGATTTTTTTGAGGTTTAGGAGGTTTTTTTATCTGATTTTCTGATTGATTTTTAAATCCAGAGCCTGTGGCTCTTCCTCCCCTTTTCCCAGTTTCCGGCCGGGTTTTTCCAGAAGCTTTGGGAAATAACGAAACCGCTCAGGAGAGCGACAGGAGGGAGGGAATTCCAGAGGTTCTGTAGGTTCTGGGAATCCTTTAAGGCCGTGAAACCAGAGAGGGGTCACAGTTAGGACGGGATTTGGGATCTGGGATCTGGGATTTGGGATCTGGGATCTGGGATTCGGGATTCGGGATTCGGAATTTGGGATTTGGGATTGTCCTGTTCCAGTGATCCCTATTCCAAATATTCCCACTTCCAGCAATTCTTATTCCAGGGATCCCAATTCCAAGGATCCCAAATCCAGTGATCCCAGTTCCAATGATCCCAGGTCAAACAATCCCTATCCCAGTGTTCCCAGTTCCAGAGATCCCAGTTGGAATTATCCCAGTTCTAACGATCCCTGTTCCAAAAATCCCTGTTCAGGTGATCCCACTTCCAACATTCCCAGTTCCAGTGATCCCAATTCCAGAGATCCCTGTTCCAGTGATCCCAAATCCGGAGATCCCAAATCCAGTGGACCCAGTTCCAACAATCCCAGCTCCAGAGATCCCAAATCCAGTGATCCCAGTTCCCACGATCCCTATTCCAGTAATTCCCAGTTCCACTGATCCCTGTTCCAACAATCCCAGATCCAGGGATCTCTGTTCCAACAGTCTCTATTCCAGTGATCCCAAACCCAATAAACCCAGTTCCACTGATCCCAGTGATCCCTGTTCCAGTGATCCCAGTCCCAACAACCCCCACACGGAATTTTAACCCTCACTCAGCCAAAACCCCAAAAAAACCCCATTCCAAACCTGCTCAGGTGTTGTTAGAAGCACAAACTCATCTTCAGCTCCTTCAATTCCCACCTCAAATCCCAAAAACTCCTCCGGAAAATCCTCCCGGGGCTCGGACACTTGGCGAATCCCGGGCAGGAGTTTTCCCTGGGGTTTTATTTCCAGGAGGAGGAGGAGGAGGAGCTGCGGGCTCAGGTGTGTTTTTTATACCTGTGCTGTGGCCCAGGTGACTTTTCCTGCTCCACCTGCCCTGCCCCTGGCTGAATCATTCCCGGGCCCTGGGCACAAACAGCCTGGAATGCTCCCGATAAGGAGGGAAAACCGGCCACGGGGCTCTCCCTGCCAGCCCGGGAATTGGATTTTGGAGGGGTTTTCAAATTTTCCATCATTTTCTGTCATTTTCCGTCAGTTTCCATCATTATTTCTTCTTTTTTGGGCGGGAAAATGCTATTTTTGAGGTTTTTAAAAAAAAATTTTCCGTTGTTTACCCCTCTTTTCCAGCCCGGGAATTGTATTTTTTGAGAGGTTTTCAAAATTTCCATCATTTTCTGTCATTTTCCATCAGTTTCCATCATTAATTCCTCTTTTCTGGGCGGGAAAATGCTATTTTTGAGGGTTTTTTAAAAAAATTTTTCCATTATTAATTCCCCTTTTCTAAGGGGGAAAGTCTATATTTGAGGGGTTTTTCAAATTTTCTGTCATTTTCCATCAGTTTCCATCATTATTTCTTCTTTTTTGGGCGGGAAAATGCTATTTTTGAGGTTTTTAAAAAAAAAATTTCCATTGTTTACCCCTCTTTTCCAGCCCGGGAATTGTATTTTTTGAGGGGTTTTCAAAATTTGCCATCATTTTCCGTCATTTTCCATCAGTTTCCATCATTATTTCTTCTTTTCCGGGCTGGAAAATTCTATTTTTGAGGAGTTTCTTTTTTATTTTTTTCCATCATTTACCCATCTTTTCCACCCTGGGAAATCCAATTATCCAGGAATTTTTAAATATTTTTTTTCCATCCTTCCTGGCAAAACGCAGCCTCCGGAATTCCCGTTGGAATGAATTCCCATTGGAATTCCAACACCCCGGGAAGCTGCTGCATGAGGGGAGCAGAACAAATCCCAGGAAAATTCCCTGATGGAATTTCACAGCCCAGAGAATTCCCTGACGGGAATTTCATATCCCAGAGAATTCCCTGACGGGAATTTCATATCCCAGAGAATTCCCTGATGGAATTTCACAGCCCAGAGAATTCCCTGATGGAATTTCATATCTCAGAGAATTCCCTGATAGGAATTTCATATCCCAGGAAAATTCCCTGATGGAATTTCACACCCTGGAGAATTCCCTGATGGAATTTCACAGCCCAGAGAATTCCCTGATGGGAATTTCATATCCCGGAGAATTCCCGGATGGAATTTCACAGCCTGGAGAATTCGTGATGGGATTTCACGGCCAGGAGCAGAATTCCCACAGCATCAGCACCTCAAATTCCTGGGAATGTTGTGAGGATAAAAAACCTGGAATTTTTTTATCAGGAAAAGTCAGGATTGGATTCCCAGGAACACTGAGAGGACAAAAAAAAAATGGAATTTTTATTGGAAAATCCAGGAGTGGACTCCCAGGAATGCCGTGGGGACAAAAAAACCTGGAATTGTTTATCCCAGGAATTGCTACAGGGGACAAAAAACCTGGAATTTTTTAATCAGGAAAATCCAGGAGTGGACTCCCAGGAACACTGAGAGGACAAAAAACCCTGGAATTTTTATCAGGAATATCCAGCCCGTGCCGGGCCCCGCTCCTGCAGCCGAGGAGGAGCCGATAAGAGGCCGTGGGGCGATGGAAAATGTCAATATTCCCGGGGCACGATGGAAAAATGTCAATATTTGAGCCCAAGTCGTTCCAGGGAAAGGAGATCCTGCAGGAATCCTCGGCTGGAGGCACCGGGACCAGCCTCAAAGGCTCCATCCTGAGGATTTAAAATCACTTTTTTTTCATTTTCTTTCTGAGTTTATTGAGGAAAATTCATCCCACAAGGAGCAGGGTGGAAAATGAAGGTTTTAATTCCCATTTCTTCATTTTCTTTATTAATTTCTTCAGGAAAATTCATCCAGCACGGATAAGATGAAAAACTAAGGCTTTGAATTCCATTTCTTCTTTTTTTTTCTCTCAATTTATTGAGGAAAATTCATCCAGAAAGAAGCGGGATGGAAAATGAAGGTTTGAATTCCATTTCTTCATTTTCTTCCTTGATTTCTTTAGGAAAATTCATCCAGAAAGGAGCAGGGTGGAAATTGAAGGCTTTAAATTCCATTTCTTCCCTTTTTCTCTCAGTTTATTGAGGAAAATTCATCCCACAAGGAGCACGATGGAAAATGACGGTTTTAAATCCCATTTCTTCATTTTCTTTCTGAATTTCTTTAGGAAAATCCACCCAGCAATGAGCAGGATGGAAAATGAAGGTTTTAATTCCCATTTCTTCCTTTTCTTTCTCAATCTCTTGACCAAAATTCACCCACCAAGGAGCAAGATAAAAACCCAAAACCTTTAAACTCCCTTTATTTTTATTTTTTTTTTCTCCCCAAACCCACCCAATTCCAGCAGGGACACGAAGATCCCTCCGGAATTCCCTTTTCCCAGCACAATTCCCGATATTTTTATTTCCCGGCAGCCGAGGAAGGAGGAGCTCAGCGCTCTGCCGAGGTTTTCGGGGTGACTGAAACGCTGATGGTCCCACGCTCCTGTTCCGGGGCTCTTACTCACTTCCCTCCCGCCCGGTGACGCCTTTGGGAATGACTCCGGGAATGACTTTGGGAATGTGAGCTCAGAGCCCCGGGAATGGCTCCAGGGAATCCTCCTCCTCCTCCTCCTCTTCCTCCTCTATCCCGGATTTTCCCGACCTCACATAAATCCTCTTGCCCTCTGCTGGCGGAATTCCTCCTGCTCCAGCCCTGGAGACGTGGGAATCCTCCTGGCCATAGAATTCCTCCTTTTCCAGCCATGGATTTATGGGAATCTTCATGTCCAAAGGATTAATTCCTCTTTTCCCAGCCGTGGATTTATGGGAATCCTCCTGGCCACAGAATTCCTCCTATTCCAGGCCCAGATTCATTAAAATCTTCATGTCCAAAGGATTTCTCCTTTTCCAGGTGCGGATTTATGGAATCCTCATGTCCAAAGGATTAATTCCTTTTTTTTCCAGCTGTGAATTTATGGGAATCCTCCTGGCCACTGAATTCCTCCTTTTCCTGGTCCTGGATTCATTAAAATCTTCATGTCCAAAGGATTAATTCCTCCTTTTCTGGCCATGGATCCGTGGGAATCCTCCTGGCCAAAGGATTAATTCCTCTTTTTCCAGGTTTATGGGAATTCTCATGTCCAAAGAATTCCTCCTTTTCCAGGCCTGGATCCACAGGAATCTTCATGTCCAAATGATTAATTTTTCCTTTTTCAGATGTGGATTTATGGGAATCTTCATGTCCAAAGAATTCCTCCTTTTCCAGGCCTGAATTCATTAAAATCTTCATGTCCAAAGGATTAATTCCTCCTTTTCTGGCCGTGGATTTATGGGAATTCTCACGTCCAAAGGATTTTTCCTTTTCCAGCCCTGGGTTTGTGGGAATTGATTTTTTTTTTCTCTCCTTAAAAATTGTGAAAAATCACATCTGGAATTGCCTCGCGTCCCTAAAAATCAGCAAAGAAGAGGAATTTGGGCCTGGAATTGATTTTTCTCCTTAAAAATTGGGAATAATCACATCTGGAATTGCCTCGTGTCCCTAAAAAATAGGAAAGAAAAGGAATTTATTTTTTGCATCGAAACTTTAACACACTCCCACGGGGGTTTACAGGGTTCATGTCAATGCATTTTTCATCTTTATAATTTTTTTTCTTTAATTTTCATTTTGGAGCCTCAGGAGGGATTCCTCACCTCCTTTTCTTCCTCCTTCCCCTTTTTATTTAGATACATGTATATTTTTTTAAATATAAATAATATTTACAAAGCCGCGGAAATGAAGCAAGATTGAAACCTCGTTAGCTGCAATTGGGGTAATTATCATATTTGATGAATATTTATGGCGTTTTTCACCTGCTGCCTTTACAAATATTTACATTTCGAGGCAGTCTTGCTCTATAATAAAGAAAAACCGGGCAGAACCAACCCGTATTTTGTGTATAATTTGCAATTTCCAGGATTAAAAATTAGTGTAGGGAAGGCATCCAAAACCTCCAGGAATCTTTTCCGTGAGAATTAAAGCGGAAAATAAGATTTTTTTTTTCAGCAAAAATAAAGGTGAGGAGCAGCTCCAAAGGTGTCTAAAGTTTAATTTTTAAATGTCTAAAATTTAATTTAAATCCCACGACGCTTTTTGTCAGGAAAAAAAAAAAATCCCGAGGGAAAATCAGGAGCCGGCTTGGGAATGCCAAATTTAAATTTGGGGGGATTGAAACAGGGGGAAACGAACCACAAAAAAAGGAGATTTTTAGGGGGAAATGAACCACAGAAGAAGGAGATTTTTAGGGGAAATGAACCACAAAAAAGCGAGATTTTAAGGTGGAAATAAGCCACAAAAAGAGGGGATTTTTAGGGGGAAATGAACCACGGAAGAAGGAGATTTTTAGGGGAAATGAACTACAGAAGAAGGAGATTTTTAGGGGGGAATAAACCACATTAAAGGGCGATTTTTTTTTTTTTTTCAGGGGGAAATGAACCACACGGTTTCCTTTATGGAATTAGGGAATGGGAACCCCACCCAACCCCACCCTTCCCACGGGCAGGGACACCTCCCACCATCCCCGGCTGCTCCGAGCCCGACCCGAGCTGGCCTCGGACACTGCCAGGGATCCAGGGGCAGCCACATCTGCACCAGCTGTTCCCGATTTCCCCCTTCCCAATTCCCGGGATTTTGGGGGCGCACAGGCCTCGACCCCGCCGCCTCCTCCTTCCTCCTCTACCGCGTCAGCGTTGCCAGGCAACGCCTAAAATGGCGGCGCGCCGGCGCGGGGCACGCCGGGAGTTGTAGTGCGGAGACCCCGCCGCCCCCGCGCTCTTCCGGCAGAGCGGGACTCGCTTTCCCAGCATGCACCGCGGCGGCGGGGCGCACAGGCCGAGCTAACGCGTTTACCTGCGGGGAGTGAGGCGCAGGTGGGGCGCGCCGCGGGGGCTGTCGGGATTTGTAGTTCTCGGCCGGCGCGGCCGCTGGGCGAAGCGGCGGGACGGGCGGCGGCCGCGGGACTACAACTCCCAGGGTGCCGCGGGGCGCAGCGGGCAGGGCGGCGGTGGAGGGCGGGGGGTACGAACGGGAACCTCGGCGGTGCCGGGGGGATGCTCGGGGCAGCCCTGAGGTGAGGAAGAGGAGGAGGAGGAGGAGGAGGAAGAAGCGGGAGGGAGAAGGGGCGGTGATCCCCGGGACGAGCGGCCAGCCCTGGGTGGGGTCCCCATTGTTCGCCGCGGTGGGCAGCGCTTCCTCATGGATTCCCCCAGGGAAATGGGCTCGGAAGGGGTTTGGATTTGGGGTTAAAAATCGCCTCTTGTTCCTCTTCCTCCTCCTCCTCGGCCGGCCTTTTTGGGGTCGGCTGGTTCCTGCTGCGTTTGGAGAGGAATCCCTCCCTTCTTACCCCTCCCGAAACTTTGGGTGCTTTATTTCCCATTAATTTAACTGGGGTTGAGAGGGTTTTGTGGATCTGAGGTTGTTGGGGGCTGGTGGGTATTTGGTGGTGGTGTTTTGGTGTGTTTGTCCTGGCTGAGCTTCCCCCAAATGCATTTATATGTACACGCGTTTATATATATACTCCAGAAAAAAGTCACTTTTTTTTAGGGATTTCAGGATTTTTTTAGGGATTTTTAGGAATTTTTTAGGGATTTTTAGGAAATTTTTTTAGGGATTTTTAGGATTTTTTTTAGGGATTTTAGGAATTTTTTTTAGGGATTTTTAGGAAAATTTTTAGGGATTTTTAGGAAATTTTTTTAAAGGATTTTTAGGACCCTTCTGGTGAGAGGAAAACGCCCGGCTCGGATCAGGATCCTGGAATGAAGCTGGGATCAATTTGCTTTTAATTCTCACGGCTCAAATCTTGGAATTTCTCCAGAAAAAAAAGTCACTTTCTCTTCCTGAAAAATTCCCTTTTGCATTCCCAGACTGGTTGGGAACAGCAGCCCAGCTCAGATCCAAATCCTGGATCCCTCCATTAAATCCTGATATTTTAATAAACAGTGTCTTTTCAATTCTTACAGCTCAAATCTTGAAATTTCTCCAGAAAAAAAAAAAAAAAGCCACTCCCTCTTCCTAAAAAAAAAAACACCAAAAAACTCCTAATTTTTTTCTGTGGATTGGATTTGGATTGGACTGGAAAAATTGGAATGAGGAATTTATATATATATACATATATATATATATGCCCAAATGTGTATATATTGGTGTGCCATTTTGAGGTGAAAAAACCCCCAAATTTGCCATAGAAACACCGGGATTATTGAACCTGGAGAAGGGAAATGACCTCACTGTGACCTTCCAGAGCTGCAGGAAAAATGGAACATTCCCAAGGGGCGCAGTGGCAGCACGAGGAGGAATTAACTCAACGTGACAACGAGTGGCTTGAGGCTGGATTTTGGGAAAAAAAAATTCCCTGGATGAGGGTGTTGAGACCGTGACACTGCTTGTGCCATGGAAATCCCACTCCTGGGACATCCAAAGCTTTGGCACAGCTCAGAGTGTCCCTGTCACGGCTTGGGGACAGCACTGAGCACCTTTAAATCCCTTTGCTGCCCAACCCATCCCTTTATCCCCTTTCCCTGCGGAATATTCCTTCCTCCTGCTGCTTCTCAGTGCTGCTGAGAGCAGGAGGTGCCCCAGCAATAAATATCCACGTGTGTTTGCCCAAGGGCGGGTGTGGGAGCAGCTTTTACACAAAACCCGCCTTCAGGTGCCTCCTCTGATGGTTTCAAACCCTCTCCTGATTGTTTGAAACCCCAGGGGAAACCAGTCCTCCTCCCTCGATTAAAACAAAAAACAACAACAACCAGAAAAAAAAAAAAAAAAGTAAATAAATAAATAAAATAAAATCAAAGATGGTTTTGTTCCAAAGTGTTTTTTTTCTCTGTCTGTGCCACGGCAGGTCGGGGGATGAGCAGCAGGACACGAGGCTCAGGGGTTTGCTGGCGCCTGGGCCGAGTGCTGGGGGCCCCTGGGAGCCTGCCCCGGCTGGTGAGTGACACTGCAGCCTGGAAAAGCTCTGCCCTGCCCTCGGCTCTGCCCTTTCCGTGTTTGAAGTCATTTTTATTCTCTTAGTTCTGTCCTTTCAGTGTTTGAAGTCATTTTCCTCCTCTCAATTCTGTTATTTCAGTGTTTAGAGTCATTTTTATTCTTCTCTCCGTTCGGTCGTTTCAGTGTTTAAAATCCTTCTCCTTCTTCTCTCAGTTTTATCATTTCAGTGTTTATAGTCATTTTCCTTCTTCTCTCAATTCTGTTATTTCAGTGTTTAGAGTCATTTTTATTCTTCTCTCAGTTTTATCATTTCAGTGTTTGAAGTCGTTTTCCTTCTTCTCTCAGTTCTGTTATTTCAGCTTTTAAAACCCTCTGGTTCTGCTCTCAGTTTTATTTTTTCAGTGTTTAAAGTCCCTTTCCTTCTTCTCTCAATTCTGTTATTTCAGTGTTTAAAGTCCTTTTTATTCTTCTCTCAGTTTTATCATTTCAGTGTTTGAAGTCGTTTTCCTTCTTCTCTCAGTTCTGTTATTTCAGCTTTTAAAACCCTCTGGTTCTGCTCTCAGTTTTATCATTTCAGTGTTTAAAACACTTTATTCTTTTCTGTTTTATTGTGTCAATGTTTAAAGCCCTTTCCTCCTTTTCTCCATTTTGTCATTTCAGTGTTTAAAGCCTTTTCTTTCTTCTCTCCATTTTATAATTTCAACTTTTAAAACCCTCTGGTTCTGCTCTCGATTTGATTTCAGCTTTCCTGAGCCTTTAATTCTTCTGTCAGCTCTTAAAACCCTTAAATTCTTCTCTCACTTTTATCATTTCACCTTCTCCAGCCCCTGATTCTTTTCTCACTTTTATCATTTCAACTTCTAAAACCTCTCTGATTCTTCTCTGTTTTATCATTTCAGCTTTTCCAGCCCGATTCTTCTCTCACTTCTGTAATTTCAACTTCTAAAACCTCTCTGATTCTTCTCTCTTTTACCATTTTCAGCCTTTCCAAACCCTGATTCTTCTCTCTCTTTTACCATTTCCTTTTCCAACCCCTGATTCTTCTCTCATTTTCATAATTTCAGCTTTTCCAACCCCTGATTCTCCTCTCTTTCACCATTTCACCTTTTCCAGCCCTCTCTGCTTCTCCTCTCCACTTTTATCCCTCCAGAATTTGGGGTGTGACGTGGTTTTGGAGTTGTGAAACCACCCGAATTTCAGGCACAGGTTCCCTCCTTTTCCCCCTGCTGAAGTGAATCCCCAAACTCCAGCAGCACTTCCAGCGAGAAAAAAATAAAAATAAACATGAAAAGTGTATAAAGATAAAGAAAAGAGGTTTATTGTTTTTGTTTTTTCTCCCAGGAGTGGGAGGAAAAGCTCTCGGTGTTCCTGAGGTTTGTGTTGCTTTGGGAGAAGCAACAAGAGGCAGAATTCCCAGGTGGGAGTTTCATTCCCGTGGTTTGACTAAAATACCTCTATTTATAAAATAAAAATGTATTTATCAAAAAATAATAAAATAAAATGCATTTCCCGTGGTTTGGAGCGCTGAGGAGCTGGCAGAGGTTTGGGATTTGTTCCCAATTTCCCACCTTTGGGGTGGGAAATCCTTTTTGGAACCCCAAAATCTGCCTGCCCCAAACTGCCCCAGCAGGAAAATCCCGAGGGGAAAAAAATATTGTCTAATTCAGGCTTTTACTGGGCTTTTTGATCTATTTTTATCCCCAGAATCCACAGGGATTTTATTTCTTTAGGAATTGTTTTGCTGTGGGGGTTTGACCCTGAGGAAATCTGGGGGAATTTATGGAAAGATGGGATGGAGGGAATTGAAATCTCATCCTTTCCATCCTTTTTTTTTCCACTTTAAATTTCAATTTCTGAAGTCAAACCTCATCCTTAGAGGCAGCAGAATGTTGTGTTTGACCACAAAATCCTAAAAGGAATTTTTCCTTCTCAAGGCACAAAATCCTTGTTGGAATTTCCAACATTTTCCTGGGCTGGAGGAAAATCCTGAGAGAAAAAAAAATACTATTTTCTAATTCAAGCTTGATGAATTTTTGACATTATTGTATTTCAAAAATATAGAATTTATTTTTTAATAAAATAATTTTTTAGGGCTCTCCTCAGATGGGATTTGAGGAATATTTTCCACTTCATTTTTAAAATACAGCTCTTTAAACCTGATCTTTTTTCAAGGAATGACCCTAAAAAAACAAAAATAATCAATTTTTAATCCTGAATTTCTGCCTCATCAGCAGAGATTGAATTCATTTATTATGCAAATGAGATGCTAATTATTGCTGGCTGATAGAGAACCCCCCAGGCTGTGAAGAAATTGCTGTGGAGCTTGGAGTAAAATTAAATAAAAAAACCCAAGAAATTTAAAAAAATTACATAGAAATGAAGTAAATATAAAATAATTCTTAAAATTAATTCTCTTTGACTCGTCAGACGTTGACAAAAATCTAAATAATAATTTAATTTCATTTGATTTTATAATAAATATTCATTTATTATTTGTGTTTTCTTGCTCTTAGACTCATCAGGTGTTGACAAAAATCTACAAAACAATTTAATTTCATTCGATTTTATAATAATCATTTTTTATTTGTGTTTTTTTTGCTCTTTGACTCGTCAGGTGTGGACAAAAATCTAAAATATAATTTAATTTCATTCGATTTTATAAGAAATAATCATTTATTATTTGTGTTTTCTTGCTCTTTGACTCGTCAGGTGTGGACAAAAATCTACAAAATAATTTAATTTCATTTGATTTTATAAGAAATAATCATTTTTTATTTGTGTTTTCTTGCTCTTCTCATTTTCCCCCTTTTTTCTCCTCCCTTTTCCCCCCTTAATTTCCTTAACAAAAGGAAGCAGAATTCCAGTAATTATTAATTAATCGTGAATTAATTCCTGATTTTTCTCCAGCCCTGACCATGGAGGTGCCCTGGGGAAGCAGAATTCCAGTAATTATTAATTAATAAATTGAATTAATTCCTGATTTTTCTTTGGAGGTGCCCTGGGGAAGCAGAATTCCCGCCATTAGTAATTAATAATGTCACTAATTAATGATTTCTCCCCAGCCCTGGCCATGGAGGTGCCCCTGGTGCTTCTCCTCACCCAGCTCATGGCCGAAGTCGCAGGAAAATCCACGGAAAATTCGGTGGGTTGTTTATTAATTGTAATTAATATTAATTAATATTTTCGTAGTATTTTCTTAGGGGATTTTTTTAGTATTTTTTTAGTACTTTTTTGCTGCTCTACAAATATTTTTTTCTTATTTTATTAGTATTTTATTAGCATTTTATTAGTATTTTATGAGTATTTTATGAGTATTTTTTTAAGTATCTTTAAAGGATTTTTAGTTAATTTTTTAAAGTATTTTTTAGTCATTTTTTAGTACTTTTTGATATTTTTTTAGCGTTTTCCACTGTTTTTAAAGTATTTTTTTAGTGTTTTTCATCATTTTTTTTAAGTATTTTTTTTTAGTACTTTAAAAGTACCTTTTAGTACCTTTAAGTACTTTTAAAATGGGATTTTCACATTTGTTTTGGGTTTTTTTTTTTTTGAGGTTATTTTCATGGGGTTTTTGGGGTTGAATATTTCAGGGATTTTTGGGGGTTTTTTTCGGTTTTTTTTGGGGGGTGTTTTTGGGTTTTTCTTGGGTTTTTCTGATGTTTTTGGTATTTTTCAGTGGTTTTGGGGGGATTATTTTGGGGTTATTTTTGGGGGGTTTTCTCGGTTTTTTCTCAGGTTTTTCTCGTATTTTTTTAGCTTTTTTAAGTAATTTTTGTATCTTTTAATGTCTCTTCATTGTGTTTTTCTCACAAAAAAACAGGAATTTTGGGGAATTTTTTTAAGGTTTCTGTATCTTTTAGTATTTTTTCAGTGGTTTTGGGGTTTATTTTGGGGATTATTTTGGGGATTATTTTGGGGCTTATTTTGGTGTCATTTTGCTTTTTTCTCAGGGTTTTTTTTTTGCGGTGTTTTGTTTTGTTTTAATCGATTTTTTAAAGTAATTTTTATATCTTTTAATGTCTCTTCGTTGCGTTTTTTCCCACGAAAAAACCAGGAATTTGGGGTTTTGTCTCCTCAGGTGGCAGCGTGCTGTGTGCAGGGCTCCGAGGCCAACGGCTCCTGCACAGTGTCCCCGCAGTGTGGCCCAGGTGGGGACACGTTGGGGACACATTGGGGACACATGGACACATTGGGGACACACTGGGGACACACTGGGGACACACTGGGGACACACTGGGGACACACTGGGGACACACTGGGGACACATCGGGGACACATGGACACACTGGGGACACATTGGGGACACATCGGGGACACATGGACACACTGGGGACACATCGGGGACACACTGGGGACACACTGGGGACACACTGGGGACACACTGGGGACACATCGGGGACACACTGGGGACACACTGGGGACACACCGGGGACACACTGGGGACACACTGGGGACACATTGGGGACACACCGGGGACACATTGGGGACACACTGGGGACACACTGGGGACACATCGGGGACACACTGGGGACACACTGGGGACACATTGGGGACACACCGGGGACACATTGGGGACACACTGGGGACACATTGGGGACACATTGGGGACACACTGGGGACACAGCACGGCCAGCACTGGGGACACATTGGGGACACACTGGGGACACATTGGGGACACATTGGGGACACATGGGGACACACTGGGGACACATTGGGGACACACTGGGGACAGATCGGGGACACACCGGGGACACACTGGGGACACACTGGGGACACACTGGGGACACACTGGGGACACACCGGGGACACACTGGGGACACATTGGGGACACACTGGGGACACACTGGGGACACATGGGGACACATTGGGGACACACTGGGGACACACTGGGGACACATTGGGGACACATTGGGGACACACTGGGGACAGGATGTTTCAGGAGGTGGAACGAGGACGGCAGCAGTATTAATTTTATTAAATAACAAATAAATAAATAAATAATATTGGTTTTTCTCCCCTTAATTAATTAATTTGATTGGTTTTTCTGCCCTTTCCCCATGGATTTTTTTGGGGGACAGGATGTTTCAGGAGGTGGAACGAGGACGGCAGCAGTATTAATTTATTAATAAAGTAATGAATGTATTAATTTTATTAATTAATTACTTAATTAATTAATTTGATTGGTTTTTCTGCCTTTCCCCATGGATGTTTTTGGGGCAGGATGTTTCAGGAGGTGGAACGAGGACGGCAGCAGCAGCTGCATCAGGTGCAGGAACGACACTTGGCCCCAGCAGCTCAGCGAGTGCAGGAGCGGTGAGCATTAATTAATTTCTCATTAATTCCCCCCCCATCTGCTTCGATTAAATTAACGTTAATCAATCAGAATCGTTTGTGTGAGTTCCTGGGGCTCGGTGGCCACAAAAACGGCTCCGAAATGGGGCAGAAAAAAAAAATTGAGGTTTTTTTATCCCCTTTAAATTCATTTTAATTTCCTGAATTTTTAATTACTTTTGATTCTTTTTGTTAATTCATTGACCTGCAGCAACGACTCCTCAAAAACACAGCAAAAAAAATGGAAATTTTTATTCCACAAAATATAAAAAAATCAAACTTTCCCCAAAATCGTGGTGGGAATTTGAGCGTGAAAATTGGAAATTTGGGAATTTGGAGTTTGACAAAAAGGGGAAAAACCATTAAAACTTGGATTTTGGGTGTAAATTGTGCGTTTTTTGTTGCAGCTGGGAGCAGAGGGATGAATTCCAACCTGAGCTCGGTGACTCCGTCCATCCACAACCTCGGTGGGAACACGGGGCCTGAAAAAGGGATTGAAGGGGTTCTAAAAGGGATTGAGTTTGTTAAAATCGGTTTTAAAAGTGGTTTGGTGGGTTAAAATGAGATTAGAAAGTGATTTGGTGTGTTAAAATCAGTTTAAAAAGGGATTTGGTGAGTTTAAAATGAGGTTTAGCGTGTTAAATCAGTTTGAAAAGTGATTTAGTGAGTTTGAAATGAGGTTTAATGTGTTAAAATGAGATTTAAAAGGTGATTTAGTGAGTTTAAAATGAGGTTTAATGTGTTAAAATCAAATTTAAAAGTGATTTTGTGAGTTTAAAACGAGGTTTACTGTGTTAAAATCAGTTTTAAAAGTGTGTTAAAATGAGATTTAAAGGGATTTAGTGAGTTTGAAATGAGGTTCAGTGTGTGAAAAAGAGATTTTAAAAAGTGACTTAATGAGTTTAAAATGAGGTTTAGTGCGTGAAAATGAGATTTAAAAGTGATTTAGTGAGTTTAAAATGAGGTTCAGTGCGTTAAAATGAGATTAAAAAAAGTGATTTAATGAGTTTAAAGGGGATTTCGTTTGTCAAAATGAGATTTAAAAAGTGATTTAATGAGTCTTAAAAGTGATTTGATTCTTTAAAATGAGGTTAAAAAAGTGATTTAATGAGTTTAAAAGGGATTTAATTTGTGAAAATGAGGTAAAAAAAGTGATTGAGTTTAAAAGGGATTAAATTTGTCAAAACGAGATTTCAAAAGTGATTTAATGAGTCTTAAAAGTGATTTGATTCTTTAAAATGAGGTAAAAAAAGTGATTTAATGAGTTTAAAGGGGATTTAATTTATTAAAGTGAGGTTAAAAAGTCATTTAATGAGTCTTAAAAGTGATTTGATTCATTAAAATGAGGTAAAAAAGTGATTTAATGAGTCTTAAAAGTGATCCGTTTCCTTAAAAAGAATTTAAAAAGCGATTTACCGACTTTAAAAAGCGACTGAATTCGCCCAAACCGATTGAATTTACCCTAAAAAAAAAACCCAAAACCGCAGAAATTCTCTTTATTTTCCTTTCACCCTTTGAGCCAAAACCAGATTTTTTTTAAAATTTTTTTTCTGTCCAAACCTTTTCTTTCTCCTTTGACGATTCGTTTGTGTTTTGTTTCAATTCCCAGGGGGCCCGGAGGTGGCGGCTTCGCTGATTTTGGGGACGTTTTGTCTCAGTTTGTTCCTGATCCTTTCCGTGGCCGCCTTTTTCTACCTCAAACGAGCCAACAGACTGCCAAAGGTGTTCTACAGGAGGAACAAAGGTAAAAAAAACCCCAAAAAATTAAACAAAAAACACGCCTTTAATTAGCTTAATGAACTTTGCTCCGCTCGTGGATGGGAATGGGAGTTTGGAGGGGAAAATTGCCCGTTTTGAGGGAAAAAAAATAATCTCATTTTGGGCTGATAAATTCCTCATTTTGGGCTGATAAATTCCCCATTTTGAGAAAAAAAAAAATCTCATTTTTGGCTGATAAATTCCTCATTTTGGGCTGATAAATTCCCCATTTTGGGCTGATAAATTCCCCATTTTGAGAAAAAAAAAATCTCATTTTGGGCTGATAAATTCCCCATTTTGGGCTGATAAATTCCCCATTTTGAGGAAAAAAAATTGCCCGTTTTCAGCAGAAAATTCCCATCTAAGAAAATTCTCATTTTGGGGCGGATAAATTGCCCGTTTCGAGGAGAAAATTCCCATTTTGAGGAAAAAAAATTGCCCATTTCCAGGAGAAAATCCCCATTTTGTGGCTATAAATTCCCATTTTCAGGAGAAAATTTCCATCTAAGAAAATTCCCATTTGGGGCTGATAAATTCCCATTTTGGGCTGACAAATTGCCCATTTTATGGAGAAAATTCCCATCTGATAAGAAAATTCCCATTTGGGGCTGATAAATTCCCATTTTAGGCTGATAAATTTCCCATTTTCAGGAGAAAATTCCCATCTAAAAAGATTCTCTTTTTGGGCTGATAATTGCCCATTTTGAGGAAAAAAATCCCATTTGGGGCTGATAAATTCCCCTTTTGTGGCAATAAATGCCCATTTTTGGGCAATAAATTCCCATTTTGGGGCAATAAATTCCCCATTTTGTGGCAATAAATCCCCATTTTATGGAGAAAACTCCCATTTTGTGCCAATAAATTCTCATTTTGTGCCAATAAATTCTCATTTTGTGCCAATAAATTCTCCACTCTGGAGGATCCTACACCCACTAAATCCCACAAATGGGATTTTTTAACATTTTGAATGGATTAATTTTAATATTTGAATAGATTTTAGGACGAAATTCCTTTTTTTTTTTTTAACCATAAAATTATTCCATCCCTGGTTGTATTTTTTGAAAAAATGAACGATCCCTTCCAATTAATTCAAATAAACTTAATTAAATCTCTTTTTGTTTTTTCTCTCTCTTTTTTAGCATCTGTCCTCCAGCCCAGTGAAACTGTGAGTGAAGAACATTGAGATAATCAATAATTTCCATTTTAATTAACGGATGTTTCCATTCTAATTAACTAAATGGAAACTCCTGAACTGATGAACGAGGCTGAAATAAAAATCAAAGAGATTTTGGGGGTTCTTTTGGCTCCAAACTGGGACAAAAAAGGGGGAAAATTGAATTATTTTACCAAGAAAAAAAAAAACCTCTGAACAGAAGGAAAATTATAGAAATCCTAAAAAAAAAAAAATTCCTGTTTTTTTAAGGAAAAACTGGTTTAAAGTTCTTTTTCTCCATATAAATATTATTGAAATCCTAAAAAATTCCTGGTTTTTTTTAAGGAAAAACTGTTTTAAAGTTCTTTTTTTTCCATATGAATATTATTAAAATTCTAAAAAATTCCTTTTTTTTTTTAAGAAAAAACTGTTACAAATTTCTTTTATCCACATGAATTTTACTGAAATCCTAAAAAATTCCAATTTTTTTAAGGAAAAACTGTTACAAATTTCTTCTTTTCCCCATAAATATTCCAAAAATTCTTCCAAAAATCTGATTTTTTAAAGGAAAAACTGTTACAAATTTCTTTTTTTTCCATATAAATATTATTGAAATCCTAAAAAATTCCTGTTTTTTTCTTTTTTTCATGTGAATATTCCTGGAATTCTTAAAAAAAATCAGGTTTTTTTAAGGAAAAACTGTTACAAATTTCTTTTTTTTATCCCCATAAATATTCCAAAAATTCTTCCAAAAATCTGATTTTTTTAAGGAAAAACTGTTACAAATTTCTCTTTTCCGCCATAAATATTCCTACAATTCTTCCAAAAATCTCTTTTTTTAAAGGAAAACCCTATTAAAAATTGTTTTTTTATTGTGACATTTCCCAGGCCTCCATGATCCCTCCTCCAGCTTCCTCAGGTGAGGGATTTCTCCTGGAATTCCCGGGAATCCTGGGAATAAACCCGGGGGGATCCAAAGGGATTTGGGGTTTTTGTTCCTGTGGGATTCCTTCAGTTGGTTCCTGGGGGGGGAAATGGGGACGGAGGGTTCTGAGGGGACGTGGGGATTTGGGGGGTTGGGGTTGGATTTGGGGGTTTGGGGATTTTAATTTTGGGGTTCAGGGTTTAATTTTGGGGTTTGATTTGGGGGTTTGATTTTGGGGTTTAGGGATTTTAATTTTGGGGTTTGGGGTTTGATTTTGGGGTTTGGGGTTTGATTTTGGGGTTTGATTTTGGGGTTTGATTTTGGGGTTTTGGGTTTGATTTGGGGGTTTGTGGATTTGATTTTGGGGTTTAGGGTTTAATTTTGGGGTTTGATTTTGGGGTTTGATTTTGGGGTTTAGGGTTGGATTTTGGGGTTTAGAGTTGGATTTTGGGTTTGGGGTCGGGTTTGGTGGGTTTAGTTTGAGTTTTGTGGGTTTAATTTTGGGGTTTAGGGTTTGATTTTGGGTTCATGGGTTTAATTTTGGGTTTGTGGGTTTGATTTTGGGTTTAGGGTTTAATTTTGGGTTTGGGGTTGACTTTCATGGAATTACCTTTGTAGGTTCAGCTTTAAGCTGAGAGCTGAACTTCCCCAAACCCCAACACCCCACAACCCCAACTCCCCAACCTCCATTTCCCTTTGGGGATTCCCCTCTCCAACCCCAGATCTCCCTCCCCAACCCCAAATCCCCCTCTCCAAACCCCAAATCTGCCTCTATACCCCCAAATTTCCCTCTTCAGACCCCAAATCTCTGTCCAACCCCCAAATCTCCCTCTCCAAACCCCAGATCTCTCTCTCTAACCCCGAATTTCCCTCTCCAATTCCAAATCTCTCTCTCCAGACCCCAAATCTGCCTCTATACCCCCAAATCCCCCTCTTCAGACCCCAAATCTCTGTCCAACTCCCAAATCTCCCTCTCCAAACCCAAATCTCCCTCTCCAAACCCCCAATTGCCCTCTCTGACTCCCAAATTCCCCTCTCCAACTCCAGATTTCCTCTCTCCAGACCCCAAATTTCCCTCTCCAGACCCCAAATCTCCCTCTCCAAACCCCAGATCTCTCTCTCTAACCCCAAATTTCCCTCTCCAATTCCAAATCTCTCTCTCCAGACCCCAAATCTGCCTCTCCAAACCCCAAATCTGCTCCCCAACCCTCAAATTCCCCTCTCCAAACCCCAAATTCCCATCTCCAAACCCCAAATCTGCCTCTATACCCCCAAATTTCCCTCTTCAGACCCCAAATCTCTCTGTCCAACCCCAAATTTCCCTCTCCAACCCCAAATCTGCTCCCCAACCCTCAAATTCCCCTCTCCAGACCCCAAATTCCCCTCCCCAACCCCAAATCCCCCTCCCCAGACCCCAAATCCCCCTCCCCAACCCCAAATCTCCCTCTCCAAACCCCAAATCTGCTCCCCAACCCTCAAATTCCCCTCCCCAGACCCCAAATTCCCCTCCCCAACCCCAAATTCCCCTCCCCAGACCCCAAATCCCCCTCCCCAGACCCCAAATCCCCCTCCCCAAATCCCCAAACCCCCCTCTCCAGACCCCAAACCCCCACCGGGATGTTTTTTAACCCCCCTTTTTTTAACCCTTTCAGTGCGGAAGCCGCGTTACGTCCGCCGCGACCGTTCCCTGGGCGCCGCCGACAGCCGGGTCAGCAACGTCTGACCCCCCCCGGGGACGTCCCCAAGGCCCCTGTCCCCTCCCCAGGACATCCCCAGGACATCCCCGGGCCCTGTCCCCTCCCCAGGACATCCCCGGGGGCCGCGGGTCCCGCGGGAAACCCCAAACTTTGGGGACAAAACAATCCCAGCCCCAGGGAAGGAGCCGAGCGAGGAGGAGGCGGCGCCGGCGCCGGGATGGTTTTTGGGGGGATTTCGGAGGGTCCCGGAGGATTCCTGGGGGATTTGGGGGGATTTTTCCCTTCTTTGGGGAGAATTCCTGAGGGATTTGGGAAGAGAATCCTTAAGGAATTTGTGGTATTTTTTTCCCCCTCTTTGGGGAGAATTCCTGAGGGATTTGGGAAGAGAATCCTTAAGGAATTTGGGGGATTTGCAAGGAGAACCCTTAAGGAATTTGTGGGATTTTTTTTTTTCCCCCTCTTGGGGAGGATTCTTGAATTTGGGAGAGAATCCTTAAGGAATTTATGGGATTTTTTTTTCCCTGTTTGGGGAAAATTCCTGAGGAATTTGAGGGATTTGGGAGGAGAATCCTTCAGGAATTTGGGGGATTTTTTCCTGTTTGGGGAGAACTCCTGAGGAATTTGAGGGATTTGGGAGGAGAACCCTTCAGGAATTTGGGGGATTTTCCCTGTTTGAAAAGAGTTCCTGAGGAATTTGGGAGATTTCCCTTGTTTGAGGAGAATTCCTGAGGAATTTGAGGGATTTGGGAAGAGAATCCTTAAGGAATTTGGGAGATTTGCAAGGAGAACCCTTAAGGAATTCGGGGGATTTTCCCTGTTTAGGGAAGATTCCTGAGGAATTTGGGGGATTTGGGAGGAGAATCCTTCAGGAATTTGGGGAATTTTTGCTCTTTTGGGAGAATCCCTCAGGAATTTGGGGCCTTTTCCTTGGGCTTGTGACCCCAGGACTGGAGCTGAGAGCCCCAAAATCCCAGGATTTGGGATGTGGATCCATCCCGGGCTGGAACCTTGGCCATGGGATCCTCTCAAGTACCACTGCTTCAACCCAGGGCGGTGATTAATTATGCTGATTAACCATGCTAATTAACCACGGATAATTAATCACGGTGATAATTAAGATGCAGAATCCTTTGGAATCAAATCCCTCAGATCCCACTGGGAATGTTTTCCTGCTCTCTTGGTGCCCAATCCCAAAATTTTTTTTTGGGAGGTGAGGAATTCCAGACCCTAAATTCCTGGGTCTGGAATTTTTTTTTTCCCAGAAAATCAGGGAATTTTTTGGGCGGGATGCTGGAATTTTTTCCCAGAAAATCTGGGATTTTTGGGGGGATGCTGGAATTTTTTCCCAGAAAATCTGGGATTTTTATTTTTTTTTTTGGGATGAGCTGGAGGGATGGAGAGAACTCCATGTGGTAGAAAATAATTGGGATTTGTTTGGGAGAAATCCCTGGAATTTGCAGAGGCGTTCCCGAATTCCAACACCAGCCTCAACATTTCCCATGGATCTTCTTCTTCCCTGAGGAATTTGGGGAAGTCAAAACAGCTGGAAAAGGGAAATTTTCTATTTTTCCTGGCTGAGGCTCCCTCCTCCAGTTTTTCCATCCAATGTGAGGGGCCCAAATCCATGGAAAAGTCTCTGTCACCCCCTGGAATTCCAACTGTTTTTCTCCTGGCTTGCTGCATCCCAAATCCATCCCAAATCCATCCAAAATCCATGGAAATGTCCTTGTCACCATGTGGAATTCCAGCTCTTTTCCTCCTGGCTGGGCTGGATCCCAAATCCATCCAAAATCCATCCCAAATCCATCCAAAATCCATGGAAAATTCCATTTCACCCTGTGGATTTCCAGTTCTTTTCCTCCTGGCTGGGCTGGATCTGGGATCTATTCCAAATCCATCCCAAATCCATGGAAAATTCCCTTTCACCCTGTGGATTTCCAGCTTTTCTGCCTGGGCAGGATCCTAAATCCGTCCTAAATCCATTCCAAATCCATGGAAAAGTCCCTTTCATCCTGTGGAATTCCAGATTTTCTGGCTGGGCTGGATCCTAAATCCATCCCAAATCCATTCCAAATCCATGGAAAATTCCCTTCCACCCCCTGGAATTCCAGCTCTGAGCATTCCCAGCTCCTCGTGCTGCTCCTTTGGACCCTTTTTCCCAAATTTTTCAATTTTTTTTTGGAGGGAGAGGAAAAAAATGAGAACAAAACTTTTGGCTCTGGCCTCCTGCCGAAATTCCACAATTCCCTTTTTTTTTTTTTTCCTGAGGATTCCAACTTTCCATGAGGAGAATTTGGGATGGGGAAAAGAAAAAAAAAACAACTCGATTTATCCCATGGAAAAATCCCATTTTTTTTTTCCTGGGAGTTTTGAGGCAGCTGAATTTGTTTTTATCTCCTTGAATTAAAAAAATCACCAGGAGATTTTTATGGAATTTTTTCAGGGATAAATCCCAAATCATGACGAGGCTCCTGTGCCAAAAAAAACCCCAAAACCCTCCAGAATTCCAGATTTTTCCTAATTATGCTAAATCAATTTTCCTCCTGGCCAAGGAATTCCAGTTGAAACTTTTTTCCCCTTATTTTTTAAAAAAAAAATTTTTTTGGAGGATTTGGGAAATTCCAAGTGGGAATTTTTTTTTTTTTATCGTTTCCAAATTTTTATTTTTGAGTTTTTTTGTGCTGCTGAGATTTTTTTTATTATTATTATAATTATTAATTTTTTCCCTCCTTTTCCCAAGTAGAAATCCTGGCTGCAGGTTTTATCCTGGAATTCAGAATTCCTGAGGATTTTTTGATTTTTTTTTAAATTCCTGAGGATTTTTTCCAAATTCCAAAGGGGAAAATAAAAGAAGGAACTATGCAAAAAAACCAAAAAAAATCCAAGGAATTTGCGCCTCTGGAGCCGGGAATTTCTCCTTGTTAATTCCTGTCCTGTTTAATTGCTAAAAATTTAATTTATTTGAAGGATCAGCTCCTTTTTCTGTCTCTTTTCTCGTGAGGGATTTGGTTTCGTCGTCGTCTAAAAATGGGATTTTGTGTGATTAAAAAAGGGATTTTATGTCATTAAAAATGAGATTTTATGTCATTAAAAATGGGATTTTGTGCGATTAAAATTTTTTTAATTAATTTGTGTACTTCAAGATGGAAAAATCTAATTCTGTGTGTAATTAAAATCGAGTTTCTGTCAGTGGATTTTTTTTTTTTTAACCTAGAAAACTTGAAAATCCCAAAATTTTTACCCGGAAAACTTGAAAATCCCAAGGTTTTTACCCAGAAAAATCCAAAATCCCGAGATTTTGACTCATTTTTGGGGTGTGGTTCAGCTTTGGCATCGCTGTGAACTCCTGGACGAGTTTGGGGGGTTGATTTGGGGCTTTGGGGGGTTGAGTTTGGGGTTTGGGGTCGAATTTGGTGGGTTTGGGGTTAAATTTGGGGTTTTCTGGGTTAAATTTGGGGTTTGTGGGTTTGAGTTTGGGGTTAAATTCCGTGGGTTTGGGGCTAAAGTTTGGGGTTTTGGAGTGAATTTGGGGGTTTGTGGGTTTAAGTTTGGGGTTTAGGGTTGAATTTTGGGGGTTTGGGGTTAAATTTGGGGGTTTGGGGTTAAATTTGGGGGTTTGTGGGTTTGATTTTGGGGTTTGGTTTTCTGGGTTAATTGGGGTTTCGTGGGGTTGAGCTTTAGGGGTTTGGGTTTGGTTTTGGGCTTTGGGTTTGTGGGTTTGGGGTTTGGTTTTGTGGGTTAAATTTTGGGGTTTGTGGGTTAAATTTTGGGGTTTGTGGGTTTAATTTGGGGTTTTGCGGGTTTAGTTTTGGGTTTGGGGTTTGGGTTTGTGGGTTTGAGTTTGGGTTTTAGGGTCGAATTTTGTGGGTTTAGGGGTTCAGGTTTGGGGGTTTTGGGGGTTAAATTTGGGGTTTTGTGGGTTTAGTTTGGGTTTGTGGGTTTGAGTTTGGGTTTTAGGGTCGAATTTTGTGGGTTTTGGGGTTCAGGTTTGGGGGTTTTATGGGTTAAATTTGGGGTTTTGTGGGTTTAGTTTGGGTTTGTGGGTTAAATTTTGGGGTTTGGTTTTCTGGGTTAATTTGGGTTGGGGGTTGAGTTTTGTGGGGTTGAGCTTTGGGGGTTTGGGTTTGGGGTTTGGGGTTTGCTTTTGCGGGTTTAATTTGGGGTTTTGTGGGTTTAGTTTTGGGTTGGTGGGTTTGGGGTTTGGTTTTATGGGTTTAAGTTTTGGTTTTAGGCTCGAATTTTTCTGTGTTTGGGGTTCAGGCTTCAGTTTGTGGGTTTGATTTGGAGTTTTGTGGGTTTAGATTTTGATCTGGGGTTAAGGTTTGGGTTCAATTTGGGATTTTTAGGCTGAATTTTGTGGATTCGGTTTTGGGATTTTTGGGTTTAATTTTGAGTTTGGGGTCAAAATTTGGTTTTGTGGGTTTAATTTTGAGTTTTCTGGGTTATTTTGGGGTTTAGGGTTGAGTTTTTGGGTTTGGGGTTGAGCTTTGTGGGTTTAGTTTTGGGTTTGAGGTCGAAATTTGGGGTTTTGTGATTTAAATTTCGTGTTTTCTGGGTTTAATTTGCATTTTGGGGTTGAATTTTCTGGGCTTTTCCTTCCTTTGCACTGTCCAATCCCTTTTCCCATGAATTCCTTTGGGTTAAAACCACTAAAATTGTGATTTAAACTCCCTTTTCCTCACCCCAAACCTCTCCTGGATTTGTAGCTTTGGAAACTGTGCCAAAATAAAGAGATTGGAACTTTTCTTTAGGGGTTTAAGTTTTGTTTTTATGGGTTTGGGGCTGAGAAAATCCCAGGTGAATCCTCTGGAGCCGCTCATCCTGTGAAATCCCCGGGAAAATTGGATTTTTTAATGGCCTTTGGATCAGAAAATCCCGGGATTTTAACCCAGGGACGTGGTGCTGGGACTGTGATTTTCCAAAAATCCCTGGGAATCTTTCTGGAGCCGCTCATCCCATGGAATCCCTGGAAAAAAAAAACAGTTTATTCACTGCCTTTGGATCAGAAAATCCCAGGATTTTGTCACTTTTCCCACGTTTTCCCCTGGAGCAGGTGAATAATCTGAATTTGCTCATCTCATGAAATCCCTGGAAAAAAAATCATTTATTTGTTGATTTTGGGTCATCAAATCCCGGGATTTTGTGGCTTTTCCCGTGTTTTCCCCTGGAGCAAGTGGATCCTCTGGAGCCGCTCATCCTGTAAAATCCTCAGGAAAATTGAATTTTTTAATGGCCTTTAGATTAGAAAATCCCAGGATTTAGGCCCAGGGATGTGATGTTTTTCCCTGGAGCAGGTGAATAATCTGAATTTGCTCATCCCGTGAAATCCCTGGAAAAAAACCCATTTATTTATTGATTTTGGATCATCAAATCCCAGGATTTTAACTCAGGAAAACGACACTTTTCCCGTGTTTTCCCTGGAGCAGGTGAATCCTCTGGAGCCGCTCATCCCATGAAATCCCTGGAAGAAAACCCAGTTTATTAATGGCCTTTGGGTCATCAAATCCCGGGATTTTGTGGCTTTTCCCGTGTTTTCCCTGGAGCAGGTGAATCCTCCAAGGAATGGAGTCGCCCATTCCTTGAAATCCCCAGGAAAATTGAATTTTTTAATGGCCTTTAGATTAGAAAATCCCAGGATTTAGGCCCAGGGATGTGATGTTTTTCCCTGGAGCAGGTGAATAATCTGAACTTCCTCATCCCATGAAATCCCTGGAAAAAAACCCATTTATTTATTGCCTTTGGATCATCAAATCCCAGGATTTTGTGGCTTTTCCCGTGTTTTCCCCTGGAGCAGGTGGATCCTCCAGAGCCACTCATCCCTCTGGAACCCCTGGAAAAAAACCCATTTATTTATTGATTTTGGATCATCAAATCCCGGGTTTTTACCCCAAGAAAATGACACTTTTCCCTTATTTTCCCTGGAGCAGGTGAATCCTCTGGAGCCGCTCATCCCATAAAATCCCCAGGAAAATTGAATTTTTTAATTGCTTTTGGATCATCAAATCCTGGGATTTTGTCGCTTTTCCTGTGTTTTTCCCTGGAGCAGATGAATAATCTGAACTTGCTCATCCCTCTGGAACCCCTGGAAAAAAACCCAATTTATTTATCGACTTTGGACATCAAATCCCAGGATTTTACCCCAAGAAAATGACACTTTTCCCTCATTTTTTCCCCTGGAGCAGGTGGATAATCTGAATTTGCTCATCCCGTGAAATCCCTGGAAAAAATCCCATTTATTTATTGATTTTGGATCATCAAATCCCAGAATTTTACCCCAAGAAAACGACACTTTTCCCTCATTTTTTCCCCTGGAGCAGGTGGATCCTCCGGGGCCCAGGAAAACGCCGTTGGTTCATTCTCCTGCCGGCGGCCCTTTGATGGGCCCAGCCCAAACCTCCCTTATCAAACCCGGGCTGATAAACCCCAAACGTTCCCGGGGGCGTGGCCCCACAGCCCAGAATAATCGTCGTCATCAAATAAAATAAAATAAAATAAAATAAAATAAAATAAAATAAAATAAAATTCCCGTTTTATGGGTGAAGGAGGAAGAGTTTCGCTGGGGGTTGTTTGGGCAGGACAAATTCGGTTCCTTCATCCCCTTAAAAAATAAAAAATAATCATGGGATTAGGGAAAAAAAAAGAAAAAGAGGGTTTTTTTCAAGTGTTAAATATATATATATATATGTATTAAAAGATTTTTATTTTATTGAATGTGTTAATTGTTAGTTTATTTAAAAAAATAAACGAAAACAAGAATTGGGGGGTGAGTAATTTGGTTTTTCTCTGCCAGGTTCTGTTTTTTCCTGTGTTTTTGGGGGGATAAAATTTGTATTTCACTTTCCTGTGTCCCTTATCCCTCATTTTCAGGGGTTTGATTTTGCTTTTCCTGCCTTTTTTGAGGGGATAAAATTTTTATTTCACCTTCCTGTGTCCCTTATCCGTCATTTTCAGGAGTTTAATTCTACTTTCTTTTGGGAATAAAATCTGTATTTCACCTTTCTGCCTCCCTTATCCCTCATTTTCAGGAGTTTAATTCTGCTTTTCCTGCCTTTTTTGGGGGAATAAAATCTGTATTTCACCTTCCCGTGTCCCTTATTTGTCATTTTCAGGTGTTTAATTGTGGTTTTCCTGCTGTTTTTTTGGGATACAATTTGTATTTCACCTTCCTGCCTCCCTTATTCATCATTTTAGGTGTTTGATTCTGCTTTTTTATTGGAATAAAATCTGTATTTCACCTTCCTGTGTCCTTTATTTGTCATTTTCAGGTGTTTAATTCTGGTTTTTCTGCTTTTATTTGGGATAAAATTTGTATTTCACCTTCCTGCCTCCCTTATTTGTCATTTTCAGGCATTTATTGAAACAAATCATTCAATAAATGCCACAAAATGGGCCAAAAACTGTACGAAAATGTTCCGATCTTTTATATTTTAAAGGAATATTTCCTTTTTTTTTCCCTCTCCGGATCTCCTGATTCATTCTCTATTCCCAGTTTTCCTGGAAAATCTCCTTTTTCTTTCCAGGTTTTATTTTCCCTGTTCACGAGGGGGAACGTGGCTGAATTCCAACCCTCAAATTAAAAAAAAAAAACAAAAAAACCTCAATAAATCATTATTTTTACCCATTTCCGTGGCCAGAATTGTCAATTATTGAGGATGGATCATTAATAACTCTTCCCAAAAAATAATCAATAACTCTTACAATTAATAATTAATAACTCCTCCCCAAAAATATATATAAATAAAACCTGGAATATTTTACTGCCCGTGTCCAAAGCTTTTTTATTTTTAATTTCTTTTATTTTCCTTTTTATTTTTTTTTCCCCTGCTCCAACGCCCCAAAAGCAATTAAAATCGCTTTTAATGAAGCTTTAATTCGTGCAGGTGCTCCACAACTCCCAGGGTGGAAAAAAAGGGGCAGGTGCAGAGAAGGAAAAATAAAAATAAAAATAAAAAAAAAAACAAACCAAAAATAAATTAAACCTAAAAGGCTCAAATGGAGTTTAACGAGGACAAACACCATAAAAACATCGGGATCTTTGTGGCGGGTCTCAGCTGCAGCCGCCGCCTTTGGGGGTTTTGTGGCTTCAGGGGAAGAAAAAATATTAATTTTCCTCTTGGGAATAAACATTTCGGAGCCGAAATTCAACCTGAGGATCAAATTCGGGGTGAAGGGAAGAGATTGATCAGGTTTGGGAAGGGATGTTTTGGGGGTTTTGGGGTGGATTTTGTCGAGAAGAGGGAAAAAAATCCCTCAGAAATTTGATTTTTTTTTTTTTTTTGTGGGATTCCTCCCGGAAAAAAAATCCTGGAATAATCCAGAGCTGGAAAAACTAAAAAAAAAAAAAAAAAATCACCCAGACAAAACTTCTTGGTGTGTTTTATTTTATTTTTTATTTCATTCCTCAACTGAATTTTTTTTCCTCTATTTCTTGTGCCCAGGTGAGGAAAATACTGGAAAAAAATTTACTTTACAGGGGGTTTTTGGGGTGGATTTTGTCGAGAAAAGGGAAAAAATCCCTCAGAAATTTGATTTTTTTTTTTTTTTTGGTGGGATTCCTCCCGGGGAAAAAAAAAAAATCCTGGAATAATCCAGAGCTGGAAAAACTCCACAAAAAAAAATCACTGAGACCAAATTTCTTGGTGTGTTTTATTTTAGTTTATTTTTAATTTCGTTCCTCAACTGATTTTTTTTTTTCCTCAATTTCTTGTGCCCAGGTGAGGAAAATACTGGAAAAAAAATTCACCTTCCAAAAAAATTGGAATTTGGGGTGGATTTTGTTGAGAAAAGGGAAAAAAATCCCTCAGAAATTTGATTTTTTGGGGGGGATTCCTCCCGGAAAAAAAATCTTGGAATAATCCAGAGCTGGAAAAACTCCACAAAAAAAAATCACCCAGACCAAATTTCTTGGTGTGTTTTATTATATTTTTATTTATTTTTAATTTCGTTCCTCAGTTGAATTTTTTTTTTCCTCAATTTCCTGTGCCCAGGTGAGGAAAACACTGGGAAAAAAATTCACTTTACAGGGGGAATTTGGGGTGGATTTTGTCGAGAAAAGGGAAAAAATCCCTCAGAAATTTCATGTGTTTTTTTTTTTTTTTTTTTTTTTTTTTTTTTTTTTTTTTTTTTGGTGGGATTCCTCCCGGGGAAAAAAAAAATCCTGGAATAATCCAGAGCTGGAAAAACTCCACAAAAAAAATCACTGAGACCAAATTTCTTGGTGTGTTTTATTTTAGGGCTTTTGGGGGTTTATTGGGGTTTTTTGAGGGGCGTTTGTGGGGGTTTTTATTGGGGTATTTTGGGGTTTTTGGTGGGTTTGGGGTATTTTTTTTTTTTGGTGTGGTTTTTTTTTTTGTGGGTTTTTTTTTTTTTTTGGTGGATTTTTTTTGGTGGGGTTTTTTGGGGCTTTGTTTTGGGGATTTTTTTGCTTTTTGTTTTTGGGGGTTTTATTTTGTATTTGGGGGGGTCTTTTTGTTTTTTGAAGGGGTTTTGAGGAGGTCTTTTTGGGGTTTTTTGTGGGGTTTTTTGGGGTTGGTTGTTTTTTTTTTGTTCGGTTGTTTTGTTTCGTGGTTTTTTGTTTTGTTTTGTTTGGGGTTTTTTTATTTGTTTGTTTGTTTCGGGGGTTTTTTGGTGTTATTTTTGTTGTTGTTGGGATTTTTTTAGGTTTTTTGGGGGGAGTTTTGTGTTTTGTTGTTTGGGTTTTTTTTATTTAATTCCTCAATTCCATTTCTTTTCCTCAATTTCCTGTGCTCAGGTGGAAAAAATACCAAAAAAAAAAAAAAATCACTTTACACAGAATTATTTCCACCTCGGTTGGTTTAAAGTTGTTTTATTTGAGGTGTTTGGGGTTTGATCCCAACTCAAAGAGGCAAAAAAAAAGAGATTAAAAAGAACAAAAAAATCGTTATTTTACCAATTTTCTCTGACCAGAATTGTGAATAACTTTTATTTCAGCGTTTCTGGGGGGATTTGGGCCTTTTCCTGACCTTTTTTATATTTTCTTTGTGTTTTAAATTCTTCTTTTCCCCATTTTTGAGGGGAATTTCAACCCTCTGAGAAGGAAAAAAATGCTAAAAATAACAATCAATTGCTGCTTTGACCAATTTTATTGATTAATTAATCTTCTTTCAGCCCTTCTGAGGTCATTTGGGTCTTTCCTTGGCCTGGGTTTGGTTTTTATTTTTTCTATTTTCTTTGTGTTTTAAGGTTTTATTCTCCTCATTTGTGACAGGGAAAAACCCTCCGAGAGGCAAAAAGAACAAAACCAACAATAAATTGTTCTTTTTTTTACCTATTTCATTGTTCAGAATGGTGAATTAATTTCGTTTCTGGCCCCAGGGCAGGAAAATTATTTATATTTTTAAACCAAATTAAAAAAAAAAAAAAAAAAAAAAAAAAAACCCACAAAAAAACCAAAAAAAACCCCCAAAAAAACCAACCCAAAAAAACAAAAAAAAAAAAAAAACCAAAAAACCACAAACAGCAACAAAAAAACAAAAACAAAAACAAAAAAACAAAAACAAAAACAAAAATAAAAAACTGAACAAACGAAAAAAAACCCTGAATAAAACCCCTGAAGATTTCCCTTCTCCAGCTCTGTTTTCTCCTCATTTTTCCCAGAAAAATAATAAATTCCTTCCAATCCTTTTCCCTTCTTCCCCTCCAAACTGGAGGCCGGGAAAAGATGGGGAGAAAAAAAAAATTAAAATAAAAATTAAAATATAAATTAAAATATAAACTAAAATAAAAATTAAAATATAAATTAAAAATTAAACTAAAAATTAAACTAAAAATTAAAATAAAAATTAAAATAAAAATTAAACTAAAATTAAAAAAATTAAACTAAAAATTAAACTAAAAATTAAAAAAATTAAAATAAAAATTAAACTAAAAATCAAAATAAAAATTAAACTAAAAATTAAAAAAATAAAAATTAAACTAAAAATTAAACTAAAAATTAAACTAAAAATTAAAATTAAAATTAAAAATAAAAATAAAAATAAAAATAAAAATAAAAATAAAAATAAAAATAAAAATTAAACTAAAAATTTTAAAAAATTAAACTAAAAATTAAACTAAAAATTAAAAAATTAAACTAAAAATTAAACTAAAAATCAAAATAAAAATTAAACTAAAAAAATAAAATGAAAATAAAAATAAAAATTAAACTAAAAATTAAACTAAAAATTAAACTAAAAATTAAAATAAAAAATTAAAATAAAAAATTAAAATTAAAATAAAAATTAAACTAAAAATTAAACTAAAAAATTAAAATATTAAAAAAAAAATAGGCGGGATTTTCCCCCTCTCCCCCTCCCCCAGGAGGAATTCCCCTCTCACGGCAGAGATCAGCAATCCGGCCCAGCCAAGCGCAGCCTTCGGGAGCCCCTGCGGCTAAAACAAAACAACAACAAAAAAGAAATGTTCTTCGAGTTAAAAATTATTCAAAGGGAAAATTCCTGAAGGCTGCGGCGGCTCCGACTGTACCAGGCAAAGATTCCCACCGGGAGATAACAGGGCAGAGCGAGCCTCCTTCCGCACGCCACCGCCACAGTCCTGCTGCGCCTCTTTTTCCTCTTTTTTCCTATTTTTTCCTATTTTTCCCTCTTTTTTCTCCATTTTGGAGTGAGGATTTGGCCTCTTCCCCTCCGCTTCTGCTGGAGTTTAAAGGGGCAAAAAGGTAAGTGTTGGACTTCATCCTTTCCTAAGGAACTGATAATTATTATTTTACATTTCCCTCTTTTTCCCCTCTTTTTTCCTATTTTTTCCCTCTTTTTTCTCCATTTTGGAGTGAGGATTTGGCCTCTTCCCCTCTGGATTTGCTGGAGTTTAAAGGGACAAAGCACCACAAGTGTTTGACTTCATCCTCTCCTAAGGTATTCATGTTTATTATTTATTATATCCTTCATTTTCCCTTCATTTCCCCTCATTTCCCCTCATTTTCCCTCTTTTTTCCTCATTTTTCCCTCTTTTTTCTCCATTTTGGGGGGAGGATTTGGCCTCTTCCCCTCTGGATTTGCTGGAGTCTAAAGGGACAAAAAGTGTTGGACTTGATCCTCTCCTAAGGAATTGATATTTGTTATTTTACATTTCCCTCTTTTCCCCTCTTTTTCCCTCTTTTTCCCTCTTTTTCCTTCTTTTTTCCCCTCTTTTTTCCTATTTTTTCCCTAATTTTTCTCCATTTTGGGGGGAGGATTTGGCCTCTTCCCCTCTGGATTTGTTGAAGTTTAAAGGGACAAAAAGGTAAGTGTTACATTTGATCCTCTCCTAAGGAATTGATATTTATTATTTTACATTTCCCTCTTTTTCCCCTTTTTTTTCCCCTCTCTTTCCCTCCTTTTCCCTCTTTTTTCTCCACTTTGGGATGAGGATTTGGCCTCTTCCCCTCTGGATCTGCAGGAGTTTAAAGGGACGAGGCACCACAAGTGAGTGTTGGACTTTATCCTCTCCTGAGGAATTTATAGTTATTTTTTATTTATTTTTATTTATTTTCCCCCCTTGAGGGATTCTTGGATTAGGATCTTTCCTTTTGGTTGTTGTTTTTGGGGTTTTTTTAAGGGGATTTTTATAGGAGAAAATAAAAAGGGGGAGTAAAAAAATTCCTGGATTTTGAGGCCCTCCGGGAGTGAATTCGAACGGAATAATTATTTGAGGTGTGGATTAGGGATAAATGGATTCAAGGAGGAATTTCCCAATTTTCTGGTGAGTCCTGAAAATCCCCGTTGGAAAAAAAAAAAAAAAAAAAGGAAAAAAAATATTATTTGTTAATTATTTTGGAAATTCTCATTGGAAAAGGAAAAATCACTTATTTCTTAATTTTTTTTGGAAATTCCCATTGGAAAAGAAAAGGAAAAACCATTTATTTGTTAATTATTTTGGAAATTTCCATAGGAAAGGAAAAACCGATTATTTGTTAATTTTTTTTGGAGATTCCCATTGGAAAAGGATAGGAAAAATCATTTATTTCTTAATTTCTTTGGAATCCTGGGGCCGTGTTGTGGTGGGCGTTTTCTGGGATCACATCTCGGATTTTTTTATAAGGGATGAGAGGTTGGAATGTTGGAATATTCTCAATAATAATAATAATAATAATAGTAATAATAATAATAATAAGTTATTGTGGAGTCTGGCAGCATTGAATATCCCTAAAATCATCCAAAAGTCCCTAGAATTATCCAGAGGTTCCCTAAAATCCTCCCAAAGATCCCTAAAACCATCCCAAAAATTCCTGGAATCATCCAGAGATTCTTTTAAAATTCTTCAAAGATCCTTAAAACCATCCAAAAATCCCTAAAATCCTCCTCGAAACCCCAAAAGTCCCAAAAAACCTCCCCAAAATCCTCCCAAAAATCCTCCCAAAAACCTCCCAAAAATCCTCCCCAAAAATCCCAAAATTCCTCCCCAAAATCCTCTCAAAAAATCCCAAAACTCTTAAAAAAAAAAAAAAATCCCCCAAATCCTCCCTAAATCCCTAAATCCCTCCCAAAACTCCACCCCAAGTCCCAAAAATCCCCAAAGTTCTCCCCAAAATCCCCCAAAAATTTTTTTTTGGGGGGAATAAGAAACACAAAAAAGATCCGGGGAGATTTTATTTATTTTTTTTTAATTATTATTATTATTATTTTTTGTCCCTTTTGTTCGAAGTCGATGACTCAAAGTTGGGGCCGAGTCCAAGGCAAACAAAAGGTGCGGGCGCGGATTTAACTCCTCAATCCCCTCCACTGGAGGATCAGGGGGAAAAAAAAAACCCAAACAAAAAAATAAAATCCAGATTTTAATTTTTTTCCCCCCAGGTTTTTATTTTTGGGAGGCGTTTAAATCCCTCTGCGGGTTGGTGGGAGTTGAAAATTCCCAAAAAAAATGCTGAAAAATGCTGAAAAATGCTGAAAAATCGAAAATTTGGGAACGGTTTTGGGGCCTGGATTGATCATTCCTGATAATTCCTGACAATTCCTGAAAATTCCTGGAAAATTGGTGAAAAATTGGTGAAAAATTCCTGAAAAATTCCTGAAAAATTGCTGAAAAATTCCTGAAAATTCCTGGAAAATTCCTGAAAATTCCTGAAAAAATCCTGGTAATTCCTAAAAATTCCTGACAATTCCTGAAAAATTCCTGGTAATTCCTGCAGTGGGACAGAGATTTAAAAGATGGAAAAAAAGATTTAGGAATGGGTTTGAGGTGTGATAATTCCTGGTCATTCCTGAGGATTCTTGGCCATTCCTGTAATTCCTGAAAATTCCTGAAAAATCCTGAAAATTTCTGAAAAATCCTGAAAAATCCTGAAAATTCCTGGGAAATCCTGGCAATTCCTGGCAATTCCTGATCATTCCTGGTCATTCCCGTAACTCCTGAAAATTCCTGGTCATTCTCTAATTCCTTTTTTTTTTTTTTTAATTGACTAATGAATTTTAATTACATAACAAGTTTTATCTGCCTGAAAAATCCGACTTTTATTCCCAACAAAAGCCACAAATCTCCACATTTTCTTCCTTTTCCCGGGATTTTTTCCACCCCCTTTTGGGAAGCGACGGAAGCAATCAGCGGCTGCACTAATTAACATTGGAAATCGGGGCGGGGTTTTGCCTAATGAACTATTAATTTAGGCAAAACAGAACAAAACAAAGTGCGGCAGCTGCCGGGGAAGGGCCTTTTGTAGGTAAAAAAAAAAAAAAAAAAAAATATATATATATATATAAAAAAAATTTAAAATTTAAATAATTTTAAATTATCTGGATTTAAATAATTTTGCCTGGAATTTCATCTCCCCGCCGGGATTTCCAACTTCCCTGATTTCCTTTGCAAGTGAAACGAGGTTAATTAGGAATATTTAAATTATTCCAGGTGGAAAAATAAAAAAAAAGGAATAAAAGAATGGGATAAATCCTCCAGGGGTTTAAAAAAAGGGGGATAAAGAAGGAACAAAATGGAAAATCCTTCTGGAATTTGGGGCTTTTCACTCCTTTTTCCAGACCTTTCAAATTCCCAAATATTTATTTGGAATATTCAAATGATCCCCGGAAAAAATGGGATAAATCCTCTGGGTGTTTAAGGGGAAAAAAGTAGTTTAAAGAAGGAATAAAACGGGAAATGCCTCTGGGATTTGGGGCAGCTCAAAGTTGTGGCTTTTCCTCCTGTTCCCTGTGGTTTTTCCTTTTCCAGACCCTTCCAATTCCCAGATGTTTATTTGGAATATTGAAAATGCCGGGAAAAAGCGGGAGAAATGCTCCAGGAGTTTAAGGGGGAAAAGGGGTTTAAAGAAGGAGCGAAATGGAAAATCCCTTTGGGATTCGGGGCAGCTCAAAGTTGTGGCTTTTCCTGTCACAGTGACATCACAGTGATGTCGCAATAATGTCACAGTGATGTCACAGTGATGTCACTGTGATGTCACAGCGATGGCACAGTGATGTCACAGCGATGCCACCGTGATGTCACTGTGATGTCACAGCGATGTCACAGTGATGTCACGGCGATGTCACAGCGATGTCACAGCGATCTCACAGCGATCTCACAGCGATCTCACAGCCACGTCACAGTGATGTCACAATGATGTCACAATGATGTCACAGTGACGTCACAGTGATGTCACGGCGATGTCACAGCAATACCACAAATATATTACAGTGATGTCACAGCGATGTCACAGCGATGTCATTGTGATGTAACAGTGATGTCATACTGATATAACAGTGTTGTCACAGTGATGTCACAATGATGTCACAGTGATATCACAGTGATGTCATAGTGATGCCACAGTGGTGTCACAGTGATGCCACAGTGATATCACAGTGACGTCACAGTGATGTCACTGTGATGTCACAGCAATACCACAAATATATTACAGTGATGTCACAGCGATGTCACAGTCATGTCATTGTGATGTAACAATGATGTCATACTGATATAACAGTGATGTCACAGTGGTGTCACACTGATGTCACAGTGATGTCACAGTGATATCGCAGTGATGTCGCAGTGACGTCACAGTGGTGTAGTAGATGTGTCACAGTAGTCTCACAGTGATGTCACAGTGGTGTCACTATGGTGTTGCAGTGATGTGACAGTGACGTCACAGTGATGTCACAGCGGTGCCTCGATGATGCTACTGTGATGTCACAGTGATGTCACAGTGATGTCACAGTGATGTCACACTGATGTCACACTGATGTCGCAGTGGTGTGGCAGGGTGTCACAGTAGTCTCACAGTGATGTCACAGCGGTGCCTCGATGATGTCACAGTGATGTCACAGTAGTCTCACAGTGATGTCACAGCGGTGCCTCGATGATGTCACAGTGATGTCCCAGCAGTGTCCCAGTGGTGTCACATCAGTCACACAGGGGGTCCCAGCCGTGTCCCCCCAGTGTCACCGCTGAGACAGGAAATGGTAAAACCCCAACGGCCCCAAAACTGAAGGTGAAACCAACACAAGGACCTTCCAACCCGAGCGCTCACTGAGCACCTTCACCTCTGCCCCAGGGGAAAATCCAGACACCCCACAGCGAAATTCCCGAACACCCAACCCCAAACCCTCCGGGAAACCCCAAACCCTCCGGGAAACCCCAAACCAGGGAGGAAAGCGCCAGAAATCCAGAAACGGTCACACCCCGCCTTTGTCTGGGGTCACACCTCACATTTGGGGTCACACCCCACCTTTGTCTGGGGTCACACCCCACCTTCAGGGTGACACCTCCCCTTTGGGGATCACACCTCACATTTGGGGTCACACCTCCCCTTTGGGGTCACACCTCACATTTGGGGTCACACCTCCCCTTTGGGGTCACACCCCACCTTCGAGGTGACACCCCACCTTTGGGGACACACCTCACCTTTGTTTGGGGTCACACTTCCCTTTGGGGTCACACCTCCCCTTTCTTTGGGGTCACACCCCACCTTTGTCTGGGGTCACACCTCACATTTAGGGTCACACCTCACATTTGGGGTCACACCTTCTCTTTGGGGACACACCTCCCCTTTGGGGTCACACCTCACCTTTGTTTGGGGTCACACCCCACCTTTGGGGTCACATCTCTCCTTTGGGGTCACACCTCCCTTTGGGGTCACACCCCACCTTTGGGGTCACACCCCACCTTTGGGGTCACACCTCCCTTTGGGGTCCCACCTCCCCTTTGTTTGGGGTCACACCTCCCCTTTGTTTGGGGTCACACCTCCTCTTTGGGAACTCTTCCCAACAGGAATTCCGCTGGGAAACCCCCAAATCCCGGGAACAATGGGGGGATTTTCCCTCCAGCCAGGGTTGGGTTACAGCAGCAGGTGCGGGGCAGGTGCAGGAGGAGGGATAAATCCCAAAAAATAAAAGAGGGAAATTGGGATGGGCGGTGAAAAGATTCTGGTTCGGGTTCGTGGTTTGGGGTCGTCGGGGGGTTTGTCATAAACTTGGAGTTTTAATCCTAAAATCATCATTTAAAATATAAAATCATTATTTAAAATATAAAATCATAATTTAAAATATAAAATCATGGGGTTGCTTTGATCCCGAAGTCATGGTTTTAATCCTGATGTCATTTTGATCGTAAAATCATTATTTCCATCCTAAAATCATCCTTTTAATCCTAAAACCATGGGGTGGTTTTGGTCCTGAAGTCGCTGGTTTTATCCTAAAATCATCATTTTGATCATAAAAATCATCATTTTCGTCATAAATCCATCATTTTAGTCCTGAAATCATGGGTTGGTTTTTGGTCCCGAAGTCATTGTTTTAATCCTAAAATAACAATTTTAATCTTAAAGTCATCATTTTGAACATACATTCACAATTTTAATCATAATTCCATCATTCCAATCCTAAAGCTATGGGATGGTTTTCATCCTAAAATCACCCTTTTAATCCTGAAACCATCCTTAAAATCCTCAAATCATGGGATGGTTTTGATCCTAAACTTGTAATTTTAAATCCCAAAATCATCGTTTTAATCCTAAAATTAAAACTTTAATTAAAAAAATCATCATTTTTAATCCTAAAATCGTCACTTTAATCATAAAATCATTTGGGTTGGAAAGAATTATTTTGTCCCGGGCCATGGAATATCCCGTTTTTCCTGGATATTTATGGGCAGCAGATTCCCCATCCTTTGAGCCGCCATTATCCCAAAGAACTCGAAAAATTCCAGCCCAAATTTACCCAAATCCACGGATTCCAATCCAGGAGGATTTAACTGGGAATTCTCAGGGATATCCCAAAGAATTCTCACAATTCCAACCCAAATTTGTCCAATTCCTTCCCAATCCAGGAGGGTTCAAATTGGGATTTTTTTAGGGATATCCCAAAGAACTCGGACAATTCCAGCCCAAATTTTCCCGATTTCATGGATCCCAGTCAGGGAGGTTTAAATTGGGAATTTTTAGGGATATCCCAAAGAACTCAGACAGTTTCCGCCCAAATTTTCCCAAATCCATGGATCCCAATCCATGAGGGTTTAATTGGGAATTAAATTCTTTCGATATCCCAAAGAATTCTCACAATTCCAACCCAAATTTGTCCAGTTCCTTCCCAATCCAGGAGGGTTTAAATTGGGAATTTTTAGGGATTTCCTGCCCAGTTTTGGAGCAGCAGCCAAAAAAATCCCCCAATTTTTTCCAGGGAGTTCGATCTGAATTTCCCTTTAACACGATCCCAAAACCAGGGGGATGAATTCTCCTCCCTTCTCCATCCTTCCCCAATCCCAGAAATCCACGGAATCTCACCTGGATCCCATAAATCTGCTGGAACAGGCGGGACCCACCCAGGCAGGGAATTTTCCTTGAGGGGAAATATTTAATTTTTTCCCCCCCCCTTGAATTTCCATCCCTATTTAAATACGGGATTTAAAAAGGATCGGAACCACCTGCCCAGAAAAAACAAATATTGGGAATTTTCCATGCAAATCCCAAAGGGATAAAGGTGTGGGATTGGAAAAGAAGGGCCCAGGCCACGTTTGACCTCATGGAATATGGAGTTTATGCAAATGTCGAGATTTCCTGATGGAAACTCCACCTCGGAGCTCCGGGTTTTTGGGGGATTTTATTTTGGGGGGGTGCTGAAGGACCCCGAAGGTCGGAATTCCCTCGGGAATTCTCTGGGAATGTTGAAGCCACGGAATTCCTCAGAGAGATTTCGTGCGATAAAAGCAGCAGGGAAAGGAGCAGGGAGAAAAAAGGGGGAAAAAAAGAGGAGAAAAAGGTTTTTCCAAGGGAAAAATGGGATAAAATCAGAATAAAAATCATCGGGAAAAAAAAGAAAATTGACAAAAGCATCAGGGAAAGGAGAAGGGAAAACCACCCTGACTGCAAGAATTTATCCCGTATTTAACCATGATTAATCCGATATTTACCAAGAATTTATCCAATATTTGTATTTATCGATAATTTATCCGATATTTATCAGCTGCGGGGGGAGGGGGTAGGATTTTTAACGAATTTTGGGGATTTTGAGCATTACTTGTGAGGATTTTTAGGAATTGCAAAGTGTTTTCAGGATTTAGCAAACATCCCCAAAAAACCAAAATGCACCAGATTTCCCCTGAATCGTCTCAGATTTGGGGTGGAAAAGGGTTCAGATCCCAAATTTTCCCTGAATCCTCCCGGATTTGGGTTGGAAAAGCTCACACAGATCCCAAATTTTCCCTGAATCCTCCAGGATTTGGGTTGGAAAAGCTCACAGAGATCCCAATTTATCCCTGAATCCTCTCGGATTTGGGGTGGGAAAAGGCTCAAATCCCAAATTTTATCCCTGAATCCTCCTGGATTTGGGGTGGGAAAAGGACCAGACCCCAAATTTTCCCTGAATTTTTCTGGATTTGGATTGAAAAAGCTCACACAGATCCCCATTTATCCCTGAATTCTCTCAGATTTGGGATGGAAAAAGGTTCCGATTCCAATTTTATCCCTGAATTCTCCTGGATTTGGGACGGGAAAGGTTCAGACCCAAATTTTCCCTGGATTTTCCCGGATTTGGAGTGGAAAAACCGAGCCCCAGGCCGGGAGCTGGGCCGGGCCCTTGGCAGGAGGAAATCTCAGGTGACAATTCGGTGACAATTCGGTGACAATTCGGTGACGATTTGGTGACTCAGCCCCGACAATGAACCAAACCAACAAAGGGAGGTCACGGCCCCCAGAAATATCCCAAAATGGATCCGTGGGATTGGGTCCCCCTGTCCCAGGGTGATGTCCCCAAGCCTGGCCGGGGATGTCACCTGGCGGTGCCCGGGGGGCTGACACAGCCCAGGGTCGGCCGGGGTGGGAGTGACAGGGCGGGGACACCGCGGGGACAGCGGGGACACTGCGGTGACACTGCTGGGACACTGCGGTGACACTGCTGGGACACTGCTGTGACACCGCGGGGACAGCGGGGACACTGGTGTGACACTGCTGGGACACAGCGGGGACACTGCTGGGACACTGGTGTGACACTGCTGTGACACTGCTGGGACACCGCAGGGACAGCGGGGACACTGCGGTGACACTGCTGGGACACTGAGGTGACACTGTGGGGACACTGCTGGGACACTGCTGGGACACCGCAGGGACAGCGGAGACACTGCTGGGACACTGAGGGGACACAGCGGGGACAGCGGGGACACTGCTGGGACACTGCTGGGACACTGAGGTGACACTGCTGGGACACCACGGGGACATCATGGGGACAGCGGCGACACTGGTGTGACACTGAGAGGACAGCGGTGACACTGCTGGGACACCACAGGGACAGTGGTGACACTGCTGGGACACTGGTGTGACACTGGTGTGACACCATGGGGACAGCGGTGACACTGCTGTGACACTGAGAGGACAGCGGTGACACTGCTGGGACACCACAGTGACAGTGGTGACACTGCTGGGACACTGCAGTGACACTGGTGTGACGCCATGGGGACAGCGGTGACACTGGTGTGACACCATGGGGACAGTGGTGACACTGCTGGGACACTGGTGTGACACTGAGGTGACACTGTGGGGACACCGCAGGGACATCATGGGGACAGCAGTGACGCTGGTGTGACACTGAGGTGACACTGTGGGACATTGCTGGGACACCGGTGTGAGCCCCCGGTGACACAATTTCTGACCATTTCCTGTCTCATTTTGGGGTTTTTCCAGAGGGTTTGAGGTTGGATATTTGGGAATTTCACTGCAGATTTTTTGCATTTTTTACCTTTTTGGGGATGAAATGAGGGTGAATTTTACATTCCTTTTATTAACTGAATATCAAACCCTTAAAATTGGGCTGCAGGAAATCGAATTTTTATCCATTTCCTCCCTCTTTTGGAGTTTCCCAGAGGTCATGGTATTGGACATTTGGGAATTTTACTGCAGAATTTTTGCATTTTTTACCTTTTTGGGGATGAAGTGAAGGTGAATTTTACATTCCTTTTATTAACCTAATATCAAACCCTTAAAATTGGGCTGCAGAAGTGGAATTTTTACCCATTTCCTCCCTGATTTGAGGTTTCCCAGAGGATTTTCAGGAATTCCGCTGCGGGGTCGTGGATTTTTTTTGCCCTGCCGGGTGTGGGGCTGGGGAAGGGAACTCGGGAGCCGCCGGGACACGCCGGGGGAGGAAGGGCAGGAGCTCGGGGAGCTCTTACCTGCACAGGTGACTCAGAGCCCGCGGCACCTGGCCCAGCCCCGTGTCCTGTTCCTGCTGCTGCTGGCCCCGCTCCAGAGGGAACTGCCCCTGGAGCTGCCCCGGCACGCCATTCCCGGGGGAAATCCGGGATAAATCCTGCCCCGGGGCACTGAGGAGGCCTTGGGATGGAATTCCCAGAGAGGTTTTGTCCCACCTCTGGATTCCAGGGGTCAGAATTCCGCGATAAATCCTTCCTTGGGACGCTGAAGAGGTCCTGGGATGCAATTTCCAAAGAACTTTTGTCTCAGCTCTGGATTCCAGGGATCAGAATTCTGGGATAAATCCCTCCTTGGGACACTGAGAAATCCCCAAGATGGAATTCCCAGAGAGGTTTTGTCCCACCTCTGGATTAGAGGGGTCAGAATTCCGGGATAAATCCTTCCTTGGGACGCTGAAGAGGTCCTGGGATGCAATTTCCAAAGAACTTTTGTCCCAGCTCTGGATTAGAGGGATCAGAAATCTGGGATAAATTCTTTGGGACACTGAGGAGGCCTTGGGATGGAATTCCCAGAGAAGTTTTGTCCCACCTCTGGATTAGAGGGGTCAGAATTCCAGGATAAATCCTGCCCCGGGACACTGAGGAGGCCCTGGGATGGAATTCCCAGAGAGGTTTTGTCCCAGCTCTCGATTCCAGGGGTCAGAATTCCGGGATAAATCCTTCCTTGGGACACTGAGGAGTTCCTGGGATGCAATTTCCAAAGAACTTTTCTCCCAGCTCTCGATTCCAGGGGTCAGAATTCCAGGATAAATCCTGCCCTGGGACACTGAGGAGTCCCCAGGATGGAATTCCCCTTTAAAGAAGCTTTTGCAGTTCCAGTTCTGGATGTCAGGGATCAGAAATTTAGGAGAAATCCCCGGGATGGAATTCCCAGCCCTTGTGCCTGTTTGGATCAGGAATTCGGGACAAATCCCGCCTTGGGACACTGAGGAGCCCCTGGGATGGAAACTGGCTGCAGGGAAAGTCTGGCCCAAAAAATCCAGGATAAACTGGAAACCAGGCTGGGATAAAATTTGGTTTTTGTTTCACTCAGTTGCTCCAGGAGAAAACAAAGGCAGGGAAAGGATGGGCTGGAAAATCCAGGATAAACTGGAAACCAATCTGGGATAAAATTCGCGGTTTTTGCTCCACTCAATTGCTGCAGGAGGAAACAAAAGCAGGGAAAGTCTGGCCCAAAAAAACCCAGGATAAACTGGAAACCAATCTGGGATTAAATCTGGGTTTTTTCCTCCATCCAGCTGCTCCACGAGGAAACAACAGGCAGGGAAAGGCTGGCCCAAAAATTCAGGATGGGTTGGAAACCCAGGTTTTATCCCAGTCTGGGATAAAATTCGGGGTTTTTGCTCCACTCAATTGCTGCAGGAGGAAACAAAAGCAGGGAAAATCTGGCCTCAAAAATCGGGATGGGCTGGAGGGGATAAAATCTGGTTTTTTCCTCCATCCAACTGCTCCAGGAGGAAACAAAAGCAGGGAAAGTCTGGCCCAAAAAAAACCCCAGGATAAACTGGAAACCAATCTGGGATTAAATCTGGGTTTTTTCCTCCATCCAGCTGCTCCGGGAGGAAACAAAAGGCAGGGAAAAACTGGCCCAAAAAAAGCCCTGAAAACCAATCTGGAAAACCAATCCCTAAACTCAGCCCGGCCCTTGGCAGCCCCAAGCTTTAGACGTGAAATCTTCCTGCTTTGAAGATGAAAGGCTTTGTTCCTTTTATTTATTTTCTTTCTCCCTTTTTTTTTTTCCCCCTCTTTTTTTCTTTTCACTCCCCTTTGTCCTGCCCGCAGTGATCAGGGAAGGAGTGGCAGGAGGAAAGGGCAGGAACGGCTGGAATTCTTGGAAAGGAGTGGGATGTGCTGCTGCTCTCTGCCACCTCTGGGCTCAGGGACAGGTTTGGAAATCGGATTGGACAAAATTTTTTAGGCTCAATCCAAAGGTTTCAGTCGGATTCTCAAAATCCCGTTGGTGTTGATTGCAAGGGTGGTTTTATTTTAATTGGATTCTCAAAATTCTGAGCCCCGGGTCTCAAAGAGGGATTTTAAAGCTGGATTTTCAAGATTCTGGGTCCAAGGTCTCAAGGAAGAGTTTTTTAAATTGAATTCTCAATATTCTGGGCTGAAATCAAGGATTCAAAGAAGGATTTTAACCCAGATCCTCAAAATTCTGGGTCCAAGGTTCCAAGGAATGTTTTAAAGTCAAATTCTCAAAATTTCGTGTTGTTGATTCCAAGGGTGTTTTAAATTGGATTCTCAAAATTCTGAGCCCCAGGTCTCAAAGCGGGATTTTAAAGCTGGATTTTGGAAATTCTGGGTCCAAGGTCTCGAGGAAGGGTTTTTAAATTGAATTCTCAGAATTCTGGGTCCAGGGTCTCAAGGAAGGGATTTTAAGCTGGATTCTCAAAATTCTGTGATGAATCCAAGGTCTCAAGGAATGGTTTCAACCCAGATTCTCAAAATTTTCCATCGAAGGTCTCAAGGAGGGATTTTTAAACTGTATTCTCAAAATTTTGCAATGAGCCCAAGGCTTTTAGGAAGGGTTTTAACCCAGATTCCCAAAATTCTGAGTCCAATGTCTCAAGGAAAGGTTTTTAAATTAGATTCTCAAAATTCTGGGTCCAGGGTCTCAAGGAAGGGATTTTTAAGCTGGATTCTCAAAATTCTGTGCTGAGCCCAAGGCTTTTTGGAAGAGTTTTAATTCCCAAAATTCTGGGTCCAAGGTCTCAAGGAAAGGTTTTAAAATTAGATTCTCAAAATTCTGGGTCCAGGGTCTCAAGGAAGGATTTTTAAGCTGGATTCTCAAAATTCTGTGCTGGACCCAAGATCTCAAGCAACGGTATTAACCCAGATTCTCAAAATTCTGGGTCCGTGGTCTCAAGAACGATTTTTAAATTGAATTCTCAAAATTTTATGCTGAGCCCAGGGCTTTTAGGAAGAGTTTTAATTCCCAAAATTCTGGGTCCAAGGTCTCGAGGAAAGATTTTTAAGCTGGATTCTCATAATTCTGTGCTGAGCCCAAGGCTTTTAGGAATGGTTTTAACCCAGATTCCCAAAATCCCGCGCTGAGCCCAAAACGATTCCGAAGATGAACAAAAGGCCCTGAAGAATCATTTTTTTTGGAACATTTCCCCCCACCCCTGACAGAGGCAGGAGTTACAGCTCAGCCGAAGGGCTCCGATTTCCCCGTGTTTGCTTTGGTCCCGTGGCGACCCCACAGATCCCCCGGGGCCGATTAAAGGGATCCCGATTCCCCCCGGGGGATCCTCCGATGGCTCCCCGAGCTGTGGGATCCGTCTCCTCTTTCACTCCCGTGAACGCAGCTGGGGAACGAGAGAGAAGGGCTGAAAACGGAGGGAACTGTGGGGTTTTTGGGGCTGTTGCAAGGATTTTAAGGGTTTTTTTCCAAAATTGTAAGGTTTTTTCCCAAAGCTTTTGGGTTTTTTTTCCCCCAAAGATTTTAAAGTTTTTTCCCCAAATATTTTAAGTTTTTTTAAAAAGATTTTTTTAAGGTTTTTAAATAGATTTTAAAAGGTTTTTTTCCAAAGATTTTAAGGTTTTTTCCCAAAGATTTTAAGGATTTTTTTAATATTTTTTAAGGTTTTTAAAAGGATTTTTAAAGGTTTTTCCTCAAAGATTTGAAGGGTTTTTTTCCCAAAGGTTTTAAAGTTGTTCCAAAGGTTTAGGATTGTCGTCTGGTGGGAACGTTCTTTGGGAATGTTCTGTGGGGTTGATGGGGTAGGGAATATTCAGGATTATCCCTAAATGGGAATGTTCTCTGGGAATGTTCTGTGGGGTTAGTGGAGTAGAGAATATTTGGGATTTTCCCCAAATGGGAATGTTCTGTGGGAATGTTCTTCAGGGTTGATGGGGTAGAGAATATTTAGGACTATCACCAAACGGGAATGTTCTCTGGGAATGTTCTCTGGGAATGTTCTGTGGGGCTGATGGGGCAGGGAATATTTAGGATTATCCTCAAACGGGAATGTTCTTTGGGAATGTTCTGTGGGGTTGATGGAGCAGGGAATATTCAGGATTATCCCCAAATGGGAATGTTCTCTGGGAATGTTCTATGGGGCTGATGGAGCAAGGAATATTCAGGATTATCCCCAAATGAGAATATTCAGGAACATTCCCTGGGAACGTTCTGCCCCGTCCCACCAAAGATCTCCAGGTAGGAACCCCACCACACAAACACACCCCTCTAATTCCAGGCACACAATTCCCAAAAAAATTCCTTCCAGGAGCCGGGTTGTGTCTGGGAGGGGACGGAGCAGCTCAGGAGCTCAGCTGGTGCTGCACAAACCCAATCCCTCCGACCCGACCCCGCGGGACCTCGGGAGTCACAGAACTTGTGTCCTGTGGGATTCGGGAGCCAATTAAGGGATAATTGGGGCCGGGAGCTGCATCTTCCTGGGGAAATCCGAGCGCCTTCCCTTCGCAACAAGGGGAAAACAGTGCGTGTGTTTGTTTGGCTTTCGTGGCGCCGAGGGGAATCTCCCGAAAACGCCTTTGGAAGGGGATGATTCCCGGTTTTTAAAGGTTCAGACGGCCACAGTTCTAATTTTTAAACGTTCTTTCATTTGACGATTCCCAATTTTTAAAGGAGATTTAGAAAGCCATAGTTCAGATTTTTAAACGTTCTTTCATTTGATGATTCCCGATTTTTAAAGGTTTAGACGGCCACAATTCTAATTTTTAAATGTTCTTTCATTTGACGATTCCCAATTTTTAAAGGAAATTTAGAAAGCCATAGTTCAGATTTTTAAACGTTCTTTCATTTGATGATTCCCAATTTTTAAAGGTTTAGACAGCCACAGTTCTAATTTTTAAACATTCTTTCATTCGACGATTCCCAATTTTTAAAGGAGATTTAGAAGGCCACAGTTCTAACCTTTAAACTTTCTCTCATTTGAAAAGCTTTCATTTCAAATATTTATTTTTTTAAATTTTCAACGCTCCCATTTTTAAATGCTCTTATTTTCAATGGTTTTTATTTTAAATGAGGTGAGCTCAGAGCCCTTCCAGGGCCTGAAGGAGCTCCAGGAGAAGGATTTGGGACAAGGAACAGACACAGGGAATGGGTTTGGGCTGGATAAGGTCAGGTTTAGATGGGAATATTGGGAATAAACTTTTCCCTGTGAAGGTGGTGAGACCTCAGAGTGGATTTGGCAAAGCTTAAAGGGCGTGCAGGAGGAAGGGGAGAGTTTGGGGACCTTCCAGGGCCTAAAACTGCTCCAGGAGAGGGATCTGGCACAAAGGATGGAGGGTCAGGACGCGGGGAACGGGTTTGGGCTGGATAAAATCAGGTTTTGGGGAGAAATTGGGAGGAAAACTTTTCTCTGTGAGGATGGATTTGGCAAAGCTCCAGGGGGTGCAGGAGGACGGGGAGAGCTGAGGGGTCCAGCCTGGAGATGGGAAAGGTCTGGGGAGGCTTCAGAGCCCTTCCAGGGCCTAAAGGGGCTCCAGGAGAGCTGGAGAGGGACTTTTTGTCTTTGTGAGGGCAAGTTTAGGTGGGAAACTGGGAGCAAATTGTTCCCTGTGAGGGTGGTGAGACCTCAGAGCGGATTTGGCAAAGCTCCAGGGGGTGCAGGAGGACGGGGAGAGCTGAGGGGTCCAGCCTGGAGATGAGAAGGGTTTGGGGACAGTTCCAGGACCTAAAAGGGCTCCAGGAGAGCTGGAGAGGAACTTTTTGGCTTTGTGCAGAATGAGGGCAGGTTTAGGTGGGAAACTGGGAGGAAATTGTTCCTTGGGAGGGTGGTGCGACCTCAGAGTGCATTAAGGAGGTGTAGGAGGAAGGGGAGAGTTTAGGGCTCCTCCAGGACCTAAAAGGGCTCCAGAAGAGCTGGAGAGGAACTTTTTTGTCTTTGTGTGGATTGAGGGCAGATTTAGCTGGAATATTTGGAATAAATCATTCCCCCTGAGGTCAGCCTGAGGCTCCGTGTCCGCCCCATCCCCGGCAGTGTCCGAGGCCACCTTGGATCCAGCCCGGGATCACGGCAGGTCCTGCCCTGACCCTGCACCTCCAACGTCCCTCACTCCACCCCATGCCACACCACCCCTTCCTCCTCCTCCTCCTCCTCCTCCTCCTCCACCGTGCAGCAATAACCCAGCCTTTGTTAGGCCAGGCCCAACCCCAGCTGCTCCCCAGGCGGCTCCCAAGGCCAGGACACACCTGTTGGGCACGGGAGGAGCGCCATTGGCTGCGCCAGGAATGCACCTGCGCAGGGAGGGGTGAAAAGGCTCCATGTAAGACGAGCCTTGGCCTCGCTCCTCATCCCTCCTCAATTCCAGCTCCAACACGCAGCTCCTCCGACGCTCCGCCCGGCCTTGCCCGGCCTTTCCTTTCTCTTTCTTTCTTTCTCTTTTTTTTTTTTTATTTTATTGTTTTAAGCTCGGTTTTCAGCAGCTTAACGAGGTGTAGCCGTGTTGTTTTTTTCCAGGTCTTGCCTCAGTTTCGGCTGCTGGGCGCCGATTTTTTTCCTCTCCCCCCAGCGAAATCCAAGGTCGCCTTTTCCAGGACGCGGAAGAAGGAAAAAAAAAAAAAAAAAAACCACCTCTCCTGGGCTGCTCCTTCATCATCCCGACCTTTTCCTTGCCCAACTGGAGGCTGATGTGGCTTCGGGAGGAGCTCCTCGTGCTTCTCAGCACTGAAGGTTTTTCGTGCTGGAACTGGTAAGATCCAAAAACTATCCAGGGGAAAAAAAAGAAAGAAACAACAAAACAAAAGAACAGGGAAAAAAGAAAAAAAAAAAAAAAGGGATTTATGGAGCGCGAAGAAAATAACGCGACTCCTCGAAGGTTTTCCTTACTTTTCCGTGGATATTCCCTGTCCCCGCTTCACTTTCTCTGGGATTCTGCCCTTTTTTTTCTCTTCCTCCTTCTCCTCCCCAGATCCAAAAGTATCCAGGGGAAAAAAAAAAAGGGATAAAAGGGATAAAAGGGATATACGGAACGCAAAATAATATCGACTTTTCAAAGGCTTTTTCCTCCTTTTCCATGGATATTCCCTCTCTCCGCTTCACTTTCTCTGGGATTCTCTCCTTTTTTCTCTTCCTCCTTCTCCCCCCAGATTCAAAAGTATCCTGGGGGAAAAAAAAAAACCAGCAAACAAAAAAAAACGGCGATTTACGGAGCTCAAAAAAAAACCCAACGCGATTTCTCCAAGGGCTTCCCCTTACTTTTCCATGGATATTCCCTCTCTCCACTTCACTTTCTCTGGGATTCCGCCCTTTTTTTTTTTTCTCTCTTCCTCCTTCTCCCCCCAGGTGGATTCGAGAGGAGGGGTGGGTTGGTTTTTTTTTTTTGTGTGTGTGTGTTGGACAGATCAGGTTTTGTGTGCTCCGTGCGCTGGGGGAGGGGAGGAGGGCAGCGCATGAATCCAAACGTTCATTTTACAACCAGTCCAACCAGTCGGGGCAGCTCCCAGCAGGTCCAAGGGTTTGGAAAAAGGAGGGGGGGAAAAGCTGCTCTCGGCCAGGTGTCACAGAAAGCTCAGGAAGAAAGAGGAGGGGTTGGAGGACTGGGTGAAAAATCGGGCGAAGATTGGGTGAAAATTGGATTAAATTCGATAGGAAATGATCATTTGGATTGGAAGGCGCTCGTCCAGTATTTCCGGGTTTTGGAAATGTTTGGATTTAAGGGAGGATTTCCCGGTTTTCGACTAAAAGTGAGGGTTGGAAATGCGAGTTTGGTGCTGGTCCTGAGGTAAAAAGGAATATTGGGGGAATCGGAATGAAATTGATAGAAAACGAGGATGGGATTGGAAGGGGTTCGTCCAATGTTTCTGGATTTATGAGTTTAAGGGAAGATTTCCTGGTTTTCGACTAAGAGTGAGATTGGAAATCTGAGTTTGCTGCTGGTTCTGAAGTAAATAGAAATATTGGGAAAATCAGATTAAATCCGAATAAAATCGGCATGAAACGAGCATTGGGATTGAAGAGGGTTCGTCCAGTACTTCCGGGTTTTGGAATATTTGGATTTCAGGGAGGATTTCCTGGTTTAGATTAAAAGCGAGGATTGGAAATCTGAGTTTGGTGCTGGGTCTGAAATAGAAAGGAATATTGGGGAAATTTTAATAAAATCAATAGAAAATGAGCATGAGATTGAAAGGGGTTCGTCCAATATTTCTGGATTTATGAGTTTAAGGGAACACTTCCTGATTTTCGACTAAAAGTGAGGATTGGAAATCTGAGTTTGCTGCTGGTTCTGAAATAAAAAGGAATATTGGGGAAATTCTGATTAAATCCGAATAATATTTATACGAAACGAGCATAAAATTGAAGGGGTTGGTCCAATATTTCTGGGTTTTTGGATTTAAGGGATGATTTTCTGATTTTCGACTAAGAGTGAGATTGGAAATCCGAGTTTGCTGCTGGTTCTGAAGTAAACACAAATATTGGGAAAATCAGATTAAATCCGAATAAAATCGGCATGAAACGAGCATTGGGATTGAAGAGGGTTCGTCCAGTACTTCCGGGTTTTGGAATATTTGGATTTCAGGGAGGATTTCCTGGTTTAGATTAAAAGCGAGGATTGGAAATCCGAGTTTGGTGCTGGGTCTGAAATAAAAAGGAATATTGGGGAAATCTGGATTAAATCTGAATGAAATCGACAAGAAACGAGGATGGGATTAAAGGGGTTCGTCCAATATTTCTGGGTTTATGGGTTTAAGGGAAGATTTCCCAATTTTCGACTAGAAGTGAGGATCGGAAATCCGAGTTTGCTGCCGATTCTCAAATAGAAAAGAATATTGGGGGAATTCTGAATAAATCCGAGTAAAATCGACAGGAAACGAGGATGGGATTGAAGGGGCTTCTTCCAGTGTTTCTGGGTTTTTGGATTTCAGGGAGGATTTCCCAATTTTCGACTAAAAGTGAGGATTGGAAATCCGAGTTTGCTGCTGATTCTGAAAAGAAAAAGGAATAGTTGAAAAATCTGATTAAATCCCAATAAAATCGATATCAAACAAGCACGGGATTGGAAGGGGTTCTTCCAATATTTTTGGGTTTTGGAATATTTGGATTTCGGGGAGGATTTCCTGCTTTTGGACTCAAAGTGAGGGTTGGAAATCCGAGTTTGCTGCTGGTTCCGAAAATAAAAAAAGGAATCGTTGGAAAATCTGATTAAATCCGAATAAAATCGATATCAAATGAGCACAAAATTGAAGAGGGTTCTCCCAACATTTCCGGGTTTTTGGATTTGAGGGAGGATTTCCCGGTTTGGGGAGTAAAGGTGAGGGTTGGAAATCCGAGTTTGCTGCTGCCTCTGAGTAACGATTGCCACGTTTTAATTACTCCTTTAATTACCCAGCATTTTAACGAGCTCTCCTCACCCTCCCGAACACCCCCCTCCTCAATTTCTCATTTTTTCCTCTCCTGCCCCGAATCAATTCCTGGGATAAGAGCAGTGAAAGGAACAGGTTGGGAATAAGAAAAAATTGGGAATTTTTTGGTTGGATCCGAGCGGACGTGAAGGAAAATCCGTCGGTTTCCGCTCACAGCAGGAGGAGCCATTTTGGGTTGGTTTTGTTGATTCTTTTTTTTTTTCTCACCTGAGGCTTTTTTATTTTGAATTTTTTTTTTTTTTCTTTTTGATGCTTGAAAAAAAAATAAATCCAAAAAATATTTAAATTTTATTTTTGTTCCTGTGCTGGATCCAGGATCAGCTTTTCCTGTTTTTTTTTATTTTTTCCTGAATTATGGAGAGTTGAGTTCTGAAGGGAGGAGAAAATAAAGGTAAAATAAATTTGGGTTAATTTCATTCTGAAGGATTTGAGATTTCCCTTTTTTCCTTTTCTTCTTTTCCTTATTTTTTTTTTCCTTTCCTCATTTTTCCTTTTCTTTCCTGCCACTTTTCCAATATTTTACCTAAAACAAAAAAAACTCCTTTAATAATTCCCCCCTTTTTGCCCAACCTGTCCACAAAAAAAAGTGAGGAAAAAAATGGGAATTTTGTGGGAATTTGGGTAAATTTCCTTTTTTTCCTTGAGTTTTTCCTCATTTCCCCCTTTTTTTTCCTGCCAGTTTTCCACATTTTGCCTAAAACAAAAAAAAATTGGTTTATTTCCCCCTCTTTGCCCAAACTTTCCAAAAATTTGGGAATTTTGGGGTTGTTCGGGGGGAAATTTTTTGTTTGTTTTTTTTTTGCAGTTTTTCTTTGATTTTATCATGTTTTTTGGCAGCTTTTTCTTGTTATTTTTGGGGGTTTTTAGGACCTTTTTGGTTGTTGGGTTTGGGGATTTTTTTCTCTTTCTTGACTTTTTGAGGCGTTTTTCCTGTTATCGTTGGGTTTTAGGGAGTTTTTTTTTTTTTGTTCCTTTTTTGTATTTTTTGAGCAATTTTTTTTTATTATTTCAGGATTTTTTGGTGTTTTTTGGTTGTCGTTGAATTTGGGGGGATTTTTTGGGTGTTTTTTTGGAGGTTTTGGGGGAGTTTCCTCCGAGTTCAGATTTCTCTGGTGGATTTAACCTTGAGTTTATTCCAGGCAGGAATAAATCACTGAAACCCTGATGCACTTTGAGAAACTGGGTCTAAACTGGCTTTAACTGGTTTTTAACTGGTTTAAACCTGGTTTAAACTACTTTTAACTGGTTTTGAGTGGTTTTAACTGGTTTAAACCCATTTTAAACTGGCTTTGAACTGGTTTTAACTGATTTTGAATTGGTTTTCTCCTGTTTTTTAATTGACTTTGGTGGGTTTTTACTGGGTTTGAACAGTTTTAACTGGTTTTTAAACTGGTTTTAAACTGGTTTTACTTAAACTGGTTTTTACTGGGTTTGAACTGGGTGTTTACCTGGGTTTTAAGGGGCTTTTACTGGGTTTGAACAGATTTTTAATTTTTTTAACTGGGTTTTTACTGGTTTTGAATTAGAATTTAACTGGCTTTTTACTGGTTTTGAACTGGTTTTGGTGGGTTTAAACTGGGTTTGAACTGGTTTGAACTGATTTTAATGGGTTTTAACTGGGTTTTTAGTGAGTTTTAACTGGGGTTTAATGAGTTTTAACTGGGTTTTTAATTGGGTTTTAACTGGGTTTTTACTGGTTTTGAACTGGTTTTAACTGGATTTTTAACTTTTTTTGGTTTTTACTGGGTTTTCATTGGGTTTTAACTGGGTTTTTACTGTTTTTTAACTGGATTTGGGCTTGGTTTAACTGGGTTTTACTGGGTTTTTTACTGGTTTTAACTGGGGTTTTATTGGGCTTTTATTGATTTTGAACTGACTTGAACTGGTTTTTACTGGTTTTTACTGGTTTTGAATCAGTTTTGATAATTTTTGATGCTCTCTTCCCTGAGCTGTCCCAGTGTAAAACTCCACATTTTTCCCCGGGATCAGATTTTTCCCTCCTGGTCTTTTTCCAGTTTGACCTCCCAGTTAAAACATCCATTTTTCCCAGATAAAACATCCATTTTTCCCAATTAAAACATCATTTTTTTCCCAATTAAAACATCCATTTTCCCCTCCAAAAAAATCCTTTTTTTTTAAATTATTATTTTTAATTATTACTTTGAAAATCCCAGCTCTGAAACCCTGAACTCAACAAATCCATTTGGGAACAGTAAAAATGGGATTTCCTTGGAAATGAGGAATGCGGGAGGTGGATTTTAAAACGGCTTTTTTTGGAAATAAAGGAAATATTTTTTAATAATGGGATTGATTTTTTGAGCTCCAGATTCCACCAAAAAAACTCGACTTTTAAGGATATTTTAAAGGAATTTTGGTTCTTCCCTGAGTTTTTACAGTTGGAGAAGATTTCCTCAGTTATTAAGGATTGAAATTTTGCTCTAAAAATCCAATTAAATATTGGGGTAATTTTTGGGAACTGTTTTATTACTATTATTATTATTAAATATTGGAGTTTTGGGGAAAATGTTTTCTTTACATTATTATTATTATTATTATTATTATTATTACATATTGGGGTTTTGGGAATAGTTATCATTACTATTATTATTACTATTACTATTACTATTACTATTATTATTATTATTATTATTATTATTATTATATTCGGGGCATTTTGGGAATAATTTTATTATTATTATTATTATTATTAACTATCATTATCAACATCATTATTTTATTATTACCATTATTCTTTTCATTGTCCATTATTCATCGCCATCCTTATTAAATTTATTAGTCTTTCATTTTTATTCCACTATTTTTATTCCATTTGGTTTTTTTATTCTTTTAATCCCTATCAAACAGATGGGCTTGATTATTAAACCGAGTCTAACAAAACCAGGATTTTAATTTTTTTTTTAAAAAATTGATCTAAATTTTTAGAAAACCTCCACTTATTTTACAGGTGGGGCCGGCTGTGAACACAGAATTTTGGGGCGAATTCTCCTGATTTTTCACTGGAAAAAAAAAACACAACAAAATCCCAACAAAAAAAAAAACATTCCCAGGTGATTTTTTTTTTCCCAAAATTTCTTCATTTTTTGCCCAAAATTTTTTCACTGTTTTCCAAAATTTCTTCATTGTTTCCCAAATTTTCTTCATTTTTTTTCCCAATTTTTTTCCCTCAAATTTCTTCATTTCCACCCCCAATTTCTTCATTTCCCCCAAAAAATTTTTTCATTGTTTTCCCAAATTTCTTTACTTTTCCCAAAATTTCTTTGGTTTTTTCCTTAAATTTTTTCATTTTCCCCCAATTTCTTCTTCTTTTCCCCAAAATTTCTTCTCTTTTTTCCCCAATTTCTTCATTTCTTCCCCTAATTTCTTCATTGTTTTCCCAACTTTCTTCATTTTTCCCCCAACTTTCTTTGGTTTTTTTTCCCCAAATTTCTTCATTTTTTCCCCCAACTTTCTTCCTTTTTCCCCAAAAAAATTTCTTCATTTTTTCGCTCCAAAAATCCCTCCACTTCCATCCCTGAGACGTCCTCACCATCTTACTGGGCAGCATTGGACGATTTCCGCCTCTCTAATACTGCCTGGTAATGATGATGATGGCGTTTCCTGCGCGCCGACGGAAATCCGGGAAGCGGGATTTCATCCCGGCTCAACAAATCCGGGAATTGGGATTTAATCCCGGCTCAACAAATCCGGGAATCGGGGATTTCATCTCTCCTGAGTGCCACGGAGGGAAAAAAAAAACGGAAATGTGGAATTTCGGGGTGTTGGAGGTTGGGAAAAGTCTGATTTTTGGGTGTTGTGGGTCAGGAAAAAATCTGATTTTTGGGTGTTGTGAGTCAGAAAAAAATCTGATTTTTGGGTGTTGTGGGTCAGAAAAAAAATCTGATTTTTGGGTGTTATGAGTGGGGAAAAATCTGATCTTTGGGGTGTTGGAGGTTGGGAAAAATCTGATTTTTGGGTGTTGTGAGTCAGAAAAATCTGATTTTTGGGTGTTGTGGGTCAGGAAAAATCTGATTTTGGGGGCAGTTAAGGAGATTTTTGGGGTGATTTAGAACTGGGACAATGAATTCAAACTATTTTTGGGGTTTTTCCTGGAATTTTCCCTCCTGGAAGGTCTGGGAATTCCCAATGAATTCAAACCATTTTGGGGTTTTCCCTGGAGTTTTCCCTCAGGAAGAACTTCGACAATGAATACAAACCATTTTTGGGGTTTTCTCTTTTCCCTAGGACAATTAATTGAAATCCCCCAAAAAATTTGGGGTTTTTTTTCCCTGGAATTTTCCCTCTGGAAAAATGGGTGAATTTCCAATGAATTTTTGGGGCTTTTCCCTGGAATTTTCCCTCGGGAAGAACGGGGAATTCCGGATCCTGCTGGATTTGTGGTCCTCTGTGGGCATCTTACCAGGCAGTGCTGGATTTTCCGTCTCTACTCTAACACTGTCTGGTAACGATGTTTAAAGGGTGAACCAAAACCGCTCCAAATTCCCAACGGATCTCCGCTTTTCCAAAGGGTAAGGACGGATTTGGGGGGGAAAAGGGGAAGGAAAATGGAAGTTTTTGTCGGAAATAAAGAGTAAGGATGGATTTTTGGGGAAAAAGGGAAGGAAAAATTGGAATTTCTGTCGGAAATAAAAGGGTAAGGACGGATTTTGGGGGGAAAAAAGGGAGGAAAATGGAAATTTCTGTCGGAAATAAAAAGGTAAGGACGGATTTTTGGGGGAAAAGGAGAAGGAAAATGGAAATTTCTGTCGGAAATAAAGAGTAGTTCAAGGAAGGATCTGGCATGGAAAGGTCGTTTTTTCTTAATTCCAAAGGTATTTTTCCCAATTCCCAAAGGTTTTTTTTTTTTTCCTAATTCCAAAGGGGTTTTTTTCCGAGTTCCAAAGGTTTTTCACCCCAATCTCCAAAGTTTTTTTTTTCCCTATTTCCAAGGTCATTTTTCCCAGTTCCAAAAGGGTTTTGTTTTCCCCAATTCCCAAAGTTCTTTTCCCAAAGGTTTTTTTCCCCCAATCTCAAAGGGGTTTTTTTCCCCAGTTCCCAAACACTTTTTTCCCCAATTCCAAAGGTTTATTCCCCAATTCCCAAAGGTCGTTTATCCCAATCCCAAAGGGTTTTTTCTCAATTCCCAAAGTTTTTTTTCCCCCAATTTCCAATGTCATTTTCCCCAATTCTAAATGTTTTGTTTTTTTTTTCCTAATTCCAAAGAGGGTTTTTTTCCCAATCCTGAAAATCCGAATATCCCAGAAAATCCCTCCTGAATCAACCCCAACCTGAACCAGCAGGATTTTATCCCAATTTTCAATTTTTTATCCCAAAAATTACAATTTTTGGAGGGGCAAAAAAACCCCAAACCCGCCTTAAATCTGCTCCTTTCCTTATGCAAAAACGACACTTCACACCCAATCCCAATCCTGATTTTGTTTGTTGTGGTGGTGTTTTGGGAATTACCTGAATTTTATCCCAAAATTCTTTTATTTTTTAGGGAAAAAGGCCCTAAACCTGCTCATTTTCTTATGCAAAAATGACATTTCACACCCAATCCCAATCCCGATTTTTTGGGGGGGAATGACCTGAATTTTATCCCTAAATTCCATTTTTTTTTTGAGAAAAAAAAAGCCCTAAATCCGCTCCTTTCCTTATGCAAAAACGACGCTTCACACTCAATCCCAATCCCGATTTTTTGTTTGTTTGGTTGGTTGGTTTTTTGAGGTTTTTGGGGGTTTTGGGGGCATTTTTTGGGGACAATTCCCGTTATTTGAGCTCGCTGTAAACGTTGATGGAGAGCACGGAGAGTTTCTCCTCGGCGGTTTTGTCGCCGTGTTCCTCCTCCGGGAATTGGATGCTCCAAGATTCCTCCTCCTGGATCAGCCGAGGAGGGAGATTGGATCCCACATCTGTCATGGGGAGGGGAAAAAAAATAAAAAGAGAAAAAATTCAGCCATAAATTCCCAAGAACTTCCGTTAAAAAATTTCAATTTGGATTTAAAACCTGCCTCTGAAATCAGCCGGGAGAGGTTGAAATCCTCTGAAATTGCAATTAAAAATAATTTAAATTTCAATTTAAATCAAAAACCCGGCTCCAAAATCCAGGGATCGTCGGGGAAAGGTGGAAATCCTCTGAAATTCCTCTGAAATTCCCTTGGAATTTGAATTTAAAATCCAGGAATTCCTGAAATTCCCATCAGGATCTTCCAGAAACTTCCAGACCCTTTTCCAGTTACGGGGTCAGGGAATTATGGGATGGGATTTGGGAGGGGTTTTGGGATGATCTCGCCCATGGGCAGGGACATTTCCCGTTATCCCAAACTGCTCCGAGGACATTTCCAGAGATCCTGGGGCAGCCTGGAATATTCCTGCTCTGGAATATCCATTCCAAAATCCCTTTGGTCAGGAATGTTGGTCCTGGATGTGATTCCAGGGACCTGCCCCAAATGCTGGCAAAAATCCGGATTTATCCCTGGAATTCCATCCCTTTGGAGCTCCCTGAAATCCCACCTGAAATCCAGATTTCTCCCCTTTATCCCACCCCTTTGGAGCTCCCCCAGATCACATCTGAAAATCTGGATTTCTCCCTGGAATTCCATCCCTTTGGAGCTCCGCCCAATCCCATCCGAAACCCGGATTTCCCTCCTCGAACTATCATGTAATGTAATGTAATGATATTATATCATATCATATCATATTGCATTATATTATGTCACATTATCCCTGGAATTCCCTGTGTCCCCCTGGAATCCGCTCACCTCCAGGCGGGAATTTCCGCTCCCTTTGGAGCCGGCAGAGGCACAGGTGCAGCCCCAGGGCCATTACATTATATTGTATTATATCCCATTCTATCCCATTCCATCACATTCTATCACACTCTATCCCATTCTATCCCATTATCCCTGGAATTCCCTGTGTCCCCCTGGAATTCGCTCACCTCCAGGCGGGAATTTGCGCTCCCTTTGGAGCCGGCAGAGGCACAGGTGCAGCCCCAGGGTCAATACACTATATCATATCATATCCCATTCTATCCCATTCTATCCCATTCCATCACATTCTATCACACTCTATCCCATTCTATCCCATTATCCCTGGAATTCTCCTCACCTCCAGGTGGGAATTTCCTCTCCCTCCGCAGCCGGCAGAGGCACAGGTGCAGCCCCAGGGTCAATACACTATATTATATCATATCCCATTCTATCCCATTCCATCACATTCTATCACACTCTATCCCATTCTATCCCATTCTCCCTGGAATTCCCTGTGTCCCCCTGGAATCCGCTCACCTCCAGGTGGGAATTTCCTCTCCCTCCGCAGCCGGCAGAGGCACAGGTGCAGCCCCAGGGCCATTACATTATATTGTATTATATCACATTATATCACATTCTATCCCATTCCATCCCATTCTATCCCACTATCCCTGGAATCCGCTCACCTCCAGGCGGGAATTTCCGCTCCCTCCGCAGCCGGCAGAGGCACAGGTGCAGCCCCAGCATCAGCACATTATATCACATTCTATCACATTCTATCACATTCTATTATATTCTATCCCATTCTATCCCATTCCATCCCATTCTATCCCACTATCCCTAGAATTCTCCTCACCTCCAGGCGGGAATTTCCGCTCCCTCCGCAGCCGGCAGAGGCACAGGTGCAGCCCCAGGGTCATTACATTATATTGTATTATATCACATTATATCACATTCTATCCCATTCTATCCCATTCTATCCCATTCTATCCCATTCTATCCCATTCTATCCCACTATCCCTGGAATCCGCTCACCTCCAGGCGGGAATTTCCTCTCCCTTTGGAGCCGGCAGAGGCACAGGTGCAGCCCCAGCGTCAGCAGCAGCAGCCCGAAGACGCCCGCGGCCCCGAGCGCCGCCAGCACCGTGCGGGAGCCCCACTCCAGCGCCGGCCCCGCTGCAATTAACCGCGCCGTAATTAGCCGTAATTAACGGAAAGGGAGGGACGATAGGAATAGCGGATCATTAGGATGGAGGTTCTGGGATGCGCGGGTTGGTTCTGAGGGAGTTTGATGGGGAGGGTTTGTGGGGAAGAGGGAAGGTGGGAGAGGGAATTGGGGAATGAAGGGAAAGGGGGAAAAGGGAATAAAAGGGGGAAAAAAGGGGGAAAAGGGGGGGCAAATAGGGGAAAATTGGGGAAAAAAGGGGGGAAAGGAGAAAAAGGGCTAAAAAGGAGGAAAAAAGAGGAAAAAAGAGGAAAAAAGAGGAAAAAAGAGGAAAAAAGAGGAAAAAAGGGGGAAAATTGGGGGGAAAGGGGGAAAGGGGGAAAAGGGAATAAAAGGGGGAAAAGGGGGGAGAAATAGGGGAAAATTGGGGGGGAAAGGGGGAAAAGGAGAAAAAGGGGGGAAAGGAGGAAAAAAGAGGAAAAAAGGGGGAAATTGGGGGGAAAGGGGGAAAAATGGGGAAAAAAGGGAGGAAAGGAGGGGAAAGGGGGAAAAGGAAAGAGAGAAAGAGAGAAAGGGAAAACAGAATTTTTCCTGGGATTAGGTGGTGGAAAATGGAATTTTTCAGGATTTGGTGATGGAAAATGGAATTTTCCTGGGATTTGGTGTTAGAAAAGGGAATTTCCCCCGGGATTTGGTGGTGGAAAAGCAGGAAAAGGGAATTTTCCCTCAGGATTTGGTGGTCAAAAGGCAGAAAAAGGGAATTTTCCCCGGGATTTGGCAGTGGAAAAGCAGGAAAAGGGAATTTTCCCCAGGATTTGGTGGTGGAAAAGCAGGAAAAGGGAATTTCCCCCAGGATTTGATGGTGGAAAAGCAGGAAAAGGGAATTTTCCCCAGGATTTGGCGGTGGAAAAGCAGGAAAAGGGAATTTTCCCCGGGATTTGATGGCGGAAAAGCAGGAAAAGGGAATTTTCCCCCAGGATTTGGTGGTCAAAAGGCAGGAAAAGGGAATTTCCCCCAGGTTTTGGTGGTGGAAAAGCAGGAAAAGGGACTTTCCCCCGGGATTTGGCGGTACCTGGCTCCGGGGCTCTCCCAGGTAAGCCGCACTCGGAGTTGTGGGTGCTGTTCCCTGCCCGCAGCGTGACGAAGCCGATGCTCTCACAGCTGGAAAAATTCGGGAATTTGGGATTTTCCCACTTTTCCTGCATCCCTCTGACCCTTCCCAAGGATTTTTTTCCCCTCCTGGAGCAGAGCAGGAAATTTGGGCTCTTGCCCCAACCTCGGGGTTGGTTTTTTCCGTGGATTTCCCTGTTTGGAATCGTTTTTAAGCTTGACTTTAATCAGGTTTAAACTGGGAGTTTGGGCTTAAGCTCAGCCTGGAGATTAAGAAGAGAAATGCCAGGTCTTGCTTAATTTAAAAAAAAATTTATTCATTAATCTCATGATGGTCATCTTGGATTCAGTTTGAATTTTTTAACGTCAGTATTGAGTATTGTCATTGCTATTTAAATATTGATTTATTATTATTATTAAATTATTCTTATTTTTATCCCTAATTTCAAAGGAGGGAAATTTTTAAAAACTCCGTCTGCTACTATAATTATTATTATTATTTTTATTATTACTTATTCTTATTTTCAAATAAAGGGAATAAACCCATTCTCAGTCCGTTCTTATTCTTAACCTTAATATTACTATTATTAGTAGTAGTATTCTTAGTATTATTCTTAGTAGTATTCTTAGTTTTATTCTTAGTATTATTAATATGACTATTATTTCTATTTTCAAAGGCGGAAAACACATTATTAATGATAATTATTAGTTATTAGCTATTCATTATTAGCTATTCATTATTATTATTTCTATTTGCAAAGAAGGCAAACACATGCTTAGCAATAATTCCTAATTATTAATTAGAAGAGCGATTGATTTATTTATTACCGATTAATTACTTATAGAAAATATTTCTCTTTTCAAAGAAGGCAAACACATGCTTAGCAATAATTCCTAATTACTAATTAAGAGTGATGGATTTATTTATTACTATTTAATTACTTACTCATGGCAATGACTGCTACTAATGATTACCGTTAATTATCAGTTATTAATGACCCGTACTCAGTCCAGTTGCGGCACCGGCTGTTGGGGCTGCTGGAGTAGGTGCCGTTCCTGCAGGGCTGGCACCTGAAGCTGAACTCGACAATTCCTGCGGGAGAGATCCCAAATTCCTGGACGGGCTGAGGGGGCATCTGCTCCTCTTCCCATTCCCCATTCCTGATTCCCAATCCCAAATTCCTGGACGGGCTGAGGGGGCTCCTGCTCCTGTTCCCATTCCCCATCCCAATCCCAATCCCAATCTCAATCCCAATCCCAAATTCCTGGACGGGCTGAGGGGGCATCTGCTCCTCTTCCCATTCCCCATTCCTCACTCCAATCCCAATCCCAAATTCCTGGACAGGCTGAGGGGGCTCCTGTTCCCATTCCCCATTCCTGAGTCCCAATCCCGATCCCAAATTCCTGGACAGGCTGAGGAGGCTCCTGCTCCTGTTCCCATTCCCCATTCCCAATCCCAATCCCAAATTCCTGGACAGGCTGAGGCGGCACAGCCGGGGCTGCTCCTGTTCACTGCCCCATTCCCAATCCCTGCCCTATTCCCATTCTCTGCCCCATTCCCCATCTCAATCCCAAATGATTGATCCTGTGGGTCCCCAATCCCGAATGACAAATCCTGTGGGGTTCCCAGCCCGTTCCCAATCCCGAATTACCGATCCTGAGGCATTCCCAATCCCGAATTACCGATCCTGAGGCATTCCCAATCCCATTCCCAATCCCGAATTACCCATCCTGAGGCGCTCCCAGCCCGGCTCGCACTGGGGCAGGCTCACACAGCTCCAGCAGGGTCTGTTCCATCCCAATCCCATTCCCAATCCCATTCCCAATCCCATTCCCAATCCCGAATTACCCATCCTGAGGCGTTCCCAGCCCGGCTCGCACTGGGGCAGGCTCACACAGCTCCAGCAGGGTCTGCTCCATCCCAATCCCATTCCCAATCCCGAATTACCCATCCTGTGGGTTCCCAATCCCATTCCCAATCCCGAATTACCGATCCTGTGGGTTCCCAACCCTGAATTACCCATCCTGTGGCATTCCCAGCCCATTCCCAATCCCGAATTACCCATCCTGTGGGTTCCCAATCCCGAATTACCCATCCTGAGGTGCTCCCAGCCCGGCTCACACCGGGGCAGGCTCACACATCTCCAGCAGGGTCTGCTCCATCCCAATCCCATTCCCAATCCCGAATTACCCATCCTGAGGTGCTCCCAGCCCGGCTCACACCGGGGCAGGCTCACACATCTCCAGCAGGGTCTGCTCCATCCCAATCCCATTCCCAATCCCATTCCCAATCCCATTCCCAATCCCGAATTACCCATCCGGAGGCGCTCCCAGCCCGGCTGACACTGGGGCAGGCTCACACAGCTCCAGCAGGGTCTGTTCCATCCCAATCCCATTCCCAATCCCGAATTACCCATCCTGAGGCGCTCCCAGCCCGGCTGACACTGGGGCAGGCTCACACAGCTCCAGCAGGACTCGTCGGCGCAGCTGCTCCCCTCGGGACATTTGCAGTCGTGGTCTGGAACAGTCTCACAGGGTCTGGTTTTGTCTGTGGGGAGGAAAGGGTTAAAAATCCCATTCCAAAGAGAATTCCTGTTTCAAGGGAATTCCCGTTCCTGCGGGGGAAATGTTGGGAAAAGGAGAGCGGGGAGGTGGGGGAGGTTGAGGAGCAAACACGGGGAAGGGTCTGGAGCAAAATGATCCCAAAAAATGTCCCTCATATTCCCGGGGAAAGGGATCTTTCCTGGAAAATAGGGATCCCAAAAACTGGGAATCCCGAATCCTGGGAAAATGGGGTCCCAAAAATTGTCCTTCATATTCCCAGGGAAAGGGATCTTTCCTGGAGCAAAGAGATCCCAAAAATTGTCCCTCCCATCTCAGGGAAAGAGATCTCGCCCAGAAAAAAGGGAATCCCAAAAATTGTCCCTCCCATGCCAGGGAAAGAGACCTTTCCTAAAAAAAAGGGATCCCAAAAATTGTCCCTCATTCCCAAGGAAAGGGACCTTTCCTGGAGCAAAGGGATCCCAAAAATTGTCCTTCATATTCCCAGGGAAAGGGATCATTCCTGGAAAAAAAATGAACCCAAAAATTGTCCTTTCCATTCCCAGGGAAAGGGATTTTTCCTAGGAAAAAAGGATCCCAAAAATTGTCCCTCATTCCCAAGGAAAGGGATTTTTCCTGGGAAAAGGGATCCTCAAAACTTGTCCTGGGGAGCCCCTTCCCAGGACATTTACCCACAGTTTACACACGGCTTCCACATAACCGACACAATTTCCGGACATTTCCCCACATTTTACAGACATTTCCCCACAGTTTACACCGAATTTATCCAGATTTACACATTTACACCGAATTTACCCCCAATTTACGCACATTTACACCCGATTTACCTCAATTAACCGGCATTTACGCCAATCATACACCTTTACCTCCATTTACCCCCAATTACGCAAAATTTACCCCCGTTTACACCCTGTTTGCACCCCAAACACCAAATTTACACTCCATTTACACCAAATTACACCAAATTTACACACACCCCAATTTCCCCCCATTTACACCCTAATTACCCCCAATTTACCCACAATTCCACACATCTGAACACTATTTACAGCATTTTTTAAACATTTACACCCCAATTACACCAAATTTTCACACCATTTACCCCCAATTCAACACATTTAGATACAATTCACACCCTTTTATCCCCATTTACACCAGATTTACCCACATTAACACCCCAGATACACACATTTACCGCCATTTACACACATTTACACCCCACTTACACATATTAACACCAAATTTACACCCCATTTACACAAATTTATCCCATTTACACCCATTCACACAAATTTACCCCCGTTTACCTCCATTTACACACATTAACACCCAATTTACACCCCATTTGCACACGATTTACCCCAATTCCACACATTTAAACACAATTTACCCCAATTTACCCCCATTTACCCCCAATTTACACACATTTACACCCATTTACCCCCAATTTACACACATTTACACCCAATTTACACCCCATTTGCACACGATTTACCTCCAATTGCACATATTTAAATACAATTTACTCCCCATTTACACCCAATTTACCCACATTAACACCCAATTTACGCCCCACTTACACAAATATACCCCCATTTACACCCATTTATCCCCAATTTACACACATTTATCCCCAATTTACACACATTTACACCCCATTTACACACATTTACACCAAATTTACACCAAATTTACACCAAATTTACACCCCATTTCCACCGAATTTACCCCAATCCCACACATTTAAATACCATTTCCACCCCCTTTCCACCCCAATTCACACCAATTCCCCCCGGTGTCCCCTCACTGACCTTCCTGCCAGGAGCAGGGGGGACAGCACTTGGTGTCCCCTCCCCAGAGGTGTCGCAGCTCCTCGGGGGGACACGGCTCGGCCCCGCCCGGCCGCGCCCAGCGCAGGGACAGCAGGGCCAGGAGCAGCCACGGCCGGGGGACACGCATGGCCTCGAGTGTCACACCGTGATGGCAGTGTCACACTGTGCTGAGTGTCACACTGTGCTGGGAATGTCACACTGTGCTGAGTGTCACACTGTCCTGAGAGTGTCACCCTGTGCTGGCAGTGTCACACTGTGCTGGGAATGTCACACTGTGCTGAGTGTCACACCGTGCTGAGTGTCACACTGTGCTGAGTGTCACACCGTGCTGGGAATGTCACACTGTGCTGGGAGTGTCACCCTGTGCTGGGAATGTCACACTGTCCCGGGAGTGTCACCCTGTGCTGGCAGTGTCACACCGTGCTGGGAATGTCACACTGTGCTGGGAATGTCACACTGTGCTGGCAGTGTCACACTGTCCTGAGAGTGTCACCCTGTGCTGACAGTGTCACACTGTGCTGGGAATGTCACACTGTGCTGGCAGTGTCACACTGTCCCGGGAGTGTCACCCTGTGCTGGGATTGTCACACCGTGCTGGGAATGTCACACTGTGCTGGCAGTGTCACACTGTCCTGAGAGTGTCACACTGTCCTGAGAGTGTCACACTGTCCTGGCAGTGTCACACTGTCCTGAGAGTGTCACACTGTCCTGGCAGTGTCACACTGTGCTGGCAGTGTCACACCGTGCTGGCAGTGTCACACTGTGCTGGTAATGTCACCCTAGGCTGGCAGTGCCACACTGTCCTGGCAGTGCCACCCTGTCCTGGGAGTGTCACACTGTCCTAGTAGTGTCACTCTGTGCTGCCACTGTCACACTCTCCTGGCACTGTCACACCGTGCTGAGAGTGTCACCGGCTCCCTGGCACCCTGGCCTGGCACTGCCACCCCTGTCCTGGTCCTGTCACTGGCTCCTTGTCACCACCGTGTGCTGGCGCTGTCACCGCGGCCTGGCACTGTCACCCTCTGCTGGGACTGTCACACTGTCCTGGTGATGCCACCCTGTCCTGGTAATGTCACCAGCTCCTTGTCACCACCCTGTCCTGGTGATGCCACCCCGTCCTAGCACTGCCAGCCCTGTCCTGGCAGTCACCAGCCTCCTTGTCACCGTGTCCTGGCACTGTCCTGGCACTGCCACCCCTGTCCTGGCACTGTCACCAGCCCCCCGTCATGGCCCTGTCCCAGCCCTGTCACCGTCTCGCTGTCACCTCTGTCACTGTGTCCCCGCTCTCTCCTGGTCTGTCACCGTCTCGTTGTCACCATCTCGCTGTCGCTGTGTCACTGCTGTGTCCTGGTCTGTCACCGTGTTGCTGTCACCTCTGTCACTGCTGTGTCCTGGTCTGTCACCGTGTCGCTGTCGCTGTGTCCCTGCTGTGTCCTGGTCTGTCACCGTCTCGCTGTCACCATCTCGCTGTCGCTGCTGTGTCCCTGCTGTGTCCTGGTCTGCCACCGCTGTCACTGTGTCACTGTGTCACTGTGTCACTGCCGTGTCCCCGCCGCCCACGGGCCCGTGGGGTTTTTGTGGCCGGTCCTTTCCTGAGGTTTTTTGGGGGCGGGGAGAAGTTTGGGGTTAAAGGGCAGAGCTGGAGCGTCACAGGGGAGGGGACAGGGCGGGGAAATGGGGCTTGGGAGGGGTCCCAAATCCATCCACCCCAAAAACCCACCCCAAAAACCCACCCCTAAAACCCACCCCTAAAACCCACCCCAAAAACCCACCCCTAAAACCAAACCCAACCTTTCCTAAACCCATCCCAACCTTTCCCTCAATCCCACCCCAATCTTTTCCCAAACCCATCCCAATTTTTCCCTAAAACCCATCCCAACCTTTCCTAAACCCACCCCAATCTTTCCCTCAATCCCATCCCAACCTCCTTCTGGGAAGAATCTTTCCCTAAAACCCACCCCAACCTTTCCCTAAAACCATCCTGACCTTTCCCTAAAATCAATTCCGGCCTCTCCCTAAACCAAACATTTCCCCAATCCCATCCCAACCTTTCCCTAAAAGCCATACTAACCTTTCTCTAAATCCCATCCCAACCTTTCTCCAAACCCACCCCAACATTTCCTTCAATCCCACCCCAACCTTTCCCTAAATCCCTCCCAACCTTTCCCTAAATCCCTCCCAACCTTTCCCTCAATCCCACCCCAATCTTTTCCCAAACCCACCCCAATTTTTCCCTAAAACCCATCCCAACCTTTCCTAAATCCCATCCCAACCTCTCCCTCAATCCCACCCCATCCTTTCCCTAGCCCATCCCAACCTTTCCCTCAATCCCATCCCAATCTTTTCCCAAACCCATCCCAATTTTTCCCTAAACCCACCCCAACATTTCCTTCAATCCCACCCCAACCTCTCCCTCAATCCCATCCCAACCTTTCCTAAACCCATCCCAACCTTTCCTAAATCCCTCCCAACCTTTCCCTAAACCCACCCTCTCCCTCAATCCCATCCCACCCCGTTCACTTCCAGCCGCCGTTCCTTGCAGCAAGAACACAAAATCCTTCCTTTCTTTTTATTTTTGGCCGCTGGGATCTTTTTTTCTCCTTTTTTTTTTTGCTCTTTGGGTGGTTTTTGAGGTGTTTTTTCACCCTTTCGAGCCTCTCGGGCCCCTCCAGGTGATGGAAATTTCCAGTCACAATCTCCGAGCTCGGCTCCTTTCTTGGAGTCAGCGTTTCGACTGACCTTTGAGAAATCAGAGGAGTTTTTTATCTCCTTGTCTCATCATCTTCGGGGTTTTTTTTTTTCCTCTTTTTGTCTCAGCTTCACCTGTGGCTGCTGACATTTCACCGCTCCCTCCTCGCTGGGGCCTCAAGGGCACGGATCTCTTCCCGCCCCCCCAAAAATTCATCTCACGGAAAAATTCTCCCTTCTTTGGGGTCCAGAAGTGGGGACTCGGTGAGGAAAATGCTAAAAAAATTCTGATATTCCACAGAAATTCCCTGGAATCCATCAGACCTCCTGGATCCTCCTCAAAAAGTCACTCGGACTTGCCCCATGAAAAAAAAAAAATCTCCTTTTTTGCTTCCAAATCGGTGAGTCCAGGAGGAAAATCCTAAAAAATTCTGATATTCCACAGAAATTCCCTGGAGTTAAATCCATCAAAACCCCAGATTCTTCAAAAAAAAATCCCCACTGAGCACAGCCCGTGGAAAAATTCCCCCTTTTTACTTCTAAATTGGTGAGTCCAGGAAGAAAATCCTAAAAAATCCAACATTTCCCAGAAATTCCCTGGAGTTAAATCCATCAAACCTCCTGGATCCTCCTCAAAAACCCACCTGAACTTACCCCATGAAAAATTCCCCTTTTTTGCTTCCAAATCGGTGACACCAGGAGGAAAATCCCCAAAAATCTGACATTCCTCAGAAAGCTGGAGTGAAATCCTGACCCAAAACCCAGCTTTCTGAGGAATTTTTTAGGATTTTGTTGGATTTTTTAGGATTTTCCTTGTAGAATCACCAATTTGGAAGCAAAAAAGGGGGATTTTTCATGAGGCAAGTCCAGGTGGGTTTTTGAGAAGGATCCCGGGGTTTTGATGGATTTAACTCCAGGGAATTCCAGGGAATGTCGGATTTTTTAGGATTTTCTTCCTGAGGTCACCAATTTCTGGGGAATGTCGGATTTTTGGGGATTTTCCTCGTGGAGTCACCACTTTTGGAAGCACAAAAGGGGAATTTTTCCACAGACTGTGCTCAGTGGGGTTTTTTGGGAAGGATCCCAGGTTTTTGATGGATTCGGGGTGAAGATCTCACTCCAGCTTCCTGAGGAATCTCAGAATTCTTTAGGATTTGGTCAGAGTCTGATCCGGCAGATCCCAATCCCCCAAAATAACTCCTGGGAAACTCTCCTTTCTGCCCACATCACCCCGATTCCCCCTTTCCCCCGGAGCCGCCGCTGACGCCGACGACGCGGAATTTCGGAGAAAAACCCGAAGGAAGTCGGCCCCAAAAAGGAAAATCGTCCCCCCAAAACAATCCTCGCTGCTGACGCGGGCCCAGGATGTTCTCGGGCGGGTTTGGGGTTTCCTGGGGCCGATTTGAGCCGCTGATTTCCCAGAACGGGGCAGGAAGGAGATGCCGAGTTCCGCCGGCGGCCGGCGCCCGGGACGGCAGCGAGCCTCGGGGGGGGTTTCCATTCCTACACCGGGGGATTTCTGTTCCAAAAACGTGGAATTTCCATTCCTACACTGGGGAATTTCCCTTCCTACAACGTGGAATTTTCATTCCTACACTGGGGAATTTCCATCCTCATATTGGGGAATTTCCCTTCCAACAACATGGAATTTTCATTCCTACACTGGGGAATTTCCCTTCCTACATTGGGGAATTTCCATTCCCACATTGAGGGATTTCCATTCCTACATTGGGGAATTTCTCTTCCAACAACGTGGAATTTTCATTCCTACATTGGGGAATTTCCATCATCACATTGGGAAATTTCCATTCCCACACTGAGGAATTTCCATTCCTACATTGGGGAATTTCCATTCCAAAAACGTGGAATTTCCATTCCTACATTGGGGAATTTCCATTCCAAAAACGTGGAATTTCCATTTCAACATTGGGGAATTTCCATTCCCACATTGAGGGATTTCCATTCCTACATTGGGGAATTTCTCTTCCAACAATGTGGAATTTCCATTCCTACACTGGGGAATTTCCATTTCAACAGGGCGGAATTTCCGTCCTCGCAGTGAGGAATTTCCATTCCTACGTTGTGGAATTTTCATTTTTGCACTCAGGAATTTCCATTCCAACCATGTGGAATTTCCATTTCAACATCGAGGAATTTCCATTCCTACATTGTGGAATTTTCATTCTCACACCGAGGAATTTCCCTTCCAACCATGTGGAATTTCCATTTCAACGTTGAGAAATTTCCATTCCTACGTTGGGGAATTTCCATTTCAAAAACGTGGAATTTCCATGCCGACAACATGGAATTTTCATTTTTACACTGAGGAAAATTCCATTTTTCCATTCCAACCATGTGGAATTTCCATCATCACATTGAGGAATTCCCATTCCAACAGCGGGGAATTCTCATTCCAACAATGCGGAATTTCCATTTTCACACCCTGGAATTTCCTTTTCCTCACCTTGGAATTTTCGCCTCCACATTGAGGAACTTCCATTTCCTCACCCTGGAATTTCCATCCCCTCACCTTGGAATTTTCACTTCCGCATCATGGAATTTTCACTCCAACACTGCGGAATTTCCATTCCCACACAGAGGAAAAACGGGATTTTTCCTCCCTCAGGAACGCAATTATCATCCTCTCCCTAAAACCCAGCCCAACCTTTCCCTAAATCCCAAATTTTCCCATAAACCTCCCTCCTCCCCTCCCATTTTCCTGCAGGAATTTGAATTTTCCCCCCTGAAGAAACACCAGGATTTGTTTTTCCAGAGTTTTATTCCCCCCCCAAAAAAATCCCGATTTGTACACGATACAAACCTTCCTATACACTGTATAAACCCCTTTGGATATGTATGACATATCAAAAAAATCCCAAATATTCCAAATCCGTGGATTTAAACACCTCTGGATCCATTCCCTGCTGGAATTTTTTTGGATTCTTCTCACTGTTTTGGGTTTAAAATTCCCTTTTTTTTGGTTGTTTTTGAGGAGTTCACAGCTGATATTTGGAGGGAAAATCACTCCTGGACAATGAAAAAATGAAAAAATTCCATTTTTTTCTGGAATTTCCACAGAAATATTTCCAACTTAGCAAAAGGAATATTGTATAAATCCCTTTGGATATGTATGACATATCCAAAAAAAAAAATCCCAAATATTCCAAATCCATGGATTTAAACACCTCTGGATCCATTCCCTGCTGGAATTTTTGGGATGTTTCCCTGCTGTGGGTTTAAAAATCCCTTTTTTTTTTTTTTTTTTTTGGTTGTTTTTGAGGAGTTCACAGCTGATATTTGGAGGGAAAAATCACTCCTGGATGATGAAAAAAATTCCATTTTTTTTCCTGGAATTTCCAGGGAAATATTTCCAAATAGGAAAAATTTGGACATTTGGGGCTCCTCCCAGAAATTCCAGAGGTTTGGGATTTGCTCCTTACAAAATTTTGCTCTCCAAATTGGTGAAAATCCTGATTTTAGAGCTCAGCTTCACACTTAAACCCTGATCGTTTCAAAATTGGGGGATTTTAAACCTTTAAAGGAACAAAATTCTTTTTCTTTTAAAAATAAAATACGGAGTAATTTTTAACCTTTAAAGAAGTAAAATTAATTTGAAACTATGAAGCGATTTTGAATCTTTACAGAAGCAAAATTAATTTCAAAATTTGGGGATTTTTAGGTTTTAAGGAAGTAAAATTCTTTTTTTTTTTTTTTTCGTGAAATATGGAGGAATTTCACACCTTTAAGGGAATAAAATTCCATTTTTTTCTCCATAAAACCCCTCAAAATCCCAGGATTTGGGGTTGATAATTCCCATTTTTCCTCTCACCAGGAGCATCCAAGGATTTTTCCCTTCCCTAAATTCTCCCAGTTTTCAGTTTGCTCCCAGAATTTCCAGATTTTTTTCATTTCCCAGCTGGAAATTCCTGCCTGGAAATCCCTTCCCAGAGGATTTTTTTTTTTTTCAAAGACATTGAACAAAGATTTGCCAAAAAAAGGCCAAAAAATAAAATAAAAATCCACAAAAAAAAAAAATCCACCAAAAAAAAAAATCCTTCGAATTGCAAATTCCAAAGGGAAAAAATCTCTGAGTTAATTAAAGAGTTACATCAGCTCTTAATTAACTCCTAATGAAGGCAAACCCAATTAATCCCAGCGTGGATGCATGGGCTCAGAAATGCAGGAAACAGCCCCAAAATGCAGGAAATGCAGAAAACTGCCCAAAAATGCAGAAAACTGCCCAAAAATCAAGCCCTGGCTCAGTTTTTGATGAGGCTGGAATTGGGATCCACAACAAAAAAAAAAAAATCCCTCAAATTCCAAAGGGAAAAAAAAAAAATCTCTGAGTTAATTAAAGAGTTACTCCTAACGAAGGCAAACCCAATGGGCTCAGAAATGCAGGAAACAGCCCCAAAACGCAGGAAATGCAGGAAAAAGTGCCCCAAAAGCCAAGGCCTGGCTCAGTTTTTGATGAGGCTGGAATCGGGATCCAGGTGCTCCTCCTGGATGGGAACCCGACAGCTGCTCTCCTCTGCAACACAGGGAGTCATTATTATTATTATTATTATTATTATTATTATTATTATTCAGGAGATATCAGTTATTACACAGAAGACGGATGGATAGAAGCTGCCAATGATGGCAGGAGTTACAATTGTTATCTCTAAGGTTATCTCTAAGGAACTCACTGTGCTGGATGCTCCTCCCAAAGCCATTCCTGGATTTTTTCCGGGCTGTCTGGAGGATCAGGAGCAGGATGGAAATCCCACTCACCATCAGCAGGATCAGGCACAGCAGCAGCAGGGATAAAGGACCTGGAATTAGAACGGGGAAAATTCCCTAAAAAAAAAAAAACCAAAATTCCTGGTTCTGGGTTGGAATCCTCAGAGAAAATTCCAGATTCCAGAGGGGGAAATGTGGGAATGGTGGGGGAAATCCAGGAATGGCTTTGGGAAAAGTGGGAATTCCATTCAGCAGTTGGACGTGGAAGGCAGCTGGAAATTGGGAATTCTGGGAATGTTGGGTGAAATCCAGGTTGGGTTTGTGAGAAGAGGAAATTTCATTTCCCAAGAAAAGCGGCTCCAGCTGGAAAAGTGGGATCCTGGAATGGTGGGTGAAATCCATTAAATTATTTGGAGAAATTGGGAATTCACTTCCCAGGAAAAGCAGCTTTAAATGGAAATAAAACATCTGGAAATGAGGAATCCTGGAATGTGCAAAATCCATAAAAACCCCAGAGAAGTTGGGAATTCCCTCCTTAACCCAGCTGGAAATCAGGAATCCTGGAATGTGTCAAATCCATAAAAACCCCAGAGAAATCAGGAATTCCCTGGATCTCCAGCTGGAAATGAGGAACCCTGGAATCTGTCAAATCCATAAAAATTCCAGAGAAGTCGGGAATTCCCTGGATCTCCAGCTGGAAACGATAAATCCTGGAATGTGTCAAATCCATAAAAATTCCAGGGAAATCAGGAATTCCCTCCTTACCCCAGCTGGGCTCCGTGCTGCTCCCGGGATCCCGACACACCTCGGGGCCGTCCCCGGGGCTGGAGGCTCTGGAGCTGTTCTCTGGGAATTCCGTGGGAAAAGGAGCTCTGTTTTCCGGGAATTCCGTGGGAATAAGCTCCCTGTTTTCCAGGAATTCCGTGGGAAAAGGAGCCAGGCCAGGGCTGCTGCTGCACAGGGCGTCCTCTGTGGCTGATCCAGCTCGGAGCGTGCTCTTCCCAAAAATGCTGCAGCTGGAAAAGAAATCCCAGAGGAGGGTTTTTTGGGATGTAAATTCCCGAATCCCGAATTTTTTTTTTTTTTTTTATCCCGACAAATTTAGGGTTTGTCACCCTTTACAGCCCTCAAAGGAATGGGGGGAATGATTTGAGGAATGGAAGGAGTTGGTGGGGAAAAAAAAAATAAATTGTTCCTGGGTTTTTCTGGGAGTTCTGGCGCGGGAATTTTGTGCTTTTAAAACAAACAAACAAACAAAAAAAAAATCTGAGAGTTTTTAAAATAACAATAAAAAAAAAGGTGGGAAATCTTAAAAATCTCTTCAGGATGGTAAAAAATGCCAAAGGATGGGATTTAGGGGGTTGAAATCTGGGTTTATTTTGATTTATTTCTCTGGGTTTGGGCTTTTCCTGGAAAAATGGAACCCCCCAGAGGTGCTCGGAGCACATTGCTCCCTAAAAGGGATTTTTTTTTCCTATAAAGGGATTTTTTTCCCCAAAAAAAGGATTTTTTTCCCCCAAAAATGATACTTTTCTCCAAAATTATTTTTTTTCCCAAAATGAGATTTTTTTTCCCAAAAAAAGGGATTTTTTTTTTCCCCAAAAAAAGGATTCCTACTTGGTCCAAGGCTGGCAGTTCTCGTTCCTTCCCCTGGAGAAAGTCCCCTCAGGACATGGGGAACACTCTGCGGAAAACGGGATCAAGAGGCAGCACTGGAGAGGATTCCACTGGACATCCCAACTCAGCAATTCCCAGAGAATTCCAATCCCAACTCAGCAATTCCCAAGGGAATCTCAACCCCAACCCTTTCCCAGGGAATCCCAACCCCAAAGAATCTCAATCCCAAGGAACTCCAACCCCAAAGGAATCCCAGTCCCCACTCACCGCTCCCAGTGGGAATTCCAGCCGGAATCCCAACCCTTTCCCAGGGAATCCAATCCCAGGGAATCCCAATCCCAAAGGATTCCCAATCCCAAAGCATTCCCAGCCCCGCTCACCGCTCCTGGTGGGAATTCCTGCCGGCTGGAATCCCAACCCTACCCCAGGGAACCCCAATCCCAAGGAATTCCAATCCCAATCCCAGGGAACCCCAATCCCAGTGATTCCAAATCCCAAGGATTCCCAGCCCTGCTCACCGCTGCCGGTGGATGGAATTCCCGCCGGCTGGAATCCCAACCCTTTCTCAGGGAACCCCAATCCCAAGGATTCCAAATCCCAAGGATTCCAAATCCCAAGGAATCCCAATCCCAACCCTTTCCCAAGGAATCCCAATCCCAAGGATTCCCAATCCCAGGGAACCCCAATCCCAAGGATTCCCAATCCCAGGGAATCCCAATCCCAGGGAATCCCAATCCCAGGGACTCACCGCTGCCGGTGGGTGGAATTCCCGCCGGCTGGAATCCCAACCCTTTCCCAGAGAACCCCAATCCCAAGGATTCCCAATCCCAGGGATTCCCAATCCCAAAGGAACCCCAATCCCAAGGATTCCCAATCCCAAGGATTCCCAATCCCAAAGGAACCCAAATCCCAAGGAATCCCAATCCCAACCCTTTCCCAAGGAATCCCAATCCCAAGGATTCCCAATCCCAAGGAATCCCAATCCCAACCCTTTCCCAAGGATTCCCAATCCCAGGGAATCCCAATCCCAAGGAATCCCAATCCCAAAGAATCCCAATCCCAACCCTTTCCCAAGGATTCCCAATCCCAAGGATTCCCAATCTCAAAGGATTCCCAATCCCAAGGACTCCCCTCTCACCGCTCCCGGTGGGTGGAATTCCCGCCAGCTGGAATCCCAACCCTTCCCCAGGGAACCCCAATCCCAAGGATTCCCAATCCCAAGGAATTCCAATCCCAACCCTTTCCCAAGGAACCCCAATCCCAGGGATTCCCAATCCCAAGGATTCCCAGCCCTGCTCACCGCTGCTGGTGGGTGGACTTCCCTGCGGCTGGAATCCCGGCAGGCACACACAGACCGTGTCCGAGGTTTTCTCACACGGCTTCACCTCCACGCTGCCCTTCCCTGGGCCCCGGAGAGCACTCATTAACGGCAGCTCGTTAATTAACAGCCACGGGGGGGAGGGGGGGGCACTCATTAACAGCAGTTCATTCATTAACGGCCACAATTAACTCCTCGGGGGTTTATTTGTGTTTGTGTGGAGAAGCTGCAGAATTCAGCCATTTAACGATTGAATAATTCGTTGTTTAATAAAAGAGGGTTTTTTCCCCCCAAAATGGGATTTTTTTACCCAAAAAAATGGGGGTTCCCCCTCAAAATGGTCCCCAAAAACTGGGATTTTTTTCCCCAAAAAGGGATTTTTTTTTCCCCAAAAATGGGAAATTTTCCCCCAGAATTCCCTCAAAAAGGGATTTTTCCCCCCTCAAAAATGCCCCCCAAAAAGGGATTTTTTTGCCCCAGAAGGCCCCAAAAAAGGGATTTTTTGCCCCCCAAACCATGATTTTTTCCCCCAAAACGCGATTTTCCCCAAAAAAAGCCCCAAATCCGAGATTCTTTCCCCCAAAATGCATTTTTTCCCCAAAAAGGTGGGGTTTTTTTTCTCCAGATAGGGGATCTTTTTGCCCCAAAAGGCCCCCCAAAAGGGATTTTTTCCCCTCTAAATTGTGATTTTTTTCCCCAAAAAAAGCGATTTTTTCCCCCCCAAACTGGGATTTTTTCCCCAAAAAACCAATTTCCCCCCCAAACCCATGACTTTTTCCCCTAAATCAGGATTTTTTTCCCCAAACCCGTGATTTTTTCCCCAAAAAAGGGATTTTTTCCCCCCAGTGCAGCACTCACGGGCCTGGCAGACGCTGCAGCTGCGGCAGAAGCCGTGGTGGTGCTGGGGGCTGAAATACCCGTCCTGGCACGGCGAGCACACGGTGTCAGCTGTGGCTGTGCAGCGGCTGCGCATCCTCTCCCCTAAAAACACCCCAAATCCCAAATTCAGTGGGGTCCTGAGAGGAAAAATCCCAATTTTTGTCATTTGGGATCAGTGTGTCCTGGCACGGCGAGCACACGGTGTCAGCCGAGGCCGTGCAGCGACTGCGCATCCTCTCCCCTAAAAACACCCCAAAATTGGGATTCAGTGGGGTCAGGAGGGGTAACATCCCAATTTTTGTCATTTGGGATCAGTGTGTCCTGGCACTGAGAGTGACTGCGCATCCTCTCCCCTAAAAACAAACCCCAAAATTGGGATTTAGTGGGGTCAGGAGGGGTAACATCCTGAATTTCAACCTTCGAAAACCTCAAAATCCCAAATCCAGTGGAGTCCTGAGAGGAAAAACCTTAATTTTTGTCATCAGTGTGTCCTGGCACTGAGAGTGACTCCAAATCCTCTCCCCTAAAAACACCCAAAATCCCAAATTCAGTGGGGTCCTGAGGGGTAAAATCCTGATTTTCAACCTTTGAAAACCCCAAAATCCCAAATGCAGGGGGGTCAGGAGGGGTAAAATCCCAATTTTTATCCTTTGGGATCAGTGTGTTGTGGCATCGTGAGTAACTCTGCATCCCCTCCCCTAAAAATACCCCCAAAATTAAAAATTCCACTAAAAAATGGATATTTCGCTAAGAAAAAACCAGAAATTCCACTAAAATTAGGTATTTCACCAAGAAAAAAATTAGAAATTCCACTCAAATTAGACATTTCGCTAAGGAAAAAACCAGAAATTTCTCTAAAAAATAGATATTTCACTAAAAAATACGTATTTCGCTAAAAAATAGATGTTTCACTAAGAAAAAAATTAGAAATTCCACTAAAAAACAGAGACTTTACTAAAAAATAGATGTTTCACTAAAAAAAGCCTCAGAAATTCCGCTAAAAAATAGATATTTTACTACGAAAAAATGAGACATTCAAGTAGAAAACAGAAATTTCACTAAAAAATAGATCGTTCAGTAAAACATAGACATTTCACTAAGAAAAAAACCAGAAAATTCACTAAAAAAAATTTCACTAAGAAAAAAAATAGAAATTTCACTAAAAACCAGACATTTCACTAAGAAAAAAAAATAGAAATTTCACTAAAAATAGACTTTTCACTAAGAAAAAAAAAAAGAAATTTCACTAAAATTAGACATTTCATTAAGGAAAAAAAAAAAAGAAATTTCACTAAAATTAGACATTCCGGCAAGGAAAAAAAAAAAAAAAAAAAAAAAAAAAAGAAAAGAAAAAGAAAAAGAAAAGGAAAAAAAGAGAGATTCAACTAGAAAACAGATATTCCGCTAAGGAAAAAAAAAAATAAAATCGATTTTTCCATTAACAATACCAGCCTTCAGAACAGCTATTCCACTAAATAAACAAAACCCAATTCAATTCATTAGATGCTCCTAATTACAACTAACCGCCTATATATAATTATTTCTATAAATAACCCGCTATTTCCCCTCAGAGAAGTCATCATCGAACCGATTCCCTCGCAGAGGCCGCTCACCGGGCGCGCAGTCGCTGCAGCATTTCCCATGGAAGGCGTATTGCCTCTCGCGGCATTCCAGCCCCGGCCCCTCGGGAATGGCGACGGCCAGCAGCAGGAACACGGCGGGAAAACGCCACGGGAGCTGCCCAAACGCCATTCCAGCTTTTCTAACCCTTGGCGGCCGCCGTCTGATTGTCCCTTCTCGGCCGCCGTCGTCGGCCTCACTTCCGGCCGCCCTCATGGGCGGAGCCATTTTGAAATGGGAAATTCCCGCTCGTTCCACGCCTCTTCCCGCTCCTGCTCCGGGGGTTTTATTTTGTTCTTTTTGGTTTTTTGTTTTTTGGTGGTTTTTTTTTGGTTTTGTTTTTTTTTTTTTTTTTAAGCAGGAAGAGGAAATTGCTGAGTTTTGAAATGGGTTTAAGAGGTAAAAGGAGAGCTCGAGGGAGGAGAATGGCTGGAAGAGTTTATTTTTCTGGGTGGAGAGGGTTGGATGGAGGGAGGAGAGATGAGGGACAGCTCTGGATGAGGTGGGGAAATAACGGGAATTTTGTTTTCCAGACTTCAGAGTTGGAGGCAGGAGCTCAATTTTAGGTGTTTCAGCTCCCTGAATTCCAGCTTTACCTTCACCAATTCCAAAAATTAGCGGGAATTAGGGAATTTTATTTTCCAGACTTCAGAGTTGGAGTCAGGAGCTCAATTCGAGGTGTGGAAGTTCTGGGAGAGCTCTCCTGAATCCACAAAATTCTGGGAATTAAGGAATTTTATTTTCCAGCCTGCTGGAATTTAATCCAGGATTTCAATTTTAGGTGTTTGAGATTCTAGGAGATCCACAAAATAGTGGGAATTAGGGAAATTTAATTTTCCAGCCTGCTGGAATTTAACCCAGGATTTCAATTTTAGGTGTTTCAGCTCCCTGGAATTCCAGTTTTACCTTCAGTGACTCCAGCAAATGCTGGGAATTAGAGATTCCATACTCGAGTTCTCCCCAAATTAATTTAGGATGGTGTTGGCAAGATCTCTGTTAGAGATAAATTACAATTATCAGCTGGTTTTAGTGGAATTTTTGTGTTTAAACTCGAATTTATTCATTTTATTTCCCCCCCCCACACCCCTCCCTGACAAACCTTAAAAGCAGCAGCAGAATTTCCAAAGCCTGGAAAGAAATATTTAATGGAAAACGAAAAAGAAAAGATGGCTATAAAACTTTTTCTCCAAGGAATTTAATAAAAACATCGAATAAAGAGCAGGAAAAGGGGAAGAGGGACAGCAGTTCCTGTATTTACATTATATTAAGAATAAATGTAATCAAATAAAACATCTCAGATTTTCAGGAATTCTTTCCCAAAGAGGTTTTTTTTTTCCCCAGGGAAGATGGAAGCAGAGGGAAAAATCCATTTTATTTGGGACAGAGATACTTCCAGAGCCTGGAATTCCTCCAAAAATCATCATTAGCAGCTCATGAACAGCATTAATTAGCACGGAGCTCATTAATTTTAGCAGTGGATTTTAATGAAGCAGCCATCAAACTCCATGGGAATTGCCACTGCTCTGTCCAACAGCTGAAATTCCCAAAAAAACCTTCCCAATTATTTGATTTTTTTCCACCAAAATCGGGATTTTTTTAAAGCCATGATCTGCCATTCCCAGTGCAGATGTCAACCAAAAAATAAAATGTCCTTTTATATTAATTTAATTTTCATTAATATCATTTTAATTAATTTTATTTGCATTTGAATTCATTTAATTCAAAAGAGGTTTTTGAATTAAATTAAATTAAAAAGATGTTTTTTTCCGTTACATTTCGAATAAATTCTTCCCCACAGCTCCCTGAAGGGAGGTGAAAAATCCCACTAAATTCCCAATAAACTCTTCAGGAAGTTGAGGAAAACACTGGGATTGGGTGTGGATATTCCCAGGAGGTCAAAGTTTCCTTGGAACCACCAAAATTACCAAAAATCTCACCTTTTTTTTGGGATTCCCTGGATCAGCAGCTGAAGGAAACAAAGGAATATTTCAGGATCCTCCAGCCCAACCCCAATCCCAGCTGGATCCAACCCCACAAACCAGGAGAGAAAAACTGCTGGAATCCAGAATTCCCAAGGATTTTTCCTGGCAGGAAAACAGCTCCAAGGAACTGCAAATCCCAGGGAAGGACGGATGGAAAATCAGGAATTCCCAAGGATTCCTCCAGGCAGGAAAACCACTCCAAGGAACTGCAGATCCCAGAGATGGAGGAATCCAGAATTCCAGATGGAGGAATCCACGGAAGGACAGAATCCAGGGATTCCTCCTGGCAGGAAAACTACTCCAAGGAGCTGCAGATCCAAGAGATCCCAGAATCCAGGAATTCCAAACCCACTCCAAGGAGCTACAGATCCCAGAGATCCCGGAATCCAGGAATTCCAAACCCACTCCAAGGAGCTACAGATCCCAGAGATCCCAGAATCCAGGAATTCCAAACCCACTCCAAGGAGCTGCAGATCCCAGGGAAGGACGGATGGACAATGAGGAATTCCAAAGGATTCCTCCTGGCAAGAAAACCACTCCAAGGAGCTGCAGAATCCAGGAATTCCCAAGGATTCCTCCAGGCAGGAAAAGCACTCCAAGGAGCTGCAGATCCCAGGGAAGAATGGATGGAAAATCAGGAATTCCCAAGGAATTCCAGGCAGGAAAAGCACTCCAAGGAGCTGCAGATCCCAGAATCCAGGAATTCCAAACCCACTCCAAGGAGCTGCAGATCCCAGAGACGGACAATGAGGAATCCCAAGTGAGGAGCAGAGAATGATTCCCGCCGCTTGGCCGAGTCTTCCTTTCTTTTTATTTCCTGGGATCGAAAATGTTCTGGGGGAAAACCACCAACCCCAAAAGGAGGAGGAAGCTCAGAATTCCTCGTGGACGTTGCGGGCGTAATCCATGAGTTTGCTGCCGGTGAAATACTCGCTGTACTTGAGGATCTCCTCCAGCTCCAGGTGGTGGTTCTGGTTCTCGTCGGCCACGGCGATCATCTGCCGCGCCTCGTTCAGGGCGTTGTGCTCGTTCATGGGATCCATGTACTCCTGGAAAGACCCGGGGGAAATGGAAAATGAGCTCGGGGGGTTTCTATAAAAATCCTCACTTTGTATCCCAGCACTTTCCTGGAAAAAATCCGTGGAAAAATAACCTGAGCTCAGGGGATTTCCCTGAAAATCCTCAGCTCATATCCCAGCCCTCAGTGGATGGGTATTCCTGGGAGAAAAATCCATGGAAAAATATCCTGAGCTCAGGGGATTTCCCTGAAAATCCTCATCTTGGTATCCCAGACCTTTCCTGGAAAAAATCCGTGGGAAAATACCCTGAGCTCAAGTGATTTCCCTGAAAATCCTCACCTTGTATCCCAGCCTTTTCCTGAAAAATATCCATGGAAAAATACCCTGAGCTCTGGGTGATTCCCTAAAAATCCTCACCTCATATCCCAGCCCTCTGCTGGAAAAAATCATGGAAAAACACCCCGAGCTCAGGTGATTTAAGGCGAATTAACGCGAAATCCGAATGAAATCCAAATCAAATCAAAACATCCCGTTTTTTCAACGGAACACTCCCCAAAACCCCGCCCAGAACCAGATTCCTGACGCTCCTCGAGGCGTTTTGGACGGGCCAAAGGTGAGGGATTCACCTCGAGCTCCTCCATGGTGACGATGCCGTCGCGGTTGGCGTCGATGACCTCCTGGAACTCCTTCCTCCTGTCCCTGACCCAGTCGTCGTCGATGTCCTGGGCCTGCTGGTTCTCCACCGTGCCCATGGGCAGAGAGATGAACTCGGACAGGGTCAGCTTCTTATCCCCGTCCTGGTCTGGGGAAACAACCACAGCCCTCAGGGAAAGGAGAATCCACGGGCGGCGGGGACAAGGGATTCTGCCCACCTGGGTGTTCTAGAACGTTTTATTGTGGGGTTATTGCAAGGGGTTTGGGTAAAAGGGTCCTGCCTTCAGCTGAAGGGAAATCCCAAAGAGAGAGGGAGAGAGAACAGCAGGTGAGAGCTGAGAGAGAAGGGAGCAAGGGAGCAAAGGGCAGGGGTCAGAGAGCAGGAGAGAGCAGAACTCCCAGCCCCGACCTCTGGTGGGTCTCCAGGGTGGGAGTTTTCCACCCTTTTTGTAGGAGAATCCAGCTTCAGCTGAAGGGAAATCCCAAAGAGAGAGGGAGAGAGAACAGCAGGTGAGAGCTGAGAGAGAGAGAGAGCAAAGGGCAGGGGTCAGAGAGCAGGAGAGTGAGAATGGGGGGAAGAGGAAGGTAAGAGTTGAGAGTTGAGAGGAGAGGTAAGTGTAAGAGTTAAGAGCTAAGAGAGTTAAGAGCTCGAGGTCCTTGTTACAATCCATTCTATATCCATTACAATCCATTCTATCTCCTTTTGTGATGAATATTCTAATTTTCAGTGACCAACCGACACCAGACACAAAATCCTATAGAATCTACACCCAGCCTGTAAGAACTGCTGTATCACCACACTGGGTTGGATTTTAAACTCTAAAAACTGCTCTTTAGACTTTTCTGTTTTGCTGTATTGGCCTTTGGGTCCCTCAGCCACAGGAAGGGATTGTTCAATCCAAAGGGATTCTCCTATAGCTACGTTATTGTTTTCAGGTTATAAAGGAACTGAGACTCAGTCTCCTACAACTCAAAGTCAGCTTTCATTCCTATCCCCATTATAGGTTTTATATTTTCAGAATCTTTTGCTAAGCAATCATATTGATAAGGTTTCCCTGATTCCTCTTCCCCAACACTCAGGGAAAAGGGATTGGGTTGAGTTCTCCCTGAAAAAATTGGGGTTTTTTTATTGAGGCGGGCGGAAAATTTAAGTGGTGGCTTCATTCCTGCACAAAATGCAGTAAATTTGTTTCATTCTCACAAAAAAAATTCAAATCAATTTGTTTCATTCCCACAAAAAACTCAAGTAGATTTGTTTCATTCCAGCAAAAAATTCAAATAAATTTCTTTCATTTCCACAAAGAATTCAAATGAATTTGCTTGATTTCCACAAAAAATTCAAATAAATGTTTCATTCCCTTAAAAAATTCTAATCGATTTGTTTCATTCCCACAAAAAACTCAGATTCCTTTAATTACCACAAAAAATTCCAATAGGTTTGTTTAATTCCCAGAAAAATGGGGGTTTCCTCCTGATCTGTGCAAAAAAATTCAAAGAGATTCCTTTAATTCCCCAAAAAATTCAAGTAGATTTGTTTCATTCCCATAAAAAACTCAAATAGATTTGTTTCATTCCTACAAAAAACTCCAATAGATTTGCTTAATTCCCGCCAAAAAAAAGAAAAAAAACTCAGAAAAAATGAAAAGATATTCATTTAATTCCCATAAAAATGGGAATTTCTCCTCCTGATCTGTGAAAAACGCAAAACCCTCCCAAATACCAACATCCAAAACGGGAATCCATGGAAAGAATTCCCAGCTTAAAACCCAGAAACTGGATTTCACAATGCATAAAAACCTCCAAAGATTCCAATCTTCACACCAAAACCCTGCGGTTTTCACTCTTAAAATCAGATTATTTCATGAAAATCCCTCCCAAAACCCACATAAAAATGGGAATCCAGGGATAATATCCCCAGAATTAAACCCCAGAAATTAAACTGAATTTTGAGACGCACAAAAAAACCCCAGGAAATTCCAATATTCACGCCAAAAACTTGCCGTTTTCGCTCTCAAAATCAGATTATTTCATGGAAAACCCTCCCAAAACCCACATAAAATCCGGGATGAAATATCCCAAATTCCCCAAATCCCTGATGACCTCCTGCACCATGAAGTGCAGCAGCCCCATAAAAACGGGAATCCACGAATAAAATTCCCAACTTAAAACCCAGAAACTGAGTTTCGCGACACACAAAAACCCCACAAAATTCCAATATTTACACCAAAATCTTGTGGGTTTCAGTCATAAAATCAGATTATTTCATGGAAAACCCTCCCAAAACCCACGTAAAAATGGGAACACACAGAAAAATTCCCCAAACTCTTTGGATTACCCAGATCCCGGATGATCTCCTGCACCATGAAGCGCAGCATCCCGCGGCTGTGCTCGGGGTGCAGGAAGGACAGGAACTCCACCAGGGGATTCCCTCCCAAAACCCATATAAAATATGGGATAAAATATTCCCAATTACCCAGATCCCGGATGATCTCCTGCACCATGAAGTGCAGCATGCCGCGGCTGTGCTCGGGGTGCAGGAAGGACAGGAACTCCTGCTCGCTCAGCAGCAGGTCTGGCGGCGGGTTGTCGGCCTGGTACCAGCGATCCTTCAGGTTGTCCAGCACTTCCTGCGCTGCAACGGCACCGGCACCGTGAGGGCACCACGGAGCATCCCACTGATGTGGGACAGTCCCCTTTGGGATTGGGATAGTGCGCTGTGGGGTTTGGGACAGGCTACTGTGGGATTGGGACAGTCCCCTTTGGGATTGGGATAGTGCGCTGTGGGGTTTGGGACAGGCCACTGTGGGGTTGGGACAGGCCACTGTGGGATTGGGACAGTCCCCTTTGGGATTGGGACAGTGCGCTGTGGGATTGGGACAGGCCACTGAGGGATTGGGACAGGCCACTGTGGGGCTGGGACAGGCCACTGTGGGGCTGGGACAGGCCACTCAGGGATTGGGACAGGCCACTGTGGGATTGGGACAGGCCACTCAGGGATTGGGACAGGCCACTGTGGGGTTGGGACAGCCCAATTTGGGGTTGGGACAGCCCAATTTGGGGTTGGGACAGCCCAATTTGGGGTTGGGACAGGCCACTGTGGGTTTGGGACAGGCCACTGTGGGGTTGGGACAGGCCACTCGGGGATTGGGACAGTCCCCTTTGGGATTGGGACAGTGCGCTGTGGGGTTTGGGACAGCCCAATTTGGGATTGGGACAGGCCACTCGGGGATTGGGACACGCCACTATGGGATTGGGACAGTTCCCTTTGGGATTGGGACAGGCCACTCAGGGATTGGGACAGCCCACTGTGGGGTTGGCACAGCCCACTTGGGGATTTGTCCCAATCCGTATTTAAAGTTTGGCCCAATCCATCTTTAGGATTCATCCCAGCTGCATTTTAAGATTCATCCCAATCTCTTTTTAAGATTTTTCTCAATTAATTTTTAAGATTTGTCCCAATCCATTTTTAGGATTTGTCCCAATCTGTATCTAAGGTTTGGCCCAATCCCTTTTTAAGGTTTGGGTTTGTCCCAACCCATTTCTAAGATTTCTCCCAATCCCTTTTTAGGATGTGGCACAATCCATTTTTAAAGTTTGTCCCAATCCCTTTTTAGGACTTATCCCAATCCCCTTTTAACGTTTGTCCCAATTAATTTTTAACATTTGTCCCAATCCCTTCTTAGGATTTGTCTCAATCCCTTTTTAAGACTTCAATTATCACGATCCATTTTTAGGATTTAAATTGCCCCAATCACTCTTTAGGACTTCAGTTGTCTCAATCCCTTTTTAACACTTTGTCCCAATCAATTTTTAGGATTTAATTGGTCACAATCCCTTCATTCCAAGCTCTCAGTTGTTTAATCAATGATGGGTTTTTTTTAAACCTAAACCCTACAGATATTTATTTATTTATCACAACATTTGATATTTTTACTGCGAGAAAAGCTGAATTTGGGGGGGGAAAATGAACAGAAAAAACCAGATTCCAAAATCCCATGGAAATCTTTCACTCCATCCCACAACCCAATTATCAACACCCTTCAACTCATTAAAAATCAAATTTTAAACAGGAAATTTGGATTCGTTAAAAATCAAGTTTTTAACGATTCCGAATTTCTACGGCAAAACTCCAAACTCCTCAGGTGCTTTTTAACTAAAATAAAATTAAAAAAAAAAAAAAAAAACCAAAAAAATATCACTTTGAAGGTGCTTGGAGGAGGAGGAGGAGGAAAAAAAAACCAACCCCTAAAAAAAAAAAAACCCTGTCAGGAAGTGGAGGATGAATAATTCGATTTTTCCTGCGCAAGATTTCAAGATTTGATTGCTCAGGTGCAGAAATCGAGGTGCTGACTCAGCAGCCCTGAGGTTCCTGCAGGTGATTTCCCTAAACTTCATTCTTTGGGTGGTTTTCTTTTGAAATTCTGGTTGAAATTTGCATTTTTTTTTTTCGGTCTTTTCTTTTTTGAAATCCGCTGGAAAATGTCACGCCAGCGAATTCTGAAATGACTCATTCCTGCAGGGAAAGGCAAAGGTTCAGGGAGGATTTTACAGGAAATTTAAATGGGTTTTTAAAGGGGGGAAAAAGGAGATTCCTGTTAAAAATTGGTATTTTGGGGTCAGGAAGAATGGAGGATTTGTGTCTTCTGACTTCAGTTTTTTGGGGTGATTTTAGAGGAAATTTGAATTTTTTTACAGGAGATTTCTGTTAAAAATTGGCATTTTTATAGTATTTTTGGGTCAGGAAGAATGAAGGATTTTTGTCTTCTGACTTCAGTTTTTGGGAGGAATTTTAAAGGAAATTAATTTTTTTTTTAAGGAGATTTCTGTTAAAAATGATAATTTTTATGGCAGAAGATTCCTCTTAAAAAAAAAGTGATTTTCACAGCAAAGTTTTTATTTAAAAAAAGCAGATTTTTTTCTTTACCTCCTCCTCCCATTTTTATATTTTTAATTTTTATTTTAATTTTTATTTTTTATTTATAAAAATGTATTTATTTATAGTTTTTATTTATATTTTAAGTTCTATCTTTAGATTTTTTATTTTTATTTTTAATGCTTAATTTTTTATTTATAAAAATATATTTATTTATATTTTTATTCATATTTTAAAGTTTTATCTTTGGGTTTTTTAAAAATTATTTTTAATGTTTAATTTTTATTTTTAATTTTTTATTTTTCCAATACAATTTTTTATTTTTTTTATTTTTTCCATATTAAATATTTTATTTAATTTTTTATTTTTCCACACCCCCTCCCAGTTATTTTTTTTTTAGGAAACTCCAACTCTGCACTTACTTTCCTCATCAATTTTCAACTCCTCGTTGTTTTTGATTTTCTCAGCCATTTCCTGCTCGTTGAAGCCTTTGCTGGCCAAAAACTTGATTTTATATTCGTCCCAAGACACGTGACCTGCCAGGGGAAAAAGCACCTTTTAGAGCCTGAAAATGAGCAACTCCTCATTTCAATTCTTCCCAAACAAACCCATTTTTAAGGGTTTTTTAAATCCAGAGTCACGACCCCACGTTGAATTTTAGGAATGACAATATCAAAGTTGTCACCTCGTTCGTTTTTGGGGTGTTTTAACCATAAAAATTGTGTGAAAAACTCAATTTATTCCATTTTTTTCTACATCTTTATGACCCCAAGACTTGCCTAATATTGAATTTTAGGAATGACAACATTAAAACTGTCACCTCATTAATTTTTGGGGTGTTTTAACCATAAAAATTGTGTAAAAAATTCAATTTATTCCATTTTTTCCACATCTTTACGACCCCAAGAGTTCCTGACACTGAAATTTAGGAATAACAAAATAAAAGTTGTCACCTCGTTCGTTTTTGGGGTGTTTTAACCATAAAAATTGTGTGAAAAACTCAATTTATTCCGTTTTTTTCTACATCTTTATGACCCCAAGACTTGCCTAATATTGAATTTTAGGAATGACAACATTAAAAATTGTCACTTTTGGGTTGTTTTAACCATAAAAAATTGTGTGAAAAATTCAATTTATTCCATCTTTTTTCTACATCTTTTCCAAAAAAAAAAAAAAAAATTAAAATAAAATAAAATTAAAAAAAAAATCAAACTTTGGGATTCTCAACTTCAATTTTCTCCCAGAACTGATTAAAAAAGTGATATTTTTTGAGGAGAAAAAAGGGGATTTTTACCATCCCCATCGGGGTCCACGGCTCGGAAATGCAGTTTGTTCTCCTCCACGGCCTCCTGGAAATGCTCATCTGTTTTTTCCATGATCCAACGTTGCATTTCTTTAGCACTGATCTTTTTATCCTTGTTCACATCCACCCTAAAAAAAAAATTTAAAAAAAAAAAGAATTTGTCACTAAAAAAAAAAATAAATCTGATTTCGTTTTGTTACGGTTTAAATCCTGTTTTCTCCCAACCTGCTTTTGTCCTTCCAAATATCACTAAAAAATCAGATTTAATTTTGTTTTACTCTTTGTAATTCACTAAAAAATCAGATTTAATTTTGTTATTTCTCTTTGTAATTCACTGAAAAATCAGATTTTGTTATTACTCTCTGTAATTCACTGAAAAATCAGATTTAATTTTGTTATTTCTCTCTGTAATTCACTAAAAAATCAGATTTGATTTTGTTACATTTCAAATTCCATTTTCAGCATCTCCGACCCACTTTTGTCATTCAAAGTGTCACTAAAAAAATCAGATTAAATTTTGTTGTTATTTCAAATTCTATTTTCAGCCTCTCCAACCTCGCTGTTTGTCCAATTAAAAATATCACTAAAAATCAGATTTGATTTTGTTACACTTCAAATTTTATTTAAAGCATCTCAAAACTCCCTTTGTAATCAAAAACACCACTAAAAATCAGATTTAATTGTCATTACTTCAAACTTTGTAAGTTTTATTTCAAGCATCTCCAACCTACTCTTTGCACTTCACTAAAAAATCAGATTTCATTTTGTTATTTCTCTTTGCAATTCAAAATACCACTAAAAAATCAGATTAAATTTTGTTGTTCTTTCAAATTCTATTTTCAGCATCTCAAAACTCCCTCTTGGTCATTGAAAACACCACTAAAAATCAGATTTAATTGTTACTATTTCAAATCCTGTTTTCAGCATCTCCGACCCGCTTCTGTCACTCAAAATATCACTAAAAAAAAATCAGATTAAATTCTATTTTCAGCCTCTCCAACCTCGCTGTTTGTTCAATTAAAAAAAAACCCTTAAAAATAAAAAAAAAGAGAATTAAAAAGCCCCGGGTTGAGTTTGGCCTTTGTTATCTGTTGGCATCTCTGAGTCGTTCCGACTGAAACCCGAATTATTCGAGATGTGATTTGCCTTTGAAATGTCAACTCCAGGGGAAGAAAAGATTAAAAAAAAAAAACCCACCCCAAAAATGCAAATTTTGGTAGTTTAAATGTCACAGTTCACAGCTGGGAGATGCTCAGGGCTTGGAAGGGACCAAATTTGGGTGAAAAATCAGATTTAAAAAGTGTTTTCTCCTCAATTCTTTTCAATTTTGGGTTTGGTTGTTTTTTTTTTTTTTTTTTCTGGTCAAAATTCTTCATTTGAGTCGTTTTTCATCTAAATCACATCATCATTAGGAGGGGAAAAAAGGGGAAAAAAATCTCATTGATTGTTGATTTAAAGCAAAGTGGGAGTTTGGAGCCAGGAGAAGTGTGGAATTTCTTAAGAAAATTGAATTTTTCTGATGGATAAAAAACCAATTTGAGCCAAATTTTTCTACCAAAAACCACGAGAAAAATCCCATTTTTTTGGGCACAGGGTTCCCTAAATCACAACCAAAAAAATCCCAATTTTTTTAATGCAAACCATTTCAGATTCTGATTCTGGATTCTGTTCCCTCCAAATCAAAATTTCAGCAAAAAGAAGAATCATTTCAACCCAAAATTTCCTGTGAAAATCACAGCCTGGGGAAAACTTTTTTATTTTCAGGAATTCTGTTAAATACTAAGTCCTGTTTGCAATTTGATTTTTTTTTTTTTGGTGGTTTTTATGAAGCTTTTGTTGATTAAAAACACCTTTTTGTGTTTGTCTTTACAAGGAAATCAGAGAATTCACAGAATGAGGGGGTTGGAAGAGATCTCCAAGATCATGGAGTCCAACCCAAACACCTCAACTAAACCTCAAATGGCACCGAGTGTCACATCCAGGTTTTGTCACACCCAGGGGTGGTGACTCCACCTCCTCCCCAGGCAGATAATTCCAGGATTTAATCACTTTTTCCATAAAAATTTATGCTTAATGATTCACTGGGAAGAGACCTTCAAGATCATGGAGTCCAATCCAAATACCTCAAATGGATCATGGCACCCAGTGTCACATTCAGGTTTTGTCACACCCAGGGGTGACTCCACCTCCTCAAAGGGCAGATAATTCCAGGATTTAATCACTTTTTCCGTAAAAATTTATCCCTAATAATTCACCAGGTTGGAAGAGACTTTCAAGATCATGGAGTCCAATCCAAATACCTCAAATGGATCATGGCACCCAGTGTGACATCCAGACTCTGTCACACCCAGGGGTGGTGACTCCACCTCCTCTCAGGGCAGATAATTCCAGGATTTAATCATTTTTTCCATAAAAAAACTTTGGAGTTGTGGAGAGTGATGGGGTCACCCCTGAGCCTCCTTTTCTCCAGGATGAACACCCCCAGCTCCCTCAGCCCTTCCTCACAGGGTTTGTGTCCCAGCCCCTCACCAGCCTCAATGTCCATCCTAAACTGAGATCTCAAACTGGACACAGCACTCAGTGTCCATCCTAAACTGAGATCCCAAACTGGACACAGCACTCAGTGTCCATCCTGAACTGAGATCCCAAACTGGACACAGCACTCAGTGTCCATCCTGAACTGAGATCCCAAACTGGACACAGCACTCAGTGTCCATCCTGAACTGGACACACCCAGAGCTGGACACAGCACTCAATATCCACCCTAAACCTATTGAATCAAATGGAAAAAAAATCAATTTTGAATCATTCCAGAGCATTTGGAAGTTTGGGATTTTTTTTTGGATTTTCCTGGGATTTTTCTCTCTCTAAAAAGAAAAAAAAAATAAAATAAATTATTAAATCCCTCAAATCCCTTCCCCCTGCGTTTTTAATTTGATCCTCTGAAGGGGATTTTAAAATAAGTTAAGGAATGAATTTAAAAGTGACAGGAATGAAATGGATCCCAAAGCAAATTAATTTCAGCTTCCTGAGGAACCTCTTTTATAACAAACAAGGAGAAAAAAAATCAGATTTTTTTTTTTAATTTCCTAACCAGGAGTTGGATGTTTCCAATTAACACTCAGGAATAAATATTTTAAAATATTTAATATTTTACCAGTGAAGTGAGGGGTTTGAAAAAGCAAAAATAATAAAGAATTTACCTGAAATTTGGTTTAAATTTTATTTCTTTTAAATCCTGGCTGTTTGCTGTAATTCCTTCGCTGAGGGGAACTGAGTGAAAAACCTCCAATTTCCAATGTTATTACTGATATTTTAAATTCAATTGATTTCTTATTTTACTATTTATTATTTATTATTAACTCAGTAATTATTTTACTAAAATTCTTTTTTTTAATGAAAAGTTTGCACCAAATGAAGCTTCGAAAGCCTCCTCAGCTCATCCCCCTTGTGGTATTAATTGGAGCTGTTTTAATTTAAAAAAATGCAAATAAAGCCAACTCTGCCACCTGGTGTCTGAAAGTGCTGGAAAAAAAGCCAAAAAAACCCCCACTAAAATCTGAAACAGGAAAAGCCTCAATTTCAAAACATCGAAAATTCCAATTCTGAAATCTCAAAAAATCCCAATTTCAAACCACAAAAAACTCCCAATTTTTTTTTAAAAAACACGACTCAAAACTCCCCATTTCCAAACACCAAAATCCCTAATTCTGAAACATGAAAAGCCCCAATTTCAAAACATTGAAAATTCCAATTCTGAAATCTCAAAATCCCAATTTCAAACCACTAAAAACTGCCAACCTTTTTGAAAACACGACTCAAAACTCCCCATTTCCAAACACCAAAATCCCCATTTCCAAACACCAAAATCCCCAGTTCCGAAACATCGAAAATTCCAATTCTGAAATCTCAAAATCCCAATTTCAAACCACTAAAAACTCCCAACTTTTTTGAAAACACGACTCAAAACTCCCCATTTCCAAACACCAAATCCCCCAATTCCCAAACACCAAAACAAACCCCAAAAACCCCGATTTCCAAACCCTCAAAAATCCCCAAATTCTTCCGCTCACTTCTCAAAAATGACCGTCAGCTTCCTCCTGTTCCTGCTGGGCTCCGAGTCCTCCTCGAAACCGTCCCTGTCCCTGCCCAGGAACACCTCGTGGTGGAAGTCCCTGTTGAGGTGCCCGTCCAGCTCCATCTTCACCCCGGTGAGGTGGTCTGGGGGCAGCAGCTCCTCCTCGTCCCTCCCCTTCTGCAGGGAAGTGTTGGCTGGCCTGCCCCAAACGCCCAGCAGCAGCAGGGACACGAGCAGCAGGGACAGGGGCAGGGGGCTCCAGGGGCACGGGGAAGGGCGGCGGGGTGGCATTTTGTTGTTCTTCTTTTGGTTTTATATTTGTCCTTTTTGTTGTTGTTTATTGGTGGTTGGAATCTAATTTATCGATGGTTGGAATCTATTTATCAAATCTATTTATCAATGGTTGGAATCTATTTATTGATGGTTGGAATCTATCGATGGTTGAAATCTATTTATGGAATAGATTTATTGATGGTTGGAATCTATTTACTGATGGTTGAAATCTATGGATGGTTGAAATCTATTTATGGAATAGATTTATCAATGGTTGGAATCTATTTACTGATGGTTGGAATCTATTGATGGTTGAAATCTATTTATAGAATAGATTTATCAGTGGTTGGAGTCTATTGATGGAATCTACTTATGGATGGTTGGAATCTATTTATCAAATCTACTTATTGGTGGTTGGAATCTATTTATTGATGGTTGAAATCTATCAATCAATGGTTGAGATCTATTAATCAGCAGCTGAAATCTATCAGTGGTTGAAATCTATTTATCGATGGCTGAAATCTATCAATCAGTGGTTGAAATCTATTAATCAATGGTTGAAATCTGTTAATCAATGGTTGAAATCTATTTATCAGCGGTTGAAATCTATTTATCAGCAGTTGAAATCTATTGATGGTTGGAATCTATTTATCAATGGTTGAAATCTATTTATCAATGGCTGGAATCTATTAATCAATGGCTGGAATCTATTTATCAGTGGTTGAAATCTATTTATCGGTGGTTGGAGTCGCTGCAGGTGAAATGGTCTGGAAAGGGGGAAAAAAGGAGAAAAAAAAAAGTTAAAATTTGAAGCAAAAGGTCATTAATGTAGATCTAAAAGGTACAATTAGAATTAATAAATAATAGAAATAATAAATGTAATTAATTGCATTACAATTTTCAAATCAGTATGTTACAGTTCAAAAATTTAAAGAACCTAAACACATGATCAATATTCTGTTTCTGTAGATACAAATGTGTGTATACATAAACTCTGAGGCAAGAAATCATTAATGAAGGTCTAAAAGCCTTAAAAATAACCTATAAACAAGAAGAATGATTGATTTATATACTTATAAAACATATACATATAAACTCTGAGGCACATGGTCATTAATGAAGGTCTGAAAATGAAAATTGCAATAAATTAATAAGTAATACATAGTATAAATAAGAAATATAATTAAGCGTATCAAAGTTGTAAAATCAGTATATTAAAGTTAAAAGATTTAAATAACCTACACACAATATCCTGGACTTGTTTATATATATAAACACATGTATATACATAAACTCTGAAGCAAAAAGTCATTAATGAATATCTAAAAATTAATATAAGCTATACACGAGATTAATATTTTATTTCTATATATATAAACATATGTATATACATAAACTCTGAAGCAAAAAGTCATTAATGAAGGTCTAAAAATAAATAATAACCTATACACTCTTTAGAAATTACTTACATACACATAAATAGATAGGTTTAAATATACATATTCATATCTATATAAAATATACATGTACACGTATATTAAAGTATATATATATATACACAAGTATAAAACTTCTACACACAAGAATAAATTCAGAGGAAGCTACACAAAAATAGAGGAGTTTTTGATGTCAGACATTTAAAAAAAAGCCTGTTAAATAATAAGTATATGGAATTAACGCTTGAGTTTTCAGCCTGCGGAGAACTCGGGAAAGGAACATCCCTGAAAACGCAGAAAAAAGCAGCAGGAGTATCCCAAAAGAAATAGATTTTGGAAAAACATAAAGGAGTTTTTGGAGAGAGATTATTGAAGGAAATCCGGGCAGAGAACCACCGGGAAAGAGCGGCGGGGAGGAGCTGTCACCGAGCCATAAAATCACAATATCCTGCCCTGGAAATGCCCCACAGCCATCAGCCCGGCCAATTCCAGGGGCAAAAAATAAAAATAAAAATAAATCCCAAATCTAACCGAGAGAGGCGCGAAGGAACCCGAACCCCTCCGAGCCCCGAGAGCCGCCCGCCATCCCCTCACTCACCGAGAGCCGCGAGGGAAGCAGCGGACGCTGCCCCGAGCACCGGGACGGCCGCGGGGACGCTCAGCCCGGGCCCGGCCGCCCCTGAGCACCCGCGGCCCCTCACGGCCCCTGGACAGAGCCCCGGCGCTGCCAGGGCCGAGGGAGAAGTGGGGAGGAGACGGAACTTCTGTCACTGCGCCGCGCCGCCGGACGGCGAGGCCGTCATCTTCGGTGATGGCAGCCGCCATTTTAGGTGAGGGCAGCCGCCATCTTGAGTGAGGGCAGCCGCCATCTTGAGTGAGGGCGGCCGCCATCTTGAGTGAGGGCAGCCGCCTTTTCCGGCAGAGTGAGGGCAAAGGGGCGGTTTCCTCCCGTTGCCGTCGTTATCTCGGTTGTTAACGCGGGGATCTTCCTGCTGCCTGGCTGTGTGTGTGCGGAGCTGTTTTCATTGAGTCACGGAATGGTTTGGGTTGGAAAGGACCTTAAATGCCGACTCTTGCCATCCCTGCCCCATGCCTGGAATTGTCCAAGGCCAGGTTGGGCATTAAGGCTTGGAGCAACCTGGGATAGCGGAAAATGTCCCCGCCCGTGGCCAGAGCTGGCACTGGATGTGCTTTGAGGTTCATCCCAACCTTTTCCCATTCCATGATGCCATGAAAAAGCCACGGCCCATCGCCCAAACCCAAGATGGCTCCTCCTCGTCTTCACTTGCCCTACTCCAAGAGGGCGGCCGCCGCGTCAGGCGCTGCGGGCTCCGCCTCTCCTCCCGCCCCTTCCCCCGGTGCGGGAGCCGCCGGGACGGACCCGCTACTTCCCCGCGGAGAAAGGAGAAAACTCCGGAGAGCCATGAAACCGCCCCAGCGCCGCCAGGACGCGCGGTGAGCGCTCCCGCAGGAAGCGTGTCCCCTCCCGGCGGCCGTAGCGCCGTTCCCGCCTAAACGCGGTGGGCGCGGCCGGCCGTGAGGGGCCCCCGCGGCCATGAAGGCGCTGCGGCGGCTGAGCCGGCACCGCACCGCGCTGGGGCTGGGCGGGCTCTCGCTCTGCGCCGCCGTCCTGCTTTACCTCGCCAAGTGCACCTCCGAGGGGCTGCGCCCGCTGCCCGCGCCCCCCGCGCTCCCTCACAGCCAGCCCGCCCGGGGGGCCCGCGCCGCTCCGCCGCCCGGCCCTGAGGGCAGCGCCTTCGTGGCCGTGGTGGTGATGAGCGGCCCCAAATACAGCGAAAGGCGCAGCATCATCCGCAGCACTTGGATGGCGGCGGCCAGGCAGGCGCCTCACGGCCACGTCTGGAGCCGCTTCGTGGTGGGCACGGCGGGGCTGAGCGCCGAGGAGCTGCGGAGCCTGGAGCTGGAGCACGGCCGCCACCGCGACCTGCTGCTGCTGCCGGAGCTGCGAGACTCGTACGAGAACCTCACGGCCAAAGTGTTGGCCACCTACGTGTGGCTGGACTCTCACCTGGACTTCCAGTTCGCCCTCAAGGCCGACGACGACACCTTCGTGCGCTTGGACGTGCTGGTGGACGAGCTGAGGGCGAAGGAGCCGCGGCGCCTTTACTGGGGCTTCTTCTCGGGCCGCGGGCGGGTGAAATCCGGGGGGAAGTGGAAGGAGAGCGCTTGGCTCCTGTGCGATTATTACCTGCCCTACGCGCTGGGCGGCGGCTACGTGATCTCCGCCGACCTGGTGCGCTACCTGCGCCTCAGCAGGGACTACCTGAACCTGTGGCAGAGCGAGGACGTGTCCCTGGGCGTGTGGCTGGCGCCCGTCGATGTCAAAAGGGTGCACGACCCTCGCTTCGACACCGAGTACAAATCGCGCGGCTGCAGCAACAAATACATCGTGACCCACAAGCAGAGCATCGAGGACATGCTGGAGAAGCACCAGACGCTGGCCAAGGAGGGGAAGCTGTGTAAGGAGGAGGTGAAGCTCAGGCTTTCTTACATGTACGATTGGGGGGTTCCTCCTTCGCAGTGCTGCCAGAGGAAGGACGGCATCCCCTGAAGAAAATAATAATAATAATTTAAAAAAAATCTCCTTTTCCTCCCCTCTTCGGGAAAAGAAGCCGCCGAGGATGATGAATTCTGGTTGCTGTTACCACGGGGAGAATCCCGTTAATTAGGGGGGGTTAATTACTCTTTTAAAAAAAAAAAAATAATTGCACGGCCCCCTTCTTCTTCTTCTCCCAGGACTCCTCAGTGGTGTGGTTGGAGATGCTTAAAAATAATAATAATAATAATAAAACAGGTGACAGAAAGCACAGAAAAAAAAAAAGGTCAAATGCCAGGATTGAAGGTGGCAAAACACAGAGAGCAGGACAAAAAAAAATAAAGAAAAAAATCGGGGGAGGGGGAGAGAAAGAACTGGAATGAAAAGTTTAAAGGGATTTTGAGGTTTATTTGCTAAAGGTCACGGCGGGTTTTGGTGCTGATAAGACTGAAATGAAGCTGCTGTTTGTTCCTTGGCAAGGAAAGAGCTTGGCACCGAGTGGGAACAGATTATTCCCCAGGCAGGAACAAAAAAAAAGGATCAGTTTTTTTTTCCCTGGGGATACCTGCAGGGCAGAGAATGGGAACGATTCCATCGGGGGATTTGTCTCTCTCTTTGCTGGTTGGGGAAAAAAAAAAAAATTCTTGGGCAGAAATGGAATTAATTCTGATTTTTGGGGAGATTTGATGGCTTCGCAAAGCCTCCAGGTGGTGCTTTGAGCTCATTTTCCCTCCCAGCGCTGAAGAATTGCTCCAAGACACTCAAATTTCAATTTATTTCTAATACAAATGGCCAGGAATTGTGGTGTTTTGAGCTCATTTTCACTCCAACACTCAAGAACTCTTTGAATGCTCCAAAATATTCAAATTTAGATTTATTTCTAACACAAATGAGTAGGAATTGTGGTGTTTTGAGCTCATTTTTCCCTCCAACATTCAAGAATCCCTCGCTGCTCCAAAGTATTCAAATTTAGATTTATTTCTAACACAAATGACCAGGAATTGTGGTGTTTTGAGCTCATTTTCACTCCAGAACTCCCTGACTGCTCCAAGATATTCAAAATTAGGTTTATTTCTAATACAAATGACCAGAAATCGTGGTGTTTTGAGCTCATTTTCACTCCAACACTCCAGAACTCTTTGAATGCTCCAAAGTATTCAAACTCAGATTTATTTCTAACACAAATGAGCAGGAATTGATCAGTGGGAGTAAAAAAAAAAAATCTTTACCCAAAAGTGAGGGATTTAAGCTACAAAAGTGAACTTTGTGTACTCGAGAGCAAAAAGGTTCCCCTCAGCCCAAAACTTCAAACTTTTGAGAATTTTATTTCTCCTTTCAGCACAAAAGGAGAAATTTTCAGGAAAAAAATAAAAATAAAAATGAATCCCTTTGAGGTGCTCCAAGCTGAGGGGATTCATTCCCTCCTCCTCCCCAACAATTCCTCATCAAGGAATTCAAATGAAATTACTGATCAGTGCCACAAATGGGATTTTTTTCCCCAAAAAACCTCCTCCTCCCCCAAACCAATCAGAGCTCCCAGAGGATGGGGTTGATTTCTCTCCAAACCTTCAATTCCCAACTTTTTTTTGGGTTTTTTTTTTGTTTTTTCAATGGCAGCTGCTCCAAAATCTCTCCAGTGCCTTGGGCCAGCTGCAGCTTTGGCAGCACGAGAGGATTTGGGGTTTTTTTTTTCCTTTATAAATGAAAAAATTAAAAAATTTCGGGGTTTTTCGGTGTCTTTTATTCTGTTTTTTTGGTGATTTTTGTGTTTTGTTTTTTGGTCTTGCTTGCACTCAGCACTTTCATTCCCATTCCCTTCCCAACTCCGGCTGGAAGAGACAAAAATAAATGAAAAATTAAAAATCAGAAATTAAAAAGTGCCAATTTCCTCTTTGCTTTTGGCTTCTCTGCGAAATTAGGCATTTTAGGAATCAATTATGTTGCTTTTTTTTTTTAATTATTAATCTCTTGCTTTAATTATTTACTAAAGATTAAAAAAATCTTCAGGATGTTTTTTTTTTTTTTAATTTTAAAAATGTCAAGGTTTTTTTTTTTTTTTCTCTTTTTTTTTCTCTTTTTTCTTTTTTTTTTTCCCCTAAAAACTAAAATCCTGCCAAAAAAACCCCTCAATTATTTCAACAGCTCAATAATTATAATTATTCTCATCCTAATTAAATTCTGATTTTAATGCATGCTTAGGGATTAACAGGGAGTGAGTTTTTGGGGTTTTTTATCCCTAAAAATATAAAAATATCCTGTTCCAAACCAGGAATTTTCCAAGGTCACAAACAAATTCCAGGTTTTTTTAAAACATCCATTTGCCATCTGAGGTCCATTTGCTGTTGTCTGTGAGGAATTACCTGTAATGTGAATATTTATTTATGATTATATTTATTTATAATTCTTGCCAGTGTATGCTCTTTATTTTTTTCCCCAGGAAAAATACCAAATAAATCCGTTTATTTCTTATCAAAACACCAATTTTCTCTTTATTTTGTCCATTTCACCCTTTTCCCTCAGGAAAATTCCAAATAAATCCATTTATTCCCATCAAAACATCAAATTTCCCATTATTTTATCCACCTTTATCCTTTTTTCCACTGAAAAAATCCAAATAAATCCATTTATTGCCATCAAAACATCAATTTTTTGATTATTTTATCCATTTCACCCTTTTCCCTCAGGAAAATTCCAAATAAATCCATTTATTCCCATCAAAACATCAAATTTCCCATCATTTTATCCACCTTTACCCTTTTTTCCACTGAAAAAATCCAAATAAATCCATTTATTCCCATCAAAACATCAAATTTTTGATTATTTTATCCACCTTTATCCTTTTTCCCCCAGGGAAAATTCCAAATAAATCCATTTATTTATTTCCCACATTTTTTTTTAAATCCCTTTTCCTCCCGATTTCCGACATTCCAAAGAACTCAAAACTTCCCTCGAAAATAAAAAATAATCCGATTTATTTTCTTTATTTTTTTTTTCCCTGCCCATAAAACAGTCACTAGGTGTCACCCCGAGCCTTTGGAAATGGGAATTCCTTAAAAAAAAAAGGGAATTTCAGGAATGTTTATGACTAAAATATTTATAAAATTTAAAAAATAAAATTTTTGGGGAAAAAAAAAAGGAGTTTTCTAATTAAAAACCGGAATTTTGAGGGAATTTCCGTGGAATCCATGGAAAAATTAAGGTGAAAACCTCAAAAGAAACATCCCCCCAAAAAAACCCAAAATACACGAAAAAATTAATAAAATTAATCAAATTTAATTAAAATTATTTAAAGCATTTGGTGTTTTTTTTTTTTAACTTTTTAATGGAATAACCCCAAATCCCAATTCCCGTGTTTTAATCTGGAATTTTTTTGGGGCTTTCCTCAGCTGAAAATTTCATGGATTTCAGCTGAGAAATTCCCATTTTCCAAAAAAGATTTCCCTGGAATTTCCAAATTCCCGAATTTAATTCCCAATTTTTGGGAATGATTAAAAACTTTGTAGGAATTTTTAAAAATTTCCTCTTCAAAATGATTCACGCTCCAGGAGATTTTTAATTTTTAATTTTTAATTAGTTTTATTTTTTGCTGGGATTGGGAACTAATTCCTGGTTCTTTTCAACGGGAATATTCACCTGGGTTAGATGCTGGAATTGAGGGGAAAAATCAGGATTTTGTTATATTTGGGGAACATCTCGTGGAAAAAATGGGAAAACGTGCAAAAAACTGGGAAAAAACACGTGGGAAAATGTGAGAAAATGTGGAAAAACGTGGAAAAATGTGGGAAAATGAGGAAAAAATTTGGACAGTGACCCAAATTTTGAGGAAAACTCCAAAATCCACGATCCCACAGGACCCAAGGAGGTGCCAAGGAATGTCCAGGAAATTGGGAATGAGGCTGGAGAACCTCTAATCATGGAAAAAAAATGAGGAAAAATCTGGACATTGACCCAAATTTTGAGGAAAATTCCGAAATCCACGATCCCACAGATCCCAAGAGCTCTGGAATGTCCAGGAAGTTGGGAATGAGGTGGAAGAACCTCTAATTATGGAAAAATAGGAAAAAAATTGGACAGTGACCCAAAATCTGAGGAAAACTGAAATCCACGGTCCCAAGAGGTGCCAAGGAATATCCAGGAAATTGGGAATGAGGATGGAGAACCTCTAATCATGGAAAAAAAATGAGGAAAAATCTGGACATTGACCCAAATTTTGAGGAAAACTCCAAAATCCACGATCCCACAGATCCAAGGAGGTGCCAAGGAATGTCCAGGAAGTTGGGAATGAGGCTGGAGAACCTCTAATGATGGAAAAATATGGAGAAAATGCGGAAAAATCTGGACACTGACCCAAAATCTGAGGAAAACTCCGAAATCCACCATCCCACAGATCCCAAGAGCTCTGGAATGTCCGGGAAGTTGGGAATGAGGTGGAAGAACTTCTAATGGTGGAAAAACATGAAAAAATTTGGACAGTGACCCAAAATCTGAGGAAAACTGCGAAATTCACAGATCCCAAGAAGTGCGAAGGAATATCTGGGAAATGGGGAATGAGGTGGAAGAACCTCTAATCATGGAAAAAAATGAGGAAAAATCTGGACACTGCTCCAAGTTTTGAGGAAAACTCCGAAATCCACAATCCCACAGATCCCAAGAGCTCTGGAGGTGCCAAGGCCATCACTAAAATGTCCCAAAAAAAGGTTGGGAATGAGGCTGAAGAACCTCTAATGGTGGAAAAACATGGAGAAAAATGAGGAAAAATCTGGACACTGCTCCAAAGTTTTGAGGAAAACTCCAAAATCCACGGTCCCACAGATCCAAGGAGGTGCCAAGGAATGTCCAGGAAATTGGGAATGAGGCTGGAGAACCTCTAATCATGGGAAAAAAATGAGGAAAAATCTGGACATTGACCCAAATTTTGAGGAAAACTGTGAAATTCATGATCCCACAGATCCCAAGAGCTCTGGAGGTGCCAAGGCCACCTCCAAAAGAATGGATGTCCCAAAAAAAGTTGGGAATGAGGCTGAAGAACCTCTAATCATGGAAAAAAAATGAGGAAAAATTTGGACACTGCTCCAAGTTTTGAGGAAAACTCTGAAATCCACAATCCCACCGATCCCAAGAGCTCTGGAGGTGCCAAGGAATGTCCAGGAAGTTGGGAATGAGGTGGAAGAACCTCTAATGATGGAAAAATATGGAGAAAATGTGGAAAAGTCTGGACACTGACCCAAAATCTGAGGAAAACTCCAAAATCCACGATCCCACAGATCCCAAGGAGGTGCCAAGGAATGTCCAGGAAGTTGGGAATGAGGCTGGAGAACTTCTAATGGTGGAAAAACATGGAGAAAAATGAGGAAAAATTTGGACACTGACCCAAAATCTGAAGAACTCTGAAATCCACCATCCCACAGATCCCAAGGAGGTGCCAAGGAATATCCAGGAAATTGGGAATTTGGGTTTTCTCCTCCTGGAAAACCACAATCCCCATTTCCCCTGGTGGTCCCTGTCATTCATCCCCTCTTCCCTTGGCCAGCCCAAATCCCGGGAATGTGAGCCCTGGTTATTTTCCACTGGCCAAGGGGAACACTTCCCACAAAATTCAAAAATCCAGGAGAAAAAATTTAAAAAAAAGGATTAATTCCCTGGTTTGGAACTGAAAGGAAATAAAAGGAAAAAACCGTGGCGGCGATCGATGGATTTGGGATGGAGCCAAAAGGTTTGGAATCGTCCCAGCACAAATCCCTTGGAAAAAAAAAAAATAAATAAAACATTTCTCTAGAGCCGATCCTGGCCGAGAGAATTCCAAATATTTACTTTGGATGTTGATTTTAGGGAAGGACTCCAGCCAGGATTACGGAGCTGCCAGAATCCCGAGGGTTCGAGCTGCTGAGGATTGGGCCGATCCTGATTGTTACCTTGGGTCATTAATTGTTTTTCCTTCTCTCCGCGCCCTGAGCCCACAGACACGAGTGTCCTGAGCCCACAGACACGAGTGTCCTGAGCCCGCAGACACGAGTGTCCTGAGCCCACAGACACGAGTGTCCTGAGCCCGCAGACACGAGTGTCCTGAGCCCACAGACACGAGTGTCCTGAGCCCGCAGACACGAGTGTCCTGAGCCCACAGACACGAGTGTCCTGAGCCCGCAGACACGAGTGTCCTGAGCCCGCAGACACGAGTGCCCTGAGCCCACAGACACGAGTGCCCTGAGCCCACAGACACGAGTGCCCTGAGCCCACAGACACGAGTGTCCTGAGCCCGCAGACACGAGTGCCCTGAGCCCACAGACACGAGTGTCCTGAGCCCGCAGACACGAGTGTCCTGAGCCCACAGACACGAGTGCCCTGAGCCCACAGACACGAGTGCCCTGAGCCCACAGACACGAGTGTCCTGAGCCCGCAGACACGAGTGTCCTGAGCCCACAGACACGAGTGTCCTGAGCCCACAGACACGAGTGCCCTGAGCCCACAGACACGAGCGTCCTGAGCCCACAGACACGAGTGCCCTGAGCCCACAGACACGAGTGTCCTGAGCCCACAGACACGAGCGTCCTGAGCCCACAGACACGAGTGTCCTGAGCCCACAGACACGAGTGCCCTGAGCCCGCAGACACGAGTGCCCTGAGCCCACAGACACGAGTGTCCTGAGCCCACAGACACGAGTGTCCTGAGCCCGCAGACACGAGTGTCCTGAGCCCACAGACACGAGTGCCCTGAGCCCACAGACACGAGTGCCCTGAGCCCACAGACACGAGCGTCCTGAGCCCACAGACACGAGCGTCCTGAGCCCACAGACACGAGTGTCCTGCTCACCCCTGGGAATGGGATCCAGGGCGTGGCTCCAGTCCGTGGACAAACACCCCAAAATGTACAAATACAATATAAATACAAATACAAACACAAACACAAATACAAATACAAATACAAATATACTATAAATACAAATACAAATACAAATATAATATAAATACAAATACAAATTCAAATACAAACACAAATACAAATATAAATATAATATAAATACAAATATAAATATAAATACAAACACAAATGCAAATACAAATATAATATAAATACAAATACAAATATAAATACAAACACAAATACAAATACAAATATAATATAAATACAAATACAAAAATAATACAAATACAAATATAAATACAAATACAAATACAACCACAAATATAATATAAATACAAATACAAATATAAATACAAATACAAATACAAATACAAATACTACTATAAAATAAACACAAATGTAAAATCCCTCTGTGGCCGGGACATTCCGAGGAGCGGCGCGGGGAGAAGAAAACGAGCCCGGGATCGGATTTCTCGGGAGGAGGCCTCTGGAGCCTCCGGGAGCCGCCGATAAGATCGGCCTCCTTCCAGCCCCAGACGCCGAAATAAATCCCCAAACCTGAGCCACGGAAAGAGTCCCGTCTCCAGAGGAATCCATAAATATCCCAAGGTGTGGGAGAACCGGGATCTGCTTTTCCTTGGGGGCGCCTCAAGGGGGGAAAAAAAATAAAAAATGAAGGGATTAAAGGGAAAAAAGAGCTTTGGTTTTATTCCAAGAGGGATTTTTTATCTTCTCTCAGAGTGTCCAGGCTGGAATTCTTTCTGGGAAAAGAGGCAGGGAATAAACAGAGCTGTGGTTTAAGGGGCAGGAGGCTGGAAAAACAATTCCTGAGTGGAATCAGGGGCTCCCGATCCTGCCCAAAATGAAGCTCAGGCCTCACCTGGGTGAAGAGAAAATAAATCGGGATTAAAAAGAAACTTGGAGAGGGATTAATTCTGATCCCAAATGTAAAGTTCCTGTGGGAAGCTGGGGACAGATCCAAGCTCCTCACGGTGACATGGGATTTAAAGGAATTTTCCTCCTCGTTCCCGGTGAATTAGTTACTGGAGCATCTCGCCCAGAGAGCTGCTGGAACATTCCAGCGTGGGAAGTTCTCCAATGCGAGTGGAGAAATCCCTGAACAATCTGAGCACAGCCCGTGATTCCTCATTTCCCAACCATCATTCCCTGATTTCCAGCCACCATTCCCTGATTTCCAGCCACCATTCCCTGATTTCCAGCCATCATTCCCTGATTTCCAGCTCAGGATATTCCCTGATTTCCAGCCACCATTCCCTGATTTCCCAGCCCTGTGATTCCCTGATTTCCAGCTCAGGATATTCCCTGATTTCCCAGCCCATCATTCCCTGATTTCCAGCCACCATTCCCTGATTTCCAGCCATCATTCCCTGATTTCCAGCCACCATTCCCTGATTTCCAGCCATCATTCCCTGATTTCCAGCCACCATTCCCTAATTTCCAACCACCATTCCCTAATTTCCAGCCATCATTCCCTGATTTCCAGCCATCATTCCCTGATTTCCCAGCTCATCATTCCCTGATTTCCAGCCATCATTCCATCATTTCCAGCTCATCATTCCCTGATTTCCAGTCATCATTCCCTGATTTCCAGCTCAGGATATTCCCTGATTTCCCAGCTCATCATTCCCTGATTTCCCAACCATCATTCCCTGATTTCCAGCCACCATTCCCTGATTTCCAGCCATCATTCCCTGATTTCCAGCTCAGGATATTCCCTAATTCCATGATTTCGAGTATTCCCATTCCTTGGACCATCCCTCTCCCCTCCTGCTGGAGCGATTCCCTGATTTCCCCGCTGCAATCAGGGAATGTTTATCCCTTCCCATTCCTTTTTCCATGGATTTTGGGACATCAAAGGGCTCATTTCCCTTTGGCTCTTGTCCCTCAAATGGGCCGGAACGAAAACAACCCCCGAGGTGCATTTAAAAGCCAGGAATTTTTAATTTAGGGTTGTTTTTTGTTTTTCCTCCCCTCCTGTCCTTTTTTAACGCTTTAAATCCAACATTTTTCCACAGGGTTTTTTTCCTTTCCCTTCTCTGGCTTTGAAGGAAAAAAAAAAAGAAAAAAAAAAAAAAGAAAAAAAAAAAGTGAAGGGAAATAATTGAGGATAAAAAATTGGGATGAAATGACCCTTTAAAGGATTCTTTGCTGGGCAAATCCATTATTGAAACATTTTAAAATTATTTGGATTTATTTTAATATTATATTAGCAGGAAGAGCTTTGCTGGGCAAATTTATTATTGAAACATTTTAAAATTATTTCAATTATTTTAATGCTATATTAACAAAAAGATCTTTGCTGGGCAAATTCATTACTGAAATATTTTTAAATTATTTCGATTTATTTCAATACTATATTAACAGGAAGATCTTTGCTAGATAAATTTATTACTGAGATTCTTTTTAAATTCTTTTGGCTCATTGAGCCTCTCCTCCTTTGCTGCCTGCCAGCCGAATGCCCCCAAAATCCCAATTTTTCCATCCTCACACGGGATAATGCGTGCATCCTCCTCCTCCTCCTCCTCCTCCTCGGGGAATGTTGGCCAGGCCGCGGGCCGATGGCTGATTGTTAATTGCGCTAATTGGGGCATTTGGCGGTGGCAGGGCTCCGTGTGACAGACACAGGGCGGGTTGTCCCCGGTGGCTCCAGCCTGGCGGGGCTCGGGCTTGTCATCGCGGAATTAACGTTCCATCCAGAGCGGCCCCGGCGGCGGGAGCCGTGTCCTGGGATGGGAACGGTGTCCTGGGATGGGAACGGTGTCCTGGAATGGGAACGGTGTCCTGGGATGGGAACGGTGTCCTGGGATGGGAACGGTGTCCTGGGATGGGAACGGTGTCCTGGGATGGGAACGGTGTCCTGGAATGGGAGCCGTGTCCCGGGATGGGATCGGTGTCCTGGGATGGGAACGGTGTCCTGGAATGGGAACGGTGTCCTGGAATGGGAACGGTGTCCTGGGATGGGAAATGTGTCCCGGAATGGGAACAGTGTCCTGGGATGGGAACGGTGTCCTGGAATGGGAAATGTGTCCTGGAATGGGAACGGTGTCCTGGAATGGGAACGGTGTCCCGGGATGGGATCGGTGTCCTGGGATGGGAACGGTGTCCTGGAATGGGAACGGTGTCCTGGGATGGGAAATGTGTCCCGGAATGGGAACAGTGTCCTGGGATGGGAACGGTGTCCTGGAATGGGAAATGTGTCCTGGGATGGGAACGGTGTCCTGGGATGGGAACGGTGTCCCGGAATGGGAACAGTGTCCTGGAATGGGAACGGTGTCCTGGGATGGGAACGGTGTCCTGGAATGGGAAATGTGTCCAGGAATGGGAACAGTGTCCAGGAATGGGAACAGTGTCCTGGAATGGGAAATGTGTCCTGGAATGGGAAATGTGTCCCGGAATGGGAACGGTGTCCTGGGCTGGGAACGGTGTCCTGGAATGGGAACGGTGTCCTGGGCTGGGAACGGTGTCCTGGAATGGGAACGGTGTCCTGGAATGGGAACGGTGTCCCGGAATGGGAACGGTGTCCTGGGATGGGAAATGTGTCCCGGAATGGGAACGGTGTCCTGGAATGGGAACAGTGTCCTGGAATGGGAACGGTGTCCTGGAATGGGAACCGTGTCCCGGAATGGGAACGGTGTCCCGGAATGGGAACAGTGTCCTGGAATGGGAACGGTGTCCTGGAATGGGAACCGTGTCCCGGAATGGGAACGGTGTCCCGGAATGGGAACAGTGTCCTGGAATGGGAACGGTGTCCCGGAATGGGAACGGTGTCCTGGGATGGGAAATGTGTCCCGGAATGGGAACGGTGTCCTGGAATGGGAACGGTGTCCCGGAATGGGAACGGTGTCCTGGAATGGGAACGGTGTCCTGGAATGGGAACGGTGTCCTGGAATGGGAACAGTGTCCTGGGATGGGAAATGTGTCCTGGAATGGGAACGGTGTCCTGGGATGGGAAATGTGTCCCGGAATGGGAACGGTGTCCTGGAATGGGAAATGTGTCCCGGAATGGGAACGGTGTCCTGGAATGGGAACAGTGTCCTGGAATGGGAACGGTGTCCTGGAATGGGAACCGTGTCCCGGAATGGGAACGGGGATGGCATCTACTGGGAGCGAGGATTGAATCCAGGACTGGGAATTGCGTCCCAGAATGGGAATAGGAATTGCATCCCAGAATGGGAATTGCATCCGCTGGGAGCGGGGATTGAATCCCAGCATTCCAAAATGGGAGGAGGAATTGCATCCCAGGCTGAAAACAGGGAATTGCATCCCAGGCTGGGAGAAATGAATTGCAAAAACCCCACTAGAAATCCCCCAAAGGAAAAGGGATTCCTTCAGGAAAGGCGAAGTGTTGGGAAGGGAGAGGACTCCCCTGGAATAAACTCAGTTCCTGGGATTTATTATCAATACAATTATTTATGGTCCCAAAGTGGGATTTTTGGAGGGAATTTTGGGAATTTTTTTTTTTTTTTTAATCCAAGCAGCGAGGCCTGGAAAAGGAATCGGGAATTTGGGCTGGGATTTTCCAGCTGAAATCCATCCTAATGTCAGGAAAAACTCTCCAAAAGCATTTCCAGGTGCGGCGCCTTCCCCTCCCCACCGCGGCTTTCAATTCCCATCTGTTTCCAACTAAAAAAAAAAAAAATATGGAAAAAAAGGAGGAAAAAAATTCCCTCATCCCCAAGGAATTATCCCAAGGAAATCCCCAATTTCTTGGCGTTTCAGTCCCCAAACCAGGACCAGTTTTTCCCGATTTTTTATTTTAAGGTTGGGATGCATTTTTCCCGATTTTTTTTTAAGGATGGAATCCGTTTTTCCCTCTTTTTTTTCCTTCTCCTTGCATCCCCAAACCTGCCCAGGCCTCCGGTGTTTATTTGGGAACGATGGAAAACTCCTGGATCTCCCTCCCGGGAGGCCCAAATTTCTCCTCATTAGAGTTTTTTTTCCTTCCATGGCTAATTAAATCCCAATCCAAATTTCCTGGCAGGAAAATCAGCTGGATTTTCTCTCCCAGGCTGGAATCTCCTTTTCCCCCAGCAGGGAAATACTCTGGGAATTGTGCAGATCCCGAGGAATTCTGTCACTTCTCTTCCTCTTCTCCGCTTTTCTTTTAGGGGGGAATTTTATTTCCAGGCAGAACAGTCGGAATTTCACTTTCTTTTTTCTGGGATTTCAGGATTTGGGTCTCCCAGGAGGGAGATCCAGGAATTTTCTGTCATTCCCAAATAAACACTGTAGGCCTGGGCAGGTTTGGGGATGCAAGGAGAAGGGGAAAAATTGGGGAAAAATGGATTCCAACCTTTAAAAAAAATTAGGAAAAATGGGTTCCAGCCTTTAAAAAAAACTGGGAAAAAATGGATTCTGACCTGTGACAGCTCCCACAGCATCCCAGAGTAATTCCAGCAAGGAACGAGGAGATGAAGGAATGAGGGAAAGATTTCCAGCAGATAAATCCCAAAATCCGTTTTAGGGTTTTCCAAGGATTCAGCTGCTCCTTGAGGAAAGGGAAAATCCCTTTTGTGAGGGCTGGATCAGCAAATTCTGGGATTCCATCCCTGGAGTTCCATCCCAGCTGGATCCTACTGGGATTCCAGGGTGTGATTCCACAATTCCAGCAGGGAATGAAGGGATGAGGGAATAAAGGAATGAGGAAATGAAGGAATGAAGGGATTAGGGAATGAGGAAATGAGGGAATGAGGGGATGAGGGAAAGATTTCCAGCAGATAAATCCCAAAATCCACTTTAGGACAATGTCAGATTCCCCGGAGAATCAAACTCTGGAATTCCATCCCAGCCCAATCCTATTGGGATTCCAGGATGTGATTCCACAATTCCAGCACAATTCCAGCAGGGGATGAGGAAATGAGGGAATGAAGGGATCAGGGGATGAGGAGATGAAGGAATGAGGGAAAGATTTCCAACAGATAAATCCCCAAATCCACTTTAGGGCAATGTCACATTCCCGGGAGAATCAAACCCCGGAATTCCATCCCAGCCCAATCCCATCGGGATTCCAGGACGTGCTTCCAGCAGGGAATGAGGGAATAAAGGGATGAAAGGGAAAAAATTCCCAGCAGATGAATCCCTAAATCCACCTCGGCTCCCTGGAGAACCCCAAGAGCCCCTTCAGGGATCCGCAGCCCCGCACAGGAACCTCCAGACTAAATAAACATCCCGCAGGGAATATTTATTTTAGTCACATTCCAGCCGCGCGTTTCTGGCAGTTCCCGGTTCTGCGGAATTCGGAGCCACACGTCGCGTTCCCTGGGAGCTGCTCCTCCCGGGAATCAGCTCCGCCACCTTCCCCAGGGGGAGATTTTGGGATTTGGCCCCACAGATCCATATTTGGGTTGGATTTGGGGAAATTGGGGGGAATTGTTTTGGCATTTGCCCAGACAAATCAATATCTGGGTTGGATTTGGGGAAATTCGGGGGGAATTTTTTGGGATTTGCCCAGACAAATCAATATCTGGGTTGGATTTGGGGCATTTTTTGAGGAATTTTTTGAGGGGGAGTTGTCTTGGTTTTTTTTCCTCTTGGGATTTGCCCCTGCAGATCAATGTTTGGGTTGGATTTGGAAGGAAATATTTTGGGATTTGCCCCCACAGATCGATGTTTGGGTTGGATTTGGGGAATTTTTTGGGGGGAATTTTTTGGGATTTTTCCCCCACAGATCAATACCTGGGTTGGATTTGGAAGAAAATATTTTGGGGGATTTTTTTTCCACTTGGAATTTGCCCCCACAGATCAATATCTGGGTTGGATTTGTGGATTTTTTTGGAGGGGAATTTTTTGAGATTTGCCCCCACAGATCAATATTTGGGAATTCTCAGCTGGATTCTGTGTGGGTTCACTCCTGCAGGACAGGGAAATTCAGGAGAAGATTTGGGAGAACATCCCAACCTTTCCCTGCATCGGGATTCACACACAGATCAATATTTGGGTTGGATTTGGGGAATTTTTGGGGGGAATTTTTGGGAGGAGCAGATCCCGGCCTTTCCCAGGCTTTGGGCAGGTGTGGAAATCATTAACATGTAAAGAGGGGGGGAAAAAAATCCCTAAAAGCCAATTTTTAATTAAAAATTAAAACAGTTTTTTTTTGGTGCTGAGGGAATGTTTGGGCTTGATGATGGAAGGGGGGAAAAGGGGGGGGAAGGGAAGGGAAGGGAAGGGAAGGGAAGGGAAGGGAAGGGAAGGGAAGGGAAGGAAAGGGAAGGAAAGGGAAGGAAAGGGAAGGAAAGGAAAGGAAAGGAAAGGAAAGGAAAGGAAAGGAAAGGAAAGGAAAGGAAAGGAAAGGAAAGGAAAGGAAAGGAAAGGAAAGGAAAGGAAAGGAAAGGAAAGGAAAGGAAAGGAAAGGAAAGGAAAGGAAAGGAAAGGAAAGGAAAGGAAAGGAAAGGAAAGGAAAGGAAAGGAAAGGAAAGGAAAGGAAAGGAAAGGAAAGGAAAATCTCCACCATTTTACCCCCAGATCTCCCCAGGACGCCCAAACCTCTCCCAGTCCCCACTCGGAGCATTCCCAAATCCCGCCTGGAACACTCCCAGCCCGTCCGGGGTGGGCAAACAAAGCGGCGGGCCGCGGCTCCAGGCAGGAATGTGCAGCCAGGACGGAGCCAGACAAATTTACATTTGACATTCCTGCAGCCGCAGTCAGAGCCGCAGCCTCGGGAAGGGTTTTGGAGGCTCCGCTCTGCCCCCGGGCTCTGCTCCTGCGGAACTTCCAAAGGGGAAAAAAAAAAGAGCTGGAAGTTTGGGAATTGGGGGGTTTATCCCAGTTTTGGGGGTTTTTTTTTGGGGGGGGGGTGGTTTTTATGGCTTGAACTCCAGGATTAAATCTCGGGGAATGAAGGGGTTTGTTTTATCCCCCAGAAAGAGGAAAGTGTGTGGGCGGAGGGAAAAATCTCCCCAAAAAATCTCCCAGAAAGGGACAATTCCGTGCTGAAGGTAAGGGGCATCCCTGGGACTGGATCCCTGAGACTGGATCCCTGGGATGGGATCCCTGGGATGGGATCCGTTGGATTGGATCCCTGGGATGTGATCCCTGTGATCAGATCCCTGGGACTGGATCTCTGGGATTGGATCCCTGGGATGTGATCCCTTGGATCGGGTCTCTGGGACTGGATCCCTGGGACTGGAACCATTGGAATGGATCTCTGGGATTGGATCTCTGGGATCAGATCCCTGGGATTGGATCTCTGGAATTGGATCCCTTGGATTGGATCCCTGGGGTGGGATTCCTGGGATTGGATCCCTAGGACTGGATCCCTGGATTGGATCTCTGGGATCAGATCCCTGGGACTGGATCTCTGGGATCAGATCTCTGGGATCAGATCCCTGGGATGTGATCCCTTGGATTGGATCCCTGGATTGGATCCCTGGGATGGGATCCCTTGGATTGGATCCCTTGGATGGGATTCCCTGGGATCAGATCCCTGGGATGGGATCCCTGTGACTGGATCCGTTGGGTTGGATCCCTGCGATGTGATCCCTGGGATGGGATCCATTGGATTGGACCCCTGGGATCAGATCCCTGGGATAGGATCCCTGCGACTGGATCTCTGGGATGTGATCCCTGGGGTTGGATCCCTTGGATTGGATCCCTGGGATGGGATCCGTTGGATTGGATCCCTGGGATGTGATCCCTGGGACTGGATCCCTGGGATGGGATCCCTGGGATGTGATCCCTGGGGTTGCAGGGATTTGGTTCCAGTCAGAACCAGTGCCTGGAAGCTTTGCCCGGTGCCGATGTGCCCGCAGCAGCAATTCCAGGGCACTGGATTCCCCAAATCCCCTGGATTCGGACCCAGGAGATTCCAAACTCCCCAAAACGCACCCGGATTCAGACACACAAAATCCCGAACTCCCCAAATCCCCCTGGACTCGGACCCACAACCTCTGGGGCCAGGATCCGGCTTTTCCGTGGATTTCTCCAATCCAGGCTGAGGGAGAAATTTGGGATTCCACCTCTGGAATTGTGTCCCAACCTTTGGGGACAGAGTGAAAAAAAACCCCAAAAAACCCCCAAAACCCCACAAACTCCTCAGATTGACACCTCTCATTTTTTCCTTTCCCGGGTTTTTTAGGTTTTTTTTTTCTTCTCCTTTCGAGGTTTTTATTGAGTTTTATTTTTTATTTTTTATTTTATTTTCTGGGGAAATCCAATCTCCCGTGAATGCCCCTCGCCCTCGCTGTCCCCTCTCGGTCTGCAGATCAAAGTGACAAAAAAACCCCACAAAAACAACCAAAAAAAAAACAACCCCAAAACAAACCTCGGAGCAAAGAAATCCAAACCTGGGAGGAAAAGAAAAAGGCTCCTGGGAAAAGAAAAATTTAAAATAAAATAAAATAAAATAAGATAAAATAAAATAAAATAAAATAAAATAAGATAAAATAAAATAAAGATAAAATAAAACAAAGTAAGATAAAATAAAATAAGATAAAATAAAATAAAGTAAGATAAAATAAAGATAAAATAAAACAAAAATAAAATTAAATTAAAATAAAATAAGATAAGATAAGATAAAATAAAATGGGAATTTTGAGATCATTCCTGTGTTTTTAAAGCTCCAGTCGCTGAGTGACCAATGCTCGGTTTTTTTGGGAATGTGGGAATTGATTTTGGGGATGAAAAGGGGGATTTGGGGAGCACGTGGTTGTTGTGTTCAATCCATTTCTTTTTCCCTTTTTTTCCCCTTTTATCCCTTTGGAATCTGCCCGTCCCAAAATTCCCAAAATTCCTCCTCCCACCACCCCAAAACTCTCAGGACGGGGAGAACAGAAGAAAATTAAAATTCTTTTCCTGGAATTTTTTCTTTTAATTACTCCACACTGGGCCTGGGCAGGGAGGGAAAAACACCTGGAAAATCCTGGAAAATCCTGGAAAACACCTGGAAAATCCCGGAAAATCCTGGGAAATCCCAGAAAATCCTGGAAAATCCTGAAAAATCCCAGAAAATCCTGGAAAATCCCGGAAAATCCTGAAAAACACCTGGAAAAATCCCAGAAAATCCTGGAAAATCCCAGAAAATCCTGGAAAATCCCAGAAAATCCTGAAAAACACCTGGAAAATCCCAGAAAATCTTAGAAAATCCTGAAAAACACCTGGAAAATCCCAGAAAATCCTGGAAAATCCCAGAAAATCCTGAAAAACACTTGGAAAATCCCAGAAAATCCCAGAAAAATCCTAGAAAATCCTACAAATTCCCATTTTTTCCCTGCGCCGGGAGAACAGGAGAAGCCCCGGGAGCTGCAGGATTTGTTGTTGTGTAAATCCCAGCCTCAAAATTCCCATTTTATTTTTGTTCCCCTCCTCCCCCGGGAATCACCAGCCCCGGAGGTGCCAGGCCAAGATGATATCGGGATTTTTGGCACCCAAAGGCGCATTCCTGAGTGAGAGCCGATGGAAATTCCTGCTCCTGGAGAGCTCCTGGAGCCAGGGGGAAAAAAATAAAAAAGGGAATTAAAAATAAAAATAATGGGCGAAACAACTCGATTTGATCCCGGGGGTTGATAAGGGATCCATCATCATCATCATCATCCTCATCCCAGGGGATTGTTCAGGGCTGGGGGTGACAGGAGGGGATTTGGGATTTTCCCAAAAATTCCCTGGGATTTTTCGGGGCTGGGGGTGATTTTGGGACTTTCCTAAAAATTCCCTGGGGATTTTTTTGGGGTTAGGGCTGACAGGAGGAGATTTTGGAGATTCCCAGAAATTCCTCAGGGATTATTTGGGGCTGGGGGTGACAGGAGGGGATTTTCCCAAAAATTCCCTCAGGAATTATTTGGGGCTGGGGGTGATTTTGGGATTTTCCCAAAAATTCCTTGGGATTTTTTGGGGCTGGGGGTGATTTGGGGATTTTGGAGATTCCCAGAAATTCCCAGCTCCTCTTTTTGTGTCCTTAGAGAGGAGGAATCCATGGAATGGTTCCATGGGGAGAGTTTGGGGTGTTTGGGGTGGAGAGAGGGAGAGTTTGGGATTCCAGGATTTGGGGAAGAGTTCAGCATTCCCGCATTTGGGAAAAGTTTGGGATCCTGGTTCTGAGGAAGAGCTCAGGATTCCAAGATTCCAGGATTTAAGGGAGAATTTGGGATTCCAGGATTTAAGGGAGAGTTCAGAATCCCAGGATTTGGCGGAGAATTTGGGATTCTTGGGTCTGAGGATGAGTTCAGGATTCCGGGATTTGAGGGAGAGTGAATAAATCAACCGAGAAAGAAATGGAGAAATAAACAGAGAAAAGAGTGAAATAAATTTAAAAGGGCAGTGAAAAAAAATAAACTGAGAAAAGAGCAAATAAATAAAACCAGCCACAAAGAAATAAACTGGGGAAACAGCGAATAAATGAAAAAGGAGAGGGGAAATAAACACGGAAAAGAGTAAATAAATAAATGAATAAATGAAAAAAGAGAAGAAATAAACAAGGTAAAGAGTAAATAAATAAATGAATAAATAAAAAAGAAGAGGAGAAATAAACAGGGCAAAGAGCAAATAAATAAAACCAACGGTGAAGGAATAAACAGGGTAAAGAGTAAATAAATAAATGAATAAATAAAAAAGAAGAGGAGAAATAAACTGGGCAAAGAGTAAATAAATAAAGAGTGAACAAATAAAGCCGTGAAATCCCAGTTCCTTTTTTCCAACGGGAATTTCAGGGATAAATAATCCGATTTTTTTTTGGTGGTTTCATTGGCTGCCGCTCCAGGGGAGTTCACAGGAGGCAGGAAAAACCAGGAATATTCTTCTCATCCAAGAAAACCAACCCCAGAGTCATGGGGAGTTTTTCCAGGAGCTGAAATTCCAAGAGAACTCAAAAAAACCCTTTATTTTCCACCCAAAAATCCATTAAAAATTCCCTGGATTTTGGTGGCAGCACTTTGAGGCTCCATTTTGGGGCTTTTTCCCCTTTTATTTGTGAGGTTTTTCCACAAAAAATTCCTCAGTTCAGGTGAAATCCATAAAATTCTGGGAGTTTGAGGGAAGGAAAATCTGCAGAGGGATTTAAATGAGGAAGGGGGATTTAATCCCAAGGGTTTTTCCAGGAAAGAAATCCCACGGAATGTCAAAATCCAATATTTTCCTGGCCAAACAGATCCAATCCTGAACCTGGGAGAGGATTTAAACCATTTCCAACCCTCGTGGGATAAAAAATAGAATTTTTATTTTTATTTGGCTGGGAAATCCTTGTCCCTTCTCTCCCCACACACACAACAACAACAAACAAAAAAAAAGAGTCACTGATTTATTTCTGTTATTTCCCATCTCAATCCTTCATTTCCAAACCCAAAAATCCACCAAAAAACCCCCCCAAAAAACCAAAAAAAAACCCCAAACCCAAGCAAACCCCCAAAAAAGCCCCCAAACCAAAACCCCCGTGCTGATTACAAGTGCTACAGTGAAAATAAAACCCCCCAAAAATCAAATTACACCATTATCCCCCCCAAATCTCCGCGTGCTGCCCCGTGAGCGTCCCGTGAGGCACAAATTAAATATTCCAAGTGCTTTTTTAAATTTTTTTTTGTACTTTTCAGAAGGATAATCCCGAGCAGAACCTGCAAAAGCAGCAGCAGCAAAGGGAAGATTTCCAATGGCTGCGGGTCAAAGTGAAGGTGAGGAGAGGGAATTTTGGGGGGTTTTTCTCAGTCCAAAATGCAGAATTTTTGGGATTTCCGCTAGGCTCCCATCAGCATTCCCATGAAATCCGAGCCGCTCTGGATGGTGAGGGCAGCCCCCGAGCTGTTGTCCACGAAGATGGAGGTGTACTGCCCGGCCTGAGGGGGACATTCGGGGGGAAAATGGGGATTTTTGACACGTTCCGAAAGGGGAAAATGTCATTTGGGCAGAGGGAATTGGGCTGGATCCGTGTTGGGGTGGGGCTGGGAACCAGGAGGTGTTCTTATCAAATCTTTTATCAAAGCCTTTATCATTTATCGAATCTTTTATCGAATCTTTTATCAAATCCTTAATCGGATCCTTAATCGAATCCTTAATTGAATCCTTAATCGAATCCTTAATCAAAGCCTTAATCAAAGCCTTTATCAAAGCCTTTATCAAATATTTAATCAAAACTTTTATCAAATCCTTTATCAAATCTTTTCTTGAATCCTTTATCGAATCTTTTATCAAATCCTTTATAAAATCCTTAATCAAATCCTTTATCAAATATTTAATCGAAACCTTTATCAAATCCTTTATCAAATCCCTTATAAAATCCTTAATCAAATCCTTAATCAAAGCCTTCATCAAATCCTTAATCAAATCCTTAATAAATATTTTATCAAATATTTTATCGAATATTTTATCAAATCCTTTATAAAATCTTTTATCAAATCCTTTATCAAATCCTTTGTCAAATCTTTTATCGAATTTTTATCAAATCCTTTATGAAATTATTTATCAAATCCTTTAACTCTAAAACCCCAAAATTTCCCACCCCCTCCCCTCCTCTGGGACAGATCCGGGACAATTCCGTGTCCTTCCCGGAGATTTGGGGCAGGAATTCCCCGTTCTCGGGGCCTCACCTGCAGCTGCAGCAGCCCCTGGACGTGAACGGTGAAGATTTTGCTGTTGCTCTCCAGCCCAGCGATGACTTCCAGGGACCTGAGAGGAGAAAGGAGCCGATGGAACCCCTCAGGACACCCCAGGGGATTCCAGGAAGGATTTCCCTGGGAATCTCCTTGGGAATCGCAGCGGTTGGAGCCAGAAAAGGTGAATTTTGGGCTGGAATTTTGGTGTTTGGGAAGGGTTTAAAGCCAGGCTGGAGCAGGTGGAAGGTGGCCAATGGGAATGGGAAGATCTTTAAGGGCCATTCCATAAATCCATAATTCCGTAATTCCACAAATCCATAATTCCACAAATCCATAATTCCGTAATTCCACAAATCCATAATTCCAGAAATCCATAATTCCATAATTCCACGATTCCACAATTCAATAATTCCATGATTCCACAACTCATAATCCCAATTTTCCATCATTCCATAACTCCATAATTCATAGTTCCATAATTCCATGGCTCTATGATTCCACAATTCAACAATTCCATTATTCAATCATTCCATAATTCTATAATTCCACAATTAATAATTCCATTATTCCATAATTCAATTATTCCATAATCCCATTATTTCAAAAGTCCATAATTCATAATTTAATTATTCCATAATTGTATAATTCTGGAATTCAACAATTCCATAAATCAATAAATGAATCATTCATAATTCCATAATTCAATCATTCCACAATTCAATAATTCCATGATCCCATAATTCAATAATTCATAATTCCATAATTCCATTTTTGGGGGAGAAGAATTTGAGGGATTTGAGATTTTTGGTGGAGGATTTTGAGTTTTTTGGGGTTTTTGGGGGGGAGGATTTTGAGGGTTTTTGGGGGAGGATTTTGAGGTTTTGGGGTTTTTTTGGGGGGGAAGATTTTGAGATCAGGGATAGAACACAAACAAAACCAATTCAATAACAATAAAACAACAACAATAATAAATCAATAATAATAATAATAACAATTCCATAATTGTGCCACAGCTCAAAATCCAGGCAGAGCTTTTTATCCCCCCCTCCCAGGTCATTTTTTTGGATCAAGGAGATCCAGAATTCCCCATCCCCGAACCCAACCCAACTCCTTCCTGTGGGATCCAGGATTTGGGACACCCACAACCAGCTCAGCCCAGTCAAACCCAGCTCCAAACTCCCAGCGCCCGCTCAGAATTATTCCTCCCTCCCCGCCCAAAGTTGTTTTTCCTCCTTTTCCCAATTAAACCAACCCCTTTCCACCTTCTCATTGCTTTTTCTTTCTTTTCCTGCGAGTTCCGACGTGTTTTTTGGTTTTTTTTTCCCGGAGAAATGAGGATTTGGAGGCTTTTGGCACCACCTGAGCCGGGGTTTGTCACATCCTGCCGCCATCCCGCCGCCCTGGGCACTTCCCTCTGCTCCACTCCGAGTTTCCAGAGCTCATCCCAAAGCCCTGGGGGCTTTTTCCAGCCCCGTGGATGGATGGATGGATGGATGGATGGATGGAGCTGGTGGGTGGGTGATGAAATTCCACAGGAAATTCCACAGGGAGTGTGTCCGGGCAGGCTCCTGACGGAGCTTTTGCCGTGCCAGCCACGCTCTGCTGCTGCTGGGGTGTGCCACAATCCATCCTGATCACTGAAACCCATCCCAAATCCATCCTGATTGCTCTGGGATCCATCCCAAATCCATCCTGATCACTGAAATCCATCCCAAATCCATCCTGATTGCTCTGGGATCCATCCCAAATCCATCCTGATCGCTCTGGGATCCATCCCAAATCCATCCTGGTCACTGAAATCCATCCTGATTGATCTCCTGGCACTGAGATCTGTCCCAAATCCATCCTGATCACTGTGGGATCCATCCCAAATCCATCCTGGTCACTGAAATCCATCCTGGTCACTGAAATCCATCCCAAATCCATCCTGATTGATTGCTCTGGGATCCATCCCAAATCCATCCTGATTGCTCTGGGATGTGTCTCAAATCCATCTTGATCACTGTGGGATCCATCCCAAATCCATCCTGATCATTCATATCCATTCTGATCGCTCTGAGAGGTGTCCCAAATCCATCCTGATCATTGAAATCCATCCTGATCACTCTGGGATCTGTCCCAAATCTATTCTGATTGATCTGAGATCTGTCCCAAATCCATCCTGATAATTTAAATCCATCCTGATTGATCTCCTGGCACTGAGATCTGTCCCAAATCCATCCTGATTGCTCTGAGATGTGTCTCAAATCCAACCTGATCATTTAAATCCATCCTGATCACTCTGAGATCTGTCCCAAATCTATCCTGGTCACTTTGGGATGTATCCAAAATCCATCCTGATCACTCAAACCCATCCTGATCCCTCTGGGATCTATCCCAAATCCATCCTGATCATTCAAATCTGTCCTGATTGCTCTGGGATGTGTCCCAAATCCATCCTGATCACTCTGAGAGGTGTCCAAAATCCATCCTGATCACTCAAACCCATCCTGATCCCTCTGGGATCTGTCCCAAACCCATCCTGATTTTGCTCTCTTGGCACTGGGATCTCTCCCAAATCCATCCTGACCACTCAATTATCAGTAATTATCTGGTAATTATTTCTCACTATAAATCACAGCAATTTAGATGCACGATGTTTTATTTAGGTGATTCATTACCGTCAGTAATAATTCATTTCTCCTATTTCCCAACCAACCCATAGAAATAACAGTAACTTGGATGCATTCTTTCCTATTCAGGCAATTAAACATTACCATTAAATAATTAATTACCGATAATGTTTCATAATTTCCCCTATAAACAGCACCAATCTTTAGGCAATCGACGCTCAGAAGTTAAAACTCAGAATTGAGGGAAGCCTGAGGGCCGCTCTGCAGAGCAGCTCGACAGGAATTTATGACCAAAAAACCCCAATTTTGGTGAATTTTATCTCCCGAAGCTGGCTGAAATACCGGGAAACTCGGGAAAATTGGAAGAGGGTTGTCCCCAAAGCCCTGGGGTGACTCACATGTGTCTGTGGCACAGGGACTCGATGCAGATCAACACCCTCACCGTGTCCCTGGCCCGCAGCTGCCCTCTGCTCTTCAGCTCGCTGTGGTCTGCCAAAAAAGAGCAGGAAAACCGTCAGAATTCCCTAAAAAATGTAATCCTGGGATCTGGGCTCCAGAGGGGCCCCAGCAGCCTGGGCCTGGCGGGGTTTGGGGCTGTGGAAGGTGACAGAAGGTTCCTCCACATCCCGTGGGGACAAAGGCGATGGATCCGAGGTGGATCCCTCAGTGATGGGACCTCTGGGATAATGGATTTAGAAAGGGGATCTGAGGTGGATCCCTCAGTGATGGAACCTCTGGGATAATGGATTTGGAAAGGGGATCTGAGGTGGATCCATCAGTGATGGGACCTCTGGGATAAGGGATTTGGAAAGGGGATCCGAGGTGGATCCATCAGTGAGGGGACCTCTGGGATAATGGGTTTGGAAAGGGGATCCGAGGTGGATCCATCAGTGATGGGACCTCTGGGATAAGGGATTTAGAAAGGGGATCTGAGGTGGATCCATCAGTGATTTAAACCTCTGGGATAATGGATGTAGAAAGGGGATCTGAGGTGCATCCATCAGTGATGGGACCTCTGGTCCTGGTGCTATATCCATGTTTTCCCTGGATGCAGGGGGTTCTCCAGGGGGTTCTCCAGGGGGATCAGGGTCCAAGGGGGCTCAGGGGATTCTCTAGGGGTTCCAGGGGGCTCAGAGGGCTCTCCAGGGGGCTCAGGGTGTTCTCCAGGGGTTCCCCAGGGGGTTCCAGGGGGTTCCCCAGGGGTTCTCAGGGGGCTCCAGGGGGCTCAGGATCCAAGGGGGTTCCAGGGGGATCAGGGTCCCAGGAGGCTCAGGGGGTTCTCCAGGGTTTCCAGGGGGGTCCCAGGAGGTTCTCCAGGGGGTTCTCCAGGGGGATCAGGGTCCAAGGAGGTCCCAGGAGGTTCTCCAGGGGGATCAGGGGGTTCTCAGGGGGTTCCAGGGGGTTCCCCAGGGGTTCCTGGGGGGTTCTCCAGGAGGATCAGGGGGTTCTCAGGGGGTTCCAGGGGTTCCAGGGGTTCCCAGGGCAGCGCTCACCGATGTGGACGTTGGCTGAGAACTGGAAGATGCCGCCCACGGGCGCGGTGAAGCGGCCGGTGAGCAGGTCCAGCCCCGAGCCCCGCAGGAAGGCGCCCTTGGCCAGGGGCTGTGGGGAGAGAGAGCCCGGGGTGAGCCCAAATCCGGCCTGGGGTGAGCCCAAATACAGCCCGGGGTGACCCTAAATATGGCCCGGGGTGACCCCAAATACAGCCCGGGGTGACCCCAAATCCCTGTGCTGATCCCAAATCCCTGGGCTGATCTTGTATCCCTGAGCTCCTCCGGGCTCCATCCCTGCTCTGATCCCAAATTTATCACTGCACCGTTCACAAATCCATCCCTGAGCTGATCTTCAATCCTGAATCCCTGTGCTGCTCCTAAATTCATCCCCTGGGCTGATCCCAAATCCCTGCTCTGATCCCAAACCCCGCCCTGATCCCAAACCCCCGCTCTGATCCCAAACCCCTGCACTGATCCCAAACCCCTGCTCTGATCCCAAACCCCCGCGCTGATCCCAAACCCCCGCTCTGATCCCAAACCCCTGTGCTGATCCCAAATCCCTGTGCTGATCCCAAACCCCTGCTCTGATCCCAAACCCCCGCGCTGATCCCAAACCCCCGCTCTGATCCCAAATCCCTGTGCTGATCCCAAACCCCTGCTCTGATCCCAAACCCCCGCTCTGATCCCAAATCCCCGCTCTGATCCCAAACCCCTGCTCTCATCCCAAACCCCTGCTCTCATCCCAAACCCCTGCTCTCATCCCAAAGCCCCGAGCCTCTCCCGGCCCCACATTCCCCTTTTCCCGAGGGCACAATCCCGACCCAGCCGTGTCCCGTCCCGAGCCTCCCACCGCAGCTCCGACCCGGGAAAATCCGGGAAGGATTTGGGCACCTGAGGCTTGGGAAGCAGCAGCCCACGCTGCTGGGATGCCTTAATTAGCCCCATTTCCCCTGCTAATTAACGAGGCGGCAGCTCTCCCTCCTGCCCTGCCCACGCCACAGGGCTGGATCCCAAAAATTTGGGAAAAATCCAGGAATTCACCACCAAATCCTTCCCCTTCGGCCACTTCCCCAGGGATTTCCATTTTGGGGGAAGGTCTGGGCTGAGGCGGGGATCCTCAGGGAGCCAAGGGAAGAGCCGGAGATGCTCCACACCCTTTCCCGGGATGACTCCGGGAATCCCTCACCGACTGGAAGTTCTGCAGCTCCACCAGCGTCTTCTTGTCCACCACCACGGGCGACTGCAGCTTGCAGTGGAACGCCTCTTCCACGGGGCGCTGCGCTGGGAATTCCTGCAGCGACAGCAGCAGCGGGGGCACGGGGCTGGGATGGGATGGGAGGGGCAGGGAGGCCCGGTGCTCCATGGCCTCTGCGGGAAAAAAGGGAATAAAAATAAATTAAATAAATAAAATTAAATAAAATCTTCATTTAAGGGTTTGGCCATTCCTGTTCCTGTGAGTGGAAGCTCCTGTATGAACAGCAGCAGAGGGCTGGGAGCGCCAGGGAGGCTCGGTGCTCCATGGCCTCTGCGGGAAAAAATTAAATAAAATAAATAAAATAAATAAAATTGAGTAAAATTCTAATTTATGTGAATTATGAGAATTTATGTGAATTTATGTGAATTTATGTGAATGGAAGCTCCTGCAGGGACAGCAGAGGGCTGGGCTGGGCGCACCAGGGAGGCCCGGTGCTCCATGGCCTCTGCGGGAAAAAAGGGAATAAAATAAAATAAAATAAATAAAATTAAATAAAGTCTTCATTTAGGGGTCTATTCCTGTGAATGGAGGCTCCTGCAGGGACAGCAGCAGTGGGCTGGGCTGGGCTGAGATGGCCAGGGAGGGTCGGTGCTCCATGGCTTCTGGGGGGAAAAAGTTAAATAAAATAAATAAAATTAAATAAGATTAAATAAAACTCTAGTTTATGTGAATTATGTGAATTTGTGTGAATTTATGTGAGTGGAAGCTCCTGCAGGGACAGCAGCAGGGGCAGTGGGCTGGGAGGGTGAGGGAGGGTCAGTGCTCCATGGCTTCTGGGGGAAAAAGGGGAATAAAATAAAATAAAATAAAAATAAAATAAAATAAAATAAAATAAAAAAAGAAAACAAAATAAAAATAAGATAAAATAAAATAAAAGGAAATATAATAAAATTAAAATAAAATAAAATAAAAATAAAATTAAAATAAAAAATAAAATAAAATAAAATAAAATAAATCAAATCTTTATTTAGGGGTCTGGCCCATGGAACCATTAACGTGCAGTTGGGATTCTGCACTCGGACATTCAGTTTGAGCCCAGCAGCCCCAAGGGGGAAAAAACCATTTCTGTTTGATTTCTTTGATTTGTCCTGGTGCTTCACCAAAACAAAGCTCTTCCAAACTTTAATGAATATATTTTTGGTGAGGAATCTTTAATGTTTTTTAACATTTTTTCTTTTTTTACCTTTTAAGATCTCCTTGAACTCCTGCAGAAGAATTTCCCTGGTGATTTCAGCCCCGGGAGCTCCTGGAGGTCCTTGAGGTCCAGGAGGTCCTGGAGGTCCAACCAAACCTCGCTGAAAGAACAAACAAAATAAAGAAAAAAAATCAAAAAAAAAATCAGGATTAAACCAGAGAAATGACAGAAAATCCCACAGGGGGAAATCAGCAAAAAAATAAAATTCCTGTGTCCTCAAATTAACCACGTGGAGCAAAAATAATTAAAAAAAAAACCCTCCAAGATTGTCCAAGCAGCAAAGTGCCGCATGAACGAGCGACTCTCGGCTCGTTAATTCCAAATAAATCATTTGTCTGCACCTCCATTAATTTGTCCTTTGGGACGGGGAGGCCTCGGGTTTGATCTTTGCTGTTTTTTCGTGTTCTGTGGTGCCCAGGGGACAGCTCTGAGCTCACAGTCAGTGTCACTCAGCTCTGCACACAGCAGGGACACAAAACAAACCCTTTTCCTGCTGGGAACGACAACTGGGACAAGATTTCAGGGTCGGGAATTCACAACCCGCAGCTGGAATTGGATAATTAAAGCAAAATATGCAAATGGACCAAAATTTATAAAAGTGTGAGAGGCCTGCGACTGATCGTCCGTTTTGTGACCATCTTGTGACCATCTTGCGACCATTTTGGGTCCACTTTGTGCCCTTTTGTCCCCATTTTGGGTCCATTTTGTGTCCATTTTGTGACCATTTTTTGGCCATTTTAGGTCCATTTTGGGTCCATTTTTTGACTATTTTTTGGGCCCATTTTGGATCCATTTTGTGCCCATTTTTTTGTGCCCGTTTTGTGCCCATTTTGTGCAAATTTTGTGCCCATTTCGTGCCCATTTTGGGTCCATTTTTTGGCTATTTTTTGGGCTCATTTTGGGTGCATTTTTTGCCCATTTTGTGCCCAATTTGTGACCATTTTGAATCCATTTTGTGCCTATTTTCGGGTCCATTTTGTGCCCATATTGTGCCCATTTTTTGCCCAATTTTGTGCCCATTTTGTGCCCATTTTTTGTGCCCATTTTTTGTGCCCATTTCGTGCCCATTTCGTGCCCATTTCGTGCCCATTTCGTGCCCATTTCGTGCCCATTTTTTCCCATTTTTGTGCCCATTTTTATGCCAATTTTGTGCCCATTTTTTGCCCATTTTGGATCCACCTTGGGTCTAACCCTGGCCAGGCCCTGTCCTGCCCACGCTGTATCCTAAAACCCTTTCAATCAACAAATCAATCCTTTATTTTCCTCCCTCTGTCCAGCCTGTTCCAGCTCGGCCTCATCAACACTTTCCCCTTTACCTCTTAGAAGAAGAAGAAAAAAAAAAACAAACAAACATGAATTTCATTTTAACCGAGCTGAAAAACAACCCCAAAAAACCCAAAAAAACCCCCAAAAAAACCCAAAACAACAAACCCTGACCTAATCCAAGAGCAGCTGATTCCAAATTCCCACACTCAAACTCCTCCAAAAATGAAGAAATTAAATTAAAAAAAAAACAACAAAAAAAGAAAAAAATAAAAGAAAAAAGAAAGAAAACCACCAATAATCTCACCAATTTCTTGTCTTTCCCTTTGCATCTCCTCTTGGAATGGTTGCCGTCGTCCGGGCGGTGCACGAAGGAGATCCAGGTCCTGCGGGGGTCTGTGATCCGGGGGTCTGCAGCCTCCAGCAGCTGAGGGGACACCAGGGCGAGGCTTCAGGGGCCTCAGGGGATCCAAAAACCAACCCCAGCCCAGCATCACTTGGAGCCTTTTTAACCCGAGAGCTCAAAAAGTCCCTCAAAAGGTCTTTCTGTCCTCTGATAATCCTCTGGAATTCTGTGGAAAACTCGCCCAAAGTGCTCAAAGGATCCAAAAAATCCAGCCCAGGATCATTTTGATCCTTTTTGGGGATATTTGAGGGGTCAGGAAGAGCCAAGAGATCTGAAAATCCCTCTGAGATCTTTTCCTAATCCTCCGGAATTCCATGGAAAACTCACCCAAGGTGCTCAGAGGATCAAAAAAAACCCAGCCCAGGCTGATCTTGGTGCTTTTGGGGGATATTTGAGGGGTCAGGAAGAGCCAAGAGATCTGAAAATCCCTCAGAGAACTCCCATTCCTCTGATAATCCTCTGGAATTCCATGGAAAACTCACCCAAGGTGCTCAAAAGATCCAAAAAATCCCAGCCCAGGATCATTTTGATCCTTTTTGGGAGGACATTTGAGGGACCAGAGTCCCTCAGATCTTTTTCCAGCTGCTGGAATTCCCATTCTTCTGATAATCCTCTGGAATTCCGTGGAAAACTCACCCAAAGTGCTCAAAAGATCCAAAAATCCCAGCCCAGGATCATTTTGAGCCTTTTGGGGGGATATTTGAGGGGTCAGGAAGAGCCAAGAGATCTGAAAATCCCTCTGAGATCTTTTTCTAATCCTCTGGAATTCCATAGAAAACCCACCCAGATATTCAGAGGATGTTAAAAAATCCAGGATTTTGGGTTTTTTTGGGGAGAATTTCATGGAGCAGAAAGGTTTTTACAGCCCCAAAGCGGAACTATTTACTCCAAAATTCACTGTGGTCATAGAATACCTCAGCACATCCCAAAAAATCAGCAGGAAAAAATGGATTTTTTTAATGGGAAATTGATGGAAAATGGGAATTTTTCATTTTTAATGGGAATTTTCATGGATCAGAAAGGTTTTTACAGCCCCAAACCTGAACTAATTACTCCAAAATTCAGTGTGGTCATAGAATACCTCAGCACATCCCAAAAAATCAGCAGGAAAAATGGATTTTTTAATGGGAGAATTAAAGGAAAATGGGAATTTTATGGGGATTTTCATTTTTAATGGGAATTTTGGTGGATCAGAAAGGTTTTTAGAGCCCCAAACCTGCCCAACCTGAACCAATTACCGGGAATATTCCCGGCGGCAGCCCAATTGTTCCCGAATTTGTGGGGAATTTTTGGCATTCCCGGCTCGTCCCTCCGTCGCCGTGGCAACTGCCAGCCCCGATGGCGCTGATCAAAGGGCGGCCCCGAGGTCACCCCCGAGGGGACAAATTTGTGTCACCGGGGTTGGGGATGTGTTCCCTCCTCACCGCCCTGACCGAGCCCCGTCCCAAAAACGGGATGGGAAATCCCAAAAACGGGACGGGAAATCCCAAAATCGGGATGGGAAATCCCAAAATCGGGATGGGAAATCCCAAAATCGGGAAATCCCAAAAACGGGACGGGAAATCCCAAAAACGGGACGGGAAATCCCAAAAACGGGATGGGAAATCCCAAAAACGGGACGGGAAATCCCCAAAACGGGATGGGAAATCCCAAAATCGGGACGGGAAATCCCAAAATCGGGACGGGAAATCCCAAAAACGGGACGGGAAATCCCAAAAAACGGGAAATCCCAAAAACGGGATGGGAAATCCCAAAATCGGGATGGGAAATCCCAAAATCGGGACGGGAAATCCCAAAAACGGGACGGGAAATCCCAAAAACGGGACGGGAAATCCCAAAAAACGGGACGGGAAATCCCAAAAAACGGGACGGGAAATCCCAAAAACGGGATGGGAAATCCCCAAAACGGGAAATCCCAAAAACGGGACGGGAAATCCCAAAAACGGGACGGGAAATCCCAAAAACGGGATGGGAAATCCCCAAAAACTGCTGAGAATTCCTCAAAATTTGCTCTGAAATCCCAAAAACTGCTCTGAATTCCTCAACATTTGCTCTGAAATCCCCAAACCCTGATCCAAAATCCCAAACCCTGATCTTAAATACCCAAAATTTGCTCTGAAATCCCAAAATTTGCTCTGAAATCCCCAAACCTGCTCTGAAATCCCCAAAATCTGCTTTGAAAACCCCAAAATCTGATCTGAATTCCCAAAAATATGCTCTGAAATCCCCAAAATTTCCTCTGAAACCCCAAAATCTGATCTGAAATCCCCAAATCTGATTTGAATTCCCAAAAGCTGCTCAGAATTCCTCAAAACCTGCTCTGAAATCCCAAAATCTGCTCTGAAACCCCAAAATCTCCTCTGAAATCCCAAATCCCTCTGCTATTCCCCAAAAAATCCGCCCCCAAATATCCATCCCAAAGGATTCCAAAGCACTGGAAGTTCCCAATCCGGAGAAAATCCTCAAAATTAACCCAAAAATCCTAATTAATTCTACAAATTAACCTGGAAAACGCAGGATAATCCCCAAAATTACCCCAAAAAACCCAAATTAATTCCCCATTTCCACCTGGAAAAAGCAGGGAAATCCCCAAATTAGCCCCCAAAATCCAATTAATTCTACAAATTAACCCGGAAAATGGAGGGAAATTCCCAAAATTACCCCAAAAAATCCAATTAATTTTACAAATTAACCTGGAAAATGCAGGAAAATCCCCAAATTACCCCCCAAAATCCAAATAATTCTACAAATTAACCCGGAAAACGCAGGAAAATCCCCAAAATTAACTCAAAAAATCCGAATTAATTCCCCATTTCTGCCTGGAAAACGCAGGAAAATCCCCAAAATTAACCCAAAAAATCCAATTAATTCTACAAATTAACCCGGAAAACGGAGGGAATTCCCAAAATTACCCCCAAAAATCCAAATTAATTCCCAATTTCCGCCTGGAAAAAGCAGAAAAATCCCCAAAATTAACCCAAAAAACCCAATTAATTCCCGATTTCCGCCTGGAAAAGGCAGGGAAATCCCCTCCCAGGGCGGGATAAGTTCAGGACTCGCTCAGGACCCACCTTGGGCTGCTCCTGGCCGTTGGCCAGGGACGTGTTCAGGGGCTCTGGGGGCTCCTTCCTGCCCTTCCTGTCCCTCCTGGCCGCTGTCACCGCCGGGGGACACAGCTGGGGACACAGCAGCCACAGCAGCAGCCACAGGCAGCACCCCATCGTGGGGAGGGGGATAAAAATAAACCGGATTTGTGTCCCAAAAAAATCTGGATTTATTAATGTAAGGTCAAGGAACCAGGTGGGAAATGGTTCAGGACCCAAAAAAAATCGGATTTGTGTCCAAAATAAATCTGAATTAACCAAGTCAGGATCAAAGAGCCAGGTGGGAAATCCTCGAGGATTAAAAAAATCAAATTGTGTCCTAAAAAAATCTGAATTTATCAGGGTGGGGTCAAGGAACCAGGTGGGAAATGGTTCAGGACCCAAAAAAATCGGATTTGTGTCCAAAAAAATCTGGGTTTATTAATGTGAGGTCAAGGAACCAGGTGGGAAATGGTTCAGGACCCAAAAAAAATCGGATTTGTGTCCAAAAAAAATCTGGATTTATTAATGTAAGGTCAAGGAACCAGGGGAAATGGTTCAGGACCAAAAAAAATCGGATTTGTGTCCGAAAAAAATCTGGGTTTATTAATGTGAGGTCAAGGAACCAGGTGGGAAATGGTTCAGGACAAAAAAAATCGGATTTGTGTCCGAAATAAATCTGAATTAACCTGGTCGGGATCAAGGAGCCAGGTGGGAAATCCTCGAGGATTAAAAAAATCAGATTTTTGTCCTAAAAAAATCTGGATTTATTAGGGTGGGGTCAAGGAACCAGGTGGGAAATGGTTCAGGGCCAAAAAAATTGGATTTGTGTCCAAAAAAATCTGGATTTATTAGGGTGAGGTCAAGGAACCAGGTGGGAAATGGTTCAGGACCCAAAAAAAATCGGATTTGTGTCCAAAATAAATCTGAATTAACCAAGTCAGGATCAAGGAGCCAGGTGGGAAATCCTCGAGGATTAAAAAAATCAGATTTTTGTCCTAAAAAATCTGGATTTATTAGGGTGGGATCAAGGACTCAGGTGGGAAATCCTCAAGGATTAAAAAAATCGGATTTGTGCCCCAAAAAAAGCTGAATTTATTAAGTTAGGCTCAAGGAGTCCGGTGGGAAATGGTTCAGGACAAAAACAATTTGATTTGTGTCCCAAAAAAAATCTGAATTAACCTGGTCGGGATCAAGGAGCCAGGTGGGAAATCCTCGAGGATTAAAAAAAAAAATCAGATTTTTGTCCTAAAAAATCTGAATTTATTAGGTCAGGATCAAGGAACCAGGTGGGAAATGGTTCAGGACCAAAAAAAAATCGGATTTGTGTCCCAAAAAATCCAAATTTATTAGGCCAGGATCAAGGAGTCCAGTCGGAAATCCTCAAGGAATAAAAAAAATTGGATTTTTGTCCTAAAAAATCTGAATTTATGAGGTGGGGATCAAGGAATCCGGTGTGAAATCCTTAAGGACCAAATAAAACCCCCCAAAATCCGAATTAAATAAGTGAAGATGAAGGAGCCGGGTGTGAAATACTCCGGAAGTGAAGGAAAATTGGATTTGTGTCCAAAAATCCCAAATTTATCAGGGTGGGATCAAGGAGTCGGGTGGGAAACGCTTCGGGACTGAGAAAAATCAGATTTTTTTCCCAAAAATATCCCGATTTATCAAGTCAGGATCGAGGAGTCCGGTGTGAAATGGTTCAGGAGCAAACGAAAACCAGAATTAATCCGAATTAACGTGGTCAGGATCAAGATGTAAAATCCTTCAGGATGAAAGAAAAATCAGATTTGTGTCCAAAGAATCCCAATTTATTAGGTCAGGGTCAAGGAGTCGGGTGTAAAATGGTTCAGGAGCAAAAAAAAATCGGATTTTTTTGTCCAAAAAAAATTCCAAATGAACCAGGTCAGGGTCAAGGAGCCGGGTGTGAAATCCTCCAGGAGCAAGAAAATAACAAATAAAAAAATAAAAAATAATAAAAACAATTCAGATTTGTCCCTGAAATAAATCCAAAATGAAGCGGGTGAGAAATGTCCAAGAGGTCACCAAGAAAAAGAAAAATAAAAAAAAAATCGGATTTTTGTCCAAAAAAAATCCCAAATGAACCAAATCAGGCTCGAGGAGCCGGGTGGGAATTCCTCCAGGAACAAGAAAAACCCAAAGAAATCCAAATGAACGGGGTGAGCAGGAGCCCTTCAAAAATAACAAAAAATCCGAATTTCTGAAGGGTCCGAGGGAAATTCTTCAGGATCAAAAAAATCCCCTGGATTTGTGTCCAAAAAAATCCGAATTTCTGGAGGATCTGAGAGAATTTTTTCAGGATCAAAAAATAAATTTGGATTTGTAAAAATTTCCCCTGGATTTGTGTCCAAAAATATCCAAATTTCCGAAGGATTTGAGGGAAATCCTTCAGGATCAAAATGAAAAAATCTGGATTTGTGTCAAAAAAATCCGAATTTCTGAAGGATCTGAGAGAAATTTTCAGGATAAAAAAAAAATTGGATTTGTAAAAATTTCCCCTGGATTTGCGTCCAAAAGAATTCCAAATTTCCGAAGGATCTGAGAGAAATTTTTCAGGATCAAAATGAAAAAAATCCGGATTTGTGTCCAAAAAAAATCCAAATGTCTGAAGGATCCAAGGGAATTTTTTCAGGATCCAAAAAAATAAAATATCTGGATTTGTAAAAAATCCCCCTGGATTTGTGTCCAAAAGAATTCCAAATTTCCGAAGGATCCGAGAGAAATTCTTCAGGATCAAAATTAAAAAATCCGGATTTGTGTCCAGAAAAATCCCAATTCCGAACGATGCCGGCGGCTCCTCGGGGATGGGAACTCTGGAATTCCGAATTTCTGTGGGATCCTGGATCTGCCGGGAGCTTCCCAGGAATTCCTGAGGGTCTGGAATTCCTCTGGAGCTGAGGAGCTGCTCCAGGCCCCTAAAGCCGCCTTCAAACTGGTTTTAAAGCGACTCAACGCCCCAAAAATCTGGTTTAAAACGCCTCCAAATCTGGCTTGAAACTGGTTTCGCTCCGCTTCCCTAAATCCGGTTTAAAACTGGTTTTAAGGGCAGTCAGGGTCCCCAAAATCCACCTTGAAACTGGTTTTAAAGACACCCAGCACCCCAAAAATCTGGTTTAAAGTGCCCTTAAATCCGGATTGAAACTGGTTTTATTCTGCCCCCCTAAATGGGGATTCAAACTGGTTCTAAGGGCACTCAGGGCCCCCCAGAATCCGGTTTGAAACTGGTTTTAAAGGCGCTCAGGGCCCCCAAAATCAGGTTTGAAACTGGTTTTGTTCTGTCCCTTCTGACCCTCTTAATCCGGTTTGAAACTGGTTTTATTTTGTCCCCCTAAATGGGGCTTCAAACTGGTTTTAAGGACGCTCAGGGCCCCCCAAATCCAGCTTGAAACCGGTTTTATTCTGCACTTTCTGCCCCCCTTAATCCAGTTTGAGACTGGTTTTACTCTGCTCCCCTAAATCCGGCTTAAAACTGGTTTTAAGGGCGCTCAGGGCACCCAAAATCAGGCTTGAAACTGGTTTCCTTCTGTCCTCTCTGCTTCCCCCAAATCGATTTAAAACTGGTTTTATTCTGTCCCTTCTGACCCCCTTAATCCGGTTTGAAACTGGTTTTACTCTGCCCCCCAAAATCGGGTTTGAAACTGGTTTTAAAGGCGCTCAGGGCCCCCAAAATTGGGTTTGAAACTGATTTTATTCTGTCCCTTCTGACCCCCTTAATCCAGTTTGAAACTGGTTTTACTCCGCCCCAAAAAAATCGGGTTTGAAACTGGTTTTAAAGGCGCTCAGGGCCCCCAAAATTGGATTTGAAACTGGTTTTAAAGGCGCTCAGGGCCCCCAAATTCGGGCTCAGAACTGGTTTTAAAGGTCCCGGAAGGTGCAGAGATCCCAGCGCCGCTGCCCCAGGGAGAAATCCTCATCCTGCCCTCGGCATTCCGGGGAATTGGGATCCCGGGGAACATCTGAGCCGCCCAGCCTCGTGGAGATCCTGAAATCCAGTCCCCAGATCCCCCAAAAACAAATCCCTCAGATCCCAAAAAATAATCCCCCAGGTCCCAAAAATAAATCTCTCACACCCCCAAAAAGAAATCCCTCAGATCCCAAAAAATAAACCCCCAGATCTAAAAATAAATCTCTCACACCCCCAAACCAAATCCCTCAGATCCTAAAAACAAATCCTTCAGATCCTAAAAAACAAATCCATCAGATCCCCAAAAAAACAAATCCCTCAGATCCCAAAAAATAATCCCCCAGATCCAAAAATAAATCTCTCACACCCCAAAAAACAAATCCCTCAGATCCTAAAAACAAATCCTTCAGATCCTAAAAAAAATTCCATCAGATCCCCAAAAAAACTCAGATCCTAAAAAACAATCCCTCAGATCCTAAAAAATCCCTCAGATTCTAAAAAACAAATCCCTCACACCCCCAAAAATCCTTCAGATCCCCCAAAAACAAATCTCTCAGATCTCAAAAACAAATCCCTCAGATCCCCAAACCCCAAATCCCTCAGATCCCAAAAAACAAATTCATCAGATCCCCAGAAAAAAAAAAAAATCCCTCAGATTCCCCCCAAAATCCCTCACACACACCCCCAAAAATCCTTCAGATCTCCCCCAAAAAATCCTTCTGATCCCAAAAACCAAACCCCTCACACCCCTAAAAAACAAATTCCCCAAACCCCAAAATCCCGCAGTTCCTAAAAACCAAATGCCTCAGATCCACCCCCAAAAATCCCTCAGATCCCAAAAAGCAAATCCCTTACACCCCAAAAAGCAAACCCTTCAGATCCTAAAAAACAAACCCTTCAGATCCCAAAAGACAAATCCTTTAGACCCCCCCCCAAAATTCCTTCAGATCTCCCTAAAAAATCCTTCAAATCCCCAACCCCAAATCCCTCACTTCCCAAAAATCAAACCTCTCAGATTCCAAAAGACAAATCCTTTAGACCCCCTCCCCCCCAAAATTCCTTCAGATCCCCAATCCCAAATCCCTCAGATCCCAAAAAACAAACCCCTCAGATCCCCCTCAAAATCCTTCAGATCCCAAAACCCAAATCCCTCACTTCCCAAAAATCAAACCTCTCAGATCCCAAAAAACAAATTCCTCAGATCCCAAAAAACAAATCCCTCAGATCCCCCCAAAAATTCCTCCGGATCCCCAAAACCCCAAACCCCTGACAGCCCGAACCCCTCAGATCCCGAAATTCCAGCGGTGGGGAAGCGAAACCTCCGCGGCGGAGTCCATGAGGAAGGAGCAGGTGAAGTTTTCCCAAAGTTTCTGGGGTTTTTTTTCCCCCCTCTCTAAGGACGAGTAGCAAATCCCGGAGCTGTCAGGGATTTCACATCCCCATCCTCCTCTGCGGGCAGAATTCCAGAGAAAATTCCCGGCAGAATTCCAGAGGAAACTCCCGGTAAAACCCCCGGAGGAATTGCAGGTAGAAGAATTCCCGGCAGAAGAATTCCCGGCGGAATTCCCGATTTTCCCGAGGCTCTGACTCCTCCCGGCGTCTCCTTTCCCCGAGGAGTTGCCATCAACTCCAAGGAAAAAAAAAAAACAGGGGAAAAAAAAAAAGGAGGAGGAGCCGGTAATGAGCTGTCAGAGCTCCTCTGCTCACATTCCCGAGAAATTCCCTGCCCACATTCCCATTAAATCCCCACATTCCCAATAAACCCCCACATTCCCGATAAATTCCCTCCCCGCATTCTCATTAAATTCCCTTCCCGCATTCCCATTAAATCTCCACATTCCCATTAAATCTCCACATTCCCAATAAATTCCCTCCCCAACATTCCCATTAAATTCCCATTCCCATTAAATTCCCTCCTCGCATTCCCATTAAATCTCCACATTCCCAATAAATTCCCTCCCTGCATTCCCATTAAATCCCCACATTCCCATTAAATCTCCACATTCCCAATAAATTCCCTTCCCGTATTCCCATTAAATCCCCACATTCCCATTAAATCCCCACATTCCCAATAAAATCCCTCCCTGTATTCCCATTCCCATTAAATCCCCACATTCACATTCCCATTCAATTCCCTGCCCATATTCCCATTAAATTCCCTTCTCGCATTCCCATTAAATCTCCACATTCCTGATAAATTCCCTGCCCACATTCCCATTAAATCTCCACATTCCCATTAAATTCCCAGATAATGGAGCGGCTCCTCCCTTTCGCTATCCCAGGAAAAAAAAAATCGAGGTTTTTGTGTTTTGGTGTTTGTTTTTTTTCCCCCTGGGAATTCTGAGCTCTCACTCGATTGATTTTTTTGGGAATTCTGAGCTCTCACTCGGTTGTTTTGGGGGGTTTTTTTGGGAATTCTGAGCTCTCGGCAGCGCTGGAAATCCGCAGTTTGGGGAGCTCCATCCCCAGCCTGGGTATGGGCGGAATTCCCAGTTTATTCCCAGTTTGGACAGGGCAGAATTCCCAGTTTATTCCCAGTTTGGGATGTCCCATTCCCAGTTTGGACGGGGCAGAATTCCCAGTTCGGGGTGTTCCATGAGGAATTTTCCCAGTTAAAATGACAGAATTCCCAGTTTATTCCCACTTTGGGATGTTCCATTCCCAGTTTGGATGGAGCAGAATTCCCAGTTTATTCCCACTTTAGGATGTTCCATTCCCACTTTGGATTGGGCAGAATTCCCAGTTTATTCCCAGTTTGGGATGTTCAAAATGGGAAAATCCAGCCCCAGGCTCAGTTTAGGAATTCCCAAAATCAAATCCCAGCTGGAATTTTGGGATTTTCTGGGATTTTTGGGCTCATTCCCAGCTCGGCAATATCCAGAATTCCCAAAAAATCGCTCCCAGGGTGGAATTTTTGGGATGTTCTTGAAACCTTTTTTTTATTATTATTTTCTGGGATTTTTTTCCGGGATGTTTGGGATTTTCTGGAATTTTTGGGCTCATTCTCAGCTCGGGAATATCCCAAAATTCCCGATTTCCCGACACGACGGCGCCACCTCGTGGCCGATCCCATAAAAACCCAGCGAAATTCCCGAAAAAACCGGGAAAAAATTCCCAAATTTCTGCCGCTCCCAAATGGGAAATAAGCCGGAAATAATCCCAGCGCTAATTAAGAATTCCTAATTAACGCTAATGAGCCGTTCCTGGTTTGGAGAAGAATTTCCAGGAATTTGGGAATGTTTGGGAGTTTTTATGGAATTAATTCCCTTTTTTTTGGTGGTTTTTCCCACTGGAAATGGGATTTTCCTGCTTTAAAAATCTCATTTTTTTTCCCATTAAAAAATCATTGATTACCCTGATAAAATAATAATTAATTACCAGGAATTACTAATAGAAATTAAAAATTATTCATAATAATGAGTAGGAATGAGCCAATTTTTCCCACTGGAAATGGGCTTTTCCTGCTTTAAAAAATCCAATTTTTCTTCCATTAAAATGTCATCACCTCGTTCATTGATCTCCCTGATAAATTAATCACTAATCACTACCGCTAATAGTAATTAATAATTAATAATGATAAACCTCCAGAAATTTGATTTTTCAGGGGTTTATTTTTATTTCTGAATAAACCACAAACGCGCCGCTGGTGCCGCTCCTCGACCTCGGGGAAAACTCCAGGGAAAAAGGGAAAAATTCCCCCCAAAATTCAATTTTTTATTCCAAAAAAAAAGAAGGTTTCTTTAGGAAAAAAACTCCTCCATTTTTAAATTTGAACCAATTTTCCAGAATGAAGTTTAATTTTTTTTTAATTTTTTCCCCCCTTTTTTTATTCTTTTTTGATGGTTTTTTTTGTTGGTTTTTGTTGTTTTTTTGGGTTTTTTGGGTTTTTTTTTTTTTTTTTTGGTTTTGGGGAAGAGAAAAATCAGGATTTTCCTGAATTCCCCAAAAAAATAAAAATCAACCTCCCTCCAAAATAAAAACCCACGATTTCACCCCGACCTGGGAAGGGCAAAAAACCCCCAAAGTTTCTACCCAAAAAGTCCCTTTAATCCGGAATTAAAAACTCGAGTCAAAATTTGCTGAAGAATTTCCAATTTTCAACCCAAGATGGAGCAGAACCCCACAAACCAAAGTGGGTCACCAACAAAGGTCGGAGTTCCCAACCCAAAATCCCACCACGACCCCAAAAAAACCCCAAATTTCCCAATTAAAAACTCAACGGAGTCAAAATTTGCTGGAGAATTTTCAATTTTCAACCCAGAGATGGAGGAAAACTCCACAACCCAAAATGGCTTCCCAAAATCCCATCACGACCCTGGAAAGGCCAAAACCCCCAAATTTTCCACCCAAAAAGTCCCACTCCAAAGAGTCCCATTAAATCCTGAATTAAAAATTCAACAGTCAAAAATGTGCTGAAGAATTTTCTGACTTACAACCCACAGATGGAGAACTCTACAACCCAAAATGGCTTCCCAAAAACGCTTTGAGTTCCCAACCCAAAATCCCATCACGACCCAGGAAAGGCCAAAAAGCCCTAAAATTTCCACCCCAAAAGTCCCACTCCAAAAAAACCCATTAAATCCTGAATTAAAAACTCAACAGAGCCAAAAATTTGCTGAAATTTTCCAATTTCCAATCCAGAGCTGGAGGAGAACTCCACAACCCAAAATGGCTTCCCAACAGTGCTTGGACTTCTCACCCAAAACCTCACCACAACCCAGGAAAGGCCAAAAACCCCAAATTTTCCACCTGAAGAATCCCACTCCAAAGAAACCCATTAAATCCTGAATTAAAAACTCAACAGAGCCAAAAATTTGCTGAAGAATTTTCCGATTTCCAATCCAGAGATGGAGGAGAACTCTACAACCCAAAGTGCCAGACCAACAAATCTTTGTCTTCTCAACCCAAAACCCCACCACAACCCAGCAAAGGCCAAAAAAATTCCCAATTAAAAACTCAACAGAGTCAAAATTTTGCTGAAGAATTTTCCGATTTCCAATCCAGAGATGGAAGAGAACTCCACAACCCAAAATGGCTTCCCAACAGTGCTTGGACTTGTCAACCCAAAATCTCACCACAACCCAGGAAAAGCCAAAAACCCCAAATTTTCCACCTGAAGAACCCCACTCCAAAGAAACCCATTAAATCCTGAATTAAAAACTCAACAGAGCCAAAAATTTGCTGAAGAATTTTCCAATTTCCAATCCAGAGATGGAGGAGAACTCCACAACCCAAAATGGCTTCCCAACAGTGCTAGGACTTCTCACCCAAAACCTCACCACGACCCAGGAAAGGCCAAAAAATTCCCAATTAAAAACTCAACAGAGCCAAAAATTTGCTGAAGAATTTTCCAATTTCCAATCCAGAGATGGAGGAGAACTCCACAACCCAAAGTGTCAGACCAACAAATCTTTGTCTTCTCAACCCAAAACCTCACCACGACCCAGCAAAGGCCAAAAACCCCCCAAATTTCCCCCTGTGACCCCCAAACCCCCACTAAAATTTGGTCTTCTGCAGGGTGGGATGTGTTTCCCCCCTCACTCCTGTGCTCTGCTCCTCAGCACGAACTCGACTGTTCCCAATTAAAAACTCAACGGAGTCAAAAATTTGCTGGAGAATTTTCCAATTTTCAATCCGGAGATGGAGGAGATCTCTACAACCCAAAGTGTCAGACCAACAAATCTTTGTCTTCTCAACCCAAAACTCCACCACAACCCAGCAAAGGCCAAAAAATTCCCAATTAAAAACTCAACAGAGTCAAAATTTTGCTGAAGAATTTTCCCATTTCCAATCCAGAGCTGGAGGAGAACCCAACGCGCCTCACCAACAAATTTCAGACTTCTCAACCCAAAACTCCACCACAACCCAGGAAAGGCCAAAAACCTCCCAAATTTCCCCCTGTGACCCCCCAAACCCCCACTAAAATTTGGTCTTTGGCAGGGTGGGATGTGTTTCCCCCCTCACTCCTGTGCTATGCTCCTCAGCACGTATTTCACTGTGTAGGCGAAGGCGGCGAAGCCCACGATGACAAACAAGTTCGCCAGGGCTCCCCCCAAGAGTCCGTGGTTCCTGTGGGGCTGCTGCAGCACCCCGGGGTGCCCCCCCAGCCCCACGGGGGGCCCCTGCAGCAGGGGGTGCCCGTGGTGGTGCCCAAAATGGGCCTCCCCGTCCGGAACCACGTCGGGGAGAGGCAGAGACGGAGGTCTGGAGCTCAGCTCGTCTTGTGCTTTCTGCTTTTGTTTGATTTCCTGGAGGGGGGAAAATGGAAAATTGGGGTGATTTTGGGGGGCATTTGATTTCCTGGAAGGGAAGTGGAAATTGGGGTGATTTTGGGGGTTTTGTTTGATTTCCTGGAGGGGAAGTGGAAATTGGGGTGATTTTGGGGGGATTTTGTTTGATTTCCTGGGCAATAGGAGAGAAAATTGGGGTGATTTGGGGGCTTTTGTTTCATTTCCTGGAGGGGAAAAATGGAAATTGGGCTGATTTTGGGTGGGCGTTTGATTTCCTGGAGGGGAAAAATGGAAATTGGGGTGATTTTGGGGGGCTTTTGTTTGATTTCCTGGGGAGCAGGAGAGAAAATTGGGGTGATTTGGGGGCTTTTATTTGATTTCTTGGAGGGGAAGTGAAAATTGGGGTGATTTTGGGGCTTTTATTTGATTTCCTGGAGGGGAAGTGAAAATTGGGGTGATTTTGGGGGCTTTTATCTGATTTCCTGGAGGGGAAAAATGGAAATTGGGGTGATTTTGGGGGCTTTTGTTTGATTTCCTGGGGAGCAGGAGAGAAAATTCAGTGGGAAAGTGGAAATTGGGGTGATTTTGGGGGCTTTTGATTTTCTGCATGGGGAAGTGGAAATTGGGGTGATTTGGGTGTTTTTTGTTTAATTTCGTGTAAAAAGGGAGAGAACTGAATGGTAAAAAGGGAAATTGGGATGATTTGGGGGGTTTTTATTTGCACATCCAAAAAGAAAATGATCTTTTTTTTTTTCTCCCCCACTCTCCTGCAGCCTTCACTCAGTGTGAATTATTCAGAATGAAAATCTTCCCCCAAAAAAATCAGATTTCCAAAAGGAACAAAAAATCCTGGGAAAATCCTCAACGGGAGAAGCCAAAGGAGCCCAGAAAAGGGCATTTTGGTAAGAAAAAAAAAGAAATTAATTAATTCAGGAATTATTTCCTTACCTCCACCACTTCAGGGAAGAGCTCACAGAAGACTTTATCTTTTAAATTAAATGCTAAGCTCTGTGCAGCCAGCTGCCTTTTCTGAGGGGGAAAAATAATAAAAAAAAGAGCAGATTTTTCAGTAATTTCATCAAAACTCCATCCATTTCTTTCAGTTCCACCCCTGATTTCCCACAAGGACGGTGCAAACCTCACCCCAAGTGGGTTTTGACACTTCAAACCTCAAATTTTTTGAAGGATTTTTCCCTGAAATTGATGTTTGGAGAGAGAAATTTTGTTAATTTTTGATCCTGTGGGATCTGTGGTAAAGGCTGGAAAATCCCAAGCAGCTTTTATCCCTGAAATATCCCAAATTCCTAAAGCTTCAAAAGTAATTATAACTCCTAAAATTGAGCATTTTTCACTAAAATCAATGTTTCTAGGTAGAATTTTTGTTCATTTTTGATCCTCTGGGATCACAGTGAACCCCAGGCAGGTTTTATCCCAAATTTTCCCAAATTCCCAACTCTTCCCAAATGGATTTTAACAACTCAAACACCAAATCTGTGAGTGCCATTGATGTTTTTAGGTAGGAATTTTGTTATTTTTGATCCTCTGAGAACACAGCGAACCCCAAACATGTTTTACCCCAAATTTCCCCCCAATTCCATCCCGTGGGACTCACTGTGAAATCGGGGGTCTCGATGCTGCCCAGGGAATTGATGTTTTTAGGTAGAATTTTTGCTAATTTTTGATCCTCTGGGAAAATTGTGAACCCCAAACTGGTTTTATCCCCAATTTCCCCCCAATTCCATCCCGTGGGACTCACGGTGAACTCGGAGGTCTCGATGCTGCCCAGGGTGGGCCCTTTCTCCACCATGAAGCTGAGCAGCCCTGTCAGGATGGTGGACACCGACCACGCCGGGTTCCACGTGTCCGGGTGGAAATCCGTGATGGATAGACACAACCTTCCCAAGGAAAAAAATAAAAAAACCACCAAAAACAACCCCTCCAAAAAAAAAAAATAACGAGGCAGGAACAGGGATTTGGGATGGAGCTGGGATGGGGATGGGTTTTTTTGGGGAGGAATCTTTACCTGGTGTTGCATTTGAACCTTCCGTTGGGGGTGATCATATAAATACTGGGAGGTTTGAAAGGGAACTCGCGAGGGAAGATGAGTTTGCCGTGGTAATAGCCACCTGTGGAGTGGGGGAATTAATTTGTTGTTCAATTGGAGCTCGTTAATTAATTCCCATTCCCAGGTCTAAGCCCCCATTTTCCACCCCGATTCAAATCTCCTTGTGTTTTGTTTCTGCTCCTCAACTACCCAAAAAATGGGTTAAATAAACTGTATTTCATAAATAATTTCCACCCCAATTCCAATTTCTATCTCCAATTCCCTCTGCTTTATTCCTTCTCCTAAATACCCAAAAAAATGGGTTGAGTAAATGATATTTCATAACTAATTCCCACCCCAATTCCAGTTCCCATCCCGTTCCCACCCCAATTCCAATTCCTCTGCTTTATTCCTTCTCCTAAATATCCCAGAAAACAGGTTAAATAAATGATATTTCATAAATAATTTCCACCCCAATTCCAATCTCCATGGCTTATTTCTGCTCCTTAACTACCCAAAAAATGGGTTAAATAAATGATATTTCATAAATAATTCACACTCCAATCCCAATTTCCATCCCTAAATCCCCCTGCTTTATTTCTGCTCTTTAACTTCCCAAAAAATGGGTTAAATAAATGATATTTAACATATAATTCCCACCCCAATTCCCATCCCCAATTCCCTCTGCTTTATTCCTTCTCCTAAATACCCCAGAAAATGGGTTAAATAAATGACATTTCATAAATAATTCCCACCCCAATTCCAATTCCCACCCCCAATCCCCATGCTTTATTTCTGCCCCTTAAATTCCAAAAAATAAGTTAAATAAATGACATTTCATAAATAATTCCCATCCCAATTCCCTCTGCTTTATTCCTTCTCCTAAACACCTCAAAAATATTCGCATTCAAGTTTAACCCAAATTTTATTTTATTAAAACTTTTGAAGCCTCCCCATTTCTCCCTGTCTTTCCCAGGTTTTTAAGCTGTTTTTAGTGGGATTATTTGGCCTTTTCCCACCCCTGGAATTCCTGAATTTCCATGCAAACCCCACGGGGAGGGATTTACCTTCATAGGGGGTGAGCTCGGGGCCCCTCACCACGTAGTGCCTGGAAAAAAGGGGATGGACAGTGGGAAATCACAAATATCCCATAAAAAACCTGCCCAGGATCGACCTCAGGCAGAGTTTCCTCCTCCCCAGACTGAAAAGAGAGGGTCAGACTGGACGGATTGGGAAATCCTCTTCTGCCCAGGAGGGGAAAATAACCCCAAATTCCATCCCCAGTTCCTATCCCTGTCCTCAATTCCCATCCCAATTCCAATTCCAACCCCAACTCCCATCCTAATTCCAATCCCCAATCCCCATTCCAATCCCCACCCCAATTCCCCATCCCCAATTCCCCATTTCCAGCTCTCCCCCTTTCATCCCCAATTCCCATCCCACTCCCAGCTCCAATTCTCCATCCCCAATTCCCCATTTCCAACTCTCCTCCTCCAATTCCCACCCTATTCACTATTCCCAATCTCCATTCCCAATTCCCAAACTCCCCAAATTCCCAAACCCCACCATTCCAGGATGTTGGAGGGCAGGGGCTCAGCACAGACCCCAAATCCCATCCCAAACTCCCCAAATCCCACCCCAAACTCCCCAAATTCCCAAATCCCACCGTTCCAGGATGTTGGAGGGCAGGAGCTCAGCACAGACCCCCAAATCCCATCCCAAATCCCCCAAATCCCATCCCAAATTCCCAAACCCCACCATTCCAGGATGCTGGAGGGCAGGGGCTCAGCACAGACCCCAAATCCCATCCCAAACTCCCCAAATCCCACCCCAAACTCCCCAAATTCCCAAATCCCACCGTTCCAGGATGTTGGAGGGCAGGAGCTCAGCACAGACCCCCAAATCCCATCCCAAATCCCCCAAATCCCATCCCAAATTCCCAAACCCCACCATTCCAGAATGTTGGAGGGCAGGGGCTCAGCACAGATGTGAGGCACAGGATCCTTTTTGATTCTCTCCCATTCCCCATCCCCAAACTCCCCAAATCCCATCCCAAATCCCATCCCAAATTCCATCCCAAACTCCCAAATCCCACCATTCCAGGATGCTGGAGGGCAGAGGCTCAGCACAGATGTGAGGCACAGGATCCTTTTTGATTCTCTCCCATTCCCCATCCCCAAATCCCCAATTCCCAATCCCAAATTCCATCCCAAACTCCCAAATCCCCAAATCCCACCATTCCAGGATATTGGAGGGCAGGGGCTCAGCATAGATCTCCAAATCCCCCAAATCCCATCCCAAATCCCAAATCCCATCCCAAACTCCCCAAAATCCCAAACCCCACCATTCCAGGATGCTGGAGGGCAGGGGCTCAGCACAGATGTGAGGCACAGGATCCTTTTTTGATCCTCCCCTATTCCCTATTCCCCAAATCCCAAATCTCCACTTCCCAATCCCCAAATCCCAAATCTCCACTTCCCAATCCCCAAATCCCAAATCCCACCCCAAATCCCAAACCCCACCATTCCAGGATGTTGGAGGGCAGGGGCTCAGCACAGATGTAAGGCACAGGATCCTTTTTGATCCTCAGGTAATCCTGCTTCAGCCTCTGCGTCGCCGTGGTCGGGGCCCTCTTATTGCTGCTGCTGCTCATCTAATTAACAACACCTCGTTAGATTAATTAAAACTCAACCCGGTCACGAATGCCGTTTTAATGAGCACAGAGCTTCAGAGAACGTTTCTCTGAAAGGAGGAAAAAATAAGGGGGGAAAAAAGGAGGGAAAGAAGGAAAAATAAGGGGGAAAAAAAAGGGGGGGAAATAAGGAAAAATGAGCAAAAAAAGGGGGGAAAGGAAAAGAGGAAGGGATGGACTGAAAGGAAGAGGAGAAAAGGAGAAAAATAAGGATAAGAAGGGGACAAAAGGGATAAAAGGAGGAGAAAAGGGGGAAGTGAGGACGGACGGACTGAGGAAAAGGGGAAAGAGAGAAAAGGGAAGGGAGGGAATGAAAGGGAGAGAGGGGAAAGAGGAACCAGAGAGGGAGCAGAGAAGGAAAAGAGGAAGGACTGGAAAGGAAAAAGGGAGAAAAACGGGGGAGAAAGGAGGAAGGACAGAAAGGGAAGGAAGGGAGGGAATGAAAGGGAGGGAAGGAAGAAGGGAGGCACTGAAACAGAGAAAGGAAAGGTGGAAAAGGGAGAGAGGGAAGGAGAGGGAGAAGCAGACGGAGACGGGAAAAGGAGAAAGGGAGAACGGCAGAGAAGCGGGGAGAGACAGGAAGGCAGCTCGCCCGTCCGCCCGCCCGCCCGGCCTTCCCCGCTCGCCGCCGGCGCAGGCCCCGCTCACCTCTCCGCGGCCGCCAGGCCCCGGACGGCCCCTCCTGCCCGCGGCCGAGGGAGGGAGGCAGGCGGGGAGCGGCGGCCGGGCCGCGATGGCGGCGGAGCGGGCGGGGCGGGCAGCGCCGGCCGCGGCTTTCTCACGGCTCCTCCAGCCAAGATGGCGGCGCGGGGCGGCACTTCCGGGAAGGAGGGTGCCCACTTCCGGGGGCTCGAGTCACTTCCGCTTTCGGTGACCCCCGGCTGTCACTTCCGCTTCCGGTGGCGCCACCGCCTCCCCAGTGGCGGAAACTCTGAGGGGAGGAAACTGTGGCTGGCAGCGCGCGCTATGTCGCGACATGAGGCGATAAAACCCCGCGATAAGCGCACATCCCGAGCGGGAAGGGAGCCGCAGGATGATCCGGCCCTGCCCAGGACACGCGAACAGCCCCAGGCTGCGCAGGGCAGCGGTGTGCAGGCGCTGGCGGAGCTTTGACAGATCCTGAGGGGAAAGAGACCCGCAAACACTTCAAAATTCAAAATTTACTGAATTAAAGTGCAGCTCAGTGCTGGGATTGAAAAGCGTCGCGGTGTTGTCGTATTTTCCTTTCCTGGGGGATTGGCCTCAGGTGGTTTTCTCGTTATAAATATGAATATTTTCTCCAGATTCTCGGTGTGCATGAAGCGGAAGGTGGAGCGAGGCTGTTTATGGAGTGAGAGGAGAGAAAAGAGCGGGAAGATTTGGGTGGATATTGGGAAGAAATGTTTCCCTGAGAGGATGGTAAGGCCCTGGTGCAGATTAAAAAAAAAAAAACAAACACCTAAAAGAGCACAGGGATTATTTCAAATAATTATATCCTGCCCTCCCAAATTCCCTTCTAATTCCGGGTGTGTGGGGGACGCATCCCTTCCAGCTCTGAACTACGGCATTTCCCATCTAAAATAATCCCGTTCTCCTTGAAGTTCTGTTCTTAATTTTCCATGCAATGTCCATAAGTCAGGGCTCTTTTAATCCCTGCCCAAAATGCAATTTAGAAGTGGGTTTGTTTGGTTTTTTTTTTCTCTTATTTTTTGGCGTTTTGTCCTCCCAAGGGGAAAAACATCAGGGGTAAAGGAAAAAAAAAAACCAGGATAAAACACCAGGAAAAATGAGGAAAACCAGGAAAAAAATGTCAGGGACAGAGATAAAGGGAAAAACCAAAAAAAGAAAACCAAGAATAATAGGAAAAAAAAAATGTCAGGGATAATGGGGAAAATCAGGAAAAAAAGTCAGGGATAATGAGCAAAATCAGGAAAAAAAATACCAGAATAATGATGAAACCCAGGATATTTTTCCTTTTCTGAATTAATTAAGAAAACCTCGTGGTTTTGAGTGAGTTTTGGTGTGAGGAGCGAATTCACCTCCCCAGGAAATTCCAGATTTCAGGAGAAGCAGCAGGGAAAAGCTGGATCCCCTTCTGGATTCTGGGGAAAAGGAAATTCCCAGTTTTCCTGCGACAATGAAAAGAATCTCCGGGTTCTGATTTTTAAAATAAAATAAAAATAATTCCGGACCTGCTGGAGACTCAACGGGCGCTGCCAGAAAAAACTCAAAAGTCGAAATATTTGGGATTCAAACTGTTGGAAATGACAAAATAATTCAGGACTCGAGGAATATCCCATAAAAAAACAAAACCCTCATTGGGATGACTCCGGGTGTGACAAAACCATCCCAGGGCAGGTGACATCAGCCTGGGCTCTGCACAAACACCAATTAACAGCTCAATTAACGATTAACGCCCCCGTGTCATCGCGGGTGAGGCAACAGGGACCGAGGGAAAAAAAAAAAAAAACCATAAAAAAATAAAAGGTTTTTCCGAGGTTGGCAAAAAGTTCGGAGATTTTGCAGCTTCCCCAGGTGGGTTTTTAGGGGGTGGAGTTGGGGATTTGGGGATTTGTGGCTGGGTTTTGGGGTTTTGGGGCTTGTGGTGGGAGGGGAAATTAAATTTATTCTGAGATTTGGGGTTTTGGGAGGTTTTTTAACTTTGTTTTGTCTGGGGATTTTTTATCCTTTATTTTGTCTGGGTTTTTTTAACTTTATTTTGTCTTTTTTTTAACTTTATTTTGTCTGAGTTTTTTTAACTTTATTTTGTCTGGGGTTTTTTTTAGTCTTAATTTTGTGGTTTTTTTTTTTTTTTAATCTTTGTTTTGTCTGGGAGTTTTTTTATCTTTGTCTGGGAGGTTTTTTGGCCTTTTTTTTGTTTTGTCTGGGAGTTTTTTTGATCTTTTTTGTTTTGTCTGGGAGGTTTTTAAACTTTATTTTTTCTGGAGTTTTTTATCTCTGTTTTGTCTGGGAGGTTTTTAAGCTTTATTTTGTCTGGGTTTTTTTTAATCTTTGTTTTGTCTTTTTTCTTTGTTTTGTCAAGGAGTTTTTTTATCTTTGGGAGGCTTTTTATCTTTGGGAGGTTTTTTTATCTTTGTCTTGGAGTTTTTTTGGTTTGTTTTGTCTGGGAGATTTTTTAACTTTATTTTGTCTGGGGTTTTTTTTCCTTTGTTTTATCTGAGAGTTTTTATTTTTCTTTGTTTTATCCAGGAAGTTTTTTTATCTTCGTTTTGTCCGTGAGTTTTTTTAATCTTTACATAAAACACATAATGAACATGATACAAACCCAAACACATTCCATATGAATATAATACAAACAAAATATATTCCATAAACACAGTACAAATATAAAAAATATAAACAACATAAAAATACAAACATAGACAGAAACCACATTAATTAAAGAGCTCAGGGCGGATTTGGGGCTCTCCCCAATAACTCCCAGAGCTCTGAACAAATCCAGAATATTCCCCCGTGTCCTGGTGCTTTGAGCTTTGCTTTAGCACCACTTTAAACCTTCATTATTTCAATTTCTTTTTTTCCAAAAGCAGCTTTTTGTTTCGTTTTGTTTCCCTGAACCTTTCCCTGCACAGCAAAAACCCCAAATCCTGATTTTTTTATTTTTTAATTTAACCCTTTCACCGAGCTCTGGAAATCCTCTGGGCTGGAAACTATGGAATTCACAGCTGGATTTATCCCAAAAAAACCCAAAAAAAAAAGTTTGGGAGAGGCTGCCAGGGGCGTTACGCAATCAGCGGCGTTAATTAGGGTGTTGCTAATGAGCGTTTTGCCCTTGCTCAGTTTGTTTCTTCATCTCCTCCTCGGCTGGGGCTCCTCTTCCTCCTGGGTGACTTCTGCTCCAGTTCCCACCGGAATTCCTGGATCCATCCTCTCTGGGAATCGCTGCTGAGCCTCGGGAAACGAATTCCGGGATTTTTCCACCTTTTTTTTTTTTCTTATTTTATTATTTTTCCCCAGGATTTGGAGCCAAAAAAATTGGGGGGGGGGTGGAATTTCTGGGTTTTTGCTGAGGACGGAGCGATGGAGGGTGGAATTCCAACATTCCGACCTGGGATGGCCACGGAGAGACAGAGGGGTTTGGTGTTCTCCAAGGCCTGATGCCTCGGGAATTCCCACAGATCCCCCTGGGTCTGCCCAGAAATTGGAGCGGAAAAGGAAGAGAATTCCATTAAAAAAAACCCCCAGGAATTCCATAAAAAAACCAGGAATTATTATTCCAGAGGGGTTCCAGGATCTCACCCCGGGGATATTTGGGATTTGAGGAACTGACTGATCCAGGGTTGAGGCCACAACGCTGATGGAAAGTGGCTAAAAAAAACATGAAAAGGAAGAGAATTCCATGAAAAACCAGGAATTCCATAAAAAAAAAAAAAAAAAACCCAGGAATTATTCCAAATGGAAGCCAGGATCTCACCCTGGGGATATTCGGGATTTAAGGAGCTGATGCATCCAGAACGCTGATAAAAACTGAGTAAAAAAACAAGAAAAGGAAGAGAATTTCATAAAAAAACTTGGAATTATTATTCCAGAGGGATTCCAGGATCTCACCCCGGGAATATTTGGGATTTGAGGAGGTGACACATCCAGAGTTGGGGCCACAACGCTGATGGAAAGTGACTGAAAAACCAAGAAAAGGAAGAGAATTCCATAAAAAAACCCCCAGGAATTATTATTCCAAATGGAAGCCAGGATCTCACCCTGGGGATATTCGGGATTTAAGGAGCTGATGCATCCAGAACGCTGATAAAAACTGAGTAAAAAACCAAGAAAAGGAAGAAATTTCCATTAAAAAACCGAAAAGAGGAAGAAAATTCCATAAAAAACCCCAGGAATTCCATAAAAAACCCAGGAATTATTATTCCAGAAGGAAGCCAGGATCTCATCCCGGGAATATTCGGGATTTAAGGAACTGACTGATCCAGAGTTGCTGAAAAGTGAATTAAAAAAAACCCAAGAAGAGGAAGAAAATTCCATAAAAAAAACAAGAAAAGGAAGAAAATTCCATTAAAAAACCCAAGAAAAGGAAGAAAATTCCATAAAACCTCCCAGGAATTCCATAAAACCCCAGGAATTATTATTCCAGAGGGAAGCCAGGATCTCACCTCGGGAATATTTGGGATTTAAGGAGCTGACTGATCCAGAGTTGATGAAAAGTGAATTTAAAAAAACCAAGAAGAGGAAGAAAATTCCATAAAAAACCAAGAAAAGGAAGAGAATTCCATGAAAAAACCCCAAGAATTCCATAAAAACCAGGAATTATTATTCCAGAGGGAAGCCAGGATCTCACCCCAGGGATATTTGGGATTTAAGGAACTGACTGATCCAGAGTTGATGAAAAGTGAATTAAAAAACCAAGAAGAGGAAGAAAATTCCATTAAAAAAACCAAGAAGAGGAAGAAAATTCCATAAAAAACCCCAGGAATTCCATAAAAACCCCAGGAATTATTATTCCAGAGGGATTCCAGGATCTCACCCCGGGGATATTCGGGATTTAAGGAACTGACTGATCCAGAGTTGATGAAAAGTGAATTAAAAAAAAACCCAAGAAGAGGAAGAGAAATCCATTAAAAACCCAAGAAGAGGAAGAGAAATCCATTAAAAACCCAAGAAGAGGAAGAAAATTCCATAAAAAACCCCCAAGAATTCCATAAAACCCCAGGAATTGTTATTCCAGAGGGATGCGTGGAGCAGCTGCCGCCCTCCTGAGCCAGGTGAGTGTGTGTGGATAAAGGAACCATCCCGGATTTTGGAGCTGAGCTTGGATTTTAACCCCTCATCCCAGGGCGTCATTAAGGAATATTTTTCCTACCGTTAATTAGCAGATTAATTGCTCGTTGTCAAGGAGGATTGGTCAGGGAGGGTTGGATTTGGAAAATTTGGGGGTTTCCCCTGGGAAGGAATTCCAGAGGGAAATCAAAACAGAGAATAAAAAAAGCGATTTAAGGATTCCCAGAGGGGGGAAAACCCTGGGACAAAATTCCCGCAGGATTTGGGATTTTGGCGGGAAGGAACCAGGGAGAGCAGGGGACAGAAAAACTGGGAAGAGCCTTTGGAGAGGAATAAATCCCTTTTTTTTTTTCAGGAGGGAAAGGGAAACGTGAATAAAACCAAATAAATTCTAAATTCGAGATTAAACCTCCAAAATCCTCCTGAGAACAGGAGACACCCAGGGATTTGTCCCTTCTCCTTTTTCCTGAGGGAAAAATAAAAAAATTGGGGAAAAGCAGCAAATGGGAAGTCGGGAAATGGAGAGAGAGAAAGGGAAAAAGTTTATCCCAGGGAGAGTTTGTGTGGTCAAAAATCACAGCAGCACCTCAGGTGTGGTGGGTGAGGCCCAGAAAATTGGGATTTTTTTTCCAGGATTTCCTGCTGGAAAATCTTCAGGGATGAGCTGAGGTGGGATTTTCACTCCTCTGCCCGCTCAGAGCCTCCATAGAAACCTCACAAATTCTTCTTTTGGGGTCATTTTTGGGGAAATTGGGCAAAATATTTTAAGATTTCAGTTCTGGAGGATGAGGCAGGAGAAGCTCTGGAGAAGATCCTGGAGCTTCTCCACTTGGATCTTTGTCACCCAAACCTCTCCAAACCATTTTTTCTCCATGAGGAATATTCAGTGATGCCTCAGGGTGATGGGTGAGGCCCAGGGAAAGCTCCTGGATTTGGGATTTTCCGGGATTTTCTGGGATTTCCTTTGGTTTTCTGGTCGAGAAGAATCTTCAGGGATGAGCTGAGGTGGGATTTTCACTCCTCTGCCTGCTCAGAGCCTCCATAGAAACCTCATAAATTCTTCTTTTGGGGTCATTTTTGGGGAAATTGGGCAAAATATTTTAAGATTTGAGTTCTGGAGGATGAGGCAGGAGAAGCTCTGGAGAAGATCCTTGAGCTTCTCCACTTGGATCTTTGTCACCCAAACCTCTCCAAACCGTTTTTTCTCCATGAGGAATATTCAGTGATGCCTCAGGGTGATGGGTGAGGCCCAGGGAAAGCGCCTGGATTTGGGATTTTCCAGGATTTTCCAGGATTTCCTTTGGTTTTCTGGTCGAGAAGAATCTTCAGGGATGAGCTGAGGTGGGATTTTCACTCCTCTGCCCGCTCAGAGTTTCCATAGAAACCTCACAAATTCTTCTTTTGGGGTCATTTTTGGGGAAATTGGGCAAAATATTTTAAGATTTGAGTTCTGGAGGATGCTCTGGAGAAGGTCCCGGAGCTGCTCCACTTGGATCTTTTTCAAAAGATTCTCAAAAAACCACATTTTTTTAAGCAGAATTTTTAATTACAGCCCTGCAGGACAATCCCTGCATTTTGAAATTCAAAAAAACCTCAAAACCCCACATTTTTAAGCAGAATTTTACATAAAAAACCTCAAAAAACCACATTTTAAGCAGAATTTTTAATTAAAACCCCCTTAAAACCCCACATTTTTAAGTAGGATTTTTAATTACAGCCCTACAGGACAATCCCTGCATTTTGAAATTCAAAAAAATCCAAAAAACACATTTTTTAAGGAGAATTTTTAATTACAGCCCTGCAGGATTCTCTCAGGCCTCTTTATCTCCACAATCTTTATGTTTTGAAATAAAAATAAACCCTCAAAAAACCCATTTTAAAGCAGAATTTTTAATAAAAAACTCAATAAACCACATTTTTAAGCAGGATTTTTAATTACGGCTCTGCGGGATTTTCTCAGGCCTCTTTATCTCCACAATCTCCGTGTTTTGAAATTTAAAAAAAAACCCACATTTTTAAGCAGGATTTTTAATTACAGCCCTACAGGACAATTTAAACATTTTGAAATTTAAAAAACCTCAAAAAAACCCACCTTTTTAAGCAGAATTTTACATAAAAAACCCTTCAAAAAACCCACATTTTTAAGCAACAAATGAAGTTTTTTTTCCCCCTTTCTTTCCTATCAAAATGATCGAGCAAAACCGGGATTTTTAGGGTTTTTTTTTTAATTTTATTTTTTTTCCTCCTTATTTTTTTTTCAAGAAAACAAAAAATTTCCTGGAGGAAATTCTGGAGTGTGGTTTTTTTTTTTTTGGGTTTTTTGTTTGTTTCTTGGGTTTTTTTGTTTTGTTTTGTTTTTATTTTATTTTATTTTATTTTATTTTATTTTATTTTATTTTATTTTATTTTATTTTATTTTATCTCTTCCCCCCCCCGAGGCTCTGCAGTGGTGAGGCAACTGGTCCTTGTGCAATAATTCCATTAATTCCGTTAATTCCATCGATCGTTGCGTTGGGTTTTTTCCATTGCACAAGAGGGGGAAGGAGGGACAGAAGGAGGTTCCCTCAAGGGCTCTGGGAGGTTTTTAATGAGGTTTTTCTTTGTTAATTAACTCTTCACGTGGCTCTTCCTTCAACTGGGTTTCTTTTTTTTTTTTTATTTTATTTTTTTTAATTAAAAATTTCAACCAGTTTTTTTTTTCTCATTAAAAAGTTTCAAGCGCGTTGCTTTTTTTCCATGAAAAAGTTCCTAAAATATTTAAAAATTTCCTGAAATTAAAAAAAAAACAAAAACACACACACAAAAAAACCCCCCATTTTAAAGCAGAATTTTTAATTAAAAAACTCACATTTTTAAGTAGGATTTCTGATTTCGAAGTATCCAAAAATAATTTGGGTTCTAAACTTTGTCAGGTTTCGAGTAAATTTTCTGAAACTTCTTTTTAATATCAAAGAGGAGCAGAGCAGAGTTATAGGGTTTTTTTAATATTTATATAAAATGTATATATAATTTTTAAAAAAATATATTTATTTCTATATTTCTAAAGCTATTTGTTTCTATTTCTGTAGGGGTTTTGTTTATATATATAGAAAATTTTATTTATTTATAGAAAATTCTAGGAATTTTATCATCTTTTACATTAGAATTTTTTTTTTTAAATGGAGAGGGGCGTTTTACGGTTTTTTGGGGGATTCTGGGAAAAAAATCCAGAGTGGGATTGAGATCAGTCAAAATCAGGGGAGTTTATTTCCCTTCACCTTTGTTGTTTCTCGCTTCTTTCCCAAATCAAATCTCACGAGAAATTTCAAAATTTTTTTTGCAAATGTTGATATTTGATATAATCTGGGTTATAAATTTCATCTGGACCCCAAATATTCCCATTTTTACCCATAAAAAAATCCCACAGAGCTGTTTTCTACTTAGGAAAGTATAAAAAATAATTTGGGTCCTAACCTTCATCTGGACCCCAAATATTCCCATTTTCACCTTAAAAAAAATCCTGCAGAGGTGTTTTCCTTGTGGGAAAGTATCAAAAAATAATTTGGGTTATAAATTTCATCTAGACCCCAAATATTCCCATTTTTACCTATAAAAACTCCCACAGAGGTGTTTTCCTTGTGGGAAAGTATCAAAAGTAGTGCTGAATTTCTCCGAGGTGCCCCGAATCCGTTTCTCCATCGTTTCTGCCGCTCTTTAACCAAAACACAGTTTTAATGGGGTTGGTTTGGGTTTCACCTCAGCACCTGAATCCTGGATGGGATTGGGATTTGGGATGAGAATGGGATGAGAATGGGATTGGGATGAGATTTGGGATGAGATTTGGGATGGGATTTGGGGTGGGATTGGGATGGGATTGGGATGAGAATGGGATTGGGATGGAATGGGATAGGATTGGGATGGGATTGGGATGGGACTGGGATAGAATAGGATGGGATTGGGATGGGGTTGGGATGGAATGGGACGGGGTTGGGGTTGGGGTGGGATTGGGATGGGATGAGATGGGATTGGGATGCATTGGGATGGGATTGGGATGGTTTGGGATAGGACTGAGATGGGACTGAGGTGCAATGGGATTGGGATGGAATGGAACAGGATTGGGATGGAATGAGATGGGACTGGGATGGGATTGGGATGGAATGGGATGGGTTTGGGATGGGATTGGGATGGGATTGGGATGGGACTGGGATATAATAGGAAGGGATTGGGATGGAATGGGATGCGTTTGGGATGTTATTGGGATGGGATTGGGATGGGATTGAGATAGGATTGGGATGGGACTGAGATGGGGCTGGGATGGGACTGAGATAGAAAAGGATTGGAATGGGATGGAATAGGATGGGATTGGGATGGAATGCGATTGGGATAGGATTGGGATGGGGTGGGATTGGGATGGGACTGACATGGGGCTGGAATGGGATTGGGATGGAATGGAATGGGATTGGGATAGGATTGGGATGGGACTGGGATATAATAAGAAGGGATTGGGATAGAACAGGACGGGGTCAGGATGGATTGGGACGGGATCAGCGATATTCTCAGAGGAGCCGCAGGAATTCCACACTAACCCACTAAAATTCCACCCAGGAATCCCATTCCCCAAGCCCCTTTGACAACTCCAATTCCCCGGGCTCCTGCCACCCTCTGAAAAAAACAACAAACCAAAGATCAAAACCCCAGGTTTTCCTAGATGGGAAAATCCAGAGTGGGAAGAACATTCCGGAACCCCAGAAACTATGACTGATGGCGAGGCGGGAAAACAAAACCACCGAGGTGACCACACCAGTGACACTTAACCCCGGCCCAGCTCCGGTGTCACCTCCACGTCAACCCGCCCGTCCAGTTCCTTCACTTCCTCTTATTCCCTGGATCGTGCTGGGAAATAAATTCCAGCTTCTCTTCCTCAAGCCCCGCCCCTTTTTGGGTGACGTCATTGATTCCCCCAATCCATAAAAAGCTGGAGAGATCCTGGAGTTTCTGCACTTCTGGAGCTCTGAGCTGGGGTTTGTCTCCTGCTCAGGGTTAAAGCCAAGTCTGGGGTTTGGTGGATTCTCTAAAGAGAAAAAAATTCAGAGTTTCGGTCAAGGTACGGTGGGGAAGGGGTTAATTTTGCTTAGAATTGGATTTTTTTTTAACTTTTTTTTTAATGTGTATTGAAGTTTTTTGGGAAAGAAAAAAAAATTGGATTTTGTTAATGTGTGTTGGATTTTTGAAAAAAAAATTGGATTTTTTTTAACGTGTGTTGGATTTCTGAAAAAAAATTGGATTTTTTTAATGTGTATTGAATTTTGAAGAATTGGATTTTTTTGTTAACGTGTATTGAATTTTTTGGAAAAAAAAAATTGCATTTTTTAATGTGTATTGATTTTTTTGGAAAAAAAAGGATTTTTTAATGTGTATTGAATTTTTGGGAAAAAAACCTGGATTTTTTAATGCACATTGAATTTTTGAAAAAAAATTGGATTTTTTTTTTTTTTTACTCTGCATTGAATTTTTTGATTTTTTTTTTTTTTATTTCTCAATGACTTTGTTGATTTTCTTTTTTCCTTCTGTGAATTTGAACGATGCAGATTTAAAAGGGATGGATTGTAAAATCCCACTCAGAACCCCTGAAAACTGAATTATCTCTGAAAACCAGGCTTGGCCTGGGGCTTTCTAGAGGCTTGGGTTTGTTTGAAATCAGTGTTTGATGAATTCTTTTAGCATTCTTTTTGGGTAATTATTCTTCTTATTTCACATTTCCTCTTGAGCAAGGAGTAGATTCTTGCAACACTCATTTTGGGTAATTATTCTTTTTATTCCACATTTCCTCGTGGATTAAAAAGGGTTTTTTTATTCCACATTTCTTCATGGAATAAAAAATCCTTTCTATTCCACATTTTCTCGTGAGAAAGGAGTAGATTCTTGTAGCATTGACTTTGAATAATTATTCCTTTTATTCCACATTTCCTCATGGAATAAAAAAATCTGTTTATTCCACATTTCCTCATAAGCAAGGAGTAGATCCTTTCAGCATTGACTTTGGGTAATTATTCCTTTTATTCCACATTTCCTCATGGAATAAAAAATCCTTTTTATTCCAAATTTCCTTGTGAGCAGGGAGTAGATCCTTTCAGCATTGACTTTGGGTAATTATTTCTTTTATTCCACATTTCCTCATGGAATAAAAAATCCATTTCCTCTTGAGCAAGGACTAGATTCTTTCAGCATTGACTTTGGGTAATTATTCCTTTTATTCCATTAAAAGGAATAATTATTCCATTATTTAAAAAATATTCTTTATATTTTTTATTTCCTCATGGAATAAAAAATTCCTTTTTATTCCGCATTTCCTCAGATCTTTAATTTCACCGTCGCAGAACCTCTTCCAACAATTCTTTAATTCCTTCTTCTCTCCTCCATTCCAAACTTTACCCCTATATCCATAAATTTATGATTTTTTTTGGGTTTTTTTTAATTATTTGGAGCTCAGGTTGTCCCAAAGTTTGAACTCGGTCGAGTTCTTTTTAATGACATAATGGGCAGGGTGATTCACGAGCTGCTGTCAGGTTGGAAATTCACCTTAATTCCAAATGACAACTTAATTCCGTGTCATCTTCCGGCCTTGGGGACGTGCCAACGTCACTCCGGTGTCCCAGAGTGCTCAGAAAGAACTGGAATTATCCCTGGAATTAGCACAGGAGGTGTTTTGATTACTGAGAGGAGAAAAACAAAACAAAACAAAATCTGGTTTTTATTTGTATTTACGCCGCTCTTTTGGGTGATTTGGGATTAAATTCCTATTTATGTGGCAAAATTCCCGTGCTCAGGAAAAAAAGGAATTATCCCTGGAATTAGCACAGGAGATGTTTTAATTACTGGGGAAGAAAGAAAAAAAAAAAAAAAATCTGGATTTTTATTTGTATTTACGCCGCTCTTTTGGGTGATTTTGGATTTCCGTGCTGCCTTTTCACTGCTGGAAAATCCATTTGGAAAAAGCCATTTGGAAAAGCCTCTTCGGAAAAGCCCCTTTGGAAAAAACCTCTTGGAAAAGCCCCTTTGGAAAAGTTGTTGGAAAATGTGTGTTGGGAAAAGGCCTCTTTGGAAAAGGCTCATTTGAATCCAGAATTTTTTGGGAAAAATTACATTTTTGGAAAAGCCTCTTTGGAAAAGACCTCTTTGGGAAAAGGCCTTTTTGGAAATGACCTCTTTGGAAATGACCAGTTTGGGAAAAGCCCATTTGGAAAACATCTCTTTGGAAAAAAAAACAGTTTGGAAGAGGCTTCTTTGGAGAAGGCTGGTTTGGAAAAGGCGTCTTTGGAAGAGGTTTCTTATGATGAAAAGGCCCATTTGAAGAAGGCATTTTTGGAAAAAGGGCGGTTTTGGAAAAGCCACTTCTTTGGGAAACGCCTCTTTGGGAAGCGACTTCTTTGGGAAAAGACGTCTTTGGAAAATTCCCATTTGGGAAGGGTCTCTTTGGAAATGGCCCATTTGGAAAAGGCCCATTTGGAACAAAAGCCATTTTGGGAAAAGATCTCCATGGGAAAAGCCTTTCCCTCGGATTAACCCCCTCCTCCTCTTTGTCCCCGTCCCCAGCAGGACCCGTAGAGGATGGATCCAGTGGGAGCAGAAAAATGTGATTTTTTTGGGAAAAAGGCGATTTTGGAAAAGGCTTCTTTGGGAAAAGGCCTCCTTAGAAAAGGCCTTTTTGGAAATGTCCTCCTTAGAAAAGGCCCATTTGGAAAAGGCCCATTTGGAACAAAAGCCATTTTTGGAAAAGACCTCTCTGGGAAAAGCCTTTCCCTCGGATTAACCCCCTCCTCCTCTTTGTCCCCATCCCCAGCAGGACCCGTAGAGGATGGATCTGGAGCCAGCAGCGGCCCGGCAGGAAGGGCTGATCGAGCTCTACGGCTCCTTCCAGGAGATGTTCGAGTTCTTCTGCAAGAACACGACGATCCACGGCACGGTGCGCCTGGTGTGCTCGGGCAGGAACCGCATGAAGACGGCCTTCTGGAGCCTGCTGCTGCTGGCCAGCCTCGGCATGCTCTACTGGCAGTTCGCCCTCATGTTCAGCCAGTTCTGGGCCTACCCCGTGGTGCTCACCATGTCCATGCACTCCGAGCCCAAAATGTTCCCGGCCGTCACCGTCTGCAACCTGGATCCCTACAGGTGAGGTGGGCGTGGCTGAGGGGGTGGGGAAGGGTCAGGGATTCGTCCCAAAGGGTTGGGAAAGGTCAGGGATTTGTCCCAAAGAGTTGGGAAGGGTCAGGGATTCGTCCCAAAGAGTTGGGAAGGGTCAGGGATTCGTCCCAAAGAGTTGGGAATGAGGTAGGGGTGGAGTGCAAGGGGTTGGGAAGGGTCAGAGATGGATCCCAATGGTTTGGAAGGGTCGGGGATGTGTCCCAAAGGTTTGGGAAGGTTTGGGGATGGTCAGGGACACGTCCCAAAGATTTGGGAATGGTGAAGGATGCATCCCAAAGGTTTGGGGATGGCCAGGAATGGATTCCAATGGCTTGAGAAGGGTCAGGGATTCATCCCAGTGGTTTGGGAAGGGTCAGGGATTCATCCCAAAGAGTTGGGAAGGGTCAGGGATTGGTCCCAAAGGGTTGGGAATGAGGTGGAGGTGGAGTCCCAAGAGGTTGGGAAATGTTGGAGATGAATCCCAATGGTTTGGAAGGGTCGGGGATGCATCCCAAAGGTTTGGGAATGTGTGGGAATGGTCAGAGATTTGTCCCAAAGTGTTGGGAATGGTGAAGGATGCATCCCAAAGGTTTGGGGATGGTCAGGGACACATCCCAAAGGTTTGGGGATGGCCAGGGATGGATTCCAATGGCTTGAGAAGGGTCAGGGATTCATCCCAAGGGTTTGGGAAGGGTCAGGGACACATCCCAAAGGTTTGGGAAGCGGTAGAGATGCGTCCCAAAGGATTGGGAAGGGTCAGGGATGCATCCCAGAGGTTTGGGAAGGTTTGGGAAGGGTCAGGGATGCATCCCAGAGGTTTGGGAAGGTTTGGGAAGGGTCAGGGTTGAATCCCAGAGGTTTGGGAGAGTCTGGGAAGGATCAGGGGTGCAGCTGAAAGGTTTGGGAATGGTCAAGGACACAAACCAGTGTAATGGGAAGGTTTGGGAATGGTCGGGGATTCATCCCAAGGGTTTGGGAATGGTCAAGGACACATCTCAAATGTTTGGGAAGGGTCAGAGATGCAGCCCAGTGGGTTGGGAAGGGTCAAGGATGCCTTCCAGAGCTTTGGGAATGTTTGGGAATGGTCAGGAATACATCCCAAAGGTTTGGGGCTGGTCAGGGATGCATCCCAGAGGTTTGGGATAATACTAATTGCTTCTACCCTTTAACTAAAATCTTCACTCTTTAAATGGTGAACTCACTGTGTAAGATCTTCACTCGTTCAGTTCTTACCTCACCGTGGGATGGGAAAAGTGGGAATTTTGTCACCAGCTGAGGGTGTTCGTGGCAGGTTTGAGGTGGTCAGTGAACAGCTGGCACAGCTGGACAGGATGGCAGAGGAATTATTGTGTAAAATATTCACCCTTTAAATTATTAACTAATGGTGCGAAATCTTCACTCTTTAAATTGTGGACTCACTGTGTAAAATCTTCACTCTTGAAATTGTGAACTCATGGTGTAAAATCTTCACTCTTTAAATTATTAACTAATGCTGTGAAATCTTCACTCTTTAAATTGTGAACTCACTGTGTAAAATCTTCACTCTTTAAGTGGTGAACTCACCGTGGGATGGGAAAAATGGGAATTTTGTCACCAGCTGAGGGTGTTCCTGGCAGGTTTGAGGTGGTCAGTGAGCAGCTGGCACAGCTGGACAGGATGGCAGAGGAATCCATCACCTTCCTCTATGGGGTCAACACCTCGGCCAGGTTATTCCACACGAAGGGCGGGAAGATCCACCTCCAGGCCCTGGCCAACCTCAGCAGCTCGGGCTTCAAACTCAGCCAGAACTTCTCCCTGCTCAGGATGTCCGAGCTCAGGGCAGGGAAGAAACATTCCAGGGTGGGATTCCGGCTGGTGAGTGGGCTCCTGCTGGGATTTCTGTGGGATTTGGGCAGGAAAAGGAGGAGATTTGGGGGTTCAACCCTAAATGGGGGAGCTCCAGGTGGTGTCCAAGGTCCAAGCAGATCCTCAGGTCGGGAATTTTTTCTTCTTTCCAAGGACTCCAAGGAGCAGGTTTAATCCTGACGTGTCACCTCGCATCCAAAGGGGTGATGATTGAGTTCCTGCTCTGTCTTAGAGTCACCAGCGATTTTGGGGTGATTTTTGTCCCCCAGCTCTGTTCTTGACCAATTTTGGGGTGATTTTTGTCCCCCAAACCTATTCTTGGCCAATTTTGGGGTGATTTTTGTCCCCCAGCTCTGTTCTTGACCAATTTTGGGGTGATTTTTGTCCCCCAGACCTGTTCTTGGCCAATTTTGGGGTGATTTTTGTCCCCCAGCTCTGTTCTTGACCAATTTTGGGGTGATTTTTGTCCCCCAGCCCTGTTCTTGACCATTTTGGGGTGATTTTTGTCCCCCAGCTCTGTTCTTGGCCAATTTTGGGGTGATTTTTGTCCCCCAGACCTGTTTTTGGCCAATTTTGGGGTGATTTTTGTCCCCCAGCCCTGTTCTTGGCCGATTTTGGGGTGATTTTTGTCCCTCCAGACCCCGAGGCCCTTCCCCTGAGTCGGAGCAGAGAAATTCTCTCTGGGCTCAGCTCACGACTCATAAACTGGAGAAAATACTCTGCTTTTTTGGGGTAAAACCAAACAATTCTCATTCTTTGAGCATTCCTGTGCTTTTTCCTTTTGCCCCAGTGCCCAGCAGCTCCGAGGAGTAAAAAAACTCCAAAATAACCCCCAAAAATTCCACTTTTTGATGTAAAACCCCCCCAAAATTCCACTTTTTTTGGGAGCGGAGTGGAAAAAAAACAAGACAACTCTCATTCCCTGACCATCCCTGTTTTTTCCCGTGTCCCAGTGCAACTCCACGGGTGGGAATTGCTTCCTGCAGACCTTCTCCTCGGGGCTGGACGCCCTCCAGGAGTGGTACAAGTTCCACTACATGAACATCATGGCCCAGCTGCCCCTGAGCATCGCCGTGTCCCCGCGGGAGGAGCGCAGCCAGGACCTGCTCTACTCCTGCCACTACGACGGGGAGCCCTGCAGGCCCAGGTGGGACTGGGGGTTATTTGGGGAGTTGAGGATGATTTCTGGATTTACAGACACAGACGGGTTGGGGTTTAGGGTGTTGGGTGGGCTGGGGATTAAATCTGCAGCGAGTTTCTCTTGGTTTTCCAGTGAAATTCTGTCAGTTCTCTTGATTTTCCAGTGAAATTCCGTCAATTCTCTTGATTTTCCAGTGAAATTACATCAGTTCTCTTGGTTTTCCAGTGAAATTACATAAATTCTCTTGATTTTCCCGTGAAATTCCGTCAGTTCTCTTGATTTTCCAGTGAAATTCCGTCAATTCTCTCTTGATTTTCCAGTGAAACACTGTCAATTCTCTCTTGATTTTCCAGTGAAATTCCATCAATTCTGTTGGTTTTCTAGTGAAATTCCATCAATTCTCTTGATTTTCCAGTGAAACTCCACTTCTCTTGGTTTTCCAGTAAAATTCTGTCAATTCTCTTGATTTTCCAGTGAAAATCCATCAGTTCTCTTGTTTTCCAGTGAAATTCCATCAATTCTCTTGGTTTTCCAGTGAAATTCCATCAGTTCTCTTGGTTTTCCATTAACACTCCATCAATTTCCAGTAAAACCCCATCAAATTTCTCCATTTTCCTGTGATTTTGTTCACTTCCAGCACCCAGTTTTTGGGAGCTGTTACACATTTAACAGCTCATTCCCATTTTCCCCAAACAGATTCCACTTTTAATTACACTCCTAATTAAATACCCATTAAATTTCTCTTAATTTTCCAGTAAAACCCCATCAAATTTCTCCATTTTCCAGTGATTTTGTTCACTGGAAATGTTACACATTTAACAGCTCATTCCCATTTCCCCAAACAGATCCCGCTTTTAATTACACTCCTAATTAAATCCCCATCAAATCTCTCTCTATTCCCAGTGATTACATTCAATTCCACCACCCAGTTTTTGGGAGCTGTTACACATTTAACAGCGAGGGGACGGATCCCTTCTGGACGGCCACAAAACCCGGAATTCCTTACGGTGAGTGAGACGTGCCAAAATGAGCTCAGGTTAATTGAATTAATTAAGTTTCTCCTCAGGGCAGGGGTTAGGGGCAGATTTAAGCCTCTCTTTTGGGGTGAGAGTGTTCCTGGTGGTTTGGAGCAGAATATTCTTCCAGTGTTTACTGCAGGACCTTGGGGTTTCTTGGGGTTGATTTATAGGGGATTTAGTGTTATTAGTTATTAATTTATTTATTAGGGTCTAATTTTTATTTGTTATTTATTATTGGGATTATTGAAGGTTGGGAATAGGAGCCGTTGTTGCCAGGGCTCTAAGGATTAAAAATGTCTTTAATTCTAATGGGTTCCAAAATGAGGGATCCCAGAATGCAAATCTGGGGTTTTTATTTAGAGGGTTTTTATTATTTATTATTTATTATGGGATTTTTTTATTGCTTATTATTTATTATGGGATTGTTTATTATGGATTAAGGATTAAAAATAATTTTTCTGGGCTCCAAAATGAGGAATCCCAGAATGCAAATCTGGGGGTTTGGGGATTTTATTTAGAGGGTCATTGTTATTTATTATTACTTATTATTTATTATGGGATTGTTTATTATGGATTAAGGATTAAAAATGGCTTTTCTGGGCTCCAAACGGAGGGATCCCAGAATGCAAATCTGGAACCCAAACCCCAAAATAAAGGATCTGATCGGTTCTGTGGGGTTTGATCAGTTCTCTGGGGTTTGATCAGCTCTATGGGGTTTGATCAATTCTGTGGGGTTTGATCAGTTCTATGGGGTCTGATCAATTCTACGGGGTTTGATCAGTTCTGGGGGTTTGATCAATTCTATGGGATCTGCTCAGCCCTGTGGGGTCTGCTCAGTTCTATGGGGTTTGATCAGTTCTAATGGGGTTTGATCAGTTCTATGGGGTTTGATCAGTTCTATGGGGTTTGATCAGTTCTAATGGGGTTTGATCAGTTCTATGGGGTTTGATCAGTTCTAATGGGGTTTGATCAGTTCTATGGGGTTTGATCAGCTCTATGGGGTTTGATCAGTTCTGTGGGGTTTGATCAGTTCTGTGGGGTTTGATCAGTTCTGTGGGGTTTGATCAGCTCTATGAGGTTTGATCAGTTCTATGGGGTTTGATCAGTTCTGTGGGGTTTGATCAGTTCTGTGGGGTTTGACCAGTTTTATGGAGTCTGCTCAGTTCTCTGGGGTCTGCTCAGTTCTATGGGGTTTGATCAGATTTATGGGGTCTGATCAGTTCTAATGGGGTTTGATCAGTTCTATGGGTCTGCTCAGCCCTGTGGGGTCTGCTCAGCCCCGTCCCCGCGCTGTCCCCGTGTCCCCAGGGCTGTCCCTGCTGCTCCGGGCCCGGCGGAGGGCTCACATCCCGCTGCTGTCCGCTGTGGCCGGGGTCCGGGTGATGATCCACACCCACGGCCAGAGCCCCTTCCTGGAGCACGAGGCCTTCGACGTGCGCCCCGGGACCGCCGCCGCCCTCGGCATCCGGCAGGTGGGGATGGGATTTGGGGTGCCCTGGGACCCCAATGTGGGGTTTGGGGTGCCCTGGGACCCCAGTGTGGGGTTTGGGGTGCTTGGGAACCCCAATGTGGGGTTTGGGGTGCTTGGGAATCCCAATGTGAGGTTTGGGGTGCCCTGGAACCCCAGTGTGGGGTTTGGGAAATAATAAATCACCCCAATGTGGGGTTTGGCATCCGGCAGGTGGGCGCGGGGTTTGGGGTGCCCTGGGACCCCAATGTGGGTTTGGGAAATAAACCATCCCAAACCATCCCAAACCACCCCAAACCATCCCAAACCATCCCAAAGCACCCCAAACCATCCCAAACCACCCCAAACCATCCCAAACCATCCCAAACCACCCCAAACCAGCCCAAACCACCCCAAACCACCGCAAACCACCCCAAATTACCCCAAACTATCCCAAACCATCCCAAACCAGCCCCAACCACCCCAAACCAGCCCAAACCACCCCAAACCAGCCCAAATTACCCCAAACCACCCCAAACCACCCCAAACCATCCCAAACCATCCCAAACCACCCCAAACCACCCCAAACCATCCCAAACCAGCCCCAACCAGCCCAAACCATCCCAAACCAGCCCAAACCATCCCAATCCACCCCAAACCACCCCAAACCATCCCAAACCATCCCAAACCATCCCAAACCACCCCAAACCATCCCAAACCAGCCCAAACCACCACAAACCAGCCCAAACCAGCCCAAACCACCCCAAACCAGCCCAAACCCAGATTCAGGACCCCACCAGGTGTGGCACCTCCCCAGGGCTGGCACTGTCCCCTCTGCTGGCTCAGGGGACACCCAGATCAGGATCCTCTCCTTCCTCTAGAGCTCTAATGAACCCCGCTAATGACTCGGGGCACTAATTAACGAGCCCAGCTGATCCCCACAGGACGAGGTGAACCGCCTGGGAGGGAATTACGGGAGGTGCACCCGGGCTGGGGAGGACGTGACCGTGGAGCTGCTCTACAACAGCTCCTACAGCCTGCAGGTAACGAGCGCGCCCTCGTTAGCGGGGCACAAATTGGGAATTGTGTCTGCTTCATCCAAATGGTTTTTTCTCCTAAAAAGCTCCAGCCCAGAGATTTGGAATTTTTTTTTTTTTTTATTATTGTTATTTTTTCGTTGGTTGGTTTGGTTTGTTTTTCCAAATTTTAATTTTTTTGGTTTAATCAAATTTTTTTTTTGGTAGTTTATTCAAAATTCGTTTTGGTTTATCCAATTTTTTTTTGCTTTTTCTCCCCAAAACTCCAAACCAGAGATTTGGAAATGTTTTTTGGTTTTAATTCTTTTTGGTTTTTGTTTTTTTGTTTTTTTGGTTTTTTTGCCTTTTTCTCAATTTTTTTGATTTATTCAAACTTTTTTGGCCCTTTTTCTCCTAAAAACTTCAGCCCAGAGATTTGGATTTGGTTGGTTGGTTGGTTGGTTTGTTTATCCAATTTTTTTTAATTAATTTAATCAAATTTTTTGTAGTTTATTCAAAATTCTTTTTGTTTTATCCATTTTTTTCCCTTTTCTCCTAAGACTGTCATGCTACAGAATCGGAAATATTTTTGGTTGTTTTGATTTTTGGGGCTTGTTTGGGGGATTTTTGTTTTGTTTTGGTTTTTTTTTTTTTGGTGGGTTTTTTTGTTTGTTTTGGGGGTTTTTGGTGTTTTTTGGGCGGTTTTTTTGTTGTTTTGGGGCTTTTTTGGGGGGCTCTTTTTGTAGTTTTTTGGGGGTATTTTTGGTTGGTTTTTTTTGTTGTTTTTTTTTTGTAGGGGATTTTTTGTGGGTTTTTGTTATTCTTTTGGGTTTTTTTGGGGGGGAAGATTTTGTTTATTTGTTTGGGGATTTTGGGGGGTTTTCCGGTGACTTTTGGGGGGGATTTTTTTCCGATTTTTTTTTTTTATTTTTGGTGGGATTTTTTTGTGGGTTTTTTTTTTTTTAAATCCAAATTTTTTTTATTTACTCATCCAACATTTTCCCCCATTTTCTCCCGTTCCCAGGCGTGCCTGCACTCGTGTTTCCAGCACACGATGCTCCGGGAGTGCGGCTGCGGATATTTGTATTTCCCTCTGCCCCCGGGGGCCCCGCGCTGCGACTACAACACACACCCGGCCTGGGGTGAGGGGAAATCCGGGAAAATCCCGGGAAAATCTGGGGAAAATCCAGGAAAAATCTGTGAAAAAATGGGAAAAATCTGGGGGGAAAATCTGGGGAAAAATCTGGGAAAAAATGGGGAGAAACGGGAAATCCTGGGAAAGGGAAATCCCGTGGCCCTGTGCTGTGACTACAACACACACCCAGCCTGGGGTGAGGGGAAATCCGGGAAAATCCAGGGAAAAATGGGGAAAAATCTCGGGAAAAATTTGGGAAAAAATCCAGGAAAAATCTGGGGAAAAAATGGGGAGAAATGGGAAATCCTGGGAAAGGGAAATCCTGTGGCCCTGTGCTGTGACTACAACACACACCCAGCCTGGGGTGAGGGGAATCCGGGAAAATCCTGGAAAAATCTGGGAAAAATCCAGGAAAAATCTGTGAAAAAATGGGAAAAATCTGGGGAACAAATGGGGAAAAATGGGGAGAAAGGGGAAATTCTGGGTAAAGGGAAATCCCCATGGCCCCGCACTGCAACTACAACACACACCCCGCCTGGGGTGAGGGGAATCCGGGAAAATCCTGGAAAAATGGGAAAAATCTGGGGAAAAATGGGGAAAAATCTGGGGAAAAATGTGGGGGAAAAATCTGGGAGAAAAACAGGAAAAAATGGGGAGAAATGGGAAATCCTGGGAAAGGGAAATCCCGGGGCCCTGTACTGTGACTACAACACACACCCGGCCTGGGGTAGGGGGAAATCCGGGAAAATCCTGGAAAAATCTGGGAAAAACCTGGGAAGAAATGGAAATCATGGAGAAATATTAGGAAAATCTGGGAAAATCTTGGGAAAAAATGGGAAAATCCCGGGAAAAGGGAAATCCCGTGGCCCTGCGCTGGGACTTCAACACACACCCCACCTGGGGTAGGGGGAAAAGTGGGAAAAATCTTGGAAAATCTGGGAAAATTCTGGGAAAAATGGGAAAAACTGGGAAGATCCTGGGGAAATCCTGGGAAAATATGGGAAATCCTAGGGAAATCCATGAAAATCCTGGGAAATTTAAGTCTTAATTTTTTTTTTCCCCTTAATCTCTGCCTAAATCCGAATTCCTCAGCCTGGGATTTTAGGATTAAAATGTGATTTTTTTTTTTTTTTGAGGGAATTCCTGAACTGGGATTTTAGGATTTAATTCTGGGTTTTTTATGATTTAAATCTGATTTTTTTTTTCTTTTTGAGGGAATTCCTGACCTTTTTTCCCTCCCTTTTCCCAGGTCACTGTTTTTACCGGCTCTACAACAGGCTCAGGAATCACCACCTGAATTGTTTCCAGCAGTGCCCCAAACCCTGCAGGTGAGTCCCAAAAAAAAAAAACACCTGGAAATGCCAAAATTCCCTGGGAAATTCATGGAGAAACGGGAACTGGGTGATGTCAGAGGTGATGAGGAAGTAAAAATGAAGAGAGCACTGAATTAAATGGAATTAAAATTGAATTGAATTGAATTAAAACAGAATTGAAATTAAAATTTATTTAAAAATTGAATTAAATTGAATGAAAATTGAATTAATTTAAATTAAATGGAATTAAATGAAAATTGAATTAAAATTGAATTAATTTTAATTGAATTGAATTTATATTAAATCAGGAGTTCCACCTTTTTTTTACTGCAGGATAGTTTTATAATGAAAAGAGAATTTTAAAGCATAAAATCAAATAAATTTAAATTAAATTAAATCGAACTGAATTAAATCAAATCAGAATTTTATCCATGAAAGCAGAGAGGAGAAATTATTTCAATCACCCCAAAATATTTAATTAAGCCTCACCCAAATCGTTTGTGTCACTTTTGAGCCTGGGAAGTTTTTCCCAAGAGTCTGAAGAGTTGCTCAGGGAATTTTTGGGATTGGGGAATTTTCCTGCTCAGAATTCCTCAGGTTTTTTTTCCTGTTTTTTTTTTTTTTTTTTCTCTTCAGGGAATCCCTGTACAAGGTCTCAGCTGGAACAGCCAAGTGGCCCTCGGCAAAATCCCAGGTAAATCAATTCCCAAAAAAATCCCAGGAAAATTCCCCAAATCCCAAGTAAATTAATTCCCCAAATCCCAGGCAAATTCCCCCCAAAAAATCCCAGATAAATTCCCAAAAAAATCCCAGGAAAATTCTCCAAAAAATCCCAGGAAAATTTCCCCCAAAAGTCCCAGGAAAATTCCCAAAAAATCCCAGGTAAATAATTCCCAAAATATAACGAATATTCCAATAACAAATATTCCAATGGAAACATTCCAATAATGAATATTCTAATAATGAACACTTGAATGATGAATATTCCAATAACCAACATTCCAATAACGAATATCCCAATAACAAATATTCCAATAATGAATAACCCAATAACCAATATCCCAATAACCAGTATTCCAATAATAAATATCCCACTAACCGATATCCCAATAACCAATAACCATAATCAATACCCCCCCAGGACTGGGTGCGGCAGGCTCTGCGGCACCAGCACGGATACAACTCCACCAGCAGCAGGTAAATCCCGGGAATCCCAGTCCTGGATGAGGAGGGCTGGGACAGGGAGGGCAATAAACCCCTGATAAATTCCCAATAAACCCCTGATAAAGTCCCAATAAATCCCCAATAAATCTGAATAAACCCCAATAAATGCCCAATAAACCCCCGATAAATTCCCAATAAAACCCCAATAAATCCAAATAATCCCCGATAAATTCCCAATAAATCCCAATAAATTCCCACAGCCCCAGCTGGGAATGTCTCTCAGTGCCAACTGTGAATGTCCCATTGGGAATGTCCCAGTGCCAACTGGGAATGTCCTACTGGGAATGTCTGCTCTGGGAATGTCCCGTTGGGAATGTCCTGGTGCCAATTGGGAATGTCCTACTGGGAATGTCCCACTATGAGTGTCCCTATTGGGAATGTCCCCCTGGGAATGTCCCACTCAGAATGTCCCATTGGGAATGTCCCCCTGGGAATGTCCCACTCAGAATGTCCCATTGGGAATGTCCCATTGGGAATGTCCCTCAGTGCCAATTGGGAATGTCCCATTGGGAATGTCCCAGTTCCAATTGGGAATGTCACATTGGGAATGTCCCACTCAGAATGTCCCATTGGGAATGTCCCAGTGCCAACTGGGAATGTCCCATTTGGAATGTCCCATTGGGAATGTCCCAGTGCTAATTGGGAATGTCCCATTGGGAATGTCCCAGTGCCAATTGGGAATGTCCCATTGGGAATGTCCCAGTGCCAATTGGGAATGTCCCATTTGGAATGTCCCATTGGGAATGTCCCAGTGCCAACTGGGAATGTCCCATTTGGAATGTCCCATTGCCAACTGGGAATCTCCCTCTGGGAATGTCCCCTGTGACTGTCCCATTAGGAATGTCCCCACTGGGAATGTCCCTCTGGGAACGTCCCGTTAGGAATGTCCCTCTGGGAGCGCCCCCTGTGAGTGTCCCCGGTGCCAGGTGTCCGTGTGTCCCCGCAGGAGGGACATCGCCAAGGTCACCATCTTCTACCAGCAGCTGAACTACCAGGCCGTGCACGAGGCCCCGCTGCTCTCCGTACGTGTTCCCTTTGACTGGCATTCCACAGGGGATCGGGGGGATTAATCCATAGAAATTCATTATTTGCCTTTATTTTAATATGCTATATAAATATCCGTATTTATTTGTATGATAAGGTTAGTTAATAATCCCTAGAAATTAATTATTTGCCTTTATTTTTATATGCTGTATAAATATCCGTATTTATTTGCATGATAAGGTTAATTAATAATCCCTAGAAATTAATTACTTGCCTTTATTTTTATATGCTATATAAATATCCCCAGAAAACTCAAAAAAACCCCAAAAAGCCCCCCATAAACTCTGTTCCTCACCTGAATTCCATGGGATTTTTCCCAGGAGAACCTGCTGCTTGGAGTTTTGGAGTCGATTTTGGGATTTTTTGTTTAGGGAAGTGATTGAGATAATGAGCCACGGATCCAATATACTCCAAACACAAACATGACAAATAGCCAGATCACAGAAAACTCAAAAAACCCCAAAACCCCAAAACCCCAAACCCCCAAAAACTCTTTTCCCCGCCTGATTTTTTTTGGGAATTGTCTTTTCCAGGAGAACCTGCTGCTGTCCAGCATGGGCAGCCAGTGGAGCCTGTGGTTCGGCTCCTCCGTGCTCTCCGTGGTGGAGATGCTGGAGCTGCTCGTGGACACCTTGGCCCTGTCCCTCCTCTTCCTCTTCCAGAGGCTGAAGGCCAGGAGGGTCCCCGAGGCCACCCCAGGGGTCACCTTGGCCCTGGAGAACCCCCAGGAGCGGCGGGAGCAGCCTGGGAAGGAGCAGGAGGGGTTTGGGAACAGCTCCATTGGGATCCAGATGTGCCCAGAGGTGCTGCAGGAGGGGTTTGGGAACAGCCCCAGAGGGATCCAGATGTGCCCAGAGGTGCTGCAGGAGGGGTTTGGGAATAGCCTCGGGATCCAGATGTGCCCAGAGGTGCTGCAGGAGGGGTTTGGGAACAGCTCTGGGATCCAGATGTGCCCAGAGGTGCTGCAGGAGGGGTTTGGGAACAGCCCCATTGGGATCCAGATGTGCCCAGAGGTGCTGCAGGAGGAGTCCGGGAACAGCTCTGGGATCCAGATGTGCCCAGAGGTGCTGCAGGAGGGGTTTGGGAACAACCCCATTGGGATCCAGATGTGCCCAGAGGTGCTGCAGGAGGGGTTTGGGAACAGCCCCATTGGGATCCAGATGTGCCCAGAGGTGCTGCAGGAGGGGTTTGGGAACAGCCCCATTGGGATCCAGATGTGCCCAGAGGTGCTGCAGGAGGGGTTTGGGAACAGCCAGGAGACGGATTTGGGGGAGGGGGGAGGAGCTGAGGGGGTTCTGTGAGCCCGGATCCTCCTGGTGCCGCTGGGAATGTCACAGGGAGCTCCTGGATCCACAGCTGGGGCTGGGAATGTTGGGAATTCTCCTGATCCTGTGGAAATGTGCCAGGGACATCGTGGATCCTCTCCTGGGAGATCTGACTGGGCTTGGAATTCCCTAAATTCTGCTGGAAAAACCCCAGGGATGTCCTGGATCCACAGCTGGGAATTCTGACAGTGTTTGGAATTCTCCTGATCCTGCTGGAAAAGCCCCAGGGAGCTCCTGGATCCACAGCTGGGGCTGGAAATGTTGGGGATTCTCCTGATCCTGATGGAAAAACCCCAGGGATGTCCTGGATCCACAGCTGGGAACTCTGACAGTGTTTGGAATTCTCCTGATCCTCTCAGAAATGTGCCAGCGATGTTCTGGATCCAGCCCTGAGCATGGAAATGTTTGGGATTCTCTGGATCCACAGCTGGAAAAGGCACAGGGAGCTCCTGGATCCTCTCCTGGGAGCTCGGGCAGGGCTTGGAAATCCCTAAATTCTGCTGGAAAAACCCCCAGGGAGCTCCTGGATCCAGCCCTGAGTGTGGAAATGTTTGGAATTCTCCTGATCCTGTGGAAATGTGCCAGGGACATCCTGGATCCTCTCCTGGGAGATCTGACTGGGCTTGGAATTCCCTAAATTCTGCTGGAAAAACCCCAGGGACGTCTTGGATCCTCTCCTGGGAGCTCCCTGAGCATGGAAATGTTTGGAATTCTCCTGACCCACAGCTGGAAAAGGCACAGGGACATCCTGGATCCACAGCTGGGGCTGGAAATGTTTGGAATTCCTTTAATTCCGCTGGAAAAGGCACAGGAATGTCTTGGATCCTCTCCTGAGAGCTCTGACTGTGTTTGGAATTCCCAAAAAACCTCCTGGGCTCTGAGCCCACCTGGAATTCCCCAAATTCCCCCAGGAAATTCCCCAAATTCCCACCTGAAATTCCCCAAATTCCCCCAGAAAATTCCCACGGGGTCCGGCTCTTCCAGAGGGAAATAAACAGACAAAAAAAAAAACAACTTTAAAAAAATTCCTTTTTTATATCCCAGGAAAATCATTAGATTCTTGGAATTTTGTGGGGTTTTGGTGGCAGAATTCCCATTGGGAAGCAGAAATAATGTGAATATTTAATTTATCTGTGCACAAAACCCAATAAAAAAAATCCAAACCCACGATTTTATTTTTTTAATTTCCTCTGTTGGAACCTTGCAGGGAACAAAAAAAAACAAACCCCAAAAAACCCCCAAAACCCACCAGATTTTGAGTTTTTTAATTGAATTTTTATAATAATAATAATAATAATAATAATAATAATAATAAAATGCTCTAAAAACAAAACTTTGCCTGGGATTTATTTCAACTTCAGCTGATATTTAGAGATTTTTTTTTAAATATTTTTTTTTGCCTGTTTTTTATTCCCAAACCCGAAGATTTGGCACAAACAAATCCAAATCCTGATTTTTGGCCGCTGCCGTCGCTGATGAACCTCACACGGATTTTTGAGCCTCAAATTTTGTCTGATTTAGGAACGAAACTGAGCAGGAGGAGGGAAGGAATTGATCCGGATTTCCTGTAATTCTGGGGGTAATTAACCACCTTCACGTCATTAATTATGGCCCTGAATTCCCATTTCTGAGGGGATTTATTTGGGGTTTTTGATACCTGAACTTGGGTTTTTTCAGGAGGTAATTAACCATCCTGACATCATTAATTATGGCCCTGAATTCCCATTCCTGAGGGGATTTATTTGGGGTTTTTAAAACCTGAACTCGTTTTCTTCCTGGGGGTAATTAACACCTTAATGTCGTTAATTATGGCCCTGAATTCCCATTTCTGAGGGGATTTATTTGGGGTTTTTAAGACCTGAACTAATTGTTTTTCCTGGGGGTAATTAATGACATTAAGGTGTTAATTATGGCCCTGAATTCCCATTTCTGAGGCGATTTATTTGGGGCTTTTGATACCTGAACTTGGGTTTTTTCTGGAGGTAATTAACCACCCTGAGATCATTAATTATGGCCCTGAATTCCCATTTCTGAGGGGATTTATTTGGGGTTTTTGATACCTGAACTAATTGTTTTTCCTGGGGCTAATTAATGACATTAAGGTGTTAATTATGGCCCTGAATTCACATTTCTGAGGGGATTTATTTGGGGTTTTTAATACCTGAACTCGTTTTTTTCCTGGGGGTAATTAACACCTTAATGTCATTAATTATGGCCCTGAATTCCCATTTCTGAGGGGATTTATTTCACTTTTTAATACCTGAACTCGGTTTTTTTTAACCTGCTGATGAAGAAGGGAACCTCATCATCATCAGTGAGTCACAGAAACCCCCAAACCCCCCAAAAAACCCCAACCCCCCAAAAAAAAACCCCAAAATAAAAAGCAGATTTTTTTTATTTTTTAAAAATGTGTCATTCAGGTTAAAAAGGGGCTGAAAAATGCAGATTTTGGTCGATCCAGGTCACAAGAAACGAAACTGAGCAGGAGGAGGGAAGGAATTGATCCAGATTTTTATTCAAGGAGTTTTCAGAGGAGGAGGAGGAGGAGGAGGAGGAGGAGAAGAGCACAGCGAGAGTTTTTGGGGTTTTTTGGTCCAAAGGGGTCACAGGACGAACGTTCCCGTTTGAAATTCCTGAATTTCTGGGTCCCAGAGGTGCAGGAGCTCCGGGAGGGGCAAGGGGAGGGAAAAAACTGCCCAAAAATGACCCCGAGGGGAGGGAGGGAGGTCACTGACCAGGGCACAGGGACCTGAGGTGGCCAAAAAATCTCTGAGGTGGCCAAGGAACCTCTGAGATGGCCAAAAATTCCACTGAGGTGGTCAAAAAATCCACTGAGGTGGCCAAAAAGGATGTCTGAGGTGGTCAAAAAAATCTCTGAGGTGGCCACAACACCTCTGAGATGGCCAAAAATCCACTGAGGTGGCCAAGGAACCTCTGAGGTGGCCCAAAAATCTCTGAGGTGGCAAAAAAAATCTCAGAGGTGGCCAAAAAGCCTCTGAGGTGACCAAAAATGATCTCTGAGGTGGCCAAAATGGATCTCTGAAGTGGCCAAAATAATCTCTGAGGTGGCCAAAAATCCACTGAGGTGGTCAAACAGGATCTCTGAGCTGGCAAAAAAATCCCTCTGAGATGGTCAAAATCCTCTGAGGTGGCCAAAGAAACCCTCTGAGGTGGTCAATGAACCTCTGAGATGGCCAAAATGGATCTCTGAGCCGGCCAAAAACCCCTCTGAGATGGTCAAAATCCTCTGAGATGGCCAAAGAAACCCTCTGAGGTGGTTAAGGAACCTCTGAGATGACCACAAACCCTCTGAGATGGCCAAAAACCTGAGCTGGCCAAAAATCATCTCTGAGCTGGCCAAAAAATCCCTCTGAGATGGTCGAAAATCCCTCTGAGATGGTCGAAAATCCCTCTGAGATGATCAAAATCCCTCTGAGGTGGCCAAAGAAACCCTCTGAGATGGCCAAAAATGGATCTCTGAGGTGGCCAAAAACTGAGCTGGCAAAAAAATCCCTCTGAGATGGTTGAAAATCCTCTGAGCTGGCCAAAAAGGGACTCTGAGCTGGCCAAAAAGGGACTCTGAGATGGCCACAAACCCTCTGAGATGGCTAAAATGGATCTCTGAGGTGGCCAAAAAGGATCTCTCCGTGTCCCTGTGGTGGTCCCTGTCCCCATCCCTGTCCCCACAGCTGGGACACGAGCCCGTGCCAGCCCTGGTATAAAATCCTCCAATCCCATTCTTTGGTGGGTTTTATTTTCCCCCTTTAAAATCCTCCCAGGAATTTCCCATCTCAGAGGCCCAGAAAGAACCTGAAATAATCCCGAATTTGGGATTTGGGAAGGTTGGGAGTCATCGGATTCCCTGATCTCCCAATCCCAAAAAAATCCTCCCTGCAGCTCTTTCCTGGAAGCCACAACGTCGTTAATTTAATGATCCCAGATTTTTTTTTTTTTTCAATTAAAAATTCCATCCACAGCTCCATCTCTCACACCTTTTGATTTGGTTTTTGTTGATTTTTTTTTATTTTGTTTTTTTGTTTTTGTTTTTTTTGTTAAAGCATAAAATCCTCCAATCAAATTTTTTGGGGTGTTTTTTTTTTTCCCTTTAAAATCCTCCCAGGAATTTCCCATCTCAGAGGCCCAGAAAGAACCTGAAATAATCCCGAATTTCAGCCCAGAGGGAAGGTTGGAAGTTGGGAATCCATCGGATTTAAACCCAGAGATCCAAACCCAGACCGGATCCAAGTCCAGGCACTTGGGGTCAAATTTAAAAAAATAGGGACAGAAAAATTCCCCCAGATCCCCCCCAAAAAATACAAAATAAAATTCCCAAGGATGGAAGATCCAGGGAAATTTGGCCACTTTTTTTGTTTTCCAGACCAAAGCAAATCCCTCCTGCTCAAGCGTGGGGAAATCCAGAGAAAACTCTCCCACCCTTGGGAAAAACAAAAGGGGGAATGAAAAATCCAGAAAAAAGTCATTTTGGAGTCATCAAATATTCCATAAAAAACCCCATAAAACACAAACCCGGCTGCGTTTGGGAAAAAAAACCAACAAAATTTTCATTATTTTCTTTTTTTCACCTTCCTCAGAGCCTGGAAATGGATTTTCCTTCACCAAAATTAAAATTTTCCTGTGCATCTTCCCCTCTGAAAATCGGAGCACACATTTGTCCCCCCACAGACCAACCCCCAGAGGAGAAATAAAAATCCAGACGGGGAGAAACGATCCCTTAATGTGATTTTTTTTTCCTAAAGAAATTTGGGGTTTCAGGGTGTTGGGTGAAATTTTGAGGTGTTTTTACACTTCAGGAGCCGTGTGGTGAAAATAGAAAAGGGAAAAGAGAGGGGAGGAAAAAAGGGAAAATTAGGAAGAGGAGGGATAAAAAAAAAAAAAAAAAAAAAAAGGCAGGTTTGGGAGAAATATTCCCTAAAAAACGCCACCGAAATAAAACAAACAAACAAACCAATAAAAAAAGAATCAAATCAAACCCTGACGTTAAATACAGACCAAACTGTATTGAATGAAAATTGCACTAAGTCCTCTGGGCACATCAATAATAAGAATAAATTAAATACTTAACAATTCCACGGATTTTTTTTTAAAAAAAAAAAATTTAAAAGAACAAAGCACAAAAAAAAAAAAAAACCCCAAAAAACCCCACCCCAAACCCCCATAAACAAAAGAACATTTAAAACCCCTCCCCAAAATACTGTCAGGTAGGAAAAGTGCACCGAGTTTCTTATTTTTTTGTTTTTTTTGTCGTTTTTTACATCTAAATCAAAGTACCAACGACGTGTTCAATAAATCCATTGTCTCGCTTTTTCGCAGCCATATTTACAAGTTTCTTTTTTCTTTTTTTTTCCTTTTTTTCCTTCTTTCTTTCTTTCTTCCCGACTTTCTGTCCTTCAGCAGAGTCTGGAGCTTCCGGGACGGGATTTCTGGCCGGAATTCCCAGGGGAAAACAGGGAAATAAAGCGACTCCAAAAGCGAGAGCTGCTTTCAAACCAGTGGGGGATTGAAAACCAGTCTGAAAACCAGCTTCAAAACCAGTTATTTGAAAGCCAGTTATTTGGAAACCAGCTTCAAAACCAGTTCGAAAAGCAATTTCAAAATCAGTTTGAAAAACCAGTTTGAAAACCAGTTTGAAAATCAGTTTGAAAACCAATCTGAAAAACCAGTTTGAAAACCAGTTGGAAAATGACTTTGAGAATCAGTTTGAAAACCAGTTACTTGAAAACCGATTTGAAACCCAGTTGGAAAACCAACTTGAAAACCAATCTAAAAACCAGTTACTTGAAAATCAGTTTGAAAACCAGTTTGAGAATCAGTTTGAAACCCAGTTTAAAACCCAGTTGGAAAACCAACCTGAAAACCAATGTAAAAACCAGTTTGAAAACCAATTTCAAAACCAGTTGGAAAACCAGCTTAAAACCAATCATTTGAAAACCAGTTTGAAAACCAGCTTCAAAACCAGTCTGAAAAACAACTCGAAAATCACTTTGAAAAATCAGTTTCAAAAATCAGTTTGAAAACCAATTTGAAACCCAGTCGCTTGAAAACCACTTTGAAACCCCATTGGAAACCCGGTTGAAAAACCAGTTGAAAAACCAGTTGAAAAACCAGTTGAAAAACCACTTTGAAACCCAGTTATCTGAAAACCAGTTTGCAGACCAGTCTGGGGTCGTTGTGCAGGTTAAAGGAACCCCAAAGTGCCCGAGCTGAACTCCCCGGGCAGGGCAGGACCGTGGCACTGGTGGGAATTTTCTCTCCCCGGAGCTCTGGGAAGGAGCCCGGGAAGGTTCTGGAGGAGGAATCAGCACCAGGAAAGGCCCGAGGGGACGAGGCTGGACCCCAAATCCAGGGGGGAATTCCCTGCAGGGATCTCCCGGCTCCTCACTCGGGATCAGAGCCGGGGTTGGGTTCCTGGAGAGCTCCAGGGGCTGGGCTGGGGGTGTCCTGCTGAGGGGAGACTCGGATTTGGGGATGGATTTGGGATCAGGAGCAGCACCACAACTTCCAACCCTGTCCCAGCAGCAGCAGGGATTGGATTTAGGATCGGGATCAGCTTCCAGCCCCATCCCAGCTGGGCCAGGAGCAGCCAGGACTCGGATTTAGGGATGGATTTGGGATGGATTTAGGATCAGGAGCAGCTTCCAGCCCCGTCCCAGCTGGGCCAGGAGCAGCCAGGACTCGGATTTAGGGATAGATTTGGGATCAGGAGCAGCACCACAATTTCCAACCCCATCCCAGCTGTGCCAGGGCTGCAGGGATTGGATTTAGGGTTAGATTTAGGATCGGGATGAGTTTCCAGCCCCGTCCCAGCTGGGCCAGGAGCAGCCAGGACACTGCTCAGCACTGGCTTTGAAACTTTTAAACCCTGGCTTTTTTTAACTTTGAAACCCTGGCTTTTCTAAACTTTTAATCCTGTTTTTTCTTTTTCTTTTTTTTTTTTTTAATTCCTCATCCCAAAACTCCGGTGGGAACTGAGATTGCACAGGCAGAAAAAGGCAGGAAAATCAGCTCTTTCCTAAAGGAATCAGGAATTTCCCTGAGCCAAGGCGGAGCCAGAGCAGGTTCTGGGTGTGCAGGAGGCGCCCGAGGCTGAGGAGCTGCTCCCCCCAAACCCAAGGAGACAATTCCAGCCCCGGGAACAAAACCCTGCCCAGGTTTCTGAGGCCTGGGAGTGGAAACATCAAAAATTCCAGAGGGGATGGGATGAGAAATCAGAAGGATTTGGGATCTGCCTGACGGTTTGGAGGGTGGGGGAACTCCACTGGGGATTCCTGGTTTCCAGAGAGGATCCCAGGATGATCCCTGGGGCCTGGATGTCGTCCCCAAATCCTGGCAAACTCTGGTGCCAACTGGGAAAAAGCTCCGACCTCCAGCCAGGATTCCAGAGGTCCCTAAACCCTCCTGAGGTGGGATGAGACAGCTCTAGAGACACAAAAAAGGAGATTCCAGAGATCCCTGGGCTCCCTAAACCCTCTGGAAATGGGGTGAGAAAGCTCCAGACACATCAACAAAGGAGAACCACGTTCCCTCACTGCAGCTGAGAGTCAGGGGAGGACAAAAAAGGAGAAACCCACCAAAATTCTGCTGCTCTTTGGAGCTGAGGAGATGCTCCAGCACAGAGGCGAAACAGGAGGGTGGAATTCCCTTCCAGGGAAAGCCGAAGGGAGCAGGGAATGGAGGGAAAGGGAATTCACCGTCCCTGGATTAGAAAAGGATTGGTGGGGTGACGTTCAGGTGAGGCTTTAGGGCTGGGATGGATTTGATGATCCTGAAGGTCTCTTAGGACCTGGGATTCTGGGATTTGGGATTTTTGTGATTCTGGGATTTGGGATTCTGTGATTCTGGGATTTGGGATTCTAGGGTCCTGTGATTCTAGGATTTGGGATTTTGTGATTCTGGGATTTGGGATTCTAGGGTCCTGTGATTCTGGGGTTCTGGGGTCCTGTGGTTCTGGGATTTTGGGGTTCTGTGAAATCACTCGGAGCAGCTGGAGCTGGTTCCCCTCCCTGCCCCAGCCCATCGCCAGCGACGAGCTGCTCCTGGCTGCAGGGATCAGTGCTGCTGCTGCCAGAATTCCTGGGGATGGGAATCCTGGGGGACGGGAATCCTTCCCGGAATCCCTGTGGGAAGGGAGCAGGGCAGCCATGGCTTTGAGCAGCCAACACCCAGGGCAGCAAACGAGGGAGCGTGGCTGGTTTAGTCCTGAGAGCAGAGAAAGGTGAGGAGCTGGAGCTCCCAATCCCAATCCCAATCCCAATCCTACTGGGCCTCTGCAGCATCCCTGCCCCTAAACCACCTCGGAGTCCTCCCAGGGGCAGAGCAGGCTCCAGGCTTGGATCCCTGCTGGAATTCCAAGCCAACAGCTGAGGGACAGCTCTGTCTGCTCCTGGTGTCTGTGACTCTTTTTCCTTTTCTTCCATTTTGAATTTTTTTTTTCCTTTATCATTTTTTTTTTCTTTTTGTGGTGTGTTTTTAAACCCTAAGCTCATCTCTCTCACCACACACTCCAGCCCACGGTGATCACACCCCGGGAAGGCTCCTACTCCAAAAAAAACCCACCCCAAAAAAATTAAACAAAAATTATCCAACCATCCAGTAGTCAAACATGAGAACCAAAATCTCACAGAGAGGGGGGGAAAAGAGGGGAAAAAATAGAACCCCCCTCGGCCTTCCTGAGGGCAGCTCAACTCGAGGGGTGCAGGCATCCAAACCAGAGCAATCTGCAAGGAAAACACCGAGACATCCAAGGACGGGGCTCTCCAGGGGTCCAGCCCGGCTCGGGGACAACCACAACGGGGATTATTATTATTATTATCATTTCTTTTTTTTTTTTTTTTTTTTCTTTTTTTTTCCTGTGTGTGTCCCTAACACTCGTCGATGTTGAGGCTGATGAATTCCTGGATGCATTTCCTGTACTGCAGCTCCGTGGGGCTGTTGCTGGGGTACTGGCCCGGCTGGCCCAGGGGCCCCTCTGCCTCCCTCATCTCCTCGTTCATCCGCGCCAGGCGCAGCCTGAGGTGGGCAAAGGGCACGGGGAGAGAGGGGCTGGTCACTCCTGCCCCTGGCGAGGGCTTTTCCTGGGTTTTCCTGGTCCCCAGGAAGAATTTCCCAGTGTTTCCCAGCATTTTCCTGCTGTTTCCCAGTTCCCAGGCAGTCTTTCCCAGTCCCCTGGAAATGTTTTCTGGGGTTTCCTGGTCTCCAGGCAGTCTTTCCCAGTATTTCCCAGTGTTTCCTAGTGTTTCCCAATGTTTCCCAGAGTTTCCCGGTCCCCAGGCAGTATTTCTCAGTATTTCCCAGCATTTCCTGGTATTCCCCAGCCACTCCCAGTATTCCCCAGCCACTCCCAGTATTCCCCAGCCACTCCCAGTATTCCCCAGGCAGTATTTCATGATATTCCCCCGCCACTCCCAAATATTCCCCAGTATTCCCCAGGCAGTATTCATTCCCCAGCCATTCCCAATATTCCCCAGCCATTCCTGGTAACCCCCAGTATTCCCCAGCATTCCCCAGCCATTCCCAGAATTCCCCAGCCATTTCCCAGGCAGTATTCCCTGACCATTCCTGGTGTTCCCCAGGCAGTATTTCCCAGTATTTTCCTGGCATTCCCCTGCCATTCCCCAAGGAGGATTAGCTGGCCATTCCCGGCATTCCCCAGGCAGTATTTATTCCCCAGCCATTCCCAGTATTTCCCAGTATTCCCCGGCCATTCCCGGCGGGACTCACAGGGTGACGATGTCGGCGTTGGCGGCGCTCACGGCGATGCTCAGCGGGTCCTGCCCGTCCCCGTCCGGCGTGTGCTGGGCGGCGCCGCGCTTCAGGAACAGGCACACCTGCCTGGGGACACGGCCCGGTCACCATTCCAGGGGAATGGAATGCCAGAGGCACGGGATTCCAGCTCCAGAGGCATGGAATCCCAGCTCCAGAGGAACGGAATCCCAGCTCCAGAGGAATGGAATTCCAGCTCCAGAGGAACGGAATTCCAGCTCCAGAGGAACGGAATTCCAGCTCTCAGGAAGTACAGAATTCCAGATCTAGAGGCACAGAATTCCAGACGCATGGAATTCCAGATCCCAGGAAAAGAATTCCAAAGGAACAGAATTTCAGCCCCCAGGAACAGAATTCCAGATCCAGAGGAACAGAATTCCAGCCCTCCGAGGCACAGAATTCCAGAGGCAGAGAATTCCACCTCATCATCATTATCCCAGGTTGCTCCAACTTCCAGGGATCATGGGGCAGCCACAAATTCTCTGGGAATTCCATCCCAGCCATGAATTCTCTGGGAATTCCATCCCAAACCCTCCTCACCCACCCAGGGAACGATTCCACCCCAACATCCCTCCTCCCCTTGCCCTGTGCCAGCTCCGAGCTGTTGACACGCTCCAAAATCCACGTTTTACCACTCAATTCCCTCAAATCCCACCTCTCCGGGATTTTCTGCATTATTCCAGCTCTGGATTTGATTCCAGCCTGGATTCTGCGGCAGCACTCACCCGGTGTGCCCCAGGTATGTGGCGTGGTGCAGCGGGGCCCGGCCCCTCGAGTCCCTTTGGTTGACGTCGGCCCCGTTCTGCAGCAGGAATTCACAGGCGATCAAGGAGCCCTGGGAAAAGGGGGAAAATCGGGAATTTCCACATCCAGACAGCCAGGCTGGACAATTCCCAGGGAATTTCCACGTCCGTTCAGCCAGCCTGGACAATTCCTGCGCTCCAAAAAATGGAATTTCCATATCCATCTAGCAAGGCTGGACAATTCCCAGGGAATTTTTATATCCCTTCAGCCAGGCTGGAAAATACCCGTGCTCCAAAAAGGGAATTTTCATATCCATTCAGCCAGGCTGGACAATTGGGAAATTCCACATCAATTAAACCAGGCCAGACAATTGGGAATTTTCATATCCATTCAGCCAGACTGGACAATTCCCATGCTCCAAAACAGGAATTTCCACCAGCAGGACACATGGACTGGATGTCATCAATAACTACGTGGTCATTGGCTTTTGCCAATTATTTTGCTCTAAGACCGTTTGTAATCACTCTTTAATTGCATTTGACGCAGTACAATTTTCACTCTGCAGTCAGAGTCTAGCTGGGTAAAAACCACATTCAAGTCTAGCAGGGTAAAAGCTGCAGTCACAGTCTAACTGGGTAAAAACTGCAGTCACAGTCTAGTGGGGTGAAAACCTGCAGTCACAGTCTGCACACCAATCCCTGCAGTCACAGTCTGCACACCAATCCCTGCAGTCACAGTCTGCACACCAATCCCTGCAGTCACGGTTTAGCAGGAAATCAAGTCAGAGGCTGCAAAGGAAACCCACAGCAGGAGCTGCTGCAGCCAGAGTCGGGGAATGGCTGGAGTTAAGATGGCTGAGCTGTGAGGAGGAACAAACCATAAATTTCATGCTGTGATAAAAAAGTCTATGCCTCTAATTTCTACCCCTGCTGCGACAGCCAAGCACCCAGCACCGTTCACTGTCCGTTTTATCCCAAATTAAGCTTTTTAGAAAGTTTTAAAGAGTGAGCCTTGTTTCTCACACTGGGCAGTTCCTGTGCTTCAAACTGCAGCCAAGTCTTCCTGATATGTAAAACATACGTGAATAGGAAAATTCATATTTAAACCTGAAACCTGTCTCAACCAGGCATGGACATATGGTGGAAAATCCCCTAAAAAAGGATAGAATAATAAATAATAATAAAATAATAAATAATGAAATCCCCTAAAAAATTTTAAATATTCCTGCTTTATGATTTTAATTGTAAAGTCCTTCCTCCACAACACACTCCCATCCCGAAATGTGCCTCCCCAGCACCACGTACCCCCTTCACAGCCTGGATCAGAGGGGTTTTGTTCTCATCCTCGTCGTTGACCCAGTTGATCTCGGCGCCGTGGGCCAGAGCCTCGGCCATCAGGGGCAGGTTCCTGGCCTGGGCTGCCCGGTACAGCACCAGCCCGGGGTGCAGCTCCCGCAGATCCTCCAGATCCGACACCTCCTGCTCGATCTCGGCCTCGCCGCTGGATTCCTCTGACACCTCGCACTCTGCTGGGCACGGAGAAGAAAGGGGGAAAGGGGGAAAGGAAGGGAGAGATCAGGCCAAAGCTTCACATTTGGGTTTTTATGGTCCCAGTGCCATGCTGGACATTAATCCTACCCAAGGGAAGCTGGGCCTGCTGGTATTTGTAAAGTTCTGCACCTTCCTCTGTGCCTCCCACCCTTCTCTGTGTGCCACCCACCTTCCCCTGTGTCACCCACCTTCCCTGTGTGCCACCCACCTTCCCCTGTGTCACCCACCCTCCTCCATGTGCCACCCACCCTCCTCTATGTGCCACCCACCTTCCCCCGTGTCACCCACCCTCCTCTATGTGCCACCCACCTTCCCCTGTGTCACCCACCTTCCCCCGTGTCACCCACCCTCCTCTATGTGCCACCCACCCTCCTCTATGTGCCACCCACCTTCCCCTGTGTCACCCACCTTCCCTGTGTGCCACCTGCTTTCCTCTGTGCCTCCATCCCCTGTGTCATCCACCATTTTGTGTGCCACCCACCCTCCTCCACGCACCACCCACCCTCCTCTGTGCCACCCACCTTCCTCAGCCACGCTGTCCCCCCATGTGCCACCCACCCTCCCCTGTGTGTCACCCACCCTCCCCCGTGTGTCACCCACCCTCCCCCGTGTGTCACCCACCCTCCTCAGTGACGCTGTCCACCACGGAGCCGAAGACCAGCACGTCGCTGCTGCCGTCGGTGCTCCCCCCCAGGCCGCTGTCACTGCTCAGACCTGCGGGGCCAACGGGACACAAACCACGGCCACTTTAACACCCCGGCCCCCAGAGCCAGGCCTGGCTGTGCCCACGGCGGGGGACAGGGCAGGGCAGGATGTCACAGGCACACAGCTGGCACTGGGACAGGGGCGCTGGCACTGGGACAGGGGCGCTGCCTTCCCAAGGCATCAAAATCATTTGGATTAGGAAGGAAAAAAAGCCTGGGAAATGTTCCTGACCCAGCCGAGTGCACAGAAACACCAGGAATGGCTGCAGGAACCACGGAGCTGAGCCTGGAAAATCCCAGGTTCAATCCCTGTCCTCAAACCACTGGGATTAGGAAGGAAAAGAAAAAGAGCCGCTGCAGAATTTTAGAGAAAGCAAAAAGCAAAGGTACGGCACGGGGTGGGGAGGGAGGAAAACGTGACTCCAGCGAGGCCTCGTGCCTCTGCCCCACGTTCCCTGCAAAAGAAGGAGGGAGGATCTGGCACGTGGGTGTGGATCCAGCACATCCCCAGCTCTGTTCTCGCTGCATCTGGGATAAATCTTCTATTTTCTCCCTCCAGGAGCAGGTGATGCTCTGAGAAATTGGCTATTTTCTTCTTCAGAATTAAGATGATGCTTGGAGAAAATTTCTGATTTAGCGGCAAGATGAGGCTCTGAGAAATTTGCTTTTTTTCTTCTTTAGCAGCAAGATGCCCTCTAAGAAATTTGCTATTTTCTCCTCCAGGAGCAGATGATGCTCTGAGAAATTTTCTATTTTCTTCTTCACAGTTAAGATGAGGCCCTGAGAAATTTTCTATTTTCTCCTCCAGGAGCGAGATGAGGCCCTGAGAAATTTGCTTTTTATTTCTTTAGCAGTAAAAGGCGATGCCCTGAGAAATTTGCTGGTTTCTTCTTCAGTAGCAAAACGCCCTTGGAGAAATGTGCTATTTTCTTCTCCACGAGCAGGTGATGCTCTGAGAAATCTGCTATTTTCTTCTTTAGGATTAAAATGAAGAAGAAATTTGCTATTTTCTTCTTTAGGGGCAAAATAAAGCACTGAGAAATTTGGGTTTTTTCTCCCCCAGGAGCAAGAGTAAGATTACCTCTGAGGGATCTGAGGGACTCTGAAATCCTGCACTTCTCATTGTTTTTGTGGACAAAAAGAACCAAAAAAAAAGCACGAAAAAAGCACCAAATTCCTCAAAACTGGAACAGCCTTTATAAATCCCTGATTTAGACACGCACTAAACCACCTTTTTCCTTGATTCCAAGAGAAAACGTGGACTTGGAGGAAAACCTGGGAGTTTCTGCTGTGCTGAACTCAAGGCTGTCAATATTAATCGTGAATATTTATATAATATTATAAATATTGATTCCTACAAAGACAAGCTAGGAAATTTCACAACTCCTGAGCTAAGGATGATAACGGACCAGAAAAACTCCGGGATGTAGGACATTAAATAAATAAAATTAATAAAATTAATAAAATTAATAAAATTAATAAAATTAATAAATGTCCTCTCCAAGATCTCACCTGTGCAGGATAATTCTGTGGAAATTATGATTATTCCGCAGGAATTTATTCACCAAAACGGGAATTTTGGAAACGTTTTGCCTGTGGAAAAGCTGCCACAGCTGAAGAAGCTGGGAATTTAAGGGAAATCCATCACTGCCTGGGAGTTTTTGGGGCGGAAAAAGTGGATTTTGGGTGTCTCTGGTGCTGCTGGTCTTACCTCCGTCCAGGAGGGACCCAGGGGAGGGACCCATCCCACTCCAAGGGCCACCTGCCAGCGGGTGCTGCAGAGAGATGTGGCTGGCACCTAGAGGAAGGTGGATGGGAATGTGAGGGGAGTTCATTGGCATGAACACAAAAAAAAAAAGGAAAAAAAATGAAGAAAAAAGAAAAAAATAAGGAAAAAAATGAAGAAAAAATGAAAAAAAAGAAAAAAGGAAAAAAACACAGGAAAAAAAAAAAAAAAAGGGGGTAAAAAAGGAAAAGAGAGAGAGAAAAAAAGTGTCCATAGTAAGACTCAGCTAAAAAAATAATTTTTAAAAAATTCGAAAAAGCAACATAAAAAAATTTGAAAATTATTTTTAAAAAGTAATTTAAAATTAAGTCAAAAATTAATTTAAAATAATTTAAAAATATTTTTAAAGGTTTAAAATTTAATTAAAATTTATTTAAAATTATTAAAACTTAATTAAAATAATTAAAAATTTAAAATAAATGTTAAAATTAATTCAAATTAAGATTGATTTCAAATCAATTACAATAACTAATGATAAGTTAAAAATAAACTTAAAAATGAATTAAAAACCAAAATGAAAAGCAGAATTAAAAAATAAATAAATTTTAAAAAAAAAGCCTAAAAAAAGCCAATGGAATGCAAAATCTGGGTGCAGAAGATGCTGGGGCGGGAGGGGGGAGAAAAAAATTTCCCTATCTGCCAGAAATGGGACGTTAAAACTGATGCAACGGAAGAGCAACAACGGGGTTGGAGTTTGTGCAACCAACTCTTGGTCCCTGTGCTGGAATGGTCACCCTCTCCTGGGACAGCTGGCCTGGGCTCTGGGGGAACTGGGAGGACTGGGAGGAACTGGGAGGGGCCGAAGGTGGCACTTACTGCGAGGGCCGGAGCCGGCGCCGGTGTCGAAGTAGGAGAAGAGGGAGTCGAGCTCGTCGGGGCAGAACAGGGAATCCCGGCGGAATTTCCTCTCCAGGGTGGCGGCTGCTTCACACGGGACATTCACAGTTAGTGAGCAGCAAAAAGGGACCGTTCCCCAGCTGGGTTTGCACAGCTGGTGTCACAGCTGGGCTCACACGGCCCAAAATGTTACAGCTTTCTTGTGATCCCAGAGCACTGGGAGAACCTTCCAGAAGCTCACCAATCACGTGACACATTACATCATCCCAGTGCTCCTTATCTCCTATTAATGGGCCATCAAAGCTCACCAATCACATGACACATTACATCATCCCAGTGCTCCTTATCTCCTGGTAATGGGCCATTAAAGCTCACCAATCACGTGACACATTACATCATCCCAGTGTTCCTTATCTCCTGTTAATGGGCTATTAAAGCTCATCAATCACGTGACACATTACATCATCCCAGTGCTCCTTATCTCCTATTAATGGGCCATCAAGGCTCACCAATGACATCACACATTACATCATCCCATTGTGAGATGCTCCACCCAGGGAGGAGGAGCCAAACCATTTCCACCGAGATAAAAGGGAGCCACAGGTGTCACCAGGCATCCAGTGTTCCCAGGAGACTCCCAAAGGAAGACCGGACCCACCTCTGGACCCTTTTTCTCCACAGGACCATCTGTGCTTCCAACAGGACCACATCTGCCACCCCAGGAGGGCTGACTTTGGACTGTTTCCAGCACCCTGACCAACAGAGTGTCAGGTTGTATTTCTGACTCTGTCAGAACCTTCCTAACAACCTAAAATATCAGAAATTTCTGATCAAAGTCATCCCAGAACCTTCCTAAGAACCCAAAATGTAACACATTTCTGACCAGAGTCATCACAGAGCAGCAGAACTTTCCTAAGAACCCAAAATGTTACAAATTTTGGTCTTTCGGTGGCCTTTTGTATTATTGCATTTATTTTATTTAGTTGCCTTTTTTTTTTTTCTTCCTCCTATCAAATTGTATCTATGACTCGGAGTCTCTCACTGGTTTTGCTTTCAAACCACTACAGTGTCCTATCACAACACTGGAACACCTCTACAAAAAGTAGTAAGAAATAACCAATAAAAGCCCTTTTTTTCTGAGCTCTTTGAAAATTTTGGTGTCTTTCATCTTTATTTCGTGTCCTACGATGACACCCACCTGTTGCTACAGGACACGAAATGAAGGGCACAAAATGCAGTCAGTCGTCAGGGCGAAAAAGAGAGAAGTTCATGTTTCTACGTCCATTTATATAGAATTTGGACAACGACCAGGGATTGGAGGATGAAGGTTGCCACCTCTCCAACCACACTGGTCAAACTAGAAGCCCACCAACTGTCTCTTCTCAAGAGAGGAACGATAAAGCAAAAAGAACGGCTTAAAGCAACATCACTTTTTTTGAAAGTGAAAATCACGTGAAAATCCGTGAGAAACTCTGCTACAAAAATGCAAACAATCAGAAGGCTGGAAAAAAGATCAAGGCCACACCCATCTGTGGCGGTTTTTAGAGAATTAATTCGCGTTTTATAAAAATATATGGTATAAAATCATTTTGAATCCAAGAAATAAAAAGTGATTGGGAAAGTGCAGCCTCTGCTGGGAACAGGAGGAGCAACACATTTGCAATAGAAAGAAGGGTGTCCCCACCAGGAGATGGGTCCCCTCCCAAGATGGGATTGTGAACGACCCAGTGATGAACACCTGATGGAAATCTTATCTACATCGGCCTGGGTGTGCATCCCAATGCAGAGTTCCCAGAAATGCAACCAGAGTCCAGCCCCGCCTGGAAAACCATTCCTGGGACCGGCAGACGGAGAGAAAAGAAATATGAATATGGACAGCGACGGAGTGGACAGTGGGATGAGGCAACCTTCTCTCTGGCTGGAAAACCGTATAAAAACCAGCCCTGCCAAAGCAAACTTTGTGAGCCGGGGAGGACACGGCACGCTGCCGGATCTGAGGTTCCCCCAGCACCAATCCCGGGCTCGGTGCCGACCTTTGCTTGTGGCTTTTTCATATTTCTATTTGGCGATATTCCTCAATAAAACGGCTTACTGATGAAATTGAAATTTGTCAATAAAACGGCTTATTGATGGCTCGTTACACACCTGAGGAGAGCATGGCCGGGGAGGCATTCCCCAGCTCCTGGCGGTATTTCCTGCGGGCCGTGGGCGCCCTGGAGCCGCTGTTGTGCCTCTGGCATTTCTTGACGCACCAGCGGCGAGGTTTGCGCTCGCTGTCCGCCAGCACCTCCCCTCCGGGCAGCTTCCTCAGGAATTTCTTCTCCACGTATTTCACCTTGATCCAGGCCTCCTTGTCCTGCCTGAGGGGCAGCAAAATGGGAATTTAGAGGATTTTGGGACAAAGGAGCCATGAGGGGATGGAGCTGCTGCTGCTCTAGGGTGTTTTGAACACTTGATGACAAAAATTCTTTTTTCTTGCTCGTTAAAATGAGGCATTTGCAGCCCTCTGAGGGAACTGGGTTTGCCCAAAGCAGCCATGAGGAGATGGAGCTGCTGCTCTGGGGTGTTTTGTCCACCTGAAGCCTAAAATTCCCATTTCTCCAACTTAAAAATGTCTTTTTTTCCCCCGCTTGTTTCAAAGCACAACCCAGAGGTTCACAGGGTTGAGAGTACCCAGGTGCTTCAGGTGTTTGGGAGGTCCCAAACTGGGAGTAAATCCTGCAATTCCTGGTTCCCAGGCACATCCCAGTGCCCCACTGATCTCTATGAGAGCCCAGCTCAGGTGAACGGGATGGGCTGGGGCTACCTGAGGCATTTGGAACCCTCTGAACCTGCTTTTCCGTGGATTTGGAGGTTGCTGTGGGGATCCTGAACCCGCTTTTCCGTGGATTTTGGTGGAGCACAGCTCACCTGGAGCTCCCTGCCGTTGGTTTCTTCAGCCCCAGCTCCTCACACTGCGCCTCGTAAATCTGGTTCATGGTGCTGTTGCCCAGCTCACACATCAGCTGAAAGCCAATTCCAGGGAGGGAATTAAAGTCTCGGGTGAGGAGAATTCCCCCTTTTTCAGGGAATCCTTGGATTCCCAGCTTTTCTCCCTAAAATCCAGCACTCACTCTCAGCAGCTCTGGCTCCCAGGAATCCAGCGTGAGGGATCGGACCTTGGAGCAGTGAACACCCAGGCTCCTGCTCAGCCAAGAGGGAGAAAAATACGACTAATTATCACAGTTTCATCAACCCAGAAGTTCCCTAACGAGGTCAGTGCAGTTCTTAATTCTCTCTCTGTGCAGATGGAGCTGAGGCAGGGGGTGGAATATAAAACACACGGGGAAAATTCCCGCTGGGTCTGTCGGCACAGACGCTGCAAATGCTGCAATTCCAGCTCCACCGCTTTTCCCGGGATCCTGCACTCCATCCCTGGCTGTTTTCCCTGGAATCCTGCACTCCATCCCTGGCCATTTTCCCTGGAATCTTTTAGTCCATCCCTGGCCATTTTTTTCCCTTGGAATCCTTCACTCCATTCCTGGAATCCTGCACTCCATCCCTGCTCATTTTCCCTGGGAATCTTTTCATCCATCCCTGCCTCATTTCCCCCAGAATCTTGCTCTCCATCCCTGGCCACTTTCCCAGGAATCCTGCATTCCATCTCTGCCCCACTTCCAGGATTTTTCCTCCAGAATCCTGCCCTCCATCTCTGCCCATTTCCCCCAGAATCCTGCCCTCCATCCCTGACCCACTTCTCCCAGGATTTTTCCCCCAGAATCCTGCCCTCCACCCCTCTCCTTCTTTCTCCCAGGACATTTTCCCCCGGGATCCCCACATCCCCGCAGCACCTGTGGATCCCAGAGCACTCGATGCAGAGCAGGATGCCCAGGTTGATGCTGGCCCAGCGAGGGTCAGGCTGCCCACAGTCGCAGCACTGGTCATTCCCAGGGATGCTCTGCACCCTCTGCAGGATGGTTTCCCCTTTCCCGCCGCGCTCCCGGGAATCCGTGGCCGAGTCGATGCTGCTGGTGGAGGGGGAGGCTGTTCTGTCCAGCCTCTGCAGGGAAAAAACCCAATAAATAAATAAATTAAAAAAAAAAAATCAGGGTTTTAACACCTCTAACACACCTGGAGGGGAGAAAACTCGGCTTGGTTTGATGCCTCGGAGTGGCTGTAAAGAGTAGGGTGATATTTTAGGATTTTTGCTTTTATATTGTTCATCTATTTTTAATCCTGCTCTTTATTTAATCCTGAATTTAATAATTTGCAGTTCTTTAGTGCAGAACTCTGAATTCCACATAGGGTGTGAGCTGCTGCTTTTACATTTTGGTCGGACACAACAATTCCTCTCCAGGCCTGGGAACCCAGGACACCTCACTCAGGCTCTAAGAAATTTAAATAAAAGCTGGGGAGGAGCAAACTTGGAGGAAATTCCTTCATTGCCTGAAGCTGTATTTGGAGGATTAATCCTAAATCTGCAAATGGACCAAACATAATTGTCAGAAAAGATCCTGACCATCAATTTGGGTGTGACCTTCTGACTGAATTGCTTCTATTGAAGTCTTTAACAAATCCCTAATTTATTCTCTTAATCTAATGAAGGCCTTCAATAAATCCCCATTTTATTCTCTTAATCTGTTGAAGACCTTTAACAAATCCCCAATTTATTCTCTTAATCTCATCCAACCTCTGCTCTAGGCCAGCCCCTCCAAAAGCAAACTGACCAAACTTACAAAAGTGTGAAAAAATCCTGACCATCAAATTGGGTGTGACCTTCTGACCGAAATGTTTCTATTGAAGGACTTTAACAAATCCCCATTTTTTTCTCTTAATCTGTTGAAGATCTTTAACAAATCCCCAATTTATTCTCCTAATCTCTGCTCTCCAAAAATCTCAGCCCCTCCAAAAGCAAACAGACCAAACTTACAAAAGTGTGAAAAAATCCTGACCATCAATTTGGGTGTGACCTTCTGACTGAATTGTTTCTATTGAAGATCTTTAACAAATCCCCATTTTTTTCTCTCCATCTATTGAAGATCTTCAACAAATCCCCAATTTATTCTCTTAATCTCATCCAACCTCTGCTCTAGGCCAGCCCCTCCAAAAGCAAATTGACCAAACTTATACAAGTGTGAAAAAATCACCAGCACCATTTTGACTTCCGACTGAAGCGTTTCTATTGAAGATCTTTAACAAATCCCCGATTTACTCTCCTGATCTCTGCTCTGGGCAGCCCCTCCAAGGCGTGGGGCAGCTGGGGGGAGCAGGGAGTTGTGGATTTCCCCTGGAATTCCCCCTCGGGTTCCCCCTCACCTCGATGTAGTAGCTGTCGGGGCTCTCGCGGTAGGCGGAGGCGATGCTGGCCTGCACCGCCTGGATCCAGGCCTGCCGCAGCTTCTCCGAGTCAGCCTGCAGCATGCAGCTCCTGGAAAAACGGGAAAAAAAACCAGGGGATGGGATGGGGAGAGTCAGAAAATGCAGAGGAATGGCGTTTTCATTTCCCTCTAGCTGAGAGAGGTCACATAAACACGCTGCTGCTGGACAGCAGCAGGAGTCAGCCCTTATCTATCTAGGCAGGGGCACCGTGACCTTGAGTGCAGCTCTGCAACAGGGTGGGCAAGCAGAAGTTTGGAGAACATCTAACCACAGGAGTGCAGAGGTGGGAGGTAGTTAACACTTCGTCGTGTAACCAATAGTCAGCTTGCTTTAGCACTGTGCATGAGCTTCATGAGGCATGCTGTGAATTGTGTAAACTCTTCTAAATAAACTGAGTCTTGCTGATCAGTCGTGTCGATTGCGGCGACAGGAAAACACAGCCTGGGTTTGGGGGAGTTTGCTCTTTGTCATGCTCAGCGCAGCGGGGTAAAAATAATTCACCCCGTGAGCACCCACGGGGTGATCTCGCTTCAAAGGTTCCAGGGAAAAAAATTAACCCCACAAGATTGGGAGGTGTCATCTTCGACCCCTTCAGGCAAAAATTAATCCTACAAAGTTGAGGTGCTCCAGCTCCAAACTTTCCAGGCAGAAAATTAACCCCACAATGCTTAATTAACCCACAAAAATTAACCCACAAGGCTGGATGGCCGAATGTGTCCCCACTCCAAAGGTTCCAGGTAAAAATTCACCCCATAGGGTTGGGGCGTTCCCTTTCCAAACTTTCCAGGCAAAAATGAACCCCACAAGGGTTAATTAACCCACAAAAATTAACCCCACGAGCGTTAATTAACCCACAAAAATAAACCCACAAGGGTTAATTAACCCACAGAAATAAACCCACAAGGTTGGACAGCCAGAGATGTTCCCAATCCAAACCCTCCAGGCAGGTCTGGGAAGTGTTTATAAAAGCTGGGCGCTCTAGAATTGGGCATTATCTATTAATAGAAATAATTAATGGCGCATGTTGTATCAACAATATATTATATATAATTATACAATCAGATCCAGCTTCTGGTGGATGTCTGAGCAACTTCCTGAGGGGTTTTTGGCATCTCCCAGCCAAAATTGAGTAGCCTCTGATCAAACCCCAGCCCCAAACTCACTTGGTGGGGGAGACGACCTCGAAGCAGAACCTCCTCTCGATGTCCTCGCAGGGTTTGACCGTGCAGAGCCTCAGGTCCTCCACCACCACGGTCAGCACGTCCTGAGGGACACATGGACGGGTTTGGGGGGGTCCCTGGGGCTGGGGCACAATTGGGAAACTCCTGCCCAGATCCTCCAAACTCATTCCCGAATCCTACAAACCCCTTTTTGCCCAAATCTTCCAAATTCCTTCCCAAATGCTCCAAATTGCCTCCTGCCCAAATCCTGCAAAATTCTTCCCAAATCTTCCAAACTCCTTCCTGCCCAAAACCTCCAAAATTCTGCCCAGACCCTCTGAATTCCTTCCCAAATGCTCCAAAGTCCCTCCTGCCCAAAGCCTCCAAAATTCTCCTCAAAACCTCCAAAGTTCTTCTCAAATCCTCCTTTTCAAACCCTCCAGACTCCTTCCCGAGCTCCCAAATTCCTTCCCAAACCCCTCAAACTGTTATTGAATTAAGAATTACTGAATAAAGAATTGCTTCATAAAGAATTCTTGAATTAAGAATTACTGCTTAAATGATTACTGAATGGAAAATTATTGAATCAATAATTGCTTAATAAGGAATGATTTACTCAATAATTATTGGTTAAATAAGATGTAATAATCATTGAATAAAGAACTGTTCAATCAATAATTACTGCTTATATAATACTGAATAAATAATTATTTGATTAACAAAGAATTATTCAATCAATAATTACATAATAAATAATTATTCAATCAATAATTCCTGTTTAAATAATTATTCAGTAGATGTTTGCTGCCCTTTTCCAACCCTGGACCACACCCCTGGCCTTTGCTGTCCCCCTGACCTAAATCCTTCTCCTCCCTCAGCCTGGCAGTTGGTTAATGAAGCAGTCGGTTAATTAATTAATTAACCACTTCGTTAATCACCTGGGGCAGCCTCACTGACCTTTAATTTCTTCTGGTAGACGAGTTGGCTGTTCTGGATGGAAAACCACCTCCTGAGGGGGGACAGACACACGGACAGACGTCAGGACGTGAAAACAGCGGCGTTTCCCCAGTAAAAATCAACATTTTAACGAGGCTTCGGGTTAAATAAATGAAATTAATTAATTAAACGCCGATCAGGTGGGATTTGAGGGGTTTTTTCCCCTCACCTGTTCCATGTTTTGAAGGCGTTGCTGGCTCTCTTGAAGAGGTAACCCTCCATCACCACCCCGTTCGGGGCGTCCACGTTGAACTCCACCTTGGAGTCATCGTAGGAAAAATCCTGGAATAAAAAAAAGGACAGAGATTTAAACTCTGCCAGGATTTCTGGGATCAACCTGGGGGTGGTTTCATAAAACACCAAAAAGAGAGAAATCTGCCCCCCCTCAAAAAAAAATCCCGAAGTTTGGTGCCTTGCAGAGCCATGATTATCCTCATGCCAGGAAATTAATTTATTCCTGGTTCTGTAACGATTTCCCTGGACATTTCATCCTCAGGAGTGCTGAAAATAATTTTAAATTAATATTAAATTAATATTTATCCCAATATTTGTGTCAGGAGATAAAGCAGAGGGTGGTTTTCACCAGGCCGGTGAAATCCAACAAAAAGGGGTGAATTCCAGAGTCCCCAACCCCAGTGGTGCCTTTTGGGGCCGCCTAAAACCAGAGGCCAGACAAAATCAGGAGAATAAAAAGCAGTTGTATTTATTGAATAAATTATATTTATTGAGGAGCCTTCAGGTGCATTTAGGGCAGGTGAAGCCCAACCCAAAAATGGGTCACGGGTTTTCACACTTTTATCCCTTTGGTCCATTTGCAGATTGGGGGTTAATCCTCCAATTAGAGCTTCAGCTAATGAAGGAATTCACCCCAAGTTTGCTGCCCCCAAACTCACTTTTATTTCCATTTCTCAGGGCCTGAGGCAGTGAGGTGTCCTTGACCCCCAGGCCTGGAGAGGAATTGTTGTGTCTGCCCAAAATGTGAACACAGCAGCTCACACTCAGTGTGGAATTTAAAGAGTTCTGAACTAGAGAATTACCAATTATTAAATTAATGATTAAATAAAGAGCAGGACTACAAATAGATGAAATATATATATATATAAAAATAGATATAAAAAAATTAAAAAATATTATAAAATCTAAAAGCTAAAATCCAAGACATCCCCACCCCTGAGCTGTCCTGAGCTGCCACCTCCGCGTGGCACCGCTCAGAGCTGATTTGTCACCCCAGAGCTGACAAATGCTGACACTGCTGCCAGCTGAGAGAGGGAAGAGCAGAGGGAAGAGCAGCTGCTCTCCACCCTCCTCATCCTCACCCCCCTGAGCCGTTTTCCTGCCGCTTTTTCCCGAGAGAAATGAGGTCAGGAAAGCCAAACCCCCTCCTCCTCCTCCTCCCCCAGGGCGTCTGCTGGCCCAGCCCATGCCCCTCTCCCCACAGCGTTATAAATGGATTTTATAAAGTCGCATTTTCACAGATATTAATGTGATTTTTCATCGTTTTTAGGCCTGTGCTGTCTGTATAATCGTACTGTGGCATGTTTTATTAGTAATAAATAGAGTTTATAATATATATAATAGTAATAAATAGCGTTTATAATAGTAATAGAGTAATATTAGTAATAAATAGAGTTTATATTATATATAATAGTTTATAATATATATTATAGAGTTTAAAATATATATAATAGAGTTCATAATATATATAATAGAGTTCATAATATATATAATATATATTACAGAGTATACTATATATATAATGATAGAGTTATATTAATATCTATAAGACAGTATACTATATATATAAAATAATAGGGTTATATGAATATATATAACAGAGTATACTATATATATAAAAATAATAGAGTTATATGAATATATATAACAGAGTATACTATATATATAAAATAATACAGTTACATTATATGATATGATAGTTATATAATATATATAAAATCTATAAAAAGAGTATATTTTATACATACAAAAATAATGTAATAGAGTTATATAATAGTTATATTATATAATATATAGTATATTAAAAAGAGTATATTATATATTAAAAATATAACAGTTATATGATATAATGAGTTATACTATATCATATATATGTGAGTATATTGTATATATATAAATAATAGAGTTTAGTTATATAATATCTACAATATCTATAAGAGAGTATATTATATAAATAGAAAAATATAAATATTATATAGAATATAAATAATATTATATATATAATATATATAAATATATATATAAATAATATAATAGCGTTTAGAAAGGTGATGAATGTATTTGCTAATTACATATAACAGAGTTTATTATATTATTTACACACACAAAATTCCCATTTCGCTGCCTGTGTGAGAATTCTGAGATTTCTGTAAATCCCAAACCCTCAGAACTTGGGAATTCGGAAATTCCACTCACAAATCCATTTGCACCCCGCTTCTCCCCACTCAAAAAATCCATTTGATTCCCAGTTTTCCCCAATCGCAAATCCTTTTTTATCTCAGTTTTCCCTCACTCAAAAAATGCTTTTTTTCTGCCTGTTTTCCCCACTCACAAAATCCTTTTCTATCCCGGTTTTCCCCACTCAAAAAAATTCTTTTATCTTCTGGTTTTCCCCACTCACAAACCCTTTTAATTCCCAGTGCTTTAGGCTCACCCCAAAATCATCTTCCCTTCCCAAAAAAACCCAAAATTTCCCCTTTTTTTGGGTATTTTTCCTTATCAGAAGATATTCCAGCCTGCCAAAAAAACCCATTTTTATCCCAATTCTCCTATTTCTTTAGGCTCACCCCAAAATCATCCTCCCTTCCCAAAAAACCCCAAAATTTCCCTTTTTTGGGGTATTTTTCCTTACCAGGGGATATTCCAGCCTGCTGAAAATCTTCATGCTGCCGGCTGGGAGGGAGGAGGGAAGGAGGAGGAGAAATTTGATTTTTTTTTTCTTTTCTTTTCCTGGAGAGCAGCAGCGACTCCGTGTCCTCCTCTCCCTCCTCCCAGAGCAGCATCCCCGTGGGCTGGCACAGAGGGAGGGATTTGGGATTTCTGGCACAGAGGGAGGGATTTGGGATTTCTGGCACACGAGGAGGGATTTGGGATTTTTGGCACAGAAAGGAGGGATTTGGGATTTTTGGCACACGAGGAGGGATTTGGGATTTTTGGCACACGAGGAGGGATTTGGGATTTTTGGCACACGAGGAGGGATTTGGGATTTCTGGCACAGAGGGAGGGATCAGTGGGGACCCATTCCAGAAATCCCAACAAATTCCAGCCCCAAGATCCAGCAGGCACCAACTCCAGCAATCCTAGCAATTCCAAAAATCCCAGCAATTCCAGACCCAGGAATCAATGGGCACCAATCCCAGAAATCCCAAAAATCCCAGCAATTCCAGCCCCAGGAACCAGTGGGAACTAATCCCAGAATTCCCAGGCCAAGATATCAATGGGCACCAATTCCAGCAATCCTAGCAATTCCAAAAATCCCAGCAATTCCAAAAATCAGACGGGACCAATTCCAGCAATTGCAGCCCCAGGAATCAATGGGCACCAATCCCAGAAATCCCAGCAATTCCAGAAATCCCAGAAATCCCAACCTCAGGAACCAGTGAGGACCAATCCCAGAAATCCCAGGCCAAGAAATCAATGGGCACCAATTCCAGCAATCCTAGCAATTCCAGAAATCCCAGCAATTGCAGCCCCACAGAGCTCTGCCCTGGCTCCCACACTCCGTTCCCAAACTGCTCCACACTGGGATTGGGAAGGAGATTTTGGACAGCCTTAAACCCACGGAATTCCAGTTGGGAAAACTCCCCAGGATCGTTAATTCCAGCACTGCCGTGGTCACCACCAGCCCACCTCCCTCAGTCACACATTTTTGGGACACTCCAGGGACGGGAATTTCCCCTGTTCCAGCACCTCTCCCTCACGGGCTCATCCCTGCCCGGGGAATGTCACATCCCACATCCCAAATTCCCATTGCACTCGGGGGATTTGTGTCCTGAGGATTTAATTGCTCCTTTTCCCTCTCAGAACCTTCATCCTCTGCTGGTCCAGAGTGAAAATTCCACCCTGGAATTCAACCCAAGCTCTGGGGTTTTGTGTCCTGATCCATCCTGAGGATTTAATTCCTCCTTTTCCCTTTTGGAATTTTCATCCTCCATCAGATTTTAGAACCACAAGTGACACAAAGAATTAAAAATGCTCCTCTCCCTCACGGGCTCATCCGTGCCCAGGGAATGTCACATCCCAAATTCCCATTGCACTCGGGGGATTTGTGTCCTGAGGATTTAATTGCTCCTTTTCCCTCTCAGAACCTTCATCCTCTGCAGCTCCAGAGTGAAAATTCCACCCTGGAATTCAACCCCAGCTCTGGGGTTTTGTGTCCTGATGAATCCTGAGGATTTAATTCCTCCTTTTCCCTTTTGGAATTTTCATCCTCCATCAGATTTTAGAACCACAAGTGACACAAAGAATTAAAAATGCTCCTCTCCCTCACGGGCTCATCCCTCCCCAGGGAATGTCACATCCCAAATTCCCATTGCACTAAACCCCTCAGATCCCTTCCGAGGGCAATTATTGATCCCTGGGATATTGGGGTTTGGATATAAAATATTCAGCACCTGCCTGAGGTGGGTTCATCCCCCAAATCCCAGCTCCTCAAACCTCCAGGCACCAAAAAAACACAATAAAATAAAACAAAACAAAACAAAATAAAATAAAATAAAATAAAATAAGCTGAGGTTTGTTGTCACTTCAATGAGCCACAAGTGATCATCACACAAAGAATTAAAAATCAGATTTTAGAACCACAAAGAATTAAAAATCAGATTTTAGAGCCACAAAGAATTAAAAATCAGGTTTTAGAGCCACAAAGAATTAAAAATCAGGTTTTAGAGCCACAAAGAATTAAAAATCAGGGTTTAGAGCCACAAAGAATTAAAATCAGGTTTTAGAACCACCAAGAATTAAAAATCAGATTTTAGAGCCTCAGGTGATTGTCACACAAAGGATTAAAAATCAGATTTTAGAGCCACAAAGAATTAAAAATCAGATTTTAGAACCACAAAGAATTAAAAATCAGATTTTAGAACCATCAAGAATTAAAAATCAGATTTTAGAGCCACAAGTGACAGTCAAAGAATTACAAATCAGATTTTAGAACCACAAAGAATTAAAAATCAGATTTTAAAACCACAAAGAATTAAAAATCAGATTTTAGAGCCACAAGTGACAGTCACACAAAGGATTAAAAATCCGATTTTTCATTTCATTCCTCGAGCATTAAAATTCAGAATTAAAGCTCGAAGAATCAAAAAATCAGATTTATTATTATTATTTTTTTTAAACCTTTCACGAGGGCGAAACCAAACTGGGCTTTCTGTAATGCCAATTCCACCGAAAAATCCGCCAGGATTTGCTCATCCCGAGGGATCAAAACGCCAGGAAAAGGGAATTCGGGTACTCACCTGCAGCAGGGTCTGCAGGGCCGGGCGAGGCAGGGAGAAAAGGAGAGAAAAACAAAACAAAAATCAAATTATTTGGATGTTTCTGCACCTCTCAGGGCTGTCGAGGGTGGGAAATTTGAGATGGCTCAGCTTTGGAAAATTCTGTTTCAGTCAGAGGGAATTCGGGAGAGGTTGAAAAACACCCAGAAAAATCAGGAAAATCTGGAATTTTTGGAGCTGGAGCTGCCAGGAGCCACAAAGGGATTCAGGGATATCCAGAAAAATCAGGAAAATCCGTAATTTTTGGAGCTGGAGCCATGAGGGACTTGGGGACATCCATAAAACTCAGGAAAATCCAGAATTGCTGGAGCTGTCAGGAGCCATAAAGTGATCCAGGGACATCCAGAAAAATCAGGAAAATCTGGAATTTGTGGCTCCAGCAGCCAGGAGGGACTCAGGGACATCCAGAAAAATCAGGAAAATCCTGAATTTCAGGCAGCTGGAGCTGCCAAGAGCCACGAGGGGCTCAGGGATGTCCAGAAAAAATCAGGAAAATCCGGAATTTTCGGAGCTGGAGCCATGAGGGAATTGGGGACATCCAGCAAAATCAGGAAAATCCGGAATTTGAGGCTCCAGCAGCCAGGAGGGACTCAAGGATATCCAGAAAAATCAGGAAAATCCTGAATTTGAGGCTCCAACAGACACTCAGGGACTCAGGGACACCAAGAAAATGCAGGGAAATGCAGGAAAATGCCGATTTGCAGGCAGCTGGAGCAGCAGGACTCACCCTCTGCTGGATCAGCGCGTGTTTGTGCTCCATCTCCCTCTTCTCCACGGCGGAGTCGATCACCAGCTGGTCCAGCTGAGGGGAAAGGGGAAAATCAGGATGAGGGTGGAGGAGAGGCGTGGGAGAAGGGAGCACAGGGTCATAAATAGGGGGAAAAGGGGCAAAAGGGGGCAAAAAGGGAGGGGCAAAAAGGGAGGGGCAAAAAGGGAGGGGCAAAAAGGGAGGGGCAAAAAGGGAGGGGCAAAAAGGGAGGGGCAAAAAGGGAGGGGCAAAAAGGGAGGGGCAAAAAGGGAGGGGCAAAAAGGGAGGGGCAAAAAGGACTGTCCCATTCCCTGTCTCTCCATTTCCCTGTCCCATCCCTGTCCCTTCATCCCTATCCCTGTCCCATCCCCTGTCCCCACCCCCTGTCCCCACCCCCTGTCCTGTCCCTGTCCTGCCCCTGTCCCCATCCCTGTCTCCTGTCCCTCCATTCCCCTATCCCCATCCCCTGTCCCATCCCCATGTCCCTGTCCCCATGTGTCTGTCCCCATCCCTGTCCCCTGTCCCATCCCCATCCTCTGTACCCCTGTCCTGTCCCCATGTCCCCATCCCTGTCCCTATCCCCTGTCCCCATGTCCCTGTCCCCATGTCCCTGTCCCATGTCCCTGCCCCTGTCCTGTCCCCATGCCCCTGTCCCTGTCCCCATGCCCCTGTCCCCATGTCCCTGTCCTGTCCCCATGTCCCCATCCCTGTCCCCTCACCTCAGTGGCCAGTTTTTTCATGTAGGGCTCCAGCTGCAGCAGGAGGTCGTGGCCCTGCTGGAAGAAGGTGACCTGGGCGTGCATGAAGGACAACATCTGGGGAGAGGGACAACAGCTGGGTCAGGGACACGGCCACCGGCCCCGGCCCTGACAGACACAGGGGCTGGCCCCTCACTTTGGCCCCTGCCAAAGAAATTTGTCACTTTTCTCCTTCCTTCCCCTCTGCTGAGGGCACAGTGTCCTGGGGAGGAGGGCAAAATTAAATCTCCTTTGCCCAAAAATTTAAATTTTTTAAGCTTTTATATAGACAAGAAAATATTATATATATATATTTATTTATATATTTCAATAATATATATATATAAAGTTATATATATTTACTTCTTTAAATTCCTTTTTAAATTCTATTTTACTTTATTTTTGACTTCCCCCAAGCAATTTCTCCCTTTTTCTCCTTCCTTCCACTTCGCTGTGGACACAGAGTAAAAAAACCCTCATCCCTTTTTTACTAACCCAAAAAAAAGGATTTTTAAATTTTTTTACTTTATTTTTTAATTTTTTACTTAATTTTTATATATATATTTTATAACTATATAAATACATATAATATATATTTATATAACATATAATATAAATATAAAAACATATATTCTATAAAATATGTGATAAATATAATAGATTTAATAATATAATAAATATAGAAAATATACTCATATATAAATAATAAAAATATAATAAATTTAATAATAATATAAATATATATCTATATAATCTACTTAATATATTGAATAATATATTTTCATATATATACACTATATTACATATATAATATAGAAAATATTATAATATATAATATAGATATAAGATATTATATATAATATTGTATATAACATAACATATTATATATTTAATATATTGAATAATAGATAGAATTTTTATAGTAATATATATAAATAATATATAGCAAAATCTAATGTAATTTTATTTATTTATAATATTATTATTTTTTTAAAAAATATTGATTTTTACTCTATTTTATTTCTCATTTTCCCTCCAGAAAAAACCCCATTTGACTTTTCTCCTCCCTCGCACTTTGCCCTGAGCTCAGAGAAGGCAAAAATCCCCTCCTACACCCCAAAAAACCCTAAAAAATCAGAATTTTCCCCCAGAGGAACCTCAGGGGCTCCTCTTTCCTCCTCCTCTTACCGCATCCAAAATCTCGAATTTCTTCTTGGCCTGCAGCACATTGATCTGTGAAGGGGGAAAAAAAAAAAAAAGAAGAAAAAGAAAATTTAAAACAGAAATCCAAATATTTGGATCTCAGCACCAGCCTGAAAATTCCATTTTTCTATGATTTTTAGAGGACAAAACCCCTGAAATAATCAGTTTTATCACCTCAGGATCAGAATACTCCATTTTCCTGAGCTCGTGGCTCAAAAAAATTCTTTTTTTTTGGTGATTTTTGGGGACGAAATCCCTAAAATTATCATTTTTATCAACTGCAGGGTGCTGATAAAGTCAGGACTCATCCCTCAGTGCGAGCTGCTCCTCAAGGCTCAGAAGATTCCATTTTTCTTTGATCTTTTAGGGACAAAATCCCTAAAATGATCAGTTTTATCAGCTCAGGGGTCAGAATATTCCATTTTTCTGTGATTTTTAGGGACAAATGCCCTGGAATAACCAGTTTTATCAGCTCAGGGCTCAGAAAATTCCATTTTTCTGTGATTTCTGGAGACAAAACCCCTGGAATAACCAGTTTTATCAACTCAAGGCTCCGAATATCCCATTTTCCTGAGCTCGTGGCTCAAAAAATCCCATTTTTTTGGGGTGACTTTTCGGGACAAACCCCATCCCCAGGGGGTACATTTGGGGAAGAGGAATCAGGGAAACCTTATCAATATGATTGCTTAGCAAAAGATTCTGAAAATATAAAACCTATAATGGGAATAGAAATGAAAGCTGACTTTGAGTTGTAGGAGACTGAGTCTCAGTTCCTTTATAACCTGAAAACAATAACGTAGCTATAGGAGAATCCCTTTGGATTGAACAATCCCTTCCTGTGGCTGAGGGACCCAAAGGTCAATGCAGCAAAACAGAAGTTTAAAGAGCAGTTTTTAGAGTTTAAAATCCAACCCAGTGTGGTGATACAGCAGTTCTTACAGGCTGGGTGTAGATTCTATAGGATTTTGTGTCTGGTGTCGGTTGGTCACTGAAAATTAGAATATTCATCACAAAAGGAGATAGAATGGATTGTAAGGTATATATAAGGGATTGTAATGTATATAGAATGGATTGTAACAAGGACCTCGAGCTCTTAACTCTCTTAGCTCTTAACTCTTACCTCTCCTCTTACCTCTCAACTCTGACCTTCCTCTTCCCCCCGTTCTCACTCTCCTGCTCTCTGACCCCTGCCCTTTGCTCTCTCACTCTTCTCTCAGCTCTCACCTGCTGTTCTCTCTCCCTCTCTCTTTGGGATTTCCCTTCAGCTGAAGCTGGATTCTCCTACAAAAAGGGTGGAAAACTCCCACCCTGGGGACCCACCAGAGGTCGGGGCTGGGAGTTTTGCTCTCTCCTGCTCTCGGACCCCTGCCCTTTGCTCTCTCACTCTTCTCTCTCAGCTCTCACCTGCTGTTCTCTCTCCCTCTCTCTTTGGGATTTCCCTTCGGCTGAAGCTGGTGGCTGAAGGCAGGACCCTTTTACCCAAACCCCTTGCAATAACCCCACAATAAAACGTTCTAGAACACCCAGGTGGGCAGAATCCCTTGTCCCGGCCGCCCGTGGATTCTCCTACAAAAAGGGTGGAAAACTCCCACCCTGGGGACCCACCAGAGGTCGGGGCTGGGAGTTTTGCTCTCTCCCTTCTCTCTCCCTCTCTCTTTGGGATTTCCCTCCAGCCCAGGCTGGGGGCTGAAGGCAGGACCCTTTTACCCACGACCCTTGCAATAACCCCACAATAAAACGTTCTAGAATATCCAGGTGGGCACAATTCCTTGTCCCGGCCGTCCGTGGACTCACCTACAGCTACAAACCCCCCAAATTCCCTCACCTGCAGCACGTAGTCCAGGGCCAGGTGTCGGAAGCATTTCCTGGTGATGCTCAGGGTGCCCGTGGCCTCCTCCACCTCGTGGGGTTTGTGCCGCGGCGCCTGGGCGTTCTTCACCAGAGAGATCTCCATGTCCTCCCGCACCTTGTCGAACTGCTTCTTGGTCTCCTTGAACTTCCGCACGTCGCTGCGGGGCACAGGAATGGGGAGAAATGGGGTTAAATGGGGGGAAATGGGGATAAATGGGGAAAAACGGGGTTAAAATGGGGAGAAATGGGGTTAAATGGGGGGAAATGGGGATAAAATGGGGGGAAATGGGGATAAAATGGGGTTAAAATGGGGAGAGATTGGGGAGAGATTGGGGAGAGATTGGGGAGAGATTGGGGAGAGATTGGGGAGAGATTGGGTTAAAATGAGGTGAAATTGGGTTAAAAGGGGGAGAAATTGGGTTAAAAGGGGGTGAAATGGAGGGAAATGGGGTTAAAATGGGGGGAAACGGGGTTAAAATGGGGGGAAATTGGGGAGAAATTGGGGGGAAATTGGGGGGAAATCGGGGAGAAATCGGGGAGAAATCGGGTTAAAATGGGGAGAAATTGGGGAGAAATTGGGTTAAAATGGGGTGAAAGGGGGTTAAAATGGGGAGGAACGGGGAGAAATCGAGTTTAAATGGGGAGAAATGGGGAGAAATTGGGAAATATTGGGGAGAAATTTGGGTTAAAATGGGAACAAATTGGGGAACAAATTGGGGAACAAATTGGGGAACAAATTGGGGAACAAATTGGGGAACAAATTGGGGAACAAATCGGGGAAAATGAGGGTTAGGGGGACGAGAATAAAGCGGGTGTCAGCAGAATCCCACCCCAGCTTCACTCACGTCCTTCTTTAGGGAGCTCTAGGGGAAGATGCTTTTATTTTACTATTATTATTTAATTTATTTTTAATTCTTTTTTTGGATTTATTTCTTCCCCAGGCGGGATGGGAAAGTTCAGGGAGCTGGAAAACCAAAGGGAAAAAAAAAAAAAAAAAAAGAGAAATCCTAAAAAAAAAACTCACTCCTTGACAAAATTGTGCAGCTGCTGCCGGACCGACCTCTGCGCCTGGTCAAACAGGATCTGCAAGAGAGAAAAAAATCAATTATTGTGGGGAAAAAGATGGAAAAATATCAATTATTGTGGGAAAAAAGATGGAAAAATATCAATTATTTTGAAGAAGGGGAAAAAATTTCAATTATTTTGAAGAAGGGGGAATTTTTTAATTATTTTGAAGAAGGGGGAAATTTTTAATTATTTTGAAGAAAGGGGAAATTTTTAATTATTTTGAAGAAGGGGGAAATTTTTAATTATTTTGAAGAAGGGGGAAATTTTTAATTATTTTGAAGAAGGGGGAAATTTTCAATTATTTTGAAGAAGGGGGAAATTTTCAATTATTTGGGAAAAAAAGGGAGAAATTCTTGTCTGGAATGGGCCTGGAATTCCTGCCTGGAATCAGGAGCTCTGCGAATCCAGAAGGAGAAATCCTGGAATTAATTCCTGCCTGGAATGTGCCTGAAATCAGGAATTCCACAGGAGAAATGCTGGAATTCCTGCCTGGAATCGGGAGCTCCATGATTCCAACAGGAAAAATCCTGGAATTCATTTCTGCCTGGAATCAGGAGCTCTGCGATTCCAGAAGGAGAAATCCGGGAATTCCTGGGATTCCTGGAATCAGGAGCTCCACGATGCCAACAGGAGAAACCCTGGAATTCATTCCTGCCTGGAATTTCTGCCCAGAATCAGGAGCTCTGTGATTCCAACAGGAAAAATCCTGGAATTAATTCCTGCCTGGAATCAGGAGCTCTGCGATTCCAGAAGGAGAAATCGTGGAATTCCTGTCTGGAATGTTCCTGGAATTCCTGCCTGGATGGAATATTCCTGGAATTCCTGCCTGGAATCAGGAGCTCCCTGATTCCAACAGGAAAAATCCTGGAATTAATTCCTGCCTGGGATCAGCTCTGCAATTCCAGGAGGAAAAATGCTGGAATTCCTGGAATTCCTGCCTGGATGGAATATTCCTGGAATTCCTGCCTGGAATGTTCCTGGAATTCCTGTCTGGATCCGCGATGCCGGCAGAGGTCAGCACTGGCTCCACAGGAAATTCAGGAAATTGAGGAAATTCCTCCTCCTCCCACCCACCAACACCTCGGGACTTTTCTGCCCTGGATCAGCTCCATGGGATGGGACAGGAATTATCTATATTTATATTTATATTATTTATATTTATATTATTTATATGTATGGATTCATAGATTTGTATATATTCGTATTTTTATATGGGCTTTATGAAGGTATCTTTATATTTACTTGTATTTGTATTTACATTTACATTTATATATACATTTACATTTATATTTACTAGTATTTATAGTTATTTCTATTTCTATATACATTTACATTTATATTTACTAGTATTTATAGTTATTGGTATTTATATTTACAGTTACATTTATATTTTATATATTTTATATTTCCTTTCTCCCGATGTTAAGGGGAAATTAAAGGGGAAATTAACGAAAAATATTAAAGGGAAATTTAAAGGGAAATAAAAGGGGGAAATTACCAAACAATTAACGGGGGAATTAACGAGGGAAATTAACAGGGGGATTTTAAAGGGGCGAAATTTAAAGGGGTGAAATTTTAAAAGGGGGGAATTTTAAAAGGGGGGGAAATTTAAAAGGGGGGGAATTTAAAGGGGGGGAATTTTAAAGGGGGGGAATTTTAAAAGGGGGGGGAATTTAAAAGGGGGGGGAATTTAAAGGGGGGGAATTTAAAAGGGGGGGGAATTTTAAAGGGGGGGGAATTTTAAAGGGGGGGGAATTTTAAAGGGGGGGGAATTTTAAAGGGGGGGGAATTTAAAGGGGGGGAATTTAAAAGGGGGGGAATTTAAAAGGGGCGAAATTTAAAGGGGCGAAATTTAAAGGGGCGAAATTTAAAGGGGGAAATTTAAAAGGGGGAAATTTAAAAGGGGGAAATTTAAAAGGGGGAAATTTAAAAGGGGGGGGAGATTTTAAAGGGGGGAATTTCAAGGGGGGAATTTCAAGGGGGGAATTTCAAGGCGAAATTTAAAGGGGAATTTCAAGGGGATTTTAAAGGGGATTTTAAAGGGAATTCCTGGCCCGTGAGAGGCTGGCGGCGCCCGGCTGCAGCTTTTCCTGCAGCGGTTTTGGTGCATTTCAGCCTGCCGGGCTCCGAGGGCGCGGCCAGAAGTGGGTCAGGCTGCAACAACTCGGGTGTGATGGCAGCAGAGAGGAGCAGGGAGGGAAAGAGTGCTGACAAGGATCATGGAGAGAAAAATGATAAAAGGGGGAATATAGGGGGAATTAAAGGGAAATTTAAGGGGAAATAAAAGGGGGGGAATAAAAGGGGGGGAATAAAAGGGGGGGAATAAAAGGGGGGGAATAAAAGGGGGGGGAATAAAAAGGGGGGGAATAAAAAGGGGGGGAATAAAAAGGGGGGGAATAAAAAGGGGGGGAATAAAAAGGGGGGGAATAAAAAGGGGGGGAATAAAAAGGGGGGGAATAAAAAGGGGGGGAATAAAAAGGGAAAAAAAGAAAAAATAGAGGGGAAATAAAAAGGAAAAAAGGAAAAATAAAGGGAAAAAAGGAAAAATAAAGGGAAAAAAGGGGAAAAGGGGGGGAAATAAAGGGGAGGAAAAAATAGACGAAAAATAGACGAAAAATAGACGAAAAATAGACGAAAAATAGACGAAAAATAGACGAAAAATAGACGAAAAATAGACGAAAAATAGACGAAAAATAATCCTCTCCCCTTCCCTCACGAAGGGGTTTTGTCGCCCTTGCAGGACCCCTCTGGGTGACATCAACACCTCCAGCCCCAGGTCCTCACCATGTGATAGTTGATCATTTCCTGCAGGCTGTCCCCGAATTTATCCAGGCACTCCTGCGAAAATTAACCAACAAAAATTAATTTCATAAAGAAAAAAAAAAAAAACCGTGAAGAGAACTGGCAGTGAAGAAGGAGAGGGTGAGGGAGAGGCTGAGGGAGGCTCAGAGGAGTCACTGGGAAGGAAATTTTGAGCCTTTGGAGTGTTTCTCTGTGAGCCCAGAGCTGAGATCCAGGTGTGGGCACCTCCCAAATCCTCACTGAGCCACCTTCCAACGACCCCAGAGCCGGGCTTTCCTCAGGGCCTGGAGCTGCCTGCAGTTAGCAGACATTCTGTGTCCCCAAAAACACCAAATCTCATCTGAAATGGATCCCAAAGCCACCAAATCTCATCTGGAATGGAGCTCTGACCTTCCAGCCTGGAGTTATCAAACATTCTGTGTCCCCAAAAATACCAGATCTCATCTGAAGTGGGTCTCTGAGTTATCCCCAAACACCAAATCTCATCTGAAGTTGACATTACTCTGATGTTCCAGGAGTTAGCAGACACTCTGTATGCCAAAACCACCAAATCTCATTTGGGGTGGATCTCACTCTGAGCTTCCAGCCCAGGGTTAGCACTCTCTGCATCCCCTCAAACACCAAATCTCATTTGAAGTGAATTTCTGAGTTATCAGACACTTTCTGTATCCCCCCAAACACCAAATCTCGTCTGAAGTGGCTGCTGAAGCAGCGTGAGGGGCTCGGATCTGTGATCCACTCCCAGCAGGAGGGATCTGAGCATCCTCCAGACCCCTGAGCCAGGGACAGGGATCTGAGCATCCTCCAGATCCCTCAGCCAGGGACAGGGATCTGACCATCCTCCTGCCCTTCCTGTGCCAGGGACAGGGATCTGAGCATCCTCCAGCCCATCCTGAGCCAGGGACCAGGGATCTGAGCATCCTGCAGCTCTTCCTGAGCCAGGGACAGGGATCTGAGCATCCTCCAGCCCCACTGAGCCAGGGACAGGGATCTGAGCATCCTCCAGCCTCACTGAGCCAGGGACAGGGATCTGAGCCTCCTCCAGCTCATCCTGTGCCAAGGACAGGGATCTGAGCATCCTCCAGCCCCACTGAGCCAGGGACAGGGATCTGAGCATCCTCCAGCCTCACTGAGCCAGGGACAGGGATCTGAGCCTCCTCCAGCTCTTCCTGTGCCAAGGACAGGGATCTGAGCATCCTCCAGCCCTTCCCTGAGCCAAGGACAGGGATCTGAGCATCCTCCAGACCCCTGAGCCAGGGACAGGGATCTGAGCATCCTCCTGCCCCCCTGAGCCAGGGACAGGGATCTGAGCATCCTCCTGCCCTCTTTGTGCCAGGAGCAGGAATTTGAGCATCCTCCAGCCCTTCCTGTGCCAGGACCAGGGATCTGAGGAACCCCAAGCCCTGCCCATGCCAGGGACAGGGATCTGAGCAGCTCCAGCCCCACTGAGCCAGGAAGAGGACTTTGAGGAGCCCCCAGCCCTGCCCATGCTCCCCAACTCCCTGAGCATCCCCCAGCCCCCAGAGCATCCCTCAGCCCCCAGAGCACCCACAGAGCAGCCCCAGACCAGCCCCCAGAGCATCCCCCAGACCCCAGGGCACCCGAGCCCCCAGAGCACCGCTAGAGCCCCCCCGGCCCCCAGAGCACCCACAGCCCCCAGAGCAGCCCCAGAGCCCCCCGGCCCCCCGACTCACGGAGATCATCTCGTCCTTCTTGCACTGCTGCGCCAGGTCCCGCACGCCGCTGACGAAGTGTTTGTTGGTGGTGATGTAAACCTTGCCGGCCTCGATCATGCCACTGCACAGCTTCACCAGCTGCGGGGACACGGGACACGGGCATGGGGACACGGGGACATGGGGACACAGGGACACGGGGACATGGGGATACGGGGACACAGGGACACCGGGGACATGGGCATGGGGACACCGGGGACATGGGGACACAGGGACACCGGGGACATGGGGACACCGGGGACATGGGCATGGGGACACCGGGGACATGGGGACACAGGGACACCGGGGACATGGGGACACCGGGGACATGGGGACACCGGGACACCGGGGACATGGGCATGGGGACACAGGGACACCGGGACATGGGGACATGGGGATATGGGGACAGGGACACAGGGACAGACACCAGGACAGGGGGACATGGGGACACCAGGACATGGGCATGGGGACACAGGGACATGAGGACAGGGACACGGGCATGTGGAGACATGGGGATACAAGTAAAGGGACAGGGACATGGGACACAGGGACATGGGGACAGGGACACAGGCATGGGGACACAGGGACATGGGGACACAGACAGGGACACGGGCTCAGCACGGGCTGGAACCAGCCGGGTCTGTCCCACAACCACCCCAGGGCTTTGGGACAGGCGCCTTCCTGTTCCTGCTGTGCTGGGAACCTTCCTGGGCAGGACTGGGATAAAAACCCCTGGACAGGAGAGGACAGGGATAAAATCCCAGCCCAGGACAGGGATAAAAATCCCAGCCCAGGACAGGACAGGGATACAAATCCGACTCCAGAGTCTGTTCTGTTCCTGCAGCCCCGAGGCTGTGGGGTCTGGTTTGGGGTTTGCTCTGTTCCTGCAGCCCCGAGGCTGTGGGGTCTGGGTTGGGGTTGGGGTCTGTTCTGTTCCTGCAGCCCCGAGGCTTTGGGGTCTGGTTTGGGGTTTGTTCTGATCCTGCAGCCCCGAGGCTCTGGGGTCTGGGTTGGGCTCTGTGTGCACTGCAGACCGAGCTCTGTAAACAGCTGAGGAGATCAGAGTGCAGAAATAGAAATGTCTGGGGTCACACGTGGCCCGTCTGCCCCTCCAGCCCTGCCTCACGCCCCCCCCCCCGGCCCCACAACCCCGAGGTCCCCCCCAAACGCTGGGGAGGAAAGCAAACAGCTGCAGCTGCTGCCACATCTGGAGCCCAGACTGCACTTGGGGTTTGGATGGAGCCTCTGGAAAGGAATTCCAGCCTCTCCTGCAACGTGGCAGCCTCCAGAGCACCTCTGCAAACAAAGGCTGTGTCCCCAGCAGCTCAGGACCCCAACCCCATGCCCTGACCCAAATCCCATTTCCAGACCTCATTCCCGGACCCCAATCCCATTCCTGGACCCCATCCCCATGCCCTGACCCTGATCCCAGACCCCAATCGCATTCCCAGACCCCATTCCTGGACCCCAACCCCATGCCCTGACCCCCATCCCATTCCCAGACCCTGACCCCAATTCCAGACCCCAATCCCATTCCCAAACCCCAATCCCACTCCCGGACCCCAATCCCATGCCCAGACCTCATTCTCGGACCCCAATCCCATTCCTGGACCCCAATCCCATTTCTGGACCCTGACCTCAATCCCAGACCCCAAAAACAGACCCCAATCCCATGCCCCAATCCCACTCCTGGACCCCAATCCCATTCCCGGACCCCAATCCCATGCCCAAACCCAGACCCCATTCCCATTCCCGGACCCCAATCCCAGGGGAGCAGTGGAAACGGGACAAACCCTGGGAAGCCTTTGGCAGAGTCCCCGTTTTCCTCTGCCCTTCCAGAGGTGACAAAAGGGAACAATGCCCACCCCGAGCGCTCAGGGAGAGGCAGAGCAGGGCCAGCCCAGCCCCCGCAGCTCCTTGGGACCGACATTCCCACCTGGAAAAGGTGGGATGGCCTCACCCCAAACCAGACCCCAAATCAGACCCCAAAACAGACCCCAAAACAGACCCCAAAACAGACCCCAAAACAGACCCCAAAACAGACCCCAAAACAGACCCCAAAACAGACCCCAGAGCTTTGGGGTCAGAACAGACCCCAAACCAGACCCCAGAGCTTTGGGGTCAGAACAAACCCCAAACCTGACTCCAAAGTTTTGGGGCTGCAGGAACAGAACAAACCCCAAACCAGACCCAACAATAGACCCCGAAGCCTCGGGGCTGCAGGAAGAGCACAAACCCCAATCCCCAGTGTCACCAAGGGGCTGCAGAGGGGACAGCCAGCACCGGAGGAAGCCCCCAAGGCTGTGTCACCCCTTTGGGACCCAGGAGCAGGACAAAAGGACCCGGCTGGAGCTCCAGCTGCGAGGGGACAACCTGGGGACAACCTCAACGTCAACTGAACACCTGGGAAGGGGCTGGGATTTTTGGGGACACCTGCGGGGACCCTGTCCCCGAGCTGGGGCTCCTCCAGGGGACCCCTGAGGCCACCTCACCTTGTCCAGCTTGGCCTCGATCTCCACCACATCCGTTTCCACCTCATCGATGGTGGCCCTGCGTGGGAACAGAGAGGAGACAACCGTTAATTAGCAACGAGGGAAGGTTAATTGATGGCCGGTGATGGTTGAGGGAGGGGCCGGGAAGGGGTGAGGGCTGTGTGCATGGGAGGAGGGACTCGTTATTCCCATTTTCTTGTTATTTCCACTCATTATTCCCATTTTCTTGTTATTCCCATTTTCTCATTATTCCCACTCATTATTCCTATTTTCTTGTTATTTCCACTCATTATTCTCACTTGTTATTTCCACTCATTATTCCCATTTTCTCATTATTCCCACTCGTTATTCCCACTCATTTACTCGTTATTCCCACTCATTATTCCCATTTTCTCATTATTCCCACTTGTTATTCCCACTCATTATTCCCATTTTTTCATTATTTCCACTCCTTATTTCCACTCATTATTCCCATTTTCTTGTTATTCCCATTTTCTCATTATTCCCACTCGTTATTCCCATTTTCTCGTTATTCCCACTCATTATTCCCATTTTCTCGTTATTCCCACTCGTTATTCCCATTTTCTCGTTATTCCCAATCATTATTCCCACTCGTTATTCCCATTTTCTTGTTATTCCCAATCATTATTCCCACTCATTATTCCCATTTTCTCGTTATTCCCAATCATTATTCCCACTCATTATTCCCATTTTCTCGTTATTCCCAATCATTATTCCCACTCGTTATTCCCATTTTCTTGTTATTCCCAATCATTATTCCCACTCATTATTCCCATTTTCTCGTTATTCCCACTCGTTATTCCCATTTTTTCATTATTCCCACTCGTTATTCCCACTCGTTATTCCCATTTTCTCGTTATTCCCACTCGGCTGTTTCCTGCCTGGAAAGACCCCGGGGGCTGAACGGCTCAGGAGAAGGTTCCAGAATGAATTCCAGGAAGGAAATTCGTTCCTGGAGGAAGAGGCTGAGGTGATTCCACCATGGAGAAGTTCAGGTGGGCTGAGGAGACACACCCACCCCCAGCACATTCAATTAATGGCGTCGTTCCGTTAATTAACAGCAGCGCTAATTGCCCCACCCGTGCCCATCAGGAATTCCCCAAAGCCCATTTCCTGGAGCGCTGAATTGTGAGTTTTAATCCTCTCAAACAGCCAGAGCAGCCCCTGGACACCAAAAATGTTCCTCCACACAGCGGGAGGATTCCTAGGATGGGAATAAATCCACTCCAGGATCTGGGGAACAAATCCTGTCCAGGGAATAAATCCTCTCCAGGGAATAAATCATCTCCAGGATCTGGGAATTAAATCCTCTCCAGGATCTGGGGATTAAATCCACTCCAGGGAATAAATCCTGTCCAGGATTCAGGGAATAAATCCTCTCCAGGGAATAAATCCTGTCCAGGGATCTGGGGAATAAATCCTCTCCAGGATTTAGGGATTAAATCCTCTCCAGGATCTGGGGAATAAATCCTCTCCAGGGATTAAATCCTCTCAGGATTCAGGGAATAAATCCTCTCCAGGGATTAAATCCTCTCAGGATTCAGGGGAATAAATCCTCTCCAGGATTCTGGGAATAAATCCTCTCCAGGGAACAAATCCTGTCCAGGGTTCTGGGGAATAAATCTTCTCCAGGATTCAGGGAATAAATCCTCTCCAGGGAATAAATCATCTAGAGGGAATAAATCCTCTCCAGGATTTAGGGGAATAAATCCTCTCCAGGGAATAAATCCTGTCCAAGGTTCTGGGATTAAATCCTGTCCAGGATTCAGGGGAATAAATCCTGTCCAGGGAATAAATCCTGTCCAGGATTCAGTGCAGGAATAAATCCTGTCCAGGGTTCTGGGATTAAATCCTCTCCAGGATTCAGGGAATAAATCCTCTCCAGGTTTCAGGGAATAAATCCACTCCAGGATTCAGGGGAATAAATCCTTTCCAGGATTCAGTGCAGGAATAAATCCTGTCCAGGGAATAAATCCTGCCCAGGATTCAGTGCAGGAACAAATCCTCTGCAGGGTCCAGGGATCCTTTCCCCGCCACGTCACAGCTGTGACAGCCAGGAGCTGTCAGAGCCCAGCTGCAGAGGTCACCAGGCCTTTTCCTCTCAGGAGAAAAACACGAACGTGACATCAGGCCCTGGCAGGAGGCATTCCCAGCCTCAGGAATGTGGGGCTGGAATGAGTTTTTGGGGGATATCAGAGTCCTGCAGAGCCCTGCAAACCTGAGCACTCGGATGCTGAATTATTTTTTATTTTTATTTTTACCTCCCATCACTCCCCCTGCACCGAGGATTTGATGTGTAAATTTTATTCGGGGTGTTCCTGAGGTTTGTGGGATGGGGATTTCCAAATTTTGGCTCCTGGAATTTTTCCACCCGGGGTTTGGGGAGGAAAAATATAATAATAACAAAAAAAAAAAATAAAATGCTGAGGATGTGGCAGCTGCAGGGATGGGATTTTGGGATTTGGAGGGACAGGAACTGCTCCTGCTCCCAGGAAAAGGACAGGACAGCCCCAAGCCAAAGGGAACAGGAAAATTCCTGCAGGAAGCAGCAGGGTTTGTGCTCGTTCTGACGCTCCAGGAATATTCTCCGGCGAAAATAAAAATAAAAACCCGAAAATAAAAGAAGGGTTGTCCCTTCTTTTCCCATCCAGAATCACCAAACTCCTTCAAATTCCCCGGAAAATAAAACCCATCGTCACCCAAACGCCCAGAGCTGTGACCACCATCGATCTGCCACCGCCAGCCTTGGGAAAACACAGCCAAAATAAAAAAAAAAGGGGATAAAAAATAAAAATAAACTGACTTTTCCATGGAATAATTCAGGAGCTGCCTCCCACTCGCCTGTGCCTGGGGGGGACAAAGCTTTTGGAGAGAAAAAGAATCATTTTAAAGGATCTTTTCAGGGTTTTTTTTAATTTTTTCCCCTCTCTCTCAGTTATTTTTGTTTCCTCGTGTTTCCTTCATGCTCCCGCTGCCAGATCCAATTTTTCCGCTCGGTTTCCTCGAGCTGCCCAAAGCTGGGCGCAAAATCCGGCTGGGGAAAGGGAAAAGATGGTTTTTCTGGGGAGGGTTTTTCTGTCAGAAAGCGTTATTTGACCTCGTGCTGTCGACATCTGGGTGAGGAGTTCTTAAAAAAAAAAAATAATAAAAATCCCCATTCCAGCAGGAATTCAGAGGGAATAAATTCTACTGGGTGAGCAGAGCTTTGGGACTTCGTTCTATTAATACCTGAGTGAGGAATTCCTAAAAAAAATCCTCATTCCAGGAGAAATTCCCAGGGGAATAAACCCCACTGGGGGAGCAAAAATTTGGAACCTTGTTCTATTAATACCTGAGTGAGGAATTCCTAAAAAAACTCATTTCTGCAGGAATTCAGAGGGGAATAAACCCCTCTGGGTGAGCAAGAATTTGGCCCCTCATTCTGTCAACACCTGAGTGAGGAGGAATTCCTAAAAAATCCCATTCCAGCAGGAATCCAGAGGGGAAAAGATCCCATTGGGTGAGCAAAATTTGGTCCCTCATTTTGTCAACACCTGAATGAGGAATTCCTAAAAAACAACCCCTGATTTTATTTTATTTTATTTTATTTTATTTTATTTTATTTTATTTTATTTTATTTTATTTTACTTTACTGTACTTTACTTATTTTATTTTATTTCACTTTATTTTATTTTATTTTATTTTATTTTATTTTATTTTACTTTACTTTACTGTACTTTACTCATTTTATTTTATTTCACTTTATTTTATTTCACTTTACTTTACTTTACTTTACTTTATTTTATTTTATTTTATTTTATTTCATTTCATTTTATTTTATTTTATTTTACTTTAATCCCACAAAAGCCACCCGGGCAAATCCACAAAAAGACGACTCATCCCTCCAGCGGGAAACGCTTGGGATGAGGCCAGGGATTGTTTTTCCTCCCCTTCCTGCTGGGACAAAAAACCAAAAAAAACCCCAAAAAGGAGCCTGGCAGAGCTTCAGCAGGAAGAGCAGAACATCAGGAAATGTGCAGGGCACGGAGCCAGCGCACAGCTCCAGCTGCCGCCCGGCCACTGCCAGGGAATCTGTGAATTTTCCATTTATTCCGGGCGGAAAAGGCTCCCTGCAGCTGGGAGAGGCTGTGCTCAGCATCCCTCGGCGCTCCCGGGGTTTGCTCTGGGCGCAGAAAGGCTCCTGGGGGTTGTGGGGTGGGAAAGGCCGGGGGGCACCTGGGGGCTCCCATTCCTGCTGGAACAGGGGGTTTTTAGGAATTCCTCACTCAGGTGTTGGCAGAATGAAGTTCCAAAGCTCTGCTCGCCCAGAGGGATTTACTCCCCTCTGAATTCCTGCTGGAATGGGGATTTTTTAGGAATTCCTCACCTAGGTGTTGGTAGAATGAGGGAATAAAGTTTTGCTCCCCCAGAGGATTTTATTCCCCTCTGAATTCCTGCAGAAAGGAGATTTTTAGGAATTCCTCATTCAGCTGTTGACAAAATGAGGTCGCAAATTTTTGCTCCCCCAGAGGAGTTTATTCCCCTCTGGATTCCTGCAGAAAGGGGATTTTTAGGAATTCCTCACTCAGCTGTTGGCAGAATGAAGTTCCAAAGCTCTGCTCGCCCAGAGGGATTTATTCCCCTGTGAATTCCTGCTGGAATGGGATTTTTTTTAGGAATTCCTCATTCAGCTGTTGACAGAATGAGGTCGCAAATTTTTGCTCCCCCAGTGGAATTTATTCCCCTCTGAATTCCTGCTGGAATGGGGTTTGTTTTAGGAATTCCTCACTCGGGTGTTGGCAGAATGAGATCCCAAAGTTTTGCTCCCCCAGTGGAGTTTATTCCCCTCTGGATTCCTGCAGAAAGGGGATTTTTAGGAATTCCTCACTCAGCTGTTGACAGAATGAAGTTCCAAAGCTCTGCTCGCCCAGAGGGGTTTATTCCCCTCTGAATTCCTACAGAAAGGAGATTTTTAGGAATTCCTCACTCAGGTGTTGAGAGCACGAGGTTCCAAAGCTCTGCTCGCCCAGAGGGATTTTATTCCCCTTTGGATTCCTGCTGGAATGGGGATTTTTTAGGAATTCCTCACCTAGGTGTTGACAGAATGAGATCCCAAAGTTTTGCTCACCCAGAGGGGTTTATTCCCCTCTGAATTCCTGCAGAAAGGAGATTTTTAGGAATTCCTCACTCAGATGTTGACAGAATGAGGTCGCAAATTTTTGCTCCCCCAGTGGAGTTTATTCCCCTCTGGATTCCTGCTGGAATGGGGATTTTTTTAGGAATTCCTCACTCAGATGTTGACAGAATGAGGTCACAAATTTTTGCTCCCCCAGTGGAGTTTATTCCCCTCTGAATTCCTGCTGGAATGGGGATTTTTTAGGAATTCCTCACCTAGGTGTTGGTAGAATGAGGGAATAAAGTTTTGCTCACCCAGAGGAGTTTATTCCCCTCTGAATTCCTGCAGAAAGGAGATTTTTAGGAATTCCTCACTCAGGTGTTGACAGAATGAAGTTCCAAAGCTCTGCTGAGCCAGAGGAGTTTATTCCCCTCTGGATTCCTGCTGGAATGGGGATTTTTAGGAATTCCTCACTCAGGTGTTGGTAGAATGAGGCATCCAAATCTCTCCCTGCTTTCGGATGGATCATAAATCAGGAGTGTCACAACCAGAGCACAGCTTTGGAACCTCGTTCTGTCAACACCTGAGTGTTGAACACAGCGAAACCCACCTCTGCAGCATTATTATTATTATTATTATTATTTTCTGACCGATTTCTGCCCAGAACACAGCGAAACCCAGCTCTGCATTATTATTATTATTGTTATTATTTTTATTATTATTACTATTACTATTATTATTTTCTGACCCATTTCTGCCCATAACAGAGTGAAACCCAGCTCTGCATTACTATTAATATTATTATTACTATTATTATTACTATTACTATTATTTTTATTATTATTACTACTATTATTATTATCATTTTCTGACCCATTTCTGCCCAGAACACACCAAATCCAGCTCTGCATCATTATTATCATTATCATTATCATTATCATTATCATTTTCTGACCCATTTCTGCCCAGAACACACCCAAACCCAGCTCTGTATTATTACTATTATTATTATCATTATTATCATTATTATCATTATTATCATTATCATTTTCTGACCCATTTCTGCCCAGAACACACCAAAGCCCAGCTCTGCATCATTATTATTATTAATAATAATAATATCACTATTGTTATTATTATTACTATTATTATTATCATTCTCTGACCCATTTCTGCCCAGAACACACCCAAACCCAGCTCTGTATTATTAATATTATTATTATTATTTAATAATAATAATATCACTATTATTATTATTATTACTATTATCATTATCATTTTCTGACGGATTTCTGCCCAGAACACACCCAAACCCAGCTCTGCATTATCATTATCATTATCATTATTATCATTATAATTTTCTGACCCATTTCTGCCCAGAACACACCAAAACCCAGCTCTGCATTATTATTATTATTATTATTATTATTATTATTATTACTATTACTATTATTACTATTACTATTATTATTATTACTATTACTATTGTTATTATTATTATTATTAATATTATCATTTTCTGACCCATTTCTGCCCAGAACACACCAAAGCCCAGCTCTGCATTACTATTATTATTATTATTATTATTATTACTATTACTATTATTACTATTACTATTGTTATTATTATTATTATTATTAATATTATCATTTTCTGACCCATTTCTGCCCAGAACACACCAATGCCCAGCTCTGCACTATTATTATTATTATTAATAATAATATTATCATTTTCTGACCATTTCTGCCCAGAACACACCAAGCCCAGCTCTCCTGCAATAAAAAGGGAGGTTTGGCACCAGCCCAAAGCATTTCTTCGTTTCCAGCTCCTCGCAGCAGCGGCCTGACGAGGGCACTGACGGCTGCCAACTGCCCCAAAATTCAAATTCATTCAATCTTTATCTTTAAGGGAAAAAGGGGGATGAATTTTGGAGGTTTGAAGCTCCACCCCCGTGTCTTTGTCTCCTGCCAGGCGCAGTTCGGGGAGGTCAAACGAGGTGAGAGCCACTCGGGGGAGTTTTAGGTCTCTCTTGAGGTTTTTTAGGTCGTTTTGAATCATTTATGAACGTTCCTAAACGTTGATCTGAGAGCTCGTGAGGCCTCTGTATCCACACTTCCTTCTCCTTCTCCTTTCTATTCCCATTTCCCTTCCCCATTTTCCTCTCCCATTTTCCCGTCATGATTTTCCTTTCCCGTTTATTTTCCTTTCCCTTTTTCCCTTTCCCCTTTCCCCTTTTCCCTTTCCCATTTCTTTTCTTTTCCCATTTTCCTTTCCCATTTTCCCTTTCCCATTTCCCTTCACCATTTTCCTTTCCCATTTATTTTCCTTTCCCTTTTTTCCTTTCCCCTATCCCCTTTTCCCTTTCCCATTTCTTTTCTTTTCCCATTTTCCCTGTCCCCTTTTCCTTTCCCATTTCATTTTCTTTTCGCATTTTCCCTTTCCCATTTTCCCTTCCCCTTTTCCTCTCCTCTTTTCCTCCCCCATTTTCCTCTCCCCTTTATTTTCCTCTTCCATTTTCCTCCACCATTTTCCCTTCTCCTTTCCCATTTTTCCCTTTCCCATTTATTTTCTTTTCCCATTTTCCCTTTCCCATTTTCCTTTCCCCATTTATTCTCCTCTCCCCTTTATTCTCCTTTCCCATTTCCCTTTACCCTTTTCCTTTCCCCTTTTCCCTTTCTCCTTTCCCATTTTCCCTTTCCCATTTCTTTTCTTTTCCCATTTTCCCTTTCCCCTTTATTTTCCTTTCCCATTTATTTTCCTTTCCCATTTATTTTCCTTTCCCCATTTATTCTCCTCTCCCATTTCCCTTTTTTGTCCCTTCCCATCCCCGCCCCCGGGAGCGTCCCCATGACAACGGCTCCACGGTGACAATCTCCATGGTAACCCCATCCCGCCGAATCCCATGGATTGATTTTAATTTATTTTAATTTTTTTCCCCTCCTGGGAACAGCCCGGGATTTCTCAGAGCTCAGCCACAGGTGAGCGAGGGCGAGGAGCAGAAATTCGGGATATAATTCGGACTTTAAAGGGAGGAGAAAGTGGGAATTGTCATTAAAAACAGCTCAGCCCTCCCAGCCCACCTGCAGAAAAAGGGGATTTGGGAAGGGAATTCCTGGCTCAGAGGTCCCAAATCTCCCAGAAAACCGGGATGGAGCTGGGAATGTTCCCTCTTGGCTCAGGGGAGGAATTAAAGCACAAAATGGGGCTCGACTTGAGCCCCAAAGAGAAATAAATTCCCTGGGCCCGGGTTTAACCTGGATTCCTGCTGGAAAAGTCAAGTTAAAATTGGGGAAAAAGGGGTTTTTTTGTGCTTTTCCCAATGTCCACATGAGGGCACAGCCCTGTCCCCAAATGCCACCAGTCACCCCTGCCAAGCCACCCCAATTTCCAATCAAAGCAATTAATCCTGATCAATCCGATTTCTAATCTAATCAATTCTGATCAATCCGATTTCTGATCTAATCAATCCGATTTCTAATCTAATCTAATCAATTCTGATCAATCTGATTTCTGACCTAATCAATCCAATTTCTAATCTAATCAACCCAATTTCTAATCTAATCTAATCAATTCTGATCAATCCGATTTCTGATCTAATCAATCCGATTTCTAATCTAATCAATCCAATTTCTAATCTAATCTAATCAATTCTGATCAATCCGATTTCTAATCAACCCAATTTCTAATCTAATCAAATCAATTCTGATCAATCCAATTTCTAATCTAGTCTAATCAATCCTTGAGGTTTGGATTCCTGGGAAGGGCAGGAATCCCCCACATCATTTATCCCATTTATCCCATTTATCCCATTTATCCAATTTTTCCCTTTTATCCCATTTATCCCATTTATCCCATTTGTCCCATTTATCCCTGTCCCCAGCTCCTGCCTCTGGCCGTGTAGCAATTGGGAAAATTGGGATTTAGCACCAGGGGGGTGAAATCCTGCTTTTCCCACCCTTGGGAAATAAATCCAGCCCTTTATCAAATCACAGACCCCTTTGGTTTGTCACAAGTGATAAATCCAACCCTGCAGCGCCTGGGCACTGATCTCCATCCAAATCAGAGGACGTCAGCGGGGGGATTAAACGGGATTTTAATTCAAAACCCAAATCAGCTGGATGCAAGACAGGGACAGCGGTGAGGTAAAAAAACCAAAAAAACCAAAAAAACCCCCAAAAAATCTTCTGTGAATTCCACAGGAAAAACGGTTTGGGATTAAAAAAATAAAAAATTTTAAAAAAAAACCCTCCCACCACTGGCAGGAAAAAAAAAAAACCCAACAAACTTCTGAGAAAACCCGACCAAGAGGAGGATTGTGTTTAGTCTGGGATGTTGTTCCTGGGGTGGAGGCTTTGTTTTTATTCCCAAATATTCACACGGAGCGCAGGGGGCTTGGCAAGGGAGAATATTTAGGAATAAATATCCGGAGTCTGCGTGCCTGGAACTCCCAGCTGGAATGCAGGGGGAGCTCAGGCAGAGGAGAAAAGCAGGGGATGCTGCAGGGCAGAGGAAGGGGCTGAGGAAACCCTGCAGGGTGGGTTGGCCGACAGAGTGGGAGGGAATAAGGGAAAAGTGGTTTTTCTGCCTCGCCGGCGCAGAGTTTTGCCTCGGTGCTGATTTATTCCAGCTGGGATCGGAGCCCTCAGCTCCAGCTCTGCCTCCCGGCAGCCGGGAAGAGCCCTGGGTTTGTTCCCTGGCCTCCGGAACCTCAGACACTGCTCGTGCACCTGGGCTGCCTCTGCTCCCTCCTCATCCTCATTTCCCTCCTCTTCCTCTCCTCAGCCCCTCCTCATTCCTTCCTCAGCCCCTCCTCATCCATCCCCTCCTCATCCTCTTCTCATCCCCTCCTCACACCCTGCTCATTCCTTCCTCATCCCATTTCCCATTGTCCATCTCTCATTTCCCATCTCACATTATCCCATTTCTCAATGTCTGTTGGCTCCCATTCCCATTCCCATTCCTATTCCCATTATCTCATTCCCCATTATCCCATATTCCATATCCCATTCCCCATTCCCATTATCCCATTGCCCATTCCTCATTCCCATTCCCATTATCCCATTCCCATTCCCCATTATACCATTCCCCATTATCCTGTATCCCATTCCCCATTCTCATTCCCCATTATCCCACTCTCATTATCCCATATTCCATATCCCATTCCTCATTCCCCATTCCCATTCCCCATTCCCATTCCCATTCCCCATTCCCCATTCCCCTTTATCCCATTCCCCATTATGCCATAATCCATTCCCCATTATCCCATATCCCGTTATCCCATTCCCCATTCCTCATTCCCATTCTCCATTATCCCATTCCCCATTCTCATTCCCCATTCCCCATTCCCCATTATCTCATTCCCCATTCCTATTCCCCATTATCCCATTCCCATTATCCCATATTCCATATCCCATTCCCATCCCCATATCCCATTCCCATTCCCCATTATCCCATTCCCCATATCCCATATTCCATATCCCATTCCCCATCTCCCATTCCCCATTCCCATTATCCCATTCCCATTATCCCATATCCCATTATCCCATTCCCCATTATCTCATTCCCCATTCCCCATTCCCATTATCCCATTCCCCATTATCCCATTCCCCTTTATCCCATAATCCATTCCCCATTATCCCATATCCCATTATCCCATTCTCATTCCCCATATCCCATATTCCATAGCCCATTCCCCATTATCCCATATCCCATTCCCCATTATCCCATTCCCCATTCCCCATTCCCACAACAAACCAAACCCAAGATTTTTCCCTGTTCCTACACTCCTGGAAGTTCCCCAAAGCACATTTTTTGGTTTGCAGGGAGGAGAGCGAGGCTGGCGGGGGTGGGAACAAATGTCTGGGAAATAAAAACCCACACACGCACAAAAAAAAAAAAAAATCCAAATTCCCCACCCCAAATCCAACCCAGCGCCGAGTTTGCTTTGTGGTTTCCGGGTGAATCAGAGGAGAAAAAGGGAGTGGGAAGAGGGAAGAAAAGGCGTTTGCAGAGCCCGGGCCAAAGGCAGCCTCCTCTTCTCCCTCACCCAAAGTTTTTATATCCTCTGGTCGTGGGAGGAAACTTCAGCAGACATCGTCCTGCCCGGGACGACAGAAATAAATAATAGAAATAAATAATAGAAATAAATAATAGAAATAAAACCCTCTGTGTGTGCTCTGGGAGGGAATAATGAGTATTGTTTGAGGGGAAACGCTGATTAATTGGATTTCTCCTAAACTTCACAAAGCCTTCAAACACCTCGGTGTGAGCACAGGCGGAGATGAGCTGAAGTTATTCGGGGTTTTTAGGAGTAGAACAGGCTCAGATAAGCCAAACCCCAAAGTTATTTGGTGTTTTTAGGTGTGAGGTCAGGCTCAGATAAGCCAAACCCCAAAGTTATTCGGGGTTTTTAGGAGTAGACCAGGGTCAGATAAGCCAAAACCCAAAGTTATTTCATGATTTTAGGTGTGAGGTCAGCATTAGATAAGCCAAACCCCAAAATTATTTGGTTGTTTTAGGTGTAGGTCAGGCTCAGATAAGCCAAAGATCAAAATTATTCCGTGTTTTTAGGTTTAGATAAGCCAAAACCCAAAGTTATTTGGTGTTTTTAGGTGTAGGTCAGGCTCAGATAAACCAAAACTCGAAGTTATTTCATGATTTTAGGTGTGAGGTCTTAGATAAGCCAAAGACCAAAATTATTCAGTGTTTTTAGGTTTAGATAAACCAAAACTCAAAGTTATTTCACGATTTTAGGTGTGATGTCATAAGGAAAAGATTTGGTGCTCTGGAGACCCTGATCCATGGAAAATCCCTTTTTTTTTCCCAGTTTTCTGCACATTCCTTCCCTGCACTGAAAATTTGGGAATGCAGAGCCCTGAGTGATGGGAAAAATAAATGGAATAAGGAAAGGATTTTGGAGATATTGATCTATGGAAAATCTATTTTTTCCCAGTTTTCTGCACAGTCTCTCCCTGCACTGAAAATTTGGGAATGCAGAGCCCTGAGTGACGGGAAAAATAAATGAAATAAGGAAAGGATTTTGGAGACCCTGATCCATGGAAAATCCCTTTTTTTCCCCCCAGTTTTCTGCACATTCTCTCCTTCCACTGAAAAAAATTTGGGAATTCAGAGCCCTGAGTGGCAGGAAAAATAAACGGAATAAGGGATGGATTTGGTGCTCTGGAAATCCTGATCCTGCACACACACACCCCCCAAAAATAAAATAAAATAAAATAAAATAAAATAAAATAAAATAAAATAAAATAAAGTAAAATAAAGTAAAATAATAAAATAAAATAAAATAAAGTAAAATAAAATAATAAAATAAAATAAAATAAAATAAAGTAAAGTAAAATAAAGTAAAATAAAGTAAAATAAAATAATAAAATAAAATAAAATAATAAAATAAAATAAAATAAAATAAAATAAAATAAAATAAAATAAAATAAAAAGGAGAGGTTGTTCCAGTGCAGAGTCTCTGCCTCCATCCCGATGGGATCATCCCAAAATTCCCCCGAAGTGCTCCGTCAGCCGTCAGAGGAGCTGAGCTCTGCTCTGGCCCAGATAAATCTATTTATAGCCCGAGTTGTGCTCCTCAGGCAGCGCCGTGCTGAGAAATAAATCCTGTTATTAGCTGTCCTCCCCAACACCCCGAGCACGGGGAATTCTCCCCCTGAGTCCCTTTTCCTGGCGGTCGCCATCTCCTCGCCTCTGGTTCGCCCCAAAATTCACACAAATTCTGCCTGGGAGAAACCCGAGAAACGGGTCGTAAAAACCCCAAAAAATGGGTTGGAAAAAAAAAAAAAAAACAAAAATGAGTTGTAAACACCCCAAAAATGGGTCGTAAACCCCCCCAAAAAACAGGTTGTAAAAACACAAAAAAATGGGTTGTAAAAATCCAAAAATGGGTTGTAAAAACCCAAAAATGGGTTGTAAACACCCCAAAAAATGGGTTGTAAACACCCACAAAAATGGGTTGTAAAACCCAAAAAAATTTGTTGTAAAAAAATCATTCTAGAGCCACTCTATTTAGGTCATGAAAAAAAATAATTAAAATTGAATTGCTTTATCACCTCACCTGAGCTTGGTGTCAGGTTTTGTAAAAAATAATTCATTTCCTGCCCCTCACCCCAAAATTCACACCGTGCTTTGGAGAAACCCAAAAAACACGTCATAAATAAATAATTTTAAAGCCACTCTATTCAGATCATTAAAAAAATAATTAAATTTAAATTGTTCTATCACCTCACCTGAGGCTGGGGTTACCTTTTGTAAAGAATAATTCATTTCCTGCCCCTCTGGTGAGCCAAGGAGCGTAGAGAGGATTTCACTCATCATTAAAATGTCCCTGTCCTTGGGATAAAAAAGGAGTTTTTTTTTTCCTCTCTCCTCCCACCAATTGCTTTAATGGAGCTCTGGCGATAACGAGCTGCTCTCGGGGGTCTCTCGGTTTTGCCCCGGGATCATGGAATAATCTGGATTTCTAATCTTGGCTAAAATCTCCCCGCAGATGGCTGCAGATGTGGGAGGGTGTGACAGGGAAATCCAGGTGGAACAGCAGAAACGGGGCTGTGGGACACCAAAAACATCTCCCTCTCCGTTATTTTATTCTCATTTATCTAAGTCCTGCTGGAAAATCTCTTTTTTCCTTTCAGGGATCGCTCAAAAATGTGAATTTCTCCTTAAATTCCCCAGCCCCAGCTCCTGTCCCACAGAGCCCCAAGGAGCCCCCAACCCAAATCCTCTCGTTATGATCCCAAACCTGATTTTCACCTCACAGACCATTCCTGAGGTTTGGAATTCTGTTTCCCCCCATTTTTCACAGACCTTTAAGCAGCCACACAACCCCTAAATTAACATTTCTCCAAGATAAAAGAGATTTCTGAGCCCCCAAATCCTCTCGTTATGATCCCAAACCTGATTTTCACTCCTCAGACCATTCCTGGGGTTTGGAATTCTGATTTTCCCATTTTTCACAGACCTTTAATCAGCCACACAACCCCTAAATTAACATTTCTTCAAGGTAAAAGAGATTTTTTTGCCCCCAAATCTTCTCATTACAGTGCCTAAACCTGATTTTCACTCCTCAGACGATTCCCGGAGTTTGGAATTCTGATTTTCCCCATTTTCCACAGACCCTTAATCAGCCCCACCACCCCTAAACCAATTCCAAGGGGATTTTTTGGAGCCCAGGCGTTGGCCAGAAGGTTCCTGCTCATCCCCACGACGCCCAAACCCCGTCTGGAACAGGGGAAATGTCATTTTTTATTCCCTCCCCCTCCCCTGGGACGCTGGGGGTGGATGTTTGGACAAGGCTTTGAAGAGAGATGAGTAAGATTTCAGAGTTGGGTTTGCAGTTGGCTTTTTTTTTCATATTTATATTTAGCAAAAAAAAAAGGAAAAAAAAAAATCCCAACCTGGCAGTTTTCAGGAGGAATTATATGGAGTTTTTTGGGGATTTTTTTCACAAAATTCCCAGTGCTTTCTCTCCTTTCTGCTCAGATTTTTAAAGAATTTGGAATTGGAATTGAAAATTTGAGTTTCAGTTGACTTTTATTTTTTTTTTATTAATATTTAGCAAAAAAAGCAGCCTAAAAAACCCCAACCTGGCAGTTTTCAGGAAGCATGATATGGGTTTTGGGTTTGGTTTTTTTTACACAAAATTCCCAGTTCTTCCTCTCCTTTCTGCTCAGATTTTTAAAGAATTTGGAATTGGAATTGAATCATATACTTTTTTCTTTTTCCTGGCATTAATATTTAGCAAAAAAACAAACAAAAACATCCCCAAAACCCCAAATAAACCCCAAAACAACAACCTGGCATTTTTCAGGAAGAATTATATGGGATTTTGTTTATTCTTCTGCACACAAAATTCTCCGTGTTTCCTCTCAGATTTTTATTTCTTAATTGGAATTGAGATTTTTTTAAGAATTAATCGAAAATTTGACTTTACTGAGTGGTTTATTTTTATTTATTTTATTTTTTTTCCTCCAGCCCAAGCTCCTGAAGGAGCCACTTGAGGAAGGTCATTTGGGATTAAACCACCTCCCGAGGTCTCTCCCAACCTCAATTCCTGCAGGATTTAATGGCTTAAAGACGAAAATCCCTCCTCAGCCCTCCTAACGCACTCCTTATGTCACGGATCTGACGATAACGAGGCTGGTTTTTATTATTTTTTGGGGTTTTTTCTTCCCCAGATTCTCTTTTTTTTTTTCTTTTTTCTTTTCTTTCTCTCCATGGCTCAGCTCTGGAGCAGTTGGTTTGAGCAGGAGATTTTTTGAGCAGGAAATTTTCAGGAGGAGAATTTAACTGGAGATTTTAAATCAGGAGATTTTTTCAGCAGGAGATTTTGAACAGGAAATTTTAGAAGGAAATTTTTTGCAGGAGATTTTGAGCAGGTGATTTTTTTTTAACAGGGAATTTTAGTAGGAGATTTTGAACAGGAGATTTTGAGCAGGAAATTTTAGCTGGAAATTTGAGCAGGAGATTTTAATCAGGAGATTTTTAGCAGGAGATTTTTAGCAGGAAATTTTGGCAGAAAATTTTTGAAGGAGATTTTTGAGGAGGGGATTTGAGCAGGAAATTTTTCAGGAGGAGATTTTTCAGCAGGAGATTTTTAGAAGGGAAATTTTAACAGGAAATTTCAGCGGGGAAATTTTATCAGGAGATTCCGAGCAGGGAAATTTTAGCAGGAGATTTGGAGCAGGAGATTTTCAACAGGAGATTTTAGAAGGAAATTTTTGCAGGAGATTTTTAGCAGGAGATTTTGAGCAGGAGATTTTTAACAGGAAATTTTGTGCAGGAAATTTCAGCAGGAGATTTTTAGCAAGATATTTTAATCAGGAGAGTTTTCAGCAGGAGATCTTGAGCAGGAAATTTTTGCAGGAGGTTTTCAGCAGGAGAAAAATTTTGAAGGAGATGTTGAGGAGGGGATTTGAGCAGGAAATTTCAGCAGGAGATTTTTTCAGGAGATTTTGAGCAAGTGATTTTTAGCAGGAGATTTGGAGCAGGAGATTTTTAAAAGGAGATTTCGAGGAGGAAATTTTAGCAGGAGATTTTTAGCAGGAAATTTTAGAAGGAAATTTTTGCAGAAGATCTTGAGCAGGAAATTTTGGCAGGAGATTTTCAGCAGGAGATTTTTGGCAGGAGATTTTCAGGAGATTTTTAACAGGAGATTTTCAGTAGGAGATTTTGAACAGGAGATTTTGAGGAAGAAATTTTAGCAGGAAATTTTTGCCGGAGATTTTGAGCAAGTGATTTTTAGCAGGAGATTTTTGAACAGGAAATTTTAACAGGACATTTTGAGCAGGAGATTTTCAGCAGGAGATTTTCAGGAGATTTTTTAACAGGAGATTTTGAGCAGGAGATTTTCAGCAGGAGATTTTCAGGAGATTTTTTAACATGAGATTTTGAGCAGGAAATTTTCAGCAGGAGATTTTCAGAAGGAGATTTTTAACAGGAAATTTCAGCAGGAGATTTTTGGCAGGAAATTTTCAGGAGATTTTTAGCAGGAGATTTTTGACAGGAGATTTTCAGAAGGAGATTTTTGACAGGAGATTTTCAGCAGGAGATTTTTAACAGGAGATTTTTGACAGGAGATTTTCAGCAGCAGATTTTTATCACCACATCCCCAGGGTGGATCTGAGAAAAGCCCAGCGAGAGCCACAGGCCACAGCCCAGCCAGCACCAAACACAGCAATATTCTTCTCCTGAGCTGAAGAAAAGGCTCGTTTTGTGCCAGACCCTTTGGGTGACATTTGTTTGCTTTCTTTGACGAGCAAAAACGGGTTTATTAATAAATAAATCAAGAAATAAATAAAAATTTTGCCTCAATCAGTTCTGTCTTCTCCCCAAGTGACCCTGGTGTCACCCACGGGGCTGGAGCAGCTCCAGCAGCTTTTGTCGAGATTCCCCCTCACAGGGGTCTCTTTCAGCACTAAATGCTCTTTATTTCTATTTTATTTCCCTTTTTTTTTGTTTATTTGTGGTCTTTGGCTGGAGCTGGGCTGGTTTTGTCTGGGGCTGAAAAGGTTCTTCCTGTGTGGGGCCTGCCAAAGCCTGGGACCAGCAGGGCAGGGCTGGTGGCACTTGGTGACGGGATTTGGGTGACAAGAATTGGGTGACAAAATCTGAGTGACAAGAACTGGGTGACAGGATTTGGGTGACAATAATTGGGTGATGAGACTTGGGTGACAAGTGTTGGGTGACAAGATCTGAGTGACAAGAATTGGGTGACAGGATTTGGGTGACAGGATTTGGGTGACAGGATTTGGGTGACAAGAACTGGGTGACAACATTTGGGTGACAAAACTTGGGTGACAAGACTTGGGTGACAAGATTCGAGTGACAACATTTGGGTGACAAGATCTGGGTAACAAGATTTGGGTGACAGGATTTGGGTGACAAAACTCGGATGACAAGAATTGGGTGACAAAACTTGGGTGACAGGATTTGGGTGACAAGAATTGGGTGACAACATTTGGGTGACAAGAATTGGGTGACAAAACTTGGGTGACAACATTTGGGTGACAAAACTTGGTGACAAGATTTGGGTGACAGGATTTGGGTGACAAAACTCGGATGACAACATTTGGGTGACAGGATTTAGGTGACAAGAACTGGGTGACAAAACTTAGGTGACAACATTTGGGTGACAAGATTTGGGTGACAAAACTTGGTGACAAGAATTGGGTGACAGGATTTGGGTGATAGGATTTGGGTGATAGGATTTGGGTGACAAGATTTGAGTGACAAGACTTGGGTGATGAGACTTGGGTGACAACATTTGGGGGACAAGATTCAGGTGACAAGACTCGGGTGACAAGATTTCGGTGATGAGACTTGGGTGACAAAACTTGGGTGACAAGAATTGGGTGGCAAGAATTGAGTGACAACATTTGGGTGACAAGAATTGGGTGACGAGATTCGGGTGACAGGACTTGGGTGACAAAACTCAGGTGACAAGAATTGGGTGACAAGATCTGAGTGACAAGAATTGGGTGACACAATTTGGGTGACAAGTGACAGCCTGACACCCTCCCAGAGGTGCCAAACAGGTTTTGGCTCTGCCCAGTGCCACAAAATTGGGATTTGTTTTTCACTGTCACAACCTTTTCCTAAAGAGATGGGAGTTTATTTATTTATATATTGATTATTATTTTATTTATTTCCTTGGCTTTATTTATTTACTATTAATTATTTATTCCCTTTAAAATTTTAATTTTTATTTTTTGTTTGTTTCTTTTGTGGGGTTTTGGGGTTGACTTTCTGGTGGGATTTTGGGGTGGTTTTTTTCCCATTTGTTTGTTTTTTGGGGGATTTTTTTTGTTGTTTGGGTTTTTTTTTTTTTTCCTTTCCGAGATTCAGTACAGCCCCATTTTTTATTCCAGCCCTGACATCTCTCCTGAGGGAATGAGGCTGTGGAATTAATTCCCAGGTGAAAAACGAGTTCCTCAGTGATCCAGCTTTAGGGAAAAGACACTTTGGAGAGCAGCTGAGGGGATTTTCAGCAGTGGTTTGTGCTGTTGTCACACCCCTCCGAGGGCCTGAATCACCTCTGCGGGATCAGCATCCCTGTCCTGCTGCATTCCTCAACTCACAGGAAAATTCCAGTGGTCACAGAAAAATTCCAGTGGTCACAGAAAAAAAAATTCTGCTCAGAAAAAAATTCCCACTCACGAAAAAAAAAAAAAATTCTGCTCACGGAAAAAAAAATTCTGCTCATGGAAAAATTCCTGCTCAAGGAAAAATTTCTGCTCAAGGAAAAATTCCTGCTGAAGGAAAAATTTCTGCTCAAGGAAAAATTCCTGCTCAAGGAAAAATTTCTGCTCAAGGAAAAATTCTTGCTCAAGGAAAAATTCCTGCTCACGGAAAAATCCCTGCATTCACAGAAAAAGCCAAATTGTCGAGGGGAGAGGGCATCACCAGGCAGGAAAATGATTGGGAATAAAATTAAAGCATCCTCTGAGCTGAGTGAGGGCAGGACAGAGCTGGGAACTGCGGCTGGGAGGAGGAGAACCTCAGCACCAAGTCCAGGGGCAGAAAAACAGGAGGGAACCCTGCGGGATCCGAGGATTTCCATCCTCCAGGTTGAAAATTCAGCTGAAAATTCAGATTAAATCCTGCATTCCCCATTTCCTGCCATCCCACCCCAGCAGCCCTGCGGGATCCGAGGATTTCCATCCTCCAGGCTGAAAATCCAGCTGAAAATTCAGATTAAATCCTGCACTCTCTGATTTTCTGATCTTCATCCCACTCCACGGGCACAACAACAGGAGCCAGCCCTGCACAGGATTTCCATCCTCCACAGTGAGGATTCAGCTGAAAATTCAGATTAAATCCTGCACTTCTCAATCTCCTGCCATCCCACCCCAGCAGGATCCACAGATTTCCATCCTCCAGGCTGAAAATCCAGCTGAAATTCTGCATTCCCTGATTTCCTTCCATCCCACCCCAGCACCAAGTCCAGGGACACAACAACAGGAGCCACCCTTGCAGAGTATTTCCATCCTCCACAGTGAGAATTCAGCTAAAAATTCAGCTGAAAATTCAGCTAAAAATCCAGCTGAAATCCTGCATTCCCTGATTCCCTGCCATCCCAGCACCAAGTCCATGGGCACAACAACAGGAGCCAACCCTTCGGGATCCACAGATTTCCATCCTCCACAGTGAGAATTCAGCTGAAAATTCAGATTAAATCCTGCACTCTCTGATTCCCTGCCATCCCACTCCGGGACCAAATACAGGGGCACAACAACAGGAGCCACCCCAGCAGGATCCACAGATTTCCATCCTCCAGGCTGAGAATTCAGATTAAATCCTGCATTCCCTGATTTTCTGCCATCCCAGCCCAGCACCAAGTCCAGGGACACAACAACAGGAGCCAGCCCTGCGGGATTTCCATCCTCCACACCGAGAATTCAGCTGAAAATTCAGATTAAATCCTGCACCCTCCGGTTTTCTGCCATCCCACCATCTCTCCACCCCTGCAGAGGTGGAAGCTCCGGGAGCTGAAGGAGCAGAGATGAAAAGCGAGAGCCCAGGAGGTGGGATGTGGCATCTCCCCATCCCCAAATCCCCGGAGTTCTCCGGGGTCTCAGCCCCGTTCTCTGAGCTGCCACCATCCCACGTTTTCCCACGTTTTCCCACGTTTTCCCACGTTTTCCCACGTTTTCGTGCTTTATCTCCCAATTCCTGATGAGTCAGTGGCACACAAAGAGCTCGCCTTGTTCTAAACTCCCCGGCTCAATCTGGCCCGGGGAATAAAGGCAGGAGATGTCCCTCCACTAAAATAAAATAACATAAAATAAAATAAAATAAAATAAATTAAATTAAATTAAATTAAATTAAAAAATAAATAAAAATAAAATATAAAATAAAATAAAATATAAAATAAAATAAAATATGGGGAGGGTGGGGAAATGGGGAAATGGGGAGAAAAGGGGAGAAAAGGAAGGGGAAAAGGGAAAGAGGAAATGGGGAAAAGAGGAAGGGAAAAGGAGGAAAGGGAAAAGGGAAAAGGGAAAAGGGAAAAGGGAAAAGGGAAAAGGGAAAAGGGAAAAGGGAAAAGGGAAAAGGGAAAAGGGGAAAGGAAAGGAAAGGAAAGGAAAGGAAAGGAAAGGAAAGGAAAGGAAAGGAAAGGAAAGGAAAGGAAAGGAAAGGAAAGGAAAGGAAAGGAAAGGAAAGGAAAGGAAAGGAAAGGAAAGGAAAGGAAAGGAAAGGAAAGGAAAGGAAAGGAAAGGAAAGGAAAGGAAAGGAAAGGAAAGGAAAGGAAAGGAAAGGAAAGGAAAGGAAAGGAAAGGAAAGGAAAGGAAAGGAAAGGAAAGGAAAGGAAAGGAAAGGAAAGGAAAGGAAAGGAAAGGAAAGGAAAGGAAAGGAAAGGAAAGGAAAGGAAAAAAGGCTGAGGATGTCCTCAAAGTCCCTGGTCACAAGCCACAAGGTCTTTTAAAGGTTAATTAGCCAATAAACCACCAAGAATGTTTTGACTTTCACACTAAGCCCTAATTAATTCGTCCTATACATCTGGATTCTCTTGGAGCACATTTACACCACTAAATCTTAAAGCTTCTTGTTCCCTTTATATTTATATTTATATTTATATTTATATTTATATTTACTCAGCTGAACGTGGTTTTATCTGAAGTAAAAACTCACATTTTTTACTTAAGGTCTCTAAAATTTGAAGCTTTTTGCAAGGTCTCAGGTGGAACCTCTGTATTCTGCTTTGGGGGGATTTTTTTGGTTGGTTGGTTTTGGTTTTGGTTTTGGTTTTGTTGTTTTTTATTGTTTTGGGGTTTTTTTAGGGTGGGTTTTTTGTTTTCTTTTGGGGTTTTTTTGGTGGGGTTTTTTGTTTGTTTGTTTGGGGTTTGGGGTTTGTTGTTTTTGTTTTTGGGGTGGGTTTTTTTGTTTGGTTTAGTTTTTGTGGGTTTTTTTGTTTGTTTTGGGTTTTGGTTTTGTTGTTTTTATTTTGGGGGTTTTTTGGGGTTTGGGGTTTTTTGTTTTCTTTTGTTTTGTTTTTTTTGTGGGGCTTTTTGTTTGTTTTGTTTTTGCTGGTCTTTTATTGTTTGGGGGATTTTTTTTTTGTTTTGTTTTGGGGTTTTGTTTTGCTTTTGTGGGTTTTTTTGTTTGTTTTTGGGGTTTTTTGTTGGTTTTGTTTTGTGGAATTTTTGTTTTGTTTTGGGTTTTTTAGTGGGGTTTTTTTTGTTGGTTTTGTTTTGGTTTGGTTTGGTTTTTTTGGGTTTTTTTTGGGGGGGGTTTGTTGGTTTTGTTTTGTTCTGTTGCTTTGGGGGGTTTTTGGTGAGGTTTTTTTTTTGTTTTTTTGGGTTTTTTTGGGTTTTTTTACCTACATACCCAAGATTTTGAGAATTTTCTGGGCCTGGAATTCCCACCCAGCAGAACATTCTCCCTTCCCTCAAGCAGAGGAAGCCAAGCCAACTTTTCCTGCCAAGGAGGTGAAGCAAGGCGAGGAGCTGAGGTGTGGGAGGCTCTGGGAACATCCCACACCGCAGTTTTAATTAACCTCACACCCCGGGGGGTTCAGAACACACCCACAGCCTCTCCAGGATTCATTTGTATTTTTGAGGGGTTTTTTTTTCTTTTTTTTTTTTTTTTCCTGATTTTTCCTTCCTGTAAATCAAATTCTCTGAGCTGCATTCTGCCCTGGATAAATAAAAAAAACCACTTTAGCTCCAATTGGCCTCTAATTCACTCCAAATTCACCCCAAATTAACCCCAAATTCACCTCTAATTCACTCCAAATTCACCCCAAATTCACTCCAAATTCACCTCTAATTCACTCCAAATTCACCCCAAATTCACCCCCAATTTCCCTCTAATTCACCCTCAACTCACTCTCAATTCACCTCTAATTAACTCCCAATTTACCCCCAATTTTCCTCTAATTCATCCCCAAATTCACTTCAAATTAACCTCAAATTCAATCTCAATTCACCTAAATTCACCTCTAATTCACTCCCCAATTTCTCTCTAATTCACCCCAAATTCACACTTAATTCACCCCAAATTCATCTCTAATTAACTCCAAATTCACCTCTAATTCACCCCCCAATTTCTGTCTAATTCACTCCCCATTTCACCCCCAATTTCTGTCTAATTCACCCCCAATTCACCCCAAATTTCTCTCTAATTCCCCCCAATTTCTCTCTAATTCCCCCCAAATTCCCCCCCCAGCCTGGGATTAAGGGACACAATTCCCATTGCTCCAACACCCTCCAGGCAGAGAAATCCCACCCCTCAAATCCTGTCCCAATTCCACGATTTTCACTCTGCAGCACCCCAAAGAAGGGGAAAAAAACAAAAAACAACCAAAAACCAGCAACCACAAAGCTGCTGGAAGCTAAAAACTAAACCCAAATCTCCTTTTTCCATTAGCTGGCCGTGTTTCCTCCTTCCCTTCTCCCTTCCAAGCCTGGAATTCGCTGTCAAAGAATGAACAAATTCTGTTCCTTTTCCTTCCCCCACAGGAGCATTCTGGGGTTTTTTTTTTTATCACTTCCTCTCCTCCACCCTCATTTATTTTATTTTATTTTATTTTATTTTAATTTTTTGAAACAAACCTTCCATGAGGAACCCACCCCAAGCCTTGGGCAGAGCCAACAAAAATCCCCGTGTGGAACAAACGCTTTGGGGAAAAGCTGCACTGGGCAAACAAATGCCTGGAATCACAATGCAGCCCTGAGAGAGGAGAGAAAACAAGGGGAAAAAAAAGAAAAAAAAGAAAAAAAGAAAAAAAAACCCTCTCCAGCTCAGAAAAACATTTTGTCCTGTCCTCAAAATCCAAGCAGAACTTGGACTGCAGGTCCCTTTCAAGGGCTCTTTTCTTTATCCCAGATAACCAAAGCTGCCTCAGCCAGCAGCAGCTCTGCCTTGCTTTTTAAGCAAAGAGAAAAAAAAAACCTCCTGCTTCTGTGGCCTTCCTGCTGCTGGGGAAAAAAATTAAAAAAAAAAAAATAAAGAAAAATTCATCCTGCGGCTGTAATTTCACAGTTATGAAAGCAGGTTTGAAAAGGGCCAGAGGTGGTTCAGATCAGCCTGGGGACATCGAAGTTTGGGGGTTGTTTCTTCCCTCCAGATCAAAACTCCAGGATTTTTCCAGCCCAGGTTTTTTCCAGCCCGTTTTCAGCTCGGGTTTGGCTTCTGGAATGGAAGCGATGCTGTGATTTGATTTCGAAGTGGAGGGTGAGCAGTGCTGTGTGTGAGCTGGGGCCAGCTGGGACAAACTCGGGGACAGCCCAGGGACAGCTGCAGCCAGCCCAAAATCCCTGCTGCAGCCTGCCCAAAATCCCTGCTGCAGCCAGCCCAAAATCCCTGCTGCAGCCAGCCCAAAATCCCTGCTGCAGCCAAAACCCAAAATCCCTGCTGCAGCCAGCCCAAAATCCCTGCTGCAGCTCTGGTTACAGCTCCGACCTTCCTGCCCTGAGAACAGCCAGGACACAAAACTTCTCCAGCGTCCAGCTGCTCCCTGCTGAGTCCTGACACCAAACTGGGACCTCCAGCCCTGTCCCCTCCATCCCAGGGCACACAGACCAGGAATTGTCACCCTGGCACCAAACTGGGGACCTCCAGCCTTGTCCCCTCCATCCCAGGGCACACAGACCAGGAATTGTCACCCTGGCACCAAAATAGGGACCTCCAGCCTTGTTCTCTTTACTCTGAACAAACACCAGGATGTGTCCCACAATCCAGGAATTGTCACCCTGGCACCAAACTGGGACCTCCAGCCTCGTCCCCTCCACTCTGAACAAACACCAGGATGTGTCCAACAAACCAGGAATTGTCACCATGACACCAAACTGGGGACCTCCAGCCTTGTCCCCTCCATCCCAGGGCACACAGACCAGGAATTGTCACCCTGACACCAAAATAGGAACCTCCAGCCTTGTCCCCTTTACTCTGAACAAACACCAGGATGTGTCCCACAATCCAGGAATTGTCACCCTGGCACCAAACTGGGAACCTCCAGCCTCGTCCCCTCCACCCCAGGGCACACAGTCCAGGAATTGTCTTTGACACCAAACTGGGGACCTCCAGCCCTGTCCCCTCCACTCTGAACAAACACCAGGATGTGTCCAACAAACCAGGAATTGTCACCATGACACCAAACTGGGGACCTCCAGCCTTGTCCCCTCCACCCCAGGGCACACAAACCAGGAATTGTCTTTGACACCAAAACAGGAACCTCCAGCCTCATCCCCTCCACTCTGAACAAACACCAGGATGTGTCCAACAAACCAGGAATTGTCCTTGACACCAAACTGGGACCTCCAGCCTTGTCCCCTTTACTCTGAGCCACACCAGGATGTGTCCCACAATCCAGGAATTGTCTTTGACACCAAATAGGAACCTCCAGCCTCGTCCCCTCCACTCTGAACAAACACCAGGATGTGTCCCACAAACCAGGAATTGTCACCCTGACACCAAATAGGAACCTCCAGCCTCGTTTTCTTTACTCTGAACAAACACCAGGATGTCCCACGGTCCAGGAATCCCTGGGCAAAGGGACCCAGCGGATCCCCCGGCGTGTGTTCATTGAACTCTGGAGCTGGAATGGAATCTGCAGCTCCCTGATCCCCGACATTGGCAGGGGTTTATTTCCTTATCCAGCGATTACAGGGCACGGCTGATCCACCCTCCTCACCGAGCACAACTCAGCAAAAAAAACCCAAAAAATCCCAAAAAAACCCAAAAAAACCCCCAAAAATCCAGATTAACGGGGGCTGTGCCACTGGGAACACTCGGGAAAACCAGGAAAACCCCCCAGGCACAGCCCAGCAGAAGGATTCTCCACCAGCTGCTGCTGCCAAGGCCATAAAAACCCCGTCCTGCTGCAGGGAATGTGGGATGAAGGTGAGCAGATGGCCCCTGTCCCACAGGAGACGCTGCTGCTGGAATTCCAGACCCAGGGACGGAGGATGGAGCGGGGCTGGAGGCGTTTTGTCACCGCAGATGGGAACCATTGCTCAGGGTCACGACTCGTCCTCTGCCCCAGGAAGGATCCAGAGGGAATTCCATCAGCCTCTGGATTCTCCAGGCTCCACTCTCACACAAATAAAGATGTATTTAGGGGAGATGTATTTCACAAGGAGGTGTTTAGGATGGACGGGGCGGGAGAGGGAATAAATCCTCATTCCATGGGGAAAGCTTCACACAGAGATGTTTGGGGTTTTCACACGGAGATATTTGGGGTCTTCACAGAGATATTTGGGGTCTTCACAGAGATATTTGGGGTCTTCACAGAGATATTTGCGGAATGGACGGACAGGATGGGGGGATAAAACCAGGAGAGGGAATAAATCCTCATTCCATGGGGAAAGCTTCACACAGAGATATTTGGGGTGTTCCCACAAATTCCCCAGAATGGAGACAAATCCAGGAGAGGAAAAAACATTTCCCATGGAGATATTTGAGGTCTTCCCACAGAGATATTTGGGGTCTTCCCATGGAGATATTTGGGGAATGGATGGACAAGATGGGGAGAACAAATCCCACAGAGATATTTGGGGTCTTCTCCCAGAGATGTTTGGGGTGTTCCCACAGAGACATTTGGGGTGTTCCCACAAATTCCCCAGGATGGAGACAAAACCAGGAGAGGGAAAAAAAATCCTCCTTCCACCGAAAAAAGCTTCCCATGGAGATATTTGAGATCTTCCCACAGGGATATTTGGGGTCTTCCCATGGAGATATTTGGGGTCTTCCCATGGAGATATTTGGGGTTTTCACACAGAGATATTTGGGATTTTCCCACGGAGATATTTGGGGTCTTCCCATGGAGATATTTGGGGAATGGATGGACAAGATGGGGAGGAAAATCCCACAGAGATATTTGGGGTTTTCACAGGGACATTTGAGGTGTTCCCACAGAGATATTTGGGGTCTTCTCACAGGGACATTTGGGGTGTTCCCACAGGGACATTTGGGGTGTTCCCACATGGATATTTGGGGTTTTCACAGGGAATTTGGGGTTTCCACAGGGACATTTGGGGTTTTCACAGGGACATTTGGGGTTTTCACAGAGATATCTGGGGTTTTCACAGGGATATTTGGGGTGTTCCCACAGGGACATTTAGGGTCTGGAAGTTCAGGACGGGCAGCTGGCACTGGGGCACCATCTCCTGCCTGGTCCCACAGGAAGGAGCAGCTCCGGGGTGACATTTTTGCTTTGACTTCTCCTTTTCTCAGCCTCTTTGACTTTAGAAATTCAGTGATGAGGAGATGAGAGAGAGAGAGATGAGAAATAAAGAGATGAGAAATAAAGAGATGAGAAATAAAGAGATAAGAAATAAAGAGATGACAAAAAGAGATGAGATCCCACCTCGATTTGCCTCACAGGATGAACACCCCGACCCTCCTACAACCCAAAATTCATTTTGAAGTAGCAAATTAATAATTTTGACTGCCTGGTGCCGGTGTTCAGCTGGACACATCACACCGGATTATTTTAATTTTTTAATTTTTTAATTTATTTTCCGTGGAGGCTTTGCTGACACATCCACCCAACCCTCCAAAAACTGGTTCTGCTGCCTGGAAACTCATCTAATTCCACCTCTTTATCACACCTCAGCTTGACTCAGGCCTTTCAGTCTTCCCCAGGTCACAGGTGGAATAATCCCGCCCCAAACGGACTCGTTTTTCCACTTCTTTTTTTTTTTATTTTTAAAAATTCTCTTTTTCAATTCCCTTGGAGCTGGAATTGCATCTCTGCCCCTTTCCCTGGCCGAGGAAAAGCTCTGCTCCGGGAAATCCTGGGAATGTCTGGCCCAGGGGAGACCTCGAGCCCAAAGCCTCTGACTCTCTGAACTGCCACCCCAAAATATGATCAAATTTATTCCCCAAAGAGCCAAAACAGCAATAAACCTTTTTTTTTTATATATATTTTTTTTTTTTGGCCGCCAGTTTTCTTTGACGAGCCAAAAAAATCGTTCCTAGATTTGCCCAGCTCCTCGTGGGAGATTAAAAAAACCAAAAACCCCCACGTTATCTGCCTTGAGATGTGCAGAGGACAAACGGGTCCGTCCGGGTCATTAGAGGGTTTGTGGAGCTGCAGAACGCCTCAAAGGCAAAAATCTGCTTTAGGTGGAGGTGAGAGAGCGTCTGATCGGGGGTTTGAAGATTTAAAAAGTAAAATAAAAAATAAAAAAAATGAAATGAAATGAAATGAAATGAAATGAAATGAAATGAAATGAAATGAAATAAAATAAAATAAAATAAAATAAAATAAAATAAAAATGAAATGAAATGAAATGAAATGAAATAAAGTGAAATAAAGTAAAATAAAACAGATAAAATAGAAAACAAAATAAAATAATATGAAATAATAAATAAATAAATAAAGTAAAAGAAAGTAAAATAAAGTAAAATAAAATAAAATAAAAAATAAAGTAAAATAAAACAAAATGAAATAAAAGAAAATAAAGCAAAATAAAATAAAATAAAATAATAAAAATAAAATAAAGTAAAACAAAATAAAATAATAAAAATAAAATAAAATAAAGTAAAATAAAACAAAATAAAATAAGATAAAATAAAATAAAATAAAGTAAAATAAAATAAAATAAAGTAAAATAAAATAAAATATAATAAAATAAAATATAATAAAATAAAATAAAATACAATACGATTTTGGCGGTAGGAAGTGGAATTTCCTGCAGTGGGCAGCAGCAGCGGGGGCGTTCTGAGGGAGGCTTTCACCCGGGGCTGGAGCTGGGGGAAAATTATGGGGAATGTTTCATCCTGGTTTTTTCTTTTTAGGGTTTTTTGGAGGGTTTTTTTGTGAGGTTTTTGGGGTTTTTTTTGTTTTGGGTTTTGGGGTTTTTTTGTTTGGGTTTTTTGGGGGTTTTTTTGTTGTTGTTTTGGAGGTTTTTTGTTCATTTTTGGGGTGTTTGTGGGTGGGGTTTTTTTGTCTTGAGTTTTTTGGTTTGTTTTGGGGAGTTTTTTGGGGTTTGTTTTGGGGGGGTTTTTGGGGGTTGTTTTTGGGTTTGGTTTTTTTTGGTTTTTGGGGGTTTTTTGTTTGTTTTCGATTTTTGGGGGTTTTTTTGTTTGGTTGGTTTTTTTGAGGGTTTTTGAGGGGTTTTTTTGAGGGTTTTTTGAGGGTTTTTTTGAGGGTTTTTGAGGGTTTTTTCAGGGTTTTTTGAGGGTTTTTTTCAGGGTTTTTTCAGGGTTTTTTGAGGTTTTTTTCAGGGTTTTTCAGGGTTTTTTGAGATTTTTCCCCCTCTCCCTGTGCCTGGCCAACAAAAGACAATTCAACTCTTTCAAATCGTTCCACACAGAACAAACCAGCCCAAAATCACGGCACAAACCTCCTCTGGGAACTGCAGAGATGAGAATGAGACACCTGAATTAAATCTTTACCTTTACATTTCCTGTGCCTAAAGATTCCCATTTTTTCTGAGTCTCTGCTGGGGCCTTTATCTCCATTTTTGTGTTTTTGGGTGGATTTCACCCCTTTATCTCCATTTCTGGTGGATTTTACCCCTTTATCTCCATTTGGGGTGGATTTTACCCCTTTATCTCCATTTTGGGTGGATTTTACCCCTTTATCTCCATTTCTGGTGGATTTTACCCCTTTATCTCCATTTTGGGTGGATTTTACCCCTTTATCTCCATTTTTGGTGGATTTTACCCCTTTATCTCCATTTTTGTGCTTTTTGGTGGATTTTAACCCTTTATCTCCATTTTTGGTGGTGGATTTTACTCCTTTATCTCCATTTTTGGAGGATTTTACCCCTTTATCTCCATTTTTGGTGGATTTTACCCCTTTATCTCCATTTTGGTGGATTTTACCCCTTTATCTCCATTTTCGGTGGATTTTACCCCTTTATCTCCATTTTTGGGTGGATTTTACCCCTTTATCTCCGTTTTTGGTGGTGGATTTTACCCCTTTATCTCCATTTTTGTGCTTTTGGGTGGATTTTACCCCTTTATCTCCATTTCTGGTGGATTTTACCCCTTTATCTCCATTTTGGTGGATTTTACCCCTTTATCTCCATTTCTGATGGATTTTACCCCTTTATCTCCATTTTGGGTGGATTTTACCCCTTTATCTCCATTTCTGATGGATTTTACCCCTTTATCTCCATTTTGGGTGGATTTTACCCCTTTATCTCCGTTTTTGGTGGATTTTACCCCTTTATCTCCATTTTTGTGCTTTTTGGTGGATTTTACCCCTTTATCTCCATTTTTGGTGGTGGATTTTACCCCTTTATCTCCATTTTGGGTGGATTTTACCCCTTTATCTCCATTTTTTGGTGGATTTTACCCCTTTAAAGCCCCGATATTTTAGGGACATGCCACATCCTGTCCCTTACACACATCCAAGGATTCTCTTCGCCTTCCCCCCCCAAATTAATTACAACAAAAGGACTAATTAAAGGCCTGGGAGGAAGGAAGGAAAAGACAGGAAGAGGCTAAACCCTGGAGCCTTTGAGAAAGCCTGAATAACTGCACTTGCTTCTTTCTTTTTGCTTTTTTTTAACCCCTCCTAATGTCAGGATTCTTCAATATTCCAGGGGCAAAGTCTGAATTTGGTCCTTCTCTTTCTTTCTAATCTCAGAATAATTCGACTTGCTTCTTCCTCCTCCTCCTAATGTCAGGATTTCTCAATATTCCAGGTGCAAAGCCTGAATAATTCTATTTACTTCTTCTTTTTTTCCTTCTAATTTCAGAATTTTTCAATATTCCAGGTGCAAAGTCTGAATAATTCCACTTGGTTCTTTTCTTCCCCCTCCTAATGTCAGGATTCCTCAATAGTTGAGGTGTAAAGCCTAAATAATTCAATTTACTACTTCTTTTTCCTCCTAATGTCAGGATTTCCCAATATTCCAAATGCAAAGTCTGAATAATTTGATTTGGTCCTTCTTTTTCCCTTCTAATTTCAGAATTTTTCAATATTCCAGGTGCAAAGTCTGAATAATTCCACTTGGTCCCTTTTTTCCCCCTCCCAATGTCAGATTTCCCAACATTCGAGTTGCAAAGCCTAAATAATTCTATTTACTCCTTTTTTTTCCTCCCAATGTCAGATTTCCCAACATTCAAGATGCAAAGCCTAAATAATTTTATTTACTACTTCTTTTTCCCTTCTAATTTCAGATTTTTTCAACATTCAAGATGCAAAGCCTAAATAATTCCATTTACTCCTTCTTTTTTCCCTCCCAATGTCAGATTTCCCAACATTCAAGATGCAAAGCCTAAATAATTTTATTTACTACTTCTTTTTCCCTTCTAATTTCAGATTTTTTCAACATTCAAGATGCAAAGCCTAAATAATTCCATTTACTCCTTCTTTTTCCCTCCCAATATCAGCATTTCCCCAACATTCGAGGCGCTCGCAGTTAAAATCTTCTCCCGAGCTCATTTCCCCTCATCCCTCGTCCTCCCTGGAACAGTTCAGACTGTGTCTGGCCGCGGGGGGAAACAGTTCATAATTCCAGGCTCTAATAAGTGTCTTTTGATAAAGGTCCAAGGGAGAATTCTGAGAGCTGTTTTGTTGTATTTTATTATTATTTTTTTTTTGTGGACGGAGCAGACAGAGCAGAATGATGTTGCCTGAATGCTAAAAACCTTGGCGCCGAGCCCACAAATCCACGCTGACACACAGACAACCAGGGGCGAAATAAATAAGTGAGCGCATCAATCAAAGGCTGATGTCACCAGGAAGAGGGTCGCTGCCGTGTGGGACATCTGGGCAGTGAGGTCACAGCTCTGGCTGCCTGCCACCCCAAAGCTTCCACATGTTCTGGAGCACAATGGGATGGAATGACAGGCGCCAAAAAAATGGATTTAAAAAAAAAAAAAATAATAATAAAATCAAATTATGGGGGAGAAACAAAAAAAAAAAAAAAAAAAAAAAAAAAAAAAAAAAAAAAAAAAAACCAAAACCAACCAAAAACAAAAACAAAAAAAACCCACAAAAACAAAAAAAAACAAACAAAAAAAAAAACACCAAAAAAAAAAACACAAAAAAAACCAAAAACAATCCACCACAAAAAAAACCAGAAAAACAAACAAACAAACAAAAACCCCCCAAAAAAACCAAAAAAAACCCCCAAAAAACCAAAAAAAACCACCAAAAAAACCCCAAAAAAACAAACAAAAAAAAAACCAAAAAAAAAAACACCAAAAACAAACCAAAAAAAAACCAAAAAAAAAAAAAAAACCCCAAACCCAAACCAACCCCCCCCCCCAAAAAAAAAAAAATTAAAAAAAATAAAGGGGGATAAATCCTGATTGACGCTAAGTGAGGATTAAAGCAAAGCGTTTTCCTACTTAACTTTCTGCTGACGGAAATAAAAAATAATAAAAAAAAAAAAAACCAGTGCCACGATTCCAGCAGCAGCCTGGGATGGGACAAAGGTGTCACCTCAGCTGCCGGCTGATGTCCCCGGAGGAATCCCGAGCCCCTGGCCGATTCCAGGCGCAGGAGGAGCCTTGGCACGGCCCCGCCCGCAGCAGCCGGGACAGGTGAGGTGACCCAGGTGTCCGTGTCACCTGCAGCCACCGCACAGTGACACTGCCACACAGCGCCGGCAGCGCTTCTGCACGGAGCCGAGAAAGTCTGGAAAGGCGCTGCCAACAAAACGCGAGCTGGTTTTGTTGGATTTTTGCTTTTTTTTTTGCTTTTTTTTTGGTTTTTTGGGTGGGTTTTTTTGGGTTTTTTTGGGGTTTTTTTGGGTTTTTGGGGGGTTTTTTTGTTGGTTTTTTTTTGTTTGTTTTGGTTTTTTTTTTTTTTTTTTTTTTTTTTTTTTTTGGTTTTTTTTTTTTTGGTTTTTTGGGGTTTTTTTAGGTTTTTTTTGGTCACCAACAAAAAGCTTCCGAGATGGAAGGAGACGAAGTAACCGCAGGAAGCAGAGAGCCTCTCCCCACCCCGCACAACTCCTTCCCCTGCACACACACACACACACACACACGGGCAGCCCGAGCGGCTCCTGCAGCCTTTTGTCTGTATTTTCCTCATTTTTTCCTCGCACGCGGCTTTTTTTTTATTAATTTATTTTTTTCCCTCCCCCCTGCTCGTGGAAGCTCCGCTCGTTTTTTCCTCCCCCCTCGATGAAAGCGGCAGAGGCGAGCGCAGCCGCGGGCACAATGGAGCATCAGCCCCGAGAAAGAAATAAATTTCTGCCATTTCGGCGTTTCTGCAGCGGCCTGATGTGGCTGAGAGCGCGGCCAACAGCCCGAGCCTTTTGTTGGCGCAGCCCAGATTCTTTCGAGGCCGCTTAAAATAATAGATAATAACGATAAAATCAAATAAAATAAAAAAAAACCACAGTCTGAGAGATGGAAAAATGAGAGTATTCTGCGGGCGGCTCCCGTCAGCCGAGCGCCGCGGGGCGATGATGGATCCCGACGGGATCCGGCCCTTAAAACAAAAATCCCCCAATTTTTCCATCTGCCGAGAGCCCCAAGGCTCGGGGGAGGGATGTGGGGGTCCCGAGGGTGGGATGAGGGGTAGGGCAGGGATGGGGGATGCGGGGAAGGGAAGGAGGGATAAAGGGAATGAGGGATAAAGGGAAGGAAGGATAAAGGGAAGGGAATGAGGGATGCGGGGAAGGGAAGGAGGGATGAAGGAGGGATGCGGGAGGGATGCGGGAGGGATGCGGGCAACGCCTGCGGCATCCCCGGCTCCAGCCCATCCGCGGGCCCGGGGCTGCGGCGCCGCTCCCTCCGCCCTGGGCGCGGCCCGGAGGAGCCCTGCCCGGTCCTTCCCGTTCTCCCGGAGCGCTCTCTGGGCTTACCGGAACCGGGGCGAGTCCTTGATGCACTCCTCGAACTCCACCGTCATGGTGCCGCCTCGGCCGCGCTGAGCTCAGCGGAGGAAGCGCATCGCCCGCCGGCTCCGAGCCCGCCGAGCGCCCGCCCCTCGGCCCGGCCCGCCTCCCGGCCACGGAACCGGCACCGGGGACTGCCCCGGGGACTGCCCTGCCCCCCTCGGTACCGCCACGGAACCGGCCCCGGGGACTGCCCTGCCCCCCTCGGTACCGCCACGGAACCGGCACCGGGGACTGCCCGGGGACTGCCCTGCCCCCCTCGGTACCGCCACGGAACCGGCACCGGGGACTGCCCGGGGACTGCCCTGCCCCCCTCGGTACCGCCACGGAACCGGCACCGGGGACTGCCCTGCCCCCCTCGGAACCGGCACCGGGGACTGCCCTGCCCCCCTCGGAACCGGCACCGGGGACTGCCCTGCCTCCCTCGGTACCGCCACGGAACCGGCTGCGGGACCGCTACAGAACCGCGGATACGGCCACAGCCCCGCTTACGGCCCCGGCCCGCCCCCAGCCGCACCGACACGGCGATGAGTCAGAACGGGCCCGCCTCCCGGAGCACCGACCGCCTCCCGGGCACCGACCGCCTCCCGGAGCACTGACCCCTCCCGGAGCACCCACCGCCTCCCGGAGCACCGGGCACGGCCCCGGTACAGCCCCGGTACAGCCCCGGTACAGCCCCGGCACTGACCGCCTCCCAGAAAACCGGGCACGGCCCCCGGTACAGCCCCGGTACAGCACTGACCCCTCCCGGAGCACCGACAGTGACCGTAAAAGGCGGAGCCGCCTCCAGAACCACGGAGCGGAGCGGAGCCGAGCGGAGCGGACCTGCTCCTGCACACCGGGCACGGCACGGACACGGGACACGGGACACGGGACACGGGACACGGGACACGGCCACGGGAGACGGGACACGGCACGGACACGGGACACGGCACGGACACGGGACACGGGACACGGGACACGGGACACGGGACACGGGACATGGCATGGACACGGCACGGGCACGACCCTGATCCCCCTCCCGGACACCGGACACGGCACGGACACGGGACACGGCACGGACACAGCCCTGACCCCGCTCCCAGACACCAGACACAGCCCTGAGCCCTCGCCCAGACTGGCCACTGGGCATGGCACGGACACAGCACGGACACTGGACACAGCCCTGACCCCACTCCCGGACACAGCCCTGACCCTCTCCCGGACACTGGACACAGCCCTGACCCCGCTCCCAGACACCGGACACAGCCCTGACCCTCTCCCGGACACCGGACACGGCCCTGACCCTCTCCCGGACACCGGACACAGCCCTGACCCTCTCCCGGACACCGGACACGGCCCTGACCCCTCTCCTGGACACCGGACACAGCCCTGAGCCCTTTCCCGGACACTGGACACAGCCCCGACCCCTCCGGCCCCCGGCTGCGCTGGGTGGGTGACCCAGGACGCGTCCCCTCTCTGAGATCCGCGGGCTGTGTCAGGCTGACAGTGACCTCAGGGACCCCCGGAACCCCCGAGAGCTCAAAGCTCGGCTCAGCACCCCCAAAGTGCATCAGCCGGGGCTCCCCCAGGACGGGGACCCCCCCCCGCCATTCCAAAGGCCGGGCACCCCAAGGTTTTCAGGATCGGAGGGAATTCCCCTGCCTCAGCTTCCCCTCTCTTGCTCTCGCTGCATCCGCGGCAGAGGAGAGCAGAAGACCCCGTCCTGTCCCCCTGAGCCTCTTCTGGAGCCTGACCAGCCCAGCTCCCCCCGCTGCTCCTCCAAAGCCATTTTTAGCCCTCTGGGAGCCTCTCTGGACACGCTCCAGCCCCTCAATGTCCCTTTTAAAGTGAAACCCATCGAGTCCAACCTGTGACCCAGCTCCTGCTGGTCACCCAGACCTGCCACTGAGTGCCACATCCAGCCTTCCCTTAAAAACCTGTGGGGACGGGGACTCCAGCGCCTCTCTGGGCAGCCCATTCCAAAACCTCATCACCCTTTCTGTGAAGAAAATGTTGCTTATTGCTGGTATTTGGGTGAGGATCAGAAGACGCTGGGGACAGGTGTCCCTGTGACACCAGCTCAGGAGGGTTGTGACAATTCAGGGGCAGCTGCTCCTGTCGGGGAAGAATTATTTTATTTTTATTTTTTTTTTTACCATGAGGGTGTTAAAACAATGTCAAAGATTACCCAGAGAGATTTGGAAATATTCCAATCCCTGGAAACATCCCAGGTCAGGGGGAGCAGACTGGCCTGCTGCATGGTGACCCTCAAGGTTGGAATAGCTGAATTTGAAACTTCCCAATCCAAACCATCCCAGGATTTCCAGGCAGGATTTCCAGGGAGGATTTCCAGGCAGGATTGTGTGTGCACTGCAGGAAGGACAAACCCAACGGGGCAATTCCATAACCAGCAGCAGCAGGACTGGCATCAATACTGCCCCCTCCTTAATCTACTTTTTAATTTTCCATAGGCAGTGGGTTTGACTGCGGATAATTCTGCAGGAATCACCCCGGGGTGGGGGAAGGAGCACATCTGGGTTTGTGGGTCCAGCCTGGGCTGAACTCCGTTGCCACAGGACAGGCAGCAGAGTGTGGTGTGGCTAAATGAGATTAATTAGTCCCCATCTTCCACCCACCGAGCGCCACAGACACAACAGCAGCAAGCACACGGTTCACTGAGGGCTTGGGGTGAAGTGGGAATTCCATGTTTGAAGAAAATCCTACACCTGAACTAAAGAAACACCAGTCCCAGGAGTGTCTGAGTCCATGACAGTGTCACAAGGAGTCCTCACTCAGCCGTGGGCAGGAACAGTGATGAAATGAGGTGAAATGAGGTGTTTAATGCCAATTTTGTACACAAATTACAGCCAAGGTTCATCTTAGATCAGGCTCTTGTTTCCATCTGAGTTCCCAGAAATGAGAGAAGTGGAAATTCCATATTTTAAAAAAATCCTACACCTGAACTAAAGAAACACCAGTCCCAGAAGTGTCTGAATCAATGACAGTGTCACAGGGAGCCCTCACTCAGCCATGGGCAGGAACAGTGATGAAATGAGGTGAAATGAGGTGTTTGATGCCATTTTTGTACCCAAATTACAGCCAAAATTCACCTCTAGACCAGGCTTTTGTTTCCATCTGAGTTCCCAGAAATGAGAGAAGTGGAAATTCCGTATTTTAAGAAAATCCTGCACCTGAACTAAAGAAACACCAGTCCCAGGAGTGTCTGAATCAATGACAGTGTCACAAGGAGCCATGTCACTCAGCCATGGGCAGGAACAGTGATGAAATGAGGTGAAATGAGGTGTTTAATGCTAATTTTGTACACAAATTACAGCCAAAAATCACCTCTAGACCAGGCTCTTGTGGCCGAGCCTTGTTTTGCCGGCCACAGCCAAGAGTGAGAACAAAAATGTGAGTTATTTAACAGAGTTATCAGATGCTGGAGTGCTCTGAGGAATTCAGGGGAAGGAGTTGGCCCTGGCAAACCCCTGGGTCCGGGAGGAGGAGCAAGGTGAGCTCGTGGCCTCTGTTTTGTGTGATTTCACAGAGGCCAAACCAACCCAAAGCTCCTTTTCCCTGGTCCCAGTGGTGCCTCTTTGGGGCCGCCTAAAAACCAGAGGCCAGACAAAATTAAGGGAATAAAAAGCAGTTGTATTTATTGAATAAGTTATATTTATTGAGGAGCCTTCAGGTGCATTTAGGGCAGGTGAAGCCCAACCCAAAAATGGGTCACGGGTTTTCACACTTTTATCACTTTGGTCCATTTGCAGATTGGGGGTTAATCCTCCAATTAGAGCTTCAGCTAATGAAGGAATTCACCCCAAGTTTGCTGCCCCCAAACTCATTTTTATTTCCATTTCTCAGGGCTGAGGCAGTGAGGTGTCCTTGATCCCCAGGCCCTGAGAGGAATTGTTGTGTCTGCCCAAAATGTGAACACAGCAGCTCACACTCAGTGTGGAATTTAAAGAGTTCTGCACTAAAGACCTGCAGCATTACAAACACACCAACAATACAGAAGTCAAAAATCCTAAAGGCAGCCCCAGCGGGGACGGCAGCGAGCTCTGCCTGCACAAGGCCAGGGATTAGAGATCCCCCTCCTCTCCAAAGCTGAGATTCATCACTTTCATTATCACAGAGCCTGGCTGCCTTTGTGTGGCCTGAAAGCTGCCTGGATTTGGCCTTTCAAAACACATCTCAGACTTGCGCCAGGGGAATTTTTCCTCTGCAGGGATTGTTTTTGTCTCCCTCTCCCTGCTTTACCCGTCAGCTGGGTGCCTGCTCGTGCTGGCTTGAGCTTCTTGCCCATCCAGATATTGCAGTTCAGTGTTTCAGGAAGAGTTTTAACTACACGTTGCAGGCACTGAGAACATCTGCAGCCTTTGTGTTTTACCATTATCTTGGTTTATTCCTGTCCCTGGGGCCGTCGTTTCCCCTCAGCTGTTATTTACACGTCTTTGCAGGCTGAACTGGATGGATTGGGGTAGCCTGGGAACGCCTCTGCTGGCAGGATTGGGGTTGGAAGGGACCCTGAAAATCATTCCATTCCCACCCCCTGCCACCAACAGGGCCCCTTCCACCATCCCAGGGCACTTCCAGGGATCCAGGGGCAGCCCCAGCTTCTCTGGGAATGCTTTATGTGTTTTCTTAGCTCAAATCAATCCATTATTATCATTATCGTTGTCATTATTCCTATTTTCCGCCATCCGACTGAGCTGCAGGCAGCACGGCTGGAGAGGCGAGGAGGTGACCCACGGGCTTCCAGAGGGGTTTGGTGTTTGCACAGCATCCCAGCTGCCATCAGCACGCCCCAGTGAGCAGATTCCAGGGCCCCAGCAGCAGATTCCAGGTCCCCATGGGCACGTCCCTGGTCCCCATGAGCATGTCCCATTTCCCACCAGCCCATCCCATTTCCCACCAGCCCATCCCATTTCCCACCAGCACATCCCTGGTCCCCAGGAGCAGATTCCAGGTCCCCATGAGCACATCCCATCTCCCACCAGCCCATCCCCAGTCCCAGTCAGTCCATCCCATCTCCCACCAGCCCATCCCCGGCCCCTGTGAGCACATCCCATCTTCCATCACTCCATCCCCTGTCCCCATTACCCCATCCCCGTTCCCCCCGAGCCCATCCCGGTCCCCATTACCCGATCCCGGTCCCCATATACCCCATCCCCATATACCCCATCCCGTCCCCGTCCCCGTTCCCGTTCCCGCGGCGGAAGGGGCGGGGCCGTGCGGCGGAAGGGGCGGGGCCGTGCGGGGGAAGGGGCGGGGCCGTGCGGGGGAAGGGGCGGGGCCTGTGCCCGGGCCGCTGCCGCCGGCTCCCGCTCTGTGCCCGGCTCCGTGCCCGGCCGTGTCCTCGGTGTGTCCCCGGCCGTGTCCCCGCTCTGTCCCCGGCCCTGTGCCCGGCACTGTCCCCGCTCTGTGCCCGCTGCGAGCCTGGCCGTGTCACCTCGCCATCCCCGCTCCGTGCCCGGCTCTGTCCCCGCTCTGAGCCCGGCCCTGTCCCCACTCCGTGCCCAGCCGTGTCCCCGCTCTGTCCCCGCTCCGTGCCCGGCTCTGTCCCTGTGTCCCCGCTCTGTCCCGGTGTCCCCGCTCTGTCCCCTGTGTCCCCGCTCTGTCCCTCTGTCCCCAGCCATGGTGTGTGGCCCTGCCCGGTACCTGGTGTTCTTCCAGTACTTTGGCACCAGGTACAGGTACGTGCCGGGCCCGGACACCTGCGGGAGCCCCGGAGAGCCGCGGGGATGGAGAGAGCAGGGAGTGGGATAGAGCTTTGGAACATGGAGAGGGCAGGGATTGGGATAGAGCTTTGGAACCTGGAGAGAGCAGGGATTGGGACAGAGCCTGGGGATGGAATCTGGAGAGGGCCGAGTTAGTCCTTAATTCTTCAAAATTAATCTCATAAAGGCAGAATTTGGAGAAAGCAGAGTTTGGGGATAGAGTTTGGGAATAGGATTTGGATTGGGCTGAGTTTGGAGAGAGCAGGGATTGGGAATAGAGCCTGGGGATGGAGCTTGGAGAGGGCTGAGTTTGGAATTGGCAGAATTCGGAGAGAGCAGGGTTTGGGATAGAGCTTGGGGATAGAATTTGAAGAGTTTAGGGTAGCAGAATTTAGGGAGAGCAGAGTTTGGGATGGCAGATTTCAGGGAGGAATGGATGAGAGCAGAGTTTGGGAAAGAATGGATGAGAAGTTTGGAGAAGGCAGAGTTTGGTCAATTTATGGCATTCACAAGTCCTGGCCTGCAGCTGGCCACCACCTCCTGGCCCTAAAATAGATTTCTCTCAGACTAATTTAATTTATCTGCCTCATTCTCCTCTCAGCATCTGTCTCAAGAGCAGGTCCAAAAAAAAAAAAAAGAAGAGTTGAAGGATTATTTTATTTCCAGCATCCCTTCCTGAAAATAACCACTTTTAATTTTAATAATTTTAACAAGTTCAGTAACCAATAAGGCACTTTTCCTGCCCATTCCTGAGTGTTTGATCCCTGCAACATCTGTGGGAAGATCCGGGAAGTTCTGGATTTGTTGGTGGGCTCAGTCAGGTCCCTGGATGTTGGCACACATCAATAAATTGTGTTGGTTTTTGCTCTGCAGTGGGGTTACAGAGACCAGGAGTGACCAGGCCCTGGTTGGAGTCCAGAATTATTTGGAGGTAGGTCCTTGCTAATCTCGTTATCATGAAAATGAAGTTTTTAAGCTCACGTTGTCCAGCTCCAGAAATGACCAGGGGTAAATATTATTTCGAGGTGGACACCTGATAAAACCAGCAGAGTGCTGAACGCTGTAAAGCTCAAAACAAAAGACTTTAAATGGTGTCATCACACAGATTCTGACCTGAAAAAGATCGGTGAGACTTCACCGAGCCCCTGAGCGTGGTTAAGGCTTGTGGCTTTGCCTCTTGTCCTCAAAACCACCTCAGTTCTGCTTCGTGTCCAATTCCCTCATGGAGCCAGCAGCTGGATGCTGTCTCCTCCCAGGAGAGGATGTCCCTGACAGAGCTTTGCACAACAAAGCACAGCAGGATGTCCATTGTTCTGTGCTGCTTCCATGGGTTGTTTTTTTTTTTATTTTGGAGTTCTGTTATGCCAGAGGAAGAAAAAAGAAAAAAATGACAATCTTGTTATCCCTCACTGCTCCCAAAGATTCCCTGGGAATGGTTTGAGGAGCCCCAGGAGCTGTTTGGGCTGGCAGTGAGTGTGAGCAGGGCTGTAAAAAAAAAACAAACCCATTTTTACACCCAGGAGTAGAGAAATTGGGTCACCTGAGCGTCAGGTGATTTTAATCTTGAATTAATCGTGAATTAAACCCGGGACTTAATTACAAGCTGCTGTGGAGTCTGGCGCAGGGCAGGAATCAAAAGGAAGCTGGATTATTATCCCTCTTATCTCGGGAGCGTCGTGGAGCTCAAAAAGCAGCTTTTGGAAGATGAGAGGTTTGTGGAAGGGCTGATTTGTGCAGTCAGATGGGAACTCCGAATGGAAGCATCAGGAAAAGAGAAAAAAAACAAAACAAAACCAACCCAGCCCCAGTTTGGTTCTGTTCCCAGCCCCTGGCAGCTCGGGTACATTTTTTTTTCTCTCTCCCTCCTCCTTTTGTTGCCTTTTCCTGGAACGTTTCTGAGAGGCCAGAGCCTTGAGCTGCTCCTGCAGGAGTCTGGAAGGGATTTGTGAGTCAGCAGCTCCAACTTTATGGACTCTTGTCCTGAATTAAAACCCAATAAAAACCCCTCCGGGGGTGGGGATGGGAAGGAGAAGGAAATTCTGAGTCGTTCCTTTGGTTTTTTCTGCTTTTTTTTTTTTTTTGTGGTTTTGGGGCTATTTCCCGTGTTTCACTTATTCCCCTGTAGTGATTTTCACTGGATTTTCTGTCTGGGGGCTGGGGTTTGGGCTGGAATGGGCTGGAATGGGCTGAAATTGAGCTGGAATGGGCTGAAATGGGCTGTAAAGGGCTGAAATGGGATGAAATTGGGCTGGAATTGGGCTGAAATGGGCTGGAATTGGGCTGGAATTGGGCTGGAATTGGGCTGGAATTGGGCTGGAATTGGGCTGGAATTGGGCTGAAATTGGCTGAAATTAGCTGAAATGGGCTGAAATTGGCTGGAATTGGGCTGGAATGGGATAAAATTGGGCTGGAATTGGGCTGGAATTTGCTGTAAAGGGCTGAAATGGGCTAAAAAGGGCTGAAATCAGCTGAAATTGGCTGGAATTGGCTAAAATTGGGCTGAAATGGGCTGAAATGAGTGACCCTCTTGTCTTTTTTCCCTTTGTTTCGTGCACTTAGGGAAGCTCACACCCCACAGGGCAGGGGATAAAGAGACAAACAGTTATTTTTAACTTTTATTTTATCCACCTCAGGAATCTCCCCTGGCACTTTGAATACCCTATATGAGACAATTTCAGGGCCAAGAAGCTGAGAAACCCCCATTTTTCAGGAGAAATCCTCCCCAAACAACACTTTTTTTTTCCTCCATAATTTCTTTCCCAGCTCCAAACTCCTCTGTGAGCCAGCAGGAGGAATTTTTGGGTTTTTTTTTGCTGATTGACCCTTTGTTTTGGTGGCAGGAGGCAGCTCAGAAGCTGAAGCCCAGTGCTCCCATCAAGTTCCACATCTCCAGCAGGACGGACACGGGTGTCCACGCCCTGGCCAACGCCGCCCACCTGGACATCCAGAGGGCTCCAGGGAAAGCTCCTTTCACTGCCCAGCAGCTCGTGCAGGGGCTGAACTACCACCTCAGGCCTGAGCCCATCCGGTGAGTCAGCAGAGAGGCCAAAAATCCCTTTATTTGGGGTTATTTTTGGAGTTTTTTCTGGTTTTGGAGATGATCCTGCGCCTTCGCGCGCAAGATTTATTTTTCCCTGTTTATTTTTTTTTTTTCTCTCCCTTATTTCTTTTGTGTTTTTGCTTGGCACTTTAAAAATCAGTTTTTTGGTGGTTTGGGGTGATGTGCTGGCAGCCCTAAAAACAAAAAAACCAAAGAGTTGTTGTGGCAGTTTGGTGTCACCAGGCAAAGGTTGGATCCCACCGGAGTGTCTCAGTTGTTGCTCCTTGAGGGGTTTTGTTTTGCACCAAACCCCGGGAAATGATCGTGAGCTCAGCAGTTCCTGCCTCGGTGACACGAGTGAAACCACCACACCTCCAGGGGGTTTCAAAAGGCGGGTGGAATTTCGGGAATTTCACACTTTTTTTGGTTTTCCTTCCCCGAGGTCAGCTGTCACTTTGTGTCCCCGCACAAAGGTGTGGCTTTGGGGGCTTCAAATGTAGGTTAAAGAGGGAAAAAAAAAAGAAAAATATCGAGATTTTGGGGCTAAAAGCCAAATCTGGATAATCCACTCCTTGCTTTATTTCCTGATTTGCACATTGGGGTTTAATTGTCTAATTGCAGCTGCAGGTTGTGAGGTCTCATCCTTGTTCCTCCCTCCAGCCCACCCTTGTTTGTGCTTTTGGCCCTGAAATCTTGTCCCAGTTGTCCTTCCCAGCAGGAAAAGGGTTTGTTTTGTGTCCCTGCTGTGTGCAGAGCTGAGTGACACTGACTGTGAGCTCAGAGCTGTCCCCTGGGCACCACAGAACACGAAAAAACACACGAAAATTAAAAATTAAAGCATCACTGACCCAAACCAAATTTGCTGCTGGAGGGAGCTTTGAGCCTGAGAACATCTCCAAAACGAGCCAGGGGTGAGATCTCAGCTGGGCAAAGTCCTCTGAGCTCTGCCAGAGAGGAGAGGAGGTGATAAACCTGCTGATAAAACCCGAATTTTATCAGCTTTTTCCTTCCTGAACCTTCCCAAAGTGGCTTCATCTGCTTCCCGTGGAGCAGAGAGAACACTGCACCTCCTCATCCCTCCCTCTGGGGAGTAAAAAACACAAATCCCTGGGCCAGGAGGAGGAATTCTTCTGCTCAAGCTGCAAAAACGCCAGATTTGATGTGGCTGAAGGAGGAGAGGGGATTTTGGGGAGAGCACCTTGGGTCGTGCATGGAGCTTGGGAAGGGAACAGGATTCCAGGGGCTGGCTGAGGAAAAAATAATAATAATAATAAAAAAAAATCCCTCTTTTGTGGGTCTGATGGTGGCTGCTCTGCCTCTTAAAACACGTTTGGAAGGATCCCTAAAAAAATCAGGGAATATTTCAGGGTTAAAACTTAAGAACACATTTGAAATGATCCCTAAAAAATGAGGGAATATTTCAGGGCTAAAACACATTTGAAAGGATCCCTAAAACATGAGGGAATAATTCAGGGTTAAGAACATATTTGAAAGGATCCCTAAAAAAATCAGGGAATATTTCAGAGTTAGAACACATTTGAAAGGATCCCAAAAAGAATCAGGGAATTTTCAGGGTTAAAATTTGAGAACACATTTGAAAGGACCCCTAAAAATCATGGAATATTCAGAGTTAAAACTTCAGAACACGTTTGAAATGATCCCTAAAAAATGAGGGAATATTTCAGGGTTAAAATTTGAGAACACATTTGAAAGGATCCCTAAAAGAATCAGGGAATATTTCAGAGTTAAAACACATTTGAAAGGATCCCTAATAAAAAGAGGGAGTTTTTGGGAGCTGGGGTGGCTTTAGGAGCACTCTGCTGTCCCCGGGTGGCTCTGGCAGCGTGGGAGTCTCACACCTCCTCTTCCTGCCTTTGTCACCACTCGGTGAAAGTGTCTGAGTGACAGGGCAGAGTGGGATTTCCTCCCACCTCCTGCAGCTCGGTTTTTAGATGCTGTTGTCAGTGGAGAGAGCAGGATGATTTTTTTATTATTATTATTTATTTTTTGGCTCATACATTGCCGTTTCTAGTTAAATATCTTTGGGTTGTTTTATTTTTCCCTTGCCTTTTGATCTCAAAATTCAGACTCTGTTGGAGAGGTAACAGAAAGGTTCTTTCTTTGCCATCATTCACCCGTTTTGACCAGTGGGCCTGAGGAGCAGCTGCTGGGGGAAAGATCCTGGGAGAAATTTCTGGAAGAACTGGCTCAAAAACCAGAAGAAATTCCTGGCTCAAAGCAACAATTGCAAGAGGGAAAGCTGAGGGATGCTGTGAGCAGGAACAGGCTCCTCTGAAAGGAGAATGATTTAATAAAAACCACACAAGTGTTAACAGGCAGGGGGAAATAAATGTCATTATTTTATTCTGGTGTTTAGAGGAGGTCCTGGCTCCAAACCCCACTGCAGCCCTGGGGCACGGAGTTTGCATTTCTCCTGATGGTTTTAGAGCAGTGCAGCAGCTCCTTGGGCTTGTTTTTGCAAATCTTCTGTGCCTCAGCTTCCCTCATTTCTCCCTCTGTGGTCTGAGCCAGGGCAGGGCTGGGAGCCAGAGGCACTTGGAGCAGGCAAAAAAAATATATATATACATATAAATCCCCAGAGCACCAACCTTCTTTAAAGTAAATAAAGACATTTGTGGTCCCAAATCTCTCCTGGGGTTTTTTGTTGGGTATTTTTTTTTTTTTTTTGGCTGCCCTGGCTCCTTTCTCCTCACTGAATCCCAAAGGCAGGAAGGCAAAAACAGCAGGAGAAAAACTCCCTTGTAAGGAGAGGTGTCCTCTGAAGCAGCACCTGCAGGGGTTGTGGCTCTGGGCTGGGGTTTTCCTGCAGGATGGAGGGCACCAGAATAATTTGGGGTGAAGGAGAGGCACATCCAGCAGCTGAGAACGTTTTGGGAGAGGTGCAGGAGCTGGGGAAGCTCCGTTCCCTTCCTTGCCAGGGAGAACTTTGCCTCTGTGCCCTCCCAGGTGGGGATTTGGGGGTTGGAGGAGCTGGGAAACGTCTCCCTGCTGCCTGTAGAAGAAGACAGAGGAGCTCAGCTGCCTGGGCAGCTCCTCGCTGCTCCCTTGGGGTGGGAGAGGAGTGGACACGAGCAGGGAATGGCTCTTGGGGCTGTGGGATGAGGGGGTTCTGCTGGGTTCACTCCCAGCCCTCCTCGCTGGTTTGGGGCTCACCTGGCTTCTCCCTGGCTGCACAAAGCCCTGGAGGTGACAGGGGAGTGGTGACCTCCTTTAAACCACCTCCATCCGCTGCAGGAGCTGCCTTTGGGGTGACATTCCTTGGGGAATTCTCCCCTCTCAGTCCTGTAAAAGCAGGAGGGGGAATTGTCCCTTTGGGAATGTTCCCTCAGGGGCCGTGGTGACAGTGGAGCAGAGACTGGGCAGAGCTAAGAAAATAAATTAGATATTTATTGAAAGGCTTTTAAGGGTCCTGGTCCTTGGGGAATTCTCTCCTCTCAGTTTGGGATGTGTAAAAGCAGGAGGAGGAATTGTCCCAAGGGTCACCTTTTGGCAGAGATGTTCCTTCAAGAGCTGTGGTGACACTGGAGCAAAGAATGGGAAGAACCAGAAAATAAATTAGATATTTATTGAAAGGCTTTTAAGGGTGCACTTGGTCCTTGGGGAATTCTCTCCTCTCAGTCTGAGATTTGCAAAAGCAGGAGGGGGGATTGTCCCAAGGGTCACCTTTGGCAGAGATGTTCCCTCAGGGGCTGTGGTGACACTGATGGCTGAGCTGGAGCAGAGACTGGGCAGAGCTAAGAAAATAAATTAGATATTTATTGAAAGGCCTTTAAGGATACCCCTGGTCCTTGGGGAATTCTCTCAGTGTGGGATGTGTAAAAGCAGGAGGAGGAATTGTCCCTTTGCAGAGATGTTCCCTCAGTGCCACTGACGGCTGACCCGGAACAGAGCCGAGAAAAACCAAATATTTATTTCCTGAGCAGAGCTGAAGAGCAAAGCAGACATTCATCCAAAGGCTTTAAAGGACACACCTCCTCGGGCAGCACAAAGAGCACTGCACCCTCAGAGATGTGAATAAACCCCATTTTTGTCCCCACAGCATCCTCAGCGCCCAGCGGGTGCCTGGCACCTTCCACGCCCGTTTCTGTGCCCTGTCCAGGACCTACATCTACAGGCTGCTGCTGGGCTGTGCCCACCACTCCCAAATCCCTGTCTTCGAGAGGGATCTCTGCTGGGCCCCTGCAGGAGGGTGAGTTTGTCTCCTTCAGCCGGGAAAATTTGGGAATTGGGGCTGTGGAGTGGGAGAAAGAATATTGGGATCAGTGTGGCTTTGCAGAATTTGCTGATAGGAGGGGACAAGCGCCAGGTTTAAAGTTGGAGAAATGGGAATTTTGGGGCTTCAGGAGGATAAAACACCCCCAAAGCAGCAGCTCTGTTTTCTTTGTGGCTGCTTTGGGCAAATCCAGTTCACCTCTGAAAATTTCAGAGACATCAAAATGCCTCAGTTGAAGGCTGGAGAAATGGGAATTTTGGGGCTTCAGGAGGATAAAACACCCCCAAAGCAGCAGCTCCGTTTTCTTTGTGGCTGCTTTGGGGAAATCCAGTTCCCCTCTGCAAATTCCAGAGACATCAAAACGCCTCGTTTTTGAGTTGGAGAAATGGGCATTTTTGGCATCGAGTGGACAAAACCACCCCAGAGCAGCAGCTCCATTTTCTCGTGGCTTTTTTTTTTTTCTTTTCCCTGATCTGGTACCATCTATTTTTGAGTTGGATCAGCTGCAGAGCATTTTGTTTTGGGAAGAGCCTCAGGCTTGGAATTCCTGCAGACTCTGGGCCCAGTTTGGCCTCTGGGTTTGTGCTTTGGGGCCGTTCCTGAGCTGGGAAATGCATTTCAGTGTGGGATTGGTGTGCTGGGTGTGAGCCTGGCTCAGTTCCTTTGGGTTTGAGCCTGGTGTAATTCCCTGGGCTTTAAACCTGGCTTAATTCATTGGGGTTTGAGCCTGGTGTCATTTATTTAGGGGCTTAATTTATTTTGGTTTGAGCTTGGTGAAATTTATTTGGGTTTCAACCTGGTTTAATGCCTCGGGGTTTAAACCTGGTTTAATTCATTGGGGTTTGAACCTGGTGTAATTTATTTGGGGGGCTTAATTAATTTCAGTTTGAGCCTGGCTTAATTAATTTCAGTTTGAGCCTGGCTTAATTCATTTTGGTTTGAGCTTGGTGTAATTTATTTGCATTTGAGCCTGGTGTCATTTATTTGGGTTTCAACCTGCTTTAATGCCTCGGGGTTTAAACCTGGTTTAATTCCTTGGGGTTTGAGCCTGGGGTAGTTTATTTGGGCTTGAGTTTGGTGTAATTCCTTGGGGTTTAAACCTAGTTTAATTCCTTTTGGTTTGAGCCTGGAATAATTAATTTTGGTTTGAGCCTGGCGTAATTCCTTGGGGTTTAAACCTGGTTTAATTCCTTGGGATTTGAGCCTGGTGTCATTTATTTGGGTTTCAACCTGGTTTAATGCCTCGGGGTTTAAACCTGGTTTAATTCCTTGGGGTTTGAGCCTGGCGTAATTAATTTTAGTTTGAGCTTGGTGTAATTCCTTGGGGTTTAAACCTGGTTTAACTAATTTTGGTTTGAGCCTGGCGTAATTCCTTTTGGTTTGAGCCTGGAGTAATTCCTTGGGGTTTAAACCTGGTTTAACTAATTTTGGTTTGAGCCTGGCGTAATTCCTTTTGGTTTGAGCCTGGAGTAATTCCTTGGGGTTCAAACCTGGTTTAACTAATTTCGGTCTGAGCCTGGCGTACTTCCTTGTGGTTTGAGCCCTTCCCCCATCCTCCTCCCACCTTTTCCCTCTGGCTGCAGCCCCCTGGACGTCTGTGCCATGAGGGAGGCAGCAGGGTTCCTGCTGGGCACTCACGACTTCAGCACGTTCCGCTCGCTGAGCCCCGAGAGCCGCCGGCAGAGCGCGGTGAGGACGGTGCTGCAGCTGGAGCTGCTGCCTGCCCCGGGGGCCCTGGCCCCCCACTACCTGCACAGGTGACTGCCAGGCCTCAGCTGGGCCCAAAAAACCTCCTGCCAATGTTGGGGTTTTTTTTAAATTAATTTCTTGCTTGTCCCGTGATGAAGTTTGGGTGAGCGACAGCTCGGCCAGGACATTTCTCCTCGTTTTTTTTCTCAATTTCCTCCTTTTTTCCCCCCTCAATTTTCCCCCTTTTTTTCCTCAATTTCTTCCTTCTTTTTCCCTCAATTTCCCCCTTTTTCTCCCTCGATTTCTCCCTTTTTTCCCTCAATTTCCCCCTTTTTCTCCCTCAATTTCTCCCTTTTCCCCCTCAATTTCCCCCTTTTTTCCCCTTCAATTTCCCCCTTTTTCTCCCTCTATTTCCCCTTTTTCCCTCTATTTCCCCTTTTTTCCCTCAATTTCCCCCTTTTTCCTCTATTTCCCCCTTTTTCCTCTATTTCCCCCTTTTTCCCTCAATTTCCCCCTTTTTTCCTCTATTTCCCCCTTTTCCCTCAGTTTCCTCCTTTTTCCCCTCAATTTCCTCCTTTTTTTCCTCAATTTCCCTCTTTTTCTCCTTTGATTCCCCCCTTTTTCCCTCAATTTTTTCCTTTTTTCCCTCAATTTCCCCTTTTTATTCCCCTCAATTTCCCCCATTATTTCCCCTCAATTTCCCCCTTTTTAATTCTGTTCATAAACAGAATTTCTAACTACTTTTTTTTTTTCCCAAGTTTGGTGGCAAAAAAAGCTGATAAATAGAATTTCTAACTAATTTTTTTTCCTCAAGTTTGGGGGAAAATAAACTCATAAATAGAATTTCTAACTAATTTTTTTTCGCCCAGCCTCATCTAAGGAGGTTTATTTGCTGTCCCAGCAGGATAAAAAACTCCATTTCTGTGTCACATAAAGCAGCTTTTCTTCCCAGTTCTTCCTTTCCTTTCTGAATTGGCCACTTGTCTGCCCGTGAAAACCATTCCTCCCATCACTCCCAGTTGCTCAGCAACGCTGGAAGTGGAGTGGAGTGTCCCCAAAAATAAAAATAAAATGAAATAAAAGCTCAGGATGTGCCCTTCTTTGTCACTTGGCATCTTTTATTCCCTGCAAGGTGCTGGAATTTTGCTGCCAGCTGGGAAAAAAAAAACCCCAAAACCCAAAAAAACCCAAAAAATCACAACTGGATTTTTTTTTAATCCATGAGATTGACAGGAAAAAAAAAATCAAAGTTTCCCACTTGGAAAAAAAAAAAAAAACGGGAAAAAGAAAAAATGTTTTGTTCTCTTTTAAAGCCAACAGGGTTGTGTTTTTCCTGAGGGGTTTGACCCTTCTTGTGGGACTTGGTGGATTTTAATGCAAGGGGCAGGGGAATCTGGGATCAGGGAGGTGGATGCAGCTTGAAGAGAGGAGGAATTTGGCTTTTTTTGGGGGAAAAAATGTCGTTTTAGGCAAGCAGCAGATCTGAACTGAGCCACGGCCTCGGTGGGAGGGGAATTGATGGGATATTGATGGGATATTGATGGGATATTGATGGGATATTGATGGGATGAAGGGACAGAACTCCTCATCTCCAGTTCTCCATCCCCAGATCATTCCCAATTCCGATTTCCCATTTCCAATTCCCCATTTCCAATTCTCCACCCCAAACTCTCCATTCCCAGTTCAAATTCCCCCTCCCCAGTTCTCCATTTCCAATTTCCAGTTCCCCTTTTCCAATTCCCCATTCCAGGTTCTCCCTCTCCAATTCTCCATCCCACATTCTCCACCCCAAACTCTGCACTTCCAAGTCCAGTTCTCCTTTTCCAATTCCCCATCCCCAATCAATTTCCAATTCCCATCCCCAGTTCTTCATCTTGAATTCCCCATCCCCAATCCTCCACACCAAATTCTCCATCCCCATTTCCAACTCCCCATCCCCAAATTCTCCTTTTCCCAATTCCAATTATCCATTTCCCATTTCCAACTCCAATTTCCAATTCCCCATCTCCAATTCCCCATCTCCAATTCCCCATCTCCAATTCCCCATCTCCAATTCCCCATCTCCAATTCCCCATTTCCCAATTTTAAATCCCCATTTCCAGTTCCCCATTTCCAATTCTCCATTTCCAGTTCCCCATTTCCCAATTTTAAATCCCCATTTCCAATTCCCCATCCCCAATTCTCCTTTTCCCAATTCCAGTTCCAATTCTCCATTTTCCAATTCTCCATTTCCCAATTCTCCATTTCCCAATTCCAGTTCCCCATTTCCAATTCCCCATTTCCCAATTTTAAATCCCCATTTCCAGTTCCCCATTTCCAGTTCCCCATTTCCAGTTCCCCATTTCCAGTTCCCCATTTCCAGTTCCCCATTTCCCAATTCTTAATTCCCATCTCCAATTCTCCATCTCCAATTCTCCATTTCCAATTCTCCATTTCCAATTCCCCATCCCCAATTCCCCATTTCCAATTCCAATTCCCCATTCCCCATTTCCAATTCCCCATCCCCAATTCTCCATTTGCAGCAGCACCTGCCAACCTTCTCCCCCCGGGAATGTCCAAACTCAGGGATTTATCCCGAAACCTGAAATAAAACCCCATCTCAGGGCTGTTCCCTGCACTGAATTTTCCGTGTCTCTTTAATTGTTCCCTTCATTAAACGAGGCAGGATGGAATTTTGGGCTGCTCATTCCTCTGTGCACCTCTATTTGTGCCTGCTTTTTTAGATATTTCATGTGAATATCAAATTATTCTGCGTGTTTTATTTGTCTCAGATGCTGTTTCAGCTCAATTAGGGCACTGCAGGTTAATTACCCTCACTCACCTATGACTTGTGTGTTTAAAAAACTGTTTGAAATTTGATTTAAATGCCTTTTTTTTTCTTTTTTTTTCCCCCCCAGGGAGCTGGAGTTCTGGGAGGTGAAGGTCAAGGGCAGATCTTTCCTTTACAGACAGGTAAAAGACCCGAATTTTCCTGTTGCCACTGGAAAAATTGATGATTTTAACAAATCTGGGCTCTTTATTTGATCCAAAAATCTCCTAAATTCGTGCCTAAACCCCTCAGAAAATCAAGTGGGAGGAGGGGAAAATTGTGTTTTCCACAATCCCTGCCCTTGCAGTGGTAAAAAGTTCTTTTTAATGTTTTTTTCTCAGTAGATTTGAGCCTAGGAAAAGCTGCCTGGATTTTCACTTCCTGGCTTTTTTTTTTTTCTGGGGGGAAAAAAAGGAAAAAAAAAGAAAAATGGAAAAAAAAGGGGAAAAAAAAAGAAAAATAGCTTTTTTTTAATTTATTTTTGGCATAAATTACAGGAATTCTCCCTCTGCTGTGAAACTCCCCTGGATTGATTCTCTTGGAAATAAAAAATTCCAAATTATTTCCCTTTTTTGGGTGGGTTTGCTGTGCCCTCAGCTCTTCCAAACTTCCAGGAATTATTCCCAGCTTTGACCTTGGAGAGGCAGGAGAAAGTTTCATTTTTTTTTGACGTTTTTAATTCTGTTTTTGACAAATTTTGTGGGTTTTTTGTTTTTTTTTTTAATCCCAAAAATAAACTCAGGCAAAGCTCTGGAAGCTCAAGGCCAGAAAAATTCGAGGAGGGCAGAGATTTGGTGCCAAGGTGCCAAGGAAATATTTGCTTTGAGCATTTTGAACTTTAGTAGGGTTTTAAAAACAATTTTAATAATTGATTATATTTTTTTAAATGATTTTATTCGAATAATTAATTGTTACTTTGTTGTTCCTTTAATAGTAACAATAATCATTTGAGTAATATTAATAATTTTTGGGAATTTAATCTCGCTTTAACCTTTCAAAAGGGGCCAATCAGGAGGAAAGGGGAGCAGGAATTCCTGATTTTCCCCTCGGGTGGGGCAGGAACAGGGATTTGAACACCTCCACTTCAGCAGCTCCTTTTTCCCTGAACCCCAAATCCCAACCTGGGGGGGTTTTATTTGGAAAAATAAACAACCTGAAACCACCCCAAGAGCTGGATGTGGATTTTTTTTAAAAAAAAATCAGATTAAATCCCAAATATCCACATATTTAGAGGTCGGAATGTGGAGGCTCCAGCCTCCAAAACTGTGGATATTTGGGATTTAATCTGATTTTTCCTGCCTCAGATTCCCCGTCCCAGGCGAAGTCGTGGCGTGCAATGACCTCTAGTGAGGGTGGATAAAATAACAGAGGGAGAATTTCAGTTCTGGGCTCTCCAAAATCCCAAAATTCCGGATAAAACCACTCCTTGGATTGTTGGATGGGTTTTTTTTTTTAAGGGATAAGCACGATCGGGTTGTTCAGTGGGCTCTGGTTTATTCTTTTTGGGGTTTTTTTTATTTAATGAATTTAAAATCACCAGCTCAGCCCAGGGATTCACTGCAGTGCTGCAGGAAGGATTTTGGAGGGTTTGGAAAAATCCTGAGTGGAGTGAAGGTTTGTAAAGCCCAGATGAGGGAGGGAAAATTGGGGATGGGGAATTGCAGGGGGAGAACTGGAAATGAAAATGGAGAATTGGAAATGAATTAAATGGAGATGGAGAACTGGAAATTAAATGGAGATGGAGAATTGGAAATAAATTAAATGAGGATGGAGAATTGGAAATTAAATGAGGATGGAGAATTGGAAATTAAATGGGGATGAGAATTAGAAATAAATTAAATGGAGATGGAGGATTGGAAATAAATTAAATGGAGATGGAGAATTGGAAATTAATTAAATGAGGATGGAGAATTGGAAATTATATGGAGATGGAGAACTGGAAGTAAACTAAATGGAGATGGAGAATTGGAAATTAAATGGAGATGGAGAATTGGAAATTAAATGGAGATGGAGAATTGGAAATAAAATGGGGATGGAGAATTGGAAATAAAATGGGGATGGAGAATTGGAAGAGGAAAATCGGGGATGTAAAATTGGAAATGAGTTGGGGATGGAGAATTGAAATGGAAAATTGGGGATGGAGAACTGCAGGTGGAGGATATCAGCATTTCCCATCTAAAAAAGTCTAAACCAAGGCCCAGGCTGGAGGTGATAATGGTGATAATGAAGGTGATAAGGCGATAATGAAGGTGATAATGAAGACAGAGCCAGGAAACACACGTGCTCTAAAATGGCAGACCCAAGGAGGGGTCATACAAAACAGTCCCTGAAATATGGAATCGAGTTTATGGGAGAAAAATTACGAATATTCAACAGATTGATGCAATAAAAGGCTGTTTAAAGGGTGTCTCTGCTGTAGCAGGGTGTGAGCTTGGCTGAATGCTTTTTGTCTTTTTTTTCCTATCTCCTAATTGTCTCTTTTTCTATCCAACCTCTTTCTTAATTTCTTCAAATTGACGTAGAAAGCGAATTTTATTTCACACTTACCAATGTCCAAAAGGGGGTTTTTTTTGCACATTTGAACGGGTTTTCCCCGCGCAGGTGAGGAGGATGGTGGGGGCCCTGGTGGCCGTGGGCCAGGGGAAGTTTTCCCCCCAGCACATCCAGGAGCTGCTGCAGATGAAGGATTCCCGAGCTTTTCCCCCTCACTCCATGGCCCCAGCCTCGGGGCTCTTCCTGCAGTCTGTGGAGTACAGCCAGGAAGGTGGGTCAGGGGGGTTGGGAGTTTTTTTGGGGGGTAAAAAACAAAAAAAGTTGTTGAATGTTTTATGCTTCAAGTGATTATTGATGATTTAGAGAGAGAGACAGCTCCAGTTCTCCCTTTCCAGTTCTCCAACCCAATTTTCTACCCAAATTCCCTCTCCCCTCAGCTCTCCCCTTCCAGTTCCCCATTCCCCAGTTCCAGCTCCAATTTCCCAATTCCAGTTCCAGTTAGCCATTCCCCAGTTCCAATTCCCCATTTCCCAATTCTAGTTCCAATTTCCCAGTTCCAGTTCCAATTTTCCAGTTCCCCATTTCCCAATTCCAGTTCCAATTTCCCAATTCCAGTTCCAGTTCCCCATTTCCAGTTCAAATTCCCCATTCCCCATTCCCCATTTCCCACTTCCAATTCCCCATTTCCCACTTCCAATTCCCCATTTCCCACTTCCAATTCCCCAGTTCCAGTTCCAATTCCCCAGTTCCAGTTCCCCATTTCCCAGTTCCAGTTCCAATTCCCCGTTTCCAGTTCCAATTCCCCATTTCCCAGTTCCAATTCCCCAATTCCCAGTTCCAATTCCCCATTCCCAGTTCCAATTTCCCAGTTCCAGTTCCAATTCCCACTTCCAATTCCCCATTTCCCACTTCCAATTCCCCATTTCCAGTTCCAATTCCCCATTTCCAGTTCCAATTTCCCAGTTCCAGTTCCAATTCCCCATTTCCCAGTTCCCCAATTCCCAGTTCCATTTGGGAACACTGGCTGGGTGATCAGAACCCATTTTACGTCAGCTCCTCTAACATTACAGGAAAGCTAGTCACTGTTTTACCAGCCTTTAATTAATTCTAATTAAAATCACATTAAACATCCCCCAAACCCAACTCACAGACAATCAACAGCAAGGTGCAGAGCCCAGGAAACGTGGATAAAAACGTGGATAAAAGTGTGGATAAAAGTGTGGATAAAAGTGTGGATAAAAGTGTGGATAAAAACGTGGATAAAAACGTGGATAAAAATAGTGGATAAAAACGTGGATAAAAATAGTGGATAAAAACGTGGATAAAAATAATGGATAAAAATGTGGATAAAAATAGTGGATAAAAACGTGGATAAAAATAATGGATAAAAACGTGGATAAAAATGTGGATAAAAATGTGGATCAAAAGCTCCCCAGCCTCAGCAGAGCCCCAGGTGCTGTGGAAGAAGCCAGCAGGGAAAAGGAGGAACAAAGAGGAGCAGGAATTCTGCCCTGAGCGTGGCTTTGTCCCTGTCCCTGTGGTGGGAAGAGCGAAAAGCCACAGCTCGAGTGTTCCCAGGTGTCTGCAGGAGCATCCAGCCCTAAATCCCTCTTCTCTTTCTTTCCTCTGTCCCAGATTTGGCCCCTCCGGGGGCAGAAGAGGAGCTCAGCTGATGGGACTCCTGTAAAAAAACACTCACTGACTGCAGGAGCTGCCAGGGAGTGAAAAAAAGGGAATTTTGTGCTGCTCTCGTGGTCCTCAGCTGATGGGACTCCTGTAAAAAACCACTCACTGCCTAAAGGAGCTGCCAGGGGTTAAAAAAGAGGAGAAAAAAGGAAATTTTGTGCTGCTCTTCGTGCTCCTCAGCTGATGGGACTCCCATAAAACCACTCACTGCCTGCAGGAGCTGCCAGGGAGTAAAAAAAAGGGAAAAAAGGGAATTTTGTGCTGCTTTCGTGGTCCTCAGCTGATGGGACTCCCATAAAACCATTCTGTGCCTAAAGGAGCTGCCAGGGATTAAAAAAAGGGAAAAAAAGGGAATTTTGTGCTGCTTTCGTGGTCCTCAGCTGATGGGACTCCTGTAAAACCACTCACTGCCTGCAGGAGCTGCCAGGGAGTAAAAAAAGGGAAAAAAGGAAATTTTGTGCTGCTTTCGTGGTCCTCAGCTGATGGGACTCCTGTAAAACCACTGACTGCCTAAAGGAGCTGCCAGGGATATAAAAAAAGGGGGAAAAAAGGAAATTTTGGGCTGCTCTTCGTGCTCCTCAATAAAACCAGTCCCTGTCCCTGCAGGAGCTGCCAGGGAGTAAAAAAAGGGAAAAAAAGGGAATTTTGTGCTGCTTTTGTGGTCCTCTCCTGACAGGACTCCTGTAAAACCATTCTGTGCCTGCAGGAGCTGCCAGGGATTAAAAAAAAGGGGAATTTTGTGCTGCTCTCCTGGGTTCTGCTGCCTGACCCCATGGAGCTGCTGGGTGGGTTTATTTTGTGTTTTGGGGTGGTTTCTCTTGCTGTGGGTTGTGTGGAGGAAGGCAGCTCAGAGTTCCCTCCTCTCCTCCCCGGGGAGCTTTGGTTTGGTTTGGAGAAGAAAAAGAAAAAGCTTTTGGGAGTGCTCAGGTTTTTCTTCTCTGTTCCAGGGAAGGTTTTGGATTTTATCCAAAAGATTTTATTCCCAGTGGGGTTTGGATTTTATCCTGCAGTGAAACACCTCTGCCAGGGCATCAGCAGGGAGCTCCTTAAAATAAAATTATAAATTGCCTGAAAATAAAATGATATATATTTTTTTAAATAAAATTGTCTTCTAGTTATTGTGGGCTATGTATGGATTTTCTATAGGGGTGTATTGTAAATATAATAATTTATATTATATAGTTATAGGTTTATAGCAGATGTATTGTTATCTGTTGTGTATATTTTTATAGATAGTGAATTGATTTTTTACATAATTTATTATATATGTATGTAAAATATAATATATAATATAAAAATAATATATTAATACAATATACATATTATCTAAAGATAATATCATTGCATAATGTATTATATAACTATAATATAGTTTTATTATAATGTGATATGATATATAATATAATATATTGATATATATTCTATTCTATTCTATTCTATTCTATTATACTATATTTACAAAAATATATTCTATAAAATAGGAAAGATGGAAATGTCCAGAGTTGTCAGAGGGCCCCAAAATTCCCAATTTTTTTATGGGAAATGCAGGATTTGGGATGGGATCCAGGGGGTGACCCTGACACAGCCCCAAACCTGCAGATCCCTGCTCCTTTATCCTTTATCCTTTATCCTTTATCCTTTATCCTTTATCCTTTATCCTTTATCCTTTATTCCCTCAGGGGATAATTCCCAGCACATTATGGAAAAAGATGGAAAATAATTCCCATATTTTTTTTTGGGAGATGCTCTTTGTGGCCTGGGATTTTCCTGCTCTTCCCAACTTAAATTTCTGTTTCCAGCCAGAAATTCTCCTGAAAAAAAAAGGGATTTTTTCTCCCATTTTTTTCCCTGCCTTGGAGAAAATTGGGAATTCAGCTCCAGCCCTGGCTGGGATAAAGTCAGGGATGATTCCAGGGGGATTTTTGTGTCTCCATTGTCTTTATTCCCCAAGAACTGTGATTTTTTGTGTCTCCATTGTTTTTATTCCTCTAGAACTTGGATTTTATTGTCTCCACTGTCTCTATTTATTCCCTCAGGGTTGGAATTTTTTGTGTCTCCATTGTTTTTATTCCCCCAGAACTTGGATTTTATTGTCTCCACTGTCTCTATTTACTCCCTCAGGCAATAATTCCCAGCACACCTTTGGAGATGCTCTTTGTGGCCTGGGATTTTCCAGCTCTTCCCAACTTTAATTTCTGTTTCCAGCCAGAAATTCTCCTGAGAAATGGGAATTTTTCTCCCACTTTTCCCTGCCTTGGAGAAAATTTGGACTCCACCTCCAGCCCCGGCTGGGATAAAGTCAGGGATGATTCCAGAAGGATCTGGGCTGGTTTTGGGGGGATTTTGGGGCCTCCCTGGTTTTGGGGGGTTTTGGGGAGCCCCAAACTCCCCGCCCAGGTTTGGGGAGCTCTTGGTGGCAGCTCTGGGTGGTTTCCTGTGGTTTGTGTCTCTGGGAGCAGTGACAGCCCCAGAGCAGCTGAGCGGGGACCCGAGAGCCCAGAGATCCCCTTCTGCACCAAGCTGAGCTCTGTAAGTCAAATTTCTGTCTAAAATTAATTATTTTAGTCTTTACAGGGCACAGAAATATAAAATATCCCCTTCTGCACCAAGCTGAGCTCTGGTGAGTCCAAATTCTGCCTAAAATTAATTATTTCAGTCTTTACAGGGCACAGAAATCTGAAATACCCCCTTCTGCACCAAAGCTGTCTCTGGTGAGCCCAAATTCTGCACCAGGTCTGAGCTCTGGTGAGTCCAAATTCTACCTGAATTTAATTATTTTAGTCTTTACAGGGCACAGAAATATAAAATATTCCTTTCTGCACCAGGTCTGAGCTCTGGTAAATCCAATTTCTATCTAAAATTAATCATTTTAGTCTTTGCAGGGCACAGAAATATAAAATATCCCCTTCTGCACCAAGCTGAGCTCTGGTGAGTCCAATTTCTACCTGAAATTAATTATTTTAGTCCTTATGGGGCACAGAAATCTGAAATATTCCCTTCTGCACCAAGCTGAGCTCTGGTGGGTCCAAATTCTGCCTAAAATTATTGTGTTATTCTTTATGGGGCACAGAAATACAAAATATTTATCCTGGTTGGGTTTTTTATCTTTGGGGAGCCCAAAATCTCCTCCTGCACCAAATCTGAGCTCTGTAAGTCCAATTTTAATCTAAATTTATAATTTTAGTCCTTACAGGGCACAGAAATACAAAATATTCATCCTGGTTGGGTTTTTATCTTTGGAGAGCCCATTTTTTGTCCTGCTTTTTGTCTCTTTTCTCAAGTTTTTCCCATTTTTTATCCTTTTTTTTTTTCCTTTCTTATGTTTTTCTCGTTTTTTTTATCTTTCCTCATGATTTTATCATGGTTTTTTCTCTCTTTTTGCATGTTTTTTTCCTCATGTTTTTGTCTCTTTTCTCAAGTTTTTCCCATTTTTTTTATCCTGGTTTTTTCTCTCCTTCCTCACGTTTTTATTAATTTTTTTTCCTTGCTGCATATTTTTATCCTGTTTTTTTCTCTCTTTTCTCATATTTCTCTCATTTTTTATCCTTTTTTTTTTCTCTCTTTTCTCATATTTCTCTCATTTTTTATCCTGTTTTTTTCTCTCTTTTCTCATATTTCTCTCATTTTTTATCCTGTTTTTTTCTCTCTTTTCTCATATTTCTCTCATTTTTTATCCTGTTTTTTTCCTCTCTTTTCTCATATTTCTCTCATTTTTTATCCTGTTTTTTTCTCTCTTTTCTCATATTTCTCTCATTTTTTATCCTGTTTTTTTTCCTCTTTTCTCACTTATTTTTTTCCCCCGCTTCTGTCTCCTCACGTTTTTCTCTCTTTTCTCACGTTCTTATCATCTTTTCTAATCTCTTCTCTCACATTTGGTGGCTCTGGGCAGGAAATGTGAGGTCAGAGTTTCCTCTGGAAAGTCCCCACCGGCCCCTGGGCCTCCTTTTGGGGACTTTTGTGAACCTTTAACCCGCCCTGCTCTGCTCAGGTGACAAAACTGGAGTTGGTTTTAATCCAGATTTTATTTTTTTATTTGTCTGCTGGGGAAAAAAAATCAAATATTTGTGGTTTAAACGGTTTAAGTTATTTTTTTTCCCTTTTTTAAGGACATTTCTTCCCACCTGAACCCCACTTGGGATGATTTTAATGCCACTAAAGGCTCTGTCCAGGGAGAAAAAACTCAAATATTTGTGGTTTAAATGTTTTTTTCTTTTTTAGGGGCATTTTTTCCCACCTGAACCCCACTTGGGATGATTTTAATGCCACTAAAGGCTTTGTCCAGGGAGAAAAAATTCAAATATTTCTGGTTTAAATGGTTTATTTTTTTCTTTTTTAGGGACACTGTTTCCCATGTGAACCCTCCAAGACCTGAGCAGGGGGAGGGAAATTTCAGCTCCCACCCACGAGGGATGAAATAAAGACAACTCCAGGAGTGAGGGAGGAGGGAAAACTTCACCCCAAGGGAAGGGAAAAATCCCTGAAGAGAAAAATTCCTGAAGAGAAAAATTCTTGAAGAGAAAAACTCCTGAAGGGAAAAACTCCTGAAGAGAAAAATTCCTGAAGAGAAAAACTCCTGAGGGGAAAAATTCCTGAAGGGAAAAATAATTCCTGAAGAGAAAAATTACTGAAGAGAAAAATTCCTGAAGGGAAAAATAATTCCTGCTCTCCAACAGGAACCTCAGCTGGGGTTTCCTGGCCTGAGGGAGTCTCCAATGGGACAAATTCCCTGATTTCCAAAGGGAAACTTCCCTGATTTCCAACAGGACAAGTGCCAGCTCAGGAGGCAGTTTGAGAGGAGATTTTCAGCATTTCAGTGGGACAAATTCCCTGATTTCTGATAGGACAAATTTCCCGATTTCCAACATGCCAAATGCCAGCTCAGGAGGCGTTTTGGGAGTGGATTTTCAACATTCCAGTGGGACAAATTCCCTGATTTCCAATGGGACAAATTCCCCGATTTCCAGCGTGATAAATGCCAGCTCAAGAGGCATTTTGGGAGCAGACTTTGAGCATTTCAGTGAGACAGATTTCCTGATTTCCAACATCCCAAATGCCAGCTCAAGAGGCATTTTGGGAGTGGACTTCCTAATTTCCAATGGGACAAATTCCCTGATTTCCAATGGGACAAATTCCCTGATTTCCAGCATCCCAAATGCCAGCTCAAGAGGCCTTTTGGGAGTGGATTTCCTAATTTCCAATGGGACAAATTCCCTGATTTCCAATGTGACAAATGCCAGCTCAGGAGGCGTTTTGGCAGCAGACTTTGAGCATTCCCTGTTCGCTGTCACCTACATCCTCGTCCTGCTGCTGGGGCTGGCTGCCAATGGCCTGTCCCTGTCCCTGCTGTCGTGCAGGCTGCAGCCCCTGTCCCACTGCCACCTGCTGCTGCTGCAGCTGGCGCTGCTGGACACGCTGCTCCTGGCGCTGCTGCCTCTGCACATCCATTCCCAGCTGCTCGGGGACACCTGGACCTTTGGGGACACCGCCTGCAGGGTCACCAAGGCTCTGTTCTGCCTGCACACGTCCCTCAGCGTGGCTTTTTTCAGCTGCTTGGTCCTGGATGTGTGGCTGGCAGCGCTGCACCCCTTCACCTCCATCCAGCTCAGGGCCACCCACTACCTGCTGGTGGCCACAGCCTTGTGGTTGGTGGCCTTGGGTGGCATTGTCCCTCTGGTGCTGAGCAGCAAAGAGCTGAGGAGGTGTTTTGGGGCTTTCCCTGAGAGCTGGGCTCACCCCACAGCCCCTGTGACTGTGCTGGGGGTTGTTTTTGGGGTGCTGCTCCCCGTTTTGATCACCGTTTTGGGGTTCCCGCTGGCGGCCAGCAGCGTGTGGCACAGCGGGCACGGGAAGGGCAGGAGGAGAGCCCTGGCCACCATCTCCATCACCTTGGCCATCTGTGCCCTCTGCTTTTGGCCCCAGCAGCTGAGCCAGCTGCTGCAGTTCGTGCTGGAGCTCCGGGGGATGCCCCAGGAGCTTCTCCCCAGGGTGCAGAGGCTCACCGAGGTGTTGGGCAGCTGCAGCTGCTGCCTCAAGCCCGTCCTGTACCACTTTCACTGCTCCAGCAGGGCCCGGAGCTGCCCCTGCAGGCTCAGGGGCAGGGCTCAGAGGGTCTTCACCATCTCTGACCACCGTTTTGGGGACCTTTCCTGGGATTATGAACCTGGGCAAGGGAACAGGAAGGAAAATCCACGGGGATGGAATTGGCTGATCCACCCCAGGTACACCCAGAGCTGAACTTGCTGATTTTTCCTTAAAAACAAGCCTGGGAAAACCTTTTTTTTTAAATCCATGCAGATGGGAATTTTGGTCAGAAAAGTTAAATTAAGGCAGGTGGAGATTTTGAGCAGAAAACCAGGACAATCCTTGGGGGAGCTGGAGCCTCCAGAACACTCCTGCCTCGGTGTTCAGGGATGGTTTTGAGCTCAATCTGTTGGGATTTGGGGTTGGTAAAACCTTGGGCTGTTTCTTGAAGGAAAAGCAGGAAATTGCAGGATCCAGGCAGCTCTGCTGGGTTTTTCTTTTCCCTTTTTTCCTGCTCCCTCCCAGGCTGCTGCCCACATTCCACAGCCAAATAGGGGCTGCTCATCCTGCCTTGGCTTCCCAAAAAAACACCCCAGGAGCTCCAGGCTGGACAGTGATTCATGGATGTTTAGGAGGCAGCAGACATCTGATAAACCCCAGGATTTATCAAATAAAATCCTGGGATTTATCAGCCAGAGGTGAACAATTCTCCTCTCCCCACACACTCAGCTCAGCTCTTTGTCATCTTCAAACATCCCAAATTCTTATTATTTTTTCTCTTCCCGCTGACATTTGGTGATATAAACACCAAATTCTCTGACCTTTCCTCAGCCCTTTTCTGGTGTTAACTTCTCTGAGCCTCTGGGGAGGAGTTTTTTTGGGGTTGTTTTTTCATTTGTGGCACCAGGAAACCACAAGCCTCATTTCAAAGCTGCTCAGAACTGAATTTATGGGGCTGTGAGAGTTTGGGGCTCAGTTCTGCTCCTTCCAACATCACCCCAAACCTTTATCAAAGGCTGAGAGCAGCACATCAACACAATCTGAATTTCCAAAGTTCAGCCAGAGCCTCACTCTGTGCCCAGGACACTTCATTAATTAATATTAAAACCCCTCTCTCTTCTTCTGTTTTGCTCTTAGCAATTTTTAAACCTGGGTGGGAAAAATCAGCTCCAACTTTTCCAAAATTTTTCCAAATTTTCTGAAAAAATCCCTGGGAAGGTTTGGTGAAAATCTTGGCACTGTGAGAGCCTCATCAGCCCCAAATAATCCTTTAACTTTTAGCAGAAATTGCCTTTTTTTAATCTCATTTTTAAGGCAAATCCTCCCAGCACTGGGTTTCCTCAGCCAAGCACAATCTTTGTGGATAAAAGTAAAAAATAAAAAAAATTATTGGAGGCTCCTTGGGAATTATGGGGAATTAAATAAGTTTTGCTGTTGGTTATCAGCACATTTAGGGGTTTTGGTTTGGGATTTTTACTTTCTGTGATGCTTTTATATTTTGAATTTGAATTGTTTCAGGCTGCAGTGAGGAGATTTTAGCTGTGGGAGGGGAGAACACAAAGGTAAAAGTTACTCAAATGTGTGAACAACTCAAAAAATTGCTCCTCAGCTCTGTTTTAAAACAGCTTCTTGACTCCTTGGATGGGTTTTTTTTTTTCCCAAATCCCAGTGCTGGTGACTTTCACTGCAGGGATTGGACAAACATTGGAATTCTTTTATTAAAACCAAGCAGGGAAAGAAAAATAAGAAAAAAGCCTTGACAATGTAAACAAAATAAAATCTGAGTGTGGGACCCACCCTGGGCTGGGCTCTGAATTCTGGCCTCAGTTTTTCTCAGGGGGTGCTCTGGGGCAGCCCTTTCTTCAGGAGGGAGGTCAGGTAACTGCCAAGCTCTTCATCCTAAAAGACAGAAAAGTTAAAATAAACAAATAGGAATAAGAGCAAAACTCTTCCTTTGATTGTCCCATTTGGGGCAGTAAATTCAATTTTTTTTTTGGTAGCTAGAAATGAGCTGAGGGAATTCCTGGGCACTGTGAGATTTAATGTGAGCTGCTTTTAAAAACTGAAACAATCCACAGATTCATTTCTGGCTGTTTTTAACAACTCTTGGTGTGAAACTCTCGTTTTTTAAAGGAGCTGAGGGGTTTCTTTGGAGGAAAAAAATCATTTTTGTTTGAAATCAGGGAATAAAAGTGATTTATTTTATTGCTTTGCCTCCCAAAGGCAGGTCCTGGCTGTCAAGGAAAGAGTTTAATGATCCAGGCAGGAACCAGCAGAGACTCTCCTGAGCCTCATCCTCCCAACCCTGCAGAGCCACAGGAGAGGGTTCACCCCAGGGCAGGGCTGGATGGGAGGGATCCAGAAATCAGGGAGTGAGATTGGGAATTCTGGCCAGAAATGAGGAATTCTGGCCAGAAATCAGGGAGTGAGATCAGGAATTCTGGTCAGAAATCAGGAATTCTGGTGAGAAATGAGGAATTCTGGCCAGAAATCAGGGATTGAGATCAGGAATTCTGGTCAGAAATCAGGGATTGAGATCAGGAATTCTGGCCAGAAATCATGAATTCAGATCAGGAATCCAGAATTTCAGGTCAGAAATGAGGAATTCTGGTCAGGAATTCAGGCCAGAAACCAGGATTTCAAATCAGGAATTCAGGCCAGAAATGAGGAATTTCAGGTCAGAAATGAGGAATTTCAGGTCAGAAATGAGGAATTTGAGGTCAGAAATGAGGAATCCCCACCTGGTAAGTCCAGGACACGAGCAGCACTTTGGTGCCCTGATCCTCTGAGTGTGCTGTGGCCTGGATCAGGATGGACTCCACAGTGATGGAGCCATCAGGGAGATGCTGCACGGAGTAATCCTTCAGGATCCTGCAGACACAGGAGACAGGAGCTTATCTGGGATGCTGCCTCAGCCCAAACCCCAGCCTGTTCCTCTCCTGCTGTGTGTGAGCCCAGGGAAGGGAAAAGGGAGCTGAGGAACACTTTGTTCTGCTCTTTCCATCAATCACACCGAGGATTTCCTGCAGGAATGATTCCTGCAGAGCTGAAAACACATCCTGCAGCTCCAACCCGAGCAACAGCCTGGACTGGGATTCAAATCCTCCACCCTGGGGGGTTAAAATACCAGCCCCAGCATTCCTGAGGGATTAAAAACCCTTCCCAGGCGTTGGGAAACACTGAGAATTTCAGGATTTCTGTGCTGACAGTCAGTGACCCCCAGGAGAACACTGCATTTGACCTGTGGAAGAGGCTCCCAAAATGGAGTGTCAGCCCTGGGATTGTGGGTGTGGGGTTAAACAGAAGTGTGGGATATCACAGGGTGGAAAACTCAGAGTTTAAGGGTTTAGAATACAGTAAAATATATATAATAAGCAGTGTATATATATATATAAGCAATATACATATATAAAAGCAGTAATCATATATAAAGCAATAATAAGCAGTAATATATATGTATAAACCAAGATGGAGGATTTAGGGCAGAGGTTGAGTTCTTTTTTATCTTCTTTATCATGGCTCTGGGTGGTGTTTTGTAACTGGGTACAAAAATCCCCATTGTGGGCCAGGGGTGGTTGGTTATTGGGTTAAAAGTAAAAATAATTCAGGTGTCACCTCACAATTTGACAATTTATATTAAAAACAGAAATGATTTAGGTGTCATCTCACAATTTGACAATTTATGTTACAAATAGAAATAATTTAGGTGTCATCTCACAACTGGACAATCAAAATAATTTAGGTGTCACCTCACAACTGGATAATTTATGTTAAAAACAGAAATCATTTAGGTGTCATCTCACAACTGGACAATTTAAGCTGAAAAGCCCTTGGAAGGAGTTAATTTTTCCCTTTGTTCACCAGAACTCACAACTCACGAGACTGTTCCAAATCAGAACTAATCAACATCCGAGCCCCAAAGAAACAAATCTGTTATTTATCCTTAACAAATAAGAATTAATCAACACGTAACCCTGGGCTCTGGGAGAAGAAGACAAGAGGAAAAAGACCAAAGGCAGGCTGTGCAGGGCTCACCCCTTGAGGTGGTTGTAGACCCTGAGCACGGTCTCGTGCTCCTTGCGCGGGTCCTGGATGTGCACGCGGCAGGTGAAGCGCAGCTGATGCTCTGCCAGCCCCAGCTCCTTCAGGGCCTGCTCAGGGGACACCAGCCTGAAACTCTGAGGGGAAAAAAAAAGGGATAAATGAATGGGAAAATGTAATATTCTGAGCTCTGGGGGGTTGTGGTGCTGCTCTGGGGTCAAAGGGAGAAGGGGAGGTTGTTCTGCCTTTGTCGCCGCAGAGAAGGGAGAGCTGAAGGTTGGGACAAAATATCCACAATAATAATAGTAATAATAATAATAATAAGGCAGTGTTTGACACCTCTCTGGGAGATGGTTTGACCTCTGGCAGGGGAGGGGTGGTTGGAAATGAAGGTGAGGTGGAAGGTGAGGCGTTGTCTTGGTGAGGATTTGGGTTCTTCGTGCACATAAAACACATATCCACCTTCAGAGGAGACCAAAAAACAGCCTGAGAGGGCAAAAAAACAGCCTGAGAGCACAAAAAACCCCCTCAGGACACTAAAGAAACACCCTGAGAGGACACAAAAAACACCCTGAGAGAACAGAGAACACAAAGCAGAGAAGACAGCCTCAGTGGGCACAAAACACATCCTGAGAGGGCACAAAACAGCCTCAGAAGGCACAAAACACCCTGAGAGCACAAAAAAAACCCTGGGAGGGCACAAAAAAACCACCCTCAGAAGGCACAAAACACCCTGAGAGGACACAGATCACAGAAGACAGCCTCAGTGGGCACAAAAAACACCCTCAGAGGACATTAAAAACACCCTGAGAGCACACAGAACACCCTGAGAGGACACACAAAACACCCTGAGAGGGCACAGATGACAGAAGACAGCCTCAGTGGGCACAAACCCACACCTTGAGAGCACAAAAAACCCCCTGAGAGGACCCCAAACCCCAGAAGGAATCCTTTACTCACGTTGTCCTTCATGAGCAAGGAGCCGTGCATCAGCTTTGGCTTCTTGGCATCAGGCAAAGGACCTGCAGCAAGGCCAAGGGGAGAACAACACACCTGAGCTGCTGCTTTTTGAGAAGAACACACCTGAGCTGCTGCTTTTTGAGACTAACAAACACACCTGAGCTGCTGCTTTTTGAGAAAAACACACCTGAGCTGCTGCTTTTTGAGAGGAACACACCTGAGCTGCTGCTTTTTGAGACTAACAAACACACCTGAGCTGCTGCTTTTTGAGAGGAACACACCTGAGCTGCTGCTTTTTGAGAGGAACAAACACACCTGAGCTGCTGCTTTTTGAGAGGAACACACCTGAGCTGCTGCTTTTTGAGAGGAACACACCTGAGCTGCTGCTTTTTGAGAAGAACACACCTGAGCTGCTGCTTTTTGAGAAAAACACACCTGAGCTGCTGCTTTTTGAGAAAAACACACCTGAGCTGCTGCTTTTTGAGAAAAACACACCTGAGCTGCTGCTTTTTGAGAAGAACAAACACACCTGAGCTGCTGCTTTTTGAGAAGAACAAACACACCTGAGCTGCTGCTTTTTGAGAAAAACACACCTGAGCTGCTGCTTTTTGAGAAGAACAAACACACCTGAGCTGCTGCTTTTTGAGAAGAACAAACACACCTGAGCTGCTGCTTTTTGAGAAGAACAAACACACCTGAGCTGCTGCTTTTTGAGAAGAACACACCTGAGCTGCTGCTTTTTGGACCCCAACATGGAATTTGTACACCTTCCTGCCCAGGTCTGGGCACTGCAGCCACGGGGTTTAAACACTGTCAGAAATCTCAACATCTCAGAAATGATATTTAGTGATAGGGAGTGAAAGTCTCTCTGTCCCCAGAGCACTCCCTAAGGGAAGAATTGAGGTGGTTTTAGGAAAATCCAGTTTATAAAAGTGATTGCAGCTTTCCCAAACTAAACTGCCACGAGCACACACAGGCAGCAAATCAGGGACATTGAATTTAAATGTTAATAAATATAAATTTACAGCTTTTCACCATCACCAGAAGAATTCAGGTTGTTTTAGGAAAATCCAGTTTATAAAAGTGATTGCAGCTTTCTCAAACTAAACTGCTACAAACACACACAGGCAGCAAACCAGGCACAGGGAATTCAAATGTTATTAAATATAAATTTAAGGCACATTGAAATTTAATGTTATTAAATATAAATTTGCAGCTTTTCACCAGCACCAGAAGAATTCAGGTTGTTTTAGGAAAATCCAGTTTATAAAAGTGATTCCAGCTTTCCCAATCCAAGCTGCTATGAGCACACACAGGCAGCAAACCAGGCAGGGTGTGCACATTGAATTTAAATGTTAACAAATATAAATCTGCAGCTTTTCCCCACCCCCAGCACTACCAAAAGCAGGAAATTTGGGCTGGGAGGTGTCACCTATGGCCGTTTCCCTCTTGAGGAGGCCCAGGGAGATGTCCACGGGGATGCAGGGGTTGGTGAGGATGGTGGTGGTCTCTCCGTTGGCTGGCATGAAGCAGCTGACATCTGCAAAGGGAACAGCAGCACTGAAACTTCAGCTCCGGGGCAATTAACTGGGCGTAATTAGTGTTAATTTAGGTGTTACGGGCATCATCTCCTTGAGGGGAGGGGTGAATGTCACCCCACGTGACACTGCTCAGGGCAAAAATGGAGCCAAAATGTGATTTTAAGGCTTGACACCATTCCCTCTTCTCCCACGGAAAACAATCCTAATCCATGTCCAAGGGGTCACTGCAATTAGCTGGGATTAATTAGTGTTAATTAAGATGTTACAGGCATCATCTCCTTGCGGGGAGCTGTAAACACCACCCCAGATGACTGTGCCAAAGGACGAAAAAAGGTAAAATAATCTGATTTTAAAGCTTTGGATGCCACTTCCTCCTATGGAAAAGAACCCCAATTCATGTCCAAGGGAATCACTGCAATTAACTGGGATTAATTAATAACAACTAAAGTGTTACAGGCATCATTTCCTTGTGGGAAGGTGCAAACACCACCCCACCTGACCGTGCTGAGGGCTAAAATAACATTAAAAAAATCATGATTTTAAAACTTTGGATGCCACTCCCTGCCCTCCCCTTTATGGAAAACAATCTTAATTCATGTCCAAGGGAATCCCTGCAATTAACTGGGATTAATTAAGATATTACAGGCACAATTTCCTTGCAGGGAGCTGCCACCACCACCCCCGCTGACTGTGCTGAGGGCTGAAAAAACCTTAAAAAAATTATTTTAAAGCTCTGGATGCCACTTCCTCCTATGGAAAAAAACCCTAATTCATGTCCAAGGGAATCACTGCAATTAACTGGGATTAATTAATGTTAATTAAGATATTACAGGCATCATTTCCTTGCAGGGAGCTGTCACCACCACCCCACCTGACTGTGCTGAGGGCTGAAAAAACCATAAAAACTCTGATTTTAAAGCTGTGGCTGCCCCTCCCTGCCCTCCCCTTTATGGAAAACAATCCTAATTCATGTCACTGCAATTAACTGGGCTTAATTAAGACGTTACAGGCACCATTTCCTCGTGGGAAGGTGCAAACATCACCCCCCCTGACTGTGCCAAGGGCTGAAAATACGTTAAAAAATCTGATTTTAAAGCTTTGGACACCACTCCCTGACCTCCCCTTTATGGAAAACAATCTTAATTCATGTCCTAGGGATCACTGCAATTAACTGGGATTAATTAATAACAACTAAAGTGTTACAGGCACCATTTCCTTGTGTTGAGGTGTGAACGTGCTGAGGGCTAAAAAAACCATAAAAACTCTGACTTTAAAGCTGTGGCTGCCCCCTCTGCCCCGGCCCACCCACGTACGGAACTCCTGCTCGATCTTCTGCTTGAGGAACTCCATTTTCTTGGCCTCGCCGTGCACCAGCAGCACGTTCCTGGGCTCAGCCTGGCGGATCAGCTGCATGATGCCCTTGGCGTCGGCGTGGGCACTGAAGGACATGTACTCCACCTGCATCTTCACCTCCAGCTGCCAGGGGAGTCAGCAAATTCCCCTTAAATACAGCCCAAAAACATCCCAATCCCTCTGGGTTTGGTTAAAAGGATGAAGGGGGAAATTTAAGTTTTTGTGGCTCAAATTCCTCCATTTCAGGGCAAAATTGTCAAATAAACAAAGCAAAATTTGCAAATTCCCCTTAAATACATCCCAAAAACACCCCAGTGGAAATTTAGATTTTTGTAAGTAAAAGGCCCTTGGTGTCGGCGTGGGCACTGAAGGACATGTACTCCACCTGCATCTTCACCTCCAGCTGCCAGGGGAGTCAGCAAATTCCCCTTAAATACACCCCAAAACAGCCCAGTGCCTCGGGGTTTGGTTAAAAGGGTGAAGGGGGAAATTTAAGTTTTTGTAAGAAGAAGGTGTCGTGGTTTGAAGGTTCAGATTCCTCTGGTTTAGGCAATAATATTGTTAAATAAAGCAAAATTGTGGTCTGTAAATTCACCTCAAACACATCCCAAAACCATCCCAAAAACACCTCAATCCCTCTGGGTTTGGTTAAAAGGGTGAAGGGGGAAATTTAGATTTTTGTAAGAAGAAGGTGGAATTATTTAAATGCTCAAATTCCTCTGTTTTAGGCAATATTGTCAATTAAAGCAAAAACATGGTTTGTAAATTCACCTCAAACACACTCCAAATTCTTCAGCAAATTCCCCTTAAATACACCCCAAAAACACCCCAGTTCCTCTGGGTTTGGTTAAAAGGATGAAGGGGGTAATTTAGATTTTTGTAAGAAAAAGGTGTAATTATTTAAATGCTCTAATCCCTCCATTTCAGGGCAAAATTGTCAAATAAACAAAGCAAAATTGTGATTTGCAAATTCCCCTTAAACAGACCCCAAAAACACCCCAATCCCTCTGGGTTTGGTTAAAAGGGTGAACGGGGAAATTTAAGTTTTTTTAAGAAGAAGGTGTAATTATTTAAATGTTTAAATTCCTCCGTTTCAGGGTAATATTGTCAATTAAAGCAAAAACATGGTTTGTAAATTCACCTCAAACACACCCCAAATTCTTCAGCAAATTCCCCTTAAACACACCCCAAAACCACCCCAGTGCCTCTGGGTTTGGTTAAAAGGATGAAGGAGAAAAAAAACAAACCCCAAACAAATCCAGCTTTGCTAAAGCGAAAGAAAAAAACTATAAAAACACCCCCAACCAAAAAACCCAACTAGCAAAATCCACAAACCCCCCCCCCAAGAAACCAAAACCCAAACCCCCCAAATGCCCCCCAAAAACCCCAAACAAAAAACCTCCCCCAAAAAACAAAACAAAAACCAAACCAAACAAAATCCACAAAAAACTCCCCCAAAGAACCCCAAAAGACAAAACCCCCCCAAACTCCAAAAAAAAACCAACTCCAAAAAACCCCCAAAACAAACCACCCAAAAAAACCCCAAAAACAAACCAAAAAACCCCAAACCCAACCAAAAACGCCAAAACCAACCAAAAAAACCCCCCAAACCAACCCAAACCAACAACAAAAAAAAACCAAAACTAAAACCAAACCAACCAAAAAAACTCCCCCCAAAACCCCCAGAAAACCAAAAAAAAACCCCCCCAAACCAAACCAACCAAAAGAAGCCCCAAAACCAAGGAAATCAACCAAAAATCTCCCCCCAAAACCCCAAAATCTCCCCCCAAAAACAAAAAAAACCCCAAACCAACCAAAAGAACCCCCAAAACCAACCAAACCAACCAAAAATCTTCCCCCAAAAACCAAAAAAAATCCCAAACCAAACCAACCAAAAGAACTCCCAAAACCAAGGAAATCAACCAAAAATCTGCCCCCAAAACCCCAAAATCTCCCCCAAAAAAACCCCTCCAAATCCCAAAGCCCCCCAAAAACCCAAAACCCCCAAATCTCCCCCCAAACCCCCCAAAAACCCCTCCAAATCCCAACCCCCCCCAAAACCCCCCAAAACCCAAAAATCTCTCCCCAAACCCCCAAAAACCCCTCCAAATCCCAACCCCCCCAAAAACCCCCCAAAACCCAAAAATCTCTCCCCAACACCCAAAAAACCCCCTCAAAACCCCCCAAAAAAACCCTCAAACCCCCCCCCCAAACCCAAAAATCTCCCCCCAAACCCCAAAAAACCCTCTCCAAATCCCAAACCCCCCAAACCCCAGCACACCACCAACCCCAGCCCTTCCTTCCCGAGGTATTTTTGGCAATTCCAAACCCCCCAAACTCACAATTTGCCTTCCCTCCATCTCCAGCTTCCTCTGGCCACTGAGGATCTTGTGGCCCACGGTTCCCTGCACGCAGTAGCCAGGCATGATCACCTGGGGACAGGACACCAGGAAAATCTGAACATTCCAGGGGCTTGGAATGTTTCAGGCAGGGAGAGCACAAATTTCACAGTTGGGTGTCACGGTGCCAAGAGGATTTGGTGGTTTGGAATTGCAGTTCCTTTGGGAAGAGCTGGGCTGCCATCTCAGGGTTTAGGAGTGACAGTGAGAGGAAATGTCACCCCCAAAAAATTTCAATTTCTCACCATGTTCTTTAAAAAAAATTCAATTTCTCGCCTTAGTCTTAAAAACAAATTCCATTTCTCATCATATTCTTATAAAGAAATTTGATTTCTCACCATATTCCTTAAAAAAGTTCAATTTCTCACCATATTTTTATAAAGAAATTCGATTTCTCACCATACTCTTATAAACAAATTCCATTTCTCACCATAGTCTTAAAACAAATTCCATTTCTCACCATATTCTTATAAAAACACTCAATTTCTGTTCATCTTCTTATAAAGAAATTCAAGTTCTCCATATTCTTATAAAAATCGATTTCTCATCATAGTCTTAAAACAAATTTCAATTTCTCACCATATTCTTATAATGAAACTCAATTTCTTGCCATATTCCTTTAAAAAAATTCATTTTCTCACCATATTCTTACAAAGAAATTCAGGTTCTCACCACATTCTTATTAAAAAAAATTAATTTCTCCGTGTATTTTTCTCATTCCCTGTCCCTGGGTTTGGGCAGGCAGGAAAAGCACAAATTTCACAGTTGGGTGTCACGGTGCCAAGAGGATTTGGTGGTTTGGAATTGCAGTTCCTTTGGGAAGAGCTGGGCTGCCATCTCAGGGTTTAGGAGTGACAGAGGAAATATCAGCCCTAAAAAATTTGATTTCTCAGCATATTATTATAAAGAAATTTCAAGTTCTCACCATAGTCTTAAAACAAATTCGATTTCTCACCACAGTCTTATAAAAAAAATTCAATTTTGTACCATATTTTTATAAAGAAATTTGAGTTCTCACCATATTCTTATGAAGAAACTTGATTTCTCACCATATTCTTATAAAAAAAATTTCAATTTCTCACCATATTCTTATAAAGAAATTTCAAATTTTCACCATATTCTTATGAAAAAATTCGATTTCTCACCCTATTTTTATCAAGGAATTCCATTTCTCACCCTATTTTTACCAAGGAATTCCATTTCTCACCCCATTTTCTATCAAGAAATCCAATTCCTCACCATGTTTTTCTCGTTCCCTGCCCATTTCCTGAAGATCTGCAGGGACTGGCCGGCGTGGAGCATCCCGGGGGTGGCAAACACCACCTGTGAGGGAACAGGGCACACAGCTCAGGGCAAAATTCCCTTTGTTCCCAAATTCCCGGGCAGATCCTGAGGCTGTGCAGAACACCACCTACAGGGGAACAGCACACACACATCATGGACAAAATTCCCTTTTTTTCCCAGATTCCCAATTCCCAAATTCCTGGGCACATCCTGGGGGTGGCAAACACCACCTACAAGGGAACAGGACACACATCAGGGACAAAATTCCCTTTTTTCCCAAATTCCCAATTCCCAAATTCCTGGGCACATCCCGGGGGTGGCACACACCACCTGCAGGGACACAAACAGGACACACATCAGGGCCAAAATTCCCTTTTTTTCCCAGATTCCCAGGCACATCCCAGGGGTGGCAAACACCACCTGTGAGGGAACAGCACACACACACATCATGGACAAAATTCCCTTTTTTTCCCAGATTCCCAGTTCCCAGATTCCTGGGCAGGTCCTGGGGCTGTGCCTCCTGGGCTGTCTGCTCATTGGGGTTCTTTTTTTCCTATTTGGGGTTTTTCTATTTGGGTTTTTTTTCCTATTTGGGTGGGTTTTTTTGTTTGTTTGTTTGTTTTTTCCCTATTTGGGTTTTTTCCTGTTTGCTTTTTTTCCCTATTTGGTTTTTTCCTATTTGGTTTTTTCCTATTTGATTCTTTTTCCTCTTTGGGTTTTTTCCTGGTTTGTTTTTTTTGTTTGTTTGTTTTTTGTTTTTTTTTTTCCTATTTGGTTTTTCCTATTTGTTTTTTTTTTTCCTGTTTGGAATTTCTTTGGGAATAAATGGACTCAAAGACCTCTGATTTCCTAGATGGAGGATGCTCAGGAATAAACAGAATTTCTTTGGGAATAAATGGAATTTCTTTGGAAATAAATGGAATGATTTGGGAATAAACGGAATAATTTGGGAATAAACACAATTTCTTAGGGAATAAACAGAACTCTTTGGGAATAAACTGAATTATTTGGGAATAACTGGAATTTCTTAGAGAACAAATGGAATTTCTTAGGGAATAAATGAAATTTCTTTGGGGATAACTGGAATTTCTTCGGGAATAAATGGACTCAAAGACCTCCCATTTCCTAGATGGAGGATGCTCAGGAATAAACAGAATTTCCTTGGGAATAAATGGAATTTCTTCTGGAATACATGGAGTTTCTTTGGGAAAAAATGGAATTTCTTTGGGAATAAATGGAATTTCTTTGGGAATAAATGGAATTTCTTTGGGAATAAATGGAATTCTTTGGGAATAAATGAAAATTATTTGGGAATAACTGGAATTTCTAAGAGAACAAATGGAATTTCTTAGGGAACAAATGAAATTTCTTTGGGAATAAACGGAATTTCTTTGGGAATAAACAGAATTATTTGGGAACAAATGAAATTTCTTTGGGAATAAACAGAATTCTTTGGTCACCAATGCCCTAAAAGCCCCCTTTCCCCACCATGGGCCCCGGGTTGTCTGCAAAGGCTCTGTCGAAGGCTTTGATGTGTTTGAACTCAAACATGTTCCTCTGCACAAAAGTCTTCCGGATTTTCTGGTTGGTCCAGGTGATGAAAAGTTTGTAATAATGGTTGGCTTTCTCTGTCAGCCCCGTGGAGAAATAAATTGGAGCTTTCAGGTTCATCCTTTCCCTGCAAAAACAACCCAAAACACCCCAAAATTAGTGACCTCTGAGGGGTAAAGGAAATGAAGCTGGGGAATGGCCCAAGGGGTTTTTTTGGGGATGTATTTCTCAATTTTTGGGGGTATTTCTTGATTTTTAGGAGGTATAAATTAAGATTTTATATCAATATTTAATCAGTATTTTAACAAATCCCCCTTCAGTTTTTAGGAGGTATAAATCAAGATTTTAAATCAGTATTTAATCAGTATTTTAACAAAGTCCCCTCAGTTTTTAGGAGGTATAAATCAATATTTTAAATCAATATTTAATCAGTATTTTAACAAAGTCCCCTCAATTTTTAGGAGGTATAAATTAAGATTTTGAATCAATATTCAATCAGTATTTTAACAAAGTCCCCCTCAGTTTTTAGGAGGTATAAATCAATATTTTAAATCAATATTTAATCGATATTTTAACAAAAAAGAAAAAAAAAACCCACTCAATTTTCAGGAGCTATAAATCAATTTTTAAATCCATAGTTAATAATTTAATATTTTAACAATGCTACACCCCCCGTGCAGGTTTTAGTGCCTTTCCCCTTCTCACTCCAGACAAATCTCTCTCATTTTCAGCTTTCAGCAGACAAAAAAGACCCCAAAAAAAGACCCCCAAACCTTTCAGGGCTGCACTCACCAGAAAGTTTCCAATAAAATACAAAGTTCCTGGGCACGTCCAAGGGCAAAAACTGGGATGAGAACCTGGAAAGAAAAATGGAATTCCGAGTGTGAGAAAGGCAAAGAGCATCAAATGATCTGTGATTGGAATTCCTCAAAAAAAAAAAAACCCAAATCCTCTGACTTCTTGAGGATTCCTAGGGAATTCCTTCAATTCCCAGGAATTTATCCTTTCAACCCCCAGGAATTTATCCTTTTAATCCCTGGGAATTTATCCTTTCATTCCCAGGAATTTATCCTTTCAATTCCAGGAATTTATCCTTTCATTCCCAGGAATTTATCCTTCCAATCCCCAGGAATTTATCCTTTATTCCCAGGAATTTATCCTTTCAATCCCCAGGAATTTATCCTTTACTCCCAGGAATTTATCCTTTCATTCACAGGAATTCATCCTTTCAATCCCCAGGAATTTATCCCATCACTCCCCAGGGGTTTATCCTTTTAAACCCCAGGAATTTATCCTTTATTCCCAGGAATTTATCCTTTCAACCCCCAAGAATTTATCCTTCCAGTCCCCAGGAATTTATCCTTTCAATCCCCAGGAATTTATCCTTTATTCCCAGGAATTTATCCTTCCAATCCCAGGAATTTATCCTTTCATTCCCAGGAATTTATCCTTTCATTCCCAGGAATTTATCCTTTCATTCCCAGGAATTTATCCTTCCAATCCCAGGAATTTATCCTTTATTCCCAGGAATTTATCCTTTATTCCCAGGAATTCATCCTTCATTCCCAGGAATTTATCCTTCCAGTCCCCAGGAATTAATCCTTTCATTCCCAGGAATTTATCCTTCCAATCCCCAGGAATTTATCCTTTATTCCCAGGAATTTATCCTTCCAATCCCCAGGAATTTATCCTTTATTCCCAGGAATTTATCCTTCATTCCCAGGAATTTATCCTTCATTCCCAGGAATTTATCCTTTCAATCCCAGGAATTTATCCTTCCAATCCCCAGGAATTTATCCTTCCAATCCCCAGGAATTTATCCTTTCATTCCCAGGAATTCATCCTTTATTCCCAGGAATTTATCCTTCCAATCCCAGGAATTTATCCTTTATTCCCAGGGATTTATCCTTTCATTCCCAGGAATTTATCCTTTATTCCCAGGAACTTATCCTTTCAACCCCCAGGAATTTATCCTTCATTCCCAGGAATTTATCCTTTCATTCCCAGGAATTCATCCTTTCATTCCCCAGCAATTCATCCTTTCATTCCCCAAGAATTCATCCTTTTTTCCCAGGAATTTATCCTTTCACTCCCCAGGAATTTATCCTTTCATTCCCAGGAATTCTGCAGTTTGCAATGAGAGGCACAGCCTTTCCTCCCCCCTCTCTCTCTCTCTCTCTCCAGAAGAGGATTTCCCCCACCCTGAGGGGGAATTTTTTCTCCTGGAGGGTTTGAAGTGAGGGTCTGGGGAGTAACAAATGCACCTTCCCTCCTCTCTCCACAGTCTCGTGGACCTTCTTGAGGAAGTCCCTCTCCCTGCAGCGTTTGGAGTCGCGGATGGTGGTGGCGTACGTGGACTCTGTGATCAGCAGGTCGGGGCGGCATTTGTCGATCCAGGCAGCTCTGGACACGAAATTCCAACCAAAATCCCAGCAAAAGAGGGAGAGTTCCCATCAAGACAGGCAGAGGTGTCATCAGAATAGTCAGAATTCCCATCAAATCCCACCAAAATCCCATCTATACAGTCGGAAATCCCATCAGAACTGTCCAAAATCCCATCAGAACTGTCCAAAATCCCATCAGAACTGTCCAAAATCCCATCAGAACTCCCCAAAATCCCATCAGAACTCCCCAAAATCCCATCAAAACTCCCCAAAATCCCATCAAAACTCCCCAAAATCCCATCAGAACTCCCCAAAATCCCATCAGAACTCCCCAAAATCCCATCAGAACTCCCCAAAATCCCACCAGAACTGTCCAACCTCCCACCAAATCCATCCAAAATCCCATCAAATCCATCCAAAATCCCATCAAAACTGTCCAAAATTCCATCAAAACTCCCCAAAATCCCATCAGAACAGTCCAAAATCCCATCAGAACAGTCCAAAATCCCACCAAAACTGTCCAAAATCCCATCAGAACTCCCCAAAATCCCATCAGAACTGTCAAAAATCCCATTAGAACAGTCCAAAATCCCCCAAATCCATCCAAAATCCCCCAAATCCATCGAATGGAAACCAACATTTACCCAGTCTGTTATCACACCAAAATATCCACTGCATTAACATATTAAAATATTCACTGCATTAACACATTAAAATATTACTGCATCAGCATATTAAAATATTCACTGCAATAAAATATTTCTCTGATTAGTGAAAATCCCTCCTGCATGCAGAGAAAGCACAAATAGGAGAGGTTTATGTTATTATAACACCTGAGTGTTGAAATGTGTGATTAATTATGTCTGAAAAAGTTAAAATATAATAATCTAAGAGATTAATCACCCCTTAAGAATGTAACAGTTCAATGTTTGAAATTTTTTTCAATAAAATTATCTATTTCAAACCTTGAAGTCCAACTTAGAAATATTTAAATTAGGAAAATCAAGAAAAAAATTAAATATTCTAAGAAATAATAATTCAATAATTAATCTAAATATTAATTTAATTTTTTAATTTCAGAAATACTTAATTTAAATTTTTTTTTAATTGAAAAAAAATATTGCAAGCATTGAAGTCCAACTACTGCCCAGCCCTAAAAAAAGAGATTAATGTGAATATTCAGCTGGCATTAAGGACTATCAAGGCAGGTTTAATGCAAATATCTTCACTCTCACAATTCAAAACTGCATTTCTATTTTCCAGCAGAGAAATAAATTCTCTCTTTCATTAAAATATTCCAGAGAATTCAAGTTGAAGACACCTCTACTATAAACAACACCTCTGCTGAAATCTTCCCCTCACAAATCCTCCCAAAAATGACCCCAAAAATCCTTTTTTTTTTTTTTTTTACTCACCCCAAATGCCTGTCTGGAGTCATGTTATAATCACCCTGAGAGAGGGGAAAAAGAAAAATAAAAACCAAAAAAAAAACCTCAGAGATTTGAGGTTTAAAAGAAAATAATTTTTTTTTTTACACACAAAAAAACCCAGAGATTTTTTTTTTTTTGAGCCATAAGAAAGATCTAGAAATATCTGAGGATGTTTTTAGATTAAAAAAAAAAAAAGGAAATAATTAGAATTTTGGGAGTTTTAGGATTATACTCACAGTGTACACCACGGACTCACAGCCAACCTTGATCTGGAACATGGCAGCTCCCAGCACGTGCCCTGCGTAGTAAGCTTTGATCTCCAGCTCCTCATCCACCTGCCCCCACAGCAAAAAAAATCATTCATTAAATATTTCCAATTAAATAGGGTTTTTTGGGGTTTTTTTTCTGCCTCAGCAATACTGGAAATCCCAATATTTCTAATTTAATTGAGGTTTTTTGGGGTTTTTTTCGGCCTCGGCAAAGTCGTTTTTCACTTAATCCAAATATTTCCAATTAAAATTAGACTTTTTGGTGGTTTTTTCCCCTCAGTAAAATCCTTTTTCACCTAATCCAAACATTTCCAATTAAAATTAGACTTTTTGGTGGTTTTCCCCTCAGCAAAATCCCCTTTTCAAATATTCAATATATATTTCAAATATATCCCCTTAATCCAAATATTTCCAATTTAATTGGGTTTTTTTAGGGTTTTTTTCTGCCTCAGCAAAGCTCCTTTTCACCTAATCCAAATATTTCCAATTAAAATTAGACTTTTTGGTGTTTTTTTTCCCCTCAGAAAAAGCCCCTTTTCACCTAATCCAAATATTTCCAATTTAATTGGGGATTTTTTGGTTTTTTTTTTTGTTTTGTTATTTTTTTGCCTCAGCAATATAGGAAATCCCAATATTTCCAATTAAAATCAGATTTTTTGTGGTTTTTCCCTCAACATTGCCCTTTTCACCTGCACAGTCTGGTGGAGGTACATGGCCACTTAATCCAAATATTTCCAATTTTATTGGGGATTTTTTTTGGCCTCAGCAATATAGGAAAATCCCAATATTTCCAATTAAAATCCGATTTTTTGTGTTTTTTTCCCTCAATATTGCCCTTTTCACCTGCACAGTCTGGTGGAGGTGCACGGCCACCACTTTCTTCATGCAGTCTTTGATCATCTGCGAGGTGAAGAAGTTGGTTTCCCCCTTTTTGTCCACGGTGATTTTCCTGTAGTCCTCCAGCAGGATGGGGCAGATGGCCTTGGTGGGGTGGCTCATGTAAATGGGGCCATCATAGCCCACCATCTCACTGAAATAGGGCAGGGCCCCGCAGTGGTCCAGGTGGAAATGGCTGCAAAAAAGTAAAAATAAACACCAAAATTCAGTTTTTGTGGATCTCAGAGTGGCTTTTTTTGGAGGTGTGCAGGATGCGGAAAAAGCAGCAAATGGGGCCCTACCATCTCACTGAAATAGGGCAGGGGCCTGCAGTGGTCAAGGTGGAAATGGCTGCAGAAAAATAAAAATAAAATATAAAACCTCAAAATTCAGTTTTTGGGGAGCCTAAAGGGTTCTTTTGAGGTGTGTAGGATGTGGAAAAAGCAGCAAATGGGGCCCGATCATCTCACTGAAATAGGGCAGGGCCCCGCAGTGGTCCAGGTGGAAATGGCTGCAAAAAAATAAAAATAAAAAATAAACCCTAAAATTCAGTTTTTGTGGATCCCAGAGGGGTTTTTTTTGGGTGGATCACAGGTTTTTTTTGAGGTGTGTAGGATGTGGAAAAACCAGCACATGAGACCCGACCATCTCACTGAAATAGGGCAGGGGCCTGCAGTGGTCCAGGTGGAAATGGCTGCAAAAAAGTAAAAATAAAATATAAAAGGCCAAAATTCAGTTTTTGTGGATCCCAGATGTGGTTTTTTTGAGGTATGTAGGATGTGGAAAAAGCAGCACATGAGACCCGACCATCTCACTGAAATAGGGCAGGGCCCCACAGTGATCCAGGTGGAAATGGCTGCAAAAAATTAAAATAAAACACCAAAATTCAGTTTTTGTGGATCTCAGAGGGGTTTTTTTTTGAGGTGTGTAGGATGTGGAAAAAGCAGCAAATGAGGCCTGAGCATCTCACTGAAATAGGGCAGGGCCCCGTAGTGGTCCAGGTGGAAATGGCTGCAAAAAATTAAAAATAAACACCAAAATTCAGTTTTTGTGGATCTCAGATGTGGTTTTTAATTTTTTGGGGCCCGACTATCTCACTGAAATAGGGCAGGGCCCCGCAGTGATCCAGGTGGAAATGGCTGCAAAAAATTAAAATAAAACACCAAAATTCAGTTTTTGTGGATCTCAGAGTGGCTTTTTTTGGAGGTGTGCAGGATGTGGAAAAAGCAGCACATGAGACCCGACCATCTCACTGAAATAGGGCAGGGCCCTGCAGTGGTCCAGGTGGAAATGGCTGCAAAAAAAATAAAATAAATTACCAAAATTCAGTTTTTGTGGATCCCAGATGTGGTTTTTCATTTTTTGGGGCCTGACCATCTCACTGAAATAGGGCAGGGCCCTGCAGTGGTCCAGGTGGAAATGGCTGCAAAAAAGTAAAAATAAAACCCAAAATTCAGTTTTTGTGGATCCCAGATGTGGTTTTTCATTTTTTGGGGCCCGACCATCTCACTGAAATAGGGCAGGGCCCCACAGTGGTCCAGGTGGAAATGGCTGCAGAAAAATAAAAATAAAATATAAAACCTCAAAATTCAGTTTTTGGGGAGCCTAAAGGGTTCTTTTGAGGTGTGCAGGATGTGGAAAAAGCAGCAAATGGGGTCCAACCATCTCACTGAAATAGGACAGGAGCCTGCAGTGGTCCAGGTGGAAACGGTTGCAGAAAATTAAAAATAAAATATAAAAGACCAAAATTCAGTTTGGGTGGATCCCAGAGGGTTTTTTTGGGTTTTTTTTTTTGAGCTCTGTAGGATGTGGAAAATGCAGCTGAAATCTGAGGGATGGGATTGGGGAGTTTTTGGGATGGAACAAAAAGGATTGTATAAAATTCCATTTGGGTGGATCCCAGATATTTTTTTGAGGTCTGTAGGATGTGGAAAAAGCAGCTGGAATCTGAGGGATGGGGTTTTGGAGTTCCTGGGATGGCACAAAAAGGGCTGGGACAGGGAAAGGGCCTCACCTGATGATGACACAGTCCAGGAAATCCGTCAGCCTCCCGTTCTGGGTGATGTAGGAGAAGTCAGGGAAACGCCTCTGCAGCCGTGGGGAGACAGGGAATGCATCAGGAATCCATCAGCGACCCAAAAATCCAGGGAAAGAAGAGTCTGAAACTGGGAATGTGCTGTGTCCTCCCCAGGAAACACCAGCACCAGTGATCCAAGAAAAAATCATGGAAAGAAAGGCCTGGAACTCTGAGAATGTGCTGTGTCCTCCCCAAGAAACACCAGCATCAGTGATCCAAGAAATCCAGGGAAAGAAGGGCCTAGGAATGTGCTGTGTCCTCCCAGGAAACATCAGCATCAGACCCAAAAAATCCATGGAAAGAAGGGCCTGGAACTCTGGGAATGTGCTGAGCTCTCTCCAGGAAACACCAGCATCAGACCCAAAAAATCCAGGGAAAGAAGGGCCTGGGAATGTGCTGTGTCCTCCCCAGGAAACACCAGTGATCCAAAAAAATCTGGGGAAAGAAGAGTCTGAAACTGGGAATGTGCTGAGCCCTCTCCAGAAAATACCAACATCACTGATCCAAGAAAAAATCATGGAAAGAAGGGCCTGGGACTCTGGGAATGTGCTGAGCTCTCTGCAGGAAACATCAGCACCAGTGATCCAAAAAATCCATGGAGGGCCTGGAACTCTGAGCTCTCTCCAGGCAGCACCAGCATCAGTGACCCAAAAAATCCATGGAAAGAAGGACTTGGGACACTGGGAATGTGCTGAGCCCTCCCCAGAAAATACCAACATAAGTGATAAAAAAAAAAAAAAAAAATCATGGAAGGAAAGGCCTGGAACTCTGGGAATGTGCTGAGCCCTCTGCAGGCAGCACCACAATCATTGATCCAAAAAAAAAATCATGGAAAGAAGGGCTTGGGACTCTGGGAATGTGCTGAGCCCTCTCCAGGAAACACCAGCACCAGTGATCCAAGAAATCCAGGGAAAGAAGGGCCTGGGACTCTGGGAATGTGCTGAGCTCTCTGCAGCAGCTTTGGTGTGCAGGGAGAGGCAGAAAGGAGGGGACAGACAGAGAAGTGACCCCTTCACAAATCAATTAATACCTTATATTTATCACAAATCAATTGTTTTCTCTTCCAAGCCCAAGAGGTGCTGAGCACAGCCTGGCCCTGAGGCACAAAGCCCCAAAAGCTTTTCCTGTCACAGCCTTTTTGCTGCTGGAATTAAACCCTCCAGAATTCTTTGTGCCATTTTTCCTTCCCTGCTGTGGCAGGAAAACCAAAATCAGGAGTTTCCTTTTCTCTCTCTCTCTCTCTCTCTGCCTGGAGCATCAGGATCCCACATGGAATGACGTGGGAAAGCTCAGGACAAGATTCCAGCTCTCAGGAAATCCAGAGTCTAAACTCACCTGGGATGGAGCATCTGCAGCTGCATTAATTCAATACTTTTTTCAAAATTAATTCAATTTTTTTTGCCAAAAAACCCACCAGGGAAAGGAAAGGAAGGCTGGATGTGACATTTAATTTTCCCAGAATCCACCAGAGGCAAGGAAAGGAGAGCAGGATTCCATCTCATGGAATATTCCAGGGGAAAGGATATTTTGGGAGATTCCTGAGAGGGAAAGAGCAGCTCTGCCAGAGCCCAGACAGACAAGAAGAGCCCAGAAATGCTCCCAAAAATCCCCTAAAATGCCCCCAAATCCTGTGGGACAGCAGGGGAGGGCTGCAGGTGGCCCAGGGGACACTCACGTCATCGTTGTAGCCCATGTGCATCCCACAGTCCAGCATCACGTTCTTGCCAGCGATGGACACCAGGATGCAGCTCCTGCCCACGTCCTGCCCGGCCCCTGGACGTGGAAAAACAGCAGGGAAAGGGCAGTGAAACAGCAGGAAAAGAGGAGTGAAAGAGCAGGAAAAGAGCAGGAAAAGGGCAGTGAAACAGGAAAAGAGCAGGAAAAGAGCAGGAAAAGGGCAGTGAAACAGCAGGAAAAGAGCAGGAAAAGGGCAGTGAAACAGCAGGAAAAGAGATGTGAAATAGCAGGAAAAGAGGAGTGAAACAGCAGGGAAAGAGCAGGAAAACACCAGGAAAAGGGCAGGGAAAGGGCAGTGAAACATCAGGAAAAGAGCAGGAAAACATCAGGAAAAGAGCAGTGAAACACCAGGAAAACGCCAGGAAAAGAGCAGTGAAACAGCCAGAAAAGAGCAGGAAAAGGGCAGTGAAACAGCAAATAAACCACCACCCAAACACCAATCAAACCCCTGTAAACCACCACCAAAACACCTCTGGGAAAAGCTGCAGTTCTTTCTAAAGCAAAGCAGGTGAAGGTCTGCACAAACTTCCTGCAATTGCAGTTCCAAGGAGGAGAAAAAGATCCTTTACCCGGCAAAAGGAAATCCTTTCTCAAGCCGTTCTGCCCTCGTTAAGCTTCATTAAATTAAATAATTAACCGTGAGGATAAAGCAGTTTTCCTGCTTATCCTCTGCCCTACAGAACCCATAAAAAAAAAGATTAAACACAGAGAAATATTTCTTTCCTGCAGCTCTATCACAGCGCCTTCACCAGAATTAACTCATTAACCCTGATTAATTATTTCATCTAAACAGTTATATCTGTCGCAGGGAAAAAAACCAAGGGAGGGCAGAGAGCTGCTGACAGGAACCAGCAATATCACCCTAAAGTCCAAATCCCGCAGGTTTTTGGTTGTATTTCAAGGCGATTTTAGGCCGGGCTTACCCAAGGGAGTGACTTTGATCTCGGGCATTTTTAACCCACTCCAGGTCCCAAACCCGCACAGAAAATTACTGCAGCAGCAGATCCGTCAGGGCCACGAAAAGAGAAGATTTCGCTGCTTTTCCAAGCGCCATCCCAAAAGTTTTCCAGGATCCGACCGAAGACTCGAGCAGAGGCCAAACTCTTCTCCTGAGACGAGACACAAAACACGGGTGAGGCGATAAAACAACAACCTGTGGGGAAACCGACCCTGTTCGGCTTCGATACCCACCCCCACCGCTGAGAGGCGGGAGAAAACATGTAGAAACACATAAAAACAGACCAATAAAAGCACAAAACCACAGAAAAAATCGCATTAAAACACCCCAAAGCGTTAATAACTCACGCAGGCCGCGCGCAGCTCCCGGCGCCGCCTCAGCGCATGCGCCGCCCGGCCACGCCCCGCCCCTCGCGCACGCCGCTCGCCAAGCTGATTGGTCCGCGCGGCGCGGCGGGTGACGGACGCGGCTCTGATTGGTCGAGCGGGCGGTGCGCGCTGAGGAAGGAGGAGGAGGCGGCGCCGCGGAGCGATGGCGGCGGCCGCGGGCGCCTTCAGCCTGAGGGAGGTGCTGGACGCTTTCCGCAGGTGCGTGACGGAGCAGCGAGAGGTGCTGCTGGAGCCTTACCTGAGCGGCTGGAGGGGGCTCATCCGGTGAGTGGCCGGCTGTTTCCCTCGGAGAGGGGCTGTGGGCAGCAGGGTGGAGGGACAGGACGCTGACAGAGGGGATGTTCGGAAGAAATCGCTTTCACTTTGTGAGGGAGATCTTCCACAGCAGAGCTTTGGCCCACATCCGATGACATTCTCCCTGGTATATTCTAAAGGGTTTAGGGCATTTTCCCCGGTTAAACCCATTTAAAGGAGCTGTGGCCCTTTCCAGCACTGCAGCTGATAGGAGAGATGGAGAAAATGATTTACAAGAGCCTGGCGTGGCACGACAAGGGAGAATGGATTCACACGGACAGAGAGCGAGTTTAGGTTGGAAATTGAGAAGGAATTGTTCCCTGCCAGGGTGGGGATGGGCTGGATTTTGGATTTCCCAAAGAAACCGTGGCTGATCCATCCCTGGAATTGTCCCAGGCCTGGCTGGAGGACCTTGGGGACAGTGGGAGATGTCCCTGCCGTGGCAGGGGTGGCTCTGGATGGGATTTGGGGTCCCTTTGAACACAGGACACTCTGTGAGCTGTGGTATTTTTGGGATACCTCCCAGACGTACCTGGCCACGGGGAGATTCCTGGAGTTGGGGTCCATTTTTGAAGGGATTTTGGAAGGAGGATTTTTTTTGGGGGGGAATTGCCAAATCCTCTTTGTGCGCAGTTAGGGGCTGGAGGTGCAGGGGTGAGACCTGTGACCTCGGAGTTGCCTTTGTCACATGAAAACGGAGCCGCATTTCACGGGCTCAGCCCCGGGGAGGCACCAAGGCAGCCGGGAGTTATTTCTGCGCCCTTTGAGTGGTTTCCATCCCCTTTCGGAGGCAGGTTCGGGCTCTGGGCTGATGCAGGAGTGGGAATTCCGAGCAGGAGTCAGTAGATGGTGCTGCTGGCACGGCCAAGGGTGACCCGAGCCATGTGTCACCTTGTCCCCGTGTGACAGCGCTGAAATCCCCGCCGGCATTTCGGGAGCGCTCCGATGTGCCCTCCGAGGGGCTGCGCTGCATTTCCCATCCCTGGGATTGTCCCTGGACACCCTCGGGGACAGTGCCAGGTGTCCCTGCCATGGCAGGGGTGGCTCTGGATGGGATTTGGGGTCCCCTTTCCACACGGGACGTTCTGTGGTTCTGAATTCCTGGGGCTTTGCGAGGCTTCCCCCGTGAGGGTCAGAGCTGTGAGCTTTAAATGTCCGTGTTAAATCTGCATGGCCAAGGGCCGCTGAGCTGCAGCTGCTGCTCCTGGCCGGGCTCTGAGGGGGCAGCAGGATCCTCTCCTGGCCCAGCTGGAGCCTTTCCTGCCGGGGGGCTCTCTGCTCACCCCTCGGGGGCTCCTGGGCTTCTCTGCTCACCCCTCAGGTGATTTTGGGGTTCTCTTCTCACCCCTCAGATGGGTTTTGGGGTTCTCTTCTCACCCCTCGGGTGATTTTTTGGTTCTCTTCTCATCCCTTGGGTGTTTTCGGACTTCTTATCCCTCAGGTGGGTTTTGGGCTTCTCTTTTCATCCTTGGGGTGGATTTTGATTCCACTTCACCCCTCAGGTGGTTTTGGGGTTCTCTTTTCACCCCTGACCTGATTCTGGGTTGATTTTTCGCCCTTGAGGTCTTTTTTGGGGTTCTCTTTTTGCCCTTGGGGTGGCTTTTGGGTTCTCTTCACCCCTCAGATGTTTATTTGGGTTCTCTTCCTCCCCAAGCTGATTTTTGGATTCTCTTCCCCCCCAGGCTGGTTTTTGGGTTCTCTTCACCCCTCAGATGTTTATTTGGGTTCTCTTTTCCCTCTAAGCTGTTTTTTTGGGTTCTCTTCACCCCCAAACCGTTTTTTTGGGTTCCCTTCACCCCCTCAAATATTTTTTTTCAGCCTCTCCCCCCTCCTCCAGCACCTGACCCTCTCCCCTATAACCCACCCCTTCCCCTCTCAGCTTCCTGCAGAGCTTGGGCACCGTCTTCTCCTTCATCTCCAAGGACGCCGTGGCCAAGGTGACGCTGCTGGAGAGCCACCGGCAGCGGCACAACTTCGTGTCCCTTCAGTCCATGGTGGAGCAGGAGCTGGCGGCGGGGCCGGCGGCGCTGCGGGCGCGGCAGGACTCGGGCTGCAGGACGCTGCTGCGGCTGCACCGCGCCCTGCGCTGGCTGCAGCTCTTCCTGGAGGGCCTTCGCTCCGGGGAGCCGCGCACCTCCGTGCTCTGCACCGACGCCTACAACGCCTCGCTGGCACCACACCACCCTTGGGTGGTCAGGAAAGCAGCCACGGTGGCCTTCTGCGCCCTGCCCTCGCGGGAGGCTTTCCTGGAGATCATGAACGTGGGCCCGGCCGAGGAGGCGGTGGCCGTGCTGGGAGAGGCCATCCCCTACATCGGGGATGTTTATGGCATCACCCAGGAGCTCCTCGAGAGGCACAAGCTGCTTGATCTGCCTTGACAGAGGGGACAGGGGATTAAAGTGGTGTTTGGGGGGTGAAAAATGATGTTTTGGGGGTGAAAAGGGTATTTTTTTTTTTTGGGAAAAAGTGGCATTTTTTTGGGAAAAAGTGGTATTTTAGGGGTGAAAAAAATGGCATTTTGGGGGTGAAAAATATGGCATTTGGGGGGTTAAAATCGCATTTTCGAGTGAAAAATACGGCATTTTTGGGGTGGAAAAAATGGCGTTTTCAGGGTGAAAATGGCATTTTGGGGCTGAAAACCACGGCATTTCAGGGGTACAAACCATGGTATTTTAGGGGTGCAAACCATGGCATTTTAGGGGTGCAAACCATGGCATTTTTAGGGTGAAAAATGATATTTTGGGCCTCAAAAATGTATTCATTGGGGGAAAAGTTGGTATTTGGGGGTGAAAATGGGGGCTTGGGGGTGAAAATGGTATTTTTGGGGTAAAAAAAGTGACATTATGGGGGGGTAAAAAAGTGGCATTTTAGGAGGGGGAGATGGTATTTTGGGGAGGAAAAAAATGGCATTTTGGGAGTTAAAACAATGGCACTTTGGGGGTGAAAAAAATGGCATTTTCAGGGTGAAAATCCGATTTTGCTTGAAGCACAACTTCCCCCTCCCTTGGGTTCTGTGGCCGTGGTTATTTCCACTTTTCCTTTCCAGCCTGGAGCTGAGGAATTGGCCAAATGATTCCCTTTCTACACGTGGAGCAGTTTTATTTTTTTAATATTTATCTCTATATCTGTCAGTTTGTGTGTGTAGGAAAAAAAAAACACCTCAAAATTCCACGTCAGGACGAGCTGCTAAGGGAGTTTTGGGGTTATTTTGGGGGGGTTTTTTGTTGTTGTTTTTTCTTTTTGGGGTTTTTTGGGGGGTTTTGTTTTGCTTTTGGGGGTTTGGAGGGGGGGTTTTGCTTTGGTTTTTGGGTTTTGTTTTGTTTTGTTTTTTGGGGGATTTTTTTGTTTTGTATTTTGGGGTTTGTTTTTTTTTTCCTTGTTTTTTTGGGTTTTTTGGGTGGGTTTTGGGAGGGGTTTTTTTTTTCATTTTTTGTGATTTTTGTGAGGGTTTTTTTTTTTCTATTTATTTTATTTTATTTTATTGGGTTTTGGTTTTTGAGTGTTTGTTTGTTTTTGTGGTGGTGGTTGTTTTTTTTTTGTTTGTTTGTTTTGGGGTTTTTTGTTTGTTTGTTTGTTTGTTTTTTGTTTGGTTTTTTTTTGTTCCCAGAAATATTTTTCTTTTCAAGCCAAACTTCATCAACTTCTCTCCATTTCCAACAAGACTTTTGGCCTCATGTCACAGCACAAATTTAAACACATTTAGACCCCCTGGGAGCTCCCCTGGCCACTTTAATTCATAAAAAAACAAACCAAAACCAACCCGGGGGTTTCACCTGGCGAATTTTAATCCTTAAAAGATTAATTAAAATTAATTAAAATTAATTCCGAGGAAGCTCCTTTCCCTGTCACAACCACCTCACTGTGGGGTCCCAGCAGCTGAAGGAAATGGGGGGGTGGGTGTAAATAAATATTAAAATCAAATAAAAATATTCCTGGCGCAGGGATCCACCCAGCAGCACTTTCCTCACGTCCCTGCCCCTTTAAAGCCACCGTTTTTGCACTTGGGGATGTGCAGAAGATTTGAATTTCTGCTGCACAATCCCCTTTATCCAGCCCAGCCTGGAGCTCTTTGCCTCTCACTTTAGATCCTGTTTTAATTTTATTTTGTTACTTTAATGAATGTATCCAACGCCTACAAAAAAAAAGGATTTTTCTGCCTTTCTGAGGAAGGGAAATCCACATTTGTACTGTAAATAAAGAAATCACTGCTCTGTCAGGCTCCTGCCTTTACTCAAACCACTGGGAGAGCCAAAGGATGGTCAGAAATGGGATTTATTGAGGGGGTTTTTTGGGAAAAGCACTGCAGGTTGTAGTGTAGGGTGTATTTTATCCCCACCTCCATGAGCTGATGGATCCAATCGTTGGAGAAGTGTTTTCCCAAACCTCCTCCCACCCTCTGGGTGCCCTGTGTTCATGGCCCATCAATGCCTGGTGCAGGACTCACAGGTAACTCCCTCAGAGGTATCTCTCTTTAATGGGCCATCAAGGACCTAATGCATGACTCATCATCCCACTGGGAGATGCCCCGCCCAGGGGGAGGAGCCAAACATTCTCACCTGGATATAAACTGGAATTTGGGACAGCACAAGGGATTCCCAGAGGACCAGAGCTTCCAGACCTTTCTACGGGATCATTGCTTCAGGAAGACACCTCACCTGGACTGCTTCCACCACCCTGCTCAGGTTGTATCCTGACTCTGTCAGTGCTTTTTGTATTATTTCATTTAGTTTATTTTACATTTTTCCCCCCTTTTCTCCTCATTCAATTGTATTTCTGACTTGGAGCCCCTCACTCCTTTCACTTCCAAACCACAGGATATTTTTGGCGCCCAACGTGAGGCACGAGGCACTGAGAAAACTCAGACTTAAAATTATTTTTAACTTTTTTTAATTAAAATTATTTTTAATCATTATTAATTGAAGAAGGCACCTGTTCTCTGTGCTGCCCAACATGCTCACCTGTGTCTTACACCTGTCTCTTTATATTTTTCCACACTGTCTGCCTGTCTTAATACTCCTGCATGGACCAGGGTATGGTACTAAAATTGCTTTATTGGTCTGTTGTGTCCATTGCTTGATCAACTTGATTAATTAATGAATTAATAAAATGGATTAACCTTGATAAGGCAATGAAGACCACTCAGAATATACACCCAGTTTTGTGTTCCTGTTCCAGGTGAGGATGCCACATCTGGGGCCTCAACACAGGGTCACTCCAGGGATCCCACAGGTTGATTTGTGTCTTTTTTTTGGCCTCCTGGAACTGTGAAAACTTCAGAAAATCATTTGTTACCTCCCAGAGACTGGACTAAAAGCCCATTCAATTACGTGAACAAGGTGGGTTTTTTGAGGAGTGGTTTCTGTGGGGTCACACTTGAGGCTGGGACAGGATTGCCAGGGTCACCTGCTCTGGAAAAAGTTCTTTTTTTTTTTTCCTGGGAAAAAGTCTGATTTATTTCCCTGAAGATCAGAAAATGTCACGTGTTCAGGGAATGAAAAGCCTTTAAATTAAATCAAAAAATATCAATCTAACCACATGACACCTCACCAACCTTAATTAACTTAAAAAATTAATTAAATTGTGACCCGGGAATGGCCTCTCCAGGCAAATTCCTGCTGTGCCCTGAGGAAAATTTGGTTATTTCCCTGATGGGGCGACCTGGGATTTAAAAACTAAATGGATAAAAAATGGGGTTTTGTGGGAGTCTTTCGGCAGGATCCGAGTTTGGGATCACCCAAATTTCCCCCATGAATTTGTGAATCGCTCCGAGCAGAATCCTCTGGGGAGAACAGGAAATTGGGATGGTTTGGACCCAAGAGAATTATTTGATTATTGCCCAGTAAAATCAATTTAATGCATTTTGTTAAACAAATTCCTCCCCGTTACTTCAGTCCCAGGAAGAGCTGAGCTGGAATTCCCTCCTCCTTTTCCCAGATTTTTGCCCAAAATGCAGCTCCCAGGCCTTTGGCTGTACCTGAATTTCCTGTTCCTTTTCCCAGAATTTTGAATTCCCTGTTCCTTTTCCCAGATTTTTGCCCAAAATGCAGCTCCCAGGCCTTTGACTGTGCCTGAATTCCCTGTTCCTTTTCCCAGAATTTTGAATTCCCTGTTCCTTTTCCCAGAATTCTGAATTCCCTGTTCCTTTTCCCAGAATTCTGAATTCCCTGCTCCCTTTCCTTTTTCCATTTTTTTTCCCCAAAAAAATTCTGGGTTTATTTTCCCAGTGCTTTGACTTCCTGAATTCCCTGCTGCTCCCTTTCCTTTTCCCAGATTTTTGAGTTCCCTGCTCCCTTTCCTTTTCCCAGATTTTTCCCAGATTTTTTTCCCCCCAAATGCAGCTCCCTGGGCTTTGTGCCTGAATTCCCTTTCCCCCGTGAATTTGTGAATCGCTCCGAGCAGAATCCTCTGGGGAGAAAAGGAAATTGGGATGGTTTGGACCCAAGAGAATTATTTGATTATTGCCCAGTAAAATCAATTTAATGCATTTTGTTAAACAAATTCCTCCCCATTGCTTCAGTCCCTTCGAGTTCTATTTAAAGAGATTTCCCAGGAACAGCTGAGCCGGAATTCCCTGTTGCTTTTCCCAGAATTTTGAATTCCCTGCTGCTCTTTTTTTCCTTTTCCCAGATTTTCCCCATATTTTTTCCCCCAAAATGCAGCTCCCAGGGCTTTGATTGTGCCTGAATTCCCTGTTCCTTTTCCCAGATTTCTGAATTCCCCACTCCCTTTCCTTTTCCCAGATTTTTTCCCCAGGTATTTTTTCCCTGGGCTTTGACTGTGCCTGAATTCCCTGCTCCTTTTCCCCATATTTCCCCCATATTTCCCCCATCTTTTCTCCAGATTTTCTCCAGATTTCCCCCAGATTTTTTCCCCAGATTTTCCCCATATTTATTTTTCCCATATTTATTTTCCCCATATTTTTCCCATATTTATATTTCCCATATCTTTGCCATATCTTTCCCATATTTCCCCCCATATTTCCCCCATATCTTCCCCATATCTTCCCCATATTTTCCCCATATCTTCCCTATATCTTTCCCATATTTTCCCCCATATTTCCCCCATATTTCCCCCATATCTTCCCCATATCTTCCCTATATCTTTCCTATATCTTTCCCATATTTTCCCCCACATTTCCCCCACATTTCCCCCACATTTCCCCCACATTTTCCCCATATCTTCCCTATATCTTTCCCATATTTCCCCCATATTTCCCCCCATATCTTCCCCATATCTTTCCCCCACATCTCCCCCATATTTTTCCCATATTTCCCCCATATCTTTCCCATATCTTTCCCATATCTTTCCCATATCTTTCCCATATCTTTCCCATATTTCCCCCATATCTCCCTCATATTTTCCCCATATTCCCCCCACATTTCCCCCACATTTCCCCCCCGTTTCCCCCCGGTTTCTCTCCCCCCGGGATGCTTTTCCCGTGGCTGTGGCTGCTCCCGGGCCGCGCTGTCCCTGCGGGCGGCGGCTGCGTGTCGGCGCTGCTCCGCCGGGCCGGGGACTTCATCCTGGGCGGCCTCTTCCCCTTCGGCCAGGACACGGTGAACCTGACGGGCCGCGCCCAGCCCACGCTGCTGCTGTGCGACAGGTGCGGCCCCAGCGGAGAGGGGAACGGGGGAAATGGGGGAGAAATGGGGGGGAAATGGGTGGAGAAATAGAGGAAAAATGGGGGGGGATAGAGAAAAAATGGGGGGGAATAGAGGAAAAAATGGGGGGGGAAAGGGAGGAAAATGGGGGGGAATAGAGGAAAAAATGGGGGGGAAAGGGAGGAGAAATGGGGGGGGAATAGAGGAAAAAATGGGGGGGAAGGGAGGAAAAATGGGGGGGGAAATAGAGAAAATGGAGGGGAAAATAGAGAAGAAATGGAGGGGGAAAGGGAGGAAAAATGGGGGGGGAATAGAGGAAATGGAGGGGGGAAATAGAGAAGAAATGGAGGGGGAAAGGGAGGAAAATGGGGGAATAGAGAAAAAATGGGGGGGGAAGGGAGGAAAAGTGGGGGGAAGGGAGAAAAAATGGGGGAGAAATAGAGAAAAAATGGAGGGGAAAGGGAGAAAAAATGGAGGGGGAATAGAGAAAAAATGGGGGGGAAAGGGAGGAAAAATGGGGGGGAAAGGGAGAAAAAATGGGGGGAATAGAGGAAAAATAGGGGGAAGGGAGAAAAAATGTGGGGGAAATAGAGAAAAATATGGAGGGAAAATAGAGAAAAAATGGGGGGGGATAGAGGAAAAAATGGGGGGAAAATAGAGATGGGACAGAGAAGAGTTTGAGGGGTGGGGCGTCAACTGGCGCCAAAATGGAAATGGTTTTGTGTCAAAGTTTAGCTCCATCTTGAAAAAACTTTTAGCAGCTTTTGGCCTCCTTAAGGCTTGAATCAAACACTTAAATTTAGGTTTAATTTTTGGAGATCAATCACAATCTGCTGAATTAGCACAGAGGGGAAAACACCAGGAAAAATCCCACATTTCAATCAGTCTCCTGAATTAGCACTTTGGGAATCTTTGGCTTCATGGGTGAAGGACACAAAGCCTTGACCCTCACAGCTAAAGTGGTCTTTACCTCTGACTTGTTGCTTTTTTCATCTTCTTTTTCTGCTAGAGTTGGGATTAAATGCACGAGATGGTGTTTTGTGTTCAGACTCAGATATTTATTAATTACCTAGAGTACAGTCTAACTAACTATGATCTCTACAGCACTCCAGGTAACAAAGAGAAAAATGGCCCTTGTCTCTCTCTCTATGAGGCCTTTTAAGCACAAATTGTCCAATTAAGAAATGACATCTAAATTATTTTTACTTTTAACCCAATAACCAGCCACCTGTGGCCCACGATGGGGATTTTTCTACCCAATTAGAAACCCCCACCCAGAGCCATGGAGAAAGAGGTGAAAAAGAAGGACTCAGCCTCTGCCCTAAATCCTCCATCTTGCTTTATATATATTACTATATTCTAAAATTTTAAACTCTGAGTTTTCCACCCTGTGATACCTCACACTTCTGTTTAACTCCACACCCACAATCCCAGGGCTGTCACTCCATTTTTGGGAGCCTTTTCCATGGCTCAGGTATTGCAGTGTTTGCTTGGGGGTGTCGGCACAGAAAATCTAAAATTCTCAGGGTTCCAGCACTGTTCCTTCCCCTGGGAAGCTCCAGGGATGTTTTTGCTGGCAGAAAAGACCAATTAAATTGAAAAAGTGCTCACAGCTCAGAGCAAAAACACTCACAAGTGAGTCCAGAGGTGCTCTGCTGAGTGGCAGGAATGTCCTGCTCGGCCACAAGGACAGGGCAAGAATTTGCCAGAATGCCAAAGAAGGAGGTGCCACTGCTGGTGTGACTGCTGGTGTCACTGCTGGTGTCACTGCTGGTGCCATTGCTGGTGCCACTGCTGGTGCCACTGCTGGTGCCACTGCTGGTGTCACTGCTGGTGTCACTGCCAGGCTGTGCCACTGCTGGTGCCATTGCTGGTGTCACTGCTGGTGCCACTGCTGGTGCCACTGCGGTGCCACTGCGGTGCCACTGCTGGTGCCACTGCTGGTGCCACTGCTGGTGCCACTGCTGGTGTCACTGCTGGTGTCACTGCGGTGCCACTGCTGGTGCCACTGCTGGTACCACTGCTGGTGTCACTGCGGTGCCACTGCTGGTGCCACTGCTGGTACCACTGCTGGTGTCACTGCGGTGCCACTGCTGGTGCCACTGCTGGTGCCACTGCGGGTGCCACTGCGGGTGTCACTGCGGTGCCACTGCTGGTGCCACTGCTGGTGCCACTGCTGGTGCCACTGCTGGTGCCACTGCGGGTGTCACTGCTGGTGCCACTGCCAGGCTGTGCCACCGCTGGTGCCACCGCTGGTGTCACCGCTGGTGTCACTGCGGTGTCACTGCTGGTGTCACTGCTGGTGTCACTGCTGGTGTCACTGCGGTGCCACTGTTGGTGTCACTCTGTCCCCTGTGCCCTCAGGCTGTTCACGGACGGGCTGATCTGGGCTCTGGCCATGAGGTTTGCCATCGACCAGATCAACAACTCCAGCTCTCTGCTGCCGGGCATCACGTTGGGCTACGACATGTACGACACGTGCTTCGAGCCCCTGGTGGCCCTGCAGCCCAGCCTGCTGTTCCTGACCCGCCAGGGCACCACGGGCATCGGCGTGCTCTGCAACTACACCGAGTACCAGCCCCGTGTCACCGCCGTCATCGGGCCACACCAGTCCGACCTCTGCCTGGTCACCGCCAAGCTCTTCAGCTCCTTCCTCATCCCGCAGGTAAAACCTCTCTGGGGAAACGGGAATTATCTTTTTAGGGTCAGGTAATAATGACACAACCTTCTGAATTGATGCTGGAGATGAATATCAAACATCAGTTTGGTATTTGATCCCTCCTCAGTGTATCACTGCCAGGCTCTTCAGCTCCTTCCTCATCTCGCAGGTAAAATCTCTCTGGGGAAACAGGAATTCTCACTTTTAGGCTCAGGGAATGAAACAACCTCCAGGATTGATGTTTGATATGGACATTGAATATCAGTTTGATATTTGTGTGTCCCTCAGTGTGTCCCAGCAGTCTGGTCACAGCCAGGCTCTTCAGCTCCTTCCTCATCCCGCAGGTAAAACCTCTCTGGGGAAACAGGAATTCTCACTTTTAGGGTCAGGTAACGAAACAACCTCCAGAACTGCCATCTGAACAGGAATATCAGACATCAGCTCACACCATCCCCCGTGTGTCACCCTGTAGCTGAGACTGGTGCCTGACCAGAGCCCCTGGAGGCCGTGCCTCCCAGCAGAGCCATTGTGTTGGTGAGAAATGCCACCACGGTGCCGTCCCCTCTGCTCCGCCCGCAGGTCAGCTACGGGGCCAGCAGCGAGACCCTGAGCAACACGGAGCTCTACCCGTCCTTCTACCGCACCGTGCCCAGCGACAAGAACCTGGCCGAGGCCCTGGTGCTGCTGCTGCACCAGTTTGGCTGGAACTGGGTGGCCACGGTGGGCAGCGATGACGAGTACGGCCGGGGGGCGCAGGCTCTGTTCCTGAGCATGGCTGGCACCAACAACATCTGCATCGCCTTTGAGGGGCTCGTCCCCAGCGGCCTGGCCGAGCCCGGCGCCAGGAAGCAGCTGGAGGACACGGTGAGGGCCATCAACAGCACCAAGGTCAACGTGGTGGTGCTGTTTGCCTACAGCCTGCCAGCCCAGGCCCTGCTGGAGCACAGCATCAGGATGGGGCTGGGCAAGAAGGTCTGGGTGGGCACCGAGCCCTGGGTGCTGTCGGACATCCCCGCCTCCATCCCCAACGTGCAGAGCATTGGGACAGTGCTGGGCTTCGTCATGAGGACGGGGACGGTCCCCGGCTTCCAGGAGTACGTGGCTGAGCTCTTCAGCTCTGTCACACAGGAGGAGTTCTGCAGGAAGTCCAAGGAGATGAGCCGCTCGATGAACGCCGAGGTGCTGGACACGCAGTGCCAGCAGTGTGACCACGTCACCCTCGGGGACATCTGGGCCATGCTCGGTGTCACCACGGTGCAGCCGGTGCACGTGGCCGTGTACAGCGTGGCCCAGGCCCTGCACAGAGCCCTGGGCTGCACCACCAAAAGCTGCCCCAAAACAGCCATCAGGTCCTGGCAGGTGAGGAAAGATCTGGGGGGCGAAGGGCTGGGGGTTGTCACATCACAGCCAGGTTGTCACAATCTCGGCCCACCCAAGGGACAGCTGATTTTGGCTTGGAGAATTGTCACACAATCTCAGCCCACCCAAGGGACAGCTGATTTTGGCTTGGAGAATTGTCACACAATCTCGGCCCACCCAAAGGACAGCTGATTTTGGCTTGGAGAATTGTCACACAGTCTCAGCCCACCCAAGGCACAGCTGATTTTGGCTTGGAGAATTGTCACAATCTCAGCCCACCCAAGGGACAGCCGATTTTGCCTTGCAGAATTATCATCCTCCAAACAAGAACAACTGCACCCGAACCCATTTTGATTTGGTTTCCTCCCCAGCTGCTGCACTTCATGAACACCCTCCCGTTCGAGGTGAACGGCCAGAGCTTCAGGTTTGATCAATCCCACGGCACAAACACAGGGTACAAACTCATCTCCTGGGCCTGGAGGGACGGCACCCTCACCTACCTGCCCGTGGGGGACTATGACCAGTCCCTCTACATCCGTAGGACCCAGATCCAGTTCCACACCGCAGATAAGAAGGTAAAAAAAACCATGGCACAGTTCATCCTGATTTGTTTGAGATGGAAATTGTCCCATCAGGGAGGTGCCTGGCTGATGTTCCTTCCTGCCCCTGCCAGGAGCCCACATCCGAGTGCTTCAGGCGCTGCGAACCAGGACAGTTCAGAAGAATTAAAGGGTTCAACCTCTGCTGCTATGACTGCACAGACTGTTCAGAGAACACCTTCTGGAGCAGCACAGGTGAGCTCTGGGGAACTGGACAGGGTTTAACTGGATTATTCTGAGGAGCTGGGAGCTCTCCTGCACAAGCCACAAGCAGTGCCAGGTGTTCCCCTCCCAGTTGTGCTCTTCACTGGGGACCTGCCCCTGCTGGGCCGAGGGAAGGAGTGAGGATTGATGCCTCGGGAAGGCTGAGCTGGAACAGGCTGGGCAGAGCTGGGGAATAAAGGAGAGATTTATTAAAAGGCCTTCAAGGGAACACTTGGGCAGGACAAGAGCCTGGCCAGGGCTACACCCAAGGTGGACCCAAAATGGGCAGAAAATGGGCCCAAAATGGTCACAAATTGGTCACAAAGTGGTCATAAAATGGTCACAAAGTGGTCACAAAATGGACAGCTGGTCACTGAGGTCTCACACTTTTATAAGTTTTGGTCCATTTGCCTGTTGGGGTTTAATTGTCCAATTCCCTTCAGGTTATGAAGTCCCATCCTTCTTGTTTTCTCCCTCCAGCCCACCCTTGTTTGTGCTTTTGGCCCTGAAATCTTGTCCCAGTTGTCGTTCCCAGCAGGAAAAGGGTTTGTTGTGTGTCCCTGCTCTGTGCAGAGCTGAGTGACACTGACTGTGAGCTCAGAGCTGTCCCCTGGGCACCACAGAACACGAAACACAGCAAAGATCAAACCTGAGGCCTCAGGACAACACTGATGTTTTATCTGCAGATGTAGGAGAGAGGGGGGTATGATGCAATTCTGGGGGCATGGGTAGAAGAGTGGAACACAATAAAATTCTGGGATTCTCAAGGGAAATAGAGGCAAGTAACACAAAGATCCCTCAGGGGGGAGGGCAGATAAGTAGAACGGTGAACTACCACAAGCTTTGGAGACCCAACACACCTTGGAAGGAGGGAAAACACCACCCAGCACAGCCTTTAACCCCTGCAGGCCCCAGGCCTGAGGCCCCTGGGTGCTGAGCAGGCTCTCTCTGCAGACAGCACCGGCTGCTCCCCGTGCCCACAGCACCAGTGGGCCCCCGCCCGCAGCACCCGCTGCTACCCCCGCACACAGAGGTTCCTCTTCTGGGACGAGCCCCTGGCCGTGGCCTTGCTGACCCTGATGGCCCTGACGGCGGCCCTCATCTGTGTGACGGCTCTGCTCTTCCTCACACACCTGCACACGCCCCTGGTGCAGGCGTCCGGGGGCGCCAGGAGCATCTTGGCGCTGCTCATGCTGCTGCTGCAGAGCCTCAGCTGCTGCCTGTACGTGGGCCGGCCCAGCGCCGAGCTCTGCGCCCTGCAGCAGCTCTCCTACGCCCTCTGCCTCAACGGCTGCTTCTCCACCTTCGTCCCCAAGGCTCTGGAGATCAGCCTGGTGACAGAATTCCCCCGCCAGGCCCCCAGGTTGCTGCGCTGGGTGACTCGGGGCAGGGCCTGGCTGCTGGTGGGCATCTCCATGCTGGTGCAGGTGTTGCTCTGCTTCTGTCACCTCCGCCTGGGCCCTGATTTTTTGGTGGCCGACTATAAATCCCTGCCCAGAGAGGTGCTGCTGGTGTGTGGCACCCAGTCCTGGGCTGCCTTTGCCCTCCTTCATGGCTACAACAGCTGCCTGGCCTTCGCCTGCTTCCTGTGCACCTTCATGGTGCAAACGCCGGCCAGGAGGTACAACGTGGCCAGGGGCATCACCTTGGCCACCTTCATCTTCTTCGTCATCTGGATCTTCTTCCTGGTGATCTTCGCCACGCTGAGGACGGTGCTGAGGGCTGTCACACAGATCTGCACCATCCTGGCCACCACCTTGGGGGTCCTGGCCAGTTACTTCGTGCCCAAGTGCTACATCCTGGTGTTCAGGCCTGACCTGAACACGGGGGATTATTGCCTGAACCCCGCTGGGGAGGAGCCAGAGGAGGGGAACAGGGAATGAGCCACAGCCTCTGCCACCTGCTCCTCAAGCAGAGGCTGGGTTTTAAGGAGAAAATCCTGTTTATGAGCAATTTGTGGCCCCAGGCACATATCAACAAGAGCTGTGAAAGCACAGGGCTTAGAGGCTGAAGTCCAGAGGAGCAGCCTCCATCCCCTCTGGGAACAACAGACAGCCCCAAAAAGGAGCCAAAAAACAGGTTCTGTTAATGGAACAATCTCCAGAAATGGTATTTTACATCTGTCTCTCAAGTCTGGCAATGTGAGGCACAATCACATATCAACAAGAGCTGTGAAAGCACAGGGCTTAGAGGTTGAACTCCAGAGGAGCAGCCTCCATCCCCTCTGGGAACACCAGACAGCCCCAAAAAGGAGCCAAAAAACAGGTTCTGTTAATGGAACAATCTCCAGAAATGATATTTCACATCCATCTCTCAAGTCTGGCAATGTGAGGCAGAAGCCTCACCAACAGCACTTCCCTGTAAACGCTGCTGGCAATTCCCTTTTCTGAAAGAACAGCTCCAGAGACAGAGGCAGGAGCCCTCTCCCAGGCCTTGTAAGAATTCTCAGATCTCTCCAACAAAAGAGAAGCCAAAGGAACGTTTCCTGAGGGACAGAAATGACAGCAGCAGAGGTGTGTGTGTGATACAAAGGGGGAATCACCCCTTCAAATCCCAGCTCACTCCGTTTGTGCTCCACAGAAACCAGGGAAAGGCAGATGGGAAATGGAAATGAGCTCTGTGCACATCACACCCTCCACAGGCACAGCAGGGTTTGGGTTTTTGGGGTTTTTTTGCCAAAAAACAGCCAAAGATCACCAAAACCTTCACACTGTTGCCAGCAGTAACACAGCAATACCCAGTCACATCACCAAGATTTTTCTTTTCCCCACTCACGTTGGCAAGTAACTATTCTGCTCTTTTATTCCTTGGAAGATTCACCATTTCTGCTCTTTTATTCCTTAAAAGTTTTTCTGTTTCTGCTCTTTCATGCCCTAGATTAAATTTTTTCCCATCATTCCACTGCGTGTGACTGGAATTTAATCAGTCCAGCTCAATTAAAAGAATTTGCAAGTTAATCTAAACCAGTGAGTATTTTCATTCTTAAAAATAAAAATAAAAAACCTTTTGGCACACAGCCAAGTTACTTGTCCCAAATTTTTTGTGATCACCTCCATCCAAAAATATTCCTCAGAGTGATTAAAAAACCAAAACTCTGACCTGGAGGCTGCAGTTCTTTTTCCTGGAGCCTGCAGGAATTGCTCACACGCTGCTACACCTGAAATTCTCAGCATTCCTTGCTCCAGGGCTGTGGTTCCATGGCAGAGAAGCATCCAATAACTTTTGATCATCATTCCAGAAATAGGGAAAGGAAAAAAACAATCTGATTGAACTCCACCAGGCCCTGCAGGAAAAGGCTGTCCAAAATGCTGATCACTTAATATTCAGCTAAATCCTGACCATTTCATATTCACCTAAATCCTGATCGTTTGATATTCACTTAAATTCTGACCATTTCATAGTCATCTAAATTCTAATAATTTAATATTCACCTAAATCCTGACCACTTAATATTCATTTAAATCCTGACTATTTAATATCCACCTCACTGGGATTTATGCTGGGATTTAAGGTATTTAAATGCTGTTTCACTCTCCCCTTGCTGTGTCATCTGCACCAGCTGGAAGAAGGAATCTGCCTCCCCAAGCTGTGCTTGTTCTTTTTATTTAGGCTGGAAAATTAAAATAACTGAGGCTGGGGAAAAAAACCCTTTAAATCTCGAGTCCAGCTGAGCCCCTCAGACCCCACAGGGTGCCCCAGTGATCCTTGTTTCTGCTGGAGAGCCCCAAAAAAATGCAGAATATTTATGAAATAAGTAATAATGAAATACTGCAAAGAACTGAACGCATACGCTGGGGTTATCACATAAAATTAAAAGCTTTTTAGTGTTTAAAATAGCATTTACACATAAGCAGCTATATATTAACTATACAGACACTTGGGTTTTAATACAATATCTACAAAAAAGAATTCAATTATGCCATAGACATTTCACAGGAACAGTGCAGTCCATGCTAATGAGAGGTCACTCTTGGAGTAGAACCAATTCTAGGAGAGGTGATAGTCTGGGTTTTCATTATTTAAAATCATGTAACTTTGTTCCTCTACTGTACATAAAATTCTTTACATGTGTTTCTAATCACTGATTAGAATTAATAATTTTAAGTCAATCTTATTACAATCCAGTTAAAATGCAAAACGAAACGAAACAAAAATAAACCAAAACAAATTACATCAACCCATGAGCTGTCAAGTCTCAGGAGGGGAGGGGACAAAACTCATAGCAAAAGTCCAAGTCTGTGCATCACTGCTCGCCATCCAGCCAAACCTTTGGATCAGGTGTCCAGGGGATTGTTTCCTTGGAAAAGCAGACTCAGGAACAGGAGGTAAAAGACACTTTTAAGACTATTCCCCAAAGGATTTACCCCTCAAGAGTTCAAATCCTGGGTGAGGACACATCCTGCCTCTCGTGGGTGGGGAGATGTCACCCCAGAGTGTTTTCCTCACCCTTCTCCAGGGTCCTCCAGACATCCCTGCTGCTGCTTCTGGGCAGGGATGTGTCAGCACTGGGAATAAAAATGTCAAATCCCTTCAGGCTCCTGTTCTGAGGGTGTCCCCACGCCCTGCACAGCAAACCTGGAGCCAAGGAAAGATTAAATTTCAGCCCCTGGTGGGAAAGAAATGCTGGCACTCAGCACTCCAGCCCTGCAGATTTCCTCCCACCGTGGGCAGCAGCACTGGCTCCTCCTGCAGGGAATGCTGTGCCCAAAAGGAGAGAGCTGCAAAGACACAAAGACGGGATTTGGGAAATTTTAGGGGATTTTGGGGGGGAATTTCCCTGCCTTTGTTCCCAGAGATCTGGCAAAGACTCAGACCCCTGCGGGGTGGGGAAAAGCAGGATTTTTGTGTTCAATATTGCACTGTTCCAGAGGGGCACTGCTCCCTCCTACTCTGTCAGCAAACAGCAGGATGAGGCTCTGCAACAACCCCCAGAGCACCTTTTCCCTGCACTGGGGCAATTCCTCCAGCCTCATCTCCTCAGCAAACACCTGCCAGCCTGGACCCACGACGTGCACAAGGACACAGGAGATTTTCCAACGTAGCAGCAAAGGCACAGGACAGTTTTCCAGAACCAAACCAAAAGCCCCAGCAGGTGTGTGAAGTGGGAATTAAACACGGGTGAAAGCTCGACCCCCAGTTTTAATCCCTTTTTTTTGGAAATATTTAAAGGAAAAGAGTATTTTTTTCCCCCTCCAGCCCTCTGAGTTGTGCCTTAAAACAAACAGGGCTGGAGGAACCGTGATTTATAAGAGGCCAGAAAAATCTGAATTCATTTAAAAGCAGAAGCACTACAGTGATTGTCAGCGAAGTCACAGACTCCTCAGCAGTGTCTCCTGGAGACAGAGCAGAATTCCACCTTTATTTTACCCTGATTTGCTTCACTGCTTTAAGTGTCAGTCTTTCGGAATGATTTACCAAGTCAGGTTTGCACCTGGGAGGAAAAGAAAACTCCTGTTTGTACAGTCCATCTTTAGGCAGGGCCTCTTTTGGAGGAGCCATCCATGGGTGGTGATGAAAGCTCTGCTTTTTTAGGGGAGGTTTTGGTAAAGAAAATTAATTTAGAAGCCCAGAAATGGGCTGAGGGACAGAGTTTCCCAAATGCCTGGGTCGCTGTGGAAGGAGAAATTGAGGCTCCCACAAACGTCTGGGGTCTGTGACAAAGGGAAGTGTCTGCACACAGAGGTGGGAAAAGGGAAAAAAGTGAAAAATCCGAATGAAATGGACATTTTGGAGAGTCAGTTTTCATGGGGACAAACTGAACTGTGTGTGCACTGAGAGGAAGATGTTCTCCCTTCACATCCACCTTGGATATTTACCCCAAAAAAATCACAGAACAGACCAAAAAGCAGCTTCTTACCAGTGAAGAAAATGCTTATTTACAGTAAAGACTGATTTAAAAGCACCTGTCCTAAATCCTGGCAGCAGCAGGGACCTCCCAAGAGGCTTTCACTGAGGAGTGGCCCCATGGTCACACCAGAGTGGCTGCAGCTCGTGTCTCATTCCATGAGCCACTGTGGCAGAGGGTGGCTGTGCTCACCATACCTTAAAAAAAAACCCTCCTTAAATTCACTTTCCGGAGCCTCAGAGCAGAAAACAGCCACCAGAAATTAAATCTTGGGGATATTCAACAGCAGTTGCTTCAGTCAGAGCTCCTCAGCAGGAGGCAGGGGTAAGGATTTCTTTTTGAGGAGCCCCAGGGTGGGTTTAATTTGATGTCAGGGGTAAGGATTTCTTTTTGAGGAGCCCCAGGGTGGGTTTAATTTGATGTCAGGGGTAAGGATTTCTTTTTGAGGAGTCCCAGGGTGGGTTTAACTCGGGATCAAGGGTAAGGATTTCTTTTTGAGGAGCCCCAGGGTGGGTTTAATTTGATGTCAGGGGTAAGGATTACTTTTTGAGGAGCCCCAGGGTGGGTGTAACTCTGTCCCAGGGGTAAGGATTTCTTTTTGAGGAGCCCCAGGGTGGGTTTAACTCCATCCCAGGGGTAAGGATTTCTTTTTGAGGAGCCCCAGGGTGGGTTTAACTCAGTGCCAGGGGTAAGGATTTTTTTTTTTGTACCATTTCTGATCTGTTCTCAAGACACCTCTCCGTGCTCAGAAATGTTCCCTGGGGAGGATCAGACCTCTCCAAGTCTCTGTTTCAACAAAAAACCCAGAAAGATTCTGCTCAGAAAGGAAGGAGGGGATCACAATGAAGAGCCACATCCCAGTGGGAGGCAGGATTTCCTGGTGTCTCTGCTGGAATGGGATCAAGAGCTCCTTCAAAAGGGGAAAAACTGACAGAAGTGCAGCAATTTTCCTATTTCTGTGGGAATAACTCTTCCAGCCTGCAAGTGCACCTCCAGAGGGAAGAGCCACCCCTGGCAGCAGGGCTGTGACTGAAATGCCCAGGAACCCAGTGCAGCTGGAAAATCACTTGGGAAATAAGGAAACAACTGAAGGAAATAACTGTACAAGTTCAATGAACACAGACAGCAGCAAGACTCCAGCACCACCTTGACGGAACACCTTAAAAAAACCAACCCAAACCCTCAAAGAACCTACTAAAAATTGATTTCTACTCCCTAGTCAGCTGGAAGTAGCCACAACTCTGTTTTTTCCTCTAGGAATTGGATGGATCCTACTCCTTTTCCAAGCACTTGTGGGTGCTGTGTCTGCTCAGAGAAATGGAGAGCATCCAAGAATTCCAAAGGCAGTATCCCAGATACCAGCCAGCAGTCGTTTTGTCCTTGCAAGAGAAAAAAAAAACCAAAAAAAAGCAGTGGGAAAAAAAAAAAAAAAAAAGAATAAATCAAAGTGCTCCAATGCATTGTCAGGAATTTAGAAGTCATGTGAAATACCAAGTCCTCCGATCAGCCCCCCAAAAAAAGAGACACTAATTCCACTGAAGTAGGTGCCACAACGACCAAAAACTCATTAAGGTGTGAACACACGCTCAGCCATTCACAATCCAAAACGAGATGGGGAGGAGGAGAAAAACAAAAAACAAACAACCCCAAAATAAGGAAAAGATGCCGTCGATTTGCTGATATTTAACAACCCCAGGAGATTTTGCCGGTCGTTTTTGTAGGCGTGGGGAGGGGGGGTGCTTTTTTTGTAATTTTTCATTTTTTTGTAGGCGAGGAGGGCGGTATTTTTGTCAATTTTTTTTCTCTTTTTTTGTTCAGTTCCGTCGATTTTTTTTTTTGCTTTTTTTTTTTTTTTTTGCCTTTTTTTTGTGTGCGTTTTGTTGTTTTTTTTTTAACCCGCGACACACTTGCGAACAGAAAGGCGTGACATGCAAAAAAACAACAGCCAGAGCCTCTTCCACAAGACGAGCCCAAACCCCCCCCCGACCCCACAAAAAAAAAAAACCCACCCTTGTGCAGAGAGAGTCTTTTCTTTTTAAATTACTAATCATTTGTGTGTTTTTGAAGGCACTTCCTCTCACATGATGTCCACGAAGAACTCGCAAGGGTTACCCATGGCCTTCTGGAAGGACTGGCGGCTCCCGGTGAGCTCCGGCGGCACGGCGCTCAGCTCCCTCACGGGCGGCGCTCCGGGCGGGCCGCTGCCGCCGCCGCTGCCCGGCATTTTACAGCCCGATTTGGGCAAGCTGTACAAAGGCGGCACTCCCGGGGGACCGTACGACGAGGAGTGGTGGCTTTGGTGGCTTTTGTCGCTGTGGCTGCGCTGGCTGAGCTGGCTCAAAGGCCGCTCTCTCCGAGCCGCCGCCGCCGCCGCCGCCTCAGACTCGCTGCCGCTGGATTTGCGTTCCTTCTCCCTGCCTCCTCCTCCTCCTCTCCTGCTCGTTTCGCTGGTGCTCCGGTTGGAGCCGCTGCTTTTGCTCCCTGCCGGGCCACAAAAATAAAAATAAAATAAAAAAAAAAAAAAGAGAGAGAAAAGGAAGGTGAGGTGTGGGCTCTGCCGGGCGCGGCCGGTGGTGAGCCTTGTGCCGTCCATGCGTGAGGGGACACGGGGACACGCCGCGGACAGTCCCAGCTCCTGCCGAAATTCCAGGAGAGGGGAGGAGCAGGAACGAGAGGAAAAGGCAGGAATTTGGGGTTGAATTCGAATTGTCACTGCTTTGGTCTTTTATACCTTTTTAAAGCAATTCCTTTGCCATCTACAGCTCCAATCCCAGCTCCTGCCAAAAATCCAGGAGAGAGGAGGAGCAGGAAAGGGAGGAAAAGGCAGGAATTTGGGGTTCAATTCGAATTGTCACTGCTTTGGTCTTTTGTACCTCTTTAAAGCAATTCCTTGGCCATCTACAGCTCCAATCTCAGCTCCTGCCTCAAATCCAGGAGAGAGGAGGAGCAGGAACATGAGGAAAAAGCAGGAATTTGGGGTTTGACTCAAGCCAATGAGGTTTAATTGGAATTGTCATTGTTTGGGTATTTTGTACCGTTTCTAAAGCAGCCCCTTTTGCCTTCAGCGGCTAAATTCCAGCTCCTGCCTCAAATCCAGGAGAGAGGAGGAGCAGAAACAAGAGGAAAAAGCAGGAATTGGGGGTTTGACTAGAGCCAATGGGGTTGAATTTTAATTGTTGCTGCTTTGGTATTTTGTGCCTTTTTTAAAGTAACCTCTTTGCCTTCTCTGTCACCCTTAGAGCCCTGAGGTTTTGTTGGCTTCAGTATTATTAAAAACCAGGGTATTGTTCCCAGGAAAGGCCACTAAAAATCACCCTGGAAAACCAAAGGACTGCCACTGAGTATGAGTTGTTACTAAAACCAAGCTTCACTAAACTTAAAACCCGATTTTTTTACAGAAGCTGAAGATTTTCCTCTGTTCCCATGACAGACAGATTAGGAGACAGTTCTAAGCTAATTATTTCTTTTTTTTTAAAATCCAACTGATCAACCCAAAGACTATCCCATTAAATTCACGCACCTTAGTGCCAGATGAACTTCCCAAAAAAAGATCCCCAGCCAGCAGAACAGGGGACCAGCTTTGGAGTCTGTATGAGCCACAGAAATGGGAAAAAACCAAAATTTTTTGGGGGGCTGCTCCTTCTTGAGCTACAGATGCCCATCACTCTCTGCTGCTCCAGCTGATTGGAGAGATGGGAAACCAAAATAGTTTTTGGGAGGAAAGGGTGTATTCCCTGCAGAGAGATGGAAAACAGACCCCAAACCCACTGGATTTTAACTTCATATTCTAAGCCTGGGTCTCTTGCTGATTGTTATGATTTATTTAATACTGCAGATAAACGAGAGAGGGCACAAACCCCCAATTTCAACACGGTTTTGAGAGTGACCAGTGCAGCTTTTTGTTCCAGCACTCCCAACACCTGCCTGAGCCACCTCGACCATCAATTACTGGGCAGTGCAAGGGAGAGAATTCCAGAGAATTCCAATGCAGAGGGGTGACACCATGACAAATTTGGATGATTTCTTTTCTGGAGAGCCTGGGGATGGGCTTTTCCCTGCTGATTCCCTCCCCTCTGAGCTGCTGCAGCACAGTCCCACAGGTTGACATGCCAATGTCACGTCACTGACAATTCAAAATAAAAATAAAATCTAAAAAATTTAAAATAATAATAATAATAATAATAAAGACTGAACCAAAAGAAAACAGCTAAACATTTGGGGTCACAAGGATCTAAGAATGATCATGCTGTGAATTCATCATGGAGGCATTTGAAGCTTACCAATCCCCTAGAGTGAGCCATTCCTCTAGGAATCCTTCAGTCTAACGCTTGCTCAGGACAAAACAAGGGAATAACAGTTACAAAGCAAGAAACAGCACAGAAGTTGTTTTTCCACCAGGAAAAGCCTGGAGACCTTTCAGAGCTGAGCACTCCTTTTGGGAGGCTCTCCACAGCATGGAGAAAACCCCATTCCTTTCCTGTTCCAGGGGGAGAATTCCTACTGCTCCACAGAAGCAGCTGCTAAAAAAACACCCCCTTAATCTGTTTAGAGCAATCACTTTCTAAATCCTCTGTGAGATTCCTCACGGATATTTCTTATTTTGGGATAAAGTGAGAAGCAGCTGGGCTAAAATCCTGTTACGAAACCCTTTTGTGCCATTTTGTAAAGTCTGGCTGGCTGTGGTAAGGAGGGACAAGAGACATCCAAGTTACTGGATGTTCACTGTAAAAACACAAGGAATCCTCACCCCTTCTTTACTGGCAGCGTTTCCAAAAGGAAAAGTCACTCTGAGAGTGATTTAAAAAAAAATAGTATTTGTACAGCCAGAAACGAGATAATGTTTATTTACTAAGGTTTAAAAACGAATCAGTGTTTTGCTAGGGCAGAAAAGGAGGAGGGCAGGTCTTTAACCCACGCACAATTCCCTGTCCCTGTCACACACCCAGCAGAGACTCTCCTCCCTGGGAGCACCTCCCACTTGCAACAAAAAAAGTGATTTTGTCACTAATCCTCTGTCCCATCAGCACAGAAACCACCTCGTTTCCAGCAGCACCAACCCCACTGCTGGCCAATTCCTGACTGCCTGAAACCTGGAGCTTTCCAGAGGGCGAGCCAAAGCCAAACCCAACTCCTCCAGCCACACGAACCCCTTCGGCTCAGCGCCTGCCGCACACAGAATCCATGCAGGGCAGCAACCAAAACCAGCAGACAAGCACACACGGGCAGCGCCGAGGAGAACTGAAGCAGATGGTGAAGGAACAACGAGAGGCGTGGAGTTGGAAGCCCTCCTTACCTTCGCTCTGCTGGCTGCCAGCGCTGCCGCTGCCGTAGCTGAAGCCCGGGTCTTGGTAGGCTGGGGGGAAACAAGGAGGGGGCAGAGGATATTGGTAGGGATATCCTTGGCCCAAGGGCCAGGGAGCAGCGGGGTGCGGCAGTGGAGCCAGAGTGTCCTGGTCCGAGGCGCCGCTGGAGCCGTTGTTCAGGTTCAGCGCGGCCAGATCTGAAAGAAAAGGAAAAAGTGAAAAGTTTTAAGGCAGCAGGTGAAATGGTCACTGTGAGTTCGTTTATGGAGTTGTAGGTATTTGAAGCTTAGCAAGGCCCTGGGGTAAGGGGAGAGCAGGGTGAGAAAAGGGTGAGGACATTTCCCCTTGTCCGCGGGAAACTGAGTGGGACTGACAAGCAGGGAATGTGTGACACCACCACAAATAAATCCTACTGTCCACCAGAAATAATTCCTACTGTCCACCAGAAATAATTCCTACTGTCCACCACAAATAAATCCTACTGTCCACCAGAAATAAATCCTGCTGTGCACCACAAGTAAATCCTGCTGTCCTCAGGGCTCTGCTTGATGGGTTCATCCTCCCCCAAGTGCTCTCCTTCCAGGGAGCATCAGCCACTTGTCACACAACTCCCGGGTGATGAAGGGTTCCCCTGCTGTGGGACCCCCCTTGTGAAACCCCAGGAGAGCTGAGGTTGGAGGCACCTCTGGAGATGCCCCTGTGCAATCCTGGAGCAGGGCACAGAGGAATGTGTCCCGCTGGGTTTGGGATATCTCCAGAGAAACTCCCTGGGCAGAGAAACTCCAGAGCTCTGCCAGCCTCCTGGGAACTCCTCCTGGTGAAACTCTTCATCGTGAGGACACACCAGGGGCCTCTCTGAGCATCCTCAGGCCACCAAAGTGACACAGGGACAGCCCTGCCCTGCCCAGCTGGGGACTTACTGCCACAGAGGTCTCCGAAGACGTAATAGCACTGCTCTGAGAAGGTGATTTTGTTCACAGTGTGCCTGAGGTAGCCGTGTTTCAGCATGCTGCTGGCGTATTTCCTGGCCTCCCGGCGGTCCTTGAAGCCTTCCACGTGTGTGTAAAGCCAGTCCACCACGTCTGCTCCTGCAATGGGGACAGCAAGAGAGGGGGTTATCTGAGCCAAACTGTGCCAGCTGAGCCAGATTGTGCCATCTGAACACCTACAGTGGCATTATGTGAACCAAACTGTGGCATCTGAACACCATTAACGGGATTATGTGAGCAGAATTGTGCCATCTGAACACCCACAATGGGATTATTTGACCAAACTGTGCCAGCTGAACACCAACAATGGGATTATCTGAGCCAAACCGTGCCAGCTGAACACCCACAGCTGGGTTATCTGGGCACAATTGGGGCAATTGAACCCCCACAGTGGGATTATCTGAGACAAATTGTGCCAGCTGAGCCAAAATGTGCCATCAGAACATCTACAACGGCCCTATGTGAACCAAACTGTGGCATCTGAACACCTACAATGGGATTATTTGACCAAACTGTGCCATCTGAACACCTACAATGGGATTATTTGACCAAATTGTGCCATCTGAACACCTACCTGGACACTGACATTAAATAAACACATTAAAAAAAAATCTTATTTACACACACTGTGCAACCCCTTTGAGCTGCAGGAGTGACAATGGATTTTTCTCTGGGTTTCACTCTTCTCTGGGAGTCACCTTCCTCAAGAGGCAGATGTCAGGTTGCCAGAATTTCTGCGTTCCAAACCCTTCCTCAGCAAAAAAGCAACTACAGCCTGCACTGGCTAAATATTAGCACAGCTCAGGTCACAGGCAGACTGGCTGTGGTGATTTAAAATCTAATTAATTGGCTTTATTAAGGCTGTGTGGTTTGAGTTCCAGCTGCTCTGCTCAACTCGGGCAGATCTCTAGATATAAAAGAGATATAAAAACCACCTGAGGTATAAAAACAAAGAATTAAGAACCAGCTCTGTGTGGGCAGGAGAAACGTGCAGCAATTTTGGATCCCCCGAGCTCAAACAAGATTTATTTCCTGTCACACTTAGAGCTGTCCATAAATGGGATATAAGAAGTCTTAGATATGCAAAAAAAAAAAAAAAAAAAAAAAAGCTGATTAAAAGGTAATTCCTTGAACCTGCTCCCAGGAAGTCACTGGTTTTTTGTTCCCCCTCATTCCTGGGATCTGCTTACCTATGACTGCATTGGAGATGGTGATTTTTAACCACATCCTGTCCCGAATTTCAAGGCCTGAGTCTGGCAGCTGCATGACCTTGACAATAGTAGCCATGTCACTCTTCACAGTTAAGGGAGATTCTTCTAATTCTAGAGGGAAGAGAGGCCACAGGCTGCTGTGAAATGAACTGAGGCTGAAGGAAACTTCTCAGCTCCCAGCTTGGATGAAATAAAAAAAATACAGTTTTATCAACAGATGCAAAAAAAAGAAAAAAAAGAAAAAAAAAAGACACAAAAGTTCCCAAATGCACCCTCGTCCAGGGAGTGGATTACAGCATTTACAGCAAATCCCTCAGATTTTGGGCTCAGGGCCACCAGATTAGTGACAGAAATGCTGAGTGCCCGTGTCTTGGCTTCCTGGAGCAGGATCCACTCTGCAATCAGGAGTGGCAGGAAAGGAAATCCCAGGATTTCCCAGGAGCAGCCCTTCCCACCCAAGGGATCAGTTCACTGCGTGGAGAACTCTGTGGGACAAGATTTTGGTGTTTGTTCTTTCGGTTTGGGGTTCATCTCCACGGAGAAAGAGGATGACCATGGTTCAATCCATGTCCAGTTGGGTTGTTTGTTTTTTTTTAAAGATCTGGACATTCTTAGGGAGAATCGAGATTATAAAAGGATTCTTCCCTCATCAGAAGAAATCAGTTAAAATATAAATTGAATTGTAAAACCCCCTTATATTTATTATTTTGAATTCAATTATAAAAACCCCTTCCCCCCAGAGATGGCAGCCTCACAGTCCACTTCTCCCAGGATTACTTTGCCCTGCGTCTCTCCTGTGGAACACTTTTCAAAAAGCTCCCAAATGCCCCCACAGCCACTCCCAGTTCACACCACTCCAGGCAGAACTGGATCCCCAGAGGTTTCACACTTTCCTGATCAGTTTTTACAATAAAATCACAACAGGCTTGAGGTTGATCTTGTCAAATTCTCCTTCCTGTCCCATCTTCCAGCCCTAGAAAATTCAATTTTTATCTGTGTTTGTAGCCCAGGCCCTTCTCCAGCAGGAATTCCAAAGCCCTCCTCCCCTCCCAGCTCCCCACATCACCCACCTTTCAAAAAGCACAAGGGAACCACTTTTGTCCTTTTCCAGCCACCCAAAATTTTGGATTAAAAAAAAAAAAAAAAAGGTACAGCAAGCGTGAAATGATAAAAACTGAAAATGTTTCTTCTTTCCCACATGTGCACTGCCAAGATGCAGGAAAACATCCCAGAGCAGCTCTGCATGCAGCTTCAATACTTACAAACCTCACATAAACACTAAAACTTTGCTTTTGCTTTAAAGTTAGTTTGGTTAGTGGCAAAAAGCAACGTGTCTGAGGGGAAAAAAAAAAAATACACCAAGAAACTAATATTCAACTGCACAATAAATGGAGCAATAAATTGTGTTTTCTTGGAGACCTGAGATCTGCGTTTGAACAGAAAATTTACATTTTTCCAAGTTCTGGTTGCTGTACAAATATGGCAAATTCTGAAATGCATTTTGGTCTGAATTCAGTCAGCTGTGGAAAATTCACCCAGCCCAGGGCAGGGCAGGGAACAGGGCTGAGCTGAAGGAAGAGGTCACAATAAAAATCAGGGGTATCCTTTATTCTCCTTCACTCCAGGAAGGGAATCACTGAAGTCACTGGCACAGAAACGAGAAGCTGTCTCCAGAAATGTGGTTTTGCTCCCAAACACCTTTATTTTTCCAAGGATGACTGAGAGGGTGCCTGTTCCCCCCTCTCCCCATCCCAGCACTATCATCAAGGCACAGGATTCATGAATTGTTCAAGAGGAATGCTGAGTACAGACTTGTCTGTCAGCAGTCAGCAGAGACACTGGATTCCAGCAGTACCTGTAAGGCTCAAAACACATCTCAGGATAAAGCAGGCAGCAGGAAAGGGGCTCCTTCGCTTCCTGCTGCAAATTATTTCCCCTCAGTGGTGCTGCCTGATGTCTAAAAACACCTACAAAAAAAAAAACAAACCCCTTGGCCTTTTCCTCCAAGGTGAGGTGGAATTCCAGTTATTAAAATGTGAGGTGTTCTATAAGCAATGCCACACAGGTCTTTAAAATCCTCAAAGTGTTGTTTTGAGTTTAAAAAAAAAAAAAAAGGAAAAGAGTTAATATTTAATATTCCTTTAACAAATTTCCCAAGATAATGAGTTGGAGCCCAGTGTTAAAAACACCAAGGCCGTGGGTTTGAGACTTGTGTGGTCTTAAAATCTGGACTTGCTGATCCTTGTGGGTCCCTTCCAACTGAAAAGATTCTGTAATTAGAGTGCTCTGAGAGGCTTTTGAATCAAAGAAACCTCTCTGAATTGTGACAACCTCCTGGTTTCATGGATATGGCTCCTTCAGACTGCCACAGACTGACAAACCAAGAACAAGGTTGAACTCTAATCGTTGGGATGTTAAACTTGGTTTTAAGCCTGCTCAGTAGATTCTAAAAATACAAAAAAAGCATGAAAAGGATAAAAAAAATCTAAAAAGGCGGCCATGTGAATACCAGGGAAGGATTTCCCAAATGAAACACTAAGGTTACTGCTGAAATTCATTAAAAACCAACCAAACCCAAGGCAGGGAGCTCTCCCATCCATCCACCTGAAGGAGATAACCCTGAACCTATCTTTAAAATCCACCAGCCAACCACTCCTCCCTGAGACAAAACACCTCCACGCTTTTATCAACCTCCGACCTTTGCCAAAACTCCTCTCCTTTGCTTTTCCCCCGAAACGTGAGAAAAAAAAAAACAAAACCACCAACTCAAGGGCTGGCTGGCTGTGCCGCTGTCACCGTGCCCGTGGCCGGGCCCTGCTGGCCCCCAGCTGCCCTGGGGCTGGCCAGGGGGTGACTTACTTTCCGACTCGGGAATTGAGCTTGTTAGTGAGGAGCTGGTAGATGTGGTGATGCTCATGGAAGGGCTCATACCGTAACGGGGGTACGCTCCCGTCATGGCCGTGGTATGAGAGATCCACGCCGCCGGGTCGATCGGCCGCACCGGCTCAGCTGCGGGGAGAGGGCACAGGCAGCGGGGTCAGGGCTGGGCACACACAGGCACTGGCAAAGATTTGGGGGGTTTATTCTTGTTTTCTAAGGGTTTTCTAAGGGTTTCACGTGAGGGAGGTCCCCTAGTCTGTACGACCACAAATGGACAGTAAAACGGGGTCAGGGGTGCAGCACACATCGAGATTGGCAAAGATCTCAGGGGGTTATTCTTGTTTTCTAAGGGTTTCATGTGAGGGAGGTCCCCTAGTCTGTACGACCACAAATGGCCAGTAAAACGGGGTCAGGGCTGGGCACACACAGACACTGGCAAAGATTTGAGGGGTTTATTCTTGTTTTCTAAGGGTTTTCTAAGGGTTTCATGTGAGGGAGGTGGCACAGACTGTACCACCACAAATGGACAGTAAAACAGGATCAGGGCTGCAGCACACATTGAGATTGGCAAAGATCTCAGGGGGTTATTCTTGTTTTCTAAGGGTTTTCTAAGGGTTTCACCTGAGGGAGGTCCCCTAGTCTGTACGACCACAAATGGACAGTAAAACGGGGTCAGGGCTGAGCAAACACAGACACTGGCAAAGATTTGAGGGGTTTATTCTTGTTTTCTAAGGGTTTCACGTGAGGGAGGTCCCCTAGCCTGTACCACCACAAATGGACATTAAAATGGGGTCAGGGGTGCAGCAAACACTGAGATTGTCAAAGACCTCAGGGGTTTTCTTCTTGTTTTCTCTGGTTTTTCTAAGGGTTTCACGTGAGGGAGGTCGCACAGTCTGTACCACCAAAATGGACATTAAAATGGGGTCAGGGGTGCAGCAGACAACGAGATTGGCAAAGATCTCAGGGGGGTTATTCTTGTTTCTCCTAAGAGTTTTATGTGAGGGAGGTCCCATAGCCTGTACCACCACAAATGGACAGTAAAACAGGATCAGGGCTGCAGCAGACACAGACATTGGCAAAGATCTCAGGGGGTTTATTCTTGTTTTCTCTGGTTTTTCTAAGGGTTTCACGTGAGGGAGGTCCCCTAATGTGTATCAGCAGAGCTCAAACGTGTACTCACCCCTGGGGATGGTGAAATAACTCCTGGGAGTAGGGTCCCAGCATTTGGCCACTGTTAGGCTGATAGGTCTAGGAAGAAAGAAAACAGGTCAGGATGACTCTCAACTTTCCCCCAGAGCTGGAAATGCAACAGGGAACTATTTGAAACAAATTTATTCCCATCCAGCAGTTGCCGAGTACGTTCTGAGAACGGTTTTGAAAAGCTCTGTCATATTTTCAGTATGAAGCACATCAGGAGGTCGCTGCTTCTGCACAGATGATGAGCACTGGTGGTGAAATCTGTGGGATGATCAGCTCCTGAGAGATTAAAATGCTCATCACACAAAAGGAACAGCGCTGCTGAAACCAGGCAGCTCCTCACTCCTCACCTATTCACCATTTACACTGAGAAGTTCACAGCTGAGATCAGTTCAGGCTGATGGGTATCAAAATGCTGATTTCTCTGAGGTTTTTCTCAGCTCTGCACGTGGAGGATGAACAGGAGGAGGTTTTGTGCTGTGCTCACCCTGGTTTGGAGACGATTTCCCGTAAAACCCGCACGGCATCGTCATTGCTCATGTTCTCAAAATTGACATCGTTCACCTGGAACGGCCCAGAAAGCAGAGGTCAGGAAACTTAAAGGTGTTTTTTAATTCCTTAATTAAATCCCCCAATTTATCTGCCTGGTCACTGCATCCATTCCTTTGAAATGTCATTTCTCTGAGTTCTCTCTGAGAAATCACGGAGAGTTTAGGAGAAGGTTCCAGCGGAAGCGACAGCAGGGAGCAGATGAAGAATTTAGTGTTACAGAGTATAATTTAACACTTGTTTTCTCCTGGGAGCAGAAAGAACCCAGTGCAACCCTTAATGCACAGTTTTCTGAGTCCTGTCATGGTGCTGTATTTTCTTCCACTGTTACCAGCAATTCAAGGCTTGAATTTAAAGAAATTAAATAGAAATTGGTAAAGGGGGGGGGACAGTGAATATGATTTCCCTTCAAACATTCTGTTAAGTTTTATTTTGCTGTGGGCTTTTTCCAGGCTCTTCAAACTTGTAGAAATTAAATGCGCCACATTTTTTACATATAAATCTTGAAGGTCTTTAAGAGTTTGGAGCATTAATCATCCTCATTTTACAGAGAGAGCAGGATGAGGCAGAAACGAATTTACCCAGATTAATTTCAGGAGCTTGGAACAAAACACCACTTCCCACCGACACCAGTGACCTTTGTGCCACGTTTCTCTGAGGGGTGAGGAATAAATCCCCCTCCCTGCTTCGTGCAGCCCGTGGTGGGGTTTGGGGACAGGGACACACACCTGCAGCAGCATGTCCCCCGGCTCGATGCGCCCGTCTGCTGCCACCGCCCCTCCTTTCATGATGGAGCCAATGTAGATGCCACCATCACCCCTGTCGTTGCTCTGCCCCACAATGCTGATCCCCAGGAAGTTGTACTTCTCTGGATGGACACAAAGGGAAGGGTGGGGAAAAAAATTTTAAAAAAAAATTAAAAAAATAAAGCAGACAAAGTGATTGGGATGAAGGCAAAGAGCTGTAGCAGAATTTCTCGTTAAGGTATGGACATAGGAAACCTGGTGGTTTTCCAGGTATTAATAGGTATAGCTTGTGGTGTGAACACTTCAGCCACCTCAAGAATGAGATAAACCATTTCTGTCTGCGTTTTTCCTCATTTCCAATGAGAAAATGCCTGTAACTGTAAACTGAAGTGTCTATAACCTGCCATTTTAGACAGAATAAAGGGAGAACGTGTGTTAACCACATTGGTTGGATCTGCGTTGCTCTGTCCAGCCTTCCCATGTTTTTCAGGGGTTCCCTGCTCACATTTGAGCGAGGTTGTTTCAGCTTTGAAAGGTCTCAGCAGATCAGCAGGGCAAGGTTTGACTTGCAACGAGCTCAGGCTGCTCTGATGGTAAATATTTGCCTGGCACCTGCAGGGAAAGGCTGCTAGAGAAAGGATTTTTTTCATCCAAGACAGTGTTACATTAAAAAAAAACAACAACCCAGCAAGAGGAAGAGCAGTGAAAAGACTTGTCCACACGTGGAAATTAGCACGGATCACATTAAGCAATGTTTGTTCCACATGTCAGAGAGGCAAGGAAGGGTTTGGTGCTGCTGAAAGGTGCTGAATTCGTTGGCAGCCCTGCACGTTTCTGTCTGGCTGACAAACGAAACACGTGAGCAGCAGAAATGCAAACCTCCTCCTGCCCTAATCCCTCACCATGAACTCCACATCCTGGAGTTCCAGCTCCTTCCCTGGAAGGAGCACTGATCTGAAAATCAGTTCTGGGTTAGAATCAGCACAGCAGCAGCTCTCAGCTGCTGTTCCCTTAATTCACCGTCATCCTTTCCAACCAAGGAACTCCCTCCTGGCTCCAAAGGCTCCCTCACCATCACAAAAAACATCTCTACCACTTGAAATTCATCATAGAGAAGGTGCCTTGTCCTCTTACCCATGTTGAGTGTGACAGTGATGATGTTCAGGGACATGGTGGAGTCAGTGATGCTGCTGAACGAGGACGACTGCAAAACACAACGGGAAAGTCTCGAGGTTTTAAATGGCTCAGGGTAAGAACTGTTGAGGATTAACTCATCAGGAATTGATTGATAGGTTTCCATTTAAAAGGCGTCCAGAAATTATTGAGGCTTCCTCAGAATTATGCTTCATTTAGGAACTTGAAGGAAAGGAATCTGAGCAGATTCCTCCAAAGGTTTGATCCCAAAATTCACAGAGCACGTTCCTCTACTGGGGTTTCTCAACTGAACTTCCCCTGGAATGATTTCTGCTTCCTGGCTGTGACTGACAGGCAAACATTTAGATGCTGAAGTGGCCAGTGGAGTGTGAATTATTGCTCCTCCTTAAAGGGAGGAGTGAACAGCACAGGACCCAGCAGGAAGCGAGAGGAGAGACACTCCCCTGCCTCCAAAATTAAATACAAAGGTGCTGATCAACGACCTTCTGAAACACCATCCTGTGATACAAAGTGTGTGAGGTCATTCTTTAATGTGTGAGGACTGAGCCTGATGGCAGAACAAACCAGGTGCTTGAGGAATGTGTCCCTGGGGTCACCCTCATCCTGCTGCCAAGGACCGGCACGGGAAAGGGCCAAGGACAAGATCAGGGATTTCCTATAAACTTGGATTTCTCCTTCCAGCACAATGCAGGTCTGAGGGCATCTCACACCCCTTCCCACATCACAATGGAGCTTCTCCTCCAGAGATCTGTCTTGGAAAAGACACGAAATGGGATCACCAAACAGCGAAAGGACAAAGGGAGAGGTGAAAACTCCACTTTGGAGCCGCAGAGCTTCCAGCATAGAGCTTTACCCCAGACTGGAGCCATCCCAGTGAATCCAACAGGCACAGACCTGTCCTGGATCCCTTCCTGAGCCAACAGCTCCACTGAAAACGCCCCAGTCCACCTCCCTGCACGGTGGCAGCCTCACCCTGTCGATCTGCCGCATCCTCTGTTTCCTCCTCCGGCGCTTGTGCTTGCGGATGAGGCGGGACGAGGTGCTCTGCTCCGTGGAGCTGCTCAGCCTGAGGGGACAGCAGAGCAAAGGTCAGCCCTGCAGGGCTCAGCCACCTGCATCCCCCGCCGCAAAGAGCCGGCTCCTGCAGCAGCAGGACGGGGGAAAATCACGGAGAGTTTAGGAGAAGGTTCCAGTGAGACCGACAGCAGGGAGCAGATGAAGAATTTAATGTCACAGAGTATAATTTAACACTTGTTTTCTCCTGGGAGCAGAAAGAACCCAGTGCAACCCTTAATGCCCAGAGTCCTGTCATGGTGCTGTATTTTCTTCCACTGTTACCAGCAATTCGAGGCTTGAATTTAAAGAAATTAAACAGAAATTGTTAATGGCGGGGGGGGACAGTGAATATGATTTCCCTTCACACATTCTGTTCCATTTTACTGTGGGTTTTTTTTCCAGGCTCTTCAAACTTGTAGAAATTAAATGCGCCACATTTTTACATATAAATCTTGATGGTCTTTAAGAGTTTGGAGCATTAATCATCCTCATTTTACAGAGAGAGTAGGATGAGACAGAAATGGATTTGCCCAAATTAATTTCAGGAGCTTGGAACAAAGCCTAGATTATTAAGATACCAGTATAACACCAGAGAGACATCTCTCCTCTGTTAAATATGTTAGGAATGGAAAAAAAGACAAAGCAATGCTACATCATTAAAAAAATATTTTAAAATCCAGCTTTATGGAGCACAAAACAAACAGTGCTCAGGCTTTTTCCCCCAATTTCCACATCCCTGCCTTCCGTGTTCCAGCCACATGCAGGAATGTGGGAATACCTCAAAAACTCGATGCCAGCGATTCCAAAAAGGAGCTTGGTGTCCTGAGAGCACAGGAAACCCCTCTGGCCTGAGGCGTTTTTATCCAGTGTCACCCCTGGAGATGCTGGAGCTGCTCAGAGGGTGTGAATCTCCTGACATCCCCTTGGAGTTCACACAACTATTTCAGGCATGTTCACCTCACACACTCCTCTTTCCCCTCCCAGCAAGGGGAACTCAAGAGCCAAGGGGTGGGATTTTTTCAAACGGGAGATCCGAGATGTGATAATCCCTGGTGTGTGTGGAACAGCTCACACAGCACCTGGGGTTGGGAGGAAAAAAAAAAAGGAGGAGGAGGTGTCAAACGCAGGGCTCCCAAAACTGGGCTTGTCCAACATCCACCAAAAAAAAAAAACTGACACAAAAACCTCCTCTTATGATTTGGTGTCAATATTCTCCCCTTTTCCTGCTTCCTCTCCCATTTCCTTCTCCTCCTCTTCCCTCCCAGAACATCCCAGCAGAGGATCCAGTTAAAACTTCCCAGTTCAGGAGAACCTGAGGAAAACCAAGGCTCACGTTGCTCACAGCCCAGTGAAGCTGCCTGCTCTCTGAAAGGGCATTTTCCCCCCAAATTAAACCATGAAAACCAGAGTTTCTTGGCAGATCTCGGAGTTTCTGTTGCCAGGTGGTAACACGTGACAAGTGAAGTCCTTCTTGGTTGTGGTTTTTTTTGCCATTCTGCTCGGTGTCAGGATGGAAGGATGAGAATCAGAAAAGCCCCAGGTCGGGTTTAGTTCAAGAGGACATAAAACATTTTTGGGGAAAAACCTGGAGCTAAAACAGCCTCTCCCATCAGCTGCACAAAACTGATGATCAGGAGGCTCTCAGGAACATTTTTACACATATTTTCATGTAGCTGTGGCACATTTCATCACCTCTCCCCGTAATTCCTGCTCAATCCACAGCCTCAATGCTTCCTTGCTGAATCCTTAATATTCTGGGAGCATCTGGATGCTCAAAAGCAGCTCAAACCTACTCTAATGAGGAATATTTTGCTCTCTGAAGCATCTCCAGAAATGCTGGGTGAAAGTTGTTATTTTTACGACCTGATGAGCAAGACAAGATGGCAAATTTGAGCTTTTGAGGCAAATCAAGTACAAGGATGAAAAACAAATCTGGAGTTATCACTACCAATTAATTTCCTGCACCAGCAACTGCCCCAAACCCTGACTGCACTTCTAACACAAAGGTCAATAAATACCACAGATGAGATTTTTAAAAAATATTCTAATAATAATAGTAATAATATTTTTTCCTCCATTCTACAATTCCCAAAGGACGGGGAAAAAAGGTAGCATTTGTTAAAGAAAGTTTATCCACGTGGCTTAAAAAGAAATTATGGTAATTTCTTAAATGAGTAATAAACTTTTTTTTTTGGTTTTTTTTTTTTTCAGTGAATTCTTTTAGTTGCCTTGAACTGAGAGCAGCAATTGCTGACAATAATCCTACAGCTCCAGATGTCAGATTTGTTAGACCTTTACTTGGGAGAAGACAGAAAAAAAGGCTTTTACTGGGAAGTTCCCTTCATCAACCTCTGTTCAAAATCCTACCTGCAAACCACACAAGCATTCAATTATATCACACTTTGGACAAAGGAAATAAATCACTGTGCCCCTCTGCACTGTCCTGGAATGTCTGTGAACAGGTTAATTCACCAAAACGTGACATTATCCTTTAACTGAAGGCAACAGAATTTTCCTTGGGCTGGGAATTACCCAGCTCTGCTCCACTGCTCCGAGTTCAAATACAACAAAGCCAAACAGAGGCAGAAAAGCATCCTCAGCCTCACAACCTCCTCCCTTCCAGGACAGCAACATCCTTCCCATCTGATTTCCTCCCTCAGTGCCTCTTCCCTCCCAAAGCAGCAGAACCCAGCAGCTGGCAGGAACCAAACTCACCCCTGAGACCCCTCTGTCCCCAGGCTGGTGCCTCCAGCAGCTCTGGAACCTTCTCCATTTGCTCTTTTGGGGTCTTTTTTTATGCCTGATTTGCCTCTAGAGAAAACTTCTCCCTGCCAGCTCAGTAGTGTTTGAGAACATCATCCCTGGAACACGGCAGCATACCTGGGAGCATTCCTTTGAGTGGTTCTTCCTGACTAGCTGGCCTGGCAGCTCTTCCCTGTGCCAAAAGCTCCTGCCCCAACCTCCAGAGGGGAAAGGCAGCAGCAGCAGCAGCTTCCAAGAATCTCTTTTTTTCTTCTCAGGTCAGACTTGAGGAGTTTGATTCTTTTTTTTTGTTCAGAATAAAAAGGTTTTTGCTGGGTCTGCTCTGATGTGCCCCAGGAGCTAATCCTGCCCCTCTGCACTGCTGCTGCCATGGAAATTCATAAATGAACTGTATATAAATGTAAATAAATGAATTTATTTACAACAAACCCCAGTCAGCTGCAGGGTGGTTGTTGTTGTTGTTGTTGTTGTGGGCTCGGGTTTTTAGGGGAGGGCTCGAAGCCCTAAAGGCTTTGGGAAGGCTCAGGGTGCATTCAGGGTTAAGGATTCATCTTTTACCAATCCTCCATGCAGCTGAATATCCAGAAAGGTGATTTTTTTTATATCTCCAGCTGTTGGCAACTTCATGATGAAAAGTCTGGGTTGGAAAGGACCTTAAACTCATCTCATTCCAACCACATGCAGGGACACCTTGCACTTCACTGGGACTGCAAAATAACTCTTGAAACGAATTCAGCACTAAATCTCTGAAGTGCCTTTAGTCACCCTTTCACCCCTGTGGAAACACTCAGCCTTTATTCAGACCTGTGGAGTCTTTAGGCCCTGACTAACTCCAAGACCCACCAAGATCCATAAGCTGATCACAACAAGGGCTTCAGGACCTCCAGGAGCAGTTGCTTTTTGCTGTTTTGATTAAAATTGCCCATGTTCTGCCTTATTTGTTTCAGCTGCAGATCCCTGTGACCCGCCAGAGATCTGTCACCCTGTTGTCCTCTGACAAACCCACATCAGGTTTTCAGAGTCCACTGGGATGAGCTCCAGAGCCAGTGACCAGGAAAAGGAAGAATATTCTAGAGAATGTGGCCAGGAAAAGGAAGAAAAATAGTTTAGATTTGTTTTATGTCTGTGAAAATAAGTATTTTGAATCCACAAAATATATTGGCTTCAAGATTTCTTGAAGAAAAATGAAAGTATCTTGAGCTAGAACAAAGAGATCTTGAAATGAGATGTATTTTTCAAGTAGGGAGTAATTCACACACTCTGCCTGCACAAAAGGAGAGAAATAATGAAGAAGCCATAAATACAAGGCTGCCTTTGCAACAGCATTAACTCTGATGAATTCCTGAACTGCTCACAGGTCTCAGACTATGCAATTACCCAGGAATTCCTTTATAATTGGGCTCCAGTGAAGTGCACACTTATTAGGAATCTCTGCTGACAGTATTTGGTTTTAATATTCACACCGTGGCTTTATAAATAGGTAGGCAGCTGCACAGTGCTTTGATCTTGAAATGTGGCCGCTCTTGCTATGAGGAGGAGAGAAAAAAGAGCTTTTCTTTCAACTGGAACAGTGGTTTGGACAGTGACCCAGTGACTGAGCAGTGATTCCCCACAACGGTGTCACCAACGAATGACAGCAGAGATGAGGAGAGGAAAATGGGAGAGGGGAAAAGGGAGAGGGAAAAAGGAAAATGGGAAAGGAAAAGGGGAAAGGAAAAGGGGAAAGGGAGAAGAGAATGGGAGAGGAGAATGGGAGAGGAGAATGGGGAAGAGAGAGGAGAATGGGACAGGAGAATGGGGAAGAGAGAGGAGAATGGGGAAGAGAGAGGAGAATGGGAGAGGAGAATGGGAGAGGAGAATGGGAGAGGAGAATGGGAGAGGAGAATGGGAGAGGAGAATGGGAGAGGAGAATGGGAGAGGAGAATGGGAGGGAAGGGAAAGGGAAAGGGAAAGGGAAAGGGAAAGGGAAAGGGAAAGGGAAAGGGAAAGGGAAAGGGAAAGGGAAAGGGAAAGGGAAAGGGAAAGGGAAGGGAAGGGAAAGGGAAAGGGAAAGGGAAGGGAAAGGGAAGGGGAAGGGAAGGGGAAGGGAAGGGGAAGGGGAAGGGGAAGGGAAGGGGAAGGGAAGGGGAAGGGAAGGGGAAGGGAAGGGGAAGGGAAGGGGAAGGGAAGGGGAAGGGAAGGGGAAGGGAAGGGGAAGGGAAGGGGAAGGGAAGGGGAAGGGAAGGGGAAGGGAAGGGGAAGGGAAGGGAAAGGAAAAGGAAAGGAAAAGGAAAGGGAAAGGAAAGGGAAAGGAAAGTGAGCTCAGCAGAGGCCAGGAAGATGCCCAGGGGCTCCCTGTGGCCGGGCTGTACCTGCTGGTGTTGTCGTCGTCCTCGGAGTCGATGAAGCTGCTGGACTCCAGCTCGCTGCTCATCATGGTGGAGGAGCTGTCGTAGCCAGGGGGGTGCTCACGGTGCCTGTCCAGCTTCGGGTGCCCATTGATCCTGGGGACTGGGAGAGCACACGGAAAGGGGGTTGCCAGCACAGTTTGACAGCACAGGGGAGGTGCTGGCACCAAGAGCAGCAGGAAAATCACACCGGGAAAGGAAACTGGCCACCGTGAAAGCACTGCAGCTCTGCAGGAGGAGCTGCCAAAAGCAAGCTCCCTGCAGGACCCGAGCCCTCTCAGCAGCTGGAGAAGCTTCTGTCCTGCTGGCCTTTCCCATCTGCACATGGCTCATGTCTGGGCCAGCCTTTGGTTGTTGTCAGGCACAGAAAAGCACCGTGAAGGTGTCAGACAGCAGAAGAAGCTGTTTTTCAATGGGAAGGGACAAACAAAAAGCATTTTGAGTGTGGCACGGACGGCCCCAGCAGCACAGAAATCCTGAGAACAACATTCTCGGGTGAGTTTTATTAATATTTTAGCCATAAAACCACTTTTACCTGAGCTACACATGCCTGTCCCTCGTGTGGGCAGGGCAGGACATCAAACCCTGCCTGCGCCACTCGTCAGGTGCTCCAGGAGAATTCCTTACTAATCCCTGGCTGTGTGAGCACTGTCAGACACAAACATTCCCACGGATAATCCCCTCCCAAAAACCCCATTGACTTGAAGGTTGCAGTGACTCATCTTTTTCTAGAGCTATTTTAGGGATTTTTTTTTTTCCTCCTGCACCTTTCATTAGAATATCCTTCATTTCCAAGTTTTAGCAGGGATGTTCCTTCCCCTGAAACAAGAAAAGCTGAGCTCGGTAAGGTAAAGAAATCACCACAACAGGCTTCAAAAACAGGCTGAGATTTAAAATCCTCCTCCCCAAACACACAACTCCAGGGTCTAAAGGATTTACTCTTCACTTACAGAAGGAAAACTGCTTAGGGGAGCAGGAATTACACCTGATGCATATTAAAGAGTTCATTACTGAAGTAACACGGTTTGCTTTTCAAGTCAAGCACCAGAGGAAGTTTGACCAAGTGATGCTCAGTGTTTGTTAAAGATTTCCAGCACCAGGAGAACAATCAGGAATAGAGGAAGCCAAGGCGTGGAATAAATCTGGTTTAACCTCCCAAGCAGCACCACGTAGCCCTGAGCTCACGAGGAAGGTTTCCTGGGTAATTAAAGTGTGCATTTAAATCCATAAATCCTTTTTTTTTTTTTTGCAATTTCCCTGCCCAAGTAAAATTCCCTTTTCCAAGCTTTTCTAATGTTAGCCAGCATTGTTGGGTGGCAATTAACCATTATTATAATTAAGTACTTTTCACAAACCGTGATTATAAAGGGTTTATTCATAAAATATTCCCATGTAACCTTCCAAAGCAACAAGGACTTCTGCTGCTCGAGGAGAAAAAAGGAGGAGCTCTAACATCCTGATTTTTTTTTTCCAGATTAGTTTTCCTTAGGAGTTCCTTGGTGTTTGTACCTGCAGCATCCAAAACATAAGAGTTTTATGGTGTTCCTCAACCCACCACGTTTCTCTTTGTGGGGATTATTTAGAAATCAGAGAATACACAATTTAGAATCTCTCATTCTCTCCTCTGGGTCAGTGCCTGTCCACTAATGACCAGGGACTTTCTGTCTTGATGTTTGTACCTGCAGCATCCAAAAAATAAGAGTTTTATGATGTTCCTCAACCCACCACGTTTCTCTTTGTGGGGATTATTTAGAAATCAGGGAATACACAATTTAAAAGAAGAATCTCTCAATCCCTGCCCTGGGTCAGTGCCTGTCCACTAATGACCAGGGACTCTCTGCCCTGCTGACCCCTGCCCTGTCCCCTCATTAGAGGGTGACAGAGCTCACCAGGACAGTGTGACAAAAGCCTCCCAGTGCCACAAGGAGCTGAGAATAAAGCATAGCCTAGGAGGGTAAAATGTGTCCTCCCTGACTTTTATCAAGAGCAGAGCAGGCCCTGCCTTGAGGGCCAAAAGCAGATCAAAGAGCAACAGGAGGAAAGGGAAGAGCAGCTCCTGCCCCAGGGAGCTGGGAGAGGCTTCTGTGTGCACAGAGAACAGGGTCAGGGACAGTGATCCTCAAACCCCCTCCAAAGGCCCTTCCCACGGGGATTCCGGGAGGTTTTAATGCTTTAAAATGTCTCAAAGTGAGCCTGTCTCTTCAAATCCCAACACTCGCCATTTATTGTTATTTATTAATGGGAAATGTGTCCATACACAAATTCCATAAACTAACAAATGAGGGAATTAATTCCTCAGTGAAGAGCTGGAAGTGGGCTGGGTGCAGGGCTCAGTCCCTGCTGCTTAAATGGGAATATCATTTATTAATATATTAATATCATACAATATATTTTTAATATATTGTATAATTCCTATTATATTATGCTATATTATATATAAACACTCGTGTTTCTTATTAGTATATTAATATTAATATAGTGTGTTATATATTGTTATATAAAATATATTACGTATACTATATAGTACCTTATGAATTGATATATTATTATGATAAATTATACTATATTATTTATATATTAAAATATTATATTACATTATATTATGTTATGTTATATTATGTTATATTACGTTATATTATATTATGTTATATTATATATAATAAGGGTCTTATTAATATATTAAAATTAATAAAAATTATATATAAATAATAATATATAGTATGATACAGTATAATATAGTGTAATATAGTATAATATAGTGTAATATAGTATAACATAGTACAATATAATACATAATATAATAAATACCAATATTGGGATTGTCCCCTGCCTTCCCTTGGCACTGAAGCTCTTTGGGACCTCAGCCAATCCTCCAACCCCTGCAGCCCAACCCAAGCCCCCATTCCCAGCCCAGCTGTTCCAGCTGTTCCCCAGCCCTCCTGCAGATTCCCTGGCACGAGGAAAAACCCCACAAACTGCAGCAGCAAGGGGAAAATCCTGCTGCAGCTCCTCTTCCCAAACGTTTGGGATCTGTTCCTGCAGGCACAGGCATTCCTCAGCGGTCTCCACACCACTTAAACCCACCCCACTGCAAAAGCGGGTGTTCAAACCCTCAGTGTCCACACTTGGGCTGCTCAGAAACCCGGCAGCAGCTGTAAAACATTCCTCAACGCCCCTAAAGAAACCCCTTGTCCCCTTAATTACCTCCCTAATTAGCGCTTCCACAGTCCCCTTTCCCACTGCTGCTCAGCCAAGCGACAGGGAGTTTTGTTCCTCCCAGCCAGGAGTCCCCAGGACATGTGCCAGGCAGACCTCCCACCACCCTAATTAAGATCCTCACCCAACTTTCACTTAATAGGAGTTTGTCAACCTCCCAGAGCGATGAGGACTTCTGTTGTTTGAAGAGAGAAAAGGGGGAGCTCTGACATCTTGATTGGTTTTTGGGGTTTTTTTTACCCCAGATCAGTTTTCCTCGAGATTTTCTTGGTGGTTGTATCTGTGGCGTCACACAGCTCCAAAAAAAAGTTTTATAATGTTCCTCAAGCCACTCAAAATAGAGTTTTGTTATGTTCCCCACGTTCTCTTTGCGGGGATTATTTTGAAAGCAGAGAATATCCAAGCACAGATGGAGATTCACTGTCTGTGCACTTCAAAAACTGGGCACAGTTTAAGGGAAATGGGTGGAAGAGCTCAGGGATACCCCAAATCCTTCTGCATTTTCAGTGGGAAGAGGTGTGAAAACACTCAGAGCACCCAGGTGAGTCCCACACCTTCCAGCTGGAATCAGTATTTATCACATCCTCTGTGTGAGGGTGGAATTGCCCAGTGGCAGCTGAGCAGAAACAGCTTTTCTGGGCTGAGTAATCCTGCAGCAATGAAGGAAAACATCCAGGCTGCTGTGGCCAACAATCCACCCATGGCACCACACTGTTAATTATCACCCACTGGAGAAGCTGGGGAATTCACCCTGAAACCTCTGGAAGGATCTTGTTGCAGTTCAAGCCCAGACAGAAAGCTGGCAACGCTTTCCAGTAAAATTAGGAGATGGGTTTTGTAAATTAAAATGGAGAGTAGCACAGAAAAAAAAAAATCTTTGTTCAGTGCCCCTTTTCTTCCCTGGGGTTTTCCCAACCTTGTGTGGAATATTCAATTCCAATGCTCTGGGCTCACAGGACTCAGCACAGAAAAACACTGTTTAGTGTCTCTTTTCCTCCCTGGGATTTTCCCAATCTTAATTGCAAGGAACCTCTCAATCCCAGTGCTCTGGGCTCACAGGACTCAGCACAAAAAATCTCTTTTTAGTGTCCCTTTTTCCTGGGGTTTTCCCATCTTTAATTGTGTGGAATATCTCAGTTCCAGTGCTCTGGGCTCACAGGACTCAGCACAAAATATCTTTGTTCAGTGTCCCTTTTCCCTGGGGTGTTCCCATCTTTAATTGTGGGGAATATCTCAGTTCCAGTGCTCTGGGCTCACAGGACTCAGCACAAAATATCTTTGTTCAGTGTCCCTTTTCCCTGGGGTGTTCCCATCTTTAATTGTGGGGAATATCTCAGTTCCAGTGCTCTGGGCTCACAGGACTCAGCCTGTTTGACCTGTTCAGGTTTCACCTCGGCGTTTCTCCGTTCCCAAATGGCTCCTTCTCACCTTTTCTCACTTCACCCGTTTGAAATGAAGGCTGGAACACCCTGCTCCTGTTTTCTACGTGGGACAAGAGCTCCTTTCCCTTGAGGGAAGCCAGGGAAATCCTCTTTGCCAGGGTGAGTGATCCCACTACAAACACAGGGAATTGTCCAGCTGGATGAGCTGTTCCTGTGCCTCTGGAATCAAACCCGTGGCACGAAGCTGTGAGTGACACAGAGCTGCAGGAGATCCCTCAGCCTGCCCCTGTGCCAGGCAGCAGGGCTGGAATTTGGGCATTCCTCAAAGGAGTCTCTGCAGGAGCACATCAAACACTCTGGCTGCATTTCCTGCTCTCTGCGGGCAAAGGAGGATTGTCCAATTTTTGCCATGAGGGGAGAGGACGCAGCTGCTGGCCCTGGGTGTCACAGCCCTTTCCCTGTCCTTGTCCCCCCTTTTCCTAGGGCTGCTCCCCCATTTTCCATCCAGCTGTGCTCCTGACAAGACGTGAAGGTGCAAGGAAAGAGTGACTTTTTGATCACTGGTATTTAAAGCTCTTAAAATCCTTCCCAGGATTGGGGTGTTTCACTTCTTTCAGCATTGTCAAGTGGCAGTTCAGGACACAGAGGTGAACTGTGCATTTTAGATTTGCTCTCCACTGAGAACAACACACTCGTGGTGTTATTTTGTGCTCTGGATGTTGTTGTTGCTCAATGAAATATTGTTATGAGCACAGAAGCACGGTGGACATTAAAGAATGTCTTTTAAAGCAGTTCTCCTCGCTTTATGCACATGAACAGAACTCACCTGCTGTAGGCAGAAGTCTAAATTCAGAGAACAGGTGATGTTTGTGACAGGTTCTTGCCTGGGCTTTGATAAAAGGAGGAGATTTTACCCCATTTCTTTCTCCAGGGAAACGCAGGAATTGGTTTCAGACCACTCCAAGCACAAACTCCTGTGCTCCAACAATTCCATCCACCAGCAGCAGCAGCTCTCATGCCACAAATCCCCACAGCAAAACGTGCACTGGCACTGAATTAATGCTCAAAACAACTCCCCTTCTCACATTCTTCCTGCAACAAGCTTTTCATCAACACTGCCAGAGGATTCTGCCTCTGTCTGTCACTCCCCAGAGGAATTTGCAGTCAGGATCAAGCACAGACTCTCTGCTCCTCCCACGGAGGGATTTCCTTTCACTCCTCATCAGTGCCACTTCGGAAGGGTTAAATGAGCAGAAACCCTCGGTATAAATCTGATTTCTGGTGCTCTAACTGGAGGCAAACGCTTTGCTGGGTGGAGCCGTGAATAAAGGCTGTGATGGCATTTCTTGGGCCCAAGTCTTCCAAATTCTGGACCAATTTAAACACAATGGGTGGCACCTATTAATTCTTAATTAAGCCTGGAAAATCTTGTCTGGCAATGAATGAAAAACCCAAGCTCACTTTGATGTACAGACCAGAGGCAAGGAGATGGAGTCCTGCATTTTATAGGTGCGTTTTGGGTGTATTTAAATCCAAAAAAAAAAAAAATCTTCAGAGCCCCTGTTACACCACCACAGCTGATCCAAGCCTTGAGAAATCAACAGCCAGTCCTCCCCAAGCTATTCAACTACTCATGCTGCAGAAAGCTCTGCATTTTATCAAAAAACAATAAAAAAAAAAAAAAAATAATAAAAAAAAAATCCCTCTGCCACTGCCCCGTGGGTTGTGCAGACCTCTCGGAAAAACGCTGAGCTTCAAAGAGCTTCAGAGCAATTATCCAATTATTCCATTAAAATAATCAAGAGTCCCTGGAAGGAGTGGAACCACCAGTGCCTCATGCTCGTGATGCAGGAGGAGTTGTTGCTGTGAGGGAAATTGGGCAAGGGGCAGTGAGGGGTGTTTTTAATCTCCTTTTCTTCTCTCAGAGCCCAGGATTAAATGTTTGGGAGATGCAGTTTTCAGGTTGGGACTCAGATATTTATTAATTCTTACCTGTGTTACAGTCTCCCAAGCTGTGAGTTCTGCCTGACAAAGTGAAAAATGGCTCTGGCTCTTTCCAAGGTCTTTTAAGCACTAATTGTCCAATAACGAGATGACACCTAGATTACTTTTACTTTTAACCCAATAACCAACCACCTGTGATCTGCAATGGGGATTTTTTCACCCAATGACAAAACACCACCCAGAGCCACGAAGAAGAAGGTGGAAGAAGAAGAAGAACTTAGTCTACACCCTAAACCCTCCATCTTGCTTTATATATATGTCACCTCAAGTTTGTCTGCTTTTCACTGTTTGCACTTTATTCTCATGCACCTTCAAGAAAACTATACCTATTTTTAGAACTCATCTATTTTGTTAACGTATTTCTCCTCTGGGAGGAGAAAGATAATTAATGGTGATGTTCACCAACGAGGTCAAAGAGGCTGATTGTGGCCAATCTTTGGCCTTCTTGTAAAATGTATTTTTTCTTGTAATAGATATGTAAAATAGAGAAATATTTTATATATTGTAATATATAAAATAATATATATAAATAAACAGATATCTTGTAATATATATATTAAATAAATATAATATATATATGAAATATATAAAAATGTATATATTCTTGTAAAATGCATATTTTACAAGATGTAAAATGTACGTATTACAATTATTTTTGTAAAATGTATAGATTACAATTACAATTGGCTGTGTAGCCAATCTTTGGCCTTCTCATAGAAGTGTATATAAGATGGAGTCAGAGGAATAAAGTTCAAAGCTTTTCCTGCTGACCTTTCTGCTACCTGCTCGTTCTTTTGTGTCCCTAACAGCAACATATATATATATATTACTATATATATAGTACTGTATTCTGAACCCTTAAACTCTGAGTTTTCCACCCTGTGATATCCCACACTTCTGTTTAACCCCACACCCACAATCCCAGCGCTGTCACTCCATTTTGGGAGCCTCTTCCCTGGCCTCAGGTCAAATGCAGTGGGGTTTTTTGGGGGGGTCAGAGCACAGAAAATCTGAAATTCCTGTTGCCCAGGGATCCAGCAGGGGAGGAGGAGGATGAGGAGGAGGAGGAGGAGGAGGAGGAGGATGAGGAGGAGGAGGAGGAGGAGGAGGAGGAGGAGGAGGAGGAGGAGGAGGAGGAGGAGGAGGAGGAGGAGGAGGAGGAGGAGGAGGAGGAGGAGGAGGAGGAGGAGGAGGAGGAGGAGGAGGAGGAGGAGGAGGAGGAGGAGGAGGAGGAGGAGGAGGAGGAGGAGGAGGAGGAGGAGGAGGAGGAGGAGGAGGAGGAGGAGGAGGAGGAGGAGGAGGAGGAGGAGGAGGAGGAGGAGGAGGAGGAGGAGGAGGAGGAGGAGGAGGAGGAGGAGGACGAGGAGGAGGAGGAGGACGAGGAGGAGGAGGAGGAGGAGGAGGACGAGGAGGACGAGGAGGACGAGGAGGACGAGGAGGACGAGGAGGACGAGGAGGACGAGGAGGACGAGGAGGACGAGGAGGACGAGGAGGACGAGGAGGACGAGGAGGACGAGGAGGACGAGGAGGACGAGGAGGACGAGGAGGACGAGGAGGACGAGGAGGACGAGGAGGAGGAGGAGGAGGAGGAGGAGGAGGAGGAGGAGGAGGAGGAGGAGGAGGAGGAGGAGGAGGAGGAGGAGGAGGAGGACGAGGAGGACGAGGAGGACGAGGAGGACGAGGAGGACGAGGAGGACGAGGAGGACGAGGAGGACGAGGAGGACGAGGAGGACGAGGAGGACGAGGAGGACGAGGAGGACGAGGAGGACGAGGAGGACGAGGAGGACGAGGAGGACGAGGAGGACGAGGAGGACGAGGAGGACGAGGAGGACGAGGAGGACGAGGATCAAGAGGAGGACGATCAAGAGGAGGAGGATGAGGAGGACAAGGAGGAAAAGGATGAGGATCAAGAGGAGGATGAGGAGGAGGACGAGTATCAAGAGGAGGATGAGTATCAAGAGGAGGACGAGTATCAAGAGGAGGAGGATGAGGAGGACAAGGATGAGGATCAAGACGAGGATGAGGAGGATGATGAGGAGGATGAGGAGGACAAGGATGAGGATCAAGAGGAGGATGAGGAGGACGAGGATCAAGAGGAGGAGGATGAGGATGATGAGGAGGACAAGGAGGACAAGGATGAGGATGATGAAGATGACTCACCGTCCTCGTGGCCGTCGCGGTTCCTGCGCCGGTGCCGCTCGCGCCGGTGGCTGATGACAGACTCTGTCCCTGTGTCGTTGTCCAGGCCGTCCCTGCTGCTGGCAGCGTTGGGGCTGTCACACAAAGAACAAACAAAAGGGGACAGTCACTGGGTTTGTCTCTCTTTTCTGCCCTCGTGGCCGGGAGCACAGCGCTGCTGAAGGCACGGAACTGCTCTGGAGGTGAGCACGGCAAACCAGCCAGGCTGCTGGGTCCACCCCAAAAACCACCCCAGGGGTGAGGTGAGAGCCCCAAAAATACCTGGGAGGTGAAAAGAGAACCCCAAAAACCACCTCAGGGATAAAAAGAGAACCCAAAAAACACCTCAGGGGCGAAAAATCAACCCAGGATCAGGTGAGAGGTGAAAAGAGAACCCCAAAACCACCTGAGGGGTGAAGAGGAATCAAAATGCACCCCAAGGATGAAAAGAGAACCTCAAAACCCACCTGAGGGGTTAAAAGAGAACCCAAAAAAATCACTTCAGGGGTGAAAAGAGAGCCCCCAAAAACACCTGAGAGGTGAAAAGAAAACCCCAGAACCCACCTCAGAGGTGAAAAGAGAACCCAAATACCCGCCTGAGGGATGAAAAGAGAACCCAAAACCCATCTGAGGGGTGAGAAGAGAGTCCCAAAACCACCCGAGGGGTAAGAAGAGAACCAAAATATCACCTCAGGGGTGAAAAGAGAACCCCAAAAACACCTGAGGGTTAAGAAGAGAAGCCTGAAAACACCCGAGGGATGAGAAGAGAACCCCAAAACCCATCTGAGGGATGAGAAGAGAACCCCAAAATCACCTGAGGGGTGAGCAGAGAACCAAAAAATCACCTGAGGGATGAGAAGAGAACCCCAAAAACACCTGAAGGGTGAGAAGAGAACCCCAAAAACACCTGAAGGGTGAGAAGAGAAGCCCAAAATCACCTGAGGGGTGAGCAGAGAAGCCCAGGAGCCCCCGAGGGGTGAGCAGAGAACCCCGAACACACCCGAGGGGTGAGCAGAGAGCCCCCCGGCAGGAAAGGCTCCAGCTGGGCCAGGAGAGGATCCTGCTGCCCCCTCAGAGCCCGGCCAGGAGCAGCAGCTGCAGCTCAGCGGCCCTTGGCCATGCAGATTTAACACGGACATTTAAAGCTCACAGCTCTGACCCTCACGGGGGAAGCCTCGCAAAGCCCCAGGAATTCAGAACCACAGAACGTCCCGTGTGGAAAGGGGACCCCAAATCCCATCCAGAGCCACCCCTGCCATGGCAGGGACACCTGGCACTGTCCCCGAGGTGTCCAGGGACAATCCCAGCGATGGGAAATGCAGCGCAGCCCCTCGCAGGGCACATCGGAGCGCTCCCGAAATGCCGGCGGGGATTTCAGCGCTGTCACACGGGGACAAGGTGACACACGGCTCGGGTCACCCTTGGCCGTGCCAGCAGCACCATCTACTGACTCCTGCTCGGAATTCCCACTCCTGCATCAGCCCAGAGCCCGAACCTGCCTCCGAAAGGGGATGGGAACCACTCAAAGGGTGCAAAAGGGCACAAAGGGGGTTTGGCAATACCCCCCCCCCCCAAAAAAAATCCCCCTTCTAAAATCCCTTTTAAAATGCACCCCAAAGCCTTTGGGAGGTATCCCTAAAATACCTCAATATCACCCAAAAAAAAATCCCCACCAAATTCCCTTTCAAAAATCCTCCCAATGCCCCACCAAATTCCCTCCAAAAATCCTCCCAATGCCCCACCAAATTCCTCCCAATATCACCCCAAATCCCACCAAATTCCCTCCAAAAATCCCCCAATGCCCCACCAAATTCCTCCCAATATCACCCCAAATCCCACCTAATTCCCTCCAAAAATCCCCCCAATGCCCCACCAAATTCCTCCCAATATCACCCAAGAAAAAAAATCACCCCAAATCCCACCTAATTCCCTCCAAAAATCCCCCCGATGCCCCACCAAATTCCTCCCCAAATCCCCCCCCAGAAATCCTCCTTTTTTCATGCTCCAAAAGTGGAGCATGAAACTCAGGGTGAGCTTCAGAACCCGCAGGAGGGAGGAGGAGGAAAAATAAAAGTTTTATTTGGATTTCATCAACAGCGAATGAAGCAAAATATCCACGCTGTCAGGCAGGGAGTGGAATTTTCCCTTCAGCTCTGATAAAGATCTCGTTCCCTTGGATGGAATCACCTGCTTCACCTTTTCCTTGGGATTTTTTGTTGTTTTTTTTTTTTGTTACCCAGCACCACCATTTCTGTTTGTGCAATTGCACAACACCCAGCTCAGATTTATTCATACTGAAGATCAACACTGCAGGAGATGACAGATCTTTGAGGAGGATTTCAATAAAAGCACGGGGATTTTAGGAAGGTACAAGTCACTCTTATTGCACAACCACCACAGCAGGATGTCAAGAAATGTGGTTTTTTTTCTGTCATTTCTGGAGGTCAGGAGAGGACTCCAGTCACGATTCAGGTTCATTTAAAAATGTTAAATAATTTCAAAGTATGGTGGATTTTTATCACTTTAAATCTGCAGTGGGTGTGCTTTAAAATGAAGTTCTAATGGTGACAGAATTTAGGGTTTCATGCAGAGTAATTGAGATTCTCTGCCCTGTGTTAGGGACTAAACTCAGCTCAGCATTACATTCTCTTCTGGACTAAAAAAAAAATGAAACAGAACAGAAAAAATCCGCTGTAAAATGTAAACTGGATGCTGTGGGAAATTGTGAGGAGGAGAACCCAAAAAGGCATTAAAGGGAAAAACAAGTTTCAGCCCAGGAAAAGCCCCCACAAGCCAGATTCTCAATGGAGTTCAAAAAACCAGAAAGAACAAGGGGTGGAGGAGAGGGGAAGAGGAGATGGATTGATCTGGGAACAGAGGCAGAAAACACGATCTGAGCATTCCCTGTAATATTTGGGAATATTCTGGAAGAAGCAGGAGGATCAGCAGGGCTTTGGACCCTGCAGTGAGCAGCCCCACAAACCTCGTGCCTAATTCCACGCTAATTAATTACCTTTTAAAACAAAGCTCAGCTGTTCCAGGCAGGTTTAGGCCAAGGGAAAAAGAAAAACCAAACCCAAAAGCCTGGTTTTATTTTTATTTTCTGGCCAGTTCAGAACACAGGAGGGCAGCACAGCCCTTGCCAGGCACTCCCGGGCAGGGTCAGGATTTCCCAGGGTTTCTTGTCCCTTCTAAAAGGTTTTTATCTGTCTAAAAGGTTTTTATCCGTTAAAAACTCACACAAAACACCCAGGGCTCTTCCAGCCATCCCAAAAAATTGGAAAAAATGGGCAAATCCTGGCCAAATTTCCTCCTCCAAACGCTGCCTAAAAAGCACAAGGCTCTGCTTTAAACCCTCCTGGTGGAAATTCTGAGGTTGTCCCTTGGAAATGGAGGTGTCCTAAGGATTCCCCTTGGATGAGGAACGGGAAATCAGAATATCAGAGCAGCTCTTCCCAGCCACAGATGGGGCTGGCACAGCCTCTGCATGGACACGGAGCAGGAATTATTCTTCCAAGTGGAAATTCTCCCTCCTGCCAGCAACGTTCCGCTGGCTCTGCAGCCTCCCTAATTACACAGAACACACTAATCACTTGTCAGCCACACGCTACAAAGAGCATTTTTGGGCTCCCTCCCTACTTAACTCGTCCACGGCAAGCCTGAAAATGAGATATTTTGGATAAATATTTCGCTTTAACAATGACAAGAGGGTTTTCATTCCCATCCTCCTTTTAATTCCTCGATATTTTGATTTTTTGTTTGGGTTTTTTTTTATTATAACCACGACAACAAACAGCTGCCTTGCCAGCAGGGAGAGAAACGAGGGTGAGGGGTAGGATGGGAATTGGAGGCTTTAGGATTTGAGGAAGAAATGGGAATTGGAGCCTTACTGGAACGAGGGGGGCCGGGAGTCTCCGATGCCTCCTGTCCTCTCCAGGGCTGGTGGAAGGTCTGTGTGACTCTCAGTGCACTGGGAACCTGTGTCAGAGTGGGAGCTTTCAGCCAGGACCAGCTGCCAAAAGAAAACAAAATTCACCTGTTTTAATTCGCCTGTTCGATCAAGTGGTTAGTTTTTTAATTAAAAAGTGGAGAATGAGGGGCCAGATTTACAACCAGGAAGGCAGATGCTAAATTTTGTGCAGAATGAGAAATGGGAATTCTGCGAAGGACTCAGTTAATATTTTAAATGACTGCACAGAGATTATTCTCCCATTCAGATGGGAGAATTTTGCATACCCTCTGCAAAAAAAAAAAAAAAAAAATTATATATTTCAACAATCCACTGACCACACAGAGCATTTTGTGGCCACGATCCACAGGAATTAGACTTGACCTGGAGGTGACCAGGGTGACTTTATCACCAACCCCCTGAGCCACCTCCTCAACTCGGCTGAGCCTCTTTAAACACTCTGATTAAAAGCTCTTTAATTAAAGAAATCCTCCATTAAGGATATAGATTAATACCTTTCACTAAGAGGCAACAAGGTCTCGGCTCCCTTTTATTTTTAGCTGTGGAAGAAGCAGAGCAGGAGAGATTCCAACTCTGAACTGGATCATTTATTAAAGACTAATTCCAATATAATGATCAGAGGGATGGTGGCTGTTAAAAAAAGGGGGAATGGAGAGGAGGCAAATGGCATTCAGGATGCAGGGAATGACTCCTAGGAGCAAAAAGAAACCATCAATATGAGGAGGAAAACACACACAGGCTGTCAAAAAGGAACTGCCTGGAGACAAACCCAGCACCACACGGAGTCAGCTGCATTATTCAAACTCTTATCACCAAAGCAGGAGCAACAGAGGAAACACTGAAGGGGGAAAAAAAATAAAAAATAACAGCAGCTTTGCTAATGACTTGATAATGAAAGCTGCTTTCTTGCAGGTGGGGAAGTTAAAGGGAGATGTTTGGGAAGTGTGTTTGGTGTTAGGGAGATGTGAGGATGGCTCAGAGCCCTGGGAGTTCCCTGAGGAATCTCTGGGCGAGCGTTTCCACCGACAAAAATCAAACCGAGGGATGAAAAGAGGAAAAAAAAATAAAGCAGAAAAAAAAAAACAACCCTCAAACCTTGAAAGTGGGTGTAGGCAAGATCTGTGCATCCCCTCAGCCTTCACACTCTGGGCTGGGAATTCAAAACAAGCCAGGGGCATTTGGGAGCAGGAAAAAAATGTCCTTTAAAGCTCCCTGCTGAGGGCAACACCTGACTCCAGGAGGAGCCAAGGAGACAAATCCTTTCTGTATTCCGGGATATTTGCTGTCCAGCCTTTCCCTGCTCCTGGAGGAAGAAGCCTTGGCAAGGCAGAAGTGATTCTGCAGGAGGTTTCGGGTCACCTTGGGAGTGCAAAAATCCATCTCGGCAAAGCCTCTCCTGCAGAATGCCCTCCCTGGGGTGGGATTTCCTCCAGGAGGAAACAGTGGGAACACAGATGCTCCTTGTGGATCTGCAGAGCCGCAGAGAGCCCTATTATCCACCCAAAGGAGCAATTGCAGAAAAAGGGCTGAATTCTCTCAAAGGCACCAAGAACTCCACATCCCTGGAAAAAAAAAACAAAAAACCCCAAAAAATCACCCCAAAACCCTCCTCAGGAAAAGCAACGCTGAGGAATTGTCTACACTGAGGTGAGGTTTGGGATGGAGGCTGGTTCATAGAAAGAGACCGGCCCTAAAATCAGCTCCAGACATTTTCTACAGCCCTGAAATATTCTAATCAGCCCCAAATCTCCTGCAGAAACTCGACAAGATTCTGCTCCTGGGTGCTGTAATAAATAAGCAGATGGGACTCAGGTTGGTTTTAATGCAGAAAAGCCAATTTTTTAGGCACCAAGCTCCTGTTGATAGGAAATATTTTAACTGGGTTAAAATTAATTAAACTGGTCAGCAACACGGTGGAATTTGGTTTATTGGTCAGTAAGGGCTGTTGTAAATGTTGATCAAATTTTTCTCTCTCTAGATCTGCTTCTGTCTTTTCTTCACTGATTCTCATGGGCCAGAGTCATTGTTTACGCAGGTGCAATAGGATCAGATGGGGTTGGGTGTATTTCATTTGTGGGGTTTGGGGTGTATTTCATTTGGAGGGTTGGGGTGTATTTCATTTGGAGGGTTGGGGTGTATTTCATTTGTGGGGTTGGGGTGTATTTAATCTGTAGGGTTTGGGTGTATTTAATTTATGGGGTTTGGGGTGTATTTCATTTGTAGGGTTTGGGTGTATTTAATTTATGGGGTTTGGGGTGTATTTCATTTGTAGGGTTGGGGTGTATTTAATTTGTGGGGTTGGGGTGTATTTAATCTGTGGGGTTGGGGTGTATTTAATCTGTGGGGTTTGGGTGTATTTCATTTTAGGGTTTGGAGGTGTGGGGTGGCTGTGGGACACGGGGCTGATGGTTTCAGGGAGTGTCACAGATGGGGCCGAGGTGTCTGGGGGTTTACAGAGTTGGAGACAAAGGAAGTTCAGGCTTGGTTAAAAAAGTCAAATTGAATCAAACCAACAAATAAAGAAAAAACCCCACTTTTTCAGCTCTGCGCAATTTGTGGACTTCACTCTTGAGTTTTAAAATACATTACTTAAGAAGAGGATAATTAAAATCTATACCTTTGTTTTCATTTTGAGATTCAAGAGACTGGTAAAAAAAACCAAAAAAATCAGCATCCCAGTATGGAATAACTCTGATTGACACACACAAAATCCAACATACCCAGGACACCACTCTTCCATTGAAGCAAGGGAGCTTTGCATTGTCATCTGAGATCTCTTCCTTCACCACCCTGGAAAATAACAACAAAAAACCAACATCAGGAAGAAAAATCAGGAATTTGAATCAGATCAGAAGGAACAGTGGTTTTCTGGAATTTTCCAGGGGAAAAAAAGCAAAATTCTTCTCGTTAAAATGCTGGTATCAGCAGGTGCTCTGTGTTTAAAGGAGAGGTGGCTGTGAGGACAGAGGAAACAAATCAAAACAAAGGGTAGAAGAGCAACTTTCCAGACAATCACCCCAAAGTGGGAGGCACAGAAGTAATTCCCATTATTTCCCCATTTTGGAGTTTCCCCAGAGGCTTTAAGGGTCTGATGGGGACTGAAATCCCCCTGTGCTGTGCGGGCTGGGTCAGAAATCACACATTTGTAGCAAAACCCAGATTTCTGGCCTCAAATTCACTGCAGGACGGGCACCAATTTTCGGTTTGGACAATCAGAAACCTCAACTCTCATCCAACTCCACGAAAACGTGCAGCTCCACGAGCACATTTTCCTTTAGTGATGTTTTTTGTCTCGTTGCTGTGTGAAGAAAAACCACAATAACCACGAAGTGACTCACTGGGCACAAAGCAGGGTCACGTTTGAGGGGAGGGGACAGGTCTGAGAGCAAATAGAAGAGTTTCTTTAGAAAAAGTTCCAAATTAAGAACCTCCCCACTAATGCCTGCATTGCCACGTATTTTAACGAACCTTCTTTTATTTTCTCCACACTTATTTGCAGTGTTAATTAAGGCTGGCAGGGCAATATTAGGCAATCTTCAGCCCTTTTTTTTTTTTCCTTTTTTTTCTATTATTGGAAAGGAAAAAAAAAAAACCACTTGTAAAATATTTACTTAATTCCTAAAACATCTGTCCTCCCTTCCTCCTTTGGCAGCAAGGATCAGATCATATGATTCCAATGATTGCTTTTAGTCATTTCTCCTCAGACTCCAAGGAGACAATGAAGAGCAAACTCCTCTAAAAGATACTCAGGGCTTTTTAAAAACAAACAAAAAAAAATAAACCAAATAAAAAAAAAACCCTTTGAGAATTCAGTGGAAGCTCTCAGACCTGTAATTCTGGAGCTGCAAAATGCAGGATTTCAACACTCCAACCCCAATGGACAGACTGGAATCCACCTTTTGGTGTTCCCCTGCAGGGGACACTCACTCAGCAGAGCTCCAGCTGCTGGATCAGCACACAAAGACGCTGCAATCGTTTTAGCTGCGCGTTTGAAACGACACTCAGGGAGTCCCAGAAATTCCCAGGTGGAATTTCTGCACCCAGCAAGAGCCAAAGGCACAATTTCTGCACCCAGCAAAAACCACAGGCAGAACTTCTGCGCCCAGCAAGGATTGTACACTGAATTTCTGCACCCAGCAAGAGCCAAAGGCACAATTTCTGCACCCAGCAAGAACCAGAGGTGGAATTTCTGCACCCAGCAAAATCCATACGTAGATCTCAGCACCCAGCAAAAACTGTACGCTGAATTTCTACATCTAGTGAAAACCAGAGGCCGAATTTCTGCACCCAACAAGAACCAGAGGCAGAACTTCTACGTCCAGCAAGGACTGTACACAGAATTTCTGGACCCAGGAAAAACCACAGGTACAATTTCTGCACCCAGCAAGAATTGTACACAGAATTTCTGCACCCAGCAAGAACCAGAGGCAGAATTTCTACACCCAGCAAGGACTGTACACTGAATTTCTGGACCCAGCAAAAACCACAGGTACAATTTCTGCAGCCAGCAAGAACCAGAGGCAGAATTTCTGCACCCAGCAAGAATTGTACACTGAATTTCTGGACCCCCCCAAAAAACCAGAGGCAGAATTTCTGCACTCAGCAAGAACTGTACACTGAATTTCTACATCCAGTGAAAACCAGAGGCAGAACTTCTGCACCCAGCAGGAATTGTACACAGAATTTCTGGACCCCCCAAAAACCAGAGGCAGAATTTCTGTAGCCAGCAAGAATCATACACTGAATTCCTGCATCCACCAAAAACCACAGGTACAATTTCTGCATCCAGCAGGAACCAGAGGCAGAATTTCTACACTCAGCAAGAACTGTACAGTGAATTTCTGCATCCAGCAGGAACCAGAGGCAGAATTCCCAGAGCCGTGCTCAGGGCTCCCCCAGCTGCAGGGACCCCGGGGTTCTGTGCAGGAAAAGGCTCGGGGCTGCCCCAGCCTGAGCTCTGCCCTGCACAACCCCAACCTCCTCTGCACCTTCAAGGGAACAACTCCCACATCTGCTGGAACTCCAAAAGACTAAATACAGCCCTGAGCTCTGGGGCAAGAGAACGAGGGGCTGGAATTCCCATTCCCATTCCCAGCTGGCTCTGGGGAGGCAGCAGCAGCGCCAGCAACATCTTCTGCTTGATAAATCCTCACGTGTGATAAGGAGGTTTTTACTCCTCTTTGGGATTTCCGTCCCCGGAGAAGGTAAAGAGGAGGGATTGGGGTGGTTGTGGCAGTTTGCTGTGGTTTGAGGTGAGTTTTGCAAGGAGGAGATGCTGGGTTTTGGAAGGGAGGGCAGCGGGGTGCTGCTCTGGGGGCACACGGAATGTCTGCGATTCACACACAGCAGCTGGAGAGCCACGTTCACAACCTGGACTCCACCCAAAAGGGCGTGGAAGGGAAAAAAAGGTGATTTCACCCTGAGACCTCTTCCTGAGGTGAAGAATATTGCAACCCAAAACAGCATAACAAGGGAAAAAGGTGATTTCTCTCAGAAAACTCCTCCAGATGTTAAGAATATTGCAACCCAAAACAGCATAACAAGGGAAAAAAGGTGATTTCTCCCTTAGACCTCTTCCTGAGGTGAAGACTATTCCAATCTAGAACAGCATAACAAGGGAAAAAAGGTGATTTCTCTCAGAAAACTCTTCCTGAGGTGAAGAAAATTCCAATCCAAGCCAGCATAACAAGGGAAAAAAAGGTGATTTCTCCCTTAGACCTCTTCCTGACACGAAGAATATCAACCCAAGCCAGCATAGCAAGGAAATAAAGATGATTTCTCCAAGAAACCTCTTCCTGATGTTAAGAATATTCCAATCCAAGCCAGCATAACAAGGGAAAAAAGGTGATTTCTCTCAGAAAACTCCTCCAGATGTTAAGAATATTCCAACCCAAAACAGCATAACAAGGAAATAAAGGTGATTTCTCTCAGAAAACTCTTCCTGAGGTGAAGAATATTTCAATTCAAGCCAGCATAACAAGGGAAAAAAGGTGATTTCTCCTAGAAACCTCCTCCTGAGGTGAAGAATATTCCAACCAAAGCCAGCATAACAAGGGAAAAAAGGTGATTTCTCTCAGAAACCTTTTCTTACTGTTTAGAATATTCCAACCCAAAACAGTATAACAAGGAAATAAAGGTGATTTCTCCCAGAAACTTCCTCCTGAGGTGAAGAATATCGGCCCTGGATGTGGTCCACTGTGGAGATAAACCACCAGAACTCTCAAAGTGACTGTTAATGGCCTCAGCGTTGGAAAATCAGACCAGAGACCATCTGATAGCAAGGCACAGGAGAGGGGATGTTTATCCTCCTGAGAAAAGGGGGTTTTTATTTCCCAGCACACACAACCTCCCGTTTAACTGGGGCTGGGTCAGGGAGAGGGGAGCAAACAAACACCTGGCCACAAAGGTGGCACTCAGGGAACAAAAGTGACATTTCCAGGTCACATTTCCAGGTCATTTCCATTTCCAGGTCTGCCTGCCCAGCTCCCACCTCTGGTTTTTGGTTTGTTTTTGGTTTTTTTGGGTTTTTTTGCCCCTTTGGGAAGGGAGAGCACAGCACACCAACAATTTATAGAGATTTTTTTTCCTCAGTATTCCCAGACTTGTAGCATCTTTCCTGCACTCCAGAAAAAAAATCTCCTGTGCACAAAACATCTTTTAATTCAGCTTTTAAATGCACCTGCAGGGTGAAAGGTAAAGGAACAGAGGGAGCAGCTCAGCCGAGGTCACATCAGAGACAGAGGATAAAAACCACCCCACTCTTTACCCCTAAAGCCCCCAAATCCATCAATATCTGCCAAAAAAACCCCAAAAATAAAGGGTGAGGAAGCGTGGGGAAGGGGAGGAGAGAAGAGCTCCACAAACTCACATCCTCTGCTTTATTTGACTTCGAGGAGATTCCAGCGCTAATTACTAAATGAAACAATCAGTGCTGGGAGCAGCCCCTCCTTCCTCTGGCTTCCTGGAATTGTGTCTGGATCCTCTCTGCCTTTCCTCCCAGGCTGCTGAGCACAAAGAAAAAGGTGGTTTTGCCTTTCCCAAAGCCTGCCCCTGCTCCCCTTCACACCTCACCTGTTTGTGGGGCAGGTTTTCCTCACAGCAGCCTCGGGGTTTGTTCTCTTCCAGAGAGGATTTCAGCCAGGAAAAGCTCAAATTGTTGAGGTTTAGCTTTTCTTTTTTTGGGGTTTAGCTTCCCTCTCATCCCCCTGCCAAGCTGCCTCGGAGTATCCGCTGATTGCACACTCACCTGATTCCAGGTGAGCCCCAGCAACCTCTAATTGCCTGATTGAGCTAATTGCCTATTAATTAAAGGCTGCATTTGATGGTGTGGTGTTCTGATTGCACCAGGGGTTGCCTGCTCCACAATTAGCTGGGTGGGTTTTTCATTCCACTCAGGAAAAAATAAAAAATAAATGAGGTTAAGGAGGGAATTCTCCTTTTCCCTCCAACACCACAGGCACGGGAGATGCAGGGCATGAGGCAGATTTATTCCAGGTTCATCAAGTCCTTCAGCACCAGATTAATCCCACCTTATCACCGGGATCATAATCAAATCTCTTCTTAATTGTCCTTCCCTGATGGGAAAAGGGGAGAGGAGCTTCACTCCTTAGGAACTTGCTTGGAGGTCCTTAGAGAGAAGCCAAAGGAATGAAAAACTCTTGGTGCTAAACCTTCGTTTATCTTCATCTTTGTTTATTCCTGTCTCCTCCAAAGTGGGTAAGAGGTGATTCAGATTTTAGTTTTCACTCACAGAATCAGTTGGTTGGAAGATAAATCCAGGGGTCACCTAAATCAGGGTTCAGGTTGCTCAGGGTCGTGTCCAGTCAAATCCTGAGCATCTCCAAAGATGAATATTCCACGACCTCTTTGGACAATTTGATTCCACTTTAGGAAGCAGCAACTTTCCAAAAAAGCTCTTTCGATTGGCAAAACTCATAAGTCACCACGTAACAGCAATTACTCAACTGGCAGGGAAGGCTGCAGCTCTAAAAACAGCCTGGCTGAAGCTGCTGAACACTTCAGGGTGAATCTTGGATGAAGAATTTCAGATTTCAGGGGTTTTACAGCCGAGGCCACAGCACAGAGAACCTCCAGCCACATTCCCAGGGCAGGGAAAGGAAGGGAAATCAAACCACACTCTGAATTTACAGGGATAAACCCTGGAATATGATGGAAAGGAAGGAAAATCAAGCCATACCCTGAATTTACAGGGATAAACCCTGGAATATGATGGGAAAGAAAATCAAACCACACTCTGAATTTACAGGGATAAACCCTGGAATATAATGGAAAGGAAGAAAAAACAAGCCACACATTGAATTTACAGGAATAAACCCTGGAATATAACGGAAAAATAAGTGGAAATAAGAAAGAGGGGAGGAGAGAAATCCCTTTGATGAGCAGAGAGAACACACCAGGAGCTGTGCAGGATCTGCACAGAAGCCTCAGATCTCGGCTGCACCCCGCAGAGCTGGAGCAGGAATTGTGGCATCATTCCCTCTCCTCCTTCTCACGCCAATCACTCCTCAGCACCCCACAGAGCCACGACAGAACCACAATTCTCCTTTTTTTTTTTTTTTTTTTTTTTTTTTTTTTTTTTTTTTTTTTTTTTTAGGGTTGTTATTCCTAAACAAGGCTGTCAGAGCTTTGCCTTTTCCACACAGGTCCCAATAAACCTGTCAAAAATGGCAGTGAACACTCTGCCCACGGCTGTGACAGGAATGACACACCCAGACACGTGTAAGTGACACAGCTGTGGAGCAAAAAACCCTCTTCAAACAAAGACATGCAGCTCCAATGCAAACAAGCTCCTTCTTTAGAGTTTCTAGAGAAATTGTGGCAAGGAACTGCTGGGGAAGTCACCTCTTCCCACCCATCAAAAATCCACTTTCTCTTCACTGATGGAATGGCTGCTGCTCTGTCTCATGTTCTTCTTAACCCTTTTAAACACAATCCAAACCCTCACTCTCAGTGACTCCTCCTGCAATGAGCAGGTAATTAATTAATCCATGTATTTATCAGTCAGTGCTGGGGAAGTCACCTCTTCCCACCCAGGTGACAAACACATCAAAAATCCACTTTCTCTTCACTGATGGAATGGCTGCTGCTCTGTCTCACGTTCTTCTTAAACCTTTTTTAAAAACCTAAACCCTCACTCTCAGTGATTCCTCCTGCAACGAGCAGGTAATTAATTAATCCATGTATTTATCAGTCAGTTCTGGGGAAGTCACCTCTTCCACACATCAAAAATCCACTTTCTCTTCACTGATGGAATGGCTGCTGCTCTGTCTCATCTTCTTCTTAACCCTTTTAAACACAATCTAAACCCTCACTCTCAGCGACTCCTCCTGCAATTAATTAATTAATCCATGTATTTATCAATCAGTGCTGGGGAGGTCTTCCCACCCAGGTGACAAACACATCAAAAATCCACTTTCTCTTCACTGATGGAATGGCTGCTGCTCTGTCCCATGTTCTTCTAAACCCTTTTTTAAAAATCTAAACCCTCACTTTCAATGATTCCTCCTGCAATGAGCAGGTAATTAATTAATCCACTTAAATTTATTATTGTTTATCCCCCAGTTATCCTCTGCCACATCTGACCTTGGGCACCACGCTGAACCCTTTGTGCCCACAGGATTGCCTCTGCCCTGGTTTTTCCCCTCCACCTTTCCTCCTGCAGCACCTCCAGCCCTTTGGCACTCCAGGGAGAATCCATCACCTCAGCAGAACTGCACGAGAGGGTTTTTTGGCACTTTGGTGCTGGCACCAGACACTGAGCTGAGCTCAAGCCTATGAACCACGCAAGAATTCTTGATTTCCCTGGGAGAGAATCAGCCCAAACCGATTTCAAACATCCAAATTCCCTTTTTTGTGGCTGTTCGAGGACAGCTCAGTTTGTCTGGGCACAGCTCTGGCCCCACGGTGTTGTGTGAGCTGCAGCAGCTCAGCTGGCACATTGCACCGAGAGGAGAAAACCACAGAACCTCCGTGCTGAAAAGCCCCTTGGAATGTTTAAGGGACACATTTGGAGCAGCAGAAAGCACCTCCTTACTTGGTGAGGGAAACCAGGAGTTCTGCTTAGGCACAGGAGGCCAAAAAGGATGATGAGAGTGAGTTGGGAGGGAAGCAGAGATGCTCTGTGTGACCCCGAAAAGGGAATTTTGGTGTGCAGCGACCCCATTTTGCCCTCTGCCTCTCACCCCAAGCCCTCACAGCACTGCCACAGGGACTCCTTCCAAAAAGTTCCACGTGTTTTTAACCAGCTGGTGCTTGGGCTGCCAGCCCAGCTCTGCCTCATCCTCCCATCTCAGTCCAGGGCAGCGCAGCCCCAAGGCAGAAATTTCTGCCCCAGTCCCTCCAAAGGGGCTCCAAACATTCTGCATTTTGCAGGAACAGCTCCCAGTGAGGTTATTTTAAAAGAATATTTATGATTGGGTTCTCCAAGGGCAGCGGCACACAGGGAACACGATTTGCTTCTCTGCTCTTGAATGAACAATTGCTGTGCTCGAGGTGTGAAAATCGCACTGAAACACAGATTTATATTTTTTTTTTGTGGCATTTAAATGGAGATCTATAGAAATGAGTCTGATTGTAGCACTGCTAGACACAACTGTGGTGTGAATACCCCACTCCATGCCCAGCTAGCCTAGGAAAAAAAATTACTCTTAATTATGTGCCGAGAAGCCAAGGAAATGGGTGATTTTTATGAGTCCTAAGACCTTACAATTTCTTTTCCTCAATTCTTTTCCTCGATTTCTTTTCCTCAATTTCCCCTAGAAAAGGTTTGGAATAGAACTGGGCAAAACAAGCAAAGCATTTGAGCCACGCTGAGAGTCCCCTGCCTTTTCTCTCTTTTCTCTTTGCTCTCTCTGCTCCCTGGATTATTTAGTAAATTATTTATGTGCCCGTGTTTCAATCTCACAGGTGTTAATGAATCTCCTCCTGCAGCTGTCCCAAGGGTCAGACACAGAAAACGGGGCAGTCACAGTACAAAGGGACAGGTCACCATAATCCTGACCTGAACCCGGGCTTCCAATGCCCGAGTTACAAAACAATAAATATTAACAAGCCCCCGTAAAATTAAGCAGTTCTTGGAAACAGCTTAGGGAAAAAAAAAATTAAAAAAAAAACAACCCAAAAAAAGAAAAAACCAACAAAAAGCCACAGGAAAAGCAGTTAGCTGACTTGTGGAATGGCCATTTCAAACAGCTGGCTGGCATTTGGCTTTCCCCAGGGTGCAATTATCCAAAAAAACCCCTTAGAAATCTGTCTCAGGGGTGGCACTCGGGGCTGGGATGGGAATCCAAGGCACTGCAGGTCCTGACCTCGCAGGAGAGCTGCTCCTTGTGGGCTCAGGGCTCCAAAAAATAACCCACCAAAAAAACCATCCAAGGGCACTTCCCCCAAGGCATTTGAGAGCTGGGAATCGAAAGGGAAAGTTCAGGATGGTTTTTAGAGGCGCTGAGAGGCAGCAGGAAATGCTGCACAACTTCTGAGGGTGTTGGTTATTCCACCTGCCAAATATTCCCAATAAAATCTCTATTTCTGTGCAAGGATTTTGGCAACAGGCACAGCACAGGACATCTTTTAGATGTGCTTCCAGTCCTTGTGAGGTTGTTTGGGAAGCATTAAGAGCTCCAGGAATTCCCAGGATGTCAAAGGAATAATTTTAATTTATCACCCCCCTCAGGCAGTGTGGATACCTGAGCCTGGAATTCACCTGTTCAATATCCAAACATTGCAAAGGTGCTAAAGCCAAACTTGGTTTTGTTTCTAAATAATTATGGTTTCATCTGAAAAAGATTCTCTCTGATTATTAACGCCCACAGAAACAGGCAGGTGCTGGTTTGAGAAAATGAGTGTTTGTCTTAATTTTGCTAAAATTTACTGTCCCCCTTCCCCTCAGCCATGGTAAGGAGACAGGGGCTCGTGCTGCTGGTGGAAAAGGAAGGAAGAGAAAAGGATTTTCCTGTAAAATTCTGAAGGAAAGGTTCAACATCGAACTGAAAATGATGACTTTGGCTGGAGCTGTCCTTCAGGAATCAGCTCCGGAACAATCAACTCCAGGAATGAGGCAAAGAATATAAAATATTCCATCAATTCACTGCTCCCAGCAGGTGAAAATCACTCATTGAGGGTCCAGAAGAAGCTGCCTTTAAAAAATGTCTTTACTCTTCACTTTTCTGGTCAGAATGACTTTCAGCCCTCATGAGGAAAGCAAGAAAAAATCATGTTCAGCCTCAAAAAACTGAGGTGTTTTTTTTTCCAATCAACTCAAAGTGAGTTTATTCCTACCACTGAACCTGGCAGAAGTTCCAGCCTTGTCATTCCAACTGTTCCATCCCTCATTCCTCAGCTCCTTTTCAATAAAGGTGTCACACAAACCACGACAAGACAAGACAAACCAAGAAATGTTAAACACACTTGAGATCGGGCAAGATAAAATCACTTCTTGGTTCCTTTGGTGCTCTCCTGAAAGCACCTCATTAGAATCATAAACCCAGTCAAAAAAAAACCAGCCACAAAGTGTTAATCAATACCTCAGAGGAATATTATTTAGAGAATTATCCTTTAAAGTAATTGCTGACAAAGAGATGAACACCAGCAATAACCACGTTAGCCACCAGTGCTCCTGGGAGAGAAAAGGAGCTGTTCATAAATTTATTAATATGGTCCACATGCAGGAAACCTCCAACATTTCTTACAGATTCTTTCTCTCTCTCTCTTTTTTTCCCCCCAAGGTTATTTGTCTAGACATATTTTAATGAAATGGCATCGTTCTGGTCACTGATGTGGTGAAAATGATTTAGCTGAGTTTAAAAGGTTCCCTGCAGAAGCCCCAGGACGAGGCAGGAGTGTGGGGCAGGGGATGTGACAGCAGCTGCTGCCCCCAGCCCTGCACTAAACACGGCACAGAGGTGGAGCCAAAACCCTCTGGCACCTTCCAGAATCCCACAGAACACCTCAAAATATCCTTCATTTTGTGCAAATGATCCTTCAGCATGTGCAAAGGGATGATGAGGGGATCACACCTCTTTCCTTCTCACCAAGTTTACTTTAAAGCCCATTATTTGCTGTTTCATCACCTTCTCATTCAACAAAAAACCCCAAACCCTCCATTTTTTTTTTCTGTCCTTCTGTTTTTATTTAAGTTCAATGTCAATTCTCCAGAGTAAGGACAGTTTTCTAACCAGGAGTTTATAAAACATTAACATGCTCCACTGAGCAAAGCTGTTGTATTTTGTGGGGAGAACTGGGACCCCAAACCAGCAAAAATTCACCTCAACACACTCATTAAACCAGCGTTGGTGCTTCATTAATTACTCCGGGAAATGGCACACCAATGACAGGGCAACCCGAATTTGCTTTTTGCTCAAATCCAGGAGTGAAAGGATGAGGGAAAAGCAGAGGCTGGATATCAAAGCTTTCCATGCATAAATAGGATGGAGATGGAAATCTTTTCTCTTGGTGCTGGAAGAGCTGAAGGCTAAAGGAGATCTGAGCATCCTTCCTTTAAACACAGGAATTCTCCACGTTCCCTTTCCCTTTCCCTGCTCAGCTCTTTGTACCAGCGCAGCCCAGAATTCCCAGAATTTCCAGAGTCTCAAAGGCAGCCCAGGAGGCTCAGAACAGGAACTCAGATCATGTTCCAGCTCTTCCACAAATGGCCAGGGCAGGTTTTTGTGGCCGAAAGCAAAAAAAAAAATAAAATGCAGCTCACGAGGTAAAGTTGTGCCCCTTGGAAATTTGGGTTTTTCCACAAGGAACCTCAGCTCCCTCACAAGGTCAAGTTGTGGTGTGTGCTCCTTGGGAATTTGGGTTCTTCCACAAGGAATCTCAGCTCCTCCAGCACTCCCTGGGACAGGAACACTGCAGGACACTCCTTGCCTCATGAAAAACCGAGTTCAGACCTCTTGCCTTCAGAGCAGGTAATAAATTCCACCCACACTGCGACTTCAGAGTGTAACTGGCCCTACAAGTTCGTTTAGGCATTAAAAGAGAGATTCCCAGCTGGTCAGGAAATCCCAGGGCAGGTATAAATGAGGGAACAGGGAGTCTTCGGAGCCGTGTCCCTCGGGATTGTGGAATTCTCTGGGAATCTCTCTCTAAAATCCGTGTTTTCACCATGGGAAAGGTTGGCCAGCAGGGAAATGAAACAAGTCCTTGGTTATAAATTCAATCCCTCAGCCCCAAAGCTCATGTTGAGGCATTGGATTTGCTATCCCAAGCGAAACCACGACGCATTTTCAGACAATATTCACTATTTCCCTCAGAAAAGGAGCAGCTGGAGCAGGGCTGAAGGATTTTAGTGTCCATATAAATGTGGACAAACCAACTTCCCTCATTTCAGCAGTGATCCCTCCTCAGTGTGAGGGAAATGCAGAGATGTTATTTCATTTATTGTTGTGCTCCTGAGGAACTGGGAACACAGAGAAAACTCAGGGATTCACTTGGATCTGACACATCTTTGAATGCATCCTCACAAGATCTAGCTGGAATTCTGTATTCCAGCTTTTCCCACCAATTCCTTGCCTCTCATCCAAAAAACACACATTTGCCAACGGAGAACTAAAAGGAAATAAAAAATTACATGGGTCTAAACCCTTCTCTTAAAGGGAAATAAAAATTATATAGGTCTAAAATGCCAAATCCTTCAGCTAAATGTTTCGAAACTGCCAGGAAAACGCCAAGAAATGGTGCTCATCCAAATATTCCTCATGGAAACATCATCCAGGAGCTGGAAAAATCCCCAGGGAGCTTGTTGTGGGAGCGGCCCCATGGAAATCTTCACCTGCCCAGCTCTGCCTGTTCAGTTTCCCACCTCCCACTCTTATTTAAAAACTCCTTTCAGCAACCTTGAGAGAAAGAGCTCAGATAAAAGGGGCTGGGGTTTTGTGCATCACAGGGAGAGAGCTGAACCTTTTTCCATATGCAAAAAAGAGAGCAAAATGCAAAAACTTTCATTCCAAACCTGCACCAGCCCAACTGCATTTGACTTCTAAATGAATATTTTATAGAATCCCATAAGAGATGGGGTTGGAAAGGATTTGGAAACTCATCCAGTTCCCTGCCATGGGCTGGGTCTGTCCCAAGCTGCTCCAACCCAGCTTTGGACACTTCCAAGGATTCAAAAGCAGCTTCTCTGGGAATTCCAGGGTCTCCTCAACCTCCCAGGGAAAAAAAAAAAAAAATCCCATCCCAAAATCCCCTCTGTCACTCTGAAGCCATTATTCCCTCGTGCCCTGTCACTATCAGCTCTCAGAAAAAAAATTTGCCAACTTGCTATTTTGTAGTTTTAAATACAGAATCCAACAAATAAATCCAATTTAAGGAACTTTGGCTTTAAATTTTCCAGTCCCTTAACGTGAAAGCAAAATGGAGAAACACGGGGCCCATTCCTTATTTTTAATGAGCACATTCACCCCAGGAAGGCTGAGCTTGAAATTGGGAAGAAATTGGGAAATTTTTCCCATTAGTGGAGGTGTTAAGAGTTGCAATAAGGGGCTATATTTCTGTATATCAGTAAATATCTGTATATATTTCTGTGTCCCAGGTTGCATTTCTGGATATCTGCTGCATTTCTGGATATCTGCTGCATTTCTGGACTTCAGACTGCATTTCTGTGTGCCAGAGAAGCCAAAGACATTTGCCACCTCAAGGTCAAAGTAAAGAGAAGATCCCAAACTCATTGTGCTTTTTAAAAAGCACCAAAATCTGAAAAGCTACAGTTCAGACTCGGAGCAGGTTTTTAGGAATTAGAGCCATTTTTAGGAATCAGAGCAGCTTTTTTAGAAATAAGAGCAGATTTTTAGGAATCAGGGCTGTTTTTCAGGAGTCAGAGCTGATTTTTAGCAATCAGAGCAGTTTCCTAAGGAATCAGAGCCATTTTTTAGGAATCAGAGCAGTTTCCTAAGGAATCAGAGCAGTTTCCTAAGGAATCAGAGCAGTTTCCTAAGGAATCAGAGCAGTTTCCTAAGGAATCAGGGCTGTTTTTCAGGCTCTGAGCTACCACTGGGAACAGGTAAAAACCCAAAAGTCTGATTTTCTCGCTGTTTCTTCTTCCACACACAGAGCAGAGCATCTCAAGCAGCTCCACCTCAGCCAACCCACCCCTTAATCCCCCAAACCAGCTCCTTAAATCCTCTTTATGTTTTTTTTTTGTTTTTTTAGTAGGACACCGATAGCACCTCTCCAGAGTGCAACTCCACTTTGTCACTCCCTAATTCCCAGCTCATGGAGACGTTTCTCCTGCTCCTTGGCACAGCCAGAGAAGGAGAGCTCCAATCCCAGTGGGTTTGGAATGTGGCCATTCTTTCTGACAGCTGCTGGGGGCTGCCTTTACTCATTTTCTGTCGGAGGTTGGCCAAGAGCAGCAGCTTTACCAGCAGCATTTTATTTTTTTTTTTCCCCAGTGGTTTATCCAAGGGCTGATTTCTTAATTACTGATCCCTGGAGCTTAAAGAGAGCAAGAGAAGTTATTTAAAAGGAGACAGCAGGGATGAGAAGGAGGGCAGAGGGGTGCTGGGGATGGGAATTAACCACAGAGCAGCTGCTGAAATTAGCCCAAAGATATCCTAAATCCTCATCCTCACACAAAGGTCTCGCTGTTTAAAGCCAGCATCCAAAAAAGCCACCAAAAAATCCCTTTAAAAAGTCAATCTGGTGGGGGAATCACTAACACACATCCAGCAGATCTGTCTCACGGGATCTTGAAGAGTTCAGGACAATTTCAGTATCTCTGAATTGTCTCTGAATTTTCATTTCTGTCTCACAGGATCTTGAAGAGTTCAGGACAACTTCAGTATCTCTGAGTTGTCTGTCTCTGAATTTTCATTTCTGTCCCACAGGATCTTGAAGAGTTCAGGATAATTTCAGTATCTCTGAATTGTCTGTGAATTTTCATTTCTGTCTCAGAGGATCTTGAAGAGTTCAGGACAATTTCAGTATCTCTGACATCTTAAACCTTAATTTGTACCCTCCAACATCCCAAATTCCCATATATATATATATATATATTTTTTTTTTTTTTTTAAATAGTCACACGAGTGAAGTCACCTTGGCACTGAGGGAACTGCAAAGCCGCCCTGCAGCAAAGGATAATTCCCAATTTTATCTGCCATTCCTGGCCTCGGTGGTAATTTGGGGCTGAGCAGCAGGGAGGACCAGCAAAGACACACACACACACACACGAAAAAAGCAGATGACAAATTCACTTATTAGCCACGAATACGAGCCACATTTTCATTTTCATTTCCTCTATTTTCCTCTGGTTTTTTCTCCATTTTCCTCTGTTTTTTTCTCCATTTTCCTCTGTTTTTTTCTCCATTTTCCTCTGTTTTTTTCTCCATTTTCCTCTGTTTTTTTCTCCATTTTCCTCTGTTTTTTTCTCCATTTTCCTCTGTTTTTTTCTCCATTTTTCCCTATCTTTCAGCACAAATGAAGGGACATTTTCACTATATTCTCACACGTGCAGAGGATAAAACAATCAGACCAAAACACCGTACAAAAAAAATAAACACTTTTTTAATAACAAAGGATTTATAAATATATTTTTTCTCTCTGTAGGCACAACAAAAGGCTTGTGCCCTTTCCAAACCCAGCGTCTTTCTCCTAAAAAAAACAACAACTGCCCAACCCCAAAAAGGTTGGATTTCAACCCAAAAGCTGCTTTTCAACTCCCAGGGTTGGGAAAACACCCAAAAATTCCGAATTTGGAAGGATTTTCTCAGCAGTTGGGTGGGTGCAGCTCGAAGCTTTGCTGGATTTTGGGGTTTTTTTTATTTTTTTGGACAGGTTTGACCTCTTCATTTTTATTTTTCATTCTTTTATTCCTCCAGGAGAAGCTCCTCTCTCCCCTGCCAGCTTTGGGAGGGTGTGTAAGGACAGGAATTCTCGGTTTTTTTTGGTGTGTTTTCTCCAAGCAAAAGAGGAAACAGTGAGAGGTGCCATGAACTCAGAGGGGGAAAGAAAAATGAGATGTTCTGTCAACAGATGCTGATGTCGCTCTGAATCTGCCTGAAAACTTTGATTTTTAGACTGAATTTGCCTGAAAATGTTGAATTTTAGGCAGAATTCGCCTTGAAACTTTGATTTTTAGGCTGAATTCGCCTTGAAACTTTGATTTTTAGACTGAATTTGCCCTAAAATTTTGATTTTTAGACTGAATTTGCATGAAAACTTTGATTTTTAGACTGAATTTCCGTCTTTTTTTAATTCCCTTCCTTTTTTTAAGAATTCCCTTCCTTTTTTTAAGAATTCCCTTCCTTTTTTTAAGAATTCCCTTCCTTTTTTTAAGAATTCCCTTCCTTTTTTTAAGAATTCCCTTCCTTTTTTTAAACAATTTCCTTTTCTTTCCCTTTTTTAAAAGAAAGGTTTCTTTAAAACCTTTAAAATTTTTCTAAAAACCTTCAAAATTTTCCTAACAAAAAAAATAAAAAATAAAAAATAATGCTGCTAAAAGCCAGGATGATCTGAGACCCCTCCAGATGAGCAGAAAGGATTCATTTGCAGCTCACACACACACAGAGCCCTTGCAGAAATCTTAATTATCACCACTTAACAGCACAATTAAGAGCACAGAAAATGGACATTCAGCCAAAGATGAGGCATCTGGGGCTTTTATTTCATTTTTTTGTTTTTCTCCCTAACTAACACAGTTTTAATTCAGGAATTAAAACTGCAGCAGAAATTTTGGCTGCACACAGTGGAGAAGAGTTTGGGGAAATTAATTAATTAACCCTCATGCCAAGGAATGCAAATGAAGGGGTAAACGGAGAGTAACCATGAGTATTTTTGTATATAAATATAAATATATATAAAAAATAAATGTATATATGTAATAAGTGTATATAATGTATATTTGTAATATATGTATAAAATAAATGTAGGATAAATTCATATTCATCTGTGTCCATTCAGAAAAGTCATTCCCTTGATCTCCTTTTTTCAGACTGCCCCAAACACTCCTGACACAACACAATCCTCTGGGCACGAGGGTAAAAGCTGCATTTCCACGAAAAAAATATATATTAATTAAGTAAAAGATAAATTAATTCATCTTGAATTAAATTATTTTCAAGTTGAAGATAAATTCAAGGCGCTGCCCCTGCTCTGAGCAGAAGATTTTGGGTTTTCAGGAGTGCCCAGCACTGCTGTGCTCCCAAAAAACCAGAGAGAATCCAACCTCACTCACTTCTCCCTGACTGATCTGGATTAAAGCTGATTTTACCTCCCAAAGGAGAGGGTCAAATCACCCAGAAATGCCAAACACAGGAAAAACAGGAATTAAACTCTCCTTACCTTTTATTTCCTCTCTCTTAATGTTTTTTTTTTTTTTTTTTTTCCCCAATGAAATCAGAAACCTCAGCACAAAGCTCAGGATAAACTGCAATAATAGAGCTGTGAAGAGTGGGGTTTATTTTTATATATATATATAAAACACATGTGCTGGTGGGGGTTGAGTCAGCATCCATTAATTGGGACAATCAGCTGAGTTTTAATTAATGAATTTCCCCTCCCAGAAGGTGTGGCACAGGAGGGGAGGCACCTGCCAAGGAGATGGGGCAGGGTTTAGTGACTTTAAAACATTTCAGTGATCTCAGGAAGGAAAATGTGACAGGAACACAGAAAAAAAAAAGAGTGAAGATGAGCTGGAATTTCAGGAAAACACAGAATCTCACACAGAGATTAAGGCAGGAAAATCTGATCACATCAAACCCAAACATTTCAGTCAAACATCCAGGAACTTCATTTTGGGGGAAAAAGGAGAAAGGAAGTGACTTTAATTGTCAAAAATACCCAAACTGAAGTGTGCCGTGACTCCTGGAGGAGAGAAAGAGCAGAGGAGCACAGAGAGGAGTCTGTGAGTGACATGAAAATCCCCGCGTGCTGTCCCAACACAAACCAAGAAATAAAATAAATTAAAAGCTGAAATGAATTCCTAATCAGAGGGAGAACTGGCCAGGCTGCACAAAGCCATGGCAACACCTCCCAGGCTGCACTCAAACGGATCTAAAATGTTATTTTTTTACCTCCTGCTCCGAGGTGAGCAGGAGCCGAGTGCAGGGAGTCTGCTGCCACTGATCTCGGTTACAGCAGGGAAATGTGCACAGGCTTTGGTGCTGCAGGGAAATGAACTCCTTGATTCAATGTTTGAATCATTTCTGCAGCTATTTATTGTGGCTTTCAAAGCTCCTTTGCTTGTGGATCTCCTGGTGCATCTGGATCTCCTCCTCCTTCTCCCACGGCAGGCTGGCATGGAGATAATCCTTCCAAAATTATCACGATTTTTAAATAAAATCCCACTTAATTCAACCTCCTCCACAGGCAAAATTTGAATTAGAGATACAGCCAGCCTGTAGATGAATTGTTGAACTTGAAACTTTAACGTTTCCAGGAGGCTGGGTGGGGATTCTCAAAATCCAAATTGGGGAAAATGGAAAAGGAAAATGGGAGAGGAAAATGGGAGAGGAAAATGGGAGAGGAAAAAGGGAAAAGGGAAAAGGGGAAAAGGAAAAAGGAAAAAGGAAAAAGGAAAAAGGAAAAAGGAAAAAGGAAAAAGGAAAGGAAAGGAAAGGAAAGGAAAGGAAAGGAAAGGAAAGGAAAGGAAAGGAAAGAAGGAAAGGAAGAAAACAAACCCCTGCATCCACCCTGAGGAGGTGCTCATGAAAGGAACAGAAATAAACTTGTTTTTGTAACTCGTCCCACTGCAGAGCAGCAGGGAAGCAAACCAAACCTGACGGATCCCCTGAGCTTGTTTTTCATCCTCAGCTTTTAATAAATGTAACACACTCCACCCTCGGAGCAGAGCAGGGCTCAGGTTCCAGCAGGGAAAAAAAAAAAAGAGGGATAATTTTAAATATTTAGATTACATTACAGCTGGGACATTAAACTAAGCAGTGGCTTGGACAGCAGACAGGTATCAGGAGCAGCTTGGTAAAAATAATGTGTCAGCCTGCAAAGTCAGAGCTCTGGGGGAGGTTTTGTAGTTATTTTTTATTATTTGTACTCACAGTGGTGCTTTCTGATGGCAGCAAGGAGAAAAGCCCCACAGTGCTGGCTCTTGTATAAACAGAAGTGCTGTCAGTGTCCAGAAAGTTTATATATTTCAGCGAGAAAACGGGGAAAAGAAAAGGGAAATAAAGGAAATAAAGGAAATAAAGACCTCAATTCAGCCTGTGCCTCACTGGGCCCACATATTCTGCAGAGTCCAAGCCTAGAGACAATTTATTTTGTATTTCCAAGTCTCAAGTCAGTGCTTTAATCACACCACCATCCATTATACACTCGATTTTTTCTGTCCAGCAGAAACAGTTCCCCAACCTTCTGCAGGTGTCAAACTCTCCCTCGGAGCCTGAATTCTCCCTCCCTCTGACTCAGCTCCTCAGGCCTAGGATCTGCTCTTAATAATCCCAATTTTCAGGCTGTTCCTGCAGATTTGTTTGATGGAATCAAGCTGGGGATTTGAGGTCATTCAGGGCCGTGGTTCAGTGAGGGACTTGGCAGTGCTGCTGAAAGGTTGGACCCCAGGAATTTTGTTCAAGGATCTTTTCCAGGCTGAGCAAGTGTGTGGAAATAAAAAGCTGGAAAAAAGCCACTGAACTGCACAGCCAGAGCCACCAGGCTCAGGTTTAGGAGCTGTCTCAAAGAACTAATAAAAATTAAACATATTCACAAATTAAATCTATCTGACCATCTGTGAGGGTTTGAGACCAAAAAAGAGGGGATTTTTCTCATTAAAAAGTTTTCTCCTCTCACTGCACTCACTGCAAGCGCCACATCACTCATGGGACAGAACAGAAAATGGCTCAAAATTCAAGAAAAAATAAAGAATCATCCCTCAAGTGAGTGATTTCAGGTGTTGGCTCAGCCCCAGGCAGAGGCAGGGCTGCCAGGGCAGGGGACAGGGGTGCTGGATGTCACCCCTGCACTGTGCCATCCCTGACATTGAGCCCAGCTGTCCCAGCCTGACCTGCAGCCACTTGGCCTCTTACACAGCCCATCATTCCCCTCCAGCCAAACCTGGCCAAAAAAGAAGGAAAAAAAAAAAATAATCCCCTTTTTATTTTTTTACAAGAAACCCACTTGTTGCACCATCTGCTGCTGGCCAGGAGATATTTTCAGTAAATGTGCATTCTTGTTTTCAGTAAATGGGTGTTTGCAAAGGTCTGGATGGTGAATTGGGAGGCTGAATGAGCAGCTGAAGCCTCAAGCTGTGTGTAAATAAACTGTATTTTTCTCAGTCTCTGAACAGCTACTCAGTGATGAGGGGACAGGGAAGATGCAGCATGAGGGGACATGAATGTCCAGAAAAGCTGTTTTTTATTAGTTCTGCCCTCATGGAACCACTTCCTTACTCTCCTAAAAACCTCCCTTCTCCCTCACTGACATCGAGGGGAAAAGAGACAAAATGAGGGCAAACAAACACAGAGGAGGAAATTCTCCACGGCTGCTCTGGCAGGATTTCCTTGCTCGTATTTCAGTGCCAAAAGTTGCAGGGTTTTGGGTTCTAAACCCTAAAAACAAAACAAACAAGAGGCAAATCCACGTGCCCATCCTTCAGCTGTGGACATCACCTTGAATTCCCTGCCCTTGGCTCTCCCTAAAGAAACTTTCCATGTGCACAGCTGAAAATTCTTCCCAGGGCTTTGATCCTTTCAGTTGCCTCAACATCCCCTGGCCTGGTTCTGACCCGTCCACGCTCCTCTCTGGGCATCAATCCCTCTGACAAAGCTGCCAAGATCATTCTCCTCAACTGGTATTTTTAGCACATGTCCCTCTCTGCCAGCTCCGTGTGTTCTCCACAGCAAACATGAGCCACTTGCTTTGGGTTGATTTTATTTTATTTAGGTTTTATTTAATCTTATTTCCTTTTTATTTCATTTCAGTTTTATTTCATTTCATTTTTATTTCATTTCGTTTTTTATTTTCCTATTTTGTTTCGTTTTATTTTGTATTTTATTTTTTTTTTAATTTTATTTTACTGTGTTTCAAAAAAGAGAAACTCCTACCTACATCAGCCTCTGTCACCTGCTTGCTCAGTTTTCAAACAAGGATGGAAGGAGGCATCATTTTCATGTCTCTTGAGAGGGTCTCCTTAAAAAACACCAGCAAAAAATACCTCATTAAAATCCGTGTTGCAATAACTACCCCCTCCAAAAAAAAAACCCCACCCAGCTCAAAACTGTGGCCTCACTACTCCAGAGCACAACAGAATCCACCAAAAAGGCAGAATAATTTTTGTTCAGTCTGCTGAATAAAATATATCCCTGGAAAAGCCTGGAAAGAGTTTTCCAAGCACAAAACTCAACCCAAAAAAATTCTCCTTGCTCAGAGTCTTGAACTCTGTGACTCCTGAGAACAGGAAAAAAATGAAACTTCCAGGTTTTTGTCTGACATTTTTACAGCAGATTTCATTCATTTCATGGAATCCTGTGCATGGAACACCCCAATCTATTTGAGTTTTCAGTAGAAAACTTTTGAGTTTTCTGAGTTATTTATGTCCAGTGTCCAAAAGGCTCTTTAAATATCAGCAAATGTCAGATTGGTTTGGGTGGGAAAGGATCTTAAATCCCAACCAGTGCCAGCTCCTGCCATGGGCAGGGATCTTCCACCACCACCTTCCTCCAACCTGCTCCTGGACACTTCCAGGGATGGGGCAAACACAGATTTTTTGGGGGGAAAATCTGTGCCAGGGCCTCCCAGGGAAGAATTCCTTCCTAAAATCCCATGGAAGCCTGTCAGCCTGAAGCCTTCTTGTCCTGAAAACTTCCAAACTCTGAAGTGTCTAAGCCTCGTGGATAAATAAGCAACTCCTGCTTTCGTTTCTCCTCCCTAAAATTATCCTGTGTGTTTTTTTTTTTAAAAAAAAAGCTCTTGTGTCTAAAAGCTTTGCTAATTATGAAATTACAGCACAGCTATAAGACATCTGCCAGTCAGGACTCCTGTTTTTAACTCCTCTTAGGGCAGGGGTGAAAACAGAGATGCTGCATTACCTCCACTGGAAAAGGCACAAAATGCTGCCCCGTGTCCCTCTCCTATTAAAAATGACCCCATTGAACTCATAAACTGGATTCCTACTGCTTTAAATCCCATTTTCTCGCCAGTTTTCAGCCCAGAACGTTGATTTTCAGCTGCAGCTCCCAAGGGCAGTTTGCAATGCAGCTCTTGGGCTGATACCAAAGGAACGCTCCAAAAGCCACTCCTCGGAATCCTCCCCGAAGAAGGAGAGAATCAAAGGAGTCTTCTTAGTTCACACAATGGAAAGAATGAGGATTTGAACCTCACCCAAAGGGGTGGCAGAACAGACACACACTCTGCTGTTCCAGGGGCTTTTCCTGCCCCACTCACACAGGGAAAGGAGCAGAGGAGGCACAGGAGGAATATTGATCCCATTTTGGACAGATCACGTCTTGAGGGTGGTTCAGTTCTTCACCAAAAACCCTCCTGCCACAGCACCACGTCCCACGCTAGAAGGGCAAAGTGTCAAAGCAGGTTCTTGAGTGGAAAATTAAAGGCAAGAAAATGCCTTGGAGCCTCCACGTTCATCATCCTGTGCTTCTGGAAGTTACTGAGAGTGTTTTACAAGCAAAGCTCTGGAAATACCAAATATTGAAAAGCAGACAGCTTAGGAATTCCTCTTGTAGGATCTGTCACCCAGCTTCATTATGAATCATTTGGATCCCACACAGCTGTCAGCGTTTCAGCCAGGAGAGCCCAGGCACCAGAAGCTACAACTTCGTTTTTATATGTATTCATTAGCTGTCTTTTTTCTTTTTTAAATCATCAGAGAATTGCCAGAATTCCGTGTTCCTGCAGGGATGTGTGGGGCTGTAACCTGAGAATCAACAGTGTCGCTGATGGGATGTGACCTCTGAGCTTTGCCCTGAGGAAACAATCAGTGGCTGGAATTAATGAAATCAGCTGATGGCACAGCTGCCTGTCTGTAAAAACGTCCCTCAGACATCACCTCTCCTAAATTTCACTGCTGGTGGATGCTGTCACCTTAATGAGGCTGATCCTGGAAAATGTCCCTGCTCGGTTTGCCACCAAGCAGAATAAAAACAGGAGTTCTAAAAAGCTCTTCCAGGGGGTTGAGTGTTCAAGCCAGGGCACAGCATCTTAAACCCAGCATCGTGTGTGCAGATGGAGCCAGCAGGAAAGCAGAGTAAGGGCAGGGACACCCTCCACGAGTGAGGGGATCAAGTGGCACAGGGGAAAGTGGCTGAGCACTTTAAAAATTAAATTAAACTGTGAGCGAAGCTCAGAAGAGATTGTGACCCTCCCACACCTCCTGCACCTTCCAAGGAGCAAAGAGGCACACGGGGCTTTAATTCCATGACACATCCAGCACCCAGCTCCAGCCCAAAGCCTCAGCCACTGCATCTTCCAGAGCTGGAGCCCACTGAGCACAAGCACGGTTTTCTGAGCACAGGATTTATTCCATCACTGCAGGATCCAGCAAAGGCCAGGCCGTGATGACAACAGCATGTGCAGGACTGCAAGGAGCCAGTTCCCGAGCTGAGGCTCCAACCCTCCAGGAAAACATTTGCTTTCCTAACACAAGGAGTGCTTTTCACATTTCACAGGGGAAAATAAAAAACCTAAATTTGAGGGGTTTAGGCACAGCCCTGCCAAGAGACCAAGGCAAATCCCAGCTTGGGAAGGACACCACAGGGACACCCCAGAAATGTCCCTGCAGCTCCAGCCCCAGTGGCACCTCCAGAACACGCAGGGAAGAGCAGCTCTGGAGGAGGTTTTCAAGCACATAAGGGAGAAATTAGAGAGACACAGCTCTGTTATGGTTTGTGGCAAGGGCAGCTCCAATTGCCTGTTTGCAACAATTAAAAGGCTGGAGCTGTGCCAGGGGAGTTGGGAGGGATTTTAGGGAAAGGTTTTTCCCCCACTGAGGGTGCTGGGCATTGCCCAGGCTCCCCAGGGAATGGGCACAGCCCCAGAGCTCCAGGAGGGTTTGGACAACGCTCCCAAAGATGCTCAGGGTGGGATTTTGGGGTGTCTGTGCAGAGCCAGGGGCTGGACTGGATAATCCCTTCCAGCTCAGGATATTCCATGATTCCACAAAAAGTCAGTTTGCAGACGAGAGGATGAAAACAAAGCCCGTATTTACTATTAACACTCATTAAGACAACCAAAATCCATCTGAATTCTCTTCTGATTTTCCCAAATATTTCCGGTTCAGAGAGGCACAAGCACACAAAGGGAGAAGATAAACAAAATAAATGCAAACAAAGACGTGAGCGGCAGCTCAGAGTCACTGGGAGCAGTGGATTGTCACCTGAATGCTGCTGATTAAACAACAGAGACACAATTTCCAGGTCTTGGTCCTCGCAGCCCTTCATCTGCCACCTCCTCCATTTCCAAAAATAACAGACAAGTTTTCAGACCAATAAGAAAACCCACCCGAGGGTTTGTTACTAACTCTGTTTCCTGGTCAAAGACCCAAACATCCCCGTGTGTTCAAGACGCCTCAGCACAGTTTACATTTCCTAACCCTGAATTTCTGTGGCAGTGGGAATGATGCAGATGCTGCCTGAACAATCCCAACCTCCTTCGGTGAAATGAAACCACAAACACAACTTCAATTTCTGCCACAACAACGTGTCACTTTCACTTCCACGGTGAAGGCGGAAAATTTACCAACAGTCGATTTCAAGGACATTTATTTTGAAAACAAACATTTTTTTGTACGGTTGTTTCCCCCCCCCCTCAAAAAAAAAATGTTTGCACAAGTGAGCAAAACAAGAAGTCAATCCACGAACACTCCTGTGGTTACAGGCCAACGCTAACAACTCGCCACATCAGAAACACGTGTCAACAAACAACATCCACATTCCACCAGGGATAAAAACACAATCAGCATGAAAGGCTCCGGGTCTCGGGGATAAGAAAGAGGCTGCACAACACGGCCAAGGATGCTCGGGGGGATCCATCTCACCAAAGAGAAAACCCACACCTCCAACCACGGCGCTATTTTGGAGTCAGGTCCGCACGAGTTTCCCACAGACCTGCTCCCTTTTTTTTTTTCTTTTTCTTTTTCTTTTTTTTTTCTCTCCCCTGGCAAAGCATTTAACTGTGCAAAATTGCCTTGCCAGCGACAGATGTGAGTACAAAGAGAAGTGATTTGCTACAAAAGGATTAATACATTTTGAAAGTTACTGTCTGGCAAACTGTCAAAGGGACTTTTAGTGGTTTATTTTATTCTGGCTGTCGCTGAGCCCGGTGGTGGCACACAAGCCACACTGGTGTCCTGCAGGGACAACGTCAAACATCCCCCAGCGTGGTCACTGAGCTGCCCCTGGCCACCACAGAGGGCATTTCAAAGTCCAGCCCTGCTCTTCTCCAGCACCCCCAGCTCAGCGTGTGCCCTCGCAAGGGGACGTGTGGCCACTGACCACTTGTCACCAGTCTGACCACTGACCACTTGTCACCTCTTTGGCCACTGACCACTTGTCACCTGTGTGGCCACTGACCACTTGTCACCTCTTTGGCCATTAACTACTTGTCACCTCTTTGGCCACTGACCACTTGTCACCTGTTTGACCATTTGTCACCTGTTTGAGCACTGACCACTTGTCACCTGTGTGGCCACTGACCACTTGTCACCTGTTTGAGCACCGACCACTTGTCACCTGTGTGGCCACTGACCACTTGTCACCTGTGTGACCACTGACCACTTGTCACCTGTCTGACCAGTGATCATTTTTCACCTGTGTGACCAGTGACCACTTGTCACCTCTTTGGCCACTGACCACCTGTCACCTGTGTGACCAGTGACCCTGTGGCAGCGTGTGACCACCGAGGGTTCGGCAGCTGCCGGCAGATCACAGCCCCTGGGGCAGTCCCACCAAGTGCTTGTCACCCGTTCCAGCAGGGACTGTGTGACACCGTCTGACCCCTGAGCACCTGACACGTGTTTGGCCACTGACCATTTCACCCCCGTTTGACCTTGGGGTGCCTGACACCTGCTTGACCCCAGTGGACTTGGCAGTTGCTATCGGAGCACAGCCCCTGGAGCTGCTGACCGCTGACCACTGCGACCTGCTGGACCCGTAACCAGTCTGACCACCAACATCTGACACACATCTGATCGCTGACCATCCACACCCTTTGACCAGGGGTGGTCTGACACCCGTCTGACCTCGAGGATTTGACAGCTGCGGTCTGAGCACAGCCCCTGGCACCATTTGACCCCTGACCACTGGTCACCCATTTGACCGCTGACCCGTTTAACCACTGACCACTCCACACCCCTTTAACCACTGACCACTCCACACCCCTTTAACCAGACCACTCCACACCCGTTTATCCACTGACCATTTCACACCCGTTTGACCACTGACCACTCCACACCCGTTTGGTCACTGTCCCCTTCTCCCCCATCTGACATTCATTTGACCACCAACCACTGGTCACCCATTTGAGCACCGATCACTTCACACCCATTTGATCACCAACCCTCTGACATTCATTTGACCCCCGACCATTCGTCACCCCTTTCACCACTGCCCATTTCACACCCGTTCAACCAGGGCCTCCTGTCACCCGTCGGATCCTCAGGATCTGACACCCGGGGACCTGATAACCAGGGATCTGACAGACCTGGGGATCTGACATCCGAGGATCTGACACCCGAGGATCTGACACCCAGGGATCTGACAAACACGAGGATCTGACACTCGGGGATCTGACAATCCAGGATCTGACACCCAGGGATCTGACAGACCTGGAGATCTGACAGCCGAGGATCTGACACCTGGGGATCTGACACCCGGGGACCTGATAACCAGGGATCTGACAGACAAGGGGATATGACAGCCCAAGATCTGACAGCCGAGGATCTGACAACCCAGGGATCTGACAATCCAGGATCTGACACCCAGGGATCTGACAGACCTGGGGATCTGACAGCCCAAGATCTGACACCCGTGGATCTGACACCAGCCCGACCCCCGAGCTTTGACAGCCGCCGTCCCGGCGCTGCCCTCGGAGCCGCCCTCTCCCGTCCCCGACCCCTCGGTTCTCTCCCGGCCCCTCGGTTCTCTCCCGTCCCCGGCCCTCGGTTCCCTCCGGGCCCGGCTCCCCGCGGCCCCTGGGGCACGCCCGGGCGCTGCCGCGGCCTCCCCGGGCGCGGTGACAGCTGAGCCGCCCGTCCCCGCCGCCCGTGCGCGGGCCTGAGGACACGGCGACAGCTCCGGGCGGGCCCGCGGCGATGGTGCCGGGGGCACGGGGGGGATCAAGGGCACGGCGGGGAGCGATGGCCTCAGCCCCGAGCCCGCGGCGGGCCCGGCCCGGCCTCACCCGCCATGTTCGCGGCGCTGCCGGTGCCGAGCCGGGCCGGGCCGGGGCCGCCAGGTGCCCGGGGATGCTGCGAGCCCGGCCCGGCCCGCGGCGGACACACCGCGCCCAGGGGCCGGGGCTGCGCCCGGAGCGCGGCCGCTCACCCGAAATCCTGGTCCATGGACTTGAAGAAGAACTTGTAGCTGTGCACGGGCCGGTTGCTGAGGACATTTTTGAAATCGGCCAGCGTGACTTTCTCCGGCGGCACGGGCAGCTTCACCAGGTACGGCGTCTCCTCCTCGTCGATGTGGTAGATGATCTTGGTCTCCGCCATGGGCGAGCGGAGCGGGGGCGGCCGGCCCGGGCCTCGGCCGGCGCTCGGCTCCGCTGTCGGCCTTGCCCACAGGAAGGGAGCTCTGGGCTCGGGCTGGCGCTCCCTGCACTGCTCTCTAGCTGCCCGACCCGGGAACGGCAGCGCGCCCGCCCCGCCCGCATCCTCCGGCCGCCCCGCCGGCCTCGCTGCGCCGCCGCCGCCGCTACTGCTGCAGCGCTGCCCGGGCCGGCGGCCGCGGGGCCCGGCCTGAGGGGAGCGCGGGCAGCGCCCTCCGCCCGCTGCGAGCCGGCACAGGGCCCGCTGCGAGCCCGCTGCGAGCCGGCACAGGGCCCGCTCCGAGCCGGCACAGGGCCCGCTGCGAGCCCGCTGCGAGCCGGCACAGGGCCCGCTCCGAGCCGGCACAGGGCCCGCTCCGAGCCCGCTCCGAGCCGGCACAGGGCCCGCTGCGAGCCCGCTGCGAGCCGGCACAGGGCCCGCTGCGAGCCCGCACAGCGCCCGCTCCGAGCCCGCTGCGAGCCGGCACAGGGCCGGTACAGGGCCCGCTGCGAGCCGGCACAGGGCCCGCTCCGAGCCGGCACAGGGCCCGCTCCGAGCCCGCTGCGAGCCGGCACAGGGCCCGCACAGGGCCCGCTGCGAGCCGGCACAGGGCCCGCACAGCGCCCGCACAGCGCCCGCTCCGAGCCCGCACAGGGGCCGCACAGCGCCCGCACACCGCCCCTGCCGGCACGGCGGCACCGCGGCCCCGGAACAACGGGCGGGGGGACGGGGAAAGGGATGGGAGTGAGCCTGGGGATGGGATGGGGAAAGGGAGGAGGGTGGGATGGGAAAGGGGATGGGATGGGAATAAGGGAGGGGATGGGATGGGGATGAGGGAAGGGGATGGGATGGCGAAAGGGAGGGGATGAGGGAAGAGGATGAGGTGGGAAAGGGGATGGGGATGAGGATGGGATGGGGAAAGGGAGGAGGGTGGGATGGGAAAGGGGATGGGAGTAAAGGTGGGGATGGGATGGGGGTGAGGGAAGGGGATGGGATGGGAATAAGGGAGGGGATGGGATGGGGATGGGATGGGGATGAGGGAAGGGGATGGGATGGGGAAAGGGAGGGGATGAGGGAAGAGGATGAGGTGGGAAAGGGGATGGGGATGAGGATGGAGGCTGGGATGGGAAAGGGGATGGGAGTAAAGGTGGGGATGGGATGGGGGTGAGGGAAGGGGATGGGATGGGATGGGGAAAGGGAGGAGGGTGGGATGGGGATGAGGAAAGGGAAGAGGATGGGATGGGAATAAGAATACGGATGGGATGAGGATGGGAAGGGGAAAGGGATGGGGACAAGAATGGGGATGAGGGAAGGGAAGGGGATGGGATAGGAAAGGGGATGGGAATGAGGAAAAGGGAAGGGGATGGGAATAAGGATGGGGATGAGGGAAGAGGATGAGGTGGGAAAAGGGATGGGGATGAAGAAAGGGAAGAGGATGGGGACAAGAATGGGGATGAGCGAAGGGAAGAGGATGGGATGGGAAAGGGGATGGGAATGAGGAAAGGGGATGAGAAAAAGAATAGGGATGGACACGGCCTTGTAACCACTGTAATCACTGATTTGGTGCTGCTTTGAATCAGGAATCACCAATTTAGGGCACTTCAAAGAGTCATTGTGGAGAGTTATTTATATTTAAATACATGAGATGGTCAAGTGTTTCTCACTGTTCATTTTGGAATGGTGAGGAGAATGGAGATTTCTGTAGAAATCCGAGTTCAGCTTTCTGTCCTGCCGGGCTCTGCAAGCAGCCCAGGGTGCTCCTGGCATGGAAAATGCACCACAAATCCATCAGTCCCACCACGCAGGAACGGGAAATTTCCCTTTGGAGGGATCCTAACTGTGTCACCAGCAGCATTTCCTGAGCTCCTTTGCAGCAGGAAACTGAGGAAAAAAAAATAAAATAAAAAATTAACAGCCAACCTTTTGGAGCCCCTCAGTTTGTAGTTCAGCACCTCCTGGGTTCCTCAGGTGCCCACCCAGAGACTGAACCTGCTGAGAGCTCTGGTTCCATTTCTGACAGCTGGGAACAGCAGGAGCAATTGCCTGATGGTTCCCTCGGTGATCAGGCTCACAAAAAGCTCCCCAGAAAGCGCAGAAGAGAGGAGATAACTCCTCATGCTGCAGCCAAACCCGCAGCTAATCCAATTAAAGGGAGGACGCAGGAGTGCAGGATCCACCCCTGGCCCATCAGGGATAATGCCTCGTGTCTTGCAGAGCTCAAGGCCTTCACACTTCAGCAAAAAAAAAAATAAATGGGAGGCACCAAATCCCTTGCTAATAGTGCTGTGGTGTCTGTGATAGAGGGAAGAGTCTTGCTGGGCCCTGCAGGGAGCAGAGAGTGTCCTGAGGTATGAAAGCTGCTCACCCTTTTCTTCCTTTACACAGCAGTTATCACACAGGGAATAAGCAAACCCTTTAAAAAAAATATCCTTTGAATTATAGAAATGCTTGTTGCTTGTCTGGGGGAATTCTGAGAGCTCAGCACACTCTGGGTGCTCAGCAGAGTTTGTAAAATCTGACCTAAACGACTGCCCCGAGATGTTTTTGTTGTAGGGACTTCTCAACTTTTACTGGAGGATCTCTAAAAACAATTCTTGAACATCAGGTAGAACACAGGACTTTAATATTCCACAGGAAAACGACTGAAGCCTCCCTTCTTGGGCAAAAAAAAATTTGCAACAATATTTCACACGGTGAGTAAATATTTGTGTGAAGAGATGGGACAAAAGGCAAACCAAAGCTCTGAGCACACACCCGGAGCTGCCCTGCCTGGTTCTCATCATCCACCTGCAAGGATTTATCAGCACAAGAACAAAATTTCACTTCCAGGGTGGTTGGCAAAGGGATGCAGAAGGTGAAGTAAAGATGGAAACGATCCCAAAACCAGAGAGAGAAGCAGAGGGATGTCACTGAAGGCACACAGGGTTTAAATGGGGGATATCAGCAGGATCCAATAAACTTCTGGATCTGGTTTGGAGGATCAGCAAAGTGGGTTTTTTTCCTGTTTCTTCTCCCGCTGTGTGCAGTGGACCCGGGGCAGTCACTGAGGAGGAGATGGAGACGTTAAACACTAGAGGGAAGCAAAAGGCTTTGCAGTAACCTCTGCAAAACCTCCCCGGGGCTGCCCCTAAACACAAACAGACCCGAGTGAAATGAGAAGTAACGGGAGGTGTCTGCGTTCTCCAAACCCCTCCCTGAATTTAGAAACCTGCGTTAAGGAGAGGTGTTGCCCCTCAGGGAGGGGAAAAGAGGACAGAGCACAACGCTCTGTGGCGTTTTCAGACACTTCCGTGGGATGCAGACCCCTTAAATGATAAATTCTTTGGGTGGATCCCAGCTCCTCCTCACCGTGACTCAATCTCTTCTCTTCCCTCTGCTTTTCCTGCCTCTCCTTAGGAGCTGCAGCCCTTTTTTTGGGGGAAAAAAAAAAAAAAAAAAAGGAAGAGTCACACTTGAACAAATTCCCTGCAGGAATTGTCTGCAGAGCAGCTGATCTGCTGAGGCACATACAGACCTTTAGGAGATTGGAGGGTTTTTTTGCTTAGAAGTGTTCATTTGGCTCTTTAGCCTCCTTCTCTCTCAGCGTTTCTTCTTCCCCTCAGAAATTTGTTCTGTTGATGATTTACAAGTCCCTCTCCCCTGGTAAAACTCTCCCCAGGCTGGGAGGCAGAAAGGAAACTGGGACAAACTGGACTTCACTTCAGACAGTAAAAATACATCTTTTCTTTTTTCTTTTTTTTTTTAATGGTCTGCTGGTGTTCTAAATGAGCTTCTCCTTGTTCCCAGCCGCTCTCCTGGAAAATCAGATCCATTAACAGAGCAAAGGAAAGATGCCTCAGAAATAAAAAAACCAACAGAGCCTGGACTGGAGTCTGCCAGCAGAGACCAGTAAAGCCCCACAGCAGCTCCAGCAAGGATCATTTGGGTGCTGATTCACCCCAGAGAAGAGGGGCTGGGGACTGGCACTGGGATTTCCACCAGGAAAGAGAGAAAATGGCTTTTTTACCAGAGCTGGACAAGCTGATCAATAATCTCAGTTTGCTACAGTCACTTTTTTTTTTGGTTTTTTTGGCCAGTTTTTAGTTTAATATCCTGCCTTAATCCTTCAACTCCTTGTCCCTGCAGTGTCCAGCCAGGAGCTGCTCCCATCAGTGTCCCTGGGAGAACTCTGCTGTGGCAGCTGGGGAAGTGCTCAGGGCCTGGAATGTGCAGCAGGAACTTTTGCAAGGTGTTAGTCCTGCAAGGAAAAGAGGAATTTGGGCTGGCAGGGAGATGCAGATTCCAGCAGGAAACGTTATCTTCCCTTCTGGAGCTGCGAAATGAAATCCTCTGGAATTGCTGCCAGCCTCCCTCTGCTGCTGGATGGTTTGACAAATCTCCAGCTGTGCATTTGTCCCTTAGACAACATTTTCTGGGGAGCTGAAAATTCCCCTGACCCTGTCAAATAATGATGTCCCATGTGGAAACCTGAGTGGAAGCACTGGAAGAATTTACTGGAGCAAAAATCTGCACTTTGTCAAGAACTCTGGAGATGAAACAGCCCTGCACAGTTATTGGGAAGAATTAGCTAATGCTGGCTGAGAGAAACACCTCCAAAAGGGCAAGAAATGAAATCAACCTGAGCTGGAAAGTCCATTGTATTCTCCTTGATTTCTTAAATGTTTGGAGAGTTAACAGACGAATGGTGAAAGTTATGCAACAACAGTAATAATGAGAATTAATTCTGTTACAACAAAGAAAAAAACCCCCAAGATTTATGGAGGAAGTTCTTAGTCTGGAGAGCTGAAATGAGGGGTTCTAGTTCTAGTTCTAGTTCTAGTTCTAGTCTCAGTTTTAAGCCCTTTAAGTCACTGCCAAACTCCTTTTCCTTGTCCCACATCAAGAACTCCCAGCCCATTTATTACCCTAAAAAACTTGGATTTCTCTGCCCTCATCGAGGCAAAGTTCTCACTGAGGGGCAACTGCTGTCCAAATACTGGGGATTATTATTATTATTATTAACTAATTGAATGTAAAATCTATGTCTCAGGAAACCAGGGAGCCTGTGATGGGGCAAAGCCTGCGAAAGAATGCAAAGAAGTTTTATCAAAGTGCAGCAGTTCATTGGCACAGGGAGAAAATGACTTGGAATAACTCAGGCCAAGTGCCACACCACATGGAAAAAAAAAAAAAAAAAGTGATTTCTCCACCTTAGGCAAGTCCCAGACGAGGGAGAGAAAGGCTGAGATGAGAAAAGGACAGAGAAAACCGAATTGTTTGGGAGGAGGGAGCAGTGCTCCTGCCCCAGCCTGGGGGGAATTCCGTGTGGAACCTTCTCATTTCCATGGATTTCCCAGCAGTGCCACAGACTGGGAATGCAAAGGGCAGGGGGAAGGGCCTCAGTGGCTTCCCAGCAGGATTTTAGGGCAAACAGCCCTTGTTAATTCATCTGCATTAAGAAATAACAACAAAAAAAAAAAATCTGCAGTTGTTTTTTGGTGGTTTTTTTTTTCTCTCTTGGTCACCCAGCCCTTGCCTGGCTTTCTCTCAGGCAGAATTTTAATTTGCTAAATTACAGAGTGGCTGCTGCTGAGAGCCACGGGGCTGATCTCCAGGCCAATCACACAACATTCCTCTGCTCAGGGAAAAAATATCCATGGAATCCCATGGATCCCATCAAATCCTCACCAGGGAGGGTCATCCTGGGCCAAAATCCCATCAAATCCTCACCAGGGAGGGTCATCCTGGGCCAGAATCCTGTCCCATCCCATGGATCCCATGCCCATCCTCACCAGGGAGAGTCATCCTGGGCCAGAATCCCATCAAATTCCATGGATCCCATCCCATGGATCCCATCCTCACCAGGGAGAGTTATCTTGGGCCACAATCCCATCCCCATCCCCATCAGGGAGAGTCATCCTGGGCCAAAATCCCATCCCCATCCCCATCAGGGAGAGTCATCCTGGGCCAAAATCCCATCCCCATCCCCATCAGGGAGAGTCATCCTGGGCCAAAATCCCATCCCATGGGTGACATCCCCACCAGGGAGAGTCATCTTGGGCCAAAATCCCTCCAAATCCTCACCAGGGAGAGTGATCCTGGGCCAAAATCTTATCAAATTCCATGGATCCCATCCCATGGATCCCATCCCCACCAGGGAGAGTTATCTTGGGCCACAATCCCATCCCCATCCCCATCAGGGAGAGTCATCCTGGGCCAGAACCCCATCCCATTCTCCCATTCTCCCATCACCCCACCAGGGAAGGTTACCTGCCCTGTCTGACCATTACCCCACATCCCAACCAGTGATCAAAGCAAGGGTGAGGAACTCACAGAGCCCTTCCCAGCCCTCATTTCAGAGAACGTATATTAAATCTTCTCCCCCCCACACACACACACTTTAAGCTATTCTGCAGCCCAGGAGTCAGATAAAATATGGAAATGCCTCTGGAGCTGATGAATAACCCCACTCTGAGCCAGGGCTGTGGGAGCTGGCAAGGGAAAATCTCCAACCTTTGACTCACAGACATGAAAGGGAGGGACAGAGACACGTTCATGACAATTATTTGAGGCTCTGCCACCCTGATGGAAGAACCAGCACGGCCTCCTGCACCTGCAGGAATGCAGCCTGGGTTTTAGGGCAGGGTAAAACAAACAAAAAAAATCCCTCTCTGCTTCAGGGGAGGGCAAAGAGGGGCTTGGGATGAAGGTCAGACCTTCCTCTGCACTAATCCTGGGCATTTTTTTAGGGTGATCTTCAGGGAGGATAAAGGTAATTAATTACAAATCACAGAAGAAGCTGTGGAGAGCAGTGGAAGGGCTCAGAAATTAAAAGATGAGGATCAGCTCAGCTGCAGCTTAGGACAGCTCCCCTCCATCTCTAGTCCTGTTCTATTAATATTAATAAAATTAATATTTTTACTGCTTGAAGGCATTGAAAATAAGCCCCCCTCCCAATACAATTATTGTTTAACACAGCCCCCAGTAACAGATGTATTAATATCTATAAAATTGTTATACTAGAGATGGGCTCACCTCCATCTCTAGTTCTGTTCTATTAATATTAATAAAATTAATATTTTTACTGCTTGAAGGCACTGAAAAAAAGCCCCCTCCCAATATAATTATTGTTTAACACAGCCCCCAGTAACAGACATATTAATATCTATAAAAATGTCCATGGCCTAGCTGTCATTAAAAGTGTTTTGTTGTGACATCCCACCTTGGGAAGAGCCAGCACAGCCCCTCGGGGGGCCTCACCCACCACGTTTTTGGCAGAGCTGAGCTCAGTTTTGGAGGCACCATCCCACCCAGTGCAGTGCCCCGAGCCCTGTCACACCCAGGAGACATCCCTGCAGCCCCGGGAGGAGGGACAGGGGCTCTGCAGTGGGATTTCAGTGCCTGAGAACGTTGGCATGTGTCAGAAAAAACACCCAGATTGGCAAGAAAAGGGCAGGGCTGGGTCCTGGAGATGTTTCCTCAGCTCCACTCCACACAAATCCTCCCCTCTGCCACCCCCTCCAGGCCACCAGACAGAGGGGTGGCAGTCCCTGGCCACCCTCAGCATGTCCCTGTCACCGTCCTCACAGCAGCAGGAAACTCCTTTTCCTCCCATGCCCCAGGAACTGATGATATCCCACAGCTTTCCTCAAATTCTTTGGATTACAGCACTGACTTATTTCCAGTTTTTGACACCTGACACTGTTCAACCCACAGCCTCAGTGCCTCAGGAATCCACTCCAAATCCATGGGAATGGGCTCATCCCCCTCCTGGACTCCTTTTTCTGATCCATGAAAATTCCTGTTGTTATTCCTGTTCCTCTGCTCCCTTTCAGCATCTCCCTGTGCTGGGTCCTACCTTTGGTTTGATGTGCTCTGTGTGGTCTGGATCCACCCCGGGGCTGCAGGAGAAAAAAAACAACCCAAAAAATCCCATCCCAGGTTCCAGAGGGGAGCTCAGCCCTCTGCAGAACATTCCTGGTCCTGACCTAAGTGAGCCTGGCTTTTCCAGCATCCACCAAACTCCTGCCAAAGCTGAGCTGGCCTGAAACAGAAACCAACAAAGCCAGGGTGAGAAAGGCAGAGTTCAGCTCCGAGCTGAGCCCTCAGCCCTTGCTGTGCTTCCTTTTCCCTGCAAAATGGGGATTATTGACATTTATTGATATATCGACATTCCCCCAGGGATAAAATGAGGTTCTTCACTGCCGTTTGTGCTCTTTGTGCTTCACCTGGGACGTGCAAAAAGCTCCGTGTGAAACGATTTGTGCCAGCCCAGGACAGGGGCTCAGCCTCTGCCATTGTTCTCCTGATGGATTCACCGCGTGGAAAAACGCCCTGCTGGAATGATGGGCTCGGGATTAGTGATGCAGGTGGTTTTATTTAAAGCAATAACATCAAAGCAAAAAAAAAAAAAAAACCAAAAAAAAACCAAAAAAAAAAAAAACACCAGTCTGCTGATTCAGCTCATAAAATTCATTGATGCATAAAATCCAACAATAATTGTCAAGAGAGAAAAGGGGAAGGGAGGACTGGGAGAACAGAGGAAGAGAAAAGGCGACCCAACCCCATAAATGCACACAAGACAGTTTAACTCTTTCATGAAGCATTTGCACCCTTGTTTTTGGGGGGGAAAGGGGACGTGGGGAAAACCCTGTGGGAACTGGGGGGGAGATGGAATTGAGAAAAGCCATCTCTCTCTTCCATTTTATCTAACTCTGATGGAAGCTTCTGGTCCAGCCAGCAGCTTGGGAGGGTCTTCATTTACAATATTCCTTCCTGAAATCTGAAAGCGAATGGAAACAAGGATTAGCAGCTGGAGAGAGATTTCAGACCGTTCAAAGGAGCAGGAAAATGTGCATTTATTTCTTAGAGTGGCCATCTGCAGTCACCCACAAGCCTGATAATCCAAACCCCCCCCAAGTGAGACAGAGTGTGGGTAAATTATTGCCCAGCTCCACCTCCCTGCAGGATGCAGGAGAAAAGGCCAGGAGAATTCCATCAGGGGCAGCTCCTGGGCTCTCCATCCCCTGCTTTGGTGTCATTTCAGCCCCGTTTATTAAATCCTGATCCCCCTGCAGAGAGCCATGGAACCTCAGGGCCCATCACAAGCCCCACTTGACACAAGTGCTGTCCACAGACAGAGGCACAACCGCGGGGATTAATCCTGGATCAGCAGGAGGAGATCCAGCCCCCAGGGAGGCTGAGCTCTTTGCTTTTCTTGGCTCAACCAACTGCCCATTACCCGTAAATTAATTCAGCTCCAAACGCTCTCTTTCTGCACAGTGTTTTCTGCCAAAAAAAAAAAAAAAAAAAAAAAAAAAAAAAAAAAAAAAAAAAAAAAACCGCGCCAGGACATTTTTGGGCTCCTTCTCCCTCCCTCTGAGGTCACAGCAGAGCAGGCACCGTCCCAGCCCTGCCAGACTTGCTTTTTCCAATCCAGAAAAATTCCAGCTTGTGCCGTGCCCAGAGCTTTTAAAAGCCTAATCACTGCTTGCATCTTGTGGCTCCACGATGAAAGGATGGGAAGGGAACTGAGCTTCTCATTGCTGCTTTTGCCACGAGGTTTCTCATTCCTCTTTGGCCACTCGCTGATGGGCTGTTCCTCCCTCCTGCCGCCCAGCAGAAAGTCCCTACAGCCACCAATTTAAGGGGGAAGAAAGCCATGATTACCTTTGTCTAAATCGATGTTCTTCGCTGGGAAGCTTCTGGCTTGCTCAGCCTTCTCCTTCAGGATGTTGTTTTTGTAATCTGCGCCAGGGAGGAGCAGAATTCACACGGGCATCGGGATATGAAAAGAAAACAAAGGAGAGGAAAAAAATGAGCGAGACGGAGGTGATCAGTCCTCTCTTGATGCTCTAGGTCCGGCACCTCTGATTTCTAGGAATTACTCAGCAGGAGAACAGCTCTGACTTCATTTTAGCCCCTGGCATGAATCAGTTGTGCAAACTTCAGCTCCCTGCTCCCCACAGCTCCTTCCAGCTCTGCATTATCTCCTCAGAGCTCACCTGGAGGTGGCTTGATGCAATTATCCAGAGATTTTGCTCTCCTGGGACACGCAGAGAAGGATTTTTGCAACCCCCACCCTCTGCAATTCCTTTCTTCACTCCCAATTCTGTATCTCTCTTGTTTGACTGGGGGTTAACACCAATTCTTGGGGCCTAAAGCTTGTCAGCTTGTTCTTTTAAAGGTGGTTCTGCCTTTGCTGGGGATGCAAATAAACCATAGGGACAATTATTTCCTGGCTTATCCAGCAAATAAAAATTGCAGCTGGTGTGAGCTGTGACAAGGCTCCAGGGACCTCAGGGTGCTGCAGACAAGAGCATCAGCTTTGTGAAATAAATTCACTCCAACTCCCAGCAAGAACCAACCCCCTGATCGATTATTGACACAACAAACTCAAGGCTGCACCTTCAAACCTCAGCAAGGAGCAGCATCTCTCTCCAGGAATGCTGGAAATTCCCCACATCAGTCCCATAAATCCAAAAAAAACCCCACTTTGACAGTGTGAGGTGAGCTTCCTTCCCCTCTTCCCAGTGTCTTTCATTTTACCACGAGTTCCAGGGGGATTTGGATTTTTCTCTTTTCCATCTCAAGGGCCTCTGTTGCAATTTTTCTTCCCCTCCTTCTCTGTTTATCTGCCCTAATTGCTACCACAGATCATTCATCCAGGGAGGAAAAAAATCTCAAACTGGCTTCAACAGAAGGTGGAGACAACAAACTCAACTAACTCAGGACTTCTCTTTACACAATTTTGGTCAAATAAAGTCCACGGCCACTCCCAGAGGTTAAAAAATGGGTTAAGTCACTTCAGAAGATCCAAGTGGCATCAGAAATTTCAGATTTACCAGGATTTTGACCTGGTTTGGCCAGGGGATACTTACCCAGCCTGATGTCTTCACTTTTGTGTGGGGTCAGGTCTGTCGTGTCCACTGTGAATTCTTTAAGATTCACATCCTTCCTGGAAAGGGAATTATGGTGGGAAATGTGACTGTCCCATCCTTTGATAACTGCCTCCTTTCACACCTTTTCTAATGCTTCTTTAGAGAATTTATTTCATTTTTAAATTGTTCTCCCCATGTGTTTGTCCAGATCTTAGAACAATGGGCAGCCAATCCTGGAATTTCCTTATCTTTCCCACATTAATAATAAAAAATTCTACTTGGTATTATATTTATATATTAATTATCTATAAATGATTAATTTTATATAATAATATATAATAGTATATAATCGTGTATAATATTATACAATATTACCTTTACTGTCACATTTATTATACTATATTATTTATATTTAATAATTTAACACTATATGCCCAAAATTCTATTTAAGGCATAAATATTTATCTTTAATACTATAAGTATAAATGTATTTAATAATACCGATGTAAATATTTATATTTAATAATACCAATGTAAATATTTATATTTAATCATATGAAAGAAGGTCTGGAGCAGCCCAGGCCCGTGATCTTGGCCCCATCCCACAGCAGATCTGTGCTTGATTCCTTTCCCACCAGCTCCCAAGGAGAAACACACAAACTCCATCCCTGAACCAGTTCCCAAAGAGTCACAAGAGGAAACTCATTTGCCAAACCAGCCCCACAAACCATTTCCTCCTTCCACTTCCTCCTCCCAACCAGAATTTCAACTGGTTTATGCTCTTAGCTGAGGAGGGAAGAGGCCATGAATTCATTTTAATGCACTCTAAACCTGATTAAGAATATTAATTCCATTGTAACTCATTATACTTACTCTCCATATTTCTTCACGTTGTACTCATAACCTGAAGAGGAGGAAAGAGCAGAATGAGCAGTCCCAGGCAGTGCAGACCCACCCCTGCTGCTGGCTTTTTGTGGGGCACCCGACGCCAGCCCTGCAGGTGTCACCCAGAGCTCCCAGTGTCCCTCCATGGCACCCCACAGGGTCACCCAGCACAGCTGAGCTCCCCAGGGATAAACCCCACTCGGGAAGGGCTTTTCACCTCCCTTCTACAGAGCAAATCCCGAGTGCTTTGCAACCAAAGCCTGGACTTGATGACCTCTTTTCCAACCCCAACAATTCCATGGAATCGAAGCCCCAAATAAATCCTCCCCCCCCAAGCAGCTTCCTGGTTTTCCAGGAGGGGATCCCTGCCTGCAGCAGTGTTCCTTGCAGGAATTATTTGCAGGACAATGTCCCAGCAGCACAGGACGGGTTTTCTCTGCCCCTGGACTCACCTCTCTGCCGGCGCCTGCGGGTGACCAGCACCACGATGATGAGGAGGACGAGGAAGAGCAGCAGAGTGGCCAGGATGTAACCCAGCTGCTGGAAAAAGTGCATCCTGCTCTCAGGGATGATGACATTGATGACATTGTGGCCCCTGACCACGTTGGGATCTGAGGGAAGGAAAACAGAGTGTCAGGGGAGGTGGCATCCAGAGAAAATTCTGTTGTGTCCAGCTCTGGGATCTCAGTTTAGGATGGACACTGAGTGCTGTGTCCAGCTCTGGGATCTCAGTTTGGGATGGACACTGAGTGCTGTGTCCAGTTTGGGATCTCAGTTTAGGGTGGACACTGAGTGCTGTGTCCAGCTCTGGGATCTCAGTTCAGGATGGACACTGAGTGCTGTGTCCAGCTCTGGGATCTCAGTTTAGGATGGACACTGAGTGCTGTGTCCAGTTTGGGATCTCAGTTTAGGGTGGACACTGAGTGCTGTGTCCAGCTCTGGGATCTCAGTTCAGGATGGACACTGAGTGCTGTGTCCAGCTCTGGGATCTCAGTTCAGGATGGACACTGAGTGCTGTGTCCAGTTTGGGATCTCAGTTCAGGATGGACACTGAGTGCTGTGTCCAGCTCTGGGATCTCAGTTCAGGATGGACACTGAGTGCTGTGACAGCAGGTCCTCCTTGCCAAGGGTTATAATTGATGGAGTGGGAAGAGTTTTCAATGCCAAAAGAAAAAAAAAAAAAAAAAAAAAAAGGCACTTCCTTTGAAATGAAATAAAAATCAATAATATAAATAAATAACCCAATCCCCCCTCCAAAAAAAAAAAAAAAAAAAAAAAAAAACAACAAAAAAAAAAAAAAAAAAAAAAAACAAAAAAAAAACCAAACCACAAAGGAAAGCCAAGATTCCATTCCTTTTGTGGCTGCAGCAGGATTTCTGTTCCACAGCTCGGGGAAGGGGAGCTCAAAACTTTTACGTGGAACTTTTCTTTTTTTTTGGTAGATCTCAAATAAATAGGTCAATGTTTTACACATGTCAAGAGGAAGTGACTTCTCTGCTTGCAGCAGTCCGAGGAATGGACAAAGCCAGCCCAGGCACGGATGGAATCCCACAAGACTGTGCTGGAAGAGGGTTGTTGTTTTTTTTTTCCCTTTAAAACCTTCACCCTTTAGAGGGGATTTTCACAGAGCAGCAGCAAGAACAGGACGGAGCCCTCACCTCCCATTCCCTTGGGAGCTCCCCCTGCTAATTACCCAGGGGGAATAAGGGGAAAAGTGAGAGGAAAATCCTCAGAAGCCCCAGGAGCCTTTAGCAGATGTGTTCTGACACTTCTGGAAGGGCACAGCGACTGGCTCCAGGGGTTTTTTGGGCAGTTTGTTTTCCAGCGTTTAAAAAAAAAAACACCAACCCAGCGAAAATAAAACCAAATCAGGCAAGAGTGGATCGAAATAAACACTCCGAAAGCAGAGCTGATTGTTTGCTAACGCCAACAGCACTCGTAGAAAATCAAAAAGCTTCAGCAGCCTGCTCTGCTCTGGTGGCACAGTGCTCCACTCCAGCTTTTTTCTGGGATTTCCAGATGCCCTGTGCTCCCTGCACCCAGTGCTGGAAAAAAACATGGGATTTCCATCCCTGCCAAGCTAAAAAAAAAATTAAAAAATCATCTATTCAGACCAAGGAAGCCACTTGCAAAGCTGCAAACAGCACATGTGACAGCTCTGCTCTGTCACACCCCGGCTCCTCTCTGCCACAATGAGATGGTGGCACAGCAAACAGAGGGATTCTATCCATGACTTTTTGCTTTCCCACACGGCTGCGAGACAAGGAGAAGAGCTGGGTCAGACTTTAGGCAGCACTGAGGAGGTCACTGCAACAACAGTGGGAACAGAGATTTAATAACTTTGGGCAGTGGAATAGATCCCAGTTTGTAACTGGGGAAACTGAGGCACGGCTCAGTCACAGCGCTGAATGTCAGGGGCCAGAGCAGGAGCACGAGGTCACCCAGAATGGCTCCAGAACTGAGGAATTGGGGTGATGAAGGTTTATTCTGTGACCAAGATCTGATCCCTCAGCACATCCCAAATTCACTTTAACCACTGAAAAATAAATCCTAATGGTGGGGGAGAACACCTACACCAGAGGTGCCTTAACACGACCTTCCCCAAAGTGTCAAGGGCCAAATTCTGCTGCTGGACAAAGTGGAGAGCTCTCCACAAACCTCACCAGGGGCTGACAGTATTTTAGCACTCCTCATGAGACACAGCAGATCCTCCAGCCACCTGCTGCAGAGCAAACCCTGACTCAAAATGCTCTTTCTGTAGACATCCACCACATTTAAACCCTGCTGAGCCCGAGAGCAGCACTGAGCCCCTGCTTCTCCTCCAAACAGGATGAACTTTCCAGTCTGGGAATGGCTCTGGAGCTTGGAGCAAGGCCACTTTGAGGCTGCTGCCTGAAAACAAAAAAATAAATAAACCCTCTTTGCTTTGCTTTTGTTATCTCCCTGTTTATGTTGTGTATCCCTGAAGAATTCCAGGCAGTTTTTCATGGAATGGGGCAATGCCTCAGCCTCCCCTGCTGCACCCAGGCTGGGAAAGGAAACCTCTGGACGTCTCCCACATTCCCATGGAGTCAGCACATTTTTGTGTGTGTGGTGCTCTCAGCACAGCTCAGGGGTCACTGCCTGCAGGGGACAAAGCTGCTGGTTTGGACAGTGCAAAAGGGAAATTTTGCCAGGAAAGGAAATTCCTCCAGCACTTGAGGGCACCACAGCCAAACTCAGGCAGGATAAATCACCCCGAGATTCCCACCTCGTGTCTCAGCAGGTGAGGGAACGACTCAGGGCAACATCCAGGAAAGAGAGGAATGGATTTTGGGATGAACTACTCTGGAAACAAGATCTGGCTTCCATTCTCACAGGCTGTGAGCAGGAACTCTGATATTTGGATGTCCTGGTCTCCAGCCTCCAGTCCTCAGCACTGCCTGGATTTTCTGGACACCAACCTCAGCCCCAGGGAGAAAAGTTCAGGTCTCTATGACTTGAGAAAGCCAATTTCTACAGGAGAATAAACCTATTTAAAAATGTATGAAGCAAATCAAAATTCTATATTAAACAGCCAATAAATATTAAAACACAATGAATATTTTAAGCTGTTAATAAAGAACGATACCCAAAAGACTTTAAAAAAAAAATTAAACTTGAGATTTTTGTTTTCTTTTTCTGCCTGAACGAAGCTTGATGGTTTTGAGTTTGGACAGGCTGACAGATGATAGCTCAGTGCAGTGGAAAATATGAAAATTGCTTTATGGCACACACACACACAAAAAGAAAAGCTGAAGGGTGGAGGAAAATTCCTGGTGGTTGATTCTGCATGGTCTGGCACCTTGCACACAGCCTAAACACCCGTGCAAAAGGGACAGAAACTCTGGTGAGAAGAGTTTCTCTCTGCATCAACCTCTGCCCACACCTTCTCCTCATCCACAAAGGCCTGGAGGAAAGGGAGCCAGCAAAAAGGGAAAGGTGTCCCTTTTTCCCAGGCCCAGGGAGGAATTGTTGTGTCTGACCAAAAGGGGAAAGCTGTAGCTAACGCTCTGTGTGAATACAGGATTACAAATATAGGAAAAAAAATATAAAAGCTGAAATCCTAAAGCATCAACCCCAGTGATGAGGGGACACCTCACAGCATCCTCACAGCCCCTGTGCAGCTCCAGGGGATGGAAACACCTTGGAATCATCTGGAGCTGAGCTGGCTGAGCTCTTTAGAGCCCCAAAGATGCAGCTGTGGTTACTTGTCACCCTGTGGAAAAGCCCTCTGGGAAAAGTCCCACAGAACCACAGACTGAACAGAATGAAAAGACATTTAAGAGCCAACCAATGACCTAACAGGTCCTCATCAACTAAACCACTGTCTTCAGCTGCAATGCAAGATGTAACCAGAAGTTTGTATTCTATTACCATCCAGGGCAGTGCTCTTTATCTCTTCCAGGACCTCATAACTCCAGGGGAATCCTCTGTTAATGAGCCAGTAATTAAAGCCAGGTGGGGCAGAGTTCTTTATCCCTTCCAGGACCTGTCCCTCATAATTCCAGGGGAATATCTTCTGTTAAAACCAGCTGGGGCAGAGTTCTTTATCCCTTCCAGGACCTATCTCTCATAACTCTGGGACCAGCTGGGGCAGAGTTCTTTATCTCTTCTAGGACCTATCTCTCATAATTCCAGGGGAATATTCTCTGTTCAAAGCAGGTGGTTTACTGTTCTTTCTCCCTTCCAGGACCCGTCCTCCCCCAGGGGTATCTGCTGTTCAGGGGCCATCCAGGCTCAGTGCAGGGCGGAGCCAATCCCATCATCCCCTGGGGAGAGGCCCCGCCCAAGGGGAGGAGCCCGGCATTCCCCCCTGGCTCAGCGCTGGGGTTCAGAGCCCAGCACAGCCTCTGCACGGGATCCCCAGAGGAGTGCAGCCCCAGCTCAGCACCACTGGACCTTCTCCAGGCCCATCTCTGCTCCAGCAGAACCACGGCTGGGCACTGCAGGAGGGCTGATCTGGGCTGACACCGACACCCTGACCAACAGCAGGGGGTCAGGCTGTGTTTTAACTCTGGCAGTGATTTCTTTTTGTTCACTTGCTTTTTTTGTACTGCTGCATTTTTGTTTTAATTTTCCTAGTAAAGAACTGTTATTCCTATTCTCATGCCTTTGCCTGAGAGCCCCTTAATTTCAAAATCACAATAATTTGGAGCGAGGGGGTTTATATTTTCCATTTCAAGGGAGGTTCCTGCCTTCCTTGGCACACACCTGTCTTTCCAAACCAAGACAGATTTTGGTGCCCAACGTGAGGCATGAGCCAAGTGTCAAGGATACACCTGAGATTCCTCTCTGACCCTGGAATGCTGAATTCCAAGTGTCAAGGACAGCCAGGTACACCTAAAACTGCTCCCAGACCAGGGATGGGGACTCCCCCACCTCCCTGGGCAGTCCCTTTCCAAACCCTGAAATCCCTCCTGAGAATTAGCCTTATTAACCTGCTATTAAATTTATTTATCAAAAAATACGCTGTGAACCAACCATTTGCCCCAAAACCCACAAACCAAGACAACCACGGGGTCTGCAAACGAGGCAGAGGAACCCAGAGATTTTATCCAGCTAAAGGGACAGAATCTGCCTTTTCCCAGTGGGAAATAATTTTACCTTTACTATTTAGGGGAGGGAAAAAGCTCCACACCTTTGATCCCCAGTGAGAAATTCCCATCTGCAAAGGCATTATTGAGCATGAGGATCTACCCAACTAAAGGGACAGAATCTGCCTTTTCCCAAATTTCTTCCAAACTCCCAACAGGAGCATCCACCCACCTGCAGCTGAGGAGGTTCACCACCTTCCTCTCCAGCTCCATCATGGCCATGTGGTAGATGCAATAAGGCAGAGGAACCCTACGATTTTACCCAACTAAACGGGATTATTTCCTGGATTATTTCCTCCAAACCCCCAACAGGAGCATCCACCCACCTGCAGCTGAGGCCACACCGTGCGTGGTGAGGTTCACCACCTTCCTCTCCCTCTCCAGCTCCATCATGGCCACATGGCAGATGCAAACAAGGCAGAGGAACCCCACGATTTTACCCAGCTAAAGGGACACAATACTTTTTCCCCAGATTATGTCCTCCAAACCCCCAACAGGAGTAACCACCCACCTGCAGCCGTGCACGGTGAGGTTCACCACCTTCCTCTCCAGCTCTGTCACAGCCACGTGGCAGACGCAAACAAGGCAGAGGAACCCCACGATTTTACCCAACTAAAGGGACACAATACTTTTTTCCTGGATTATGTCCTCCAAACTCCCAACACGAGCATCCACCCACCTGCAGCTGAGGAGGTTCACCACCTTCCTCTCCCTCTCCAGCTCCATCATGGCCACATGGTAGACGCAAACAAGGCAGAGGAACCCCACAATTTTACCCAACTAAGGGGGACAGAATACTTTTTCCCCAGATTATGTCCTCCAAACCCCCAACAGGAGTAACCACCCACCTGCAGCCGGGGCCACGCCGTGCGTGGTGAGGTTCACCACCTTCCTCTCCAGCTCTGTCACAGCCACGTGGCAGACACAAACAAGGCAGAGGAACCCCACGATTTTACCCAACTAAAGGGACACAATACTTTTTCCCCAGATTAGGTCCTCCAAACCCCCAACAGGAGCATCCACCCACCTGCAGCTGAGGAGGTTCACCACCTTCCTCTCCAGCTCCATCATGGCCACATGGTAGACGCAAACAAGGCAGAGGAACCCCACGATTTTACCCAACTAAGGGGGACAGAATACTTTTTTCCCAGATTAGGTCCTCCAAACCCCCAACAGGAGTAACCACCCACCTGCAGCCGTGTGTGGTGAGGTTCACCACCTTCCTCTCCAGCTCTGTCACAGCCACGTGGCAGACGCAAACAAGGCAGAGGAACCCCACGATTTTACCCAACTAAGGGGGACACAATACTTTTTCCCCAGATTATGTCCTCCAAACCCCCAACAGGACCATCCACCCACCTGCAGCCGGGGCCACGCCGTGCGTGGTGAGGTTCACCACCTTCCTCTCCCTCTCCAGCTCCATCATGGCCACATGGTAGATTCAAACAAGGCAGAGGAACCCCACGATTTTACCCAGCTAAAGGGACACAATACTTTTTCCCCAGATTATGTCCTCCAAACCCCCAACAGGAGTAACCACCCACCTGCAGCCGGGGCCACGCCGTGCGTGGTGAGGTTCACCACCTTCCTCTCCCTCTCCGGCTCCGTCACAACCACGTGGTAGATGCGGCGCTCGTGCAGCCCGCAGTAGTGGTGGTGCAGGTGGCACGAGTAGGTGCCCTCGTCGGCGCTCTCCAGGCGGGAGATCCGCAGCGAGAAGTCCCCGAGGGCGAAGGCGCCGCGGGTGACGTTCATCTTCTGCCTGAGGAACTGTGGCCCGTAGGAGCGGCGCTCCCCGGAGGCGTACAGGTCCACCAGGCGGTCGGCGCGGTCGTGGGGCACGCCGGGGGGCTGCCGGTCCCAGTGCACCACCTGCTGCTCCTCCTCGCTGTGCCGCTCCGTCCAGATGTGCTGGCGGTTGACGCAGGGCAGGGTCACCGTGCTGCCCTCCGGGGCCACCAGCACCGGCTTCTCGCCGTCCCAGTACTCGCTGGCCTCCTCGCCTGGCGGGGAAAGGCGGCCTTGGCATGGGAATTCTGGACCACCCATTCCTGTTTCTTCCTCATCCATCCCATTTTCTCCTCACCCATTCTCATTTTTTACTACCCATTCTCATTTTTTCTACCCATTCCTGTTTTCTCCTCGCCCATTCTCATTTTTTACTACCCATTCTCGTTTTTTCCTCACTCATCCCGTTTTTTCCTCACCCATCCCGTTTTTTCCCCACTCATCCCATTTTTTCCTCACCCATTCTCATTTTTTCCTCACTCATCCAGTTTTTTCCTCACCCATTCTCATTTTTTACTACCCATTCTCGTTTTTTCCCCACCCATTCTCATTTTTTCCCCACCCATCCCATTTTTTCCTCACCCATTCCCGTTTTCCCCCACCCATCCGATTTTTTCCCCACCCATTCTCATTTTTTCCCCACCCATCCCATTTTTTCCCCCTCCCATCCTTTTTTTTCCCCACCCATCCCATTTTTCCCTGTTTTTTCCCCACCTGTGCTGGTTTAGCACAGACATGAGGGATTTTTTTTTCCTTCTAGGGAGGTTATAATGTATATTGACAACTGGGGAAGTTATTGCATATATCAACACCTTGGCTGACCAATAAGAGTATTGTTCACGCCTCTGGACAGCCCAGGCTGAAATCAGAAATCCCAAGTGACTCAGCCCCTTTTTTCCTCTTACAAAGAGTTAAAGTTGCTTCCAAAGTCAGAGGCTCGGGTCTAGTCTTGTTGGCCTAGAATCTGACCTTGGATTCCATCCTTGGAATGGGAATTTTGTCCCATCCATCCCTTTTTTCCCCACCCATCCCGTTTTTCCCACATAAAAGATTTAAGTTTCCTTCCCGGGTTTCCTTTCCTTGGCCAAAACCAGCAAAATTTTTAGGCCAGTTCGCTGTCGTCATTTTGTGGAACGCGGTTGATGCGAAATTCCTGCTCCATGCCAAGTGTCAGGGACAGCCAGAGACACCTGAGATCCCTCTGAAATCCTGAATTCCAAGTGTCAGGGACAGCCAGAGACACCTGAGATCCCTCTGAAACCCTGGAATCCTGAATTCCAAGTGTCAGGGACAGCCAGAAACACCTGAGATTGCTCTTTTGGAATCCTAAATCCCCACAAGATTGGACTCCTATAACACACCCCCTCCCCAAATCCAAGTGTCAGGGACACCCAGAGACACCTGAGATTGTTCCCAGAACCTGGAATTCTGAATTCCAAGTGTCAGGGACAGCCAGAGACACCTGAGATCCCTCTGAAATCCTGAATTCCAAGTGTCAGGGACAGCCAGAGACACCTGAGATTGCTCCCAGAACCTGGAATTCTGAATTCCAAGTGTCAGGGACACCCAGAAATGCCTAAGATTGCTCTTTTGGAATCCTAAATCCCCACAAGATTGGACTCCTATAACACACCCCCTCCCCAAATCTTAAAAGCACCACATGGCACAGCTTGAACATGCCCAACCCTGGCTTTTCCACACTTATTTCAGCAGTTAGTAAAAAAAAAAAACACCTTTATCCTCTACATCCTTGGCCATTTCACGAAGCAAGGCCACTTTTCTCCTCCTAACTCAGAGTTAATCTCCTGCCCCAGAAAGCAGGAAGCCAATTCCCTCCCCAGGCTAAGAATGGAAGGAGGATCCTCACCCCAATGCTCGGCGCAGGAAATGCTTTCCTGCCCACAAAGGCCCCGATTGCTGGAGGAGCTGAAGCAGCACTGCTCCGTGTTTGGCTCTTGGGAAGGAATAGCAGAGCTCAGAGGAGCAGACTGGGGCTCTCAGGAGGGTTTTATTGCGCTGTGAGAGCAGCAGAGGAGATGCACTCCCACCCCAGCAGCTCCCTTGGTGTCACCCAGAGGTTTAACTGGGGTTTAGTGGGTGGGGGGGACTCCCTGCAGCTGCCAACGGCTTTTGGAGCTGGGCTTAAGGTGTGTGTGAGCTCCAGGAGGGGTTTGAGGTACGGGCTGGGCAGGGCAGGCTCAGCAGCCAGAGCACAGGCAGGTCCTCCTGGCTGAGCTGAGGGTGGGGATTGTCACCTGGAGGGGATTGTCATCTGGGAGAGATTGTCACCTGGAGGGGATTGTCACCTGGAGGGGATTGTCAACTGGGGGGATTGTCACCTGGAGGGGACTGTCACCTGGAGGGGATTGTCACCTGGAGGGGACTGTCATCTGGGAGGGATTGTCACCAGGGTGGGGATTGTCATCTGGGGAGGGATTGTCACCTGGGGAGGGATTGTTACCTGGGGGGGATTGTCATCTGAGGGAGATTGTCACCTGGAGGGGATTGTCATCTGGGAGGGACTGTCATCTGGGAGGGACTGTCACCAGGTGGAGGGATTGTCACCAGGTGGAGGGATTGTTACCAGGTGGAGAGATTGTCACCAGGGAGGAGATTGTCATCTGGGAGAGATTGTCACCAGGTGGGGGGATTGTCACCAGGGAGGGGATTGTCACCAGATGGAGGGATTGTCACCAGATGGAAGGACTGTCACCTGGGCTGTGCTGCAGCAGGGACAGTTTGGCAAGGACCAAGAGCAAACGCTGAGCTGAGCAGGCTCAGCTTGGCCAAGGAAGAAGAGAGGTTTGTAAACAAAGCCTCTGGAACTCAGGGAAGGGAAGCAGACAGAGAAGGGCACAGAGAGCCCCAGGCTCTGCTGCTGCTCCCCAAACCTCCTGTGGCACCTGGAAAACCTGGAGCTGTCACCACACCCACCTCTCTTGGCGACAACCAGCTGGATCTTCACCGTCTCGTACAAGTGGCAGTAGTGATGGTGAAGGTTACAGGAATAGGTGCCTCCATCACTCTCTGCAACACCTGGAGAGCAGCAGAGAGAGGAATCCAGTGGTTTATACTGAGACAATGATGATCTGTGGCATTTGCAGTTTCCCAAATCCTCGTCTGGATGTAAATCACTTCGTTCTCAGCCGTCCTTATCACCAGGGGGGGTTAAGCTGGGACAAATCTTCTCACCCAATATAATGATTTGGTCACCCAATGAAAGAATTTGTTGAGTTGATTTGCTCTTTGTGAGGAAGGCATTTCTATTGATCAGGTTATTTTTAGGTTTAGCTGAGAGCAGGCACAGGAACAATGACCTGTGCTCAGAGTTCAGGAACTGAATCACAACCCAAGGGCCACCAAAAGCCCAGGTGGCCTTCAGGTTGTTACAAATTCCCTTTCAAAACAGGTCTGTTCCAAAGGCAAATAAAAGACTCACAGAATCACTGAGGTTGGAGAACAACTCCAAGATTGAGTCCAACCTCAACCCCCACCTTGTCACCCAGCCCAGAGCACTGAGTGCCATGTCCACTCCTTCCTTGGACACCTCCAGGGGTGGGGACACCTCCCAAAGCAGCAATTCTCATGTTTAAAAACCCTTTCCATGGAAAAATAAACCCTCCTGTATCCAGCCTGAACCTCCCCTGGGGCAGCTGGAGGCTTCACTTTGAACCAGCATCAGAGGGCTGCCCATGAACTTCCTCCTGCCTTCAACCTCCAGCTGAAAGCTCCACTTCCCTAAGTGCCCAAGGAGCAGAAATGAATTAATTTCACCGTCCAGGAATGCAGGAATTTGGTGAGAGGGAATGCTGAGAGGGTTGTGACCTCCTGGACGTGCTGTGCAGGTTTTCTGGGATAGACTCAGAGGTGCACAAGTAACCAGAGCACTGAGTGCCACCAGTGCACTGAGATTGCTCCCAGACCCTGGAATGCTGAATTCCAAGAGTCAAGGACAGCCAGGCACACCTAAAACTGCTCCCAGACCAGAGATGGGGACTCCTCCACCTCCCTGGGTAGCCCCTTTCCAAACCCTGAAATCCCTCCTGAGAATTAGGCTTATTCACCTGTTATTATTTATCAAAAATATGCTGTGAACCAACCATTTTCATCAAACCCCACAAATCCCACCCAGCTCCAATGTGGGAAATAGTAAAGAGAGAAGCTGGGAGATAAACTGAGGGAAAAGATTTGAGATGAACTCAAAAAGGTCCTTGAGGTACAAACAAAAAACTCAAACTATGAGCTTGAAAAAACTCGAACTGTGGTTTCATGTCCTTTCCTGCTGTATTATTGTATCTTCTCCACTTTCAGGCTTTGCAGCTGCAGCTACCTCTAAGTTCTCTGCTCTTTCTCTTCCTGAAGCCTCCTTCCACAGCTCCTGAAAATCCTCTCACCTTTATTATTTAGGGGGGAAAAAACCCTCCACACCTTTGATGACCAGCGAGAAATTCCCATCTGCAAAGGCACTATTGGGCAAGAGGATCTACCTCCAAGTGCTCTTTCTGCTCCTGAAGCCTGGTTTTTTCACAGCTTCTGAAAGTCCTCTCACCTTTACTATTTCCCATATCCCAAACCCTCCACAGGAGGAGAAAAAACCTCCACACCTTTGCAGACCAGGGAGAAATTCCCATCTGCAAAGGTGTTCTTGGGCATGAGGATCTACCTCCAAGTGCTCTTTCTGTTCCTGAAGCCTGGTTTTTTCACAGCTTCTCAAAGCCTTCTCATCTTTACTATTTCCCATATCCCAAACCCTCCACAGGGTGAGGAAGAAAAACCTCCACACCTTTGATGACCAGTGAGAAATTCCCATCTGCAAAGGTGTTCTTGGGCATGAGGATCTAGTTCTAAGTGCTCTTTCTGTTCCTGAAGCCTGTTTTTTTCACAGCTTCTCAAAGCCTTCTCACCATTACTATTTCCCCACACCCGAAATCCTACACACCAGGATTAAAAACACCACCTCCACACCTTTGATGACCAGTGAGAAATTCCCATCTGCAAAGGCACTATTGGGCATGAGGATCTACCTCTAAGTGCTCTTTCTGTTCCTGGAGCCTCCTAGCTTCTCAAAGCCTTCTCATCTTTACTATTTCCCATATCTCAAACCCTCCACAGGAGGAAAAAAAACCTCCACACCTTTGATCACCAGTGAGAAATTCCCATCTGCAAAGGCGTTCTCGGGCATGAGGATCCTGCCCTGGTTGTAGGAGCTGTAGACACGCTGGTCCCCAGCTGAGTACATGTCACAGAGCCTCTCCATCCTGCTGTCCCCGTAGTAGGAGCTGAGCAGGTCCCAGTGCACCACGCGCTGCCGGTCGTTGAGGCGGTCCTGGGTCCACACCATGCGGTGGCTCTTGCAGGGCAGCACGGCCTGGGAGCCCAGCACTGCACTGATGTTCAGCACAGACACCACCACGCTGGCTGGGTTGGAGGCATCAGCTGGGACTGGGAAAAAATCAGGAGGAAACAGTAAAATAAAGAGTTCAAGGGTTATGGAGTTAACGGCGTGTGAAGGAGGAGCTGGAGTGAGAGTCAGGCTTGTGGTGGAATCTCTGCACGTTTTTGGTTCTGGTTTCAAGATCAGCGTGGGGCAGTGTCGTGGAGAATCAAAGAATGCTGAGCTGGACCCAGAGAATCACTGATCCAACCTCATCCCTGCACAGACACCCCAAAAATCCCACCCTGTGCATCCCTGAGAGTGGTGACCAAATGCTCTTGGGGCTGGGACCATTCCCTGGGGAGCGTGGGCAGTGCCCCCCTCAGGGGGAACATTTTCCTAAGAAATAAAACGTTAACAGGCAGGTTTCATTCCTGTCTGTTATCAGGGTTGCACACTCGAGCTGTCCTACCCACCCTTCCCACCCCTGACCCCTGGTTTAATCCGGGTTTAGAGACACCAGTGCATGGGATAAACAATCCATGGAAGTTAGGGATGGAAGCCCCTGTGCATGCCATGGATTCAGGGTCCCTCTCACTCCTCCTCATCATCACAGAACCTGGCAGATTTACAGAGATGCCACTCACCTGAATACGAGCTCACAGAACCTGCCAAAGCAGAAAATAAAGAGAGTTACTGACAACAAAAAGGATAAAACAGCTACAAACACACTCCGAGTCAGCAGCCACCTCTGCTATTGCTCCATCTATTCCCTTTTCCTCTGTTGACACTGGTGTTTATATCTGCCTGCTCCATTTCCCACTCCTGCCACACTCTTTGTCTGCACAGTTAATTCTGTGATGCTCCGGATGCATCAGCTCTCTCCGACTCACATGACTCAGATCCACACAGGAAGGACTTTGCCAGAGATGAACCAATTCCTTTGATTCTGCATCTCTCTGCTCCAGTCCCTCCTGCTCCTTGTGTGGGAGGGGTCTGGAAGGTCTCCTGGCATCAGGCTTCTGATTCCCAACCCAGATTCCCAACACAACACCACCATTCATCTCCCCACCCAGCCAAACCCAAGTGGGTTCCGTCAAAATCATTGGAGGTTTTGTCCTGCTAATGTCACAGGCACAAAGTCCTCCAGACAAAGGCGGTATTTTTTTTATTTTTTTATTTTTTTTTTTAGCCCTGGAATTCATGAATTTCAAATTCAACTCCAGACTGGGGGTATTTTAGCATACCCCTAAGTGCTGAGAGAATAAACTTGGTCTCCTCCCCTTTTTCTATCATGAAATGCTGGGCAGGGAGAGCAGAGAACAAAAAAACGAGCAGAACTCTCTGTTTGTCCAACTGCCAGCTCAAAGGCACTTCAAATAGGAGACATTTTTTCCTTACATTTAAAATCTCACCATCACAAAGAGAAAAAACCAAATCAAAGCGCAAAAACCAAGGTCTGTGGTCTCTGGATATAAGAAAGAGACGTCATAATTCCATCATTTGATTGTCTCTCCTGATAGGCTGCAAAATGCATCGGCTGCAGCCCTTGGCTCTGCAAGCCAGGGCTCAGATTTAGCTTAGAAAAACAAAGGAATGATTAAAAAAGAAAAAAAGCTCTTCCACAGCACCAAATCAGCCAGGAAGAATCGGTGTCACTTGTGACGGGCCACCGGGTGCCAGCACAGCAGAGGTGTCACCGTGCCCAGGCAACGTCCTCAAGGCTGAACAGGGGTGGCCCAAAAGCGATGTCGTGACACGAGCAGCGATTTGTGAGCTGGGGAAGGGTTTGTCTGAGGTTGCTCCAGAGCCCTGCACGAACAAGGAATGGGGTTGGTGGAACAGAAACATCCTCTGCTGGCTCAGGCACAGGAATGAAGGCATTGACTGCTCTCCTTCCCTCTGGCCAGCTGATGGGAAAAACAGCGGGCGGCGCCGCGTTTAGGAAGCGGATTTGTGAACGCAGCTTTGGAAATCCAGCCAGTGACAAAAGCTCGGCCATCCAAAGCTCTGGCCTCGCACCAGCACCTGGTTTTTTGCACCTTTTTTGGAGCTCCTGCCAAGGCAAGGGGCACCTCTCCCTTCCCTGCCCCTTCCCAGGTGATGCTGAGGCAGCCACAGGTGCTTCTGCAGCAAGTCCAAACACAACCGTGGGTGGGAAAAAAAGGGGCTTGGAACAGCTTTTAGACATGAAAAGTTGATGTCTCGTGGGTTCTTTGCCTTTCCGCTCTTAAAATTTCAGCCAGGGATGTTGCTGCTTCCTCAAAAAGCCATTCCAAGGGGTTTCTGGTTTGCCCCTGTGACCAGTGTCCTGTTGGGCCCAGGGAAGAGCCTGTGGATTTCACATTTTGCATTTTATAGACTGGATTTGTGCCTCGCTGGCTGCTGCCACACAAAGCTGTGTTGACATTGAGCACCACAGCAAAAGCCATTTTAGGCGAGGTGAACTGAAATCCTGGAGCTCAGCACAGAGAGGTGGGAGAGAAAAGGGTTTCACACAGAGCCTGGACAGAAATTTTGGGTCTGGACCTGCCCTAGGATATCATCTATAGTTTGACAGAACGGTGCAAATATCAAAAATAAATTGCAGCCAAGCAGTAAAATTCTATAAGGGAAAAAAAAAATAAAAAAAAGGACAACTCTTCAGAAGAGGCCCAGGAACTCCAGCAGACAGAGAAGGAAGAACTGATTGTTCTGATTCCCCAGCCACGCTGGAAACCTGCACACATCCATCCATCAGCTCCTGGGTAAGGCTCAGACTTATTTGACAGAGCTGTAAATGAGATCACTCAGAAATCTGAGGAATCTGGGATGTCTCTGATCTCCTGCACGCCTGGAGAAAGTGGAATTTGGAACAACTGGCCTTCAATGACCTGAGCAGAGAGCAGCAGGGGAAGGAGGAATGAGCCTTTTTTCCCTCTTTTCAGTGTCCTCCCCGTGCTGTGGGACCCTGCTCTGCTCTGTGAGAGCAACCAAGCCTTGCTTTTAAAAGGGAATTTATGACACAGCAGCTTCTGAGCAGAGATAAAGCCAGAGCCCAGTGAAGGTGAGAGCTCAGGAACTGCAGCACCGGGGTCAGCTGGATTTTGGTGAGTCAGCTGCAAAACCAAAGAGTTTTTCATGCACCTGGTGACAGCTCTGTCATCACAGGACTCCAGGACCTGGAGCTTCTAAACCTCAGCTGCCTCCAGAGCTGTCGACACACAACTCAATTTTTATTTTAAAGTTTCAAGGGATGAAGTTCGCTTTGGATTTCAAGTTCACTTTGTCTTCTCGGGGTGATGTGACCACAAAAAAAAAAAAAAACAACCCACCCCAAACAAACAAACCAACCCACAAAACCCCACCAACAAAAGACAATTCTGACATGTTCTGTGCTGACTCAGGATCCCAGAGACACTCTGTGGTCCCACAGTAGAGGAAGAGGAAAGCAGCCTGGAAAACGATTTCTTAATCCCTTGTAAAAGGCAGAGCCAGCTCTTACTTCTTGAATCCCATCCATTTTTCATGTGAAGAATTAAGCCACAAAAACCTGTGGGCAAACTAGAAGCAAAAGGCTCGGGCTGTGAAAGATGTGTGACATGCTGAGAGCTCTCCAGGCAGAGTCCTTGGAGCAGGACAAGGACAGAAAACTGTCCCCTGAGTCCTGCCTGGACAATCCTGGCATGAATTCCCTCCTGGGACTCAGGAGCTGCTGCAGCCACTGAATTCCTGCTTCATTCTGGGGGATGAAAAACCACCAGAGCAGAAAAAAAAAATCCTGCAGAAAGGACACGTTCTTCCCCAAATCTGAGAGCCAGAGTCCTCGTTTCCCCTGTAAATCCCTCTCTTTAGAGGGGGTTTAATGGGCTCTGTGGGGCCGTGAGACAATTATGGGAAGAGCAGCAGCCTGTGCCACCAGGATGTCCCCAAACCTTCCCTCTGGGGAGTGGCAGTGGCTCCATCCTGACTCTTCAGGGGGCTGAGAGGCCCTGATGGCTTTTGATGCAGCAGCAGCCAGGTGACAGTGACACAAATGACCCCAGCTCTCCTCTGGGAGCCAGGGGTTTTTTTTAAACCCACTGAGCAGTAGCCAGGAGAAACATCTGGGCTCATCTGGAAGAGGGATATGGTGACCAAAACGGCTCCTCCTAAACTTCTCCCATTCCCCTCCTGTCCAGCCTGCAGGATTCAGCTTTTCAACAAAACAGAATTTCCCTTCAAAGCTTTACTGATGGTCAAGCCAGGCTTTGAACTGGGATTTTCTCTAAATCTCTGTGTTTATTTATTTTATTTTTTTTTTTAAGACTTCCTGGGCCAACTTTCCCAGCAGCAGAGTCTCCCACTTCCAAAAGGGATGTCAGAACCCTCCAACACCCACCCAGCCCCAACAGCTCCAGCTCTCCCTGCAGGTAGGAACACGCAGAGAGCAGGAATGTGCTGCCTCTGCAGAAAGGGAAGACTTTGTGTGTCTGTGCAAGGAGCCAATCCCCACCTGGGGCACAGGCAGCATCCATCAGAGATGTGCCCCCAGCTTTTCTGGGATTGTAGCTGAGCTTCAGAAGCCCTCCCCTGCTCTGTGAGCTGCCCCTTGGCTGCAGGCCCACGGAATGGGTTTGCAGAGCCATCCCAAACACGGAGCTGTTCCTCCCCGGGATGTTAACACTTGAAGGAGTGGGGTTTTTTTTTCTGCAGGAGGGATCACAGATTTCCTCACAGCACAAATATTTCCCCCCTTTTCCCATCCTCACTGTTGAGTTATAGCCTGGTTTGGGTGGGCTCAAACGTCGGGGCTGCCTGAAAGGGTTAATAAATGCAAAATGCACCTGAAATTCTGTCAGAGATCCTCCGTGCTCAGGTGGGAGCTGCAGCAGCCCAACCTGCTCCTCCTGCCCCGGGGGCTCTGCCAAACCTCACTGGGAGTCGCTGGACTGGTTGTGACAGAGCTGTGGCCTCTCCTCCTCCTCCTTCGCCCACCCCACACCCCAAATTCCTGAGCCACTTTCGCCCTCGTGTCCCTGTGAGCGATCCCATCGTTTGCCCAAACTTTGCCTTGGGGCATCGCAAAAACCCGCCGTGGTGACATGGGAAATTCATTCGGGACCAAAGGGAGGACTCCTCACCTCGCTCCACCTCAGTGCTGAGGGGCTCAGGGGCTCAGGGGTCAGCCACAGCCTTTGAAAAGGGGGTCACCAGCCCCTAAAAAACTTCTGCTCCTCACTCCCTGCCCCTTCCTTGCACCTTGCTACCCCAAAAGTGAATTCTGTCTCTTCTTTCTGCTGATGAGAGGAAAAGAAACCCAAAACCCCACACATCCTTTTTTCCCCTCCATCTGAATCCTCACCACACGCTCCCCCAGCTGGTTCTGCTTCTTCAAACATAGAAAAATAACAAAAATAACCTTAAAACACGGAAATCTGACTGTGAAAGTTTGGCTGTCCTCACACCCAAGCTTATTGGCTTTGAGTTTGCTGATAGGGAAAATAAAAAGACTGCACAAACATGCTGAAGAGAGCTCCGACAGCCTCAAACATTTTTCCAATCTGTCCCCAAAAAAGCAAAGGAAACCCACGGCTCACTCCCCTCCCCACACAAAAACGGAGCAAATTCAGGGATCTGAGCGAAATCTCACAAAGACAACAGCTCAAAACCTCCAAACCCCGTTGTGCAGCTGAAATAAAAACAAGTAACACCGCCCCAGCAGCTCAGAGCTTACTTTGCTGAAGCAAAATCTGCCACAGGAGGAGTTTTGCCAGTTGCTCCATTCCTTCGGCTTCTCGGAGTTTTCGCCTCTCTTGAAAAACAAGCTGAAGACTTTTTATTTTTATTTTTTATTCCCCCCTTTAACTTTTCTTCTCTCTAACTGGAAAACACTATGAGCTCATCAGTTTACATCCCCAGAGCTGAGGACAGCAGCTCAGATTCTGAAGGATTACTCCACCTCCAAACTCGCAGCTCTCCCCACCTCCCCAGACCCACGGCACCTCCTTCCCTTTTCCCCTTCCCTCACGCTTTCTGCAGTTCCCTCTGCTCCTTCTCCTCCCTCTGGGACCTTCTGAGCCCTCCCCGACTCTGACACCAAAGTTTCATCGGGTGAAGTTGATCCCACACAGCCCTGGGCTGACAAAACAAATCTTTCTCCCTCCCCCTTAGGGATGGAACCAATTTTCCTGGTGCTTTACTCGATCCGGCTGTTCCTCCCTTTGTCTGACACTCCTCCAGACTGGATTTGTTCTGCTGCCTTCAGTGGGGTTTTGATCTTGGTCTCCTCATATGGTTTTACTTCCAGCTCCAGTCTCCAAAGACAAGCTAGAAAACAATATTTACCCTGTCCTGTGATTTGTAAGCAAGGGCTGGGGTATTTACAGGAAAATTACAATGATTATAAAGACAGGAAATAAAGCATCAGCTAGGAAATAGAGCAGGTCATCTGCTGCTAAGATATTAAAAGTGAAATGATATATTATAGGAAAATTAAAATGTGGTCAATTTTTCTGTTTTCTTGCATTCTGTTGTCAGGTTATTGTCGCTTATGGTTAACACCATTTAGTGGATTGGGTTTATTGGATTTTCAATCCAATTAAGTCATCAAGTGAAGAAAGGGAATTAAAACTGACTGGCCTTAAATGTCTGTGGGACTCCATAAGAGAACTTAAAAACACAACTCAGGAGCCTTCCCGTGGGATCCATGAGGATAAACTTAATGGCCACACTTGAATTTTTTCCTTCTGACATTTTTTCTGTCTCTCCACTCTACCAGAAAACAGATTCCCTCTCCCTCAGAGGGGGAAGAGTTTCAGGAAAGAGGAGAGTATTATAATTATAATTATAACAACCCCCTAAATAAACATTTAAATAATTACACACTGCAACAAGGGGAACCTTTGGGAGCCTCCAGATCAGGACTTCACACAGTCCAGGATCCTGTCTCCAGCATCAGACAGAAGCAGACACTTCCAAACAAATTCCAGGAAACTGAAGCTATTATTATTATTAGATAATATGATCATGAAAAAAAGAAAAAAAAAAAGCCTGCTGTTAACTCCACACTGTCCCAGACAGATCGAGAGAACTGATTTGTTTCTAGGGAAAAATTCCTGAATAATCTTCAGGTGAGAACTTGGCAAAATGTTTTCCCCTGGTAACTCCAACTCTGACATTTTTAGGAAGTGAAGAGATTTGGGGCTAATGGGGTAGGAGCAGCCCTTCCCTCATCACCTGAGCTGTGGCACCACCTGGATATTGACAAATCCGACTGCAAACCCTAATCCCATCAAGCTTCTCCTCGGGAATTCTCAGGAATTCCCATTATGCCAATCCCAGAACCAGAGGCTCCAGTGCCAAGGGGTGGCAACAAGGACAGCACTGATCCAGAGCAGCTGCTGGGCCAGGAACCTCCTGGAATTTCATGGAATTTCATGGAATTTCATGGAATTTCATGGAATTTCATGGAATTTCACGGAATCTCCTGGAAGAAGGAGCCTTTCCTGTTGTCTCCATCAGGAGCCAGAGCAGGCTGTGTTCAGAGAAAACGTCAGCCCGGGAGGCAAAAAGCTGCTCCCACTGGACAGACAGCAAATCCAGCATTCCCTCCTTCCCCTGCTCCCTCCCTGCCGTGCTCAGGACATTCCAGGCTGCGATCCCAGGGTTTTTTCCTCCACCTTTCTGCCTCCCAGCTGTGGCACTGCAGAGGTTACTGCCTGCTCCTCGCAGGGTTTTTTTGTGGTTTTTTTTTGGGAGGCAGCAGATTGCTGTGGTTGCTGCTGTCATGGACTGGATATTTCCTGACTGCAAGGAGCCAAGTGCAGGCTGAACAAGGGCTGAAACCTCCTCAAATCACCCACGGGGAAGAGCAGCAGCTTCTCTGGGGTTCACGGAGGGGAGGCAAGGGACACAGGGCTTGGTTTGCAGATCTCTGCCTCGTCCCCCTCTCAAATCCTGCCCAGTCTGCAGCCAGCCCTGTTTTCCTGGGGCTTGGCTGCTCCAAAGACATCCTGGAAGAGCAGCTGTGTCAACATTTTTCCTGGTCCACGAGCTGAATTTTTTAAACGAGCTTCTCCATTCTGAGCTGAGCAGCGCTTCCCCAGCCCTTCTCCTTCCCCACTCCCAGGGGAATTGGGATGGATCCTCCCAACCCCAAGCATCCTTTGGCTGCCCATTGCTCATCTCCAGCTGACCACAAACCCTGAGCACAGAAAGCAACTTCACCCAGGCGAGGGAAAAGGGTTTTTCAGGCTCTGCACCTGCCCTCAGGTCGGGTCAGCAGCAGAAGAAAGGCTCCCGTGGTCCCAGAGTGGCCTTTTTTTTTTTTTTTTTCCATTATGGCCAAAGATAAATGGGTATTTCACACCTAATTCAGATCTAAAGCGGTGGCTCCGGAGGACAAAGCCCTGCTGGAAGTGCCGGGGTCACAGGGGTAATTGGTTTGTGGGAAGTTATGACTGTCAGGAAGTTTCCTCCTCCCCATCGCTCCCGTTTTTGGTTTTTTTTTTAACCATTTTTGTTTTCAGGCTGCACCGAGAGACTTCCCGATAAATCCAAATTGAAGATCAGCAGCCGGAAAAAAAAAAAAACCAAAACAAAAAAACAACAAAAAAACAAAAAAACAAAAAAACAAAACAAAACAAAAAAAAAAAACAAAAAAAACTGAGCGAGGATGAGATCAGGAAAAAGGTCTGATACCAGGAGGAACTCTCCATCCATTATTGAAAATTTGAGAGCCTCTAACCCTGGGAAAGAGGAGTGGAAGTGAAAAAAGAAAAAAGCCCTTCCACCCCATCTTCACAGCCATAAATGCACGAATTAAAAAGGAATGCCAGCACTAATGATCTGCTGACACAAATTACAGTGCAAGGCCCTCTGTGCAGGGTTTGTCAACACTCCAGCCTTATCATCAGCAGCTTCTTTAAATACAGGATCCAGAGCGTTCCACCGGGATCAAAGGAGAAAATACCTCCTCATGGGAAGGAGAAAGGATAAAATTCCTGGAAGAGAAAAGTACTAGGGAAAGCTACAATTTAGGAATAAAGAGTACAAGAGTACAGCTAATTGGCAGTGGCAAAGGCAGCGAGAATTCTTCAAAATAAAATATGAAAAAAAAAAAAAAACCAACCAAACCTAAACTTTGCATGGGGGCAGCAAAAGAGAGGCACGGCAGTTCAGGGTTCATTCACACCATTTTTCACTCGGGTGGCAAAAGCTTCTCTCTTGAAACCAAACCTTCCAGCTGCCACGAACCCCTTAGAGCAAGGCTGAAACAAGCCAGCTTAGGGCGAGAAGTGCGACCTGAAAGGAGAACTGAAAGCCAAGCACAAGGACAGCGCTGCCCGAGCAGAGCCTGTCACTGTCACTACTGCCAGCCACAAACACAAACCCAGCCTCATCGGCCTCCTCTGAAGGCCACGGCCAGAACGACAGAGGTGGTGATGCTCTCACCAGACGTCCTTTTGTTTCATTTCAACCGGAGTCCACTGTGTGAAAAAAAAAAAAAAACAAAAAAAAAAAAACCAAAAAAACGAGTTCCACTCTCCTTTGAAAAAAATATAAATTTAATTAAAAAGTTAAGGAAATAGAGAAATTAGGAGACAGAATCAGCAAAGCCCCTCAGCTGAGGGGACTTGGCACCCACAGCCCACCTCACCCCTTTAGGAGTAGTTGTCTTTAAGGAGCGCTGTGCTGAATATTCAATAGATGTTAATCAAACATTCATCTTTTGATCAGTTTTAAGTATTCCCCATCATCTTAGGCAATAGATTTATTTTGTGGGTGGCTCCACTCAGTTACATGAGGTTTCTTTTCATTTGGATGAGCAAACAGAAAGTTAACAGTTTTTTTATGAAGGGTCACAAGGTGACCCCTCCTCCTGTAACTTCTGGCTTCGTGGTTTAGATGTTAAGAAGATAAAAAAAATAAAATAATAAAAAAGAAAATAAAAAAGAAGATAAAAAAAAACCACCTACTCAGTCTTAACCCTCTGGTACAACTAGAAAATACACATTCATTACCCTTCCAAACTCTTATTAATAAAACATAACACAGTATAATTACACATGTAGCAGTCACGTTAATATTTGTGAAAAGCCAAGTGTATAATATGCATTTTTAACAACTGTCATCAGCAGCCTGAGATGCAGCTGAGGCCCAAACGGGCTGGGGATGAGCAGGGCAGAGCTCTGACACCTTTAGGCTGGGGTGATGAAGGAAAAAATGTCGTGGGAACATTAAATACCAAGGACAGCCTGGTATTTAATTAAATACCAGCCCTGGGACAGCCAGGGACAGGTGAAATCCACAGAAATGCCCCACTGGTGGTGCTGTGCCCAAACACTCCTCAATCCCACGATCGCTGAGGTTGGAAAATCCCTCTCTGATCCCCACCTTGTCCCCAAACCCAGAGCTCTGAGTGTCCCTGGGACACCTCCAGGGCACTCCAAACCTCCCTGGGCAGCAATTCCCACCCTTTCCATGGGGAAACTCCTCCTGATGCCCAACCTGAGCCTCCCCTGGTGCAGCTTTGAGGCTTCATTTTGAGGCAAAACCAGAGGAATTGGAACAGCAGGTGGGTTTGGGGCTCCACGACTTCCTCCTGCCTTTGAATCCCCAGCTGGAAGCTCTAAGGAGCTAATTAATTAATTAACGTGCACGTCCAGGAAAGCAGGAATTTGGTGAGAAACTGAGGATTATTCCCATTAATCTGTGTGTTTGTGTGCTTGGAGCAGCTCACAGAGCTCAGTCTGCACCCACGGGGCATCTCCAAAAGCTCCCTGCATTCCAGCAGCTTTGGGTGGCACAAGATTTAAACACCCCCTTTGGCTGGAAAGCTTCAGATTCCTGGGATTCATCTCAAAACCATTAATAGAAACCAGTTACAAAAACAGAGAAATTGCCCAGGAAACCAACACTGAATAATTTTTTTTCTTTTTTTTTTTTTTTTTTGTTTTATTCCAGACTGAAGCTATACCCCCCCCAAAAAAAAACCCCAACCCCCCCCCCCCCAAAAAAATCTCCTCCCCCCAAAAAAACAGAAAAAAACCCCCAAAAGAAACCCCTAAAAAAACCCAAACAAACAAACAAAAAACCCCAAACAAACAAAAAAAAAACCCCAACTCAACAAAAAACCAACCCAACAAAAAAACCCAAAACCCAGAACCAACTGATCAAGGAGAAATGGGAAAACAACAGGCAGCAAATGAATCAGGGATGGAAAGAGAGACACAAAGCAGCACCTCACTGATACCCACAGAGCAGGTGTAAATGAGAGTTTTCTGTTGAGTTTAATATTTTTGGCATGACCAAACTGTAAGGAGGTAAATCTGAAAAATCAGTTCTCTATGAAAAATAATTTTAGTTAAAAAAAAAACCAACAAATTAAGATCTTGCTATGGTTGTTTTAATTTAAATGCTGTTAAAAAAGTAACTAAAATCCCATTAAATGTGTTTTCTGGTCCCTCATCCATGTGTGTAAGGCTCTCTCTTGGTCACAGCACACTCGGGTCCATCCCACACAGCCCAAAGAAGCTCCTGGTAGGAAAAATTTGGAATCTAAACAGACGGGAGCAGGAGGGAGCCAGGGAACACAAAAGGAAATGAGTCACCCAAACTCAGAGAGCAGAGCAGTGGCAGAGTTGGGAGCAGAGCCTGCACCAGCTGCACATCAGCCTGGGCAGATTTTGGGAAGAACTCTGATTTTTAACTTCTCATTTCATCCCTCCTGCCCTCTCAGATCTTCCCAGTATTCCCATTCCCAAGAGAAATAAGGAGTCATTTCTACCTGCTGCTGCTTTACCCCAGTGAAATGATATTTTTCTACCTTTTATATCATTGCAATTATTAAGTACTCATCTCCCAGTCTGTTGTGAGAGCCAGGGGTGCCTTCAGCACAGGGTGTTAGAGAAAAACCAGGAATGAGCTCAAAATCCCTCCACGAAGCACGAGGGGATGGAAGAAATGTGCAGCTCAGAATTGGAGTTTCAGCAATCAGAACTCCAGGAGTGGCTCTGTTCATTGGACCTGCATCTGTTAATCCTTCCCTAAGGTGCAGCAACTGGATTTTCCTCAGGGAAATCAGGATTTATTTTCTTTTTTCAGGGCCACTTGCAGCTGAGCGCTCCCAAATCTTCTAAATTTATACCAAAAAAAAAATCCCCCCAAAATCAACTTTTGAACGCAAAGTGCCTGAGACAGAAGAGTGTCCAACCCGTGACACGGGGCTGAGTCACTCCCACGTGGTTCTGGAGCATCTCAAGCTGTCCCAAATCCACCCTGAACCCATCAGGCTGCGCTCTGGGGGATGGATCCCCAGTCCTGGTGCAATTTGGGAGCTGGCAGACAGCACCGAGGCTCAGGAGGAAATGGCTGAGGCATCAAATCACCCCTTTGAACTCTGCCCAGCCCCTGGGTTTGTCTCCAGAAATGTGGGAGAAAGCAGCAGCTCCTGGCTGATCCTCATCCTTTTCCCTGAATCCCAGAGAAAAGCACCAGACCTGGCTCCCATCTTGAAAGGAGGAGGAATTTTGCATCCCTCTGGCATTTTACATGGAGGCTGTTCATCCCCACACAAAGTTCTGGGGAAAAGAGGGGGGAGAGGCAACTGAGAAAGTGAAAAACTGAGAAGTGAAAAGCTGAAACAGTGGCCATAAATCCTGCATCAGTGTCCAGTGTTCCAGGTCACTCCCAAAGCCCTGGAGCAGGCTGACCACACCACAAAGCCTGACCACAAACTGAATGTCACTCCTCCCACAGGCAGCACAAAATCAGGTTCCTCCAACCTGGGAAAAGCTCCAGCCACCAGCACCCAGCACTGCTCAAACTGAATTCCCCTCCTCTCACAGAAAACATTAAATCAGATTTCTCCAGCTTGGGAAAATCTCCAGCCACCAGCACCCAGCACTGCTCAGACTCAATTTCCCTCTTCTCACAGAAAACATTAAATCAGATTTCTCCAACCTGGGAAATGCTCAAGCCATGAGCACCCAGCACTGCTCAAACTGAGTTTTACTCCTCTCACAGAAAACATTAAATCAGATTTCTCCAGCTTGGGATAAGCTCGAACCATGAGCACCCAGCACTGCTCAGACTGAATTTCCCTCCTCTCACAGAAAACATTAAATCAGATTTCTCCAGCGTGGAAAAACCTTGAGCCATGAGCACCCAGCGCTGCTCAAACTGAATTTTACTCCTCCCACAGGCAGCACAAAATCAGATTTCTCCAGCCTGGGAAAAGCTCCAGCCACCAGCACCCAGCACTGCTCATTCCTCTGAGGAAGGAGAAAATTCTGGGAGTCCTCAGCAGCTGAGAATTGCCATTTTGTGTCCCTTTTGTGGCCACCAGCACTGTGCCTCAAACCACGTTTTGTGGGAACAGAGCTCTGGTACTGGGAGGTTTTTGACACTAATTGCAGCCCATCCATTGCACCCGCCTAAAAATAATTAAGCAGCGGGATCCCAGCTTATTTTGAGATCAGAAATGACTGGGAAAAGAGTGGAAAAATTAATGGGTTGGTCCTCAAGAGGGTGCTCAAAGGTGCCTCCCAGAGTTGTGTGATTTACCTCAGGTCTTCAGGCCGTTTCATTAAAAATAAAAATAAAAATACTTGGGGTGGAAAGGAGGTTGCTTTCCATAATGCAACATCATCCTGCTGCCAAATTTAGACACATAAACATGGAGCCTGGTCAGCTTTTAAGGGCAGTCTGTGTGAAAGGTGTGTTTGCTCAGGATTAAGCCAAGAGGACTCTGGCAATCATAATTTTAGCTAAAAAACCCCCAGGGTGCTGTTTGCTTTGCCTCCTTAGAAATAAAGTGAGAGTTCCCACTCCACTTTGAGGATGACACCACATGTGGAAATTTGTTTTTCTCCCTCAGAACAAGGTGGAAATTCATATTTCTCCTTCAGAACAATGTGGACATGCAATTTCTGTCTTGGAACAATGTGGAAATCCTTATTTCTCCCTCAGAACAAGGTGGAAATTTGTACTGCTCCCTCAGAACACGGTGGAAATGCCTATGAGCAGCAGCTCACACTGTCCATGGGAGTTCAGAGTTCTACACTAAAGATCTGCAGGATTATAAATACATGAAAAATAGCACAGCTAAAATCCTAAGGCACTTTCCTTCCTGTATTGGCTTCTGATAGCTGGTGTTCCTAAAACCTGGTTTTTGGAGCACCTTTTAGGGGTTTTTGTGTGTTTTTGTGTGGTTTATTTCTGTTTGGGGTTTTGTTTGTTGTTGTTTGTGGGGTCTTTGTTTGCTTTGGGTTTGGTGTTTTTGGTTGGTTGCTCGGTTTTGTTTGGAGGATTTTTGACATCAGAGGGAGAGGACAGAGGTGATGCCTCCTCCTTTGGCTGCTGGAGGATTTCTCTGCAAAAAACCACCCGAGTTGTTGTGATATTTTTATTGTGAGAACTGGTTTTTCTTCCATTAATAACCTCCAGCCTCAGAACTGAGTAAATCAGCCAACATCAGGGGATGTTTCTGAGCATTTGGTGTACAAAACACCTTTCAGGGCATCCACAGGACCTGAGCACCATCAATAATTAATACCATTAATCACTCCTGAGCAGGAACAGTGGGCACCTTCACTCTGCTGAGCTCGTGCCCTGTTAAATGGGGCACTCTGGTGTGAAAACCCAAAGTGCTGGTGTACCTTGGCCCCAGGAGCTGTGCCCTGCTCCTCTCCAATCCTGCAGCCAGCTCTGCTTTGGTGGGACTGAGCCCTGGGCCAGAGGTTCCACGTTTAACAAACCAGGCTTGTTCCCACCAGCTGCAGACCTGGCTGAGGTGAAATTCCTCATCCTCCAAACAGCACCTGGGGCTGGCTCAAAATGCCATCTTTTCTTTTCACCATTCAGGCCGTTCTCTGTTTTCCAGGAAAACATCTCCTGCTTTTGGGGTCATTTGGGCTGAACCTCTCCCAAAAACAACAGCACTCTGGAGCATTTGCAGAGCTCAAAAGGGGTTTGAAAAGTAGGGGGGGGGTTTGTTGTTGTTATTTTTTTTTCCTCCTGCTGCTTTTGAAATAAATAAACAAAAATGTCAATTAGTGCAGCTCCTGTAAACATCTGAGGCAGCTCGGAGCAAACACAGGGTGCTGCTTTTCCTGTGGAAGAATTCCATTCTTGCTTGACTTTCCCTACAAAACTGAGGAATAGAACTGAAACAAGGAGTTCTGTGAGTCAGAGAATTTAAGAAAATCATCTGATACATCACTTTTGTGCCAAATCCCTGATTTAGGGATTTTTTTTTTCTTTTTTGGTCTTGCTCCTTGCATGGACACTAAGAACTCTAAAACTGAGATTGTCCCCCTTTGAATGTAGCTGGAATTCTCTGCAAAATAACGGAAAGGAGGAGGAGTTTGAATGGACAGTGGCACCTTGACAAGGCTAAATGGAAGTGGCTGAAATTCTGTTTGAAGTAGAAAACATGAACTATTGGTTAAAAAAATGAGCTGGTATTTTTGCCACTGCCACCACATTTCTGGGCTCTGACCTTTCCAAAATGGGGCAACACTCTCCACATTTGCAACGGGATTTGGGTCAGAGAAACAAAATGCAGAGTTTTCATCCCCTCCAAGTCAACTGTTTTCCTCTTTTAGAGCCAACTCCTTCCAGCACAAACCACTGAGAGAAAACTGAATTTGTTCAGTGCATGGAACCCAAGAATTCGGGAAAAGGGGAGAGACATTTGATTGATATTCCAGTTTTGAGGGACCTTTCCAGCCCAATGAGTGACATAAAACCATCACCTCACCAGTTCTCTCCAGGCTCTGTAATAAACACCACGGATTTGGCTGGTTTGCAACCATTTCCTCTCAGAACAGCAAAAGAATGGAAATCTTCAATATTTGGGGAATTTGAAGTCAAAATTTTCCTGTTTGTAGATATTTTTTTTTGTGAGTTACCACTGCTACACATGCACCCAAACCTTTGCTAAGTGTGCAGATTCAGGTATTTTGGGAAGAGCAGCTCCCAATAAAGCTTTGTGAGTATATCCTGGACTCATGCTCCCTCTACAGAAAAATCAGAGGCACTTTTCATTTCTCTGATTGTTCAGTGAAGTGAGTTTCAGATTCCATCCCGTGGTCAAGAACATTAAAAAATTTGATACAGCCCTGGGGTGTAAAAACTGATTACTGCCTTGAAAAACAAGAGTTTTTCCACCAGGAAAACACAAATCCTGAAAGATTTAAGGTGTTAGGAAGGAATTCTTTCCATCTCTGCGATTGTTCAGTGAAGTGAGTTTCAGATTCCATCCCATGGTCAAGAACATTAAAAGAAGTTGATACAGCCCTGGGGTGTAAAAACTGATTACTGCCTTGAAAAACAAGAGGTTTTTCCACCAGGAAATCACAAATCCTGAGAGATTTAAGGCGTTAGGAAGGAATTCTTGCCTGTGAGGGGTGCTGAGGCCCAGAGAAGCAGTGGCTCAGGACGTCCTAAAAACTGCACCTTGATTTCCACAGATTATTTTCCTGCCTTTCAGTTTATCCTCTCCTAGCAGGAAAAAAAAAAAAAAAAAAAAAAAAAAAAAAAAAAAAGGGATGGTTTTCAGGGAGTTTTCTCAGCCTGAAGGAGCTCATGCTTTTCTCCATCAGCCCACCCCATCTCTTTGCCAAAACACCAAAGTCAAATCCCACTGAACCACCCAAAACTGCCTCAAACCTCCCCCAAAAAACAAAACCAGAACCCAAAGCAGAACCCAGGTAAGAAGTTCTCTGTCAGGGTTTATTTTTCACAGCTTTCACAACTCTCTTCAACCATGCAAAACCAGCTGATTGTATCAGGCCTGTCCCAGGCACAGAAGTTTTCAGTAGTTAATGAATAATTAGCTCTGAGCTTTTACTCTGGCCAACATCTGGATGTTTTACACGACAGGGGTCGGTCCAAGGCAAAAATAACCATTTTTTATGAGCACAAAACAGAACACAAAAAATACAAAGGTGCCCTTTAAGGATGCTCACACAATGCCCAAGGCACGTGCACACGAAGGCAGAGAGACAAAAAAAAAAGGCTCTTGCAGGTAAATTTTATGGAATTCTGATCCAATTCCCACCTCACCACAGCTCTCAGGAAAACCCCCAGGTTTCTAGAGGAAGGTTGGGAAAGAAATGCAGCTCAGGAAAGAACTTTTCCAAAGGTTTGTGCCATATAAACAAGGGGAATTCTTTCACTGATCCCATCTCCCCACACCTGATTTGTCTTAGGTTCAAGTCTCATCTCCAAGAGATGAGGAAAAATTCACAAATTCAGCAATGAATCAAAGGAGAGCAGTGCCAAACCACCAGAAAAAGAGCTCAAACCTCTCCTCCGGGGAGGAAAAGCTGCCAGTCTTTTGGAAAATTCCTTCTTATTATTTCCATCACAATCAGAAAAAGGTGAGATGTCGTCAACATCCTTAAATTATTTTTTTTTTAATTACAATTGCAGGTTAAAATTTGTGACAGGTGAGGGGGTTTGGGGTTTTTTTTTTTCATCTCCTGGAACTCCTCAGGTAGATCTTGGGGGTTTGCCAGCCAGCAGGAGCACTTTTCAAGCCAGCTTTTTTCCAGATGCGCTCCAAATCTTTCTCAAATTTTATCTAAAACAGGAGGAAAAAAATTAAAAATGAAACGTTAGCACAGCTTAGGATCAACAGCCACTTCCCATGTGTCCCAAGGCCAGTGTAAGTGTGGTACACACAGAGGAAATAAAAGGTTCTAAGTGTCAAAATATTGAATTTTGTGCAGAAAATACATCAAAACACACTAAAACGCACGAGTATTTTGGTAGTGTCATTTTAAAAGTCCTGTGCAAAGAAAACTGAGAAGGTGGACAACGAAATGGTAAGGAAAATAAGAGGATTTTACAGAGTTCACTGCAAATCTGAAGCAGTGGGATTGCAATTAACCCAGATTTGCATCTGGGCAAGGTGAGAATTCCTAGAGAATTAACTAAATTACATCCCATGACAGGCAGTGCTGAAGGAGAACATCCCCAGCTTGAACAAACCCTCATGTCTCCCCTCACCCCTTCTATTAAAAGAAGTAAAAGGCTTTTATATGAAAAAAAATAAGAAGAAGAAGCACTTGAGGATGATGGCAAGAAAGGGAAGAAATTAAGATTAAAGCAGTCTCCCTGATCCAGGGTAGGCACAGGAATTCATCCTTCACACTAATGCTAAGATTCATCTCCATTAATCACACATATTTGTGAATTACTGTCATGGAAGGGAAGTTAAGGCCAGCCATGGTCATATTTATGTTTGGAATCACTGAGGGAAAGATCTCTGAGGTCCCTGAGCCAGCTGTGACTGATGTCCACCCTGTCACCCTGCACTGAGTGCCACCTCCAGGGATGGGCACACCTTTTCCACGGAGAAATTCCTGCTGCTGTCCAACCTGACCCTCCCCTGGCACAGCTTCAGGCTAAATACTGAATCCCTTCAGGCTCATTCATCCCCAAACCCACTAAAACCCATCACCCAGCACCCAAACAGAGGCTGGTCTGATGCGTGTGGGCACATTTCTGAGCTCACCTGACGCCTCCTCTTGCGGCCCTCCTTTATCTTCCTGCGGATGAACTTCCTCCTCTTGAGCAGCTTCTTGTACTTGTGCCTGTTCATTTTCCTCCTGCGGATCTTGAGGACATTCCTGCACTGCACTTTGTCACCCAGGGCTCCTTCTCCTTCCTCCACATCCCCTGGCACAGCAGCAGGAGGACACTGGGTGGAAGGCTGAGGGTTTTCATGGCTGGCTTCTTCCTGAGCCCCCTCAGCTTTGGGCAGGGAGTACCTGACAGTCAGCCAGCTCTCCAAAGGGCTGATGGAGAGTTTCCTGGGGATCAGGATCTCCTCCAGCTCTGGGTCCAGCGTGTGCCACTGCTGGGGCTGAGCCCCACTGGAGCTGGAGGGTTGGGTGCTGTAATGTGCAGACAGAGAGCGGCAGCAGAGGAAGGAGGACACTGACCTGGGCAGGAGGTGGCCTTTGGGAGAAAAGGGATTGCACTTTAAAAAAAAGAAAGCAGAATTTTCCAGCAGGCAGGAGCAGGAATAAAAGCTCTGCCTGGCTCTCAAACTGCCAGACAGCTCTGGGCAGAATGAAAGGGAACACTCAGAGGAGTTTGTGTTGTCATCACAAAGGCAAACGTGGAAGGATTTTCAATTTTTCGCTTCTGACTGCAACGCTGGAACGTTAAAAATGTGTTAAAAATATGTTATACTTTACTGGGTAAGGTGCCCGGGTCACCCAGGCAGAGCAGGGTGGAGGTTGCCCTTCACTGGGGGAATTCCATGGTCTTTAAGGTTCCCCTTCACTGGGAGGAGCTGGAATTCCGTGGTCTTTAAGGTTCTCCTTCAGTAAAAGGTTTTGAATTCTGTGGTCTTTAAGGTTCCCTTTCATTGGGAGGTGTCCCTGCCCAGCAGGAGTTGGAATTCCGTGGTCATTAAGGTTCTCCTTCACTAAAAGGTTTGGAATTCCATGTTCTTTAAGGTTCTCCTTCACTAGAAGCTGTCCCTGCCCATGGCAGAGGGTTGGAATTCTGCGGCTTTTAAGGTCCCTTCCAATCCAAACCTCTCCATGATTCCATTCAGTGGAATGTTTTGGCATTTTCTGATGGAAAATCAATCTGGAATGGTAACGGAGTGTTTGCTCTATCAAACCTCTCTGCTGCTAGGGAATCTTCTCCTAAGGTTAAAAGAGGTTCAACTAAAGCCACACCATACTTACACAGTAAATCAGAGACATAAAAACATTTTATGACCACTGACTCAACAACAGCCTCCTCTCTCCTGCGCTGCTTGGTGGAAAAGAAACTTCTGGGAGCCCAACAACCCCAAGACAATAAATCCAAACAAACAGAAAACTGAGCGACACAATACCAATTTACCTGCAATTCTCGAAGCCTTCAGTAACTGGGAACTCAGCCGTGATATTAACATTTTGTTTCACTTGGTTCACTGGCAGAGCCAGCAAGGACTGTTCAAATAAGAACGTTTATTCAGCGATGCAAACATGCAGATTTATAAAAACCTTCCCTATTCGACCCCACACCCCCAAACGACGGGCTGAGACCCTAAACATCCTCCTGGCTTTATCCTGGGCTCCGCTGTGGGGGATCAAGCACCGGGGAAGCTTAGCCGCGGAGGCGATTTATTAATAATGCTTGAGCTGTTTTAACTTTAAAAAACACGGAAACTCCAGCCGAGCTCCCTGAAACGGCCCTGCTGCTCCCTAAGGCCGGGAGGAGCAGCAGCGCGGTCTAAAAACGGACCGCCACCGAGAGGCCGCCTCCTTCCCCTCAGCCCTCCCGGCAGTGCCCTGTCCCGGGCGGAGCCCTCACGGAGCGCCCGGGCCGCGGCTGTCACCCTCCCCTCAGCGCCCCGCCGCCGCCGGCCCCGCCGCCATCACCCACCGGCCCCGCCGCCACCGGAACTTCCGCCCCGCCGCCATCACCCACCGGCCGCGCCGCCACCGGAACTTCCGGTCCGCCGCCACCGGAACTTCCGGTCCACCGCCACCGGAACTTCCGGCCCGCCGCAGCGCCCCCTGGCGGCGCGCGGCGGAACGGCCCCTCACGGCGCTCGGGGCTCCTCGGGGTGCCGGGAGCTGTGCGTGACGGGGCTTCGTAGTCCTTTATGGCCCCTCAGGGTTCTTCAGAGTGCTGGTCTAGGTCCCTCACTGGGCTTTGTGGTCCTTTATGGCCCCTCAGGATCCTTCAAAGCGCTGGTCTAGGTCCTTCATGAGGCTTTGTGGTCCTTTATGGCCCCTCAGGATCCTTCAAAGTGCTGGTCTAGGTCCTTCATGAGGCTTCGTGGTCCTTTATGGTCCCTCAGGATCCTTCAAAGTGCTGGTCTAGGTCACTCACGGGGCTTCGTGGTCCTTTATGGCCCCTCAGGGTTCTTCAGAGTGCTGGGCTGGGTCCTTCGTGGTGCTTCGTGGTGCTTTATGGTCCTTCAGGATCCTTCATAGTGCTGGTCTTGGTCCCTTAAGGGCCTTTATGATCCTTCCTGGTCCCCTCAGGAACCCTCAAAATGCCAGATTTAGTCCCTCACGATCCTTCATGGTCCCTCATGACCCCTCAATGTGCAGGTCTCGGTCCCTCATGGTCCTTCATGGTCATTCATAGCTCCTGTCACAGCCCATGATCCATCAAAGTGCCCATCTCGGTCCTTCATGGTCCTTCACAGCCCATTCCAATGCTTTTCAATCTTTCCATGAGGAAATTTTTCTGAACATCCAACCTAAGCCTCCCCTGCTGGAATTGAGGCCGTTCCCTCTCCTCCTGTCCCTGTTCCCTGGAGCAGAACCCGACCTGGGGCTGTCCCCTCCTGTCAGGGAGTTGTGCAGAAGTTCCCCGAAGTCTCCTTTTCTCCAGGCTGAGCCCTCACAGCTCCCTCAGCTGCTCCTGGTGCTCCAGCCCCTTCCCCAGCTTTGCTCCAAATTAAATCCTTCAACCAGTTCATCCCAGTTGTGTCTCTCACCCACCAGTTTGCATGGAGACCTCAGCCAGACGTGGAAGATCAGTGGCTGGGATGTGTTCACCTGCTGAGTCAGAGAACACCTCACTAAAACCTGTCTGAGCAGGGGAGTGTGGCACAAAGAGCCACAGCGGGAGGAATTTTGGGCAGCACAAGGAATTTCTTCATGGAAAGGGTTGTTAAGTATGAGAACATGGTGGAGTCTCCATCCCTGGAGGTGCCCAAAGAATGACTGGACGTGGCACTCAGTGCTCTGGGCTGGGTGACAAGGTGGGGATGGGCTTTCCCAACCTAAACAGTTCTGAGATTCTGAGAAGGATTCTGCGAAGAATCTGTGATTCTGAGAAGGGTTCTGCAAAGAATTCCGTGGTTCTGTGAAGGATTCTGTGATGCTGTTACAGTGAGCCTGTACCTGCTCATGCAGGAAATTTCCAACCTAAACAATTCTGTGGTTCTGTGATTCCGTAAAGGATTCTTTGATTTTGAGAAGGAATCTGTGATTCTGTAAAGGATTCTGTGATTCTGTGAAGGGTTCTGTGATTCTGTGAAGGAATCTGTGATTCTGTGAAGGGTTTTGTGATTCTGAGAAGGATTCTGTGATTCTGTGAAGGGTTTTGTGATTCTGTGAAGGGTTTTGTGATTCTGAGAAGGATTCTGTGATTCTGTGAATAATTCTGTGGTTCTGTGAAGGAATCTGTGATGCTGTTACAGCAAGCCTGTCCCTGCTCATGCAGGAATTTTCCAACCTAAACAATTCAGTGATTCTGTGAAGGGTTCTGTGATTCTGTGAAGGAATCTGTGATTCTGTGAAGGGTTTTGTGATTCTGAGAAGGATTCTGTGATGCTGTGAAGGATTCTGTGAAGGAATCTGTGATGCTGTTACAGCAAGCCTGTCCCTGCTCATGCAGGAATTTTCCAACCTAAACAATTCAGTGATTCTGAGAAGGATTCTGTGATGCTGTTACAGTGAGCCTGTCCCTGCTGACGCAGGGGCTTTCCAACCTAAACAATTCTGAGAAGCATTCTGTGATTCTATGAAGGGTTCTGTGATTCTCAGAAGGTTTCTGTGATGCTGCTACAGCGATGCCTGTTGATGCAGGGATCGTGGAAGGCACACAGACACCTCTCCCTGCCACACCTGTGTCTGCATCCGGGGGCAGGTCCCGGTGGCTGCTGTCCAGGGACAGCCACACCTGCCCTCTCCCCTTACCTGGCTGTTGTTTGTCTTCTCTTGCTCGCCACAGGAACCCACCACCTTGGCACAGCATGAAAGTGCCTAATCAGCTGGCATGAGGGAAGGATGTTGAAGCCAATCCCAGACTTCAAAGGGCTTTTTGCTTTTATACCTACCTCAGCCAGAACACAAGAGATTTATTCACCAGCTGCTTTCAGTATTTCAGATCAGAACAAGGGTCTGTCTCTGTTTTAGGTACGCCCCACTGTGTCAAACCCAGCTACCCTGAAAGGTTAGCATGGGTTAGAGTTTCTTCCTGAAAAGTAGGAATAAAGCTCCCTTGTCAGGAAAGAGAAACCTGTGAGGAGAAATTAAATGAAGTAAACAGGTCGGTAAACAGACTGTTTAATCAGGACTTTATTGAAGACACTTCAGAAGTTTATGTACAAAACAACATTCCCACCCCCATATCAGGCTGTTAGTCACCCACTGGGAACAAAGCAAGTGCCTGGTGTGCACTGGCAACCTGGGCACACTCAGAGTTTGCCACGGGATTCACAGAAGTACCAAATTCCCTTGGTTTAGAGCTGGGCAATCTCAGCCTTGGCTCAGTTAGGAACAAAGGAAATCAAAGGAGGTTTTTTTTTCTGGAGATAACTGAGCATACTGGAATCTGACAGAGACCGTCCTACACTGGCCTTACTCTGAGGTCAGGTCATTTAATTCTGCAAAGAGCCAGAAGCTCATTTTGGGTTTGGAAGTGAAAAGGAACCAGCAGCCCCCGGATTTAACCTGCAGGTTTGAATCCATTTCAGGAGATGCCCATCACCGAGAGCACAGTAGTGTTTGCAGGAAGCATTAGAGCAGAGCAGTAGCAATACCAAGTGAAAGGCTCAGCCACTTTGCTTTCCAAATACACCTGGAGAGAGGCTGAGTGTGAGACTGGCTATTTCGAGAAGCGTGTAAAAATGCCCTAGAGACACAGACAGGAGTGGCAAGGTTAAATTGTGACTGATGAGCTGCTCCTGTAGAGTTCTGTGCACTTCTACCACGGCAGAGTCTCCCCTTGCCAGTCCAGGAAAGAACCATTTTCTTTCTCACCGAGACGGTCCAGAACAGAGAGAATTCCTGGGATAGCCTCCTGCACCTGCATGGGAGCCTGGAATGAATCAAGCTTAGGTCATTACTGGGAATATCCTGCAGAAAACAATTAAATACGTGTAAGGAGGTTCTAGAACGAAGGGAGATGTATTTTTGTGTGTCACAGGAGGTGTGCAGCCAGGGGGTTGGGACAGCACAGGAGCCTCGCTGTGACATCTGCAGCGCTGGCACTCACCATGTTTCCCCCCATGTCTGTTTGAAGCCAGCCTGGGTGCAGGGAAATGCAGAGAATTCCATCTGACTTCAAATCTGCGGCCAGGCACCGGGTGATCATGTTCAGTGCAGTCTGCAGGAGTGGAAACCACCGATTAATGTGCTGTTCATGAGCCTGGAGCAAGACCTGGAGCCCAGCTGGGGGGCACCTCCCTTCCACCCTGCTCTTTGCTGGCACAGGGAGAGGCAGAAAGAAGTTCTCAATAACTCATCCAGATTTTCTGGGAACTCTGAAAGATCTACCGCCACCAACTTACTGCCCAAAGACGAAACTAATTTATGATGGAAGATTAAGTAGCATTTGAAACGCCTCAGGAGCTGTGAGGAGAATAATATTGACATAAGGACTGTGTTTTTCTGCACTAATCGCTACACAAACCTTCATTTACTTCTGAACAGGGAAAACAAGCATTTAACAGCTTCTGAGTAGGTGGTGTAGGAGAAACTGTACGTGTGATCCTGACTGTCTGTACAAACTCCATCTCTGGATGTGAGAAAACTAAAAATCCCACCTGTCACTAACTGCCATCACCATGTACAGGTCAGCACACCTTTTGTTGAGTTTCCTGCTCTCTTGCTTGGACAGGAGAGGAGCACAGCTGATGGAACCCACACTCGATGGCATCAGCTCTTCCCTGAATGCCAGATCCATCAGGAGCAGATCTGTATCAGAGCAGGGATTTGGGAGCCTTCTCCAGAAGTTGCTCCAGGTGCAGTGTTCCACAGCTCCCGTTCCCACTCACGTGAATCACAGAATTCACAGAATGCCCAGGTTGGAAAAGACCTTCAAGATCATGGAGTCCAACCCAACCCTAACACCTCAACTAAACCCTGGCTCAACTAAAATTGGCACATCCAGTCTTTGTTTAAACACACCCAGGGATGGTGACTCCACCTCCTCCCCAGGCAGACCATTCCACTACTTTATCACTTTTTCTATAAAAAACTTTTTCCTAATATCCAACCTGCATTTCCCTTGGCACAGCTCGAGGCTGTGTCCTGTCCTGTCAGTGCTGCCTGGAGAAAGAGCTCAGCCCCACCTGGGCACAGCCACCTTCCAGGGAGTTGTGGAGAGTGATGGGGTCACCCCTGAGCCTCCTTTTCTCCAGGATAAACAGCCCCAGCTCCCTCAGCCCTTCCTCACAGGGTTTGTGTTCCCAGCCCCTCACCAGCCTCAATGTCCATCCTAAACTGAGATCTCAAACTGGACACAGCACTCAGTGTCCATCCTGAACTGAGATCCCAGAGCTGGACACACACTCAGTGTCCATCCTGAACTGAGATCCCAGAGCTGCTGTCACAGCACTCAGTGTCCATCCCAAACTGAGATCCCAGAGCTGGACACAGCACTCAGTGTCCATCCTGAACTGAGATCCCAGAGCTGGACACAGCACTCAGTGTCCATCCTAAACTGAGATCCCAAACTGGACACAGCACTCAGTGTCCATCCTAAACTGAGATCTCAAACTGGACACAGCACTCGAGGTGTGGCCTCGCTAGTGCCGAGTACAGGGGAAGAACAAGAACACTTTGTGTGTCCACAGGGGTGCTGCAGCCCTTCCTGAGGTCAGCATGGTCTCTACCTGCCCTCAGCCAGGGAGCACAGCCCAGGGGAGCCCACAAACCTTTGCTATCCTGTAGGGATAGACCTTGAGGAACATCTCGTTCGCCTGGACGAGCTGCATGGAGGCAGCCAGAGAGGACATGTTGATGATGGCAGCTCTGTGACAGCCCATCCCAGTGCCCAGCTGTGCTGCCTTCCTCAGCAGCGGGAGGAACGCCTGTGAAAACCAGAGTTTGCTTTAATTTGGTGATTTGGGCTGCAGTTGGATCATTCTCTCATTCAAAGCAGGAATGCCAGTACAGTCCTGTGCCACCAGCACAAGGTGGTGATGGCTCCTCGGACACAGTGGCAGAGGAAAACTTCCTCCAGCAGCCTCTTGTGCCCACCTGCCGTGAAGTGATCCCACACCAGGTGCACAAAGAGCAGCTCTGGCTGCTCTCCACACAGACACATCCATGTCAGAACTGTCTCTGTGCAGCTCCAAGGGGACAAATCCCTGGACAAGTGCAGCTCACTGGTGGAGAAGCCCCAGATTAAGGCCATCCCTTCCAGCCCTTACCTTGGTGACCATCAGCTGGGCAACGGTGTTGGTTTCATAGATGGTGAGCATGGTCTCTGCTGTCACCTCCTCCAGCGAGGCGAGCACGTTGATGCCCGCGTTGTTGATGAGGCAGTTCAGGCCTTTGTCTCCCACAATTTCTTCCACTTCCTTGACCACTTTCTTGATGCTGTTCTCACACACCACATCTGCACAGAGGAGGCAGGAGGGGCCCCAGTGAACAGTGCAGGCTTCGGGGCGTGCCTGGCACGACACAACCCTTGCCAAACCAAAACTGACACTTCGGCATCACGCAGGTGCAAATGCCCAGATTTTACAGACTCACATTTCCCCCTGTGTGATCTAAAGATGGCTCTCAGCTGCTGGAGGTCGTGTCCAGCCACTGATCACTCAGCAGACCAATTTTTTAAGATGCACTCACCTAAGCTGAACAAATTTCTGTACACAGAAATAAAGCCCTTTACTCACCCAGTTGCAGGAGCTTGATGTTGCTGTATTGCTTGCTAAGCTGCTGCAGTTCCTAGGAAGAAGAATTTTAATTTTATATATATATATATAAAATATATATCCCCATGGCTATTACACAAATCACTTTGAATTCTGCACCTCCAGAACTGCAACTGAAATATTTTCATGACTGGACTGAAGGCAGCAATTTCCCTTTGTTTTCCAGCCTGTTGAGCTACTTTCCTAAGAGCCAGATGAAGAAATTGGACCCTTCCCCTGCTTAGCCCAGACTCCAGCGTGCTGCATTTTTAGTGGGATATTCCTCAGTTTTAGTGCTCAGTCCTCAGCATTGCAGCAAAAATCCAGTGCCCCCCCAATTCTGTAAGGAAAGCCTAATCCTCCTGAAGCTGAGCTGGTGCTGGATGTCACTTCAGGGCAACAGGAAGGCTTTTAAAAAGCCATTTGGAATTGCTCTTTGCAGGAGAAGCTCCCCACAGGAATTGCCTTTCCCCGGCAGCCTCGTTAGTATCAGTTCTTGTGAGTGGAGGTGAAGCCCACCCTGAAATCAGTCCCAGGCACAGGAGAACAGAATTCCCTCCCTGCTGGCAGATGTCGTGTGCCTGTCAGCACAGCAGGCTGGTGTTCCTGCAGCAATCCGTGCTCTCCGCTCTTCCGGCTGCACAAAGCGTGTCCAAATTGGATTTATGGGCCCTGCAGGGATACTCAGGTTTCTGTGCCACCGAGCCAAGTGGGAAGTGTGGCCAAACACAGCAGATGGATTCCATATTCCCAGTCATGTTCAGGAGACACGGCAACCTGGCCAAACATTCCAACCCCAGCAAGATCCCTTTCTTTAGAAGCCCTTTGGGAATCGGGGTCAGGAGGGCAGGTGTGGAAAGAATCCTTCTCTGCCCCTCGGAGACGCTTTAGGGACTCCGTGTCCTCTGACAAACCGTAATGGATCACATCTTTTATCTCACATCAGACCCTGCAGGGCTCTCTCCAGCCTTGTTTGGGAGATTTGTTCTCCCTCCGAGGCCAACCCACCGCTGCAGTTAAGGCTGTTAAGGGGAGGGGGAAGGAAAAATAAGTCAGAAGCACAAAAGCAGAAGACATTCCTCGCTTTGGACAGGGCTTGGTGGGACAGATTGCCATAAATCAGCTGCCCAGAACACGCTGTCTTGTTTATTGATGGCCCAGGATGAAATAGCTCTGCCGTGTCAAGGCCTGCAGGAATTCTGTGCCTGTCACTGGATTTCAGTTTGACACTATCACTGAGTGCAGAACAAACTCCAGGAGCTCTCTGGCTTCTCAAGGTTCGCCCGTTTATTTATAGTTCGTTTATTTATGTGCTTTACTCTCTGACAGAAAGGAGCTACCAACTCCTGCTGAAAGGCCAGAGCTGCTTTGAGCAGCAACAGCAACTGAGAGGCTTCTGAAGTGAGTAAGCAATATTTTCAATTAAGAACTGGAGCACTCTCCAGTACACAGACAGCATGAAACCACAATAGCTGCATGCAAATTAGGTTTAAAATTCAATGGGTTTTCCAGTTAATTACTTAGTTAACAAGTGACTCCCACTTGAGGGGTTTAAATTTCTGAGAAGCAGCTCCCAGGCACAAAGCTGATCTCCACAGCTTTGGTCTTGAAGAACGTTACACCTGATATAAGCTGAAAAATCCAGTTAGAACATCTAAAAATTGCAGGAAAGCCTATTTTCCCTCTCCTGTGACTAGAAGGAACATGAGAAAAGGAGGACTGAGATAAGTAGGTACAGCCGACATATCCCGGCTAAGTCATTTTTAATTAGTGGGCTGCGACAGATAATTTAAAAACAAACAAGGCAAACAAAACCCAACAAAAAGCCACAACACAGGCCCCTAACACTGTGTTTATTTAGTGTAGTAGCTGTAGAGCTGCTCTGCACCTGAACAATCACCCCTGAGAATCAACTCGTAGGGAGTCCAAGACAAGAATTAAACTCTGATTAGCATCTGTCGTTTCCTGCTTGCTGATTTTTAATTACGATTAACAGAGAGTCAGCCTATTCTGATTTAAACAAGATCCTCTGGCACTCGGGGCTCCAGACACAGACTCGTCAGCACGCAGGGTATTTATTGCTAGATTTCAAGCAGGAATGTTTTGTTGTCTTTGTCATTTAGCAAGATTTACTTTGCCTTCTTTATGAAAGCATTATCCACTCGGGTTACAGCTCTTGGAAAGGACCTGGCCCCACTCAGCCAGTTGGAAGCGATCAAGCCAAACAAACGCAGCCCGCGGGCAGGATGAAGGTGCTTGGGAATCCTTCACCTCGTTCTGTTCGAGCTCGGGACAAAGCCAGAGGTGTATCCTATTTTTCGGTGTCCCTCTGAGACAGCTTTTCGGTATCACAGTGTACTGCCAGCTCACTGTGCAACCCTGGAGCAGCTCCCAGAGCACTGCCCTGACCCACAGCCCGCTCTGACTCCGCAAGAGCCAGACTTCACTGCTGTGGGAAGTGTAAAACACTTCCAGGAAACAAAAAAAAAAAATCAAACAAAACAACTCTGCAATAACCCCAAATTAAAAAGGCTTCAAGAATGCCCTCTCTGCCTGATATATATCCAGAAGTGCCCCCTTTGCTTGACAGATCTGGTGCACAGATCACTCAGCTGCTCTCCCCAGTCGCAAACCACATGGCTCCAATATGTGTTAAAGGGAAAAAGAAGCCCCGAAGCCGACAGAGACTGAGCAGAGAGAGCTCTGCATCCCACACGGGAACGGGGCACAGTTCGTAACAGAACCTCCTGCTCCAGAGCGAGGGAAAACCGCTCCCGGAGCCCTGGAGACTTCCAGAGCTCTGCAGAGGACTCGGGCACGGAGGGGTTTGTTCACCCGGGAACTCACCGAGGCTGTGGGCAGAGCAGGAGACACGGGAGATGTCCCCGTGTACACCCCACAGCTCTGGGGCACCGCGGATTTATTCCCTCCGTGGCCATCTCCTCCTTCCCCCATCGCAGAGGGGACTCCTGGGCGCTGTGACATTTTTAAAGTGCGCTTTGAAGTCCTTTAGGAGAAGAGGTTTTTTTTTTCCCCTTTTATGGGATGGGGGGAGGAAGGAGCGGAGGAGAAGGAAAAGAGGAGTGCGGGGAGAATTCCAGCTGTGTCCGTGAGCCTGGTAATGCCTGCCCATCTGGAGAGCCAAAGACAGGACATCAGCATTATTTCCCAGGAGATTTGTAGCTGCTCCCTCTGTCAGGCGCTGGAGCAGCCCAAGAACAGGCAGATTGGAATCAGAGGTGGCTGGAGGAGTCTCCCCGATGGTGCTTTTCCAGCAGGGGCAGTGGTTATCTGGCTGCCTGCGGGCCTGCTGCTCCTTTATCGTGTGATCTGCAGCCCATTTGTTAGGCAAATGTTCTGGGGAGGCCACCTAGGAGCTCCTCAGCCCCAGAGCTCGAGTTTTCACAACTTCTGCCAGCAGCACAGGCTCACATGCAAAAAGCCTGCAGCTGTTCAGCATTACCCCAAGGTTGGGGAGTTACGGGAGATGCGCTGCTTTATCACTGCGAGGAGAGGAAAGCAAAGTCAGATTTCCCCAGCATCTTTTGGAAAAGGCGGGTCCTGAGGGGCTTTTCTCTGTCCACTGTTTGGAGGGCTCCAAAATTGTCAGTCAGCACCTTTGCTGGGAGATTCTTGCCCAAGGTGGAACTGTATTTGCCAGCAGCTGAAGGTATTTAATCACTTTTCCTCTAAAAACTGGAAGGTTTTTTTTTTTAAAGCCTTTTCATGGAAGCTCTGCCCATCTCCGTTCTGCAAAGGGAAAACTGCTGCTCTGCCAAACCCAGAGAAGAGCAGAATTTAAAGGAACTGTCCAAAGTCGCTGTTCTCCAGGTTCATGCAGGAGAGGAAACGAGGGACAAGTCACTTGTAGCAAGGAGGATTTTTTTTCGTATAGTCAACAAAAAAGGGGAAAACCCAAAATAAGACCACCTGAATTGCTGCCAAGGGAAAAAACAAACAAACCACTGACCCAGGTGTGCAGAGAAAGCAAAACTCTCTGAACTTCCCAGCCCAGAGTGCACGGCCAACAAACAGGTCTGAGATGGGCCAAGCCCTTTTTCGTGTGCCCTAAAACTGAGCCTGCAGTGCCAATCCCTGGAGAGCAGGGACCTGAACTCTGCGTGTTCAAGGTGAACCTGAGCTCTGGCCGTTCAAAATTCGACTGGAAATTCAGTCACAGCAAAGAAAAAAAAAAAAAAAAAAAAAAGATAAAGCAAAAAAAATAGAGAAAAATAATTAAAAATCATTGAACTTTTGCCTTTCCTAGCACACTCAGCAGCACTGGCAGGCTGGAGCCGAGCTTTGGAAGGTGAATTTGGTGCTCCCATGAGCAGGACTGGCAGCGCTGGAGGCTGGAGCAGGTCTGTTCCTGCCCTCTGCCAGCCCCAAGGACACTCTCAGAGGGTCAGGAGGCTTTTTGTGCCAGCTCCACGCGCCGCAGATGGGGCAGATAATGCCGGTGAAACCACTACGATACCTTGAAGTAAAGATTCCTCTTCCTTGTGGAGTTTCCAAACCCATCTGTTAGAAATCTGTTTTCAGCTGACTGCAGTTTCTATTGATGTCCTGCCAAAGCACAGCACATGGCCTAGAGGTCCTTACAAAGAACAAAAAAAAAAAAAAAAACCCACCCTGATCCACTAAGGACAAAATTTGCCCCCCTAAAAAAATAAATTTAAAATAATAATAATAAAAAAGCTGAGGATGCACCCCATGTGGCCAGCAGGATCCGCACTGGGGCTGCTGGAATGTGGCTCCCAGCCAATTTCCTGCCTACAGGAGACACTCTGCCAGAGGCTTTCCAGGTTTCTCCCGCGAGTGAGGAGTGACCCAGACTCTTCCCAGACACATTGCGCTGTCTGAAGGCTGTTTCGTCTTCCTGGGCAGGTTTACAGCCTTTTTTTTTTTTTTTTTTTTTTAACTCCGGGTTTTGAAATACTGACCACACACACACACATGCAAAAAACCAAAACAAAACCAAACAAAACAAAACAAAAAAAACCAAAAAACTCTCAAACAAAACAAAACAAAAAAAGAAACCAAAAAAAAAAAACCCAAAAATTTAAAAACCCACCAAAAAACTCACAAAAACCCCCACAAAAGACCCACTCCTCCCAAAAAAATAAAAACCCCAACCCCAACCCAGAAGGGCTGAGCCGTGCTGACATTTGCCCGGGTGATGTTTCCTAGGGAGCTCCTCCTGTTGAAGGAACCATTTCACTTCTCCGTGTAATGGATCCGGGATGATTACGATGAAAACTCACGGGGCCGGTTGGTGAAAAAGAGAAAGGAGCTCCCTCAGCACTGGCTGAAGCAGCTTTAGGACAAACGAGGCAGGGAGATTTCCATCTCCCACGGCTCCGGTGTCTCTGCTGCATTCCCGGGCCACTGCTGCAGCGGGCTCCTGGTGCAATTCCCGTAGGAAACGGGGCGGGAGCGGGGAACAGTCAACAGGGAACGGAATCGGAACAGGAGTTAAAAGGGAAAAGAATGAATTTCTGTTCGGGTGATACCAGGAGGGAAGAGAATGGGGTGAATTTCTGCTCAGGTGGTGTCAGGAGGGCTGTGGGGAGCAGCAGCCCTGGAAGGAGCTGTGCACCTGATCCCAGCCTCGCTGGGCTGTTTCTCTGCACTTTCATTCAGAAATACCCTAAATGTACCTTTGTGCTGCAGGGTTGGTTTTGGTTGGGTTTTTTTTGAAATGAAGATATTTTCCTTCAGTCTCATAAGTACCTGCAGAGCAGCAGCGGCTCCTGGAGAAGCAAAGGTCAGGCTGCTGCTGTTACCTGGCCACCCTTGTCCCACATCCTGAGCACCACCTTTTAGGGCTTTTTTTTCGTTGTTTAAGCAGCAAACAAAGTCGCTGTGTTTGGTTTATTGCTAGGACTGAGCGATCACAATCTGCTTGAAAAGAACCGAACCCCCAGGAGGAGCAGCCGCGGGGGCTGTTTCCCTCTCCACGTGTCGGGGAATTTGCCTGTGGCCATTGTGGGGATCAATTCTCTTTCCAAACGCCGTTCCGGAGGGGTTTGGGACAATCGCAGGGTTGAGCGCTCCTCTTCCCGCAGCTCCGGAGCACCGCAGGGGAGGAGCAGGGGGATGGATTGCTGAGCCCAAATTCCCCCTCACCGAGGGGAGCCGAGAGCAGCCTGGACAGTGAACAGGTGACGCTGCTGGTCACAGAGTGACTGATCACCAAATTTGCCTCCCAAAAGTTTGAGGCGTGTGCGAAATTTGTCTGGGAGTGTTTTATAGGAGTTTAAGGAGTCCCCAAACCACCGCGATGCTGCAGCAGCAATTTGGGCTGAAATGGGAGAGAAAGGGCTGCAAGTGGATGAACCATCAGCAGGTAACAAAAGCTCCTGTTCTAGCAGAAACTCTGAGCCCTGCCCAGCCAGGACGGGCACTAAAAGTGTTCTAATTCATCGCTCCTTTGGGCTTTTCTCACTTGTTCCAAGTGCGGCAGAGAAAAGGAGGCACACGGGGCACAGGGCTCCTGCTGGGGACACTGACACGCCGTGGAGAGAGAGAAGGAAAGGAAAGCGGTGGTGGGAAAGCTTTGTGAGGGATGATGAGCTGCCCCTGCAGGGCTCCGGGCCGCGCACATCTGGACAAGGGACAGGACAGAACATCCCCAGCGGCAAATCCAGCGAGAAATTCGGGATGAAAGGAAAGGCATGGCAGGAGAGCTGGAGATGCCGCAGCTGCCCGGCCGTGTCCCGCTCGCTCTGCTCCTCCCGGGAACGCTCCCGAGCATCGATAAAGCGCAGCTCCAGCGGCGGAGAGCTGCCCGGTACCGGCTCCACCCGCCCCGCACGGGAGCTCAGCCCCGGCTCCATCCCAGCGCGGGCTCTCGCTGCCGCCACAGGGATGCTCCAGATGTTCGGCGCTTCCAAAGTGCCTTCTCCTCCCCGCCCAGCCCTTTTCCCCCGCTCCGGGGACCCTCAGCAGCCGCACCCCGCTTACCTGCGCCTTCTCGGGGTAGCGACAGGTCGCGAAGACCAGGTCCGGGGAGGGGCTGGCGGCTGCGAGTCCCCGCACCAGCCCCAGGCCGATGCCGCGGCTGCAGCCGGTGATGAGCACGGAGCGGCAGCGGGGCTGGGCCATGCTGTGACTCGGCCCGGTTCGCTCCGCTCCGCTCCCGCCGCTGCTCGGAGCCCACGAGGTTCTCGGGTCTCGGCTCTCAACCTGCGCCGTGCGGAGCCGGCCCCGGGCCCGCCCCCGCCGCGGCGCCTCCCCCGCCCGGCTCCGGGGCTCGGAGAGCGGCCGGGGGAAAGGGAATTGCTTCTTCCCCCTCCCACCACCACCCCAAATCCCTGCTGTGGTAGCCCCTGAGCGCTCTGAGCCGCGCTTATCCCGCCCACAGAACGGGCCGAGGGCGAAGTCACTCCCGGCAGCAGCCAGGAGGAAAGGGTTCGGCTCCTCAATGCGGGATGAGGCAGAGATGAACCCCCGTCTCTGGACTCCCCAGGTCCCTGCCCAGGGCTCTTTGGGGTGTGCCAGGCACTGCAGGTCTCTCCTTTCCTCACTGTGCCTGACCTGATGCTGGAAATCCCTGCGGGATCCTGCCCTTGGCTCCTCTTCACCCTGTCCCCAGGACTGGCTTGTGCCTTCCTAAAATCCTACTGCTGATCTGCACACTCAAAGGCTTTAATTACATCTGTGAGCCTAATAGTGCTCTTCTCTTTCTTACAAGATCCCTATGCTTTTAAAACTAATTTCATCCTGCTAGAGAGGTCAAGGATTGACTCTCCCCTTGGGACAGTGAAAAACAAATATTCGGTAATTAGGAAAAATTCGTGGAAAAGCCTCTAACAGCTGCCAGGTCTGCCTTGTTTCCCTTTTGTTGGCTTAATTCTAAATACCTGCAGCAGCTCCAAAAATGTACAGGATTTATATCTGTAAGTCAGGTTTGATGTTCCCATCACATTCCCAGGGGAGATGAAGATGACAAAACCCTTGCAGACCTTTCTCCTGCCTCAGGAAGTGCTGGCTGTCGAGCAAAGCTGACCAGAGGCTGCTGGAAGAGCCTGGATCCCCGAAGGCTGAGGGGGACAAGCTCATCCCTGTGCTCACAGCAGCTGGGGCAGGAGACCAGCAGCCCTGGATACTGAGACCTGCTGTTCTCTTTTCTGCCCAAATCAAGCTCCATTCCAGCAACTTCTGTCTCCCGAAGAGCACCACTCCTCTTTCCCAGGTGCTTTCATCTTTAATCCATCACTTTCCTTCCCCCACGTGTCCTGGGTGTATTTCAGAACAATTTCCTCTGTGCATTACCTTGGAAAATCTTTTTTTAAAAAAAAAATGCTTAGTGACCTCTTTGTGCTTGGGATGTTGGCACAGCTGGGACTGGCAACTTCTGGGAAATAATCCTTGGGGAAAGCTTTGGTGGTTGAGGCTCTGCTGGCACAAATGCAGCTCTGACACAGTGGTTTTACTGCTGGGTGAGCCATTTTTGAGGGGGAAAACACAAAGCCTGGAGGATTATTTCCCAGGAAGGGTGGGGTGTGTGTGGCCAGAGCACGTAGGAGGTTTTACCTGAGGAAAGAGCAGGTGGGATTTATCTGAGGAATGCAGATCAGCACCTGGCTGAGCCTGCAGTGTCCTCTAGCAGTCAGATTTCAAAGCAGAACATCTCTCAGAGCAGAAAGAATTGCAGAGGAAACACCAGAAACAGATGAGAGCCCAACCTCAGGGAGGTTCTGACGACTGAGAGCCACGGTGGAGTCACCAGAGGTTGAGAAAACAAAGCCATAACTCACCTGAAGGCCTCAGAGCTGTTTACACACACAGCTGCACGTGGGGCTTCTCCTTTCAGGTGGATTTCTGCCAGCTCCAGCCACTGGACCGTGCCCTGCTCAGCAGCAGCTCCCACACCAAACCCACCACAGACCTTCAGCCACTGCAACATTTTCACCCCGCCAAGAAGTGGCCCAAAGCCCAAGGGATTTGGGATTCTCCTGATCCAAAGATCAGCCCCAGCTCTTCCTCCTTGTCCAGGTGAGGAGGCCCAGAGCAAACACAGCTCAGGAAACTTGGCTGGGACCTGCCACAGGTCCTCAAGTCACAGAAATCCACCTCGAATCTTTGTGGATTGGGGGGATTTCATGTTTGGTGCCCAAAATTCCTGCCTTTAAGGGAATGGGGAGTGAATTCCAAGTCTTGAATCCACTAGAGTTTGAAAATCTCTTCATTTTGCACCAATTTCTTTCCTTAGGAGTAGGCACAAGGGGGGTGTAGCTCATAAGAAACTACTCTCAAGTGAATGTAATAGAAAATCAAATACTTTAATGAAATTAGGGAGCATGAGAGTAACAGCTCAGATATACCACTAGAACTGATACTACTGGGCTGTGGGGCTCTGCTAATTGGCTTTTAATTGCTCTGTTCATCAAGCATGCAGACTGACAAACTACGAATCCTTCAGAGTGTCAAAGATCCTGAGTAAAAGAATTTTCAACCACTTCAAATGGATATATAGGAAATGTCTTCTGAGCTGGTGGCCCGCACACAGCATTGCACAGATAAAAATATACTACTCTCAATGCACAGAGCTAAATACTTTCACATTTATCAGAATTTTCTACACAAGTTGGTTTTTCTTTTTTTGTGGGTTTTTTTTTTTTTGATAGAATTCAAGTTTTGAATTTTTCTGTATATATCTTCACCTGTATTAAACAAATGCTTATTTACATTGTGGGTAAAGTGTAAAGGCTAGGAAGGCCATTTTTCCCATGTACTGTACTGTAACACTGCAAAATATATATATATACACAAAGAACCTAATATAGGCAACAGGTCTAAAAAAAAAAAAGTCACCTCCCACCTGTACAACATTTTCATGGAGCCTGTAAGAAAAAAGGGTGTTGTTAGCACCAAACCACTCCCAGGGGGGCTGAGGAGCTTTCCAGTTCCACAGGGGAGAACTGCTGGGTGCAGCAGCCCAAGGATGGGCCTTGGAATGGAGCTGCTGCTGCCTGCAGGACTGGAAATCCCAAACACTGCACTGTGCTGGGGGGTGGAAATCACTGAAGGGCAGGAGAGGAGCACCGAGTGGCAGGGTGACAGTGACACCCCAGCACAGGGCGCTCCTGACAGCAATTCCCACCCTGTCAGGCTTTCCTTTGGATTCAGGGATCAGCACTAACTGCTGCAGAACGTGGCTCGAGCCAGGGGTGGGTATGAGCCAGGTGAACCCTGGAACTGCACAAACCATGGGAATGAGCTCTGCTGGCAGAGGGAATTCTGAGGGAAGCTGTCCTGGTTCTCCAGTGCTGCCAAAGGGAATTCTGAGGGAAGCTGTCCTGGTTCTCCAGTGCTGCCAGAGGGAATTCTGAGGGAAGCTGCCCTGGGGTTCTCCAGTGTTCCCAGAGGGAATTCCCAAGGGAAGCTGCCCTGGTTCTCCAGTGCTGCCAGAGGGAATTCCCAAGGGAAGCTGTGCCCTGGTTCTCCAATGTTCCCAGAGGGAATTCTGAGGGAAGCTGCCCTGGTTCTCCAGTGCTGCCAGAGGGAATTCTCAGCCCCATCTCACCAACTGTGCCTGGGTGCTGGAAGGAAACCCCTCAGAAAGCAGTCCTGGTGTGCATTCCCTTGGGAAGGGGCCCCCAGCTCTGTGCCTGGGGTGCCAGAGAGAATTCCCTCAGGAAACCACCTCAGCTCACCAGAGGGAATTCCTTTGGGAAGCAGCCCTGGGTGGAGATTCCCTCTGGAAGAAGCCCCAGGGGCTCACTGCTAGGAATTCCTTTGGGAAGCAGCCCCATGCTCCCCAGCAGGAATTCCCCAAGGAAGCAGCTCCAGGGAGCTGGAACTCCCCCAGCACCAGCCCTGAGGCTCACTGGTGACAATTCTCCCAGCAGCAGCCCCAGTGAGCTGTAATTAATTCCCTCTGGAAGCAGCCCCGGGGCTCACTGATGAGAATTCCCTCAGGAAGCAGCCCCGGGGAGCTGTAACTCCCTCAGGCACCAACCCCGAGGCTCACTGGTGACAATTCCCTCAGGCAGCAGCTCCGGGGAGCTGTAACTCCCCCAGGAAGCAGCCCCAGGGCTCACTGATAAGAATTCCCTCAGGCAGCAGCCCCGGGGAGCTCTAACTCCCTCAGGCACCAACCCCGAGGCTCACTGGTGACAATTCCCTCAGGCACCAATCCCGGGGCTCACTGGTGACAATTCCCTCAGGCACCAACCCCGGGGCTCACTGGTGACAATTCCCTCAGGCACCAACCCCGGGGCTCACCGGTGACAACGTAACCCCTGTGGCACCCCGAGGCTCACTGGTGACAATTACCCCCGGCAGCAGCCCCGGGGCTCACCGGTGACAATGTAACCCCCGGCAGCAGCCCCAGGGCTCACCGGTGACAATTCCCTCAGGCACCAACCCCGAGGCTCACTGGTGACAATTCCCTCAGGCAGCAGCCCCGAGGCTCACTGGTGACAATTCCCTCAGGCAGCAGCCCCGAGGCTCACCGGTGACAACATAACCCCCGGCAGCAGCCCCGGGGAGCTGTAAATCCCTCAGCAGCAGCCCTGGGGCTCACCGGTGACAACATAACCCCCCGGCAGCAGCCCCGGGGCTCACCGGTGACAATTTCCCCCGGCAGCAGCCCCGGGGCTCACCGGTGACAATGTAATCCCCCAGCACCAACCCCGGGGCTCACCGGTGACAATGTAACCCCCCGTGGCAGCAGCCCCGCTCACCGGCGGTGCCGGCTGTGCCCGCCGTGCTGCTCCCTGTCGTAGCGGTGGCCGGCGCGCTCGTAGGAGCGGGAGCGCTCGTGCCGGTGGTTGCGGTAATAGTGCCCCTTCTTCTTGTACTTGCCCGAGTGGTCGGAGCGCTCGCGGGAGCGGCTGCGGGAGCGCGACGAGCTGCGGGAGCGCGACCGGCGCGCCTTGTGCCCCGAGTATTTGTAGTCTTTGGATTTCTTGTAGCCGCGGGCTTTGGAGCCTTTGTAGGAGGAGCTGTGGTTGAATTGCCTCGGGGGAGAGTCGCTGCGGCTGCGGGAGCGGCTGTGGGATTTGGAGCCGCTGGAGGTGGAGTAACTCTCGCTTTTTCTGTGAGGAGGAAAGGAGGGAAAACGTGGTTTATCTTGCATTCTGTATTTTGCTGTTCAGTAGCCTGTGGAGCTGGTATTTTCTGAGCCCTAGCTCTTCCCAAGGGAAACTTTTCAACACTTTTCTTTTTCCCAAAACCTCGTGTAAACAATATTCCTTTCCCATGAAAACGGGTGCTGTTCGCTATTTCTGTTACTCAGCCAGTGGCAGAGGTGTCAGTCCTGTGCACCAATAATGTGTCTTTTAGCACAGCGTGTTATAAAAGGGCTGAATGAATTGTAAATAAAACCTTCTGATTTTTGCTGCCTCCTGACTGGAGTCAAACATCTTTATGTCGCGTCCTACTGCGACATGGCAACACCTTATAAAAGGTAGTAAGAATTAAACAATAAAAGCTCTTTTTTTCCATGCTCTTTGAAATATTTAAAGTCTTTTATCTTTTATTTTGTGTCCTACAACGACACTCACGTGTGGACCCGATATTTTCTGAGCCCAAGCTCTTCCCAAGGGAAACTTTTAGGCAGTTTTCTTTTTCCCTAAAAACCTTGTGTAAACAATATTCCTTTCTCATGACAACAGGTGTTGTTTGCTATTTCTGTTATTCAGCCAATGGGAGAGGTGTCAGCCCTATGGACCAATAATGTGTCTTCTTAGCATGTTATAAAATGAATGAATTGTAAATAAACCTTCTGATTTCTACTGCCTCCTGACTGGAGTCAAGCATCTTTATTTTGTGTCCTATTGTGAGCCCATGGAAGCTCATCCTGTGTCCTAAAGTTCCATCTGGCTACTGTAAAAATACTGATTTTTAGGAACTCTTATCCCATTCTCCACCCACACTCTGGAGTTCAAGGAGCAGCACACACTGCTGGCTCAGCTCAGCCTCCTGGTGAGGAACTGTCAAAGTTCCAAACCCTGGGAAACTGGGAGGGACTGGGAGCACAGCCTACCTGTGCTTGGGGGATGCAGACCTCGATGGTGACCTCGAGTAACTCTGATCTCTGCTCCCACTTCGACTTCTGCTCTCTCTTCCTTTCTGGACACTGCCAGAGACAACGAACACTCAGTTATTTTGTTTCAAGTGCTCACGGGAGGAAAATCAGCTGCTTCTTTATAAATCCTTACCCATTTACTGGGCTGTTGGAGCTGGTTCTCTTGGCTCCCTCTGTTTTCCTTTTAGCATTCTTCATGGCCTGCACAGGTAGTGGTGAAGGTTTATTCCCTTTAACCTCTTTTGGAGACTCTGCAAGAAGAAGCAGCAGCAGCCTTTGTTACCTCTTTGGAAAGTACCTGAAAGGACTTGAGGTTCCCAAGTCTGCACCGAGCAGAGCTGCACAGCTGTGCTTTGCACACCCACAAGCAGATCTGAACAAGTTCACAGAAGGCAGAAATTCATCTGAAACATTTCTGCCAAAGCACTGAAGTAACTGCAAGGGAAGGCAGAAAACCACCCTCCTTTCCTTGCCAATTATTCAGCATTGTTTGAAAGGTAAACTGGGCCACAAGATGGTGAATGTTGTCTTCTAGGTGAGACCTGCACCAGACTGCAAACTTTCAACCAACAAATTCCCCACCCAACATCCCAAAATCCCTGCCAGAGCACCTCTGCTTCAATATTGCTTTAGCACAACATGCCCGTGGCAAGGATTTGAGTTTCTTGCCAAAGCCAAATAAAAGCAAGTCCCTGGCCTATGTGGGTTTAAACTAGTCTTAATTTCAGACTAATTTGATTTTAGGTTTTATCTGATTGAAGAAATCACAAAGTTACAACGCTATACAAACTCTGCCAGTTGAGTAGTGCTAGAAGCCATCTTAAAAAAATCCCCAGCAACCCCCAAATCACACTTGTAAATGCTTCCCAAAAGGGTAAATATACATGAAAGATGTGAAAGAGTTATTAAAAATGAGTTAGCCACTATTTACCATTTTTTGGGATAGGGGAAAATCCCGATGTGTTATCCAAGCTTGGAACTCCCTCAGGTACCAGACCTTTAGCTTGTGCTTTTGCCTCTTCAATAGCCAATTTCTTCTTTTCTATTTTACTTTCCAGATCAGATAAATCCACCTGTGAACACACAGGAGCACGGTTTGTGAGAGCTGAATTTCCTGGTTCCTCACTCCCAGGGAGAGGGGAATGAAAACCCAAGGAGTCCCAGACAGTGACTGCTCTTTGTTCCCTTCCAGGCTTTGCAGCTGTGGTTTCAAACAGGGTCCTGCTCTGAGCTGCAGCCTTCACTGAGGGCTCCCAACATTAAAAAAAAACCAAAAAGAAAGCAGCAAACCTTTTTCCTTGTGTAGAGCTGCAAGATTTTTAAGCAGATCTCTTGAATTTCTTCCTCTGTTGCTCCAAACAGCAGAAACCAATGTGGGCGATTTGGGAGCGGGATCTGAAACGGAGACACAGAGACAAAGCTCAGATTTCTCCTCTGTTAAAAGGCTTGAAAATAATAAAAAACCCCAAATCCAGGCAAGTGTGGCTCACCTCCAGTGTCCTGGCTGCCAGGTAAATGCAGGCACAGGCAATGCTTTCTGGCTGGAACCTCACAAAGACGTCTGTTCTCAGGCTGTCGTTCATGTAGTTCCTGAAAAACACGAGAGCAGGACGTTGCAAGGCACTGCAAAATTCTTTGGGGTTCTCTTCTTGGCTTTTTATTTTGTTTTTTATTTTTTTTTGACTTGGTTTTACTTTTAACAAGGGCTATTTCTTTCTGCATTCAGTTACTAGACTTCAACATTCTATTCCTGGAAATCTAAAGAGAAGCTGAATGGTTTTACTAGAACGAAAAAAGGAAAAGAAATAGCTAAAATAAATCCCTGAAGGGGAGGGACGTGTGACAGAAACAAAGTCTGACTGCTGAAAATTCAAGTGGTGAGGAGAGAACCAATTTTAACTTCACTTTTGCTGCTGGATCTCTACTGGCCTGCTCTCATGCAATAAACAAGTTATTTTCATCAAGACAACATACAGTGTGTGCTCAGAAATACTCAGTTATAGGATTTTAAGAAATGTTCCCCTGCAATAGGGCAGAACCAGGTGTCAGGTAAAAGCTGCAGCTCCTGGAGCAGTTCTCCCATGAAATGCAATCCTCTTCAGCACAGGTCAACTTCCAGGGGGATTTAAGGGTCCGTTTCCATCCAGAACAGAATTCTTTTTGATGCAAAAAGTCAGCCATAGGAGAAATCAGGGTGTTTCAGGGAACATCAGTTCAGGAGAACAGTCAGTATTCAGGCAGATCTCCTCTTTGGCACATGAAATAAGGTTTCCAAATTGTCCCATTTCAGTAAGGTTGCTTAAAATGAATATTCACAGAATGAGAAAACTGTAAAAATATTGCACATATTCCAGTCAGTACAATTAAGCATTTACATTGTTAAATCTTAAATACACAAAGTAAATTCCTGTGAATCTGTCAGCTGATGTGCTTTAGAAGATCTAGACTTGGGAGCACATAGGTCAATCCAATATCAGATGGAGAAAAAAAAAAAAAAAAACAACTAAAACCAGACATAATAAAAGTCCTTAAAATAATACTTTAGAGTAATAATGAACCATGTGGGTACCCAGTATACAAGGATTCACTGACCCCCAGGATATCCAAACAGAGACCACAGGCACCTGCAATGTTGACAAAGAGAGGAGGAATTGGAATCCCAGGAGTTTCCAACTCCCACCTGGCCTCAGTTCTTTGTTGGCACAAACAGCAACTGCTGCCCCAAAAAAGCAACACTGACCATCAGCTCATCTTTCTGGGAGAAAGGAACTTCTAAACCTGCTGCTCTTGTTCTGCTGCAAAGAGAGCACAAAGCTTTTGGCCAAAGAAGTGATAAAGGAAAGGGTGACTTGGAACATCTGGAAGCTACAAAGCTTTTTTTTTTTTTTATTTTAATTTGCCAAATTGAGAACTGTGCCAGCTTCCAAAATCTGACCTCTGCACATCTTCCCTGTGGGCTCAGCCAGACACAGGAGGAAATGAATCCTTGTCACAATAGCTTAAGAAAAAGGTAATGTTGTAAAAAAAATGCACATTTCAAAAACCAATTATACTGGATACCCACCAGTTTTCAGGTACTGGAAGCAACAAACACGAGCACAGAGGTGTGTTATTGTAACATCTGCAAAGCCTTTTCTCCACTGGGTAATTCCTTCCCTCCCCCTGAGCTCCCCTCCTTCCATCACCAGCACATTCCTGGCAGTCCACAACTCCCATTATTGCTCCATGCAATGCTTCTGGGAAGTGTCTCTAAATAACACATTTTGTCTCCAAACTTCACACACGTATTAATTTACAAATGGAAAACTATTCATTTGTTTTCTGTTGTTAACTCACCCCTTTTTTAAAAGATTTAAATCCCACCTTAATTTGCTTTATCATATCAGAAACACATCACATTATAACAGTTAAAGAGAAATAGAACATTAAAAAAAAAACAAACAAAACAACAAAACAACAAACAACTTCAGAACTTCAACGCTCAGGTTATCAAATATACAAACAATTGAAAAAAATGCAGAGTATATATATATATATTTTTAAAAAAAAATTAAAATATAAGCACAAGAAGCAGTTGGCCAGTTACTCTACTATCATGTATATACCACCTGTCTAGAGCCAGCCTTCTCTTTGGAGAGCTTTGGGTTGACTGAAGACGGCAGCTATCCCTGCACCATGGGCAGCAGAGGAGAAGTCTTAGTCACTTACCCTCAGAGGCTACCCTTTGATCAAAAGAGTACAGAAAAGAAAAGTCAAAACTGGTTCTCTACACACAGGTCACAGTACCAGACAGTTCAGTCAGCAGAAATATGGTCTTTGGATTCACTAAAGGTGTTTGGTTTGGTTTTATTTATTGATTGGTTTATTTTAGACCATTGGTATTGTTAAAAAAAGCATTATGGTTTCAAAGCGTTATTTGGTAAAAGTTTAAGACGTGCAATTTTACAGAAGCTTCCCACCCCCAAGCAAATATTTATTAAATGAGAGCAATAAGGCAGAGAACATTACATGGCAAATGCAAATCCAGGCTATTCATCTATCCAGTCTTAGGAGCTGACATCTTGCATTATCCACAGAGATAAAAGAAATTTATCTGTGCTGAGGATCTGATACACCTGGAATCAAGCTCAGGCCCTAAGAAAATCCATTTCCCAACACTGGGAACAGACTTGAATTATCCCCAAGTTTTCCCTGAAGAACAAAAGAACCCAAGGGAACAACTCTAAACCCACCCAAGCTTTTCCCTTCAGCTGGAAAGTGAGAGCAGAGAGGAGGGAAGTGAGAAGTCAGGGTGGAAAGCTACCTTACCATTAAAACACTGCCTCGAACTTAAGAGGCCGCTCAACATTTGGGAAGTAGTTTGGGGCACACCAAGGACAGTGGAGCTGTCTGGGGTGACCCCAAGCACTGCTGAGCAATGCTGCCCAGTGCCTCAAGTGACATATTTCTGCTACTGCCCCTTCTGGTCTCTTAGAACGAAGAAAAATCAACTTACCATGAGGTCTGGACCAGGTGTTGGTTACGTTCACATTCTAATACCTGAAGGTACATAACGATTATCTGGAAGATATGGGTTATTGAGTTATTAACAAGCATCTGGAGAGCCACCTGCTTATTTCAGAGGGATATCCATGAGGCATCTGTGATCCTCTTTCAAGGCCTAAAACACTCCACGTGTGAAGTGTTTGCACCATTCCCCAGCATTTATCCACACCTTCCATCCTGCTACTGAGCCAGGCCTTGTCTTCACCTGGGATTGCTTTAGGGATTTTGTGGATTGATTCTGTTCTCCTACACACCTCACAAATCCTTATTTCAGGGAGAAAAAGCTGCTGACTGCAAATCAGCAGTGAGGGAAGTTGAGAGAACAGACCTAACACTGTGCCATGGTTTGTTCAGTTCTCAGGGATTTTCCCTTTGGGCTGGAAGGAAAACAAGGCTGCAGAGAGGAAGAACAATGGCAAAATTCACCCCAGTTAACAAACTACAGCTGCCCTCTGGGGTGGATGACAAAAGGAAATTCTGCATGTCAAGAAGCTCAAAAAGAAGGCTCTGAACAGGGGTTTTCTAGAGGAGAAAAGAGCAAGATCCCAAGTTGTGTTGGCACAGAAACAAGTTCTTTTACCAGTCAAGGCACAATTTAAACACTTAAGGTATTTGTATCTTTCAACTATCATCCACTCTGCCACTTGTTACTTTTAAATAAAACGTAATAAATACTGAGCCTCCTCTCATTTCTAGCCAAGCCTGAGCGTGGTTTTAACACCCTCCAAACACTGAAGTTCCTCACAGAACTTTAATTACCTCAGCAAGTGAGTGCTCATGAGAACCCCAGACCTCCAAAATTCCTCCCTGCTTGTGGATCTAAGTTCAGGTGATTTTCTTTTGTTGTTTTTTTCTACCAGCAAAGCTACCTACTGATCCAATTTGCCTTCGAGGAATACTGAGCACCTGCATCCACCTCGCCGTCACTCAGCAGTGAAACGAGACCAATTAGTAAGAGTCTCTTAAATGAGAAAGAAAACATCAGGATGGTAAGAAACTAATCTCACTGAATCCACTGATCATCGTGTGCAGTCCACAGAGCTTCCAGGCAGCCTCCTCAAAGCTTTACAGAACAGGAAATGTTGGTTATAAGAGGGGATTTGTAAAGTACAAACCTTGTGGGGGTGCTTCACGTGAACACAAAAGCCCAACTCCTTCAACACTCTTCTTTCTGCCTTAATTATTTGATTCTTCAAGTTCACATATTCTTGATCCAATATTAGAGGCACAGGTTTTCTGCAAGACAAGGTCAAACTCACATGATGATCATCTTAATCCCTGAGGAGACTCAGGTTGAGTTGTGCAAAAACAAAATACATCATTATTTATACCATCAAAAATATTTGATCATCTTAACCCTTAAGGAGACTCAGGTTGAGTAAAAAAGTTTAAAAAAATCATTATTTATACCATCAAAAATATTTGATCATCTTATCCCTTAAGGAGACTCAGGTTCAGTTGCAAAGATTATAAAAAATCATAATTTATACCATCAAAAAAATTTTACCATCTTAACTCTTAAGGAAATTCAGGCTAAGTTGTGTAAAAATTAAAAATACCATTATTTATACCATCAAAAAATACGTGATCACCTAAACCCTTAAGGAAACTCGAGTTATAAAAAAAGTTAAAAAAACCCAACATTATTTATACCACTAAAACTATTTCTTTATTAAAATAGGTCAGCTCACTTCAGGAGATCCCTTTGACACACTCCCTGTTTAAGAAACAATTAATGATGCTGTTGTGAAGTTCAATAACTCCCACAAAACCCAGAGAGTTGGGATTACTGTGAATCCTCAGCTCACTTTTTCTCCCTCAGGTGTCTGAGGCGATGGAACACGTTGATCACATCCCGAATACGTCTGGGGGCTTCCTCAATTTTGGAGGCCAGATGGACACAGGCCATGGACACATGCTGAAAAAACAGAAGCATAAAACAGAATATTTTATAAATATAAGAGATGGGTATTAAATTTTACAAGATTTGTGTATAGTTTATAAATTATTTGTAATGTTTTATTTATAGAGTAGAGCAGTTCCAGGTCAGGAATTGAGTTCTTCCAACAGCTTATGGAAGGATAATGCAGAAAAAAAAAGTTGTAAACCAAGAAAATATCAAATATTTGACAAAACTCACTATTAAATAGCTTTGTAAAATCATGTTTCTCTCTAACTATAACCTCCAGACTAGTTCCAAACACTGATCACATTGTAGATGACAACTTGCCAAGACACATCAGAAGATAAATATGGCAACAAATGTCATTTAAAGCCTTCTTACCTCCATGGAATGCTTGACAAAAGACTTGGTATAAAAAAACCGCTGGAATAGCACCTGTCCTGTAGCCATAGCCACCTAAAAAAAGAGAAAAAAAATCACAACAGGCGTGAACAAAACTACCAATCCCAAAGAGAAATTTTAATACATTTAAGAGGCAGAAGATGAACTAAGCACAGGAGGAAGTTCAGTGGTATGTAAAAAAAACGTCGTAGAACTGCTACTCAAGTAACTAATTAAGTTGCCCAAAATATCAACACGGTAAAGTACAAGTCAAATAAAAACATCAAATCCCAAATTTCTTTTATAAAAAAATGTGAAAATACGGTCCCAGTTGATTAAATTAATAAAAAACAAAAGAAAAAAAACCAAAACACCCAAATCCAGTAAGAGGGAAAGTTATGAAAGTACGTCAGAAAAAAAAAACAATTTGCTTTTTGGGCGTGGAAAGTGAGAGGGACTCTAATAACGTCATGATTTGCATACATTTGAATATGCTAAGCCTCGGCAGCTGGAAAGCGCCTGGAAAGTTTTACGCTCAGAGAACAACGAGGCTTGTTTAGCCTGAAGTTCTCGGGGAAACAAAAACCTCCGGGAGGTCACCGCGACTCCAGAAGGAGCCTTAAGAAATCCGCCTTTGCACAATCCCCGATCCTCACACGGAGGCGGCGGGGGCGGCGCAGGAAAGGCGCTGACATCACCCGCATCCGGCAGCCGGCGGCCGGGAAAGGCCGCAAAGGCCCCGGAACGATGCCCCGAAGAAGCGGGAGGCCCCGCGGCCTGCCCGGCCGGTAACCGAGGGGCGGCCCCGAGGCCTCCCCGGCCGGTAACCGAGAGATCGAGGCCCGCACAAAGAAAGGCCCAGCCCTGTCCCGTTGAGTCCCGGTCGCCTCCCCGCCAGCGCCCAGCCCCACCTGCGGCAGCCGCAGCAGGATCCCGGCCGCCTGGATCAGCTCGCAGCCGGTGACGCGCAGCTCGGTCTCGGTGTCGGGATCCAGGCCGCTGCTCATGGACGGCGTAAAGCGCAGCGTGTGCTCGGGCAGCAGGCAGTTCTCCAGCGTAATCAGCACACCCGAGTATAACCGGTCGCCGATCAGCACCGCGCCGGGACCCGGCACCGGGGCAGGAGCCGCGCCGGCCGCCTGAGGGCCCGCGGGGCCGCCGCCTCCCACCGCCGCCGCCATTTTGTGTCGCCGCCGCCTCGCTGGCTCCGCGTTCCTTCTCCTTTCCCCCGACCCGCATCCGCCCGACGCCGATTGGTGGAGAGCGGCGGGGCCGCGGCCGCTGATTGGCTGAGGGGCCGTGACGCAGGACGCCGCCCGAGCGGCGCGGTGACGCAGCGGCCGGGAATCCGGACAGGGCGGGGTCGCGGCGCCCTCAGCGCCCTCAGCTCCGGGGCCGCCCCGGGACGCGGTGTGAGGGGGGCTGAAACGCAGCTCTTCGTGACTTAAATATCTTTGTTAACTCCCTAAAAAAACCGGACTGCGTGTGTCCTTAACTTGGGGCTCACCGAGGTTCATGAGGGCCGACATGCTGCTCTCCACCCCGGCTGGGTTTTCCCCGTGCAGCGCCGGAATTTCACCGCACAAATTGTTTCCCCGTAGGAGTTACCAACAAAAGTATGTTTATGATCAAGTCCTAAACGGGCTCTGGATGTCCTTCACTTGGGGGCCGCCGGGGCTCACGTCTGAGGGCTGACATCTGCCTCACACTCCGGGCTGGTTTTTTGCTGTGCAGCACTAGATCTCACCACAAACATTTTCTCCATAGCAATCAGCAAAAAAAAAAAAAAAAAAAAACCAAAAAACCAAAAAACAAAAAACACCAACAAAACCCTTTATTAAGTTCTGAAGTGTGTCCTTAAACACAGGGGCCGTGTGTGAGGGTCGACATCCTGCCTTCCCTCCGTCCCCTGGTTGTATTTTCCCCATGAAGTACCAAAATTAACACTACTTCCTCAAGGCAGTTATCAATAAAAATATCTTTATTTAGTCCTTAAAGATACAAATTATGTATGTCCTTAACAGCCAGGGTCCACGTGTGAGGGTAAACATCTCCCCATCCCAGCTGTGTTTTCCCCATTCAGCGCCAGAATTCACACAAATTGGTTTGTTTTTTTCTACTAGCAGTTACCAAAATAAAACACTTTTATTAAGCCACTGTGTGGCCTGACTGCTAACCTTGACGTGTGCTTTTAATTGAACAGGTTTCAGCGACAACAACACAGGGAAAAAAAGAAAAAAAAAACCATCAAGGAGAAGCTTCACGCCCACACGATCCCAAGAGGATTTGTTCCACATTTCCCATTTCAGCAGCAGTTCCCACGGCAGGTTTGCTTCACAATCAAATCCCTGTTTCTAAAACACACACACACACAGACTCTGATATCAATAGTGGTGGTGCACAATACGTGAGAATATTCCCTCTGGTTCTTTTCCATCTCCCAGGGCAGCCAGGAACCCTTCTTGTCTTCTCCTCTGGGCTAAAGCTGCCAAGGACTTGAATGTCTTTGGCTCATAAATTGCCAAGTCAGCCAGAACTTTCCTGTTCAGCTCCACCTGGGACTAAAGGCAAGAAAAATTGTTGGTTAAGGACTGTAATTTTTAGGAAAAACACTGCAATGCTTAATCTCTCTTTATTAAATATAATGAACACCCTTTACTGTTTATATAAACACTCTTCATTAAGTATCATTAAATGCTCTTAAGGCTTAAGACCTGAGGTCTTAATCCGGATTTACTTTATTCTACCCTGTGCAATTTGGAGCTGTTGAAGACTGTCAGACACTCCCTGGCCATGGATGTCTCATTAAACCACCATGTAAAAATTATTTACTGACTTTCTCTAAAGTTTTTCTGGTAGAAACCAAGAAACTGAAGAAAAAAATCTCTGATTTTGCTCAAGGCCACATGTTCCAGGTTAATCCACGGCCTCTGTTTCACCTCGAACAAATTAAAACACAATCAACAAATTGAAACAAACTCCCAGTTTGTCCCATGTTTTAAAAACGATTCCCACTGTCCCATGTTTTAAAAGCAAGGGACAATGGCACCAAGTCTCTGCACTCTCCACACTCACCAAATCAAAGATAGTAGAAAGGATTTCTTAAGGTTTTGGGGTTTTTGCTAATCCAATCTTTTATTTTTTACATTTCTTGAAGTAAAATGAAAAGCAGCTCTCACTGAATGCCCACATAAAAACATTTTAAAAGTCTCCTTTTCCCTATGTTTTGGGGACAGAACATGAGGTAGAGCCACAGTGTTCATCAGGATAAAAAGGAATAACCCATACAGGGAAGAGAAACAAGTTTAGGGCAGAACTGAGTTCCTGAAGTGGACGAAACTGCTTTCACAAGCAGAAGGTCTTTCATCACTCTAATTAGTAAGTAATTACGCTCCAAGCCACATCCTTACCTTGACCAGGTTGCCTATGAAGGCTGGGTACTTCAAACCATGTTCAAGGGAAGCTGCTTCAATCCTTGTGATCCAGAGCTGAAGGCGTAAAAATCAATATTTTGCACGATAAAATACTTTAAAAAGTAAAAGCCTTTGCCACGCTGGTTTAGAAAGTGTGATTCCCACTTTCTGAATGTAACATTTTTCATAAGACCGTGGAACATCCTGAGCTGGAAGGGACCCCACAAGAACACAACCCAGGAAAACGTTGCCTTAAACACTCACTGCTTTTAAAAGAAACACCCCCCCAGTAAGAAAAGCAGCTGTTTCACTTCTGCCTCGCTCCCTTTTTGATGTTCCCACGCAATATTTTGGTTTTTTTACCGCTCTGAGGAATCTTTTCTTCTCCCTCCTGGCCTTGGTGGACCTGACGAAAGCCCTGCGGACACTCCTCACTGCCAGCTTGTAACAGCGGTTCTTCCTGCCACGAAAATGCTGGAAAAACACCCCACATTCAATTAGAGTTCAAGATGTGACACTAATAAAGCTCATTTGCATTCGCAGCTCTCTGTAACTCAACCTTTCACAAGCGTCCCCTAAGTATTCTGCTGGCACATAATGAAAATATTTTTTTTTCCCTTGGTTTTAGTTGTGGAAAAGCTGAAGCTGAGGATTTGGAGCAAGGTGGGAAAATCTCAGTTAGGCAGAGGCAAAAATCAGGCCTCACTTTGGGCTGTGGTTCTGTGGGAAAGGCAGAAACCACAAAATCATGGTCACTGCTTTCACCTAACTCTGAATGAACATAATTATCCCCATTCCTGAGCTCCCCTCAGTTGTGTCTGTATGAAAACTGGGATGGGGCAAGAGCCTCTGATTTGTCAAACAGGGGAAAAAAAAAAAAAGAAGAAATTTGTTTTCTGACATCCATCTAACACAATGATGCCTTTTTCCTTGCCACAGGAAAAAGCAGCCAGTGCTGCACCAGAAATAACTGCTGCTGAGGGCAGCTTAGGTGCTACAAAACCAAAATATTCTCACTTCCTTCAACCTTTTCTATCCCAGGATCACAGCAAAGATGCCCTTGAGAAAGGTTCTTCCCTAGCCTCGGCACAGCAGCTTGAACTTCAGCAGAAATCCCATTTCAAAAGGCACTCGAGAACAAGGTTAATTTTTTTTCCCCCAGCTTCTTTGCATAATAAAGCAACCAAAGAAAAAAACACTCAAGGAGGAAACCCAATCAGCATGCTGCATTTAATTAAATACAGAGCGATTTACAGCACGAGCCAACCAGAGAATCACGGAATAATCTGGGTGGAAAAGTGACCTCCAAGATCACCCAGTGCCATGGGCAGGGACATGTGCCACCGTGCCAGGCTGCTCCAAGCCTTGGGCACCTCCAGGGATCCAGGGACATCCCGGGCAGGGACGGGGGGATGCGGGACAGGGGATGCGGGGACAGGGGGATGCGGGGACAGGGAGTTGCGGGGACAAGGGGATGCGGGGTCAGGGATGCGGGGACAGGAGGATGCGGGGACAGGGGGATGCGGGGACAGGGGGATGCGGGGACAGGGGGATGCGGGGTCAGGGGGATGCGGGGTCAGGGATGCGGGGACAGGAGGATGCGGGGACAGGGGGATGTGGGACAGGGGGATGCGGGGACAGGGGGATGTGGGACAGGGGGATGCGGGGACAGGTGGATGCGGGGACCGGGGGATGCGGGGACAGGGGGATGCGGGGTCAGGGATGCGGGGACAAGGGGATGCGGGGACAGGGGGATGCGGGGACAGGGGGATGCGGGACAGGGGGATGCGGGGACAGGGAGTGCGGGGACAGGGGGATGCGGGGACAGGGGATGCGGAGACAGGAGGATGCGGGGACAGGGAGTGCGGGGACAGGGGGATGCGGGGACAGGGGGATGCGGGGACAGGCAGTGCCTGGGTCCGGACAAGGGGATGCGGGGACAGGCCCGAGCTGTGGCCGGGTTTAGCCCCGGGACCCCGCACTCACCCGCGCATACTTGAGCACCTCCTGCACCCTCCAGAAGCGGTCCGAGAGGCGGCTGCGCACCCAGCGCGCCGCGCTCAGCACCACCATGGCTGCGGCACCGCGCCTTCCGGGGCGGCACCCGACCTTCCCTCGGACCTTCCCCCGAGCCCTGCCCGCCTTCCTTCGGTCCTTCCCCCTCTGCTTCCCCCGCTCCTGCCCCCGAGCCCTGCCCGCCTTCCTTCGGTCCTTCCCCCGCTCCTGCCCCCGAGCCCTGCCCGCCTTCCTTCGGTCCTTCCCCCTCTGCTTCCTCCGCTCCTTCCCCCGAGCCCTGCCCGGCTTCCTTCGGACCTGCCCCCTCTGCTTCCTCCGCTCCTGCCCCCGAGCCCTGCCCGCCTTCCTTCGGTCCTTCCCCCGCTCCTGCCCCCGAGCCCTGCCGGTCCTTCCTCTGATCCTTCCCTGGAGCCCTGCCGGTGCCTCCTCCCCGGTTCTTCCTCTGATTTTTCCCCCGAGCCTTCCCGGTTTTACCTCTTGTCCTTCCCCCGGTCTTTCCCCCGGTTCTTCCTCTAATCCTGCCCCTGAGTTTTCCCCGTCCTTCCTCCTGCCGTTCCCCAAATTCTTCCCCCGGTCTTTCTCCTGATCCTTCCCGGTCGTTCTTCCAGCCCTTCCTCCAGTTCTTCCCCTTTCTCTCGATCCTCCCTTTGCCCTTTCTCCAGTCCTTCCCCGTCCCCAGCCCTTTTCCCGGGTGTTCCCAGCCCTTTTCCCGGGTGTTCCCAGCGCTTTTCCCGGGTGTTCCCAGCGCTTTTCCCGGGTGTTCCCAGCGCTTTTCCCGGGTGTTCCCAGCGCTTTTCCCGGGTGTTCCCAGCGCTTTTCCCGGGTATTCCCAGCCCTTTTCCCGGGTATTCCCAGCCCTTTTCCCGGGTGTTCCCAGCGCTTTTCCCGGGTGTTCCCAGCCCTTTTCCCGGGTGTTCCCCCCGCGCTTTTCCCGGGTGTTCCCAGCCCTTTTCCCGGGTGTTCCCAGCCCTTTTCCCGGGTGTTCCCAGCCTTTCCGCCTCCCCCGGCTCCTCTCCCGTGCTGGGCGTCCTCTGCCCAGCCTGAGGACAGCTGTGGAATCACGGCATATCCTGAGTTGGAAAGGACCCACAGGGATCGGCCAGTCCAGCCCCTGGCTCTGCACAGACACCCCAAAATCCCACCCTGTGCATCTTTGGGAGTGTTATCCAAACCCTCCTGGAGCTCTTGGGGCTGTGCCCATTCCCTGGAGAGTCTGGTCAGTGCCCCAGCACCTTCAAGGGGAAGAACCTTTCCCAAAATCCAACCTAAATCTCCCCTGGCACAGCTCCAGCTGCTGAGGTCTGTGGTCACCAGAAACCTTCACCCTCTGGGTGAAGAACCTTTACCTGATCCCAGCCCTCATCACCTGCTCAAGGTGTGACCCAAACCAGCCCAAAACCCCCAGCTCAGCTGGGAGCAGCCACACTCGGTGTGCTGGGGTTGTACCACGGAGCTGCAGCCAAAATTCCCTGTGAAAAGGGGAGCTGGACTGCTGGGAGTGTCAGTGAGGGATTTGGGATTTGGAGCTGCGTATCCCCAGCAGAGCTCCAATTACCAAAGTGAAGATTTGGTGCTGGTTTCAGTGCCTGGAAGGGTTCCATGGTGGATAACAAACCTTACACCATCCTGTAAGGGTTGGGGTTAGAGAACGGGAGACATAAATTGAAAATTTATGAACTGCAGCAAACCACAAGATGGTGCTGCCAGAAAATGATTCCTTGGGAGCAGCAGCCCCTGGCGTCAGGGAGCTGATGGGTTTTTCTGGTGCTCTTTAATCATCACCAGTCCCAGCAGCTCAAAGCAATGATGTTCCCGTTACAAACTGCTCCGTCATCGAGATCTTCCCCACTTCTGGGAAAAGTTCTTGTTAAGAATGTGGGAATTTCACAGAATCGGAGAGGAATCTTTCTTCACATCGCTGCGGTTTGTCTGACACAAAGTTCACTCGGTTATTACAAGAATCAGTAGAACGAAGGTGTAGAAAATAAACGCGCAGAACACAATTTTTCAGACCTCCTTGAAAAGGTTAAAATACATTTTCGTTATAGCAAAAGAACTTTGGGAAGTTTCACGGGATTTAGCAAAACTTTTTAGAATTTATGGCTCTTTTATGAATGCTTAAGTTGTGTTTCACCACACCCCTGTGCCATCAGCAGCAGATGGTAAAAGCAGCTGTAGGATTTTTAATTGCCCAACACCGAGTCCATCTTTCCATGATTTCAGCCTAAAATTGATTAATTTCCTATAGTTTTGGGTTGGGTTCTTTCTGTTTGTGTGACTCATCCTTTTTTTTTTTTTTTTTTTTTTCCTCCTCTTCAAAGGCATAAATCAAGCTCGAAAAATATTATGTCTTTAAATCTAAACAGAATTTAGACGGGCAGAGTAAACACTGAGACTCTCTGAGCTCCCCGCCACTTGTCATATTTATGATTTCCTGCACAGCTTCAGACTTTATTATTAACACTGTCTCTGGCCTGTGCTGCACTGCAAACAGGATGGATCCAGCAGTTATTTCCCTCGGGATGTCTGGACAGATCTGAGAAGAGATTTCACATTTTGCAGCTTGAGTGGAAGCTGCTGCCCTGCAAACTCCCCCGGGAGCCATCCAGCCCAGGGCAGGGACGTGCTGGAAATGGACTTGTCACACTCTGCTGTCTGCTTTAGACCTCGTTTCTCTCTGTATTTTTTAATATCTCTCTCTTATTAACTGCCACTTGTATCTCAGAGGCTACACAGGGCGTGGAGAGGCCACTGAAATTCTTAAATAATATTGATCTTACGAGGCAGATGAAACAATTGATAATTGCTGTACCTCCTCCTACCAAAGCATCAATGTATTCTGCCAACAATAACAGATGACTGCAGGGGACAGATGATTTCTGAGGAATACAGTGATTATTATCAATCTCTTTAAGGTTTGTTTTTTTTTTTTTTTTTTTTAATCTAGAGAGGAATTTTTAAAAAAACTGAATCAGAGGCAGAATAATTAAAATCGGAGAGGCACCAGGGATGGATGGTTGGAGCTCTCAGGTGCTGCCTGTTCCATCCCATCCGTGGGGGAGACAGATGTGAAGGATTGGCCAGCGCAGAGAGCAGCTCTGAGGCTGTTCTGTGTAAACAGAGCAGCCTGGCAAAGCTGAGCAGCCTCACGAGGGTCTGAGTGGCTGTGACTGCAGGCAGCTGAGAGCAGTGACACCACTGCTCCCATCCCTGCTGCGCTCCAGAGGCTGGGAAACAGCTGCTGGCCTTTATCCCCACTGCTCACCTCCTCTGGAGGCGATTTGGGCAGGAATATTTGCTCGGGTAGGAGGTGAAGAGCATGGAAAGGTGATTTGAAGACAAGGAACTGCCTGTGGGTGCTTAAGGCTGATAGCCTGGACACCCCTCTGAGCTCAGAGGTGAAGGAGGACACTCAAGCCCTCTGAGCTGCCCATCCCAGGTACCACAGCAACCCCCTGGGATCGGAATCCTGGGGAAAAATAACAACAGCAAATTCAGTAGGACTCCGGATTCTAAACCAAAATAAAAAGCTACCGCCAAACTTCCAGCAGGTCTGCGTTGGGACTGAGGCTGGCACGCTGCTGGAGGAGCAGCTGGAGGAAGCAAACTGTGCTGAGCAGGTCCTGGGGGCCCAAAAAGACCTCTCCTTGCTTGCTCCACCATGATCTGGGGTTGAGGGCTCCTGGCCACGTGTGGAAGAGGCAGAAGAAGCCTTTACAAGTTCCTTCTCAGCTCTGTCGGGACCAAAAGCAAGGAAAAAAAGAATTTGGTGGTTTTTTTGGATTAAGATCTTCTTGAAGGATGTCTGGCCGGGACCCTGAGGACTTTGGAGCAGAAATCTTCTCGGAAAAGTCTCGGATGATGCCTGGGCTCCCTCCCTATGACATGGATGAGCAGCTCCTTCCCGGGGAGCCCCGCAGCCCCTGCTGCTGCCTGGCGTGGGCCCTGCTGATAGGAGCCATGAACTCCCTGCTCTTCCTGCTCAATTTGCTCCTGATGTTTGTCATTTTTACCATCGTGCTGCTCCCTACCATCGTGGTGGTTTATTTTGGCTTCCAGTGCCACTCCCAGGTAAGTGCCACTCCTCTTGGAAGGGCAGGGCCACACCTGAGGGTTCCTTTGAGCCCCAGGTGAGCAGTGGCTCTAAAGGCCAGGCAAAACACCCCAGAGCTTTGCCTTTGTCTCCCTAAGAACACAGATTTTTATTTTTGTTTCCCCTGTGTGAATAATCTGGGCTGACAAGAACAGTCAATGTGGGAAATTGGGTAATAAAGTTGTGTCCCCAGGGAAGTGTGAAGCAGAGGTGCTGAAGCCAGGTGAGGTGAACTCACTTCCTGCCCTGGTGGAGTTGCAGTTTGCATTTTAATGTCCCATTTATTTCTCTTTTCCCTGGGATATCTGTCACCGAGAGCTGCCAACCTGAGCTCCAGAGCTGTGAGTCCTGCCTGGGCTCTGCCAGGGTTTGCTGCTCTCTGTTTAAGTCTAAGACAGGATTAGTAAAGCCTGACAGAATATATAATCCCCTTCTCGTGCCAACCTAACATTCCTGTTCCCAAACATTCTGTGCATTCCTCACAGCAAAACACGAGCCCCCTTTGTCCATCCAGCCTCTGTTTGCTGCCCTCTGCGTGGCATTATTTCCTTCCTTACAAACCTCCTCTTGATAAATTCCTTTAAACATTTTTGGGATCATCCCATAAACATTTCTGGGATGCCTTGACCAAGCGTGGATGTGCAAAAGCAGTTCCCTGCTTTCCTTGCAGGCAATGGACTGTTAGACCAGCTCAGTTTGCCTGTTCCAGAATTCACAAACAGGGGCTGCAAATTGGACTGAAAATGGGGGAAAAGCCTCCCAGAATTGCCCCTTTCCAGCTTCCCTCACCTTGGAAAACCTCAAGCTCTCCTCTGCACGCACACTCGAAGCCTTTGAGGAGATGCAAAACGTTTTTGAGTGCAGCCAAGTGGACCAGAAGTGAAAGTCCCCGTGTTGCTGGAAGCTGTGAGGAGTCTTTTTTAACACAGCCTTTCTTTTAATGCAATCATAGCGAGGGACTGTGGCTTCTCCAGAGCAATTCCCTGTCCTTGGGCCGCAGCTTTTCAGCTTTGCAGAGCCTCCCCAGCAGCCAGAGGCTCACTTCTGCACTGCAGCTCCATTAGATGGATTCATTGTTGGTTCTGAGGACGATGGGTTGTGTTCCTTTCACTGCTGAAAGGAAAAAAAAAAAAAAAGAATCAAGTCTGGGGACACGAGGGCTGCCTGCAGCATTTGTTAGTGCAGAACAAGTGAGTGCTCAGCTCAGCTGCTGCCAGCACAAAAAAAAAAAAAAAGGCTTTAAACACCACCCAGCCAGGCCCAGGGAGGTTTTTCTTTGTAAGTGGCCTTTCCTGACAGGTTTTTCAGCAGAAATGAAGAGCAGAACATAAAAAGGATCTGGAGAGCCGCATAATGACCAACCTCTGTCTGCAGAATCCAACAGATTTCTGTCTCTTTATTAATTTTTTTTGTTATTCCCAGTGCTGTGCCACCCACACCGATGTGGCAGCAGGAGAGTTTTTGATTTGGTTCGTGCCCATCAAATGCCATTGGGTGACTTACTAAAGGTGAGGGTTTCCTGCTGCAGGATCTGTGTGCAGTGCTCTTGGCTCACACTTGGCTCACAGGGATAACTGAGAGGCTGATGAAGATGTGATTTCAGTCACAGAGTGTACCTGAAGATTGCTCCGCTCTGAGAGAGGGAAGAGATTTTTTATTTTTTTTTTCCCATTAAAACATTGGAAACTCGAGGGTATTTTGGCAACTGCTGTAACCACCAGGCCACATGACAGGGGTGGCCCTGGCAGGGTGGCTTTAAAGTGGGACTTTTGGAGCTCTTTTCCAATTTAAAGGTGCTGCTTCTGCCTTTTGGAGCTCTTTTCCAATTTAAAGATCCTGATCCTGGTTTTTGGAGCTCTTTTCCAATTTCAAGGTGCTGGTTTTACCTTTTAGGGCTCTTTTCCAATGTAATGATCCTGTCTCTGCCTTTTGGAGCTCTTTTCCAATTTAAAGGTGCTGGTTTTACCTTTTAGGGCTCTTTTCCAATTTAACAATCCTGGTTCTGCCTTTTGGAGCTCTTTTCTAATTTAAAGATGCCGGTTTTACCTTTCGGAGCTCTTTTCCAATTTAACAATCCTGCTTCTGCCTTTTGGAGCTCTTTTCTAATTTAAAGGTGCTGGTTTTACCTTTTAGGGCTCTTTTCCAATTTAACAATCCTGCTTCTGCCTTTTGGAGCTCTTTTCCAATTTCAAGGTGCCGGTTTTACCTTTCGGAGCTCTTTCCCAATGTAATGATCCTGTCTCTGCCTCCCTTCTCCCCCACAGGTGCTTCACTCCTCCGCCCGCTACTGCAAGAGCATCCTGGACGACAACAGCTCCTCTGCCCTCATCATCCTGGGCTTTGTCATCATGTCCCCGCTGCTGGTGGTGGCCATGGCCATTTACTGCAGCCTGGCCCGGCGCCTGCAGCTCCTGGTGTGTTTCCAGCCCTACAGCCTGGCCTTTTACAAGGGAGGCCGCTGGTGCTGTGCCAGGAGCTGCAACACCCAGCTCAAGGCTTGGGTGTGACCCTGCAGTGTTGTCCCCTTCCCTGTGCTTCAGCCTCATCCTCAGCCCTGCTGCTGCTCAGCTCTTACAGTTCTGCCTCTGCTTTGCCTCGGCCGAGGTCGGGATGGGAGATGTGGAGTTGAGTTTGGTTTTGGTTGTTTGTTATATTTTGTTTATTTGCAGTATTTACAGGGTGAGCTCCGGCTTGTCACGTAAAGAAACGAGACAAAATGGAGAGCCTCTAACTCTTAGCAAAGCCTTTTGAGAGAGAATTACCCAATGCCAAAGTGACACCTGTAGTCTTTATGCTTTTGAAAATGTACACCCGTGTTATTTATGCTTTTGATAATGAACACCTGTATTATTTATGCTTTTGGCCCAATAATGACCATTCGAGGTCTGCAATGCAGACATCCCTCACCCAATTAGAGAAACCCACCCAAATCTGTGAAGAAGAAGGTGGTGAAGAAGAAGACCTCAGACAATGCCCTGAACCCTCCATCTTGGCCCACACACATCACTATTTACCAAAACCCCAAACCTAAGTTTTCACCCTGTGAGATCACAGAACACCACTCCCAACTCCACACCCACCAGCCCCAGTGCTGTCACACAATTTTGGGAGCCTGTCCCAAACCTGGTGCCTGCCTGAGGGTCAGCACCCCTCAGCTCAGAAAGGCTGAAATTTTCAGCCTCCAGGATCCCAACACTCTGTGAGAGATTCCAAATATTTCAGAAGGCAAAGAGCATAGAAAAAAAAAAGGCTTTACTGTCTAATTTTTACTACCTTTTATAAGGTGTTCCAATACAGATTTAACATGGTTGGTGAATAGGAATGACACCTCTCTAATCCCATTATTTCAACCAGAGAAACAGCAAAACACCACCTGGAGAAAGATTGTTTTGAGAAGAAGCTTTCCTGAGAAATTTTTCCCTGGGAAAAAGTCAGCAGCTTCTGGGCAGGCTGAAAATCTCTCAGAGGCAGAAACATCAGGCCCACAACACTCAGCCTCTGATTTATCCCCCCCAAAATCTGCACCAGAGTGAAAACACAGCGTGGGATGGGATGTGGGGAGGGCAGGGCAGCTTCATCCTTCCAAATCCTCTCTGGTGGTGGTTGTTGGTGTTGTTCCTGTCTGTGTGATGCTCGTTGCTGGATGCTGTCCCCTTTGTCCCCAGTAGAACCCTTCCCAGGTTTCTGTAGGAATAAAGTTGGTCCCAATGTCCCCTCTGGAGGAGTTTGTTCTGTCTCAAAGCCCTGGCTGCAGCAGAACCATCTCTTGTTCTCCACTTGGTAGCACTCTGAGGTAAAACGTGATTTTTCTTTCCTTTCTGGGGGAAGCACTCTAAGGTAAAACGTGATTTTTCTTTCCTTTCTGGGGGATTGATTTTTTTTTTTCCTGCTCTTTGCCCTGATACCACCCAGAGGAATAACCAGGGGTGGCTACCAGGGAAACTGAGCTGAAGAGGGGAAAAAAAACCCAACAAAAAACCAGTAGGAAAACGAGTTGACATTTTCTGACAAGACTGAAGAAAAACAAGAAAGTTCTGTTCCAGGGAAGGGAGATTGTGCTCCAGGATAACAAGGTTTTGCCTGAGGGCACTGTCTGCTCACTGGGTACTGATATTTGATAGGAGCTGCTGCTCCTTTTGCTCACCTGTTTTTTTACTCCAACTGCTTTTACAAGGAAAGGATTCTTCAGCCTGGCTGGGCTGCAGGTATTGTAATGAACCACTCCTGCTGCTGTCCCTGCAAAAAAACCCAGAGTTATTTGCTCCAGCCTCCCCAGTAAAGCCAGACTGTATTTGATTTGGTATTTTCACTTTCACAGAGTGTTTTAATAACAAAGGGGAAATGAATTTACCTGAAATGTCAGACAGACAGCTCAGGCTGTGCCTCAGGGTGTCCTGGCAGGGCTCTGGCATTCCCAGGAGCTCCGAGGTGAAGCTGCCTTGATCCTAAATTTCCTGTAGAGAGCACAGAGCCATGTCCTGAGCCTTGGATCATGTCCTGAGGCTGCTGTGCCTGTCCCGTGTGCCCACAGATGTGGGGGATCCCTGGCCTGGCCTCCTCTTCATTCCCATAGGCAGGGCTTTGTCCTGGCAGCTCCTAAACCAGCACAGAGCACAGCAGGGAGGACAGAAAGAAATGTATTTTAACTGGTTTGGGGTTTTTTTTAAGTTCGATTATCTATGGATTTAATTAAACTAATTTAATTTAATGCAACATCTCCATGCTCAGCTCCACGGCCTGATCACAGGAGACACTAAAATACATTTCCTTTGGTCAGGTCCACGTTTATTATTTGTGCTTCCCTGTCCCTGCCTGGTCCAGGTGAAGGCACAGCAAGATGTGTCTCCGTGGGTTATCAGATGCCTTCAGAACACTCAGCTGAGGGCTGGTGCAAACACAAACCATCTGTCAGGCTGCACTGAGATCAGCAAGACCATCTCCTGGAGCCAAGGACAACAGAGGATTTGTTGGAAAGATGCTACATTCCTGCTCTGAGGGAGGCCAGGGGAAAGGAAGCTGGAACCTGGTGCACATCCCACGGGAGGATGTGCTGCTCCTCACCTCATCCCGGGCACTTCAGCGCTCCAAAAGCGCTTCATTTTCCCTGGAGAACTCTCCAGCTAATTTGGCAGGATGTGCATGGTGATAAAACCCAGCGGTAAACCCCTCCAGTGAAATGTTCTGGATAGTTTTTTTGTGCTCTCGGAGTTTCTGTTGCTTCACTGAAGTTTGACTGAGTTCAGAGAAGCTCCTTCTGTGTTCCCTCCTCGCTCTGGCTGCTCACTGCTGAGTGTTTCCAGCTCTGGATGGATGGAAGTGATTAAAGAAAGAAGAATCTGGGAGTGCCTGCAAGGGCCCCTGGTCCTGCAGAACGGCTCACGAACTGCCCTGGGAATCGGTCCTCACCCTCCAGGGTGGAATTTCTCCTCGTTCCCTGTCCTGTCTGCAAACTCCTGAGGGTGTGGAGGAGCAGCTGTGCCCCTCGAGATGGGGCTGTGGGGCAGAGCCTGGCACATCTCAGGTGTCCCTGCTGCAGGATCCTTCCCGACTGTCGGATTACACCTTTTTCCCCACCCACAGATGGGGCCTTTTAAAAACTTCTGTCCCATTTTCAGCCTCATGTGAAGGGTGAGGCAATACAGATGATGTAATTCGCGCCATCACAATCAGAAGCCAAATTATTTCCTAATTACAAGCCATTATAAGCGTTTCTTGGCCTGTCAGCCTTTGCCACACAATGCTGTAAATGCCTTCAAGCCAAATAATCTAAAATCACCCCTTGTGGCTCCTACTACAATGCCCTTTTCACAATCCCATTTCTCCAAAGTATCCACCCTGATTTGCAAAGCCACCGTTTGAAAACTTATTTCTAATTCCATTTCTCCCAAAATATCCACTCTGATTTGCAAAGGCACCGTTTGAAAACTTATTTCCAATTCCATTTCTCTCTCAGCACTGCCTGTCCTGTTCCGTGCCATTTCTAGGGCAGCATTTCTTATCTCAGGTTTTCATACAGACGCATATTCACATCAGCATTCCGTCAGGCTTTGAGAGCTCTTCACAAATCCATTTCCTACACCCAGCCACGCACCTGGGCACGGATTTTGGCTGGATCCTCCTGCCCAGGCTGCTTGGGAGCATTGCTGCCCGTGTTTTTGGCCGGATCTGAGATGCTGTTCGGCTGCTGAGGGCTGGAAAATGCCGAGTGGGAGGGAGGATGTGCTGGTGGGATCCCGTGCTGGAAAATCCAGCGTTGTTTCCCAAAAGGGATCGGCACGTCCTGGAACAGTGCGGGGATTCTCTGTCCCTGCCAGAGGTGTCACTGTCCCCACCCAGGGGTGTCACTGTCCCCATCCAGAGGTGTCACTGTCCCCATCCAGGGGTGTCACTGTCCCCACCCAGGGGTGTCACTGTCACCTCCCAGGGGTGTCACTGTCACCTCCCAGGGATGTCACTGCTTTCCCTGAGCTGATCCCAGCCACTCTCGCAGCTGCTGCTGGGGATGGTCCCTGTGCCTGGGAGTGGCAGTGGGATGGCTGGGGACTGTCACCACCGCTGTGACAGCAGTGCCAGGGGATGCCACCATCCCTGTGTGACAGCAGTGCCAGGGGATGCCACCATCCCCGTGTGACAGCAGTGCCAGGGGAGTGTCACCATCCCTGTGTGACAGGAGTGCCAGGCCAGGCTGGGCACTGCCACCATCCCCATGTGTGACAGAGCAGTGCCAGGGGACTGTCACCATCCCTGTGTGACAGCAGTGCCAGGGGACTGTCACCATCCCTGTGTGACAGCAGTGCCAGGCCAGGCTGGGCACTGTCACCATCCCTGTGTGACACAGCAGTGCCAGGGGAGGTTGGGGACTGTCACCACCCCTGTGACAGCAGTGCCAGCCCTGTGGGCAGCGCTGTGCCTTGGCATCCCGAGGGAAGGGAAGGATCCACACCCCATTCCCCCAGGGGGAAGGACCAGGGACATTTCCCAGCCCGACAAAGGAGCCATTTCCAGGAGAAGAGCCGGGAATTGTCCCTCGAGGGCTGTGCCCCACATTCTGAGCTCATGGCAAGGCTGGACGGGCACGGGGACAGCCCCTGGTGTCACCAACCCTGGTGTCACCAGCCCTGGCTGTGGCGAGGTGCCCGTGGGCACCAGGAGCATTTAAACCCCTGCCAGCTCTGCAGGGCAGCTCCTCGCTGGTCACACAGCGGGACACGAGTGACACGGGGACACGAGTGACACGGGGACACTCCTGAAGCTGTGCTCCAGCAATGCCACCTTGCTGGGGACCTACCCTCGGGTCCCTCTGCCCCAAAACCAGACCTGTGGGCTCTCCTCTGTCCTGAGCCTGCTGCAAGGAGCAGCAGCGAGGTGTTTCCTCGGGATGTTCCTGCACTCGGGAGGATGGTGGCACACTTGAGGGGACACTGGGAGGGACACTGGGAGCATCCCAGCCTGGAGCTGTGCCAGCTGAGGAGCTTTTAGGGAGCTCTCTGCAGCTGCCAGGGCATTTTCCAGAGGTGCTGCTGCCTCTGTAACCCCGTGGGGACGAACAGGAGGGTGGATGGAGCCCTGAGGTGTTTTGGTTTTCTGGAATTCTTTTCCCAGGGGGTTTTCTGCAAACAAAAGAAATGTTTTTGTAGCTGTCACTTTGTTCTCCATCCCTTTCCCCAGGAGGGACTTCTCCTTGGTGTCCCTCTGCTCTGACCGATGGCAGTGAAGAGCTTTTGCCTTTGTGTCACCCATGGAATTGGTCTGTGTGAAATGGTGTCAAAGGGAGACACAGCCCAGAAATAAAAGAGTCATTTTCAGCCTTCTGAATGTCAGGATCTGTATCGTTATAGGGTAAAACAGCATCAGGTGAATTCCTCCGGCTCACCTGAAAGTGCTCTTCTGCTCCTGCCCTTCAGCAGAGCGCTGAATAAACCAAGGGGCTGAAATCCCCCTTTTTTTTACCCCCTTCCCAGGGCTGCTCTGCCCATCCTGGCAGCTCAGAGTCACAACCTCCCAGCCCCTGCACCTTCCCCAGCGAAGGAAAAACCTACCTGAGGGTTCACAGGGCCCAGAGGGGCTGTGAAAATCAGCTCGTTCCAACCTCCCTGAGCACGATGGTTTCAGATAACGGGGTGAGAAGGGCCAGGAGGAGGCGTGGGAACAGCCGGGGCAGGCGGCCAGGAGTGACAGAGGAGCTGGCTTCCAGTCCCCTTCCAGCAGGAGCAAATGCAGATGCACTTGGCTGCAGTGGGGTGTCCCCAGGGAAGGGATCTGCTCCTGGGATCTGCTGCTGGGCAAAGCTGCTGCTGCTCCTGAGCAGATCCCTGGGACCTCAAAGATGTGGGGCACAGCAGGGTGGAGTTAAAGGATTCCCATCCCTGGGACCTCCAGGGCCTGTGGCACAGCAGGATGAAGTTAAAGGATTCCCCATCCCTGGCACCTGCAGGACATGGGGCAGGATGGAATTAAAGGATTCCCCATCCCTGGGACCTGCAGGACATAGGGCAGGGTGGAGTTAAAGGATTCACATCCCTGGGACCTCCAGGACATTGGGCAGGATGGAGTTAAAGGATTCCCATCCCTGGGACCTCCAGGGCCTGTGGCACAGCAGGATGAAGTTAAAGGATTTCCCATCCCTGGCACCTGCAGGGTGAGGGGCAGGATGGAGTTAAAGGATTCACATCCCTGGGACCTCCAGGGTGAGGGGCAGGATGGAGTTAAAGGATTCCCATCCCTGGGACCTCCAGGGCCTGTGGCACAGCAGGATGAAGTTAAAGGATTCCCCATCCCTGGCACCTGCAGGACATGGGGCAGGATGGAGTTAAAGGATTCCCCATCCCTGGGACCTCCAGGGCCTGTGGCACAGCAGGATGGAGTTTAATGCTGCTGAGGGGAAGCAGGATGGAATCAAATGCTGCTGAGGGTTTCCCAGAGGCACAGAGAGGTGATGGTGGCCTCTGGAGGGACTCTGTCACTGACATTTGGGGAGGAGGAGGAAAGGGGAAAGCAGAATTGTCCTTGTCCCGTCTTTCAGCACATTCTTGTTCTGGGCCACTGAGCAGATCTCCAATGCCCCTGGACATTAAAGGAGACACTGGAAAACCTTCCCAAGCCTTTCTAGGAGTTGGAGATGCTTCTCCCAAGCTCTGAGGTCCTTTGGGAGCCAGGACATCTCTGCATGAAGCAATTTATTCAGTTTGTTCCTCTGGTGGCTTCAGCATCCCCAAGGTCACCCAGGCCACCCTGGCAGAGGACAGCTGGGTCCCAGCAGCAGACGCTGGCGTGCTCCTGTCCCCTGGGACACGGTGGGCAACCCTCCAGAGGGGAAAAGCAGACAGGATGGGCAGGGCTGGCCCTGCCTTTCAACGGTTTGTGTGAACCTCGAGGAGAGAGAAGAATCAAAGCCAGAATCTCCCAGCCAAGCCAGGGGTGCTGTCTGGTTTGTCCCTCTGCTTCCAGGGGCTGCCAGCTCCACTTGTGCCTCTTCCATTGTTTCCCAAGCTCTCAGAACAGAGCTGAGGAAACCAAGCCCCAGACCCTACACGGATGAACAGGAGTAAAAATAGAAACTCGGGGAGCAGATTTCCTCCAGACTTCTTGCTGCTGGAAGCCCAAAATATCTGTTTTGTCCTTGAAAAGTCCTTCAACAGCTTCCCCTCACCAGCCAGGGCTGTGTCAGCTCCTGCTGTGGTGCTGAGGCTGGGGCTCTGCTCAGCATATTTGGGAAAAAAAAAATTGCCTTTTGGTGTGTGTTTGGGCTGTGCTGGCCAGCAGCCCTCACATGTGGATCCCACCTTTCTGGATCCCTCAGCCTCCCTGGAGCAGCTGCCTCAGGTGGAAACAGAGCCCCTCGGGGTCTGAGAGGGGCAGGGGTTTGCTGGATCCATCTGGGAAATAAAACTCATCCCTGTCCTGAGAGGAGCAAGTGTTTGCTGAATCCATCTGGGAAATAAAACACATCCCTGTCCTGAGAGGGGCAGGTGTTTGATGGATCCATCTGGGAAACAAAATTCCTTATCCCCATCCTGAGAGGAGCAAGTGTTTGCTGGATCCATCTGGGAAACAAAATTCCTTATCCCCATCCTGAGAGGAGCAAGTGTTTGCTAGATCCTTCTGGGAAACAAAACTCCTCATTCCTTGTCCTGAGAGGAGCAAGTGTTTGTTGAATCCGTCTGGGAACTAAAACTTATCCCTGTCCTGAGAGGAGCAAGTGTTTGCTGGATCCATCTGGGAAATAAAACTCCCCATTCCCTGCCCTGAAATTAGCTCAGCTGTGCAGGGTTTGACTCTCCTGCCAGGAACTTGAGCTTTACCACACCAGGGCATGGGAAGGAGGGAAGAAATCCAACCAAACTGCTTGTGCAGAGCTCCTATTTCTTCTTGGAGCCTGCTCCCCTCTCCCACATTGCCTTTCCCCTGAGAGGTCTCGGCCTCTGGAGGGAGAGGCTGGGATTGGGTCATTTTTTTGGGGGACAGATGCTGTGACAAAGAGCACTTTTCTCTCAGGCCCCAGCTGCCCTTCACCTGCTGCTCGACACGTTTCATTTGCTGCAGAGTCTGAGCCAGATGCACCAGGAAAAGTCCTTTTGCTTTTTCTCCTTCTAGGCACAGCTGGGCTCCAGATACTCAGAAATCCAGAGGGGGAAAAAAAAAAAAACCCACCAAAAAATTAAGAGAGGAAATCAGTCAGTGCTTCAGAGAATTTTAGTTCAGGGAAATTTTACAGGGAAATTGGGAATTTTCCAAGGAAAGGATTTATTCAGCCTCCTGATTTCTTGGCTTGTTCATGAACTGGAGAATTTTAGTTCAGGGAAATTTTACAGGGAAATTGGGAATTTTCCAAGGAAAGGATTTATTCAGCCTCCTGATTTCTTGGCTTGTTCATGATTCCATACTCCACATCTCACAAAAACAGAGTAGAGAAAAGAAAGAAACCTCTCTTGCCTGGCTGCAATCAAAGGTGTCATTCAGCTGAAGAAGGGTGTGACCAACTCTCTCATTTTTCTGGTTTGTTCTCCCCACCAGGGCGTGGCTCTGCCTACCTGGGCCAGACCATTCCTGTCAGCACCTGGGGAAAAAAACAAAAAAAAAATAAATCAGCTTTCCCTGGGATTGCCCAGGTCCTGTGGGTGGAACTCACCTCAGCTGCTGGGTTCCTGAAGGAACCCTTTGTTCACGGGGATTTTTGGATCCTTTCACCTCCTTTGCTGTGATTTCAGCCAAGCCTGTGCGGAGATTTTGGGGTTGTCTCCTTGAGATAACAGTGCTGGGGACCAGGATTTGTTATTCTCTGCTAGCTAGGGAAAGATTCCCTCTGAAAACGATTACAGGGGAAAACGGGAGACCAACAAATCCCATTTTTGTCCCAGGAAAACCTTGAAGGAAAGAGGAAAACAGGGGACCAACAAATCCTAATTTTGTCCCAGGAAAACCTTGAAGGAGAGTGGAAAACAGGAGACCAACAAATCCCATTTTTGTCCCAGGAAAACCTTGAAGGAAAGGGGAAAACAGGAGACCAACAAATCCCATTTTTTGTCCCAGGAAAACCTTGAAGGAAAGGGGAAACAGGAGACCAACAAATCCCATTTTTGTCCCAGAAAAGCCTGGAAGGAAAGGGAAAACAACCCCTGGATGATGGAATTGCAGCCCAGCACAACTTCTGTCCCAAAACAGATGCAGCATCTCCCTGTCAGTCCTGCTGTTCAGAAAAAAAACCAAACCCCATGAACATCCTGGAGACGAGGAAAATTCCCTCCAAAACCTGGCCAAGAGTTTTTCTGGCACCAGCCACTTCCATGAGGTCACTGTTGGAGTTCCTCCCGTGTCTGGAGGGGGTCACAACCAGAAATTCAAACCTCTTTGGGCTTTGGGACCCCTCGTGTGTCTCCCTCTGGTTTAGCACGGGGTAAAAAGGGGTTTTGCATTGCTGCTGGCATCCTCCAGGATTTGGGAATTCTGCAGGACACACGGCCTGCCTCAGTGTCCAACTCCCCTGCTCCTCACAGGAAAGCCTTGTCACCACTGATTAATTAGCAACTGTAATAAAAGGTGGTTCCAGGAATCCCCCTGCACTCAAAACCGTCTGATTTTTTTTGATCTGCAGCCCTGGAAAAATGCTGGATTCTGGGCAGGGGCAGAGGTCTGACACGTGGGGTGAAAACACGGTGAGGTTTTGCTGACAAAACCTGCAGCAGTTCTGGCTAAAAAAGGTGAAAAATGGTTCTGTCCCTGGCTCTTTTCAAGGTCTTTTAAGCACAAATTGTGCGATTACAAGATGACACCTAAATTATTGTTACTTTTAACACAATAACCAACCACCCGTGGCCCACAATGGGGATTTTTGTACCCAATTACAAATCACCACCCAGAGCCACGGAGGAGAAGGTGAAAAAGAAGGACTCAGCCTCTGCCCGAAATCCCCCATCTTAATTTTTATCTATTATCATATACCAAAACCTTAAAATCTAAGTTTTTCCACCCTGTGATATCCCACATTTCTATTTAACTCCACACCCACAATCCCAGGGCTGTCACTCCGTTTTAGAAGCCTGTTCCATGCCCTCAGGTGTTTTTTTGGGAGCTTTTTTTGGGGAGGTCACTGCCTGTCAGCACAGAAACCCTAAAACCCTCAATGCCCAGGGCTCCAACAGAAAGAGAGACAACAAAGAGCGGGGGAGAGAGAAGCTCTGAGAGTCTTTTTCTTGGCAGAGCATCCTCACAAGCAACGTCCTTGACAGGTGCCAGGAAGAGAAGCAGGGGCAGAAAAAGCCCCATGTGTGGGAGAACTCTGCAAAACAGGATCTGCCAGACTTCCTCTGCAGGGAGAGGGGAGCAGGGACAGCCCCACACTCGGGGCAGCCCCATCTGAGCCCAGATTTCCCCTCCTGGAAATGGAATTCCTCCCTGTTTTTATAGAAATAGCTGCAGCTTTGGCTGTCCTTCGGAGAGCAGCAGGGAAATGGCAGCAGTGCTAAGGGCTCCTTCGTTCTCTGAGCCAGGGCTGCAGCTGGGAAAGGGGAGGAAGAGCTGGAATTGCAGATTTTTCAGGGAGCAGCAGGATCTGAGGGCACGGTGTCGGTGTGGGTTGTTTTACTGCTGCTCTTCCCATTTCCCTCCAGGTTCCGTGGCATTCCCAGTGACCCATCCCATTTTGGGGGTGGATTTTTAGGGCCTTGCTCCAGCAGTTTGCTGTAGGGGACAGATTTCCATGTGGTGGATCTGTTCAGAGCTCTCAATTCCTCCCCTATTTGCACAATGCTCCTCACTGGGGCGTATTTCATTCCTCACTCCTGGTGGGAAGTGGGGAACGTGGATGGGCTCTGCATTCACATCACCTGCCTCTTCTCGCTTGGCTAAAAAACCAAATTTCTCTCTCAGAGGCAGCCTGAGCCCCTCGTGGAAGGGCGGAGAGCACAGAGGACATTTCTGACACTCATCCGTGGGGGAATTATTTGTGTTCTGGTCGTTCTTTCATGGCTCAGGAATTACAGCACCCAGCCCTGGAACAAAAGTCTCTTATCCCCCCAGAAGAGACGGGAATTGTTTGGGTGGCTTTGCACACACGCAGCAAAACCCCTTTTTCTCCACGAGCTGTTTGGCAGGGCAGCAATTCCCCAGCTGACGTGGGAGGAGGTGAGGCTGGCACTGAGCAGGGGATGGATGTCAGAGCCCTCCACGTCCCTGGGCTGCTTTATCCCGCAGGATTTTCTAATCTTGACTGGAAATAGTCACTTGTTGATGGCAGCAAGGCTCGTCCCCCTCGTTATTCCCACGTTTCATCCAGCCAGTCCCTGCTGCCCTCCCAGACCTCGGCGTGGCCCTTTCCAGCAAGGGTTCGAGGTGGAAAACACAGGATTGTGTCCCCAAAGGCCACCCAGCCAGGCTCCTGCTGTTCCCCCACGGCCAGATGGGGGGGGTTTAACCTTCTTTTTTTCTGCTAGAGCCAGGATTCAATGCTTGAGACACGGTTTTTGTGTTTGGACTCAGGTATTTATTAATTCTTATCTATGTTACAGTCTCACAAGCTGTGAGTTCTGGCTAACGAGGTGAAAAATGGCTCTGGCTGTGTCCCTTTCCAAGGTCTTTTAAGCACAAATTGTCCAATTATGAAATGACACCTAAATTATTTTTGCTTTTAACCCAATAACCAACCACCCGTGGCCCACGATGGGGATTTTTGTACCCAATTACAAAACCCCACCCGGAGCCATGGAGAAGAAGGTGAAAAAGAAGGACTCAGCCTCTGCCCTAAATCCTCCATCTTAATTTTTATATATTATCATATACTAAAACCTTAAAATCTAAGTTTTTCCACCCTGTGATATCCCACATTTCTATTTAACTCCATACCCACAATCTCAGGGCTGTCACTCCATTTTTGGGAGCCTTTTCCATGACCTCAGGTCCCATGCAGTGTTTTCCTGAGGGTCAGTTCCTGTCAGCACAGAAACCCTAAAATCCTCAGTGCCCAGGGCTCCAGCAGCCAGATTCCCTTAGGGAAACTCTGTGGGGTTGTGGGATGGGGTAACGATTGGGGTTGTGTGGTTTATTCTCCACTCTGCTGATATCCAGGCAGGATTTCCCCCCGGGATGGATTCCCTGGTGATTATCTGTGCTCCAAAGTCTTGCTCCACCAGCCACTTGCACCTCCAGAACTCGCTGAACTGGTGGAAAATGAAGAATTGGTGCCTTGAAGGAGGAGCTGACTCAGAGCTGATCCCTTCTGCCCCTCAACCACCACGGGGGGACAACAGCTCCCAAGTGTTCCAGGAGCTGGCCAAGGTCAGCTGGGGCTGCACAGACCCTGCTGACAGCACAGGGAGTCATTCCCTTCCCTCCCACTCCCTCCTCGCTGGCTCCACACAAAAAGGACGATTGTTTTTTGTGCTCCCAGCTTTGTTCCTGCTCACATGTTTTGTGCCTTCTCGCTGGGAGGGGAGCGGGGGGGAAAAACCCCACATGCAAATCCTCAGCAAATCCTCACCCCTCGGCAAATCCTGCCTTGGAGTCAGCGCTGGTGTAAATCCTGAAAATGAGGGTTGGAGCCATTCTGGCAGCCTGGAGCAGGGAAAGAAGTGGAAATCTGTGTCCCAGGCTGGTCCAGTTTCACCTCTGCTGCAGCCACGGTGGTGCTGGAGCTGTTCCACCCCAGTGTGTCACCTCTAGGGTTGGATTTATCCTAAAGTGAACCTTCCCTGGTCCCAGTGGTGCCTTTTTGGGGCTACCTAAAACCAGAGGCCAGACAAAATTAAGGGAATAAAAAGCAATTGTATTTATTGAATAAATTATATTTATTGAGGAGCCTTCAGGTGCATTTAGGGCAGGTGAAGCCCAACCCAAAAATGGGTCACGGGTTTTCACACTTTGATAAGTTTGGTCCATTTGCAGATTGAGGGTTAATCCTCCAATTAGAGCTTCAGTTAATGAAGGAATTCACCCCAAGTTTGCTGCCCCAAACTCATTTTTATTTCCATTTCTCAGGGCCTGAGGCAGTGAGGTGTCCTTGACCCCCAGGCCCTGAGAGGAATTGTTGTGTCTGCCCAAAATGTGAACACAGCAGCTCACACTGCACATGGAGTTTAGAGCTCTGCACTAAAGACCTGCAGCATTACAAACACATGAAACAATAGAAAAGCTGAAATGCTAAGGAAGAAGGAGAAGGCTGCGGAGCCTGGAGAGGCTGGAGCTGTCACCTGGGTGTTGAGGCTGATGGAAAATCGGCCTCATTCCCAATTCCAGCCAGCTCTTGGCCAGCTCTGCTGCAGCTGCACCTCCAGCAGGAGCCAGGAGCTTCTCCTGCTGGCAAACTCACAGCCCCACGCTGCTGCTCAGGCTGGGTTTGGGTTCTCAGGGGTGCTCAGAGCCCCGTCCATCGCTGCCCCTGCTGCTTTCCACCTCCCACCACGCTCAGAGCCCGGCAGGATTTACACAACCCACTAAAAATAGAGCACACCCAAAACGCAGCTGATGGCAGCAGCAGCTCTGCTCTGCCCCTGACCACCCAGGGAAAAGGGGAATAATGCCCTGATGGGCAGCACTGCCTCAAAGAGGAGCTAGAGATGGATGGAACAGCCAAATAAAAGCCGGGAGAGAGTTCACTCAGCCCTCCAGCACCCTGAGCTGCAAAACCACCCTAATCACTGCAGGGATTCAAAGAAATCAGGGACAGAAGGTGAAAGGAGAGACACAAACGCCAGGGAGAGGGACTCTGATCTCTGCTTTGGTTTTTCCTGTGCTGGCTGCACACAAACCGAGCTCTCCAAATGCTGCAGTCTCTTCTGCATCCCTGCAGGATGCTCCAAAGTGGGTTTATTTTTTTGCTTTTGTTCTCTCTCCCAGATGGACGAATGCTGTAAAGGAAGATCAGAGCTCCTGAGAGAGGCTGGGAGTTCTCAAGGCTGAGAAGGGGAAGCAGCAGCTCCTTCCGTAGGTGGAAATTCCTCAGGAAAGCCAGTCCTAAGGAGATTCTCCTCAACTTGGCTTTTCCAAGTGCTCTGGGCTTTCCTAACAGGATGGAGGTAGGGCAAAGGAGTCAAGCAATAAGGAAAACGATCCACTCCAAAGAATTCTAGCCTTTGGCTAAAAATTGACCTCTTCATCCAGACCTTGCTTGGGCTGCTTAGAAGTGAGTCCAATTTTAGGAATTGTTTGGGTTCCTGGCAAGTAAAGTGAGAATAAAAAAAAAAAAGCTAGGAGAAAAAAAAAAGGCAGTTAAATCCTGTCTTGTGAAGGAAATGAAGGAGGAATTTAAAATCTTGGAGATTCTCAGGGAGAAACATGAAAGGTTTCCTCCTTTTTGTTCAGAGCCATCGAATTCATGCCCAGCTAAACCCAAGGAATTATGGAAAAGTTGGTGCAGCCAGGCTTTAGGGATCTGAATCAGCCACTCCTCCCTCTGGAGCTTTCAACAAGAGTCCTGCAGCTTTTGGGAAGAGCTGCTGGTCCTGAAGAGCCAGGGAACCTCTGCTGGGGACATGCAGGGTCCCCATAAACATATCAATATATTTTATTGTCAGGATCCACCCTAAATGTTGGTGTCCTCACTCCTGTGCAGCTCCTGGCACTGTGGGACCAGATCTTTACGTGGAACATCCATTCCTTTATTTATTTATTCCTTTATTTATTTATTCCTGTATTTATTTATTCCTTTATTTATTTATGGCAGCTCTGGCACTGCAGACAGGGATTTGGGAACGTGGGTCTGGCAAAGCCTCGGCCTCCAGAAGTTCCCCTGTGTCCTCCTGCTCTGCTGTTGGGGTTGAGGTTGCACTGACTGTGGGATTTGGGGGAGTTTTGGATGCTTCAGGATGGCTGAGCCTGTGCCCTGCCTGGGTTTTTGGGGTCAGTGTTCCTAAACCTGTGCCCTGCCTGAGTTTTTTGGGGTCAGTGTTCCTAAACCTGTGCCCTGCCTGAGTTTTTTGGGGTCAGTGTTCCTAAACCTGTGTTCTGTCTGGTTTTTTGGGGTCAGTGTTCCTAAACCTGTGCCCTGTCTGGTTTTTTGGGGTCAGTGTTCCTAAACCTGTGCCCTGTCTGGTTTTTTGGGGTCAGTGTTCCTAAACCTGTGCCCTGTCTGGGTTTTTGGGTCAGTGTTCCTAAACCTGTGCCCTGCCTGTTTTTTCGGGGGTCAGTGTTCCTAAACCTGTGCCCTGCCTGTTTTTTCGGGGGTCAGTGTTCCTAAACCTGTGTCCTGTCTGGGTTTTTTGGGGTCAGTATTTTTGAGGCTGCTCCAGCTGTGGAATTACATCAATTCCAGGCAAAGAGCAAGGAGAAAATGAAATCTCTGGGCTTGAGGTCCCCAGAATTCAGGGCTCAGGGCTCAGGCTGCTGCTCCTCACCCCACAAGTGGCTTTTTAGGGAACTTTGGGAGAAAAGAGCTCCTCTATAAGCTGGCCCTTACCTCACTGAGGAGTCATCCCCAGCGCTGCTCATCTGCTGAGGAACATAAAACTGGCCAATGCTGCGAGTAAACACATCTATTTTTGTAGTTTGTCTTCCAAGTCAAACAAAAATAAGAGATGACTCCAGGGCTGAGCCCGAGATGACACGGTGGTAACTGAGAAGTGACAAACCCCGGGCCTGACCCCAGGCTGGGAGTGACACTGGCACTTCTGGGGTCAGGGAGGTGAAGCTGCTGCCCTTCAGCCACCAGCAGAAATTCAATGTGGCACAGTGGGGTGAGCTGCTCCTGGTCGTTTCAGGGAGGGGGGAAAAAAATCTGGGTGCTGTCGGTGCTTCTGTCGGTCTCAGCATCCTCTGAGTCAGATTTGGGCTGATAAGAGCTGAGCGTTCCCCGCCCAGGAGGATTCCTGGTGCCTCCTCACCTGTGCTGGGGCTGCACAAACCTTCCCTGCAGCTCCAGGGGAAGTTTTCCCCCTCCTCACCCTCCCCTAAAGCTGCTCTGCCTCTTTTCCAAGCAGGGAATTTCCAAGCTGCCATATATAGATGTCCCCTTCCAAACAAACCCGCCTGTGTGGAGCTGCGTTCCCAAAACCCTGTTTGTTCCAGCTGCAGGAATTTGTCCCAGACAAGAGGATGTTGCCTCTCTTCAGAGCTTGGGGACTGTTTACATCCCCCAAAATGTCACAGCAGCTGCAGCAAAAAACCTCCCCAGGCACCGAGGGCTGTAGGAAATACCTGAGCCCCAGCAGCATCACCAGCTAAATGGGGTTTGGTGGCTGCTGGTGGCTTTATTTGGTTTTTTTTTTTTTTCCCACAGTTATTCATTGTTCCTGGAGTTTGGTAATGGGAAAAGGGAATCACCCTGAGGGAATTTTGGCCAAATCCACGGCAGGAGGAGGATGGGGAGCTCAGAAGTGATGGGGAGCTGAGGCTGAAAATGAATAATAAAGGTATTTGTTTTGTAAAAGATATAAATAATAAAGAATAAAATAAAAATACACTTGTTTGGTTTATGTAAAATATATAATTAAAACATATTATATGTAATATAAAAATCACAATACAAAAATACAAATATATTATATATTTTATATTTTATATATCACATATTACATATAACACTACATATAATATATAATATATAATATATAATATATAATATATAATATAGAATATAGAATATAGAATATAGAATATAGAATATAGAATATAGGATATATTGTGTATGACATATTACATATTACATATTAAATATTACATATTACATATTATATATTAAATTATGTATTATATATTACATACTATGTATTATATTTTATATAATATATTTATATTTATGTATATTTATATTATTTTCTACATATACAAATAACAGAACAAACATACAAATCTATTTTCTATATTCATATAAATACAACAGCTGTTACAGCATTCTTACACAGCAATAATATCACTATGTTATTATTCTATACATCCACCATTATATAGAATAAAGAGCTGAGATTTAACCAGGAGCAAAGCTGGAGTGACTCCTCTGGCTGCAGATGAATCCAGGAAAGAATCAGCACGAGCACAGGCACCGGCCTTACTGGAAACAGGATTTGCCAATTCCTGTCTGCTTTTAAAAATAAAGATCTAATTATTTTCCAGGCTGCTTTTTCCTGCTTGCACCTATCCCGGCAGGACTCTGAGGGAGATAAAGTCTGGCTCCAGGCTGCAGGGTGTGAACAGAATCCACTGGGAAAAACTGGCAAAAAAATAATAATAATAATAAAAAAGAAACCCTCATCAGAATTATTCTGAGCTGAGCAACGCTTCCTTGGGAAGTGAGTAATGGAAGGAAATCGATTCCATGGATCCAGCAGCCACAGTCAAGGGCTCTGAGTGGGGCTGGAGATGGGGCAGGAGGAGAGTGGGGTGGGATATGAGGGGATATAATGGGATAAAATAGGATATGAGGGGATTTTATTGGGATATGGTGGGATATAATGGGATATTACAGGATATGATGGGAAATGAGGGGTTATGATGGGATCTGAGGGGATCTTTCCCACCTGAGCATTCTCATTTGCAGCTTCCCTGCCCCAGGCTGCAGGTGCCACCTGGGAGGGGGTGTCAGAGCGAGGACAGGGATATCCCATTCCCTGAAAAAAAACCCGGGATAACGCTGATTCCCGCCTGGATGGAGCACTGGGTGTGGGGCTGAGTGATGGAACACCCTGGGCCCCAAACTGGGAGGGGAACACAAACAAGTGCCCTCAGCTGTCTGAATCCATGGGGGTTTTAACTGGATCTTCAGCCTGATTTTCCATTTTCGTGGATGAGTTTGGACACAACTTCTTTCCACCCTGAACACTCCTTGGCCCCTAACCCCTGGTGAGGTTCTTTTTTTTTTACAGTTCCCAGGGGAGAGAGAATAAAATTGGAGGAAATATTGCTCACCAGTGTCTGGAATCCCAAAAGCTTCCACACATCCCTTCTTTGCTGCTTTTCAGCCTCCCCACGCCAAGGAGATGAGGCTTGATGGATCTCTTCACAACTGGATGTGATTTTCCAGCTTTTCCCTCTGCTGGGAACATCTTGGACCTGTCCAGAGGCAGCACATGGAAAAACCTGCAGTGGGAAGGGAAAAAAGGAATTTTTTTGTCCCCTCACCTGATGAGTGGGAGCCAAATGCAGACGGGAGGAGAAAGGGGAAGGCAACTGGGGTTGATTCCTTGGTGCTGTGGCAGAAATGCCCTGCACACAGGGGACACGGAGAGGCTGAACCTCGGCACCTTCGGCGTTTGCTCCCCTCCCAGTGAGAGATTTATCACAGGTTTCTCTTCCTTTGCCTCGGGATCCCAGACCTGAGCCCCAGAGAGACGCTCCCTGGGCTGTGCCAGCTGCAATTCCCAGGATTTCTCCCTGCCCTTTTCCCCACCTGGGCAGTTTGGGCTCCTTCCCACAAGCTCTGAGTGTCCCCAGTGTCCCCAGTGTCCCCAGTGTCCCTATTGTCCCCAGTGTCCCCAGCCTTGGGACTGGGTTGTTCCTGTGCCAGCTCCAAATCCCAATATTTTTCCCTGCCTTTTCCCCACCTGGGCAGCTTGGGCTCCTTCCCCCAAGCTCTGCGTGTCCTGGTGGCCCCGGCAGCCCCTCCCCAGTGTCCCCAGTGTCCCCAGTGTCCCCCCGGCCGTGGGAGGGCCCCGCTGGGCAGCGCTAGGACCTGTGGAATGCTCCTCCCAGAAGATTAGCCAATATTCCCGGGGCAGGGCAGCTCCTCAGCCTTTTCTCCTCTTTCTTTCCTTTATAAAAGTGGGGCTTGTTTTGTTGGGTTTTTATTAATTTTTTTCCTTCTTCTAGCTCCTTCCATAGAGGAGAGCTTTGGATTTCTCGCAGCTTTTCTTTCCCTTCTTTTTTTTTTAATTTTTTTTTTCCTCTCCATTACCTGGCCTGCTGCCAGTACCTCTCAGGGCCAAAGTTGTTTTTTTTTTTTTTAATCTATAGGGATCTATTTCTCCTCAAACCAAGCCCAGCTGCTGGCAGCCCGAATCCCCCCGCTCCTGAGGCGAGCTCAACTCGGCGGAGAACGAGCAGCAGGAGCTCCGCGTGTGCCTCTCCTCCAGCTATTCCTGTCAGGATGGATTTACGGCTTTAAAAGGAGTCAGGGGAAAGCGGAGGGGGAAGGAAGGAAGGAAGGAAAATCGCCTCCAGGAGCCGGAGCGGGAGCCACAAGGCAGCGAACCTCGGGCCGGCGGCGAGCGGAGGTGTCCGCGCTGGGCTCCGATGGATCCGGAGCATGAGTGAGGCCAGGCTTTCGGTGTGCCTTCACAGAGCCCCGGGCCACTCCTCTGGCCACCTTTACAAAGCTCGGCTATGTTGGCCCAGGCGCTGTTTGCCCTCGGGCTGTGGCTGCGGATCGCCGCGGGACGGGACGCACCTGAGGCAGGTGAGTGCGGCGAAGGCAAAGGCGATCCTGAGCTGTTTCACCCCATCTCACGCCTCCTGCTCCTCACGGGCTCCTCAAAACCCTTTTCAGAATAAAAGCTGAGGCTCGCCGCGCTGCTTTAGGTGTTTAGATGTGTAAGAAACAAACAACAAAAAAAAAATAACATTGCAACTGCCGCTTAGAAAGTCATTTCGTGGTGTTTGTTTCCAATGGGGGAGAGGAAATCGCCCCAGAAATTCGTGCAGAGTTAAGAGTGACCCTGTGGAAAAGTCCTCGCTGTGGACCGCAGGAGAGGCGCTGAGAGAAGTCAGCAGTGATTATTAATTAACACTCTGCTCTCTCGCTAATCTCTGTCATTCAGTCGTCACAGCTCCGCTTTGAAACGCTTTCCCTCGGGCAGTGCCGATGGAAAATGAGAATGGGTGAGTCCTGCGGAGCGCTGAGCGGGGAGAGGGACCGCAGGAGATGGATGGGCACGGACTCATCCCACCCCCTGGTGCCTCAGCCCTCCGTGTCCCCTGCCCTGTGCCCAGCAGTGGGGAAGGTGCTGTGGCTGCAGGGATGGTTGTGTTTGGTTTTCACTGTGCCCGGGACCTGCAGCCCGCTGGGAAAGGAGAGGGAACCTCGTGTCTGCCTGGCCAGGAGCTCCTCAGACAGAGGGCTGCCGGGTGTGACTGTGCTGCTGGCACACAGAGAGGCTGGGGATGGCGCTCAGAGCCCTCTCAGGGTGCTGGGTCAGTCCCTCGGTGTCCCAGTTTAGTTCTGTCCCTGAGTGTCCCAGCTGGGGCTCAAATCCTTCAGAGGGCTCTGTGTCTGTCTCTCAGTGTCCCAGTTTGGTTCTGTCCCTCAGTGTCCCAGTCTGGGTCTGTCCCTCAGTGTCCCTGCTGGGGCTCAGAGCCCTCTCAAGGTGCTGGTTTTGTCCCTCGGTGTCCCAGCTGGGTTCTGTCCCTTACTGTCCCAGTTTGGGTCTGTCCCTCAGTGTCCCTGCTGGGGCTCAGATCCCTCTCAAGGTGCTGGTTCTGTCCCTCGGTGTCCCAGTCTGGTTCTGTCCCTCTGTCCCAGTCTGGTTCTGTCCCTCTGTCCCGGTCTGGTTCTGTCCCTCTGTCCCAGTCTGGTTCTGTCCCTCTGTCCCGATCTGGTTCTGTCCCTCAGTGTCCCAGTCTGGGTCTGTCCCTCGGTGTCCCAGTCTGGTTCTGTCCCTCTGTCCCAGTCTGGATCTGTCCCTCGGTGTCCCAGCTGGGGCAGCAATGCTGCTGCAGCTCCTGGCTCTGTCCCAGCTCTCCAAATCCAGACAGCAGCAAATTCCCATTGTGCTGCCATCCTGCTGCCCTGGCAGCGTGTGGCATTGTCCCAACCCGGGCTCTGAACAATGCTCAGACCTTCGGGGTGTGTGGCCAAGCCAGCCGTGGCATTCCAGAAGGCATTCCAGAAGGGCTGTGCCCTGCTCCAGAGGCAAAGAGTGTGTGTTAGAGATGAGCTGTGTTAATGCTGAGCTCTGTTAATGGTGTTAGAGCTGCCTTTGGCCTCTCCCCCAGAGGGAATGAGCCCTCAGGGCAGGAGATGCCCATCCCAGCCTGGCACAGCTCCTGCCAGGGGCTGTGACGCTGTGCCATGGTCACAGGGACAGGAACACTTTGGGATGTGTGCCCAGAACCCCGTTTCCTTGGGATCTGAGTGTGAGTGACTGTGGCTTCACTCCCAGCTGCCCTGGGCAAAGGGAGGAAGCTGCTGGGTGGCCACTGGTGCTTCCACACGCTCAGGAATGACTGGATTGTTCTGGAAAATGGGTCCTGGATTGTTCTGGAAAATGGGTCCTGGATTGTTCTGGAAAATGGGGCTTGGGTTGTTCCAGAAAAGGAGTTTTGGGTTGTTCTGGACAGTGGGTCCTGGATTGTTCTGGACCTGGATTGTTCTGGACAGTGGGTTTTGGATTGTTCTGGACAGTGGGTGCTGGATTGTTCTGGACAAGGAGTTTTGGGTTGTTTTGGACAGTGGGACCTAGACTGTTCTGGAGCTGGGTTGTTCTGGACAGTGGTTTTGGATTGTTCTGGACAAGAAGTTTTGGATTGTTCTGGACAGTGGGTCCTGGATTGTTCTGGACCTAGATTGTTCTGGAGCTGAGTTGTTCTGGACAGTGGGTCCTGGATTGTTCTGGACAATGGATTTTGGGTTGTTCTGGACAAGAAGTTTTGGATTGTTCTGGACATTGGGTCCTGGATTGGTCTGGACCTGGATTGTTCTGGACAATGGATTTTGGATTCCTGCATCAAGTCAAGGCAAACCATGACCAATTCCCTCCCCTCTTTGGGTCCAGATTCAGATCTCAGCTGCATCCACGTAAAGCTCAGCCTTTTGATGGTCTGGGCTTGGATAAATGGAATCTAATTGTCATTTCCTGGGCTGGCACCAGCAGAAAACGACGGGGCTGTTGCTGTTGTGAGTGAAAAGCAAAGACATGGCCCATCCATGCACACTTTGTGGGGCACCCTGCACTCCCTGACCTCTGACGTGCTGGCACAATCCCAATCTCCCAGAGCTGTCGATAAAACAGCAGAGAGAGTGAAACTCACGGAAAGCTCCTGAGCCACGGCAGCACAGCTCCCCTCCTGCTGTTGGGATTTGTCTGAAGGGCCATTTCCCAGCCTAAACTCTGGGTTTTGAACCTCCAAAGCCTTTTAACCGCACAAGAATGTTGTGCTTGGTGCAGGCCAGCCCTTCACCACGCAGGTGACCTCCCCATCTCCCCACGGGCTCTCTGGCTGGGTTTGAAGTGTAAAACCCCTCCTGGGTGGCTCAAGGGGAGAATTCTCTGCCAGGGAGAGGTGATGCCTTCCTCCTCCTGCCTCTCACTGTGACCCAGAGGGGCCAGAGGCAAGCTTCAGCCCGTGTTCCTCAGCTCCCCTCTCACAGCAGAACGTTCTTTCCCTTGCGTGGCCAAGCAGCGAGAGAAGACAAACCGTGGGATGTCAAAGGCAGTTAACCCAGACAAGACGTGATCCTTCCTGGCTGTAAGTGAGCCCCACGAGCTCCAAGGCTGTGTAAATCAGGCGTGTGGAGCTCGCTCAGCTCCCAGCTGCGAGCGTGGGGAGCTCCACGAGCGGATGTCTGCTGTCAGCATCGCTGGGAAGTCCGGCCAGCTGTTTTCTCCTGCTGGAAAAAGCCAGCGAGGCAAAGCGTTGTGTTTCCACAGTGACATTGTGCTCCCGTATCGAGCCCCCCGGGACATTTCTGAGCACGGTGCAGTGACCTGGCAGGACGTGGCGGGGGACAGCAGGACCTGCCGAGTGTCCCGTGTCACTCCCCGGCCTCAAGCACAGAGCAGAGATCTCCTGACAGCTCAAGAGGCAAGGAAATACTCAGGGACGCCTTTTTCCTTTCCAATTCCCCCTGAAAAAGTGAGGAATCCTCACCTGGAGCCTGGCCAAGGTGTCTAAAGCAGGAGGGAAGCGCCTGAAAGCAGCAGCCGCTTGCGTAAGCAGGGATTTGCTGGTAACAAACCTCCAGCTCTGGCACGGATGGCATGTTTGTCCTGGATGCAGGACAAGGAGCAGGAGGAAGGATGAGGGAATTGAAAGCCTGGACCTGCAGGGAGGGGCGATGCAGTGTCTGGTGGCTTTCTGAGCATTGCCACGCTCCTGATGGGGGGGAGATTTTTTGTTTGGGGTTTTTTGGGGGTTTTTCTTGGTGTTTTTTTCGATTTTTTAAAATGGATTCTTTCTGCTGAATAGGAGGAATTTGTTCCCATCTCACGCAGGACCGAGTGTTACAAATGGGATGGTGTTCGAATGAAGGAGAAACCTTCTGCTTGACCCACAGAGGGTTTCTTTAGCCCCAGAACATGCCCCTGCCCACCGGTGGGTTTAGCTGCTGGTTTTGGTAACCAAGGCAGGACCCCGTGGGGTCAGACCGGGGCTCTTCCTAATTAACACAGCAATGAGTGATGGGAAAAACCACCGTTTAAGGGATTGGGAATGTGATGCTCGGCTCTCCTGGTGCCCCAGGGCTGCAGGGTACAAACAGAGGGACATGACTGTGACTCCCCCTTGTTTTGGGGTCTCACACAACAGGACACGGCTGTGATTCCCCTTTGTTCTTTTGGGGTTTCACACAAATGGACAAGAATTTGACTCCCTTTGCTCTTTTAGGGTTTCTCACCGGCGCTCACTCGGATCTTCCCCACGCAGGTAGCTGTGGCAGCAGTGGGGTTTCTGCTCCCTCGGGGTGAATTCCCAGCTCCCCTCCCACTGCTTGTGCACATGACCGTGTTGTTGAGTGCTGCGAGCTCGTCCTTTGGCCATTGATCCCTGCCCTGCCAGGGCCAGGAGCTTTCCCAGCTGCTCCTTGCAACATTTGGGAAGCGAGGGACACTTCCCAAAGCGGCGAGGAGCAGAGGGGAAGAACAACCCCGTGCTGCCAAGATCTCTTTCGCTGTGTCCTGCCAGCCAAACCAGTGGCTTGTGCTCCTTCCAGCAGAGGGGAGGGCTCAGAGCTGTGGTTTGCCTTGCTCTGTGCAGCCAGCAGCACACCCAAAGCCTCGCTGGAATGCCACTGGGAGTTCTGGGATGCAGCAGCAGGGACCTGTGGGGTCACAGTTCAGCCCTGCTGGCCGATGTGGTGATTCCTGGATTTTATTTTGGTTTTCTGCCCGGCTCTGAGCTCCAGGGCACTGCAGGGCAGTGTCTGTGGCACGGGGTGAGCTGGGCTGGGTCACACGGAGCTGGCTGGGATCCAGCTGGGGTGCAGGTCTGTCCAGCCTGGGCACAGAATCAGGGGATGGTTGGGCTTGGGAGGGACCTCAAATCCCATCCCACCCCCTGCCATGGGCAGGGACATCAAATCCGCATCCCATCCCACCCCCTGCCGTGGGCAGGGACACCAGGGACCTCAAATCCCATCCCACCCCCTGCCATGGGCAGGGACACCAGGGACCTCAAATCCCATCTCATCTCACACCCTGCCGTGGGCAGGGACACCAGGGACCTCAAATCCCATCTCATCTCACCCCCTGCCGTGGGCAGGGACACCAGGGACCTCAAATCCCATCCCATCCCACCCCCTGCCACGGGCAGGGACACCAGGGACCTCAAATCCCACCCCATCTCACACCCTCCAATGGCAGTGACACCTTCCACTGTCCCAGGCTGCTCCAAGTCCCAATGTCCAGCCTGGCCTTGGGCACTTCCAGGGGCAGCCACAGCTGCTCTGGGCACCCTGTGCCAGGGCCCCACCACCCTCACAGAATTTTTTGCCAATATCCCATCTAAGCCTCCTCCCTGTGTGTCTGGAGCCATCCTCCCTCACCCTGTCACTCCATACCCTCAGGAATTGTCACTGCCAGGTCATTTAACCCTCTCCATTCCTGAATGCTCTGCCTGATCCCTCCTGTTGTTCCAGGAGATCCGTCGTGCCTCTGCCATCTCAGCCAGCCCCTCTCCCTGGATCCTGGGATTTGCCACAGGATAACCCAGCTCTCCCAGCAGGTGCCTGTGCAAGGTTTTGGGCTCACAGCACTCCACTAATGCTGTTCCTTCTGTCTGCCCTGCCCAGGTCCCCAGCCATCCTTCTCCAACACCGAGGGCGACCTCCTCTTCCTGCTGGACAGCTCCGCCAGCGTCTCCCACTACGAGTTCTCCAAGGTCAAAGAATTCATGTGGGACCTTTTGCACCCTTTCACCTTCGGCCCCAGGGACGTCCAGACCAGCATCATCCACATCAGCACCACTCCCACCATGGAGTTCCCCTTCGACCAGCACCTGACCGGCGCCAGCCTGAGGAAAGCCATCGGGGACACGCGACAGCTGATGGGTGACACCAACACGGGCCGAGCGTTGTCCTACGCCAAGGAAAAACTCTTCAGCGGCCAAGCCGGGGCCAGGCCGGACGTGCCCAAGGTGCTGGTGTGGGTGACGGATGGCTTCTCCACGGATGACATCTCGGAGCCCATGCAGCTGCTGAAGGACATGGGGGTGACCGTCTTCATCGTCAGCACCGGCCGCGGGAACTTCCTGCAGCTGTCGGCGGCCGCCAGCCAGCCCTCGGACAGACACCTGCACTTCGTGGACGTGGACGACCTGCCCATCATCACCAAGGAGCTCAGGGATGGCATCCTAGGTAGGCTGGGTATTGAGGGTGGGCAGTTATAGGTTTCTGTAATTTTTTAATTTTTTTTTCTGTTAGAGCCAGGATTAAATGCTGGTGTTCTGGGCTCGGATGTTTATTAATTCTTATCTATGTTACTGTGAGTTCTGGCTAACAAGGAGAAAAGTGGCTCTGTCTCTTCCTCTCTACGATGGCTTTTACACACAAATTGTCCAATTAAGAAATGACACCTCAATTATTTTTACTTTTAACACGATAACCAGCCACCCGTGGTCTACATTGGGGATTTTTGTACCCAATTACAAAACCCCACCCAGAGCCATGGAGAAAAAGGTGAAAAAGAAGGACTCAGCCTCTGCCCTAAATCCTCCTTCTTGCTTTATATCTATTACTATATTCTAAAATTTTAAACTCTAGGTTTTCCCAGGTTTTCACCCTGTGATATCCCACATTTCTGTTTAACTCCACACCCACAATCCCAGTGCTGTCACTCCAATTTGGGAGCCTTTTCCATGGCCTCAGGTCAAATGCAGTGTAGTTTGGGGGTCAATACCTGTCAGCACAGAAACCCTGAAATTCCCAGTGCCCAGGGTTCCAGCAGCCAGTGTGTCATTTTTGGGGTGGACACAATAAAATCTTCAGAAGGTTCTTTATTATTGCATGCTGTCCTTTATACTATTTTTACAAACCTCACGGGCAACTTTTAATTAGCTAATAGCTTTCTTATTAACCATTCTATTGCTTAGTAAAAGGCATTCTACTTGTCTATCAAATCTCTCTGTCCTTGCATTGTTTACATGTTTTCTTTATTCACCCTCATGGGACAAATCCCTCGTTATTACAGGTGAAATATAAATTTATATTTATATTTTTTTATATTTCACCTGTAATAACGAGGCGATTTCACCCTCAGAACAGATTATTGTGTGAAAGGAACTTCCCGTTCTCAAAACAGCTTCAGATGGGAACTTGCAATTCTCTTGTCAGCTGCACTAGAAAGAAATGACAGGCCAGTTTTGGCTCCTTCTCCAGCAGTGAGAGAATTCCCCCAAATCTCAAGGTCATCCTCACCCTAAAGCTCTGCCCTGGCAAACTCTGGGGCTTTGCCCACAGGTCCAGGCATAAACCAAACTTTCTGGGAGCTCTGGGACAAATCTATTCCCCTTGGAATATTGGATTGAGTGGGACAAATTCCCCTCAGTGAGATGAACTTGTGCTGGTGAGGAGTTCAGCTGGGAACGAGGATCTCAGGCAGCGAAATATCTGAATTCCTTAAAACCTCACAAGTCTTTGAAATGAGTCATGCAAGGTCAGGCATCTGCACAAAAATGCCCCCACCTGCACAGGCTGTTAACCAAAGGTTTCCCAAGCAGGAATGATTTCACCTCAGCACGAGGCTGCTGATTGTGGACACTTTTTCTGAGCCTGGACTTGATTTTCATGCTCAGGGTGATTTTTTTTTTAATTCTCTCAAACTTTGTCTGTGTCTGCACCAGCTGATGGAGGAGCACAAACGTGTAGAACACATCCAAAACGGGATGTGTGTGTCCCTGGCAAGGATTTGGTGCTGTCAGCTCCCTCCAACTCTTGTCTAGGATAGATCTGAGTCCCTAAATACACCGCCAAGGGCTGAGACCTCCAACTCCTGCAGTTGTTTCTTTTACAAAATACTCAATACACCACCAAGGGCTGAGACCTCCAAATCCTGCAATTGTTTCTCTTACAAAATACTCAATACACCACTAAGGGCTGAGACCTCCAACTCCTGCAATTGTTTCTTTTACAAAATACTCAATACACCACCAAGGGCTGAGACCTCCAACTCCTGCAGTTATTTCTCTTACAAAATACAATCAAGGACGGTGCCTGCTGTCAGCACTGAGGCTAATAGGAAAGGAATGTTTTTTTTTGTTTCCCCTGCCCTGACAAGTCCCACATCTGCCAGATCCATGGCCAGCACAGCCTGTGGGAGAACAGGGCTCAGAAAGGCCAAGTGCCACCTCTCTGTTCCTCACGGGCTTTTAGTGGCTGCAGGTCGGAGTTTTCAGCACTCCGGGTTTTTAGAGCATCCAGGAAAGGCTCTGAGGAGATGAAATTCCATGATCTGAGCTTCAGGACAGGCTTTGGAAGGCGAGGGCACTGCCATCTGCCCCTGGGATCTGTCTCAGCCTCCCAGATGTCTCCGGATTTGTTTGGAATGCTGAGGGAGTTGCTGTGACTTTGCAAACTTGCCACAGATTTTTGGGTTTTTTTTTCTGGAGGTTCTTTCTCCATTGAAAACCCTGATTTCATTCCTTATTTGACTTCTGCTGTGTGAGGTGGGCTGGAGCTGCCTTCGGTGCCCCAGTAACCCTTTCCACAGAATCCTCTGTGTGTAGCAATTCCCTCCTGTTCCCGATCACAATCATTTAAAAAAATAATCACTCTGAGGGACTGTGTTCTCCCCCAAACACCCAATTCTCTCCCATGTGAGAACTGGGCAGCAGCAACAGCCACCCCACAGAACCTCCAGGTGTTTCGTTTCAGGGCTTATTTATTTTTCTGGTGCATCCTGAATCCAGGTTATACAAACACAGCATCCCAAAAATCAGAAATCTGCGGAGCAGGAGGTCATAAAACCTGCAGAGGTCACAACTGCTGTGCCTGAGGACCTAAAACCTGCTGGGCTGGGATTTTAATGGAAGGTGAGATTCCCACAGGAATCCAGGGGCTGGAAAGTGTCAGGTATTTGTCACATCACCTGATTTCACCTTAATAAAGCCACTTGAGCGGCTTTATTCACCTTAATAAAGCCACTTTCACCTAAATAAAGCCTCTTAATGCCACTGTTCCCTACCTGGAGGAGGCAGCTCCCCTCCTGGGCTAGCAGGGACAGACACAATCCTCAGCAGGCAGGAATTAAGTTTTTCCAACTCTGGAATAGCCCAGACTGGTTTAATTATCACTGCTCTCTTATCTTCATCTCCTGCTACTGTTAAAAACAAAAGAAATAGCGGAGGGTTTTGTAGAAGCACAGACAAGCTTTGTCAAAAGCTGCTCTCCTCCTTGCACCTCCTTCCCAGGAATGGGCTGTTCCCTGGGATATTCCTGCTGGGATATTCCTGCTGGAAAATCTGCTCCACACCTATCCCTGCACAGGGATATTCCTGCTGCTGCTGCCTCAGGTGGGCTGAGGAGCCTCAGGTGAGCTGAGGAGCCTCCATCTCCCCAGGCAGAGAGACTCCTGAGATGTGCTGGAGCTGAAACATCCCCAGTGCTGCTGCTGCTCTGTGCAGAGGCTCAGAACAGGGGCTGTGGATGGCTCTGGGTGTGTTCACTGCCTGGTTTTTTTTTGGTTTTTTTTCCTTGGCACAGGGAGGAGTTTGCAGAATGCAGCTCGCAGCCGGCCTGGCTGTGGCACAGCTGGCTCCTGGCAGGCACCTCCGCCCTTCCCAGAGGCAAGGGAAGGTTCTCAGGCTGTGCAGGAGCTCAGGCTCCTCCTGGTACATCTCAGACGTGCCCAGAATGTGGCATTTGGTGCTTTGCTGCTGGGGAAGGACCCCCCCAGTGTTGTGAAAGCGAGGAATTGCTCCGTGGTGACAGCAGCTCCTGTGCCTGCAGCCACTCGCTCTGTGCTCAGCCCACTGGAGCTGAGGCTGCTGACTGCTGCCAGGCTTTGGCAGCACCTCCTGAGCTCTGCAGGAGCCTGCATGCCCACCACTGTGCTCATCCCTGACCCCAAACCAGGTCCTGGGTGACTCCTGCTGCAGTGGAGGCTCTGGTGGCCTCACCTGGCTCTGAGCCCAAGCAGGTGAGCACAGGGAGTGAGCTCAGAGCCTGAGTGTCCACCCTGGAGATGGACAAGTGTCATCTCCTTTCCCCAGAACCAGAACCTTTCCCCACCCATATCAAAGCAGGGAAATGGATCCCAGGACACAGAAATGATTTATCCCAAATCCCAGCTGCAGCCTCTCGGAGGGGCAGCCACAGACCCAGATCAGAGATCTGGCTGCATTTCTCACCCTCACCATCAAAGCAGCAGCATTCACGAGAGTCTGATCCTGATCTCTGCAGGGCTCACAGGCGTGCAGAGTGGTGCAGAGTGGTGCAGAGGGCTGTTTGGAGTCCCCAAGAGGCAGGAGGGGAGGAAAAATGTGTCCCTAGCTGCCTGAGTGTCACTAGGCTGGCTCTGCCAGGGTCCAGCACAGGATTTTAACTTGCTGCTTCTTCCCTCCGGGAACAGAGGGGCTGGAAAACACACTGAGGACATTTCTTTTCTTTATTGCCTTCTTTACATGCTCAAGGCATCTGGGGTCTGGCAGCAAGGGGCAGAGCTGTGGCCTTCCTGCCCCCTGTCCTTTGATCTGCCCCCTTTATTCACAGTGCCCCTGCCTCCAAAGCTCACTTCTTTCCATTCCCTGAGCTTTTTGGCAGGATTTTTGGCAGGAGTGAGGCCTTTCCTGTGCTCCCTGTTCCTTTGTGGCTTGGCCCCTGGTGTCTGTGGGGCTCACAGAAGGGTGCAGTGCCCCAGGACTCCTGATCCTGCCTCTGAGTGGGTGGAATGATGTGGTGGGATGGGAATGGGATGGGAATGGGCAGGGCACGGAGCAGGGAAATGTTCCTGCCTGCCTGGGAGAGCCAGGGAACAGCTCAGAGGAAAAACTGAGGCTGTTTTATTTAGCTGGCAGGGCCTCGGAGGAGGAGGAGGAGCTGATCCTCTCCTGGCTACAGGACGAGTCTGGGAGGGCAAAGCAACTCCACCTTGCAGGTTTGGGGGGAATTTTGTGCCTCTTTTTCCCCCTGTGCAATGGGGAGCCAGTGAGAACTACCAAGAGTGCTCTGGGAGCGTTTGAGCACGAGCTGGAAGGTTCTTTTATAAGGATTTTTTTAGGCTCAGGGTGCTCTTAAAAATCCTTTAAAAACACAGAAGAGCATCTCCACGTCTCCCTGCGTCACTTCCCTGGAGCTACCAACAAAGCCCCGTGTGTTCCTGCCCCTCTGGAAGAGCAGAGAACAGTGGAATTCTGCCCAAAATGGGCTCAGAAAGCCACACGTGTCAGAAGGGTCAGGTGGCAGAGGGAGCTGGGGGAGCTGCCCAGCATCACAGGAGGTGTTTTGTGCCCTGTGGCATTTGGGGTCTGGAGCACAAAAGGTGCCACTGAGCCTCAGGGCAGGGGCAGGGAGAGGTGAGGTGGCACAAGAGGGCTCTGAGTGTTGAATGTCACCGAACAAGGGAGCTCTGTGATGCCCTGCAGGGCAGAGTGACCTCAGCTGGGGGGACTCCAGCTGGCTCAGCAGGGCTGGCCAGTCCCCACTTGCTGTCCCCTTCTTCCTGGCCGCTGGGCACTGGCAGAGGGCAGGGAGAAAATGAGTTCTTCACACTCCGGGCTGCTTCAGGTGCAGGAATTCATGTACAAATGTACAGGAATTAATGTACAGTTCATGTATAAATGTACAGGAATTCATGTAGAGGAATTCATGTACAAAAGTAGAGGAGTTTATGTACAGGAATTAATGTACAAACGTACAGGAATTAATGTACAATTTATGTGTAAATGTACAGGGATTCATGTACAATTCCTATGCAAATATACAGGAATTCATGTACAGGAATTAATACACAGGAATTCATGTACAAAAGTAGAGGAGTTCATGTACAATTTATGTGTAAATGTACAGGAATTCACGTACAATTCCTGTGCAAATATACAGGAATTCATGTACAAAAATAGAGGAGTTCATGTACAATTCATGTACAAAAGCAGAGGAGTTCATGTACAGTTCATGTGCAAAATGTACAGGAATTCATGTACAAATGTATAGAAATTGATGTACAATTCATTACAAATGTACAGGAATTCATGCACAGTTCATGTACAAACATACAGAAATTGATGTACAATTCATGTACAAATGTAAATTTACACACAAGGTAAAAAGTGTGAGAATCATTGGTATTGCAGAGCTCTGTTGGCACAGGCCTGGTGTACATCATGTCATGATTTAGAATCCCAAACAAAGCACAAAGCCGCTGGATTTTTAGTTCCAGCTGGCCACAAAGAAGAAAACAGCCCCCATCTTCCTGTTCTTAGGGAGGGATGTAGAGGAGAATTTTTAAGGGAATCCAAAGAGATTTAAATTCGCAGAGTTGAATGCAAACGAAACAATTTAGTGCCTTGTATTTGGTTGGTCCCAGAACAAATCTGGAAGGAAAAAAAAAAAAAAAAAAAGGGAATGTGCAGAAAGATTTGCTTGGAAATTAAGAATAAAAATGGTTTGGTGATTTCCACACTGATACACTCCAGCTATCAGTGGTGCTGCCGAGAAGGGCTGGGACTGCAGGTGTTCCCATGCCCTGGGGGTTGATGCCAGCAGTGATTTCTGGCCACTGTCCCTCTTGCAGATGTCATCCGAGCCAACAGGCTCCACGCCACGGACGTCACCTCCAGCAGCTTCCGCCTGGAGTGGCCCAAGCTGCTGTCCCAGGAAACTGGCTACTACAGCCTGGAATATGCCCCAAGAGCTGAGCCGGCCAGGAAGAGGACCCTGCAGGTGTCTGGGGCTCACACCAGCCTCGTGCTCAGAGAGCTGGCACCAGAAACCACTTACGAGGTGGCTCTGATTCCTGAATCCAACGTGCACTACTTCCCGCCCCAGACCACGAGGGTGACCACCCTGGCAGGTAAAATGGGCATGGCTTGGGCACAGCCTCTCCCTGGGGACAAGGAGGTGATCCCTGGCTCCTGCTGGGATGACCTAAGGGAAATCTCTGTTTGAGAAGGGAAGGAACTCGGAGCCTCTCTGCGCAGAAAATGATTCAGATTTGTGCTGGGGGCAGCCTGCAAAAAGGTGGCAAACTGAAAACCTGGGCAGGGGTGGGTTTGTGCACAATACTGATTCTCTGCATGCAAGAACAGCTCTGAGTTGTTGGGCAGAGTAATTTTCTTTGGGCTGAGCTGTGTGATGAGTATCAACATCCGCTCGCTGGGTTGATTTTTAATTCCACACCCAACACGGCGCAAAGGTTAATAATGCTCATGAAATCCTCATCCAAACATCTCTTTCCGTTGCTTCCAGAGGAAATCAGCCCAGTTCAGGTCCTCATCTCAGAGTCTGGGCCTCACAGCTTCCACGTGAGCTGGGCTCCTGTGCTGGACAGCGTGGCCACCTACCAGCTCCTGTATGGGCCACTCCCAGGGAACTCCGTCAAGGTGCTGGAGGTGGATGGGAGGCAAAACAGCACCGTGGTGGAGCACCTGGCACCCAACACCACCTACCTGGTGACAGTGACTGCAATCTACAGATCTGGGAAGGAGAAATCCCTGTCAGCCAAAGCCTGCACCCAGGAAGGTGAGCGAGGGGAGGTGGCAGCACAAGGAGTGTCCCCAGAGGGGTCACCTGCCTCCAGGTGAAGCCAGTGAGGCAAAGAGCCTTTGTCATTTGAGTCCAGGAGGTGACTCCCGATGGCAAAACAAAAACTTTAATTATACAGAGGGCAAAGAGCCTTTGTCATTTGAGTCCAGGAGGTGACTCCCGATGCCAAAACGAACCACACCGCTGTGTAACTTTAATCATCCAGAGCGTGTTTGTCCGTGACTCCGCGGATTTTCCTCCATTCACCGCAGTGACGGGGGGATCCTCTCTCCGCAGAGAGCTCCAAGGTGAGGCACCTCCGCTTCGAGGACGCGGGTCCCAACAGCCTGAAGGCGTCCTGGGAGCCGGCCGACGGCGCCGTGCTGGGCTACCGAGTGCGCTGCCGGCGGCAGAGCGGCCGCTCCTCGGTGCTCAGCGTGTCCCCGCGGGAGCGCAGCGTGCTGCTGGGCGACCTGCCGCCGGGCACCGCCGGCCAGGTGTGTGTGCAGCCCGTGTACCGCAGCCGAGCCGGCAGGAGCCTCTGCCGCAGCGTGCGCAGGCAGCCAGGTGAGCGGGGTGCTCGGGAGGGTGGGCTGGGGATCCTGGAAGGTGGGCTGGGAATCCTTGGGAAGGTGAGCGGGATCATCGGGAGGGTGGGCTGGGATCCTTGGGAAGGTGGGCTGGGAATCCTCAGCCAGGTGAGCGGGGTGCTCGGGAGGGTGGGCTGGGAATCCTGGAAGGTGGGCTGGGGATCCTTGGGAAGGTAAGCTGAAAGTCCTCAGCCAGGTGAGCGGGATGCTCGGGAGGGTGGGCTGGGATCCTGGAAGGTGGGCTGGGAATCCTCAGCCAGGTGAGCCGGATCCTCGGGAGGGTGAGCTGGGGATCCTGGAAGGTGAGCTGGGATCCTCGGGAGGGTGGGCTGGGATCCTTGGGAAGGTGTGCTGGGAATCCTCAGCCAGGTGAGCCGGACCCTAGGGAGGGTGGGCTGGGATCCTGGAAGGTGAGCTGGGAATCCTCGGGAAGGTAAGCTGAAAGTCCTCAGCCAGGTGAGCGGGGTGCTCGGGAGGGTGGGCTGGGATCCTGGAAGGTGAGCTGGATCATCGAGAAGGTGAGCTGGGATCCTGGAAGGTGGGCTGGATCATCGGGAGGGTGAGCTGGGGTCCTTGGCCAGGTGAGGCGGACCCTAGGGAGGGTGAGCTGGGATCCTGGAAGGTGGGCTGGGAATCCTTGGGAAGGTAAGCTGAAAGTCCTCAGCCAGGTGAGCTGGGGTCCTCAGGCAGGTGTGCCCAGGGTCACAGAGGAGTGCCCAGGGTCACAGAGGAGCCCCCAGGATGCCTTAAAGGCTGAACTGGAACAGAGACTGGACAGAACTAGAGAATAAAGGAGATATTTATTGAAAGGCTTTAAGGATACACCTTGGGCAGGACAAGAGCCTGGCCAGGGCTACACCCAAGGTGGATTAAGAATGGTCACAAAATGACTGGCCGGTCTCGAGATCTTACATTTTTATAAGTTTTGGTCCATTTGCATATTGGGCTTTAATTGTCCAATTCCAGCTCCAGGTTGTGAGGTCCCATCCTCCTTCTTCCTCCCTTCAGCCCACCTTTGTTTGTGTCTTTGGGCCTGAAAGTTGTCCTTGGTCTCCAGCAGGAAAAGGGTTTGTTTTGTGGCCCTGCTGTGTGCAGAGCTGAGTGACACTGACTGTGAGCTCAGAGCTGTCCCCTGGGCACCACAGAACACGAAAAACGTGAAAGATCAAACTTAAGGCATCCCAGGGCTGGGATGTTCCGTGCTCATCACCGAGGGTCAGAGAGGAGCCCCCAGGGCTGGGATGTTCCGTGCTCATCACCGGCCTTGTTTCGGCGCAGGGGCTGACCGAAGTTGGGCTCTTTCCCCCGTTTTTTAGGAAGAAGACTCCTCCTAGTGGAGTTTATCGCAGGCGGGAGAGAAAAGCGTCCAGTGGAGACGGTGCTGGAGCTACTTTGGGATAACAGGGGTGGGGACACTGCTAAAAGCTGGCACGGGCTGTTTAAAAGTCATTTGAAGCCTTGCTTGCCCTTCACTTTCCCAGCGTGGCAGGGGACAGGTAACAATTAAAGGCATTGATAAAGAAACAACATTTCTTTCTTCCTTCTGCTGCCCAGAAGCCACTTTCTGTCATGGGCATTAAAGGACAGGATGGAGTAAAACTAAACAGAAGCTACTCAACAGAAGCCAGCAAGGGAAGTGTAAAGTGAGAGTAAAAAACGCCCCCAGGGGTGAGATGTGTGGCTCAGATGTGGAGAACGGGTGGCTAAAGCTGACATTTATTGTGTTCTTCCAGCTACAGAGGCCCAAGGATACAGGCAAAGAGCGTGACAGACTGGAGGCAGCTGATTCCCAGCAGAGCAAAGGATCTTGCTTGGACAAAGGCTTGGACAAAAAAAGGAGGAGCCAGGGGAGGAGAACACGTCCTCTCCCAGCCTGAGCTGTCCCTTGAGGTGTCCTGCTTGTCCAGCCCAAAGCCTGTCCCCAGCCAAGTCATCCCAGGGCTTAAAGGCTTGGCCTGGCAGGATGGAAGAACCAATCTGAGTGAAAAAAATAAAAAAAAAGCCAAATCTGTACCCATTTCATATAAACACAAATATATGCCTGATAAATAACAAACAGAAGGCAAAAGTGGTGGATCCTCACTATTGCTTGCTTGCTGCCTGTTCTCTATTTATTAAAGGTCGAGCCAGATTTGTTTTTGCAGCTCAGGAGCACGTTCAGGACTGGACTGTTCAGAGCCCTGGCTGTTCATCCAGGGCGCTCAGAGAAAGATTCCACGTGGCCAAATCCATTCCTGCTGCCAACAGCCAGGGGATCCTGGAGTGTGAGAGAGCAGGAAACCCAAAATCCTGGGAATGTGCTTCCCCAGCAGGTCGCTGCAGGACTCTCAGCCCTCAGCTGAGCTCAAGGAGCAGCTGAGAGTTCCAAAAAAGCCAGACGAGACCACCTAAAGCACTTCTTTTCGTTTCTGTGGTCCTGCCTGGATCATCACCACTGCATTGCTCTGGCATTCCTGCCCGCCCCTTTTCACCAAATGGGAGTCCTGCTGTCCTCATGGAGATTAATTAGCCTGTTCCGTGACTAATTACAGGCAATAAGTCTCCAGCACTATCATTCCTCTGCGCTCTGAACACTCAGAGCACCTCTCTGGTGTCTTGTCTTGGGCTTCCACCCCGTGCTAAGCTTGAGCTACACTTAAAAACCAGGGGTTTAAGGGAGAAGAGTAAATCTGATTTTTCCCCTTTGGCCCCAGGCTTGAACTCGCTGTCACTAAGCCACTCTGGAAAGGGCAGCTGGAAAAAAAAAGACAAATTAATTATAAATACCTAGTGACCAAACAAATGGTTTCAAAGTTCAGGGCTTAGGGCTGTAAAGAAATGTAGATACTTCTCTGCTAAACCCCAGCGTGAGTGGGAACACCCTCCCTCAGTAACTCTTGCTCTGATTTAAATTTATTGCTTATTTGTCCTACATGTGGAACTTGTTTTTGAAGCCGTGCTTGGTTTGTTGGAGAGTCCCATGCAGCCCCACAAACCCTTCTTAAATCAGCTTCAAACAGCTCCTTTTGGAGCTGAGAGGAACTTTTATCCCTGACTTTGTCTCCTGAGAGCTGAATCCTGCATCTGCACGTTTCTGGAGCATTTTCCTTGGGCTGCCTCATCCAGGAGAGAGGGATGGAAGGGAGGTGAGTCATTCATTAACTCTGTAAAGAGATTTTTCACGTGATTTGTGTCCTCCTTTGGAATGTGCATTTGTGACTGATTAATCTCAGTGCTGAAGGGGTGCCAAAGCCCCTGGAACTGCTCATGCAATAAGATGATTTTGTTTGTTCTTGCTGTAGGACAGAAATTAAGTTTGCACAACTCCCTGCATAGTTTATTAATACATTAACGTGTCATCCCCTCCCCAGTTGTAACACAACCCTTTTGAAGACAATTAAATATAAATACAAGAGCTACTGAATGGTTCCTTTGTGCTTGGTGGCAAATCTGTGAATTGTGGGGTTTGTTCCAGGGGTTGAAAACCTGGCCTTCACAGAATCATAAAAGTCGGGAGAAGCTTCTGAGATCATCACATTAAATCATAACTTTAAATGACTGGGGAGTGCTTGTTCCTCCCGTGCCTGCACAGCCTGGTTTACACAAAACTTTACTCCTAAATCCCTCAAATAAAAAAAAAAAAAAAAAAAAAAGTGTTGGAAATGTAAAAATAGAAATTTATTTGTCTAGATAAAGCCTCAGCTCCTGTAAGAACTGTTTCACAAGGAGAGTCCCCAAAATCTTGGCAGAACGGGTAAATATTTTGTGAATATTTGTGAATAAACACAGGCTGGGATTGTTGGGGTGTCCTGTGAGGACTCTGATCCTTATGGGTCCCTTCCAGCTCAGGATAGTCCATGTTTCCACGGTTCTAAGTGTGCATTTGGGCAGAAATATGAACATTTAGAGAAAAATAAAGATTTGAGAAGGTGTGTCCAGCCTGCTGCCGAGGGCTGGGCATGGTCCAGGTGTGATCTACATTTTTTACACCATTTCAGGCTGCAGGATTCCAGGTGTTCCTGACTTCCACATCACTTCCCTCCTCTAAAGCTTTTCCTTTTCCCACTCCAAGAAGTTAGAAAATGAGATGATTTCCACGGGAAATCCTGCTCTTTATCCCACATAAGCACAGATCTGGGTTTCCCTGTGCTCCCCTTTTCTGCTTTCCCATCCTCTCTGCCATTCCAAGGAGCAGATTTCCAGGGAAATCCGGGATAACCCCAGACCCGAGCAGATTTCCAGGGAAATCCGGGATAACCCCAGATCCGAGCAGATTTCTAGGGAAATCCGGGATAACCCCAGACCCGAGCAGATTTCCAGAGAAATCCGGGATAACCCCAGACCCGACCAGATCTCCAGAGAAATCCGGGATAACCCCAGATCCGAGCAGATTTCTAGGGAAATCCGGGATAACCCCAGACCCGAGCAGGTTTCCAGGGAAATCCGGGATAACCCCAGACCCGAGCAGGTTTCCAGGGAAATCCGGGATAACCCCAGACCCGAGCAGGTTTCCAGGGAAATCCGGGATAACCCCAGACCCGAGCAGGTTTCCAGAGAAATCCGGGATAACCCCAGACCCGAGCAGGTTTCCAGAGAAATCCGGGATAACCCCAGACCCGAGCAGGTTTCCAGGGAAACCCGGGATAACTCCAAGGCCGTGCCCGCCTCACGGCCCTTAGCAACGCCCCTCATTCCCGTTGCTACGCGGAAGCGCCGCCCGCACCGTTTGTCCCTCCCGGCGCTCCGTCCCCACACACAGCGCTCCCGCCCCTCCCTCCTCCCTCAACCAATCAAACCCCACACGCGGCGCGTCTTCGCCAATCAGAGCGCGGCGCGGAGCCCCCGTCGACCAATGGGAGGCCGGCCCGCCCTCCGGTGCATGCGCGCGGGCCGCGGCGCGTCCCCCGCGTGTAGCCGGCGCCGCCGCCCTCATGTCGTGGCTGTTCGGGCTGAACCGCGGGGCCGCCCCGGGCGGCGGCGGGGACGCGGCACCCCCGGGCACCGGGACAGGCGCGGGCAGCGGGGCCGGCCTCTCTCTGCCGCCCACCCCTGGTGGTGGCGGCGGCGCTGGGGACCGTCAGACGCCCAAGGACAAATGGAGCAACTTCGACCCCACGGGCCTGGAGCGCGCGGCCAAGGCGGCGAGGGAGCTGGACGCGTCCCGTGCGTGAGGGGACGGGACGAGGCAGAGCTCGTCAGGGTGTGGGGATGTGGGGAAAGGCGGGTGTCAGAGCAGGGAGCCGGCTCTGCTCCGTGCGGCCCTGCCGTGGGACGCGAGGAAAGGGCAGGAACCGGAGCCCGGGAAATTCCACCTGGATATGAAGGGAACAGAGAGCGGAGAGAGTGCGGGGTGTCCCTCACTGGGGATATTGCAGATCTGTCCCGACACAGATATCCATCCTGTGCTCTGGGGTGACCCTGCTGCAGCAGATAAGGCTCTTGAGGCCCTTCAGCCTCAGCCGTGCTGCCAAACCTCGTGTCCTGTCGGGTCCCACCTGACCCGGGCAGCCTCTGCCTCCTGCCCCGCTCTCCTGGGACCAGCATGCCCAGCCAGTGACCTCGGAATGCTTCCTGCAGAGTTTGAGACACCAGAGCATCTTCATAAGATTCCCAGAATGGTTTGGGTTGGAAAAGACCTTAAAGCCCTTCCAGTGCCCCCCTACACCGGGCAGAGACATTCCCAGATTTCTATCCCGGATTTCTCCAGCCCCATCCAGCCTGGCCTTGGTTGGATCTTTCCCACTGGTGTGCTGAGAAGTTTTATAATCATTTATCCACTGGAGGATTGAAAGTGCCGTTGCAGAGCTCTGCTCCAGGCAGGGCACAGCTGGAACACGATGGGTTGAACACTCTGAGCATCTTCTTTGGTGAGACAAGACCTCTCTCACTGTCCATAATCTCTTCCCACCCTCCAGGCCATGCAAAAGATGCTCTGAGCCTTGCCCAGATGCAGGAGCAGACCTTGCAGCTGGAGCAGCAAGCCAAACTGAAGGTGTGTTGGAATTCCTCACCTTGGAACTCCTCAGGCAGCTGCCAGGTTTGGGAGGGGCAAAAGTTGAAACGTTTCCTCTGCAGAAGATGATAAGTTTTCCTTTTCTGTTCAGCAAATTGTAGTTATTTGCTTTTAGGGGGAAAACAATAGTAATTCTGGAAGGTGAAGTTTGAGCTGATTTGACCTATTCTGACACTTTTTTGTGGCTTTGATTAGAACTTGTATGTTCTGAGTGGTTTTGTAACTGCTGGACTATCACTGCTGTTTTTGGGGAATGACAAGGGGGTTCTGTGGGAGCTCTAAAGTAGCTGGGTGAAGGACAGACTTTTGTTTCTCTTATCAAGGAATTTAGGGATTGTTTGGGTGTTGGTTGATCTCTTGGATTTTTTTTTTTGTGTGTGTGTGTGTTTAATCCCAAAACATTTAATTATGATCTTTCTTACAATCGTTTTATTATCGCATTTTAAATTCCTTGTGTCAGTGGTTGTCTTTTAAGAGCACCACTCTGATCCCAGAGGGATTCTTTGGGATGTTAATTGTCAGTAGAACCTCTCTCCAGGGCGTTGTGTCAGTTTGTGATGGTTACATTCTCTGATGGTTTCCCCAGGAGTACGAAGCTGCCATAGAACAGCTGAAGAATGAGCAGATCCGGGTGCAGGCAGAAGAGAGGAGGAAAACACTCAATGAAGAAACCAAACAGCATCAAGCAGTAAGGGGAATGAGGGGGAAGCCAAGTGAGGGGAGACCTTGTTTGTATCTTCCCTTATAGAAAAGGCAATGATGCATTAATTATCCTTTTAATTAATTATCTGCTTTTGGGGCAAGGGAGTTGTTGGCAGCCAGAGGTCTGGGGGTGTTCCCAGGCTGTTCTGTCCTGGATTTGTGAAGTTGAGCTGGACTTTTAGTCCTCTTGGAATTCTCTTCCCAAGTTCTTGAACATCCAGAGGAACTGGTGGCAGCAGTTTCTCTCATTTTGTGGTTTTTTTTGGGATTTTCCTAAAGAGCTTTTTTGGGAAGTGTTGAGGAATACTGGTTTATCAACTGTGTGTGTTAGCCTGGACAATGAAATGGCTCTGAAGTTATTTTGACATCAGTCTTAAATAGCTTGAAGCCCTATTTCTTCTGAATTAAACAGGAGGAATATTTTAAGAGGAGAAGTAATGCAAGTCTGAGTAGTTGTGAGCAGTGTTGGTTTGTTGTCACTTGAGTCACTGACGTGCCAATAATCCTGAAACAGGGGAAATAAAGGCTGGCCTTTGTGTTAAAAGCTAAATCATGGTGATTTCTTACTCTGAGAGCACAGGAGACGAGCGAATTGCTTCATTCTAATGCATTATCCAGCTTGGGAAGTTTGCTGGAACTGTTTATTTGGCACAGGGTGCTTTTACCCTGGCAGAGTTTGGACTTTGAGCAGGGCTGGCCCAGGAAGCAGCTGCACACTCAGCTGCTCTCAGGGCTTGGTTCTTCACCTCCTGCTGCTCACAGGGCATCATCTCAAGTTCAAATCACAGCCAGCTCAGCCTTGGTTTATTCCATGGTGTTTTACTCTTGCTGAGGAGATAATTCCCAATTCTGTTCTGCTGTCCCCGTGTTGGGAATAGAGAATGATGTCACCCCCTGGTACAGAGTCCTCCCTGCTGCTGGATGTGGATCCTCAGCCCACTTCCAGTTCAGTGGAGGTGACTTGGGTTTATTTGGAGTTCCAGTGGAAAACTGAGAAGAGGAATTAACGAGGGACCATTAAATCTTTATCAAAACCAGAGCCCATCAGCACATCCTGTCAGTTCTATTGCTTGCAGTCACCAGTCCAGATAAGGTGGTTTAGAACATGAAAACCTTGTTTTTCCCACTGAAGTCTCCTTTTCTGGGCCAAGAAAGGCTTACTCTTTGTTTTGACATCTGTGATCCCTTAAAATGAAGTCAGACTCTAGAGATTTCTATGTCTCTGTAGAGATTTCTCAGCCCAGAGCAGTTTCTGGTGCTGACTGTGGATATTTTGCCCCGTTCACATTCAAATCCAGGGTAATTTTTTGTTTATGTGGATTTTCCTGTTTTACTTGGTTTTTTTCCCTCCTGAACCTCATTTCCTTGAGGACCAAGCTGTTGTTTTTTTTTTAACTGGCTAATCTGTGTATTCTGTTTTGTTTTTTGAAGAGAGCCCAGTACCAGGACAAACTGGCACGGCAGCGCTACGATGAGCAGATGAGACAGCAGGTAGGGAGGATTCCTGCTCTGATCCAGCTGGGAATGGGCTGGGAGCCTTCTTAAATCCAAGAGATGCTCTGGAGCTGTGCCCTGTCCTGCTGGCCAGGTGGCTGATGCTGGGCACAGTTTATCTGTAAAGCAGCAGCTTGGAATTAGGAGGATAAATCTGGGAGATGGGGAGAGGAAAAACTCACTTCAAGCTGCTGCTTCTTGAAAATATTTGTAGCACTTAAATATATATTTGATGGAGTTCTTATAGCATCAACATTTCTGCTGTCATCTCTCCCTTTAGCAACTTGCTAATGAGGAAAATCTGAGGAAGCAGGAGGAATCTGTGCAGAAGCAGGAGGCCATGAGGCGAGGTGAGTGTTTTGTTCAGCTGCTGAGGGTGTGAGGCCACGGGGAGTCCTTGTGCTGATCTTTGTGCTGTGTTTGATGGCAGATTGGCAAGAACAGGTAGATCCCAGCAGGGATAAAATTACTAATTCTTACCAAGGTTAGTTTTACAAAGGGCTGCACTCCTAAACATCTGCCCTGTCCCTCCTGAATTTCCCAATAAACTGTCAGCATCTCCTGATAGAATAACTGAAATTCTGATTTCACACTGGAACAACCTAAAATAGAACCAGTTTTGAGGAAGGGAGAGAAACAAAACACCTGAAAGGAGTGGTTGGATCTGTGTCGCCTCATTTCCATTCAGTTTCCTGCAGAAAATAAAAAAGTTGCAGTGTGAAACTTGCTTAGTTTCTTTTTGTTGCTGGGAATGGCCAGAATTCCTGGGTTTGCAGAGCTCCACTGGGGTGCAAGTCTCAGAAATGTTGAGGCAATTTGTGTTGGACTGAATGGGGTGGGAAGTTTGCTCTGAGCACAGATGTGGACAGCTGTGCTGCCATCCAGTGAGGGAAGTGTAGCCTGAACAAAACAGCTCAGCTGGTGAAACCGTGTAGGCTTGGGTTATTTTACTCCTGGATTTCTCATTCATTCTCCTTTCACACAATTCCACATTTTGAAGAGACAAAAACTTCCCCAAACCCCGCTCAGAACCGGCGCCTCCATTTTGCTTCTCTTCACAGCGACTTCCCCGAGGCTTTCCTGCTCCCTTGGCATTAACCCACCCAAAAATCTCACCTCTTCTGTGTTTTTTTAACCGCAGCTACGGTGGAGAGGGAGATGGAGCTGCGGCACAAGAACGAGATGCTGCGGGCGGAGGCGGAGGCGCGGGCGCGGGCCAAGGCCGAGCGGGAGAACGCCGACATCATCCGCGAGCAGATCCGCCTCAAGGCCGCCGAGCACCGCCAGACCGTGCTCGAGTCCCTCAAGTGTGTGCAGGGCACGGGCTGGGCCTTCTGCTCCTCTGGGCCAGTGTGTGGGAGAGCCTGGGGTTTGTTTCTTCTGAGGGATATCCACCTGGAGCTTCTGCACCTGTGGGCCAGTGTGTGGGAGAGCCTGGGGTTTGTTCCTCTGAGGAATACCTCCCTGGAGCTTCTGCTCCTGTGGGCAGGCACATGAGAGGAGCTGGGGTTTGTTCTTCTGAGGGATTTCAGTGTTGTGCTTCTCCAAGTGTGTCCCAGCACATGGGAGGAGCTGGGGTTTGTTCCTCTGAGGAATACCTCCCTGGAGCTTCTGCTCCTGTGGGCAGCCACGTGGGAGGAGCTGGGGTTTGTTCTTCTGAGGGATATCCGCCTGGAGCTTCTGCACCCGTGGGCCAGTGTATGGGAGAACCTGGGGTTTGTTCCTCTGAGGAATTTCAGTGTTGTGCTTCTCCAAGTGTGTCCCAGCACATGGGAGAACCTGGGCTTTGTTCCTCTGAGGAATACCTTCCTGGAGCTTCTACACGTGTGTCCCAGTGTGTGGGAGAACCTGGGGTTTGTTCCTCTGAGGAATTTCTGAGGAAGTGTTGTGCTTCTCCCAAGTGTGTTGTCCCAGCACATGGGAGAACCTGGGGTTTGTTCTTCTGATGCTTCTCCATGTGTGGCCCCACGTGTGGGAGAACCTGGGGTTTGTTCCTCTGAGGAATTCCAGCCTGGTGCTTCTCCAAGTGTATCCTCACATGTGGTAGAACCTGGAGCTTATTCCTCTGGTGCTTCTCCAAATGGATCCCCACGTGTGGTAGAACCTGGAGCTTATTTCTCTGTTGCTTCTCCAAGTGTGTCCCCACATGTGGGAGAACCTGGAGTTTGCTCTCTGAGGAATTTCAGCTTGGTGCTTCTCCAAGTGTATCCTCACATGGGGAAGAACCTGAAGTTTATTCCTCTGGTGTTTCTCCAAGTGTGTTGTCCCAGTGTGTGGGAGAGCCTGGGGTTTATTCCTCTGAGGAATTTCAGTGTTTTGCACCTTGTGTGAACTCTCTCACTTGTCTGACTACATTGTCACCTGAAGGGCACCCAGGGACATTCACAGTGACAATTTTTTTCTCACAGATTATTTCAAGCCTAGTCCTGCCACTCAGTAGCTCTGAGAACCCCTCAGTTCTTTCATTTCCCCTCAGTTCTTTCAGAACATCCAACACAAAGGTATAAAGCAGTTTGGCTCCATAGGGGTGAGTGTTTAGGTTTGGAATTGGTTCATTTTAGGCATTTTGAGATTTTTTTGAACAGAGTTAAATACCTACAGTTCAGCATAAATAATACATTAAAGAAATAAATTGATACCATCTTAAAGCCAGATGCTTTTTTGGACTTAATCCCAGCTCAGGTGTAGGCATCAGATGACTATAAATATATTTTCCATGCTTGCTCATTTTCCAATTCTGAGGTGAGCCCTTAGCTTTGACTCGTTCTGAAGAAGATTATCAAGTTTAATACAACCTGAAAGTCTTTTAAATTTATCAATGCCATCTTTGAATTCCCTTTCTCTCTTGCTGTTTGCTTGCCACAGGACAGCTGGGATGCTCTTTGGGGAAGGATTCCGTGCTTTTGTAACAGACTGGGATAAAGTCACAGCCACGGTAAGGTTGGGATATCTGTCAGTAAATTCCAGAAAAGCCTGTCTGGGAATGTGTGTTAAACTCCTGATTGTGTCACAGCTTTGAGTCTAATTTTGGTGTAGCCTAGAGAGCTCTTAAAGAACTCCTGTGTGTGCTAAATAAATTCATTAAAAGCCAGACCAGCATCTTTTCACAGGACAAAAGAGCTTGGCAGTGAGATCTTGGGGACATAAAGTTGTTTCTCAATGTAATAATTGCAAGAAAACAGCAGTGAAAATACATTTTTGGTAGCGTGGCTGGTTAAAATAGAAATTTTGCTTTAAATCAGTCAGCACCATCTGCTCCACCCTCTGATTTTATAGAGGCTGATACAAAACATCCCTTGCCTGAGAGCACTGGGGAGAACAAGACAAGCTTTTAGTGGCTCCTTTTGTCGTCTGTACCTGGGCTGTCTGCAGCATTCAGAGCTTTTTGTAGATCAGTGCTTTGAACTGTGCATTCACTTGACCCAGATACCAGTTTCCTGCATTATGGTCATTTTTTGCTTCTGACATGCTCTTCTCTTGTGAATTTGGGATATTTAGCTTTAAAAAATAGGGGAAAAAAAGTAAGTATATTTTTGGAAAGGGGGTAACACAGCTGGAACTCTTATTTTCTGTTGCTTTGAAAATTTTGAAATTACTATAAGGTAAGAACCAGTCAGTTATTTTAAGATTCTTGTTAAATGAAGCTTGAATTTTCATCTCTGTCTATTGTAAGGGCTGTTCTTTGTCTACCTTTTCCCAGCCAAGCAGCACCCCAAAGGTTCTGCTTCACATTTTTTGGTTCATGGTGGGTTTAGTGTAATTCACTTTGTTTACTGATCAGAGACCCATTCCTTTGCTTGATGCATTATGAGAAATAGGCAGGCCCTGTAATCAGACTGATTTTTAGAGTTGGCAGTTTGGGTTCTTGTTTGATACAAGAACTCACTTTTAAAGCTGTGTTTCTCTTGTGACATGAACATCAGTGAGGTCAAAAAGTCTGAGGAAATGACATCACATCCATCCAGGCAGAGGGAACTTTGCTCTGGATCTACGTCTGGGTCTAAGAGAGCATGAGATCATGGCACCGTTTTTAGAGGGAGGCTGCTAAAAAGGTGAAATCTGTTCAGTGTTCTGTATCTGAGCTGAACTGGGTGTGGGGATCCCTCACTCTTGGCATCCTGGAACTCGCAGTTCTGATCCCTTGGTGTTTCCACCCAGGGCAGAAGTGATGTCACACGTTTTCAGCAGAGTGAGAGCGAGCAGATGGTGCCTCATGGTTTATTGAACAGTGCCACCCACCCTCCTTGTCCTTGAGGCTTTTGACCCTGATCTGTGCTTGCAGGAGAAGTCAGCTTATTTTAAAAGCAATTGCTGCAGTTTGCTCTTTTCTCTGATATAAATTATTGGCATCAGCTTTAAGCTGACTCCTAAGTCTGGAGTGTTTCTGCTTCACTGGCAGATCGATGGGAATGTCTCATTTTGTGGGGTTTCTGAAAGAACAGCCCAGGGATGGTAATTCCCATTCCCATGATGGTTTGGGCTTTGCTGCTCCTCTGGAGTCCCTAATTCCCTGTTGTGTTGGGGCTGCCACAGCTGCCACTTTTAGTAGATAATTCCTTTTTGTTTCCCCACTGAGCCCTGCCTCGGTGGCAGCCACAATTCAGCTGTTTTACCTTGGCATCTTAAATTGAACTTTCATTTTCTGGTGTGGTGAGGGGCATTCTGGCAAGCAGCACCTCCCTGCCATGACTGTTTTATCTTCATTATTCAGCTGAGTGATCTTCATTGTTAGTAACTGTTAGTAATCTAATTATTTTATCTTAATTGCTCAATTGAAAACCTGGACAGCCCCACACATTCTGGGCAAGATGTACTTTTGGATTCAGGACTAAATGCTTCACTTGTGCTTCCTCTGCCTTTTGCTGAGTGCAAGAGCAATCAGTGAGCAGGCAGTGTGAGACCTTGACTGTCTGAACAGGGATAAAAACACCTTACCAAAAATAAACCCCTCCTGGTCAGCATTTGTCCTGAATCTTAATTCCTCCACCACAGGACAGGCAAAGCATTGCCTTGCCAAGTATTTTTTGCTAATCTTGCTAATCTTTCCCCCTTTTTTTGTTTGTTTTTTTGGTTTTTTTTTTTTGCAGGTGGCAGGCCTGACCCTGCTGGCAGTGGGGGTTTATTCTGCCAAAAATGCCACAGCTGTAGCAGGACGTTACATAGAGGCACGGCTGGGGAAACCCTCCCTGGTGAGGGAAACCTCCCGGATCACTGTGCTGGAGGCTCTCAAACACCCCATCAAGGTAAAACTCAGCTTTGTTCCTGTGTTAAACTCAGCAAAACTCAGACTGGGATGGTCAGTGGGTCTGAATAAATAAAATATTGGAGGTGGAATGGATGGGCTGAGCCCAGTGGCATTCTGTAAGATGTTTTAGTCCAAGTGAGTTGTCAAAATGTGGGGTTTTTTTCCTACCTGTGAGTAACTGAATTTGTCCTCTCAAGGTTGGTAAACGTCTCACCAGCAAGGCTCAGGACGCCCTTGAAGGAGTTGTTCTCAGTGTGAGTACTCTGTTTTCCTGTCTTGGGCTGTGAAGGATGGCTTTAGATTCTAATTAGGAGCTGTTGGTTCCTTTAGCTCACTTCTAAAGCTGTAATTGCAGCAGTTTTGGAGTCGTAGCACTCTCGGGACACTGAGACCATAAATAAGCTCCTGTATTCAATGTGACATGCATTAAGCAGCCTTTTTCCACCTTTTTTCCCTCTGTGAAAAGCAGCTGGAAGTCGTAGCTCAGTCCTTGCTCTGGTGCAGTTTTCTCTCTGTAGTCAGCATGTGAAGATGCAGAATTCCACTTGTGCCATCTGAATTTAAGGATCACTGAACCCAGACCTGCTTCTAGGCCAGAAAAATCTAAATATTTGTGTGCATTTGCCCACCCTGAGATTGGTCCTTGACTCGCTAATTAGTGCTGCTTCTGTACATTTCCTTCTGAATTGGATTCCTGGTTATCAGGCCAATTTAAGAGCTTCTTGAAGCTGCTGAGAGAAAATGCTCCTGCAGGAATCTCTCTCTCCCAATATCCCCAAATGCAGCAGTGATAGAAATACGAGTTTATGACTTGAGAAGGAATTAGCGCTGCAAAGAGTTGCTTTTATGTTTTGACAAATCCCTCCCAGGGCATCCATTAGGAAGTGAACATTTAGGTGTTATCTGTTCCTGGAGTAGTCACTGCCCTGCTGCTTTTTTCTTACGAAACAATTGTAGCCAAATGGACAGAAAAAAATCGAGTAAATCCTCACATAGGACAGGAAATGACCTTGGTGTGGAGTCATGAGCAGCTGAAGTTAAGCCTTAAAAAGCTTGAGCCTGGAGTGTGCTGCCTCTTTCCTGCAGGTACTGGTCTGGGAAACCTGGTAGGTGCAGCTCTTTTGGGACTTTCTGCTCCTGACATTTAACTCTTTCCCTGCAGCCCCAGTTGGAAGCTCGTGTGAGGGACATTGCCATAGCAACGAGAAACACTAAAAAGAACAAAAGCCTGTACAGGAATATTCTGATGTATGGTCCTCCTGGCACTGGAAAAACCCTCTTTGCCAAGGTAAAAACCCTGCCAAGATTCTGCCAACCTGCACTTTTTGCAAAGTGTTCTGAAAATTCCAGGGCTTGGGAAGCCTCCCTGGGCTGAAATCTATTGCTGGAGTGTTGCATAAACATTTTGTTTCTGTTGGGGAGTGAGGGAAAGGGCAGCCTGGCTGCTTCAGCTCTGAATCAGTGCAGCCACTTGGATTCTGGTGCTGAGAGGAGCCTTTCCATCTGGAAAAGGCCTTTGGCAACTGGGATTTGTGGGAATCACAGCAGCAGCCACTTCATATCCACCTCTGTCTGTTGGGTTTATGTCCTTGGCTAAATGAGTCTCCTGCTGTTGCTGACAGTCCCAGAGCAGAGGCAGCCATGGCTCCACGTGCAGAGGCATTGCCAGGATGATTTTTATATGCATTTAAATCAGAATTTGATTTTTTTTTTCCCATGCTTGTCCACAAGACCTGAGGTTTCATCAACTTTTAAACGGTGGCAGATTTGACAAACTGATGCAAGCTGATTTTTTTTTCCCTCTATCAATACATTAAACTCAGTGATTTTCTGGGAGAGTGGCACCTAAAGCTTTCTGTGGCACCTAAAGCCTCCCAGTTTGGGTTTCTAAAGCCAGCAGAGATGGACAAAAATGAAAAAAAAATAAACAGAACACAAGTTAAAATTGCCACTAAGTGACAAAGAACATAAATAAGCCAATACCTCCTCTTTCCTAATAACCACACTGACAGGACTTTAATTCCCTCTTCACCCTCCATGGCCTTGCAGTGGAAGAAAGGGATTAATTTGCTGGGTTTTGTCTCATTGCAGAAATTAGCTGTGCACTCAGGCATGGATTATGCCATCATGACAGGAGGGGACGTGGCCCCCATGGGCAGGGAAGGGGTCACAGCCATGCACAAACTCTTTGACTGGGCCAACACCAGTAGGAGAGGGTAAGTTGAGCTTTTATTTGATCCTCAATTTGGGTTTTTGCTCAAAAAAAACCCACAAATAAACCACAAAACCCCTCACCACAACAGTGTAGTTCAGCCTCCCAGTCGCTGTTGTTGAGGTAACACTGAGCAAACCCAGAATCTCCTGAAGTTTTCCTGGAATGGGTGAATCCTTGTTAATTAGTAATGTTTAAAAAGCTGAAAAGCCTTTGCCTTTCTATTCTCACAACCCCTTTTTACACCAATTTTTCCAGATCAGTCATAACTTGATTGTCTGATCTCACCGAGCAGGAGGAGATTTTCCTGCCCACTTGAAAGCTGGGACAAATTTCCTTCAGGGTGATTAATGACCTGACAGTAATTAGAAGATTTAGCACAAATCAGGTGTGTTCACACTCTGGCTGTTCCCTGTTGCAACTGCTCAGATTTTAAACACTGATAGTATTTAGATCCAGCTTTGAGTCTCCAGCAGGAGGAGTGAATTATAAGAAATAAAAGAGGATAAGGAGGAGACAGATGCTGAGGTGTAAAAATCACAAGCACAAAAAAGAACTTTTGCCTTTTCAGTCACCTTTAAAAGCAGATTTCTGTCTTTAGAGAATCCTCACGTTGAGGCTGAGTCTTGGCTCTCTGATTCTCTAGGAGTGTGTAGTTAATTTGCTCCTACCAATGTAAATGGATTTTTGCAGTGCAGAGGTAGCTGAGGAGTTGTTTGTCCAAGCAGGGTGGTAAAATTCAATATTGAGCTTTCAGGGGCTGTCACTTTAGGTTTTTTGCTGGTTTGATCTCAGATCTCTGAATGTGGCTGCCCAGTGATTTATGTGTTCTCTGATTGCTTCAGATGGACATTATCTTGCAGTGTCTCTTTTAATCCCTGCTTCATTCATCACCTAAATCTTTCTATTTCCCCTTACAAAGAAAAAAACAAAGCAGGGAAATGTCCTGAGGATTTAAAAATTTAAGCTTCTGTCCTGAGGAGCTATAGAAGGGAAGGTATTAGAATTTAAGTGGGCTTAGAATTTAAGTGAGAAGTTGGAAGAGATGTGAGGACACTCAGCTGGGTGCTTCCATTAAGGAATTCTTTTACAGCACTGCCTGGGTCTGAATTTCTCTGCCCTGCTGAAAATGTCTGTGCATTTCAGCTTCCTACACTTCCTGATCAAAGCTTACATGTGTCCAGAGAATCAATACTCTCACCTCCAGCAGCACTGAAGTATTTAAGCATCTTTAATTCTGAATATCCACCTGTCTTAGCTGCTGCCTTTGTTAGCTGGGATTGTGACAACAGACACTTCTCTGCAGAAGAAAATTTGGGAGAAGCTGGGGCTGGGTGGAAGATGTTAATAGGCCTGAAATCTCGTGGAAGACAGCTGGCTTTGAAGCTAGGCAAGGAGGTAATACAAGCTGTGACAGCTTTATGAGCAACCTGGTTCTGTTATTGATAAACATCTTTACAGGCTCAGTCCCTTGGGAAGAGCACTGCCCTTGGGTTAGGAGTGAATTTATTTTGGTGAATAATTCATGGGCTTTTATTAATTCACTTCTCCACAGGTAGTAAAACCATTACATTGGTGCTGCTGTGGTTTGGAAAAGAAAAAGCTCACGAAATAACAAAGTCTGGCTGAGGAGAGGACTCTGGTTTGAGCTTTTCAGAGTGGCATAAGGAGGAAAAATGGCAGGGAAGTGTCACTGTCACCAAGATTTCTGTATTGTGCCCTTGCACACACCTCTCTGAAGAGGAGAAAATGCTACAATAGCACTCTCAGACTTCAGCAGGTCTAAATTTCAAATACCCACTGCAGCTTGACAGTCACATCCAGCCACAAGCTACAAACTGTGCCTATGAAAACTCTCGTGTAGATGTAAAAATCCAGAGGAGTTTAAGGTCGTGTACCTTAGTCTTGCCTCAATCTGCTTCTGAACAGCAGGAAGCAGAACTCCAGAGGCCTGGGGGCAGATTTCTGGCCTGGGCTGTGTGACATTAATCCATTTTTTCAGCTGCTGGGTTGATCCAGGTGCTCACCACGGACAGGTTGGTGCAGTTTATCTGCCAAACACCACCCGAGGAAACGAGGCTGCTCCTGCAATCCTCTGGCTGTTCCCAGCTGTGGGTGCCTGGCAGTGGGGCAGGAGGAGGCAGCTGAGCCTCACTGACCTGTGTGCTGTTACTGTGCAGTGTTTTCCTTTTTGCAGCCTGCTGCTGTTCGTGGACGAGGCCGACGCGTTCCTGAGGAAAAGGGCGACAGTAAGTGCTTGGTGTGTGTCTGCTCCTGCTGCAGGGACAGCCAGCAGCCTCCTGCACCCTCCCTCCCTGCCTGCAGTGGGCAAAAAACATCCAGGCTGGCAGGTGCCTCAGCGCTGAGCTGGTGGCAGAGATGAGAAATCAGCATTTCGTGGAGTGGGATGAGCGTCTCCAAACTGGGAATTCCTGCCTGAGGAAGATGGGTGGTGATGCCACGATCGTTTTTGGTCTTTTAAATACCTCTTATGTGTTCTCAGTACCCCTAATTCCTTAAATCTAATGTCTTGACATAGTCTTAATAGTCTATTAGGCCAAAAGAACCAAACATCCTAAAAGTCTTGCCGCTGAAAACCAAAAAACTTTACACTACCTTAAAAAACCAGTCCCCTCTAAAACACATCCTATAAACTAAAATTTAGTTAAAATTTATAAACCCATCTAAGGGAAAATACTTTATTCTAAAGAAATATCACGCTATTCATTCAACCTCCTCATCAAAACATCTTTATTAAATATGCTAATTTCCAAAATCTATTAAATTGTATATGTGCTGTCCCATGAATGTACATTTCAGTGTATTCCACCTTGCACCATAAAAATCCATATTAAATACCAGGATAAAAACCCTTTATCCCTTTAATCTTAATTTTAAGACCAGGGAAAAGGCATTGATGGCCCAGTCTTGTTGGGGGTTTTGTAGCAGGAAACAGGAAGGAAAGAGATTTATATTGGAGGTTCTTCTTGCTGGTACCTTGCAGCGTTTGGGTTTTGTCCCCACAGATATTTATCTGTGAAAGCTTCCATTGCAAAAACTGGTTTTTTTGCTACATGAACAGAGTTACAGCAGCATCTTCCCCTGTAGGAATAATTTGTGTTTCCAAAGTCAGTCATCACATTGTGCATCCAGTCTGGAGCTGCTGCTCCAATCCCAGTTGTGTATTTAAAGAACTCTCCAGGAGGTTTTTTTTTGAATGTTTGAATGAATCCATTGCTTATTTTCCTGTAGGTATCACACTGAACTTCCCAGATAAAATAGCAGGGAAAACCACCTGGGCCAGTGGCCCGAGCATTGGGTTTGAAACCAAGCAGATCACTGGATGAGTGTGGATAAATCTCAGATAAAAAAATATCAATTGATTTTTTTTTTTCCCCTCCAAGGTGTTACAGAGCTTTGGATTCTGCTGTAATGCAAATGCTTGACAATAACAGAATTCCATGTTCCTTTGAGCAGAATTCCCTTTGTCCATAATGCTGCTCAAAGCTGTGACCTGTCTGCAGTGCCTCAGCAGCTGATCCTCCTCTGGGTTTCTTCTTTGCAGGAGAAGATCAGTGAAGATCTCAGAGCAACTTTAAATGCATTTCTGCACAGAACAGGGCAGCACAGCAACAAGTGAGTATCCACTTTCAGCAGCTGATGCTTCCCTGGATTGAGGAAAGTCTTTAAAGGGTCTCTGGTGTCCAAATGGAAGTTGGAAATGATCTGTGCTGCTGAGGGATTGAAAAAAATCTGCAGAGAACATCCCCCTTTCAGTTTATGTGCTGAGTGTAGCTTGGTCTCCTCCTTCAGCTTTTCCTGGCACTTGGAAATCAGAACAGAAGGAATTTTTTTTTTCCTGAAACTGAGGTTGTATTTGGACATCTTGAGTATCTTGTTGTTGATATTTTCTTTCTTGGTGATTTACTGTTTATACAAGAGCCCAGGAAAAATCACTACCACAAAAATTCAGAGTTCATCCTGGCTGGGTGCTTCATATTCCCTGGAAAAACACTTCAGTGGTGATTATTCCTCTCCAGTGACCTCTTCCCCTCTTGTGCTTGTGTGGGCAGGAGCTTTGAGGCAGATGAGTTCCCATCTGACTCCGTGTGGGATCCCAGAGCTGTTCCCTCCTCTCTGAGCAGGGCTGAGGTGACAGAGTGGCAATGTCACTGTCCCCAACCCCTGCTCACTTTGTCACCTCCATGGGAACTCCCTGCACAGCTCTGCTCACCTCAACCAAAGCCATTTCCTGGCTGTCATAATAGGTGACCTTTCCTCCACCTTTCTCAAATAATAGTTGATTTTATTTTATTTTATTTTTTGGTGTGAACTTTACTTAGTTGTTAAAACTTCTCCTTGCACAACTGAGCCAACAAGAAAAGTTGTCTCTGGCTTTATGTGGGGAAAGTGAGGATTTTAATGATGAACTCCCCTCAGTGAGGCTGGAATGAAAAGACTTTTTAAGTAACCTCATGACATTGAAATAAATATCCTGGAAGGTCACTGTTACAGGACATTTTTCTGTCCTTGGGGTCTCTTGAACTTGTTGGAACCAATGCAGCTGGAACTGATAATTGCTTGTGTGTAGCTTCTCTGTCCCAGAGGTGCCTGGGAAGTGATGTTTTTCTAAAAGAAAGAAATTGCTAGAAAGCAAAGTGTTGATCCTGCAAGAACCTTGGTTTCCCTCTTTGGGAGGGGAGAGCAAATCTCTTCTGAAATGATACATGGAGTTGCTCTATAAAGCTGTGTTCAGTGTAATTATTATAATTATTATCTGATATTTGCAAGAATAAACACGATAAATATTTGTCCTGCAAATCAGGGACAGGCAGGGGGTGGTTCTTTCTTGCCCCTGATGTTAAATTGTCTCAGGAGAGCTCTGGGGGTGATTTTTGGGTGCTGGGGGAGCTCTGCCTCTCCTCAGCAGAGCTGAGCTCTCGTTGGCAATGAGCTCTCACGTTGAATTCAGCCCTGATTTCAACTGTGAGCTATTTGAGGACACTCCACATGGCCTGGTGATTCATACACTGCTTTTTTACTTCTGAGCTGCCTTATTGCTGCTCTGGGCAAGGAGCAGTCGTGCATCCATGAGTGGGAGCTCACTGGAATGGGTGTAATGGGCTGTTAAATGGGGCTGCTTTGGTGAGACCCTGAGGAGAGCTCTTCCTTCTGCAGGGAATTGGCACCAGGCTTGGGAATTGCTGCCTTTAAACTTCCCCAAAAATCATCTAGTTAGGAAAGCTGGCTGGCTGAGTATCAGCCTTAATCCAGGCTTGTGTTTCTGCAAGCCTTTGTTGGTAGAAAAGCCAAAAGAAAAATCTTGTCTTGGCCAAGACATCTCCAGAAATGACAGCAGAGAACACGGCCCCTTGTAGCCAATGATTCAACCAGACAGCAAGAACATCAATATTCCAATAGCTGTGCTTAAAAGCCCATTTCAAATTATTAGGCACTCTTAAACTGGTGACATCAATTAAAGCATTAAAGTATTGGCACGGGGAAAGAAGCATCATTACAAAGCAATAAAAGAAAAAAAAAAAAAAAAAGGGTTTCCAGCTCCAAAATGCAGCAGGGCCTGGAGCAGCACATCTGTGGAGCTTGCTCTGCACACATCAGACTGTTCTAAACAGCCCAAAACCGCATTTCAGTGCAGTGCTTGAGATGCTGTTAAAGCCATTTCTAAGGAATCCAGGTTTTTTTTCCCCAGCTGATGAAACATTTTTAATCCCAACCAACAGCAGCTCCCGACGTTCCGACTTAGTTCATCGATTTTTATTTTTATGGCTTTGTCAGTCTATCCTTTTTTTTTTTCCTTTCTCTCTTTTCCCCTAATTCCAGGTTTATGCTTGTTTTAGCAAGCAACCAGCCCGAGCAGTTTGACTGGGCCATCAATGACAGGATAGATGAGATGGTCAACTTCCACCTGCCCCAGCTGGAGGAGCGCGAGCGGCTCGTCAGGATGTATTTCGACCAGCACGTCCTGAAGCCAGCCACGGAGGGCAAACAGTGGGTACCCCTCCCAACTCTCCCACCTTAGAGAATCCTCTTTCTGTTCTTGCTTTTCCTCATCTCCTTTCCTGTGCATTCTGCCTATAAACTCACTTTGAACGAGCAGCACAAGAGTTGGGAGATGCCTCTCGCTGTCTCGATGCGATGCCATCCCAGATTTTTTTGTTGTGCCCTTAAAATTCAGGAGGCAGTAATGCCAGCAGGAAGCTGTAGGAACTCCTGTGGTGTGGCTGCACATCAACCAGAACGTTGTTCTGCCTTTCAGGAGGTTAAAGCTGGCCCAGTTTGATTATGGCAAGAAGTGCTCAGAGATTGCCAGGCTGACCGAGGGCATGTCCGGCCGGGAGATCTCCCAGCTCGCTGTGGCGTGGCAGGTGAGTGGGGCCCCTTCTCTTTCCCCTTTTCCCCCCTTTTCCCCCTTCCTGGAAGGTTTGAGGTGTTGATTCTGGAGCCTCAGATCACCTCTCCCTGTGACACTCTGGTTTGTCCATGGGGTGGTACCAGAGCACTGCTGGCTCTGGGGTGAATGTTGGGATATCCATATTCCTCATCCCCTAAAGAGGAGCAGGTTGGATAATCCCTGATGGGGAATCCCATGTGAAATTGAGGTAAATCAGGTGAGTTGGGAGTGACTTTGGGCAGTCCATGCTGGCCACACTCGTGGTCCAGCTCAGGAAGCTCAGCAGAAGGAGATGCCTGATGTTGTTGCCCTCATCAGGGCACTGACCCATTCTTCTTCCCTCCTTGGTTCTAAACCCTTACAGTGCAACTTGAGCCATTAAAGAAACAAAACTAACTGGAATTGGAGCTGGAAAAAAAATAGATATTTCTCCCATAGAAACAAGAAATGCAGTCACTTGGAGTACAATTATTCATGTGCTTAGCAAGCTTTAGTGTTGTTTCTTTTTTTTTTTTTTTTTTGAATCAGGTTTTCACCTTGTTTTGTCACAGCTGCCAGTTTCTTACTGGATTGTGTATTTCCATAAACTAACCTAGAAATATCAACTGAAGGAATGAGCTCCAGTTGGTGTGTCATGTAACCTACTCATGTCAGCTTCCTTTCAGGGATTGTAAAAACAAAGTGGCTTTTTGTTTAGTTCTTAAATTTTTAATTTCGTTTAGCAGCTCACAAACATCTCACCAAGTTTGTGCATCTCATTCCTTCTGCTACTGGTTTTCCCCCTTTTAAGGGACAGAAATATTTATCTTTCCTAGTATAAATTAATTTCAATTGCAGTAGTCATGAGCTGAGGTCCAATTTGAGTGCTGAGGTCCAATTCTTATTTTATTCCTTGGTAGCACACAGCTGGTTAATTTTCCTGCATAATTTTTTGTGATACTGAATCATATTTCAAAATGTGTGCTGTCATCTGCCCCACGTCTGTGAAAGGCTTTGCTGCCAACTATTTCCTGTAATAAGAAGTTGTGATAAATGATCCTTTGCTTTTTATCACCCCTTATCAGCAAGTTTGTCATTACTCCCCAGGAATGACCTCAGCTTTTATCATTTATCCTTTTAAGTGCTGGTGAAGGGAGGGGAAAAAAAAAAGGTGGAGGTGACTAATTTTCCCTGACAGCTTCTTAAAAATGTACCTCGTGCTGCCAGCACTATTCACAAGGTTTGATGTAGAATTTGCAGCAGGAAGTTGTGCTCATGAAACACTCAAAGGGCTTTAAAAAAAAACCCACACAGGAAAGGGTGGGGAGAAATATTTGAGATGGTTGGATACAGCAAGAAGCTTCATCTGTGTCAAAATCAAAGTTTAAATCGAAGTTTTAATTAAAGGGATCTCATTTTTTATTGGTCAAGGAGGGGAGTGGGATGTGCCAGGGATCAGTGAGCAGCTCAGGGGCTGGACATGAGGAAATCCAGGGTAAGAATTGTCCTGGGAGCTGCCTGCCAGAGCTGTTGATGCTCTTGGGGGTTCTTTTTCAGTCACTTGTGGTGCTTTAGGATTTTAGCTTTTCTATTTTTCATCTATTTGTAATGCTGCAGGTCTTTAGTGCAGAACTCTAAACTCCATGTGCAGTGTGAGCTGCTGTGTTCACGTTTTGGGCAGACACAACAATTCCTCTCAGGGCCTGGGGGTCAAGGACACCTCACTGCCTCAGGCCCTGAGAAATGGAAATAAAAATGAGTTTGGGGGCAGCAAACTTGGGGTGAATTCCTTCATTAGCTGAAGCTCTAATTAGAGAATTAACCCCCAATCTGCAAATGGACCCAAGTCATAAAAGTGTGAAAACCAATGACCCGTGGTCCATTTTTGACTGAGGAATTTGGAGCTGTGACACACTGGAGCTGCTCTTTGTGCCAGCCCTGGCCACTGACCCTGGCAGGACGTGTCCCCTCTGCCTTTGGGGTTGTTTCACCCTGTGTGAAGCCCCTCAGCAGCTTTGGGGAACAGCCTCTCTCCAGGCCAGGAGTGTTTTACTCACCCCCAGCTGATCTCCTGGGTGCTGTTGATATTTTAGGCTTTGTTTTAGCACTGCTGACTCCTTTGTGGCTGCTCCAGTGCTCTGCACTTTCAGGGAGGGTTTAAGGCTGCAGTTATCAAGCCTTTCTGGCAATGTTTTCCTGCCTCAAATTCCTGCCTTGCTGCTCTCCTTGCCGTGGTGCTGGTGCACCCCTGTGGATGGCTGTGCTCTGAACTGGGTCAGGGAGCTGAGCAGAGTTAAAAATAGCTTGGCAGGACCAGTTAACTGCATAGCTCCAGTGTTTAGGGTAGGTAAGGGGCTGCAGGAACCAGGATCTGACTCCAAAAAATTCCATTTCGGGCTTCCCAAATCCTTACCAGGCTTCCCTCAGCTGGATGCAGCAGCTGCAGGGTGCTTATGTACCACAGACACAGTCTATTTCTTACATCTCATATCAATATATCGTTTTTTGGTCTTTTAATTCAAGGTGCTGCCTGCCAAAGGTGGCAAATAATCTGATTACAGAATATCCTGAGCTGGGGAAAACCCCACAGGGATCATCCAGGTCCATCTCTGGGCTCTATAGAGGTCAAACCCCAAAATCCCACCCTGTCCCTGATGTGAGCAGCCCCTTCCTGAATGCACACCTGAGCTTTCATCCTAAAACTCCTTTGAATTCTGTGCACAGGGAGGTGTTTGTGTGACCCTGATGGGAGCTGGGAGGAATCCTCAGCACCTCTGGGATCATCCTCCCTTCCCAGAACTGCATCCCACAGATGGTTTGGGGAAATCCTGGAGCTTTAGGAGGTGAAAGCACCACAGGCATCAGCTCTTCCTGGGACAGCAGCAGTGGCCACTGTCCTGTGCCCTTGCATCAGTTCCCACGGGGATTCTGCTGCCAGTGCTGCCTTTAAAAAGCCATCTCAGTTAAACTGAGCAATAGCTGCAGCTTTCAGAGGCTTAACTCCACCATAAACTGGATTTCAGATGGATTGGCTGCCGTTCACGTGAAGTTTTAGCCCGCTGCTGTTTCAGCCTGGCTCTGTCTGTCCTGAATTTACCAACAGGAGGAAGAAAAAAAAAATAAGATGCAGAAAAGCCAAGAGTATAACCTCTAGCACTGGGAAAAATATTGCTGTCTGGCACAGCTAACAGTGTGCGTGCTAGAAATCCATTTTAATCTCTTCTGCAGAAGGCTGAGCATTCCCTTTTGTCCTTGTGCTTTTCCATTGCCCTTTATGGCTCTAGCGTGGACTAAGATGCATTTTCACCTTAAAAATTCCCCTCAGCTCTGTGTTGATAGTCGTGTGCTCACTTCCCAGCACTGTACTCAAACCTGGCTGATGTGCCTGAGATAAAATGTCAAAACCAAAAAGCAACCTTTCGCTATTCCGAGCTGTAATCTTGGAAAATTGTTTTGGCAGCATTTCAGGAGAATTCCCAGGAGTTTTATGTCCCAGTGTGAGCTTCCTGTCATTTCCTTGCCTTTTATGCCACTGACATAAATGCCTTTTTTTTTTTCTCCCTGAACCTTGTTTATATTTTAAAAATAGCTATTGTATTTTTATGGAGGATTTTTTTTTTTTTTAATCAGGCTATTTTCATTATAAATGGGATTCAAATGACACAGAGGAGTCTGGCCAGGTTAAAATAAACCACGAGTCTTGGCTGAAATGAAGCATGAGGTCATTTAGGCTGGACTTGTCATCTGTTCCATCCCCACCAAACAAATTTATTTCATAATTGGCTTTGAGGGCTCAAACAGGAATTGCTGCACTGGAGAAAACGGGTTAAAATCTGTCCATGCAGGAGGCAGAGGTATGAATATAAATGAAGCTTGGTACCATTTTTGTGTGTGTGCAAGCTACTCCCAGAAGGGGCAGCTGCTTCTCCCATTTGCTTTCTTGACAGCGAGGGCCTAAGGCTTTCTAAAAATAGAAAGTCATTGAGAAAATCAACAGAGCATGAACTGCACAGCTTTGCAGGAGGTTCCACACTGGGCTGTGCACTGGCAGAGGGAGGAGGGCAGGCGAGGCATCCTTCCCCTCTGAGCTCTGCAAGCACAAAAATGCAGCCCAGAAAAGAGCTTTTTTTATTTTTTCCCCCCCCTCCTCATTTTAAAACACCTCACCAGGGTTGCATTAAGAGCCCTGCAATAAAAAAAATGAAAAATATGAAAAGGAGGCGAGCGAGGTGTGAACAAAACCTTCCCAGTGTTGCCCTTTTTGCAGAGAGGACAGGAGGGCTTGGGAAGAGGTGCTCTGGGAATGTTTGGCAGGTGGTGGAAGCACAAGTGGCAGCCTCAGGTGCTGAGGAGCCTGCTCAGGCAGTGAGGGCAGCACAAGAGCTTTTGTGCAGAGAAAAATTCTCTTATTTATTCTTTATTTCCAAACCTGCTCCTTCTCTGCACTCCCTCCCCCAGGCCAATGTTTACTCCTGGTTTGAAGCAGGAGCACCAGCCTGACTTGGCACTGCTGCCTGCAGGAAGGATTTGCACTGGGGGATGGATTTGATCCTTTTCCTGCTTTTTTTTTTTTGCAGGAAAAACCAGCACCTGCCACCTCTGGTGGCTTGTGCAAGTGACACCTTAGATGGTTTAACCAATTCCCCTTCCTCCAAAAAAAAGGACTGGAAAGTAGGTTAGAGGAGCCTAAAAACCAACCTCTGGGTAACCTTTTGCTCGTTTCTGGGAATTATTATTCCTCCTGCAGTGAGGCAGCTGTAACCCACAGCACTGTGGTGACAGCAGAGCAGCAGCTCAGCCTGGGCTTTGTCTTCTGCCCCACGGGCGTCTCTGGGCAGTGGAGGTGTAAAAAAGGGTCACACTCGAGTTTGTTTCTGTGCTGCTTTTGCTGCCCAGCCTCGTTTCTTGCTGGAATTGATGGGGTTTGCACCATCAATAATTGATGGGAGCCCCAGAATCACACTGCAGGGAAATCAATCAGTCTCACTGGGATGGGGGACAGGAGGGTTGGCATGTGACAGTCCAGGGTGTGGGGACAGGTTTGGGGGGCTCTTAGGGCCAGGGTGGCCGTGGGAAGCTGCAGGTTACAAGTTTGGGGTTTTTAGGGCCAGGGTGGCCGTGGGGAGCTGCAGGGTGCAAGTTTGGGGTTTTTAGGGCCAGGGTGGCCCTGGGGAGCTGCAGGGTGCAGGTTTGGGGTTTTTAGGGCCAGGGTGGCTGTGAGGAGCTGCAGGGTGAAAGTTTGGGGTTTTTTAGAGCCAGGGTGGCTGTGAGGAGCTGCAGGGTGCAAGTTTGGGATTTTTTAGGGCCAGGGTAACATGAGGAGCTGCAGGGTGCAAGTTTGGGGTTTTTAGGGCCAGGGTGGCTGTGAGGAGCTGCAGGGTGCAAGTTTGGGATTTTTTAGGGCCAGGATGGCTGTGAGGAGCTGCAGGGTACAAGTTTGGGGTTTTTTTAGGGCCAGAGTGGCCATGGGGAGCTGCAGGGTACAAGTTTGGGGTTTTTAGGGCCAGGGTGGCCATGGGGAGCTGCAGGGTGCAAGTTTGGGGTTTTTTAGGGCCAGGATGGCCATGGGGAGCTGCAGGACAGCCACGAGGAGTTCCCACCCCTCATCCCCTGAGCACAGCACAACACTGCTCACAGGAGCACTTGCAGAGGGAGGAACCAGATTTAGAACTCTGCAGCTCGGGGGCTGCTCTGTTACCTTGGAGATGGGTGCAGCTGACAGCACAAGCATCTTTCCCCTGCTCCCAGGGACTGGCTGTGCTGGCATCTGCAGGATGGGCAGGCTGAGCCCCAGCTGTCCTGTGTGTCCCCTGCACAAGGGACATCCCTCTGCTGAGTGCCTCCCAGGCCTGTTCCCCCTGTGGGCTGCTGGATGAGGCTGCCAGGAGTTGCCAGCCCTTTGCCCGAGGAGCTGTGGGCACCTTTGTGCTGCCTCTCCCAGCTCCAGGAGCCAGCGTTTGCCAGCAGCACTGGGGAGGGGAGGAAAGGGGTGGTCCTGTGGGTGTTTGGGGGCTGACACAGCCCAGGAGTGATGCAGGGGGACATTCCTGAGGGAGTGCATGAGGAAAGCAGGCTCAGTGCACGTTAAACACCCATTTTAGAGGCACCACGTTGCCCATGTCCCCTCCAGCACTGACATTCAAACAAGTGTTCAGACAATTTTCTGTTGCCTGGGATGGAGTCCTTCTTCACCCCCCTGCACCCACCTCTCCTCACCTTATTGGCTTCACTTGTGCAGCTCTTTCAGAGCAGGAGAGGAAATTTGAAACGAGCCAAGAGTGAGGCTTTTTATCCTGAACACAGAGCCGCTCATTTGGTTTGGAATGGGAGCGCTGTGGGGGAAAATCCTGCGTGGAGATGAGAACAGCAGGGAGATAACAGTCTGAGATGTCCCCTGATGCCAGGAAACGCCATCCTTGGGCTGTCTGAGGTGTCCTTGTCCCCACAGGCAGCAGCCTACGCCTCGGAGGACGGCGTGCTCACCGAGGCCATGATGGACGCCCGCGTGGCCGACGCCGTGCAGCAGCACCGGCAGAAGATGGAGTGGCTGAAAACAGAAGGTGCTGAGGCCAGCAAAGAGACTGACAGGAACCCCCTGCTGCCTTTCCCCAAAGGGACACCCGTGTGAGAGGCTCCACGTGAGGAGGGGCTTCTGGGCAAAGGTTTGGTGGGATCAGGTGTGGAGAGCAGCCCTGCTGCTGCTGCTGCTGCTGCCTTGGGCCTCCTGGGTTCAAACTGCACCACAAAAAAAAAGTGGTTTCAATGAGGCAGAAGCAACTGAATTAAAGGACCTCTTACTGAAATACCACTGCCTGTGTTGGTCTCTATGGCCTGTCCTGCTGGAGAGGCACAAACCCCAAATCCTTGTGAGCTGTTTTCTGCAGTGTCCCGGCACCAGGGCTGCTTGTCCGAGCCTGACACTCCCATACGTTTAAATCTGTAGGGTTTGTGCTCCAGCAGAGGCATTTGTCACCATTTTGCCCATGACACAGCTCCTTGCCCACATCTCTGGATGGCATCAATTGCCTTTCACAGTCTGAGAGGAATTTTTCCTTACAAAAGTGGATTTGGGGGAATTCACTGCTTGAGTTGGAGTCAGCACAGGTGGTCTGAGAGCAGCCCCACGTGTTTTTTCCCCCCAAGTAAACCACTTTTCTCTGTGAAGAGATCACTTTGGGGCACACAGATCCTGCGTGCTCTGAACACAGAGATGAGTGGGGTTGGTTTGCTCCCACTGCTGCCATCCAGCTGCTCTTTGCAACACGAGTTTTCTTGCTGCATTTCTGGAACAGCTGAGGAAAATGTGCCATTGTCAAGCCCTGAACAAGAGCCTGTCTTGATGAGATGACATTTGTTCTTCTTCTGTGCATGTGAGAGACAGGTTAGAAAATCTCCTGATTGGTTTTTTTTTCTCTGCGTTTGAACTGGAGTTGAACTCTGTGCTCTGCTCTGAGGCCTCTTCTGTAGCTACACAGCACAAGCACATTGGCCTGACCTAAATCTGTGCCCTTGAGTACCTTGCTGAGCTGTTTCCCTCACACAGGAGCTGACACCAACCCCTCTTTGGCCATTCCAGGGCTGGCTCAGCTCTGAGCTGTTCCCTGGCAGGAGCTGGTGAGCTCAGGAGCAGAGCCCTGTCCTTGTGGGACACCAGGAAATAATTCCTGAGGCTGCAGACCTTCCCTGCCCGGGCTGCCAGCACTCCCCTCAACAATTCCCTGGGATTTTCCCCTGGCAGAATGTGAAGAGGAATTTTAGGAGCTGCTCTTTTGGTGAGGTTCCCACCTGTGTGGCCCTGTGCCACTCCCCTGGTGCCAGGTGCATTGCTGTGGGCTGGGGGGGAATTTCTGCACAACCAAAAACCCCAGATTTGATGTTCAGGATGACTAAAATCAATCAAACCTCACTTTTCATCTCTTCCCTTTCAGCCTCGGTGTAGCTGTCCTTCAGCCCCCTGCTCAGGATTAGCTATTCCAGGCTTTCCCAGTTTTCACTGGAATTATTTCTGTCAAGCCCCAGGAGATGGGAGCTGAGCACTGCTCAGGAACGATGTGAGGGAGCTCTGCTGCTGTGATTCCACTCCCTAATTGTGCCACAACCCTTCCAATTCCTTCCTTCTCCTTCCCCAGGCCTGTCCCTGGAGCACAGGGGGAGGGAAAGGTGCTCTGCCTTGTCCTTGTGCTCTGTGCCCGTGTTTTGCTCATCCCAGGGGCTGCAGTGGAGCTGGGAGAGAGGCCCTGAGCTGCTGCCTCAGCTCTTTGCTGACATTCCTGGTGGAATTCAGGCCCCTGATGGAAGCAGGGGGAGCACCACACTCTGGCCACCAGGGATTGAGAACAACTTGGGGGGCACTGAATTGGTCCTGGAGGAAAATCCTGACAGAACGAGCTTTGTGCTGCAGGCTCCTGTGCAGGGCTGGTGCTGTTGGGATCCCAGCAGCTCCCAATGTCCCTGCACAGCCCCTGGGAAGTTGTGCAGCACCTGTGAGGCTGAAATCCCCAGGGAATTAATCCTCCTTCCTGGAGGTGTTGATGGCTCTGGGCAGAGCAGCTTCTCCCCATCCCCTTTTGGAGAAATCCTTGTTTGTGCAGGGTGTGGAGTGCACAGCCTGGCTGTGAGCAGGCAGCAGTGTGGATCCAGTGTGACCCAGCTCCTGCTCACCGATGGCATTCTCACATCCCACAGGGGGAGGTGGAGCAGGGAAAAAGAGCTGGAGCCTCACTGAGGAGCCTTGGGGTGCTCCATCTGCCAGCTGGGGCAGGTGCAGAGAGCCACAGGTGCTGTGGACAGTTTGTTTCCCTTGGATTCACTTTTCCAGCCCTGTGATTTTACCTCTTCCCAGTGCATGGAAAGAAAGGCACAGACTTGATGCTGTTTGTCCTCGGTGACACTTTTTTATTTCCACAGGAAATACAGTTCTCCATCCACTCCCACACATTTCCTTCCTTCACACTTTGTGCTGGTATTTTATCCCTGTTGCTCCCAACTCTCCCAATCCTGGATCCCCAAACCATTCCTTGCCCCTCTCCTGGCCACCAGCGAGGTGATTCCATGCCCTGCTGGAACTGTTGCTGTCACTGCTGCTGCTCCTGTGGCATGTGACAGGAAGGGACAGAATCCCTGTCACCCTGAATTCCTGCCCCATCCCAGATTTCAATGCAGGGATCTGCCCCTGGCTGGGATTTCAGCTCTGGGGTCACTGATGTGTCACCCCACGAGGTGACACCCAGCTGAATTCAACACTCCAGGCAGGGCCAGAGGATGGCAACCCCGAGCTGAGGTGATCTCCTCTGCTGACACTGAGCTCTGAGCCAACAGCACTTTATTAAAATGGTGTTTTGTATTGGAGAGCAAATCCCAGAGCAGATGGATTCGTGGGCAATCCATCACTCCCATCCTGGCTGCTGCCACTGGAAACGTGGTCCTGGTGCTGAGGGACAGATTTACAGCCTGGCCAGCTCTGGCTGCTCCCAGTTGCCATCCTTGGAAGGATTTTAATGGCATGTGAAAGGCTGGGAGGAGATTCCTGTGGTGGATATGAACACCCTGTCCCTGTCCTGAGCCTTGGCAAGGTGGGAATTCCCCAGGAAAAGCTCTTCCCTGCCCACCTGGGTTTGTGTTTGGAGTAGAGAAAAAAAAAAAACCAAACCCTTCAGAATCTTTTATGAGCCTTTGTCTCGGGTGCTGGGGTTTCTTTCCTGCTCTGCTTTGTCTGGGACGTGCCCAGATGTGCCCAGATGTGCCCAGACTGGTGGAACAAGTCCTGCAGCAACACCTTCCTGCAGGATTGGAGCCCCAGGCAGGGTCAGAGCTGTGGCAGCAAGGAGCACAGTGAGGGATGTTGGAGAACTGCTTCATGGTGGCAGATTTCAGATTTCTGTGCTGCTGGAATGAGAAATGATCCCACTTTTCCTTCCCCGTGCCCAAGGCCTGAGATTCCTGTGCTTTTCCTGCTTTTCCTGCCCTTCCAGGCTCAGGCTCCTCTCTGGAGGCAGCTTGCACCCAGAATTAAACAGTGAACTATTTTATCTTGCTGTAAAATCAGAGTTTGGAGTTTCCCATCAAGCAGGAGCCAGGCAGGTGAAAATCTGTCCCAGAACCTGAGGGGAATCACGCAGCCCTTCTGCAGAGGCCAGGACAGCTCTGCCCACCCCTTCCCAGCCCTGTTGTCACCTCCTCCTGTCACCCCTCTGCCCAAAACCGGGGTGCTGCTGCTGCTCTGGGGGTGCCCCAGCTCTGGGCAATCACTGCGTTCAAAGGGTTGGAAAAAAACACTCAGATGCAAAACATGCAAAAAACTATTTTACTGACAAACAGCAAAGGATGGGCTTAGTTCCAAGGAGCTGAACTGGTTCTCTATTATACAAACATCTCATTGAAAGGGAAGGAATGGCTGAAATACACTCACTCGTTGACCCAAATAAAATCACAGTGTGCTTTTTTTTTTTTTTTTTTTTCCTATTGCCTCCTCCCCTCACCCCAAACTCTCTGCACCTTCAGCTGCTCCCCTCAGCACAGGCTGTCACCCCTCCAGCCACTGGAGAGCACAAAGCCCTGGGTGAAATCTGTCTGTGCACGTGTATTTGATAAAAAAATAAAATAAAATAATTAGCCATTATTGCTTTTCAACCACAGTAGAGATTATTCTGTGATTAGACTCGGAGAAGAGTTTAATCTCTCTGTCTCTCTCTGGTAGTCTGGGCTGTGCCTCTCCCTGCCTGATGCATGCAGAAGTGGTTTGGATGCAGGGGAAAAAAAGAAAAGAAGGATTAACAATCAGGGAAAACAGCACTCCAAGCTCTGTCCTGGTGTTTTCACAGGTGAAAACCCTCCTGGAAGTGAGTGCAGGGCTTCCTGTGCCTCGGTGTGAGCTGGGGCTGAGCCAGAAACTGGGAACCCCTTTGGAAGAGAAATGGGAACCCCTTTGGAAGAGAAACGGGAGCTCATTTGGAAGAGAAATGGGAACCCCTTTGGAAGAGAAATGAGCGTGACAGGGTGGAGGTGCCAGAGGAGGGACAGGCTCCATGCAGGGGACACGGTGACACACACCCAGAGCAGGGTCCCCACAGCCCAGCCAGGGTGAGCAGCTCCTGCTGACTGCCACATCTTCCCTGTCCTCTGCTTCCCTGTCCTCTGCTTCCCTCTCCTCTCCTTCCCTCTCCTCTTCCTCCCTCTCCTGCCCCACCTGCAGGGAAGCCACAGGCCTGGCTCTTTTTGTTTGAGGTTTTGATTTCCTTCAGGAAGTTCACTCGCTGTTTTTTGTCCTGCTGACACTGCAGGGAGCTGGGCTGAGGGGATTTTTTCCCCTCCCCTCCAGCCCAGCCCTGTGTCCCTGCCCAAGAGACAATTCCCTGCTCTGCATCCCACTGCTGCTCGCTGAGAGCCACCTCTGTCCCAGCAAGGAAAACAATGCACCCAAATGTCTCTGCTCTGCTCTGCTCATGGAAGAATTTCTGCTCTCTCACATCCAGAGAGATGTTTTCACCTTCCAACCCCACCCCTGGAGGCAGAAGCAGCTCCACCACCTCTGTGATGACCCAGCCTCTCCGTCACTGCCAGGCTGAACCTTGAGCAGTGCTGGGAGGTGACATCTGGGGTGGCACTGAGCTCCCTGTGCCCCTCAGCTCCTGCCAACCCCTCCCTCCACCAGCTGAGCCTCACCTCCCCTTCCCACCACGGGCAGGGTGTTCAAGCAGAACCCTCCACGTTTCATTTTGTGCCTGGGTGCCCCTTTGAGAGCCTCTCCCCATCTCTTTGCGCCCTCCCTACAGGGATTTTGTCGTGGATGAACGTTCCCAACTCTCCCAGTTCCCTCTCAGGAGATGCTCCAGTGCCTTCATCACCTCAGTGTCTGTTTTGAACCCCCCCTTTTTTAGCAGGGATTCTCTTCTCCTAGCTGAAAATGCAACCAGAAAATGAGGTAGAACAGCAGTGAGAGTAACTAAACCCAGCCCAGCGTGCTGTGAGTGCCCAGGACACCATTCCAGCCTCCTCCTGGTCTTTGTTTTTTATGGATGAGCTGTCCCTGGCTGGCTCAAGGGCTGGTGAGAAGGGAGAGGGCTCAGTGGATGGATGGATGGATGGATGGAATCACAGGAAACCCCTTCCCAAACTGCTCCTCAAAAGAGGAAGGGCCCTTCTCACTGTTTATTGTTTATTTTGGCCAGGGGGTTATTCAGCAGAGGCAGAACTGAGGATGGGATTTGATGTTTGGGAAGGAGCTACAATGGATTTCTCCATTGAGGGGTGATGGATTTCTCAATCCCAGATTGTCCCCACCTGTCCACACCTCTCCTTCCCATCCATTCCCTGTGCCAGGCCAGGGCTCCTCACACCAAAAAAACTCAGGAGAACGTTCCCATCGGGGGTCCTCACATCTAAAAAACCAGTTCCAGCAGAGCTCCTTTCACCAAAAACAGCATGAGAATGTTCCCAGCAGGGCTTCTCTCACCAAAAACAACAGGGGAACATTTCCAGCAGAGCTCTTCACCCCAAAAACTCAGGAGAATGTTCCCAGCAGGTCTTTTCACACCAAAAAAACCACAGGAGAACCTTCCCAGCACCAACCCCAGCTCTGGAGAACTGGCACATGGAACTTGGAGCTGTGTCTCTGCTCCAAAAATAGCCCAAAAATAAAAAAAAATTAAAATCTCCCCCAGCAGCAGCAGCAGAGCCGAGAGCCTCCCCCAGAGCATCTGGAGGGTGAGTTCTGGCCCTCACTTCCCACTCCCCTGTCCTGCACTTCCCACAATTTCCCAGCCCTGTTTTCCCTTCCCCAGGCTCTGAGCAGCTCCTGGCCCAGCCCTGTGCCAAATTTGCTCCCAGCTGAACCCTCCTGGCCCGGGCTTGTCCCTGGCTTTGGGTGTTCTTGGTGTGATTATTTCCATCTGCAGTTGGAATTTTTTTTTGGCTGGTAATATTTTTTTTTTGGTGTTTTGTGTGTTGAAGACTGGATCAGAGGCAAGAGAACAACAAACAAACCAACAGGAGAACAGCTGGGACAATTGGAGGAGGAGAAAACACCCTCAGGAGCAGAGAGGAACAAACACAAACACGAAGAGGAGCAGGGCACTGCCCGAGCTGGCAGGGACAGCAGCCACCCCTCTGTGACACGGGGACAGGGACAGGGCTGGGGAGGCTCAGCCTGGAGCAGGAGGGGCCCAGGAGGTGGCACAGGGACAGGAGGGATGGTGGCAGCAGGGGACAAAGGGGCTGCTGGGTGATGCTGGCAGCTGTAACACCAAAAAACCAGATGCAATACCCCAAAACCAGCTGTAACACCCCAAAAACAGCTGTGACACCCCCAAAACCAGCTGTAACACCCCAAAACCAGCTGTGACACCCCCCAAAACAGCTGTAATAATCCAAAACCAGCTATAACACCTCCAAAACAGCTGTAACACCCCAAAACCAGCTGTAATACCCACAGAACAGCTGCAATACCCCCAAAATATGTCAAATATTCCAAAACCACCTGTAACACCCCCAAAAACAGTTGTAACACCTCCAAACCAGTTGCCTCCTTCACCTTCTGCATTTCTGGAGGCCTCGATACCTCGTTCCCCAAAGAGGACATGGGGCAGACCTTGTGGCTTTTGGGAAAATCTTTCCTATTTTTGATTTTTTGGGGGTTTGGGGGAGTATTTTTGGGGGTTTTTTTGGAGAATTTTTGGTGTTTCTGCTCAGGAGTTTGGCCCCAGCCCAGATCTGCTGGGTCGATTTTGGCCCTCGTTTAGGGAAGATGAGGATCCTTCCCCAGAAATAATCCCTTTGGTTTTTGTGTGTGCTGGGACAAACCTGCTCACAAAAAAACCTGGCTGGTTTCCCTGGATTCGAGTGAATTACTCCCGATAAATTTAATTGCACTGAGAGTATTTCTTGTTTGGGTTTTGTTGTTTTGATTTTTTTTTCTCCTGCCGAAATTTGAACAAGGCAGAGCTTCAAAAGGTGAGAGCTACAGACCCAGCAGATTTTTTTTTTTTTAAAGTCTGGTTTTATACAACAGGAACATTTATTATGTAGAAATTTTTTTTTTTTTTTCTCTCCCCTCCTCTTCCAGAGCCTCAAATTCTTAGGGAATTTTGCCGTGGATCAGCCAGACCAAACTTAAGGGCTGCGAGCCATCACTTCACCCTTCCCAGTTTTTTCATTTGAAATGACATTTCAACCAAAGTCAGCTGCTAGAGCAGGGGCAGAGCCACGCTTTACATTCACTCTGAGTTTAGGTCAGTGGAAAATTTGCTTTTAAAGTGCTTTTTTTTTCTCCCTCCCACCCCCTCCATAACCAGTTCCAGGGACTATTTGCCCTTTCTCAGGATGGAATTTTCTAATTTTCTCCCCTACCAAATGCTGAGGGCTCCTTGGTTAACACCACTCCCTGCTCTTCCCTGCCTGGCTGTGGAAAAGTCATTCCTTAGATCCTAAGGAATCTGAGGTGTCACAGCCAGGAATGACAGACAGACAAACGGACAAAAACATGGACCAGGCAATTATTGAGGTCCAGAAAGAACCTGGGGCTCCAAGGCAAGAGGCACTAGGGAATGGCAGAGAAACAGGAATGTTTGGGCAGGGTTTTTTTGGGGGGAAGGGGCTTGTAATTAACTGAAGCGGTGGATAGGAAAATAAAATACAGAAATAAATTTAAAATAAATTAAAAATAACCCCAAGACACAGGAGCTGGAGCAGGGAGGGAAGAGCAGGAGTTGTGGTGTCCTTTTCCCTGCCATCAAACAGCAGGAGGAGACTGGGAATGTCAAGGGATCCGTGGAGAAAAGGAGATTTTCTGGCAATGCTCAGCATCCTTCAGCTCTGGGTGTTTCCCTCATTTCTGCACGATAACACAAAAGGATGAACAGAGGGGGAAATGATGAGGGTTCAGGGCTCTCAGATCCCTGGGGATGGCATTTCCCTCCTTTATCCCTGCCAAAAAAATCCTCCCTGTGCCCAGCCCAGCCTGTGCTGCCCAGGAGAACGGGACAGGAGCAGACCCAGCACCTCTGGGCTCTCCACCTCCTCCAGGATCCTGTACCCAGAACAGGACAGGACCAGACCCAGCACCTCTGGGTTCTCCAACTCCAGGATCCTGTACCCAGGAGAACGGGACCAGACTCAGCCCCTCTGGGCTCTCCAACTCCAGGATCCTGTACCCAGAACGGGACAGGAGCAGACCCAGCATCCCTGGGCTCTCCACCTCCTCCAGACCCCCCTGTCTGGGGGAAAAGGAGCTTTTCTACACGAGGACTCTGCTGTCAGAGCCTTGATCCCATTCAGACCCCAAAACCCACTCCAGGAGAAGCAAAACCACATCAGAGCATCCTCACTCTCTGACCCCACCCTGGGGACATTTGGGGGGGAGTTTGGCTTCGCTCTCTGAGCCCCACAAGCCACAGAGGGGCTGATGGATGTTCAGGGCCCTCCCCTCTGTGGTTTTTGGGGTGTTTTAACCAGGCTCACCCTGCACGAAGAGAGGCAGAGCAGCTCCTTTCCTCCCAGGCGAGGGCTGGGGGGTGTTTCTGAGTCACATCTGACCCATCCTCTGGGGAAGGACAGCAGCTCTGCCACCCAAAGGTGCCACCCAAAGGTGCCACCACAGCAGCAGCACCAGCCCCAACTGCCCTGGCTCTGAGGTTGGATTGCTTAAGGCAGGTTTCAGTGGACAGCAACGCCAACAACAAACCCCTGACACGTCCCTTCCCCCAGAACGTCAACCGAAGCCAAAAAAACCCAAAAGGGGACACGGTGTTTTCTCCCTTTTTTGTGCCTTCCCCCATCCAAACCTGTGAGCAGCCAGGCTGATCTAGGCACGGCAGGGGCAGGGCAGGGCCCGGCCCGGCCAAAGGACCACCCAAAGCGGGGGCTGCAGCTCCTGGAGGAGACACTCTGCATCTTCTTCCTCTTGGCCCACCTCCATCCCCTCGGCCAACATTCCCAGCAGGATGTGCAGGACAGCCAGGAAAAGGGGAGGGGGAGTTCAAAGTATAATTTAAACCTCTTTTTTTTCCTCTCTCTCTCTCTTTCTCCCTTTTTTTCCTTTTTTTTTTTTTTCTTTTTTTTTTTTTTCGTTCGTTCGTCTGCTTTTTGGCGGGTTTGTTTTTTTGTTGTTTGGTTTTTTTTTTACATATATACACGAGTCTGGCACTAAAACGTGGGACACAGTGCAAAGTCTTGGCTGCAGAGCATCCAGGACTGGCTTAGTTGTGCATCGTGGCGTGTCCAACCCGGGATGGACGATCCCAAAAAAAAAAAAAAAAAAAAAAATCCTCTGTGGATTTTTTGGCCCAGAGGCTGTTCCCCCGAGGAGGAAAAGCAGAGTCCTGGGTGTGGTTTAAAAGCTGGCTGCAGTCCCTGGAGGGGTGAAGGGGGATCCCTCAGAGGTGCCTGGGGCTGGGGTGCCCGTTGTGGTACAGCTTCTGTTTGATGTGCACCATGTTCCCGGTGGCCTCCTCGTACTGCCGGTGGTGACGTTTCCTCAGCTCCTTCAGGTTACAAAACTTGGGGATCCAGGACCAGGAGTTGTCTGGAAGGCAGGGGAGGAGAGGGCTTGAGTCAACGTTCTTTAAACACTCCATATTTTAGGCAAAGGTTAGGAGCAGTTTATCTCGATGAGGATTAAAAAAAAAAAAAAAAAACCCAAAAGAGGAGTTAATAATTATTAGATGTTTAAGTGGAGAAATGCATTTCTCACACCAAACCAAGTGTTTTCCACGTAAGGAAAAGTTTAAGACTCATCCCCTTGTATTTCTTATGAGGTAAAGAACCCAGAAACTTCTTTATCGTTGTGACAGTTGAACCTTTTCCCTGTTCCTCAAACCCTGCACCTCTCCCTATGGGCAGCAGGTCAAACTGTCCCTCCAAAACATTCAGCATTTAGGAAGGAGCCCAAAGGAAATAAGAGGCTTTTTTTCCTAGCAGGGTCTCAGAGGTTTCCTCAGACACCTGTGAGCATTTTTTTTGTTTCCTGTAACTTTTGTTGTTTTGTTGTTTTTAACTTATTAAACCTTTTACTTTACAAAACGCCTCTGAAGAGCAGAATTATCTTTAAGCCAATCTGCGAGGGCAGGTGGATACATTTCCGGGGTGGTTCAGAACACTCTGGCCAGGTGTTGTTATAATAATATAAAATATTGTTATAATAATACAATACAATAACCTGTGTTGTTCAAGCTGCAGCACAGGTGAGGCATTGCTTGGTGTGATGGGCTTGTCTTGGTGGTGTTAAAGAGGGAAATGAAATTAAAAAAAGGTATATTTTAAACCCCTTTCAATAAATACCTACTTTATTCACGAACTCCATCCAGTCTCTATTTCAAGTCAGATTTCCCAAGGCATCACTGCCACCGTCCCCAGTGTCACCCTCTGCCCCCAACACCTTTTTAACCCATTTTAACCCATTTTTTTAACCAGTTTTTAACTCCTCACTTCACCCCTCAGCCCAGGAACTTCTCCCTGCAGCAACATTCCAGCTGCCACCCGTTCCCATGAAAATTTGGTGTGATCCCACCCCGAAATAAGTCCCAGAGGAGGAGAGATTCTTTGGTCTTCCCATCCCAAATGAGGTCATTTTGATCCTCAGTCTTTTACTTGAGGTGTTTGTTAATAAATCTGTATTTACAGCCTTTATAGGGAATATTTGCACCCTTTGGCCAAGCCTTTTATAAAGCCTTAAAATAGGTGTACACAGGGAAAAAGAAAAAAAAAACAACACAAAAATGAAACAAAAGAGATCAATTAGTTAAAATACTAAATTAATTACTAAAAATAAAAGCCTCTGTTCACGAGGGGTAAGTGAGCCCAGCTCTGGAGAATCTGTCAGCACAAGGAGAGCTCCTGCCAGAGCCCTGCTCTGATCTCTGATGAAAATCAGGAGTCACAGCCCCCAAAATTGGTTTTCTCAGAAGCTGAAACCTCCCAGGAAAATCAACCCCTGCTTGGGAAAGAGCAGCAGCACAGCCCCGGGAGGATCCTGACTCAGAAACTGCTCCTGGAGGCTGCTGGGGATTTGGGAAGACTAATGGGAAATTAATATCATTTTTTTAATCGGAGTTTTTAGAAAGAGAGAGTCCACTTCCCTAATTAGAATTTCTTATGGGCCTGCAGATAAATCTTTCTCCTTCTCGCTTCTCCTTTTCCTCTGAGCCGTGATTTAACAGCACCATCAGTCAAGAGCTGGGGAGATGGAGATTTGTAGGCACATTCTGAGGGAATTTCGAGTCATTCTCTAATCGAATACATTTTCCTGTCTTTTATTTTCTTTTTTTTTTCCTCCTCCAAATATGAAAATCCACGGGATACCCGTGCTGAGGGAGGAAAACGGAGCTGAGGGAGCCTCTGAAGGAGCATCTGTTGGTCCTTCCCAGTAAAAAAAATCAGGATTTTTACTGCTCCAAAAGCCTGACAATTCTGCCCAACCCTTTTCCCCCCCACCCCTGGGGCTGGTGACGTGAAAATAAATGGGATGAACAAAAACATTTCCACATCTGGTGAGGCCACACAGGTGTGTCACTGTCACCACAACGTCGCAGCTTTACACAGCCAACACCAGGCTGCTCTCCCTGTGTCCTGACAGGTCAAAGAATTAGAAAAGAATTGAATTAAAAAGTAAAAGCCTCATAAAATCAGGCCTGCTCTGCTAAATTGCCTGAGTTAGCCTGTCACTTTTAAGTAATTAACAAGTTCCCACGTGAAAACAATCTTGGGATGAGAATTCATTAGCACAACAACTTATTATTGGGTTAATAAACAAATGCACCTGCAATAACAAGGGATTTGTCCCATGAGAATCAGTAAAGAAAATATGTAAACAAGCCAAAAAAAAGAGAGATTTGAGGGGCAAAGAGAATACCTTTTACTGTAATACAGTAATTGGGAAAAAAAGCTATTAACCAATTAAAGTTGCACACGAGGTCTGTAAAAACTGTATAAAATGAGTTGTGAAAATAAAGAATTGGCTTTTCCTGCATGAAGTTAATGCAGTCTTGGCTAATTTATTACAGTATTCCAGCAGCTAGGGGAAAAAAAATCCAGATTTTTCTGGGGAATTTTGGTGCAGCCTGAAGATATTCTGCAAGAGAATTCCCACACCAACATTCCTGCTCGGGTCACAGAATCCTGGAACATCCTGAGGTGGGAGCATCACTGAGCTCCTAACCCTGACCCTGACCTAACCCTGATCTAACCCCAATCCTGATATATTCTGAAGATTTTCTGCCCACTCAGAATTCCCACACCCACATTCCTGCTCGGCTGACAAAACCGTGAGTATTTTGAATACTGTGGAACATTTGGAATATCCCGAGCCGGGAGCATCACCGAGCTCTCAGGCAAAGAGGGACAAAGAAGGTTGAGATGTCCCTCACCTGTGCCAAATCCACGGGGAACAAAGCAGCAGCTTGACCTTTCCAGCTGTGCAGGGAGAGGGCAGGCACTGAGGGACGGAGAGGATGAGGATGAGGAGGGAAAGGAGGAGGAGGAGGAAGAGGAGGAGCACTTACCATACCGTCGGCTGGTCCTCCAGGCGCGCACGGCGTAGTGCAGAACCCCGTCCATCCACACCAGGAACCAGCTTATACAAAAGCCCAGCAAAAGTCCCAGCATCAGGTCGATCTCCTGCTTGGTTACATTGTCAGTCACAAAGTAATTCTCCGAGGAGTCCACCACCGACTGGTCCCCGTCGTAAGGGATGACATAATGCACGTGGTGCCTTGGGACAGAAATTGGGGGGGAAAGGGAAATAAAATGTCAGTGGAGGTTTTTTCTGGGTTTGCCTTTCCTCGCTGGTTCATCATCTCCAGGAGATGAGGGGTTGTCCTGGCTTTTTTTTTTTTTTTTTTTTTTTTTTTTTGTGCTGCTCTCAGCAGAGAGAGAAAGCACACAAAAAAAAAAAAAAATCCCTGTGCCCAGGGTTGGAATTGATGTCACGTTCCTGCCACGGGCTCCTGCCCCAGCTCATCATCTACAACACAGCAGAGGGGACAAAGGACAGCACGAGGCCACCCCTGGCATGCAGATGCCACCAGGGCAGCTGTGTGAAAGTGCCACCACCACTGTCCCCTGGAGGAGGGGCAGCTGTCCTGTCCCTGCCCTGCAGCTGGTGGCTCCCCGGGTGTCCCCAGAGAGGATTTCCTGCTCCCTCTCCCTCAGGGAAATGAGGCTCGTGGTGATGCCTGGTGATTTAAGCTTTGATATTTTCATATATTTGTAATGCTACAGTTCTTTAGTGCAGAACTCTAAACTCCATGTGCAGTGTGAGCTGCTGTGTTCACGTTTTGGGCAGACACAACAATTCCTCTCCAGGCCTGGGGGTCAAGGACACCTCACTGCCTCAGGCCCTGAGAAATGGAAATAAAAATGAGTTTGGGGGGCAGCAAACTTGGGGTGAATTCCTTCATTAGCTGGAAGATGAACCCCCAATCTGCAAACGGACCAAACTTACCAAAGTGTGAAAACCCTGGGGAAAAGCAGGGAAATGTCAGGGATGGAGTGAGGGAGTTGTGGAGTAGAAAAAACAAAAAAAAACCAAAAAAACCCAAACCAGGCAGGGGCTGTGGGGGCAGGACGGGAGGGGATGAGCAGTGCCAGGGTGGGAGGATCCAGGAGGATGAGGAGGATGAAGGATGCAAAGCTGCTCTGAACAGCTCCTCACCTGCCCAGCCTCACCCAGGTGGGCTCTGTCCCTGCCCTGGGAGTGACCCCACACCCGGCCAGGTGACGCCCAGCCCCACCAGCATCACCAGTGCTCCCAGTTCAGCGTGTCCCACTGTCCCCACATCCCGTCCCTGTCCCTCCCCCGCCGGCAGAGCAGAGGGAGGCAATCGCCGAGGCCTCTGAATATTCATGAGGTGCAGGTTGCTCCATAATCACGCCTGAGAAACGTCCAAATATTTACACAAACAAACCTCCACTCCAAGGAACCTTCTGAAAACAGCCCTAATCTCAGCCGTGCCTTAATGGGGACCACCTGCAGCAGCTCCGGGGGGCTGGCACGGGGCTGGCACGGGGCTGGCACGGGGCTGGCACAGGCTCCCAGGTGGCAACCAGCCCCACCAGTGCCTGTTTTCATCCAGGGAAGGGACAGGAATCCCCCTGCTCCTGCTGCTGCTGCTGCTTTGGAACAGGGATTTCCCCTCTCTTGGCACTGGGGAGGGCAGGGGCTGCAGGAGGGACAGCTCCCCAAAATGGAATGGGAGGGTTCCCATGGACACAGCCAAGGACTGCACACGTTCCAGTGTCCCCAAATCCCTGCACACACATTTCCCATGTTCCAGTGTCCCCAAATCCCTGCACACACACACCTCCCGTGTTCCATCGTCCCCAAATCCCTGCACATACATCTCCCATGTTCCATTGTCCCCAAGTCCTTCCCAAATCCTGCACACATTTCCCACGTTCCAATTGTCCCCAAATCCCTGCATACACACCTCCAGTGTTCCATCCTTCCCAAATCCCTACAAACTTTTCCCATGTTCCATTGTCCCCAAATCCCTGCACACATTTCCTATGTCCCATTGTCCCCAAGTCCTTCCCAAATCCCTGCACACATCTCCCATGTTCTGTGATTTCTCAAATCCCTGCGCACATCTTCCATGTCCCATTGTCCCCAAATCCTTCCCAGATCCCTGTGCACATTTCCCACGTTCTATTGTCCCCAAATCCCTCCACACACATCTCCCATGTTCCATCTTCCGCCAAAACTTTGTACTAAATTATTCCTGGGACCCAATTCCTGGGCAGTTCCAGCTGGTGCCAGCTCAGCCCCGTGTCACCTCGTCCCCTCCTGAGCTGTGCCCACCCTCAGGGGGAGGCCTCAGGTTTGATCTTTGCTGTGTTTCGTGTTCTGTGGTGCCCAGGGGACAGCTCTGAGCTCACAGTCAGTGTCACTCAGCTCTGCACACAGCAGGGACACAAAACAAACCCTTTTCCTGCTGGGAAGGACAACTGGGACAAGATTTCAGGGCCAAAAGCACAAACAAGGGTGGGCTGGAGGGAGGAACAAGAAGGATGAGACGTCAGAATCTGAGGCTGGAATTGGACAATTAAACCCCAATATACAAATGGACCAAAACTCATAGAAGTGTGAGACCTCGTGACCAGTGGTCTATTTTTTTGTGACCATTTTGTGCCCATTTTGGGTCCATTTTGTGCCCATTTTGTGCCCATTTTGTGCCCATTTTGTGCCCACCTTGTGTGTAGCCCTGTCCAGGCCCTGTCCTACCCAAGACAGATCCTTAAATCCCTTTCAATAAATCTCTATTTCATTCCCCAGCTCTGCCCAGTCTGTTCCAGCTCATCCTTCCCGAGGCACCCAGGGGACCCCAGAACAGCCCGAGCTGTGCCCAAAGGTGGGGACAGAAGCTCCAGCACACCCCGGGCCAGGAGCAGCGGGGGAGAGGCTGGACGTGCTGTGGCTCGGCTCAGGTGACAAACGCGACAAAGGCAGCCCGGTGTGTGTGTCTCTGTGTGTGTGTGTGTGCGTCCGCACACGTGTCCCCGAGCTGGAGCATCCCTGTCGCCATCCCCGGCTCAGGTGACAAAAAGGAGGAGAAGCTCCCGCGCTGCTCCGGCTGCTCGAGCTGCCCCCAGCGCTATTGTCCCTTGCGGTGACCTTGTTGTGAGCGCGGCTGCTGCAGCCACCAGGGCTCGGGAGCCTCGGGAACAGCCTCGGGAACAGCCTCGGGAACAGCCTCGGGAACAGCCACGGAGCCACCGAGAGCCCGGAGCTGCCTCTGCGCTGCCCGCGGCCCGCTCGGATGGCGACAGGGACGGGGACGGGGACGGGGACGGGGATGGGGATGGGGATGGGGATGGGGACAGAAATAGGGACAGGGACAGGGACGGGGATGGGGACGGGGACAGGATAGGGACAGGGATGGGGACAGGGATGGGGACGGGGATGGGGACAGGATAGGGACAGGGATGGGGATGGGGACAGGGATGGGGATGGGGACAGGGCAGGGACAGGGACGGGGACAGGGATGGGGATGGGGACACGGATGGGGACAGAGATGGGGATGGGGACAGGATAGGGACAGGGGTGGAGACAGGACAGGGATGGGGATGAGGACAGGAATGAGGACAGAAATAGGGACAGAGATGGGGATAGGGACAGAGACGGGGACAGAGACAGGGATAGGGACAGGGTGGAGACAGGCACAGGGGTGGAGACGGAGATGGGGACGGGGACAGGGACAGGGACAGGGACAGGGACAGGGACAGGGACAGGGACGCGCCGATGCTCCGGCTCAGCCGGGCTCCCTCCCGGGCAGGTGACAGTGGCAGCCACGTCACATCTCCCGGGCTCCCGCTGCAGCTGCCACATCGTGCCTGGACCGAGCCCTTCCCCACGGCCAGCCGCAGCAGGAGTCGGGGGAATGGGGCTGATCCAGCCCCGGGCAGGGCCCGAGGGAGGCAGAGTCTGTCCTGCATCCCTGCCCGACCTGGCATCCCACCAGGGCAGCTCCCAGCAAGGCCACTGTGCACAGCAGCGTGCTGGCAGCCCCAAAAACATGTCCCTGCTCCCGGTCCTGTGGGAACATGGCTCTGGCACGGCTGCCAGGAGCCCAGGGAAGGGCTGGTGGTCCCCGGCACCGGGCAAAAAGCACTCCCAGCACGTCCACACAGGCTCATGGAGGTTTCAAGAGTGGCTGGGAAAGGAGGAAAAAGAGCAGAAATGTCCCTCGTGTCCCTCCTGCCACCCTCCCCGGTGAGCCCAGCACCAGGGCCAGCAGGCTGCTCACACACTCCTGGAGCATGGCAGTGCCTCCACACTCTGCTCCCCAGCACAGCCCTTCCCTCCGGGATCCCAGCCTGGGCCCGGAGCATCCCCGGGGCAGGAGGGGCTGGCCCCGGGCTGGCAGGGCCCTGCTGGCACCCCTGTCACCCCCTGTCACCCCCTGTCACCCCCTGTCACCCCCTGTCACCAGGTGAGGCTGACACTCCTCCCCAGCCCTGCTCCAGCCCTGCCAGCGAAAGGCTCGGCCAAGGTCACCCAGAAGGTCAGTGACAAGGAGGACACGGAGCTGGGGAGGGCCCTGCTCTCTCCACCCCAGCCACTTGTGAGCCCCCCCCCAAGGCTGTTTTGGCGGCTCCTGGCTCCGTCCAGGTGTCATCTGTTCCCTCCAGCTCACCCTGCCTCCTCCACGGACGCCCTTTGGTGTTTTTCCTTTGCATGACATCACCCAGCTCCTGATCTGCCGCCAGCTCTCCTCTTGCACAGAGGACCCTTTGCTGGCTGGGACGGAGGGATTCGGAGGAGCAGCTCCACAGCCCTGCCCTGTCCTGTCCTGCCCTCCCTGGGGACAGCCGGGGACAGGGGCCAGCGCTGCCCAGCACGGGCACTGGGACACGCCGAGGGTGGAGAGAGCCAGGATTCCCCCAGGGATCTGCTCCAGCAGCCACGGCGTCAGCAGGAGGCACAGAGAGTGGCTGTCACCCTGTCCTGGAGGCAGAGGTGACAGGAGGAGCTGTCCCTGTCACACCCAGGGAGAGAACCTTGCTGTCACCCCACCCTGGAAGCAGATGTGACCAGAGGAACTGTCCCTGTCTCACCTAGGCAGAGAGTGTGGCTGTCACCCCAGCCTGGAGGCAGAGGCGACAGGAGGAATGTCACCAGGGAGAGACCATGGCTCTGTCACCCCTCCTGGAGGCAGAGGTGACAGGAGGAATGTCACCAGGGAGAGACCATGGCTCTGTCACCCCTCCTGGAGGCAGAGGTGACAGGAGGAGCTGTCCCTGTCACCCCCAGCCCGTGTGTTCAGGCTCAGCCCTGTCTCTGTCCTGGTTTCACTCCTCCCCAGCCCAGGTTCCCTCCCCAAGCAGAGTTTTCCCAGCTGGGGATGTTCTCCCGCGGCCTGGGGGGTGCTGGCAGCTCTGCCCTCCTTGGCTCTGCTGCTCTGGAGAGGGCCCAGCCCGATGGTGACACCTCAGCTGCACAGGGGGAGGACATTTGTCACCCCTCAGAACATCCAGCTCAGCCACCAGAGCAGGGACACTCCACTGCCCAGGCTCACTCAGACTGCAAACAGCAGCTCAGTGCCACCTAAAAACCTGTAAATATGGACCAGGGGTGGATCAGTGCCATCAAAAACCTGTAAATATGGACCAGGGATGGATCAGGGCCACCTAAAAACTGAAAATATGGATCAGGGATGGATCAGTGCACCCTAAAAACCTGCAAATATGGACCAGGGGTGGATCAGTGCCACCTAAAAACCTGCAAATATGGACCAGGGGTGGATCAGTGCCATCAAAAACCTGTAAATATGGCCCAAGGATGGATCAGTGCCACGTAAAAACATGTAAATATGGACCAGGGATGGATCAGTGCACCCTAAAAACCTGCAAATATGGACCAGGGGTGGCTCAATGCCACCTAAAACCCTGTAAATATGGACCAGGGGTGGCTCAGTGCCACCTAAAAACCTGTAAATATGAACCAGGGGTGGCTCAGTGACACATAAAAATCTACAAATATGGACCAGGGGTGGATCAGTGCCACCTAAAAACCTGTAAATATGAACCAGGGGTGGTCCAGTGACACATAAACCCCTGTAAATATGGCCCAGAGGTGGCCAGGGCAGCCTGAGCAGCTGCAGCAGCCCCAGCTCCCCACAGCCCAGGGCTCCAGGCCCTGCAGCCCAGCTCAGCTCAGCACAGGTGTCACCAGCTCTCTCTTGGCTCTCCTGTCACAGCTCCCAGCTGACACCACTTAAAAAGCACCTCCCAGCCCCTCTCTGGTCTCAAGAAATCACTCCCTTGCTCCTGGCATTAAACGACAGCACAATTCCAGTCCCAGTGACCCTGACCCCGCAGGGAAGGGTGGAGATGGGGATCAGCCTCCAGCAGCACCTGGAGATGGAGCTGCTTCCCTTCCCCAGGGTCCTGATCCTTCCCAGCCACTGCAAACACGCTGAATGATTAAAAACATGCCCAAAAATTAATGTCCAGCACCTCCTGCACGTGTCCTGGGACCTTCCTGGAGGGGAGAAGAGAGCCCAGGGAAGGCACAGCCCTGCCCAGCAGGACACAGCCCACGCAGGGACAGAGCCCCGAGAGTTGTCTGCTGCTGCTGAAGCCCTTGGGGATGTTCCAGGAGGAACACCAGCCTGAGGAGCCCTGTGAGGTGGCAGCAGGAGCAGCCAGCCCTGCTGGCCGTGGGCCTGGGTGACTCCAGAGCCCCCAGAGCCTGGGGCAGCCCCCAGAGACCAACACCAGCTCCCAGCCTGAGCTGACAGTGGGGACGGGGACAAGTGACCCCCAAACTGGAGCTGGGAAGTGCCAGGGCCCATCCCAGTGCCAGGGCAGGGGGCATCCAGGGTGAGGAGGCTCCCAGGACAGCCTGGAAGGGCTCAGAGCCCCACATCCAGGAGCCAGCCCTCCCTGGGCACAGGGAACACCTCTGGGACAGCTCCAGCCCCTCTGGAGCTCAGGGCAGAGCCCAGCCCCTCAGGAGTGGAGGAATTGGGATCTGCTCCCTGCTGTGCCCAGGGCCAGGCATCACCTCCAGCCTTGGACAATTCCTGGCCAAGGGATGCACTGAGGAAGGAGACAACCAGGAGGAGAGGTGAGGGAGAGGAAAGAAAACATTTCTGAATGAATTATTGGGTCTGACTGACACCACGACCCAGGCTGGGGCAGGAGGGAGATCATTAATTGCAGCAGCTCAGCCCACTGCACATCAATCTTCATTCATTCCAATTCCTCCTTCCTGCAAAACTCACCGAGTTCCCCCATTCCTCGCTGCAACACACTGAACTGCAGCCAGCTCCCTCCTCCGAGGACTCCCTCTGCTCCTTGGCAAATTAAGTTCTTCATCAAGCCCTTCGAGCAGCGCTGACAAGAGGCTGCAGGACCCAACCCCAGCCTGGGGACAGCTGCTGACAGCTCCTGCCCCAGGGCCCAGCTCCGAGCTCCTGGAGAGCTGACAGGGAGAGCCGGGCACTGGAAACGCAGCCTGGCCATCGGAGGGATCCAAAGGGCAAACCTCAGCACCATGCTCCAAGGTTTGGGAAATCTGCTCAGGGCAGGAGCAGCTTGGACTCAACTCTCAGAGGTTCCTGAGCTCTGTTGGCAGCAGCCACAGCTCCCACATGCCTGAGGGAAGGGATAAACTTTGCTGGTTTTGCCTCCTCTCACGCAGTTTGGAAGCTTTTTCGTGCGCTTTCGAGGCAGTGGCCCCCGTGGTGTTTGTGGAGAGTGCCACGGGCAGTTTGTCTGCCTCAACAGCATCTGTGCAGATGTTGTCTGCCTCAACAGCAGAGAGGGCTGCCCCTGTCACCTCCTCAGCCACGCCACCAGTGACACCTGACACTCCCCAGCCGCTCCGAACATCACAGCCCATCACCAGCAGCCCGTTTTCCACCAAAGCTGCGACGGGGGAAAAACAAAAACTGGTGGAAGAAGCAGAGGAAAACTCTTCAAGCGGCGAAAAACACCAAGAGGGCTCAAAGAAAAACAGAAAATGAAAGGGAAAAAAAAAAGCCAAGAAAAAGCAAATCTTTGCCCAAACCAAGTCGAAGACGCTGTGGATGTTGTTGTTTCAAATTGACCTCAGGAGGGAGATGCCCAAGGAGCTGAGGCTGCTGTCACATCCCCCAGGCCTGGCTGCTCCTGGCCCTGCAGGTGCTGCTGGTGCCTTCTCCTGGTGCTCTGTCCCAGGAGGATGAGGAGGAGCCGTGCGGAGGAAGGCTCCCCATCACCTCCGGGACGAGAGGCAGAAAATAAAAGCATTTTCTCCTCATCAAGCCAAGCACAGCCCAGCTCCCACTCCAGCGACACCAGGGGATGTGACAGCTGGGGGACAGGATGCAGCTGGCTCCAGAGGCAGCTCCAAGAGGAGCAAAGCTCCAACCCAAAGGCTGGATGTGGCAAGGGAAGGGCTCTCCCAGCGTGTCCTTTGCCTGGCACAGCCTCACGCTGCTTTCCTCCCCCAGAGGCAGAGAAGAAACTCTCCCGCAGGCAGTGAGGGACCAGGAGGGGAACGAGGCCCCGGGGGCAGCAGGAGGAGGATCACCAGCAGCAGTCCCGCAGAGAAAGGAGAAAATCCACCTCCCCAGAGCTCAGCCCTTGGGCCTGAACGAGATCCCAGAGCAGCCAGACGCCAGTTTCCAGCTGAGCACTTCAGAGATCACACAGAGGAGGGATGTCGTGGAGGAGAATGAAGCGTTCCCCACCGAGAGAGGCAGGTATTTGTCCAGTCATAAACTCGTGCACAGCACAGGCAGCACTCCTGCCTCAGCGTCCACCCTGACCCTCCTGGCTCACCCCAGAGCACAGCCCAGCCTCCTCAGCCTGCTGCGGCCAGCTCCCGCGGGGGAAAGCCACAGGGAATGAAAAATCTGATGGAAGATTGCAAAGCCTCAAAGTGACTCTGCCCTAGGCGGCCTGGGCAGGGATCCTCTCTCATCTCTCCATCCTCCAGCCACACAAGCACCAACTGCAACAGCCAGACCACAAAACGGGCTGGGGAACACCACTGCCAGCCCAGCTGGCAGCAACCAAAGGGCAAAACGACAGAACGTTTAAATCAAAGTTCACTCACTTTCCCAGGGCTCCCAAATGCCTGCACACGAAGGAAAACGCACTTCTCAGCCCACAGCAAACTCTTCTTCCCGAAAAAAACAAAAATCCCAAAGCAATCCTCACCCCCCCTCCCTCACCCTGTTCATGCAGGAGCTGCTGAGGAAGGTGAGACACAGCCAGAATGCAAAAAAAAAAAAAAAAAATGGTAGCCCAGCTGTCAGGCAGCAGCTCCCTGTCCCTGGTCACCTCCTCCAGCCCAGGGGGACACGGTGGGAAGGGGCCCGGGGGCAGGGGAGAGGCTCTGCAGGTAAAAACTCACCTTCCACAGTTGCAGTGACAAACTCGGTCCTCCCCTCTGAGATGCGGTAGGATGTAATTGTGAAATCTGTCCAACAACGCATTCATGTCCATCAAGCAAGCTATTGCCTGTAAGAGCCCACAACCAAGGCATCTGGTCAACTCTGGATGATGGAATAAAACATTGACTCCAGTTTGATTGCCAAAGGCTGAAGCAGTCATCAAGAAAAGAATCTTTTTTTTTTTTTTTTTTTTTTGGGGGGGGGTGTTCGGTGGGGCACACACACAAACACATGCACACACACACACAGAAAGGTGCCCAGGCTGAGGGACAGCGCAGGGGGAAGGTGGAAAGGAGGGAAAGGAGAGGATGGAGGGAGAGAAAAAAGGGGGGGTTTTGCTGGTTTACCAATGGAAGGGAGGGGGGAGAAGATCAGCCAAAAAAAAAAAATTAAAAAAATCAAATCTCTTACCATAACGATAGAGGCGCCCAGGATCATGAAAATCATGGTGTTTGCATTCATGGACATCAAGAGGGAAAGGCCAGCGGTCGGGTCCGGGCGCCCCCAGCCCTCGGAGGGCGAGCGGCGGCCGCGCTATTCCGCAGAGGCGAGCGCGGGGCGCATCGCGCTCTCTGGCCGCACGCTGCGGTGCTGCGGGGGGCGGCGGGGCGGCGGGGCGCCCCCCGCACACACACCCGCACTCCCCCGTGCCGCTCCCGCTCCCTTTTTTACCCTTAGCTTTATTATATATATTTTTTTTAAATTATTATTATTATTGTTTTGCTAGGATGGTTAAAAAAATAATAATAAAAAAAAATTGAAAAAAATTGAAAAATGATAATAATAATAATAATGGGAATAATTCCACCCCCCGGCGTTGGTCCCCCAGGTTTCTGCCGGCCGTGGTGGAGGTGGCTGCGCGGCTCCGGGAGCGGGCACACGCCGGGAGAAGCACAGCCTTCATGCAGCAACTGGGAAGCCAGGCAGCCAAAGCCGGGCTGGGGGGGTGGGGGGAGAGGCTGGGGGAGGAGGAGGCAGGCTGCAAAAAAAAAAAAAAAAAAAATCACCCACTCCGGGGGAGCCTCATCGCATCCTCTCCGCCGACCCTCCCCAAAATCATCCCCGCTGCCAAAGGAAAAAGAAAATCGGAAATCAAAAATATTAAATATACGAAATAGCCTAAGCCATCAAATCACCGCGCCCATCTTCACCCCCCCAAAAAAAAAAAAAAAATCAATCAACCCCACGAACCCTCCCGGCTCGGGGCTGCGTTATCCTCGGTGTCTCTCTCTCTCTCTGTGTGTGTGTGAGCAGCCCCCGGCCCAGCCCCTCCCGGGCGCGGGTGGCTCCGCGCCGCCGGCCGGCCCCGCTCGGGGGAGGATGCGGGATGCAGCGGAGGGATGCGGGGATGCAGCCAGAGAGGAGGGAAGGAAGGGAGGAGGGGGGGAAGATGCGCCCAAGCAGCGCCGGCCGCCCCCTCCCCAGCCCCGGGCATTTACCTACGTGGGGAGGCGCTGCTCCGGGAGCGGCTCATGGCGAGCGGCGCTCTGCGGGCCGGCCCTGCGGGGCTCTCCTCCGCCCCGCAGCCGCACGCCGAGCCCCGGCAGCGGCGTTTGGCCGCGTTTGCAGTGCCACACGCCATCGTCACCCCGCCCTCCCTCGGCTCGGGGTCGGTGCCGGCCCCTCTCCGTACCCACTCCCATGCCCGGCTCTCCGTGTGCTCTGCGCCCGGGGGACACGGAACGGTCCTGGAACTGTCCTGGAACGGTCCCGGCACGATCCGGGCACGGTCCTGGAACGGTCCCTGCACTGTCCCGGCATTATCCCGGAACGGTCCCGGCACGGTCCCGGCACTGTCTCGGCACGGTCCAGGCACAATCCGGGCACGATCCGGGCACGGTCCTTGAACGGTCCCGGCACGATCCTTGCATTGTCCCGGCACGGTCCCTGCACTGTCCCGGCACTGTCCCGGCACTGTCCCGGCACTATCCCGGCACTGTCCCTGCACTGTCCCGGCACTGTCCCGGCACTGTCCCGGCACTGTCCCTGCACTGTCCCGGCACTATCCCGGCACTGTCCCGGCACTATCCCGGCACTGTCCCGGCACTGTCCCTGCACTGTCCCGGCACTGTCCCGGCACTGTCCCTGCACTGTCCCGGCACTGTCCCGGCACTGTCCCGGCACTATCCCGGCACTGTCCCGGCACTGTCCCGGCACTGTCCCGGCACTGTCCCTGCACTGTCCCGGCACTGTCCCGGCACTGTCCCTGCACTGTCCCTGCACTGTCCCGGCACTGTCCCGGCACTGTCCCGGCACTATCCCGGCACTGTCCCTGCACTGTCCCGGCACTGTCCCTGCACTGTCCCTGCGCTGTCCCGGCACTGTCCCTGCACTGTCCCGGCACTGTCCCGGCACTGTCTCGGCACGGTCCCGGCACTGTCCCGGCACTATCCCTGCAATGTCCCGGCACGGTCCCGGCACGGTGGGTGCCAGCCCCGGCTCCGCCGCGCCCCCGCAGCCCCGGGCGCCTCTCTGCCCTCCCTCCGCCCGCTCTGCCCGCACGGACCGCGGACACCCACGGGAGGCAGAGGAGGGTGACCGGCTCTCCCTGGAGCGGCGAGGAACTCCAGCCCGGCTGTGAATCCTCCCCGCGTTCCCCACGCCGGGGTGGTGCGGAGAGACCCCGCCACTTCGGTGACACAACTTTGTCCCCGCTCTGTCCCTAAAGCCAAGTTTCGTGGTCACATCTCCACGGCTTTGTCCCAGCGGGCCACGCTTAGGAGCTGCTGGGAAAACGAAAAGAAAAGAAGTGACCGGGCGATAATTTTTTTGGCTTGTTTGGTTGTTGTTCTTTTTCCGGCGAGCGGGGCGAGGTGCAGGAACAGAGGCGATCGCGGCCACCACGTGGGAAATGCGTGGACGCCGAGCTTGATGTCCTGCAGGGTCCCCTCCCAGCCCTCAGCCTTCCCCACGGAGAGTTTCTCCTCGCTACAACCCAGCTGCTCATTTTTTTGGGGGGGGCTTCTCAGGGTGACCAAAGCAGAGTTTGCTGCTGCTGGGTTTCGCGGTTTTTGCGTATTTGTTTTCCCCCTGCTCCTCAGGCCACAATCAGCCTTCTTATGTAATGACTCGTGTTATATAAACTCCATTCTTCAAGGAACAGTCATTAACCTACTACTGGGTATTGGAAATACCAAAATACTGTCACACAATTAAAATCACTAAATGGTGTCCTCAAATTAGAGCACAGATTGCATTGCAGATTTTTTTTTTTTTTTAATAAATTAAACCACACACATGAAACATTTGACAAGCCAGGCTCTTCATGCAAAGGAGCAGCAAGGGCTGGGAAGGCACCTCTTGCTTTTTATCCTCTGCCCTGAGCTACTTCCACTTCTTCCTGAGCTCAGGAGTGGATTCTGCCACGGAAATGCAGAGCTCAGAGAGAATGCAGCTGGTTACTGTGCCAGTTGTAGAAAACAAGAGCATTTCTAAAGCCACAGCCAAATAAAACCATGGGAAGGGAACAGTCTGAAGACAAGTCTCAGGGAATTTTGTGGGAACTGAAGTTTCCCCAGTCGATGTTCCTGAGCTCACCTCCCACAAACCAGGCTGGGTCAGATCCCAAACATCCCTGTTCTGATGGGTCCTGGGGCTGGGGACCCCAAACATCCCTGTCCTGATCAATCCTCACTGCTGTGGACCCCAAACATCCCTGTCCTGATGGGTCCTGGGGCTGGGGATCCCAAACATCCCTGTCCTGATGGATCCTGGCTGCTGAGAGATCCCAAACATCCCTGTCCTGATGGGTCCTGGGGCTGGGGATCCCAAATATCCCTGTCCTGATAAGTCCTGGGGCTCCTGGGGACTCCAAACATCCCTGTCCTGATCAATCCTGGTTCCTGGGGATCCCAAACATCCCTGTCCTGATCTGTCCTGGGGCTGGGGACCCCAAACATCCCTGTCCTGACCATTCTGGGTGTGAGCACCACGTCCCTGGTTGCCTTTCAGGTCCCACCTCCAGCAGAGCTGCCTGAGAGGTGACAAACTCCAGCCTGGTCCTGGACAAAGTGTCACTGTCACACCTGCCTTTGAGCCAGGGGACATTCACACCTGAGCAAAGACTAATGGGTGTTACACACCACAATGGGATTGATAAACTCATTCCTAATTAATTAATGAGCTGCTCCCTTAGGAAAAGCAGCACCACCCTGCCCGTGGCTCCTGCTCATCTCCAAGGCTGGAGCTGTGGTGTCACCACCTCCCTCTCGCAGAGAGGTGCCCAGGCTGTGTCACAGGACCTCAGTGGCATTTGGCCGGCCCCTAATCAAGAATATTTCCTCCCCGGTAAATATCCAGCCCCAGGTTGGATTTATCACAACCCACACCCACAGGAACTGACTCCTCTGTTTTCCTCTCCGAGGGAACACGACCTCAGCTCGTTTCTGTGCTGCTCACACAAGTCAGAGTTTACAGCAGAGTGTGACACCAACCACAGCAGGCATTTCTTTTCCTTTTGAATTGTTTCCATCCCCTCCCTGGACTCCACTCATTGGTTTTATATTCCCATTTTCCCCTCAGTTCCGTGCCAGTACCAGGGTCTTTATCGATACCTTCTCCTAAGATCCAACACATCTGAGAAATGGAATTTGAAGCTGGAGACTCAGCAATAAATTCACTGGGCTGCTGCATTTGGGGAAATCCTGGATCATGGATCTTTGCACAAATCCAGCGACCCCAAAACCTTGGGAAGAAGCTCTTTGCCCCCATGGGCACATTGTCTGCACTCCTCAACAGGCAGAGAACTTCAGCAACGAGACACCAGCAGAGGGAAAAAAAAATCACCAGAATCCCCAGTTTTATTTCCTTAAACCCACTTGAAAGTTGTGCTGTTGCTGAGAGGGAGAAGGATATTCTGAAGGTCCCAAGAACCACGAGAAAAAAAACCCCAAAAAAGCTATTTAATCCATCCAGAAAGTCAAAAACGCCAGAGAAGTGCTGACAAAACAAAAAAATAGATATGTTTGGAAAGGAGGGGATGGCACCCCCGGGAAAAATCTGAGGAATATCCCAGAAACTCTCCCTGCCAGCAGAAATTCTCAGTCCTCACAGTCTGTGTCCACAGATCCCTTCCCTGCTGCTCTCCACCAAAGAGGGAAGAGGAAACTCCCGAGCTCGAAAAGAAATCTTTCAGCCCTGATTCTCCAGCACACAAATATTTATATCCCACCTTGCTCTTAAAGGAAAACCCCCATTCTTTGTCCCTTTCCTTTAAATTAAATGATTCTCTTTGAGATTTCTTCTGACACGGAGAAACATTTTGACCTTGTGTTCAGCCAGTTTCACATAAATATCTGGGTGTGTCTAAATGTGGATCTGAGAGGCAAGAAGCCCATAAAATTCTGCATAAACTGAGCTTCATTGGGGATTTCAATGCTAATGAAGCAGATGGGAGAAAAAAGTATTTCTGTAAATAAAAAAGTATTTCTGTTATTTCTGCAAAAGTTAAATGAGAAGTGACACGTTGAGGGTTCTAATTAACCCACAGAAAGGTCTCTGCTGTAAATCCCCACACACACACAAACCACAGGTTAAAACATCCCGTGTGGGGCTTTTTTTTCTGCCTCTCTGTGAAATAACAACCAAGAACTGTGGGTAAGGTGAATTGAGTTGAAAGCAGAAAACATTTCCAAACCAATTTTCCAAAACATTCTCACCTCACCAGAGAGCAGCTTCAGCGCTGGGGAAGGAAAATTCAGCCCCAAACTCTTCAGCATTGGGCTTGTCTTTTTAAAGGGATCAACCAAAGCAGTTCCTAGAGAACCATCTCCTTCCTTGGGCTGTAAATATCCCCATGGAAACAGAGATGGTATCAGACAGACCAACGAGGAGCAGCAGAAATGCTTCAAACGCAGAGTCTCCAGGAATAAAACGGGACAGGAGCAGGCAACTGGAAGAGAAACTCTGCAAAACCTCATCACAAGTGCTGCTCCAACTCTCCCCATCCCCTTGCTTGTTCTGATCTTCTCACAGGAGTTCTGCTTTAAGTGATTTTAACAGGAAAAAAATAGAAAAAAAGAAAAATAATATCCACCCAACTAAAAAAACACTGAAAAACCAAAGAAAACAAATAAAAAAAAAAAAAACAAAAAACAAACAAACAAAAAAACCCCCACAAAAACAAAAAAACACCTACAAAACCCCACCAAACCAAACAACTACAAAAACCCCACCAAACCAAACAACCAAAAAACCCCACAAAAAACCCCAAAACACACAAACCCCCCAACCACCACCCCCAAAAAACCCCCAGCCCAGGGAATTAGGGGTTATTAACATCCCCAGGACCCAGGCAGGGTGCAGTGACCCATTTGGACAGTGGCCAGGGCGGGGCTGGAGCTGCCAGAGGCTGAATTTCGGCACACACCGAGCCCAGCCCAGCCCAGCCCCCAGGAGGACAGAGCTGTGAGAGGTTCCTGGGAGGACCAGAGTCACACCTCAGCATTTGCAGCTGCCGAGGAGCATTCTCCAGCCTGGGTTTGGGCAGTTTTGCAAGGGGGTGGAAGCTGAAATGATTTTCCCTTTCAAATGTGGGGGTTTTTGTGTTCCCAGCACCAGCAAAGGACTCACCAAAACGTTGTCAGCACTGAGGAGGGAAGGTTAAAAATCCTGGCACCGAATTCCTGTATGTGCAAAAAACAAGGAAAGCTCAGGAGGATGAGGTGATTCCTGTCAGCTCTCAGGGGCCAGCGACAGGATGAGAGAAGGGCAGGAGCACAAACACTTCCAAAGTGATGTTTACCAAGTTGTCCTCAGGTTTTAAAGAGCCTGTTTTGCTCCAGAGCATTTACAGGTGCCTTTTAAAAAAAATAACTTTCAAAATTCCTTTTGCCTGAAAGCACAACACTTCACCAGGCACGCTGTGCAAGTGGAATAATTTGGTTTGTTTTCACTTTTATCAGAGTGAGCAGACAGAACTCTGAGTTTTGCTCGATTTGTACTCACACCCCAGTTCTCTGGGGTTTGAGCTGTGTTTGCTTTCGCTGTAAAGGAGGAAAATGCTTCCATTCAAAACGACTTTGGTTTAAAAAAAACCCCCAACTTTAAATTATTTCTGTTGACTAGAGTTTGTCCCGAGTTCCCTAAATCCAGTTAAATCCAGGGCTCTGGTTAAAGCCTCAGAGTCTCATTCACCTCACACAAATATTCCATGTTTTACCTCAAAAAGAACAGTCACATTTCTTCAGCTTCTGTTTTGAAAACAGACAAACTTACAGGGTTTTTTGGTTTTTTTTATTATTATTTTTATTGGATGCTTCCAACTTTATAGCTAATAATATACAGATACTCAGTTTTTTTCATTGTTCCATTCACATCCTCACAGAGTTCAGCCATTCTGTCACATTAAAATTAAAAAAAAAAAGCACAACTGAAATAAAATAAATCCATAAGCTGGAAAAATACATTATAAACTTATATTCAAGAAACATTCTCTTTATAATTAAACACCTACTTGTAATAATCAAAGTAGGATTTAAAGAAAAAAAAAAAAAAACTTGATTTTGATTTTTAAATAGGTGGCTTTTGTGTATTTTTTTTTAAATCATTTTATATGTACAAGCCCAACCAGTATCTCTGCCTCCCTGTGACAGAATACCTGAAAACAAAACAAAACAAAAAGAAAGACACTGAAAAGGAGGGTTTTTTTTAAACAAACAAACAAACAAAAAGATCAATACTCATTTTCCAAGAAAATACAGTATCATCAGAACTTTGAACACATGCTTCCCTCATCTGGATTAAGGCCTAGGAGACAGATGTGCTTTAATAAAAGCAGACAGTATGAAGAAAAGTCCTTCCACTTTTCTCTTCAAATTCCTGTAACAGCTCATCTATTTCATTTTCCATGTCTTCTGTGTGCTGTATCTGGAAGAGAAAGAAGTCTGAGCAACCAAACTCCGAGGATTTGCTGTCTAGAAAACTGCAATAATCCCAGTTTTGGTTTTTTTTTTTTTTGGTTTACTGTACCCAAGAGGGCTTTACTGAACTTCATGGAGATTCCCAGCATTCCCAAAGGCACAGAGAGATTCTGTTGGATGTTTATCTGCAGATCCCAGCCCACCCAAGTGGCATTTCAGGAGGACTTTGTTGAGTAGGCACCATCCCTCCTCCCCAGTTAACACCCGGAGCCTCCAGAATAGCTCCAGGCACAGGGAACAGATGGCTGAAATTGCAACTCCTTGAACCCTTCTTTAGGCTTCTTGGATCTGGAAAGGACTTGAGACTAGAATAAATCACCCAGAACCTGCCTGGGATGGTGAACTCCTCCACCTTGGGGTGTAAAAGAACACAGGACTTTCCTCTGCTCTCATCCCATTGAGTGCAGCTCACTTGAATTCTAGATTTTAGTTTAGTGTGGTACAATAAAAGACCACACTATTGTGGTTATTTGGATTCAGGGTTATTTTTAAGGCCATTTGGATTCAGAATGCGAAACCCTCACGTTGAAATCCCACCTAATCACAAGTGGTTTGAGGGGAGTTCACTCTGCAAAACCCCTGAGTTCAGTTAAATTCATCCATTTCCCCAACAGCTCCGTAAAAGAGCAGGAAAATGTGGGGATTTACATCCTGACACGGATTTTACTGCAACAACTGCAAAATGCAGGAGCTTCCCAAAATGTGGGGATTTACATCCTGACACTGATTTTACTGCAACAACTGCAAAATGCAGGAGCTTCCCAAAATGTGGGGATTTACATCCTGACACTGATTTTATTGCAACAACTGCAAAATGCAGGAGCTTTATGGAGCAGCTGGGTCCAAGGCACCCCCCAGGATTGCTGATTTTGCTCTTTACTTACACACTGGCAGAGCTCACAGATGAGGAAAGCACCCAGCGTTGCCTCCTCGTGGTTATCCTGAATGTCTACGTTGATCACATGGACGGGCTGACACGTCTCCTGCTCTCTGGAATTTAAATCTGCTCAAAACAAAACACAGCAGCAAAACTTTGGGTTGGGACGGGATCATGTTTTACACCAAAGTAGTGATAAGGTTTTTTTTAAAAAATGCAGAGGTGTTGTCACATCCCAATTTTTCAGAGTGTTTTTTAGAATTTATTTAATATTAATAATCCGTTTTATATCAAAAAGACAGGAGGTGGATTTTGGGAATATGAAAGGGTCAGTTTATTTTCCCTGCTCAAAGGAAGTTATTGCTCCTCTTACTCTGACAATCCTTAACGATCAAGAATCTCAAAAGTCAAGAAGGATTTTGAGTTTCCTCACGTGGAGGGTTTGAAGTGCTCATTTTTTAAAAAAGCACCACACATCCAACAACACTCTGAACTGCAAGGTGAACTCCTGCAAGCTAAGCACTGATAGTCACATTAGAAAATTCTCTTTTCTAATAAAAAGAAATAATAAAAAAAATAAATGTTTTAATAAAACATTAGGAAAAGAAATAAAACATCTTTCCTGCAAGTGCACACATTCCTGTTGTGCCTCCCTAACATATCCTTCCTTCCACATCCAGTTTTTAACTTAAAAGTTGCTCTTTCCTACCTCCACTCTGCCCCTTCATTTTGGCAAACCTGTTTAAAAATATCATCCTTCACATCCAGAGCCGTTTGGGCCCAGGGTGAAGGGCACTGTGAAGGTGGAGAGCTGGGAAATTTGCAAGTGCAAGCTCTTCACTTCCCTTCCTCCCATCTGAAACGCAGAGGGAGAGCTGCTTTCCACCTGAGACAGGCTGAGGATGCCCTCAAGGAGCAGGGGAGGTGCTCTCAGAACTCACCTACACATTGCAAACCCTTCACCTGAGCACTCAGAACCCTGGCAGGGCCCACAGGGATCCTGTTACGGTGATGTGACAGCTGAAGAGGCCAAGTGACAACGCTGAGGTGCTCTGGATGACACCAGGTCAGTGGTTCAGTGTGGAGGGAAGCCCTCAAAGCTCACACAAACTGCACCCAGCAATGGCAGGGACACCAGGCTGTCAGCCCAGGAGATAGCAGAGCTCCTGCTGAAAGCCTCCGTGCCTCTGAGGGAGATCCATCCCTCCATCCATCCTGTGCTGTGCTCATGTGGAGCTGGATCCCCAGCTGAGATCCTTCTGCCTCCTCTCTGACTCATTTCGGGCCAGAGCTGCAGCACATTTGCAGAGTTCACCACGCTCAAGGAGCTCCTCCACCTGGACACGAGGTGTTTAAGGGAATAAACTGCCTGGGAGCTCACAGGAAACCCTGCAGCTGCACCAGGAAAACACCTCACGCTGGTTTTCCCATCAGCTCATCCCAGTTGGTTCAGTTTTTGAGATTTCCAAGCCAAACATGGAGTTAATTCCCTGATGCCAGCCCTTGCTGTGCACACACACTCTGTGGAGCTGCCAGCACCTTCTGGGGACAAGGTTCAGCCATCCCTTCTCTGCTGCATAAATCTACACCAGGAACTGCCAGCTCTTGTCCTCACTGCTGTCCCAGTAGTTGGAGGAGACACAGAGATTTCCAGATTTGTGGAGGACTTCAGGGAGAAGGAAAACAAAAAAAACCACTCCAAGTTACCTTGGTTTATCAGTTCAAGCTCCTTACCTTCTACTACTTGATCATAGACTCTTTCTTCACACGTTAGGATCAAATCAAAAACGTCTTTGCAGTTCTGGAATCTTTCTGGCCGTGGCTTGATTCTCTTATTTCTGTCCAACATGTGTAAAATTCCGTTCTGTGTGTATCTGAAGTCGTTTGAGTTAAGTATCTTTACTTGAAGGAAAGTCATGGTTTTGAGCAAACGACCAGCACAAGGTAAAATCATTAACGTAGCTTTAAAATAAAAATATTCTGTTTGCAAATCTAAAAATCAGTGACCACTAAAGATTCCTAAGGTGAGTGTGATCCCCATCCTGCAGCTGCTTTTTCACAGACCTCTCACTGGCACCACAGCTTTAAAAGGCCCTCAGAAGAAGAACTTTCCTTGAGCAACTATTTTTATATCCATAAATACCCCACATCCTCCAGCCTGTGCTGTTCTTTTTAACAAGGGATTGAAAGGAATTGAAAGGAACGTCCTACATTCCTCCCAGCCACTGCCCCTCACTTCAGGGCTCTCACTCTTCAAAGGCCACCCCGAGGTGTTCCAGGTGCCACCTGCACAAAATCCTACCTGGAAATGTGGATTTATGCAACTGAAACTCCAAAAGGGAGCCAAAGAAACCACAGAAGCACATCCCATAAAAATATCCCGAGATGCAAAAACGGGAAGGAATGAAGAAAAACACTGACTTTATGCCTGTCAGAGCTTCATCACTGTGTGAAAGGAATCTGTGATGCTGCTTGGGAGCTATATTTATGCTGCTGCTGTAATCTCGAGGCTCTGATTTTACATCCTGGAGCCCCTTTTCAGGCAGGATTCTCTAATCCCACTGTTTTCCAGCCTTCTGGGACGTGCAGTTTCATTGGGAGCACTCCAGGCTTGACTGTCACATAAACCTGCTGCCTTGTGGAAAACCAACCCCCCTCTGAAGGCAAAGTTTCAGGGATGAATTGGGAAAACCAGGAAAGGTTTGGATTGAGAAAGGCTGGAAGGGGATGCAGCTCTTCCTGCCTTTAGCACAGCTCTATTTTTAGCCATCTGAGGACGTATTTTTACAATGGAACACTGAGGATAACAGCCTGTAAGTTCTTGAGACAACACTTCTGAGAAGAAAACAATTTCCATCATTTGAAACAATATGCAAGAGGTCACCTGGGCTTATTTCCTTGCTGAAAAGGTGACAGACACGTATTTCTTTTCAGAAAACACTACTATTTTTGTAACAGAAGACCAAAAATTGCCTGCCTCCTTTTCAGCAGGAGCCCAAACCCTACTGCCCAGATGTGCACCTGTGTGCCCACAGTGCCCCTGTTCAAACAGCCTCCAAAGCTTTTAAAACCCTTCAAGTGTTTTTAACTTCTATTAAAAATGAAACCCAGCTTTCTACCTACAAGAGCCTGCTTCGTGTTGAAAAGAGATTCAGTTCCTCTGTGTGTCTGCATCACTGCACTTCAACTCCTGGTCATTTCAATTTTGCACCACGAACTGATTGATAGGCTGCTTATCACAATTAAATGTTGTCAATTAGCCTGACTTCTGCTGCATTTCTTTTCTCCACATCACTCCCCAAGCCTTTTTTTTTTTTCACTCTTCTTTCCCCTCAAAGGTTTTCCTTTATATTATTAAGGAATCTCCATATATTATTATTATTATTAATCTCCTTGTATTATTAAGGAATTGTCCTGTACAGCCCAAAGCTCTCAGCAGCAGCTCTTGCACACCAGCAGTCCTGTGAAGTCTCCTGGGGTTTGTCATGTTTGGAAAAAAAAAAAACCCAAACCCCACTTGGATGGAGCCATCTCAGACCCCCGGTTATTTGCAGAGCAGGAAAATGATTGCATTTTCAAAACACCACTTCCAAAATCTCTGCCATTTCCAAAATCCACCAACATCTGCCCGAGTGGCTTTGCTCAGCTGGAAGGGGAGCCCTCCCTGGGCTCTGCACTCCCTCATTTCTACATCATGCAGTTCAAGAGGAGGGGGAAAAATGGAAAAAAAAAATCCACAACATCCCACACGCTTTTTTTGGGTTCTCTTTTTTTCCCTTTCTAGGATAAAATGTTGCTGGCATCTGTCCCCTCGCTTTCCTGAGTGAGCCTGGAGACAGAATTACGCACATTCCCAAACCCACACAAGATTTCTGCTTCACAGCCCAGCTCTCTGCTGCCAACTTACAGCTATTTTTTTAATTTATGGTGGTTTTTTTTTTCTCCAAGGGTCCATCTGCCTATAAAAGGAGACTGAGGGAAGCAGTTAAAGGTTTATGGTTTCCTATTTGGTTGCCTGGAATGTTTTTCACCTGGAAAAAGCCAGCACATCCTTTGAGTGAGGAAGGGGGTGTGCTCTGTACATTATTCTTCCAAGGTGTGATAAACAGCTTTTTGCTCTTTGGGAGCTCAGGTGAATGCAGATATTACAACTTGTGAAAGGTTTTTACCACACTGGCAGGTGTTGGATCATTTAAGTCAGGCTCTGCTTTCCTTCCAACAGATTCCAGCTCCACACTCCCTGTCCTGTGCATCCCTGCTCTGTTTTCAGGACAGAATTTCCCCTGGTTTTCTGTGCTGTCACATCTTTGGAGCCCAACCACGCTCAGGAGGCCACCAGAACCTGCCTCCATTTCCCTTCACCCACTGCCAACTAACTCTTGGCAGAGTAAATCCACCACATTTTTAGAGAGTCCCATTCAGATTTCACCCTTAACTGTCCTAAACACATCCAATTCTGGGTGAGGGAATTTAGGCAGGGCGACTCAGCAGTGGAAAGGCTTGATATAAAAAGATGTTGCAGCACAAAAGTTGGGTTTTTCCAACAGGCACAGCATTGTTGCTCGTTCTCACGGAGAATTTCTGTTACTGACTGTGCATTCTCTCCTTTTAGCTAAGGATATCCCATACTAGTGATGAAGATTTGTTAAAAGGAAAAAAAAATAAAAGGTGTTTAGCTAAAGCCCTAAAGCTTTTACTGCTTCTGCCATCCAAATTTAAAATTCCTCTCTTGGATACCAGAAATTCCTTTTACCATCCAAATGATGGGTCCCTGCTCCAGACATCTGGGTAACCACCTCTCCAAACATCCCTTACTCACAAAAAACTCCTCATCCCTCTAAACCTTATCCTTATTTGTCACTGACAAGACCCAAAAACCACTTTCAGCCACAAGCACCAACCTAGAGATGGCCAAGAGTCAAGTCTCTATCCTGTATGATAAAAGAAAAGTGATCTCACTGATCCAAGTATTCAGCAAGTTTCATTTTAACTCCCATGTGAAGCTGAAGTTCATAAGTAATCTGAGCTGCAAGTATTGGGGTACAGAAATTAATTATATCTGATTTAGATTTAACTAGAATTTAGATCTAAAATTCCCATCTTTATCTCCTGAAGTGTCCAAGGTCAGGCTGGATGGAGCTCTGAGCAAACTGCTCTATGCAAGCTGTTCCTGCCATGGACAGGGGTGGAAGGAGGTGACATTTAAGGTCCCTTCCAACCCAGGCCATTCCTGAAAATATAAAAGCCAATTTATTAAACCTAACTGGGGAAATGAGACTTATTAAAATGTATACATCCTTTTTAGGAAAAAAAAAATAAATCTTTAAAGTAATGGCTGGCACCCAAAGCTTCTACATCTTCAAATAAATCTGCTGATTATTCCCTTTGGTGCAGCTGAGACCATCCTCAAACACTGCATTTCTTCTTTGGGCAAACCAGGAGCAGAGCAGAGTGCTTCTCACCCGAGCATGAATGGCATTTGCAGGTCTCTTTTCCATATCATCCTCATTTATTTATATCTGCATTATAAACAGAACAGTTTGTGTTAACCTGCCTGGCACTTTGTCTGGGAACTGGACATTTCCTTAAATGAAATGTGGGAGAGGCGTGAGGCTGCCCAACCTTCCTCCACCTTCAGAATCAGCTCCTTTTAGAGGGCATGAAATAAAGACTGGCAATGGGCACAGGCAGCACAAATTCCCCTTGCCAAGCACAGTGGTGATGGCTGCAGTTACTGTCTTCACTGCAGACCCAGAGAATACAATTCCTGTCCTTTGGAATTGAAACTGGGCACCTCAGAATAAACCAGAGATGGTGCACAAGTCCTCTGCTGTTCTTTCACTTGATGAAGTTTTAATGCTGAACCATTCTATTGGATTCAAATGGAAACAGAGCAGGGTGAGATGGGGTATCAGGAAAAATTCCTCTCTGTGAGGGTGGGGAGGGCCTGGCACAGGTTGTCCAGAGATGCTGTGGCTGCCCTGGAAGTGTTCCAGGCCAGACTGGACAGGGCTTGGATCAACCTGGGATAGTGGAAGATGTCCCTGCCCATGGCAGGGGGTGGCACTGGTGAGCTTTAGGGTCCTTTCCAACCCAAACCCAGCATTTATAAACCACAAGGATAAACCCAACTGCTCCTAGGAGCTGGTCCAAACACAAATACCCACAGGCCAGCCCTGCTCACTTCCTGAAGCCTGGCTGAGCCCCAAAGCTCAGGGGTCTGTACCCACACATCAGTGAAGGCAGCAAACACCCTGAGTTCAGCCCTGAGCTGAAGTGCCAGAGAAGAATTTACCAGTGCTGAGCAGCTGAAGCTGTATCTGGGGTGAAAATGGACAGATTCCCCAGAGGGGAAAAGAGAGCGAGTGATGGCAAAGTCCAGTGCCAAAGAGGTGGAGAAGGGATGTCACAGATGTACTGAAGGGACTACCAGAACAAGGGCACCAAGGACAAGATGATTTGAGGATGTGGCACATCAAACAGCTGAGTGTGCACTTCATCCAAGTGTGAACTTCAAGAGGAGCTTGGTTTGGTTTGCTGGAATCCAGTGTTTGGATCAGCTGGCAGTGAGTGACACGGAGGTGACACTTCTGCAGCCATTCCAAGGAGCAGCAGGTGAGCCAGAGGCTTTGGGAGAGTCACACATGACTTGAGGATGCTCCCCAAGGTTTGGGAAGCCGTGCCAGATCCCAGAGATGAGCAGCAAGTGCAGAAGGTCTGTAGGAAAGGATGAATCATCCCCTTGCTCAAGGAACCAGGGGCTGCAACAGCCATTTCCAAACTGTCACCATTTGTGAGCTTCAGGAAGCTCAGAGTTTCCACTTACAGCTGAAGGTACCTCACACAGAGCAAACCACAAGCATTGCAAACCCTAAATCGATTAAACCATTTCATTTAGCACACTTGGGACACCTGAGGATACAATCACAGACAGCAGGGCCACTTGGCACCAGGGGCCTGCAGAGAAAGCACCACGCTGGATGAGGTCTGCAGGAAATATTCCTGGCTTGCAATCAACGCCAGTTGAAGGAATTAAAATTACTACCATGAAAATGGGAATTGGTTTGGAATAAAGAAAAAAAGAAGTTTAAGCATCCCTGATGCTGGCACAGAAGTTTTGTGTCAATTGGAGGGAATTTCAAGGCGAGAAGCATCGACTGTCACTTCGCTCTCCTCCTTCAAACTGGGATGAAACTGCCAAAGAATGAAATCACTCCAGCTGTGAACAGATTTTACAAGAGTCATCAGCCTGAGACTGGATCCTTCAGTCAGAATTCCTCAGAGCAGGTTTGGGACTCACCTTGGATAAGGAAATAAACCTTTCAGACTACCCAGAAAAGACAGGATGGCAGAGGGTGTTTTATGTTGTTAAAAAGCATTTGCTATTAGATCAGAGTCTGCAGCTTCTACCATGTCCCAAAGCTCAAACACAGGGGAAATCAAATATTTAAATAATATATTTCCAGCTCATATATTTTTAATAATCTGATGTATTGCCTTTTTAATGTGAACAAAGCCAAGATTAAAGGCAGTGTGATCAGAAAGCAGATGAAGAAGTACTGAAAACTTGCTGCCTGTGAAAGGCCTGAGATTTCGTGAAGCATTTTGGTCTTACAATCCTTCATGGAGGAAAAGGGATTGGAATTCAGCCTGTGGCTGGAAGCATGTTGATTTGCAGAAATGTGCCTCTCAGAAGCCTGTTTAAATCCAGTTTAAACACTTCTTTCCATCCTCATCCCTCCTCTCTATTTCCAGGAGCACTGAAGTGCTTTGTAAGACATGGTAAGAAAGAAAATGAGACTTGTACTGCACTGCTCTAGGAAGAAGTTTTACCACTGACACACAAGCCATGATTTCAACTATTTTTAGCTCTTGCAAGGCTAGGCTTCAAAGAAAAAAAAAAAAAGAAAATACCCAAACCAAACCAAATATCCATAAAAATATCCCTCAACATATCCAAATGAAACATTCCAAAGTGGCTTCCAGAGACACAGCTCTCCTGCTGAACAGCTCAGGAGAGAAGCTGACAAGTGCTCAGCAGTTCAAAAGCCATGAAGAGAAACCAGATGAAGATGTAAGATAAATACATGCATGAAGAGCTTACCTGAAGTAGAACTGAGATCAGTTACTCCTCAAGACTGAGCTACACATAAAATATCACATGGGCATCCAACTTCAAAATGGACTTCACAGAGTTAAAGCTAGATCCCATCACCAAGATTATCACCACCTTTTTTTTTTTTTTTTTGACAGAGAAGAATTAATGTCTTCAGAGAAGATGCACCGAGTTCTTCTTCATTTCTGGGATTTTTCCTTCTAACTGAAGCAGCTTTAGGAAACTTCTTCAGGACACATTTTCCACCCTCCCCTCAACTTTGTAATTTCATGGAGCTAAGGAGCTAAAACTGGAATCCTATCTATAGTTAGGTCAAATTAAAAGAGGAGGTAAAAAATGTCAGGAACAGAGCAGGAGGCCAAGCTTGCAAGGTTGGTGCAGGCTGCCTAAAAATCCTAATTAAAGACACCCCCCTATCTGTGAAAATCAGCTTTAATGTGAGGGTCACAGACACATCAGTGTTGAGGAAAGGAAAGAAACCATCAGCCACGGAGTTACTCACATTGCTAAAGAACCCAGGAGCAATTCCTGCAGAATTCTGGCCAAATTTCCACTTGAACAGCTCCTATCCCTGGGCACAACAACAACTGCTGATGAAGACTTAAACTGGGTTTAAATTGTTTAGCAAGTTTCACCCTTGACTAGTTTTTGCCTTCACTTGAAGACAAGGCTCAGCAGCAGCTTTTGCTCTATTTTTGTTTCAGCTTTAAGGTCACCAACACAGAATTAGAATGAAGTCCTCAAACCCCTTCACAGAGTTGTAAGGGGCAGGTAATGATAAGGACAAGTGATGCCAATGTTGGAAAGGTGGGTCACAATGCAAACACAAGGTGGTGTGTGGGAACTACAGACCATGGCTGTGTCCTCCTCAAATTAAGAGCAGAATTCTCTGCTGTTGTCCTAGAAATAACAGAGGGATGTTTTAAAAAGCAAGGTTCAGAACACTGTTAAATGGTTTTGGGGGCAGTCCTTGGTTGGGGCTCAGGGAGTTTAAATGCTACATTCTAAAAATTCAATGGGAGATGCTGATACTTATTTTAACTCTTAAGTTTCAACTGCCACATCTTAAAAGGCTTTGAAGCACTTCCATTTTAGCTCTACTGTAACCACCTACTCAACCGAATCTGTATTCCTGGCTCCATTAATCCCTGTGCTGCTGAAACTCAACATATGCCTTCAAGGTATGAGAGCCTGTGCTCTACATTTCACTAATTAACTGCAAAGAAGGTGCTTTTAATCTCTGCAGAGTGGGTTTTTAATAGTTGCTCCCCCCTCTTCACAAGTGAACAGTAGAGGTTCAGTGCATCTCTTCTCTCTAAGACAATTTTAACCTTGCCCTGAGTGAGGTCCAGCAGTGCAGCAGCTCGTTCTGGTTTGGAGGCCACTGCTTCTTGAACCTGGGGGTGGTTTATTTGGGCAGAGGATGTCCCCTCAGAGCCACAATGTCACTGAGTGTCCACAGGGCCTGCAAGGAGAGCACTCAAACCTCAGGTGTCTGCAGGGTGGTGGCAGCAAGACTCCCAAACTTCAGACTAAGAGATGATGAAAGCAAGGCTGGGAAACAGAATAAGCAGCTCAATCATATGGAAGCACCCCTCCTTTTGTACCCCCATCCCAAAGCACACTCCAAGCCCATGAGGAGAGCAGCCCCTCCCACCCCACAGGTAATTCCCAGCCCTTTCTCTGCAGTTATGCTCACCCAACAAAACTGAGAGCCCCTGGGACACACCAAAAAAAAAAAAAAAAAAAACCACCTATTCCACAACTCGCTGATGAGAGCAGGTCTGGTTTTGGTTAAAAGTCTTTACCCTCAAAACCCACTTCTGGAAATGGAGTTGCTTTCTGTGCTGCCAGTCTTCAGTCTGAAAACCTTCAATTATCTGAGAATCAAAAAAGCAAAGTCACAGAGGCATTTGCTGTCGCCCTATTTCCCTTGCAGTGGCTGCTGTTTAAACCTCCCTTAAATCCTGAGAAAAGGTTTAACTGTAACACTGCAAATATATTTGGGGAACACAGCAAAGCATGGAGGAGAAGCACCATGGTGACTCCAAAACATGCTTGGGGGGGAACAGATTTGCTTTCTGTTGGTTTGTTGTTTTTTTTTTTTCCTTAAGTACTGCCATATTCATCACAGCAGCAGTGAAGAATTCAAAAAAGAAATCTCAAGTCGTTGGTGCTTGTTAAAATTAATTCTCAGTTCAAGGAATTTTCTTTTAAGTAGTTCTTTTAATCAGGATATGGATATGGCATACCTCATTAAGATGGGTTTGCAAGATTCTCCTTTTCTCTACAGGCAGAGGGATTAAAAAAAATATCAAATAAACCAGCACATCACATGTGACATATTAAGACTACACCCTAAACTTTTAACTTAAAAAAAAAAAAAATCCTTGTTGAAAAAAGATCTAGAATGAGTTCCCCAAGTTCTGTTTGTGGGTTTTCTTATTATTAAAAAAAAAAAAATCAACTTTAAATATAGGTATTATAAAATAATGCAGTTGGGCTATTTTTAGTAGTGTGCCTGACCCCCATCACCTTTGCTCTCCAGAATTAAATGTCACTGGGGCCTCCTCTGTCCATTCTTTATAATAAACTACAGGGTTATTTTTTTTTCTCCTCGGTGCACAGAGCAAAGCACATATCACAAAATCCTCAGTGAGAAGGGTGAGCTCTTTAATGAAAGGCATCCTCTCTCCCAGAGAAAGTATTCTGTAAGCCTTACCTGGCAGTTTGTCTGAGCTAAATACAACATTAAAGTCGAGGTGGTCGCTCTTCCCAATTCCATACTCAGGACAGTCTTTGCACTGAGCAGGATCCACAGTGCAGGGGAGGCAATGCACAATCTGAGGGTATTGATGTGTTCACTCAAGAGCTAAACACGGTAACAACACGACAAAAGAGCATTTGGAATGTGTGCACTGGAACTGGGTAACAATTTACAAGGGAGCATTAAAGGCCCACTGTTAAAAAAATAATAATAATAAAAAAAAAAACCCTCCTATAAGCTTAAATCATTTGAAAGTTCTCCAGCCAAGCAACTCTATAGATTCTTAATGCCAAATAATGAATTACACCTTTTCAAGGATGAACCACACTGGATTTTTTAAAGAGGCCATGCCACAGGGATACAGTTCTTTGTCTTTCCTAAGTAGATCATTGTACATCTGATCATATGTTGTTTTGAAGTCATAAACATTTGGCTTGTCTGGGGCTGGTCCTGGCAGTTTCACGTGAGTCCCCGTGCCAAAGGAGCGGACGCTGAATCCTCGTTTGCTGAAAGACACAAGGGAAGGGGGGGGAGAAGGCAATTAGACTGGATGGACTTAATTAAAGTGCTGAAGAACACGAGAGTGAAGTTTAAAAACCTCTTAGCCAGCAGCCAGCAGGGCAACCGACCTGCCAAGAGGACCCAAGGTGGATTTTCCTTGCAGTTAGGAGCTAAATTCACACACATTTCAAGGGAAGCACCTCCATTTGGCAGGAATTTTCTCACAATTATGGCACACAGTTCCTTGGAAATGTCTTTTGGTGCTTTCAGGCATCCTGGATTTACAACAAACACGTTCTGTATTTGTGACAACACAGGCAGAGATGGTTTTCTCTTGGTACAAGTAACTAACTGTTACTGACTGATCAATACTTGAGTGTTGCTTTTTATTTTTTGAAGTGTCCTGCTGACACTCTTGGTCTAACTGCATTCTTCTTCTCACTTTGTTGCCCAAACTGCCTCTGGTGGGATTGAATTAACCCAGGACAAACATTTGTGTGCCTGCCACTGAAAACCACACAGAGCAATTACCTTCACACAAGTGGGGCAGATGTTCTGCTGGCTGCTCTCTAAAACTCTTGCCTAAACCAGGAATTACTTCATTCCATTCTTATGAACAGCTACTTGTTTAATAGTTATAATTAGGAAAAAAAATAGGCAGGAACCTGTTTGATTTTAGGAGCAATGCCAAAATGTTCTTGCTGATTACCTGAAATATTTGAACCTCAATAGTTCCTTCAGTAGTATTAAAAAATGGCAATCTATTAAATAATGGGGTAAAAAAAGAGATTTTCTGGTGGTCTAATGGATAAAGTTACAGGCTGAAACAATTGGGTCCCTAATGACGATGTAACTTGAAACAGCAAGACCACTACTTAATCTTATTTTTTTAAGGACTCACACTTTGAGCTCGAATGATTTTAGCAGAGACTGAAGGGAGTGAACAACGTTAAAACAAAAAGCAAGTGAACAACCCAGTGCCTGTGTCCCCAGAAATAACCCCCAATTTGCAGGGTTTTCTCTGAGGGGACTGAGCAGAACCAGGACTCAGTGCAAGAGCCAGCCCCAGATCCTTGGTCTGCACAGCCAAGGAAATTCAGCAGAAAACACCAACTCAAACTGTCTCTTTGCCTTCAAAGGATGTCCTCAAAGTGATCCCAAACGCTTCTGGGCAGAGACTGTGCTCACCTCCTGCCCCAAACCCCAACACGGCTCTGAAACCATCAACACTTATTTCCTTCAGTTCCTCCTACTGCAACACAGCCCCTCCTTTCTCTTTTCTTGCTTCCCCACACTTCTTTTTTCCCTCCAGCAACTATTTATAGGTGCCTATTTCTGTAAACAGACAAGATACATGAGGCTTTCTTGCTTCTTTCTGCAGGACTGGTGGCTGAAAACGGATACAAGTGGAAAAAAGTGCAATTCTTTGCCCCTCCCAGCCCTCCATCACATGTAACTGGTGCAGTTATGAGTCACTGTTCATTTATTTTCCCTGCAACACTTGCAGATACAAGTTTTGATTCTGCTGCTTCTACTGGACGTGAAGAAGAGACATAATATGTACAGAAGAAATTGCACTGCTAAAAAATTCATGTTTCAATTTGATCTTTTTATCTGTGGTTTCCTTCTAATTTTTAATTTTTTCCCCTTTAAATTATTCTTTAAAACAGGTCTGCTTGGATCACACACATTAAAACAGCCACCTCTAATTGCTGTAGATGTCCTTGAAGTTTGCATGATCTCATAGAAAGCCAATCTGAAATCTCTGACGTTCAACACATCAAAAAATTCGTGCCTCCAAGGCCCATGAGCCATTCAAAATGACTTCCTTATTATAATAGCTGGCATATGAATTCCAGCTTCCTTATAACAGCTGGAATCTGAGTTCCTCACGTGGAATTTCAGCGAGTGGTAGTGTCAGTTTCTACACTATTTATGCCCCAGGTACAATGAAATATTCTAAAGACATTTCAACATATTTCTTGCAACAACTAGGGCAAGGGAGAGAGGAAAATGCCTCCACGGAGCCATGAGTCAGGAGCTTTTATTCAATATTATTCAGAGTTTATTAAATAGCTGGAAACATCCAGTGTAGTGAATCATCAGGTGTCTGTGGAAATGTGGCATATTTGTAAAAATGAACAATTCCTACAAGACAATGGGTATTTAGTGTTTGGTTCTGGTCTGGTAAAACTACCCAGAAAGTGAACAAAAAAAATAAAATGTGCTTTGTCACAAAAAATAAAGAGTAAGACAGACTAAGAGATTATCCTAGCATTGATTTCTGAAAATGTGGAGCTTAAACTTTACCAGACTCATACTGACCATACTTCAGGAAGTTGTTTCTATTAATCCTGTTGTAGACAAAACCAGCAATGAGTTAAGGCCAAAGTGAGTCACTGATCTCATCATTTTCAGCACTTGGCTCACCTCAGCCCAAAGCTCACCACAGAGAGTTCACAAGCAGCACTCAAGTGCCCCTGAGGATCTCAGGGCTCACTGAGAACAATTCTGAACTCAAAAGACCAACCTGGACCACCACAGGCTGGGACCACTCAGCTCCAGGCACTGGCAGGAGAAATAATAATGATCTCTGCAGCCTGAGACGTGAACTTTTTTGTCCACACCTTTCTTTTATGTCACTGTTATGCCTTTTTCTTTTATGTCACTGTTATTTGGGGATCTCACACTTTCTTATTAAATTGCTTTTCAGTATGTTCATAACAGCACAGCTTCTCTTTACAGTGGCTGGAGGAAATATTACTAAATGTTGTTAAAGCAAATGGAATAAATCCTGCAGTGCCTCTGCACTGAGAGTGGTGAAAGCTTTCAGGGGACAAATCACTGATTTCACCACATCCTTTTCCACAAGAGGTAGCAGGAAAATAACCAGCAGCCCTTGTAGGCTACTTAGAAAATATCTTATGCCATCCAATCAATATTTTAATAAAACACCCCTCAAAACAAGCCCACGCTGCTGAACAGCACCACAAAAGCATTGTCCAGTCATTTTGAATACTAACAACTTGGATTTTGCATTATTGCTACTAAGCTGTCAAATTAAAGTGTGCTTTAATATGAAAACGTGAAAGTATCTCCTTCTTGGGGGGTTATTTATTAATTTAGTATTTCTTAAATTAGGCAACACAGATGTCAATACCTCACTGCAATTGGGTGCTGATAAATGCTGTAAAGTAAAAACTTATGGAAACAGCACAGGTGCAACTGAAGTTTTCTTACACCTCAATGCTGAACTACAAGTCTTAACATCAATATGGAAAGTTAAGTTTTTGCTACAGGGCTGCAGTATTTGAATTTTCCTGTCACTAAGATCTCATGTTTATGCTCCTAATTTCCTAAAAGCCAGCCTTCTAAAACAAGGAATATGTGGCTGAAGTGTGTTATCAGCATTTTAGAAATTTTTACTGCCAGTAAGTGACACAGAGAGCTCGAACTCATTAACTTCCTTCCAAAGCCACCAGGGTACTACCAAGCAAACAGAAATGTGGAAGTTGCTGCATAAAAAAGTTTTGGCTGTAAGAGATTTACCCTTCCTCCTCTGAGGGAGAACCACAGCCTGAGTCTGCAGGCTCTACGAGAAAATACAAAATAAAAGATAAAATCACCTACAGAACGTGCTGGTTTTGGCTGGGGTAGAGTAAATTTTTGTTGTGGATTTGTGTTTGCAACACGGGGCTGGTTTTTGGTATTGCTGTGCAGGGCTTGCACAGCACCCAGGCCTGCTCTGCTTCTCACCTCACCCCACCCCAGCAGAGCCTGCAAAAGCAAATAACTCAGGGTGAGTAAATCCTGACCTAGGGAGGGGTTACACAGCCGGTCTGACAGCTTTAAAGGAGGCATCTCATGTCTTCCTGCACTGCTCCTCCTCTCTTCCTTGGCTCAACACACCCCTGTGGGGATGGCTCTCACTCTATCAACAAACTTCTGACAGACCTGCAGCCTGACTTCTGCTGGAAAATTAGAACAAAGCGTTTAAAACTTGGTTAATTACAAAATACACGAGCACGGGCTGAGTGCTGGAGCCCAGGCTTTGTTTTCCAGCAGCACACAGAATCTGTGCCTTTTAAAGTCTCGTGACTCACAAAATACCTTAAAGTTTCGCAATTCCTCAGCTTCTTCCTAACTCTTCTTCCTCTTTTAATCATGTGTTCTTTCCAGCTGCAGTGCAACACACTGCCCTGAACTGGTGAGGCAGGCTGCCCTGGAGCCAGCACAGACATTTTTCTGAAGTTGACTGACAAATGGGCTGCTGTTGCTTTAGAGCAGCGTCAGCAATTTCTCTCTGTTTTGCCATTTATGCTACTGCTGCTATAACTGTAAAAGATGTTACTAAAATGAAACATTTTCTAAACACAATTTTGTTACTTTTCGATTAAAAGCTTAAGGGAGAACAGACTTAAAAAAAAAAACAACAAACCAGCCCCTGCCACATTTGGCAAACATCAGTCACACCGGAAGTGATTTATTTCTGCAAAAACACAGGGGAAGGAAAAAGGCCAGACATCAGAGGTAAATTTAACTTCGTCCTCAACACTCAGCTGTCAATTAAAACTCAGATCCAGCATTATTAGAGGGAAAACGATGTCATGTTTTCACAGAACTGCCATAGGTAACATGCGATGCCAAGAGTGAGCGTGAAGTGCATGAAACGCTGTCACAGTAAGATGGCTGCCAGACCAACTGCTTCTATTATTTATTCCTTTCAAAGCTTTTATTTTTATTTACACGCAGCTTACACACGGTTGGTTTGCTTTCTAGGCCATCAACGTGTATCTCTAATGTGAATGCTTCTTTGCTTAACTCCAATAAAATAACCCCGACCATCCTTATCGTGTTCCTGCAGAGCAAAGGGAAGACTCAGGGACACGATTTCAGGCGGATCAGGTGTCTCACGTCCATCAGTCTGCCCCGAGTCTCCTATCTCACCTCTTCAGCCAAGCTGAGAGCACTTGGGAGCGCTAAACAGATTAACACTTGTAATCTCAAAAGGCATTTAGCGTTCTGAACTGAATGTTCTGGTTCTCCTGTGAGAGGAAAGGGCTTCCTTTGTGGGCATGGAGCAGCTCAGTCTTCGCAGAGTGTCAAGGGGTGGGAAAGGAATTAAAACCCAAGCCATGGGCAGGGACACCTTCCACCATCCCAGGCTGCTCCAAGCCCTGGCTTTGGACACTTTCAGGGATGGGATAACCACGATCTCCCCGTGCCAGCGTCTCGCCACCCTTTTTACCACACTAAAGAAAAAAATCCTTCCTAACATCTAACCTAAATTCCCCCACTCTGTATCCTTTCCTCCTTGTACTATCAATCACTCCAGCTGCCGACGAAGAGTCCCTCTCCGGCTTTCCTGTGGGCCCCTTTCAGATGCATTCAAGGAAAAGAAAAAAAAAAAAAAAAAAAAAGGGGTGGGGGGAGAGTGGGGAAGAAAAAAAGGGAACAATTAAGTTTCCACACGCCGAGACACAGGCCCTGCTCGATCCAAGTGCCCAGTCCGTGTTCTCAGCACTGGGCCCACAGCTCCGTCAGGGAGGGCCGGGACCGCGGCCTGCAGCGGGGCGCGGAGCAGGCGAGGTGAAAACGGGGTGAAAACGGGTTAAAAGGGGGGTGAAAAGGGCGTACAAACCGGGTGGAAGCAGGTACAAACGGGATAAATGCGGGCTTAAAGGCCAAGCGCTGCCCCGCAACCACGGGCCTGCCGGGCCGGGCGCCGGCCCTAACGCAGGGCCCCATCCGCGCCTCCCTGACAGCGAAGCGCCGCCGTTTTCACGGGGAGGAGGGTGGCGAAGCGGGCAGCAGCAGCTTTTACCTGAGGATGTTGTGCGCCTCCATGCTGCGGTTCTGGTTGCTGGAGCACACCACGGCCACGCGGAGCGGCGCGGACGGCATGGCGGGCACGGCGCTGGGGGCTGCCCGCGCCTCTCGCTCTCCCTCCACTCGCCGGGCCGCCGCTCCACAAAATGGCGGCGGCAGCGCGGCGGGCGGGGACGGGAAGGTGTCAGCAGGGCCCCGGCGCGGCCAACCGCGGCACGGAGCGGGGAAGGCGGAGCGGCCGCGGCCGCCCTGAGGGGAGGGCCCCGGGAAGGGCCCCGAGGCTGCTCGGCCCAGGCACAGCGGAGTGCCGGTGTATGGAAGAGTCAAGGCGCGGCGTGTGGAGGTTGTGCCGCCTCAGCCCGAGTTTTCGGCCATAAATATTAATAATAATAATAAAGATATGGAGGTGTTTGCGCTCGGAGGAGGGTAGTGGAGGAGAGGCTTTATGAGGAGCTTGTTCAGCCTGGAGGGGGGCTGAGGGGAGACCTCATTGCAATGGACGACTTCGTGAGGGGATGGACTTCGTGGGCCTCAGCCCGAGTTTTCGGCCATAAATTTTAATAATAATAATAATAACAACAATAATAATAATAATAATAATAAAGATATGGAGGTGTTGGCGCTCAGAGGAGGGTAGTGGAGGAGAAGCTTTATGAGGAGCTTGTTCAGCCTGGAGGGGGCTGAGGGGAGACCTCATTGCAATGTACGACTTCGTGAGGGGATGGACTTCGTGGGCCTCAGCCCGAGTTTTCGGCCATAAATTATAATAATAATAATAATAATAATAATAATAATATGGAGGTGTTGGCGCTCAGAGGAGGGTAGTGGAGGAGAAGCTTTATGAGGAGCTTGTTCAGCCTGGACGAGGCTGAGGGGGAGACCTCATTGCAATGGACGACTTTGTGAGGGGATGGACTTCGTGGGCCTCAGCCCGAGTTTTCGGCCATAAATTTTAATAATAATAATAATAATAATAATAATAATAATATATATATATATATGGAGGTGTTGGCGCTCAGAGGAGGGTAGTGGAGGAGAAGCTTTATGAGGAGCTTGTTCAGCCTGGAGCGGGCTGAGGGGAGACCTCATTGCAATGGACGACTTCGTGAGGGGATGGACAGGCGCTGATCCCTGCAGTGACCAGGGAAAAACCCAGGGAACGGCTGGACCTCTCCAGGGAATGGACACGGCCCCGAGAGCTCCAGGAGGGTTTGGACAATGCTCCCAAAGATACACAGGGTGGGATTTTGGGGTGTCTGTGCAAAGCTTGGACTCCGATCCTTGTGGGTCTCTTCCAGCTCAGGATGTTCCATGGTTCTAAAGCTTCTCGTTCACCTCATCCAGGGAAGGGAATGGAGCTGGGGAAGGGGCTCAGCCTGGAGAAAAAGAGGCTCAAGGGGGAACTTCTGTTTCTGCACAATTCCCTGACAAGAGGGGACAGCCAGGGGGGATCGGGATTTCTCCCAGGAACAGGGACAGGAGGAGAGGGAACGGCCTCAAGTGCACCAAGGGATGCTCAGGCTGAACTGATGCCTTAGGTTTTAGCTTTCGTGTGTTTCAGATTCTGTGCTGCCCAGGGGTGCAGTTCTGAGCCTCGCAGTAAGTGTTAGTAAGCTCTCTTCACAGAGTAGGTAGACAAAAATCCTTTCTCTGCTGCACACCAAGGACAACTGTTACAACTTTTCAGACCCCAAAGCACAAACAGCAGTGGCTGAAGAGAGAAAACAAGAAGGATGAAACCTCACAACCTGCAGCTGTAATTGCACAATTAAACCCCAATATACAAATGGACCAAAACTTTATAAAAAGTGTGAGACCTCGTGACCGGCCAGTCATTTTGTGACCAATTTGGGTCCACTTTGGGTGTAGCCAAGGCCAGGCTCTTGTCCTGCCCAAGGCGTATCCTTAAAGGCCTTTCAATAAATATCTCCTTTATTCTCCAGCTCTGCCCAGTCTCTGTTCCAGGTCAGCCTTTAAGTCATCAGAACATTAGAAAGATTTCATCGCATAAAGAACGATGAGGCCTCAAGCGCGCCCCAACGCAGAACAACCACCCAGCGCGAATCCCCGAATCTTGCTGCCTTTTGTGGAATTAAAAAAAGCACAACTCGTCAGAAAAGCAGGTTTTTAGGACAGATCTCCCTGTGTCTGGCACTAGATGGCGGCCGAATGCCATTTAGGCATTCGGGGGAAGCGTGGGGATGGCCGCAGGATTGAGTCATCCCGAGGAAAGAGAACCGGGCTCGACATCCCGGATCATCCCAGCCCCGTCCGTGCCCGGGGGGATCCGCAGCGGACACAGCGACAGCAGATGGTTGCTGTGAGGATTAATCATGGAATTCTGCATTCTCTCACGCTTTTACTGCAAACTGCACGACTTAGAGCGGCCAAACCTGGGGTTTATTTATGTACCCACCCGACTGGTGAAATACCAGAAGTACTGGTTTCAGAATTGTTTTCTCGCCATACGCGTTAAAATTGTCACACTGCTTCTTGCTCAGCCCAGCTCAATTCCATTTTTCTCTGAGGTTTTTGTCATATTTTCCCTTTTCCGTCTCATCATGCTTTTATACTTCGGTCTCCTTGCACAATTTCAATGGCAGGAGGTGGTAGTGGAGCAGGAGAAATACAGGAGATAAACCAGAACATCAAAGGAACAAATCTATTCCCCAGCCCTTCACTAGTGAGGCAGGACTCTCTCCTCAGTGCTTCCTAAAAATATTTTCTGCCCTCCTATTGATTTTTTTTCCCCTTTGTGCTTTCTGAGGAATTTTTTCTCCATTATCACCACAGCACTTCCAGCAGAGCCTTTTCCTGACATTCAGCACCTGCTCCCACTACCACCATTCTCCTCTCCACCCTCCATGTAAAACCTCTCCCTCTCTCTAGTATTTTCCATTAAAAATAAAACTTTTCTCACTCTCCCCTCAACTTTAACAAAGAAATCTTTCCCCTTTCCTCATGCAGTCCTTTTGTCATCCAGCATTTCCCACCTTTTGTCCCCTCAGCAGCTTCTCGCCCTTGCCTGCAAAAATTTCATTCCTTGGGTCTCCTCTCAACCATTCCTCTCCCTGTCCATCATCTTCTTAATTCTTATTCTGCAAATAGTAAGATCTGATCACTGGGTGGTTCTGGTCAGGGGATTATCAGAGATGCAGTGATCAGACCTGTGCTGAAGCAACACCATTCTCAGGGTGGATTTGCTCAGGTTAAAACAGCCAAAACCCCCATCCAAGCATCCCTGCTGTAATTCCAAAGCTTTTACCAGGAACGTGACACTGTTACCTGCCCACCTTTCCTTTGGAACATGCTGGTAAAACACAGCAGCAGTTTGCAGCCTTGTAAAACTGAAACTCCGGGTCTCCATGGAAGCAAAATCCCAGCTTTTGCCTGTGAATAAAGCCAGGCAGCCTTTCTGTTTACATCCCACAAAAAAAAAAAATCATATTGCAATTAAGAGAGAGTCTTTGCCTGAGGCACAGACTGTTTCCTCCAGAAGACTCAAAGCTGGGGTCAAGCTGGGCTTTGAGCTGCTCACATTTAAGCAATTGTTTTCCTCACATTTAGCAAAGGGCAAGGAAAAAACAGCTTGTTAAGGTGCATATCGTTCTCCATTTTAACTCCTGGATGTGGCCGGGTATTTGTACTGGAAATGACTGGATAAATGCAGGATAATAAACACCTGAGAAGGCACCACATGGATTTTTCATAGCAGGTACTTGTATGGTAACATGGACAATGTGTAGTTGCCTTAGGAGCTATTTCCACTTTTTCCCAAAGAGGCTTCTCAGCAGTTATAAATCAGCATTCTGCCACTTCTTTATTGCTGCCTGGACAGGCCAGGATGGATTAGCACTCCACAAGCTACTCTGCACCTTTTGGGAATTGCTGCAAAGACTGGAGAAAGCTTTAACTCTGCAGTCTCCCTAAGGCAGCTGAATTAGTACCAAGCCTGTCTACGTGTAATCTTCCCTTTTATTATCACAAGAAATGTCTACATTCATGGTAGAGGAAATTTCTATGGTGATAGAAGGAAAAAAAATCCAAGTTATCAATGGGTCAACAGATATTTTGCTTAATGTCACACAAAATCAAATAGGAAATACTCTTGACTTTCTCTTCCACACATCCTGATGTGTTCAATTAAAGCTTAATCCATTCAAAATGAGTGAGAAACTGAGATATTGTTTCCCACATCCCATTTACAAAACATGGGAAAAGGAAAAAAATAGGAAAAAAATCCTTTAGAAAATTGCAGATTTTCTTCTATCAGGATTTATATTCTTCTTCTACCCTCTGCCCAAGATGCTGTTGCAATGCAATCCCCAGAGAGTGAGGAACAAAAATGTGAAATGGCTACAAAAACATCTCTTTAGTATCTTCTAGGTGCTGTTTCAGCAGGTCACTGTATCCATTATTACCTGCAGAGGTGTCTCACTGAAGACAGCCACGTTCAAAGCTGTAAATTAAATTTTCCTTTCCTCAGACTTACATCAGTGTTACCACCTAAATTACCCAGTCATCTACAGTCCAAACCTCTAGTAAATAAAATTGAGCCTTCAGGGAATAAATCTCTTATTTTCCCAATAAATGTCATAATTTTACAGTAGGCAATGGAATATTATTATGACCAGTTTGGGCAGACTTACTTTGAGTCAAGCAAGATCTTGAACCATTAAATACTTAGGAACTTTTCATTTCTTTTCATTATCCTCTTAATTTATTCAGTTCAATGCCAAGGTGGTACAAGGCTCATTGTTTATACAGCTGGTTTTCACATCTGGCAATTCATGACAAGATGAGGAACAGAACAGGGACATTGCTTGACAAAAGGTGACAGAGATGTACAAAATCAGTGGCACTCCAATGGTCCTGTGCTGAACTGGCTACAACAAAGGCTGACTTGAAACCTTTAAAAGACCAAAATTAGTCTCAATGTTCCTAAAAATCACCTTTTCTTCCAGCAGTCGATGTCCTTAGGGATAAAAACCCCAAACATGATGGCATCAATGAGTTGCTTCAATCAAGGACATGGGCAAGGGAATCAACACAAGAACATTCAAATGGAGGCAGCTGCACGTGAGAATGGAAACACAGCAGGAATAACAAACAAAGAAAAAGGTGTTTCTGCCCCATGAAACGCAGACCTTCAGTTCCTCAGCCACTTCCAAGTTCTTGAAGGGATTATTATTATGTTCAGGACAAATACTGTGTATTATTAAGGATCCCACACACTTCCTATATTTACCCTCTACCACCAAGTTTAAACTTCACAAAGGACTTTCACAAGGAAAAGCAAACAGGTCGTTCACCAGTGCTAAACATTTACACAAACAGATCACACGTGAACCTGACGAGTTTTAACAGCAATAATCCCTTTACAGCAGAGCCTTTCCCCTACTTTTATTTTTTTTTTTTTTTTTTGCTTTAGGTGCACAGTTCCTAAGTGATAATAAATTAATTTTTTGCGTGTTACAGCAGTCAACTACATACAAACAACACGTACTAAAAACTACCTCACTAAATACCTCTCTGAAGGTAACTACTTTGTATATATTAAATTTCAAGTAATGATCATCAGCCCAAGTTGGTTTTTCTTTTTTTTTTTTTTTTTTTTAAAGAAAACAATCAGACAAACCAACAATTCCACTAATCCCAGAGACAAGACCACGAGGGAGATAACGCTTAACCTACGAGGACTAGGGGGAACACCAATAGAAATGGGACAAATTCTCAGCACTAAGGCACAATAGAATCAGTACTAGAGTATGGCTAAAACCTTACTTTACTACAGCATCAAGTGAGGAGTTGAACGGGGAGTGTTCCTACGCTCAAAAACACTCGGCTACAACATCAGTGAGTTCTGTGGTCAAGAAGCTTCTACCTTAGTGCAGCTGCATTGCTAAAGGAGGGGATTTCAGGGGCCAAGGGAGGGTGCTCACTTATCTCTTACTTATAATAATTAAGGGTTGGTTCCTACTTGCTCGACCAAACGGGAGTTTTCTTATTCAGTTTATCCCTCTACTTTCACTCTTTTTGAAAACTATGACACAGTTCTGATGGGAGAAAAGCAGGTGTTGGATGTTGATGGTCGCTGGGGCTGACCAGAAAACCCTCGACCAGAAAACCCCCGTTGTTTTTGGACAGTGGCCAGTCTAGGCGCCCAAAATCTGTGACCAGGATGCTACAAACCCCACCTAAACCACGAGAGATTAAGTGGGCTTTGGACCAAACACACACTGAGCTATGGGGTTTGCGGTTCCACCAGTCAGTTCTCCTGAACTTTCAACGGCTTTAGTCCACAGGGAAAAAAAAAAAAAAATCAAGCACGGGTCTAAGACCAAGAGGCTTTAGGCTTAAAATAAGGGTGTTCTGGAGAGTCTTTTCAAACAGGCCCTCGGTAGGATCTGCCGCTTGCCCTTAGAAACAGACAATTTCTGGCACTTGTGGGCCTCTGCCACTGTTTTTTGATCCGCTGAGATGCCACCAGTTCAGTCACCACGAGCGGCTCTGGCTGAGCAGCCACCCCAGGAGCGAGAAGATCTCCCAACTCCGCTGGAAACGCACATCCTGGAAATCCGGGCACGGCGACCGCGACGCTGCCACAACAGTCTGGTAAACCTCTTCCCTCGCCGGAAAGCGCTGGAACGACACCTGCGGGAGCTGCCCGGCGCCAGCCCCGCGCTCCTCTGCGCACCACCATCATCATCATCATCACCATCATCACCATCACCATCCCCTCCCGCACTACGCGCGGCGCGCAGCGCCTCCCGCTGCCGCGTGTCCTCCGCCCCGGGGGCTCATGAGGTTCTCGGTGATGTAAGCCACGAGCAGGCAGATAAAGACGAGCATCACGCAGATGGATCCCCCCACGGCCGTCATGGCCACGACGATGTCGCGCATGGCCGCGGGCTCCACGCGGAACTCCACGCACTGCGCGGGCGGCGCGGGGCGCGGCGGGGCGTAGCGCGGCTGCAGGCACAGGCGGTACCGCACGCTGCCGTGCGCCTCGGCCAGCAGGTAGTCGCGACACGCGGCTCCCAGCTCCACGCTGTCGCAGGGGAAACGCGTGTAGGTGCCGTCCCACGAGCAGTTGAGCGCGAAGCCGCGCAAAGCGGCGGAAGGGCGCGGAGGCGGCGGCCCCCAGTGCCGCAGCCCCCATTGCAGCAGCACGCTGCCGTTCCGCAGCACGTTGGCCACCAGCGCACCGCCCGCGGAGCGGTGGGCGCGGCAGCCCCGAGCCGAGCACTGGAAGCCGCGGGCCGGCGGGCGGAAGCAGAGCCGCGCCTCCGCCGCCGCCGCGCCATCGCCGCCCACCTTGTAGGGGCACCAGGGCTCGTCGGGGTCGCGGTCGGGGTCGGGCTTGGGGTCGGCGGCGCCGAGGCAAAGCAAGGCGAGCAGAGGAGGCAGCAGGCTGGGCGTGCCGGGCATGCCGGCGGCCGCCGCCGCATGGAGGCTGGCGGAGCGCGGGGCCGGCGGAGGCGCGGGGAGAGCGCGGGGCTCCGCAGCCGCCGCGGGGCCGCCAATGGAGAGGCGGTGCCGCCGTTAACTCTCGCCGGGCTGCGGAGCACCCGCCCGCTGCGGCCGCTGGTGGCCGCCTGGACGCGGCTCTCGGGGCTCCGCGGGGAGAACGGAGCGCCGAGAGCCCGCGGGGGCGGGTACGGGGGGATCGGGACCCCAAAGGGGTCGGCACAAAGGGGCGCTGAGAGCCCGCGGGGGCGGGTACGGGGGGATCGGGACCCCAAAGGGGTCGGTACAAAGGGGAGCAGAGACCCCGCAAAGGCGGCACGGGAGGGTTGAGACCCCAAAAGGGTCGGTACAAAGCGGTACTGAGACCCCGCAAGGGCGGCACGGGGGATGCTGAGACCCCAAAAGGGTCGGCACAAAGGGGTACTGAGACCCCGCAAGGGCAGCACGGGGGGATTGAGACCCCGAAAAGGGTCGGCACAAAGGGGTACTGACCCCGCAAAGGCGGCACGAGGGATGCTGAGAGCCCGCGGGGGAGGGTACTGGGGGGGATTGAGACCCCGCAAAACCGGCACAGAGGGTGCTGAGACCCTACAAAGGCCGGCACGGGCGGTGCTGAGACCCCACAGCTATTGGTACAGGGATGCTCAGACCCCACAAGGGTTGGTACAGGGATGCTCAGACCCTACAGGGGTTGGTACAGGGATGCTCAGACCCCACAGGGGTTGGTACAGGGATGCTCAGAACCCCCAGAGGTTGATATAGGGATGCTCAGACCCCGCAGCGGTTGGTACAGGGATGCTCTGACCCCACGAAGGTTGGTACAGGGATGCTGAGACCCCAAAATGGTTGACACAGGGATGCTCAGACCCCCCAAGGGTCAGCACAGGGGATGTGCAGCCCCCGCTGTCCCCCTCTCGGGCTCTGCTGTGCCCACCGGGGTCATGTCCCCAAGGGCTTGGGGGGCTGCTCAGCCCTGTCTTGGTCGAATTGCAGATTTCATTCCACACCAAACTATTTATATTTTTTTTTATTCGTCCGTGTTTTTTGATCTGGTTTTACATAGAATCACGTTTTAATTTTTATAGCAGAACATAAGCATTTTGTCTATATTAAACCTGTAAAAATACAGCAACTCTCATGGTTAAAACCCCCCAGAAATGTGCCCGTGGAGGTGCCTCGGTCCCCGGGGGTGACACCAGCAGGGCTGCAGTCCATGGCAGGGCTGGGGAAGGTGACAGAGCTCCTCTCCAGCTGGTGCAAACCTCGTTGGGAGAAACGGGGCTCACACGGATTAGATTTTATTTTTTAAAAAGGCGATAACCGCACACCCAGGCTGCTTTAACCTCTTGGCTTTGGGAATTTAAATAAACTCGGCGAGGATGTAATAAAGACACGGGACCCTCCCAGGAGGTCAGCTGAGAGCAGGGATAACTCTGGGTCTTAGTGCACACCCTGAGACAGGAGGAACGAGGCTATTCCTCTTCCTGCTTTCCCCCAAATGCCATTTCCTCCCTGTGCAGCAGGAGCAGCCCTCCATCCATCCCTGGATCCGGAGGCAGCAGCTGATTCTGCAGCACACGAGGAGACAGCAGTGCTCCATCCCGGCGTCACGCCGTCCTTGATGTTCTCTGAACGACCTTGAGAGAGGTGCACGAGAGTATTGGCTTGTCTAAACGTGGAAAGAAAAGAGCTCTAATGAAACAAGAATAAAAATACAGGCTTAAACAGCGTTTGGAGGTGCTTCGAGCTGTTAAATTGCTAAAAGTTGCTTTAAGTCCTTTCTTTTCTGAGGAGCAGGGGGAAAAAAGCAACATTTCTTTTTGTTTGTTTTGATCAGGTTCCTCGAAGAGTTGTGCTCCAGATTTTGTAGCAAAACATAAGCACTTGTCTATATTTAACTTGTAAAATAGAATAATTAACATATTCTTTTGTTTAAAACCCTCAGGAATGTGCCTGAACTCATTGCTGTAGGTCTTCACTGTGTTACCCATTTAGAAACACGCTGCAGTTCACTGTGTGTGTTTTCTTTAAAAACAAAATCTGAATTCTGCAAGTTGGAAATACAACAAGAATAAGATCCTGAGGCCGTTTTTTTATTTCATAGTCTGAACAAAACCAAACCCAAATCATCCCTGGAAGGTGACGCTTGCATATACCCAAAGTGTAATTTGCAGCAGGGTGGAATTTGTTTAAACAATTTTGCTTCCTGATGCACTGAACATGAATGGTCTGACACCAGGACACCTTTTCCTATTGGAAAGAGTGGATTTTTCAAGTGTGTGGCTCCTAAGGAAATCTTGGATTTCCCAATATCCAGCATTGCCAGTTATTTCCACATCTAGTTTTTCCCCAGATTTAATGGGGGTGTCTGCTAGCCTATGGAAAGTTGCCAGAAATCTCTTTTGATACCGAGAGGGATCAATGGGAATCAATTAAAAAATGGGATCAGAATAGAAAAGGAAAACTGAAGGTGCAGTTATGGCTTGAAAACACTCAGATACTGGAGCAGGAAGAGGTGCTGTGCTGCTGAAGGCACTTCTTGGGGAATTTTTGTGTGGAATTCCAGCCAGGATGCAAAAACTGGAGATCTGACTGTACTTCCTGAGGAATGTGAGCATGTTCAGGAAGAGGCTGGAGCCAAACCAAGCGAGATTTTCCTCCTTTGCACTCTGTGTCCTTCTCCTAACAGTGGTGAAGAGCAGATTGTTCTCCAGAGCTGTCATCATTTCCATGTCCAGGGAAGAGATCTGGCACCAACCTTTGTGGCTGTTTGTGATTTACAACTCTGACTTTGGTGGGAGCTCCAAGGCTCTGGAGTGTGGTGCAGGGAGGGGAAATGGTTGGCACAGCAGTGAAGGCCCTGAACCCATAAAAAAAAAAACCATAAAACACTGCGAGTTAACTCCACCTTCTGCACTATTTTTGGCCTTGCACTGTTGTCTGAGCAAAAACCCAAATTATTCCTGCCAGAGCCCAGCAGACTCACGTGCTTTGGCTTGGTCAGCCTGCCCGTGCTGGCTTCCTGTCAATCTTTTGTCTCATTGTTTATTCTCTCAGCAGTCCATCTCTTTCCTGAGCCCTGGTTCTGTGCAGTAAAACCCAGCCTGGCTTTTTCATGGCACCTGCTGGTGAGGCCAAACCCTGTGATCTGCTCTGAGCTGTGAGGCCCCAGCAGCATCTCAGATTGCTTTCCAGCCCTCCAGACAGACCCAGCACCGCAGGCTTTTGGCTTTTCTGCTTCTCCTCCACTGGGTTTATTGTCTCTTCTTACAGGAAACAGTGAACACGTATTAAAACTTGCTGTGAGCCAGGCAATGAAGCGCTGACAACCTACAGCTCACAATTTATGCAACACTCTGCTAATTTTAGTCTCAGATATGGCCAGGGCAGACAATCCCCAGGGCAGAGACGTTTGCTCTCAGCTGAGGGCAGCACATGACATATGGTTCCTAAAGCATCCTCCGAGCTGGGAGCTTTGCATTCAGGCCTCAGTTGCTTCAGTTCCCTCCAAGTCATAACTTTGAGGATTACTCACCCTAGACATGCAAAGGCTGAGAATCTGCCTCTTGATTTCGATTATCCTGCAGCCTGAATCAGTGAGCAGCTTCACTCACCCCCACTGGGCTTTTATTTGCAGAGCTTGATTCACTTCCAGCGAGGGCTGACCCTGACTGTGCCAGGCTGAGGGGGAGCAGGCAGGGAGAGCTGGGCTGAACACGGCTGGGGCGTGGAATTTTGGCACTGGGGCCGTGGGCTGGGTGCTCAGGGGGGCTGCTCTGACCTGGGAACGGGAGGCAGCTTGGATCAGGATGCTCTGAAAGCAGCAACTCTGCAGCCTCAGCTGATCTGCTGTCAGCGTGCTCTTCATAGAGGAGCAGCCTTGCAGCACAGCAGAGCTGGCAAGAGAAAGCACCAACGCAGCTTTAACCATCTCAGGGCGTTTTGGATAGCTTAAACCCCAGCAGAGTTGTGTAGTGAGCTCCTTACTGGGCTCCACGAGCAGCTCTGGCACTTGGCTAAAAGATAATTTCCTAAAATTGTCTCTTTCCTTATTCTGCTCCGCTCTACGCCAGAGCTGGACTCACACAGCTGATTGTGCTGGTAAGAAACGCCAGCAGAATCAAAACAAAGAACCAAAAAAGTCCTATGAAATGTAAATTTCAAGCTCCATTGCAACCAGCGGAAGAAAAAAATAATCAATGCTGTCAGAATGAGAAAAGGCTGAGCTCGTTGGGAAATAAACATTGTTTTCCCCAGCGTCTAAAAGTGCTTGCAAAATATGCCACAAACAAGGGATTCAAAAGAGCTCAACTAATTCAATTGGAGAACAAAGATCCTCTGATTTTTTTTTTTTTTTTTCTTTCCAGGTGATGACATTCAGCCACAAGCTGCGTTTGATGACTGAGGTCCCAGAGTTTGGGATTTCCAATGTGGTGATGAGGAAGCAGGAGAACAGCTCAGGCACAGGGCACGGAGTGGGACAGCTCTGCCCTGTTCTTACCACTTAAAACAGGCTCTGGGCTTGGAGATCTCGTGATTAAGCCCATTCTCCTTTCATTTTAAACTCCAGCTTCTTTCTTTGTTCCTTCTTTGTCCCTGAGGTCAGGTAAGATGTTTTTTGGAGGCCAAGTAAAGTACCACACGATTCAATCTACTGCATCAACAATACCCAGCTTGCTGATTAAAACCTCTCTAGAAGAAGCAAAATTCACCTTAGCTCCCTGCCAGATGTTGGGAGACTTGAAATAAGCCAAACAGGTTGGAACTGCATTAGTTGGGCTGCAAATATTCCTTTTTTTTCCCCCATTTCTTGGTGTGGTTGTCCCTGTCCCCATGGGGAAGAGCCTCTCTCAGCTCAGGCCAGCCCTCACCTCGATGCACAGCATTCCTTGGGGACACTGAGCCCAGCAGGACTGTCACAGCTCAAAGGCCAGGCAAGGAGAGCTCTGCAAGGGTCTGCTCCAAGTCAGGAAGGGTCTCTGAACCAGGAAGGGGGTGCAGGTGTTCACATCCACACACACTCACACGCTGCTGGCCGTGGTTGGTGCAGCTCCAGACAAAGAACAGGAAATTTCCTCTGATTCCAGAGCAGGAAATCTCCTCTGATTCCCTCCCCATTCTACTCAGAGAAGAGCGAAGGGTGTGCTAAAGAAACACTACTGAGCAAAATAATTTATGAAGGCAGATTCCTTTGTATTAGAGATCAGTCCAGTGATTGCAGGGAGCAGCTCAGGCACCCGTCCTCTGCCCAGGGGGGTAAAAAATAGCCCCCAAAACCAACCTAAAAACCCCTCTCCAGAAGGGGATGTGAAAAACGAGGGGGTGAAGAACACGGGAAATCCAAAAGTGCTTCTAAGGAAAGCAGCAGGATCAGATCATTCCCAGCCTGAGAGATCTCCCACTCGCCTGGGGAGGCAGCAGTGGCCCCACGCCGAGATGGAATTCTGGTCTGCAGCCCCCCTGCAAGGGCCTGCAGAGATTTCCCTCCTCCTGCCTTCGTTCTGGGCAGTGTTTAATTGAGGAGCCAGTTCCCAGGAGGAGTTCCCATCCCCTCATTCCTGGCGTGTCTCCTTTTTCCTTCAGCAGCTCTCAGAAGTAGTCATCCTTCTTGCCACCAGCTCCCTGCATTCCTGCACGGTCCTTCTGCTCTTGGACAAGCTCCAGGTCATCGTTGTCATCCACCTCCCCTCCATGATCCTCCTGGGGACACAGGGAACAGCCAGGAAGGAAAAAAAAATCAGCAAAAAGGAAAGGCTGGAAAAGGAGACCCTAAACCACAGCACACCCCAAGAACTGCTCCACCAAACCAGCCCAGCTTTGGAAACCTGGGAAACCAGGCAAGAACCCAGCTCTGCCGGGCACCTTTAGGTGCCACTGGCAGGACACTGAGGTGTTGCCATCATCAGCCAAGGAGTTTGAAGCACGTTTAATATTCTGGCAGCACAATGCAACTCTGACATCTCAGCCCGTTGCCTCTGCATGAGGAGCAGAGTGAGGGGCAGGTACAAACAGCAGATGGGAGGAGCTGATGTGGTATTTTACATCCACCAGATTTAAAACTGTGTCACAAACCCCACCCAGGACATGCAGCAGCCAGCACAGCCTCCGTGGATGATTTCAGCTCCAACCATCCACTGTAGACACCTACAAGAGGCCTGGATTCCCTCAGGGAAAGGAGACCTGACACCAGCTCTGCTCTGCCCACTCCTGATTTCCCCACTCCCTTCATTCCCAGTGGGCAGCCCGAACCCTCAGCTGGGAAAACTGCAGAAAAACCCCTCAGGAGCCACTCACAAGGGGCAGGGAGAGAATGAATGAGACTGGGAGAGGATTCATTTCTGTCTCGGGGAGCCAGAAGGTACCAGGGTGATCCTCTCTAGCTCATGCTTGAGAAACATTGGTCTGGCCTTGCTGCACTGGCACAGTCTGGGATTCCTCCTGGGATCCCTCCTGAGATTCCTCCTGGGATTCCTCCTGGGATCCCTCCTGGGATCCCTCCTGTAATTTCTCCTCTAATTCCTCCTGTAATATCTCCTATAATTCCTCCTATAATTCCTTCTATAATTCTTTCTATAATTCCTCCTGTGATCCCTCCTGTGACTCCTCCAATGATCCCTCCTGTGATCCCTCCTGTGATCCCTCCCAGCTGCTCTTTGGGAAGCATCCCACAGCTCAGCTGCTGCAGGTGCATGCAGATAGAAAGGAGCACAAAGAGTGCTCTGAACACCTGGAAAAGGGAGCACTGGGCTCCAGCTTTGTTCTGGAGACCTCACTGAGCAGGCAGAGGCAGACCTGGAGCCCCTGCTCACATCTGGCTCCCTAAAATCTGAGTCCTCCCCAGCTGCCAACACGCCCAGGTGACACCACACCAGAGAGGCAAAGAGGAAGAACCTTGGTGTCGTACAATTTCTTGCTCCTGATCTTCCTGGTACTCCTCCAGTGGGTCTTCCCTGGGCTTGGCAGCTCTGCCAGCATCCTGAAAAACACAGCCAGGCACGGTTGGGAGTGCCCCAGCCTGCTCCCTTTCCCTGCCGGGGACAACTCCCTGGATCACAGCCCCAGGACTGAAGTCAGGGCTGAGTCAGGAGTCAGGAGGAGCAGAGGGACAATCAGGCAACACAAACTCCATTTATTTTTTTTCCATCCAGTCACTTTTCCCACCTGCTGGCAGCTCCTTCCACTTGGAGAGGGAGGCCTCTCCTGCAGCAGGAGGGCCCCAGGGCTGTTGCCTCAAGCCCCAGGACTCTGGAAAACTGTGAGTTATTTAGGGTAGAGCTTTAGGGAGCACAGCACAGCCAGATCTGAACGCCAGGTATTTATGTCACTAATTCTTTCCACATTTTCACTAATCTCAAGGAGGTGTTGCTCTGCTGGTGCCAGCATCTCTCCCATTTGATTTCATTGGCCTGGATTTCTTTTTTACTTTCTTAATCCCACTATTTATCATGATTTTAGAGCCTGACAGATAAAACACTCCTATTTTTAAAACAAGCAACGTTCAGCTGCATGTCAAAACAAATGAACATTTCCCTGATGCAGAGCCTGGCTTCAGGCAGCAAGAAACACTTTGTGAAGTAAATAGATTCCATCTGCAAGGAGGCAAACAAGGAGGCAGAGCTCTCCCATGATGTCACTGCTGCCAGGAGCCTTGGACAGGGCTGCACTGAGCAGAACCTGAGCACAGACTCAGATTATTGTCTCTGCTTCTGCTCCCAAGTGCATGAAAAGTCCCAGCCCCTCTGCAGGAACAGCTGGGAGGGAGCCCTCCCTTATTCCACATCTCTCCATCTCTAAAGGTGTTGCAAGTGCCAGGGGGGACTTCAAAAAGCAGAGAGGATGAGGCCAGAGCAAGCTCTGGATAAAGCTAAAAGATAATCTCCTAAACTCTGGCACCTTTGCTCGTTCTGCTCCACTCTGTGCCAGAGCTGGACTTGCCCAGCTGTTTGTACTGGTGAGAAACACGAGCAGAAATCAAAACAAAGAGCCAGAAAGTGCCATGAAATGTGAATTTCAAGCTCCATTACAACCAGTGGAAGAAAAAATAGGTTGGTTTTGAGCAACCTGCCAAGGAGCTTTCTCCTGCCTGCCACATCCTCGCAGTGGGATTATGAATCCATCCAGGAATCTGATGTTTCCCTTTCAGTCCTGAAGCTCTCTGCCCACCCTTCCCCAGCTTGGGGAGCCCTCCCTGGCCCTGCTGGTTGTCCCCAGTCAGTCACCTTTGGTGGCTTCTCCTTGGACTCTTCTTTAACGTTGGGCTCCTTAAACTTCTCCGAGCCTCCCACCTTCTCCTCGAAGTCAGGTCTCTCCAGCTCAGCCTCCTCAAACTCATCCTCACCTTGGTTATTGGGGTCCTGGGCAGGGTCTGCAGCATCATCTGGCATCTGGACAGGAAAAGCCTCCTGTGAGTAACTGGCAGGATATTCCCTCAGGAGGCACAAAGATGCCTTCCCCCAGCAAGCAGGAGCGTGAGCCTGGAGCACTTGGTTGCACCTCTCCAAGCCTGTTAATATTTGCTAAAAAAACCCCAAACCAGTCTTTGTTATCCCTTCAGACCCGAGGAGGTTGGAGCTGCACATTACAGAAACCTCTGGGTAATTATTGACTTATTGGTCTCTTATTCTGAGCCAGAGTTGCATCTGCTCTTATTCAGAGCAGAGCTGCAGGTGAAATGTGGCAGGATGAAAAGCTGAAAACTTTTCACAGCCAGGCTGGACGGGGCTTGGAGCACCCTGGGATAGTGGAAGGTGTCCCTGCCCGTGGCTGGGGGTGGGATGAGATGAGCTTTAGGGTCCCTTCCAACCCTTGGGGTGGGTTTGTGATGCTGGGGTTACTCACCAGGGGCTCCTGGACCACGGCCTCTTTCTGCGAGGGCACGTTCTCCTCCCTGTCGATCACTCCTGCATCTGCCAGGGATGGGACAGGGACAGCACAGGACAGGGACGGGACAGGGCAGGGCAGGGACAGGGGCAGGGGAAAGGGACAGAGGCAGCGGACAAGGATAGGGAAAGGGGCAGAACAGGGACAGAGGGACAGAGGACAGAGGAGAGGGACAGAGGACATAGGAAAGGGACAGAGGACAGGAACAGAGGACAGAGACAGGGACAGGGACAGGGACAGGGGAAAGGGACAGGGGAAAGGGGAAAGGGACAGGGACAGGGATGGAGACAGGGAAAGGAACAGGGACAGGACAGGGACAGGGACAGAGACAGGGACAGGGAAAGGGAGAGGACAGGGACAGGACAGGGTCAGGGGAAAGGGACAAAGATAGAGAAAGGGACAGGATGGGGACAGGGGCAGGGACAGGGGAAAGGGACAGGGGAAAGGGACATGGACAGGGAAAGGGACAGGACAGGGACAGGACAGGACAGAGACCGAGACAGTCAGTGGCGTCTCCTTAAGGCCACTGCCACCAGTTTGGTGTTTTATCTCAGCCCGCCTGGGGCAGCTCAGTGAATGTGCGCAGAGAAACACCCCAAAGGAAACCAACCATTTCCATACCCATTTCCAGCTCCTCCTCATCCACCCTGTCCTTCTCTGCTGCCTCTGCCCCTCTCCCGGGGCTGGGGGGCTGGGGGCTGCCTCTCTGCACCTTCTGCCCGGCCTTGGGGGCAAACTGAAGGTTCTGGGGGTACCCCCGGGCTTGTTCCTCGTCCATCTGGGCGTTCACCTTGCTAACGAGCTCCTTCCAGCTGCAAGCAAACAGAACCCCCCCGGCCTCAGTAAATGTTCTGTAAAACTATTTCAGAATGGCAAGAAGAGAGAAAAATAAAAATATTCCAGCACGTGCAGGAGTTTGGCCTAATTTAAATTATTTTTTTTTAATCAAAACTAGCAGGTTGTATTAATTGCTGTGATATCTGCTTGAAAAAGCACATTTGATATGCCACATGGTACGAAATAAGGTCTGCTTTGTAAACAAAATGTATTGTAGAACTCCCTTCATGTTATTCACATGACAGGGACATGCACGCAGCAATTCTAAATAGGTTCTTACTCATACCCAAACACACACATCTCAGGGTTTAAAAATATCAAAGCCACAAGTCCTCTTCATTGCTCCAACTTCATGGACAAATGAAGATGCTACTAAATTAAAATAATGCTTCCCAAATACCTCAATAGCCTCAGCCAGGGGCAGCATCAGAAGCAAAGAAAGGATAAAATCCCAGTGACAGGGACTCAAAAATCAGTGAAGCAAAACCTTTTAACCCCAGTAAGTTACAGCAAATTCCAAGCAGGCTGACTGCTTGCTCCAGCCTGTCCTCTACATGAGATTTAAAAAATCTATTTAAGACATTTCAGTTTTTAACTGCTGGAAAGGACAAGTGGCTTTAACTTTAGAAGCTCTTGAAGCCAGCAGACAAAGAAATGAGATTTAAAAGTCTGCTTAAGACATTTCGGTTTTTAATTGCTGGAAAACACAAGTGGCCTTAACTTTAGAAGGTGTTGAGGCCAGCACATAAACAAATGAGATTTAAAAATCTATTTAACACATTTCAGTTTTTAACTGCTGGAAAGGACAAGTGGCCTTAACTTTAGAAGCTCTTGAAGCCAGCAGACAAACAAATGAGATTTAAAAGTCTGCTTAAGACATTTCGGGTTTTAACAGCTGGAAAGGACAAGTGGCTTTAACTTTAGCATCTTTTTAAGCCAGCACACAAACCCTTCAGTGAGAAAAATCACAACCCAGCCCTCAGCTCAGATTTCCCCTTTATAAAACCCTCCAAATGCAGGTTGGAAGGTGCTGGTCAGAGCCTCGGAGGGCAGCAGCTCCTGGATGTGGGGCCCCTCTGTGCTCTGCTCAGCCCCGTGTTGCCCTTGGCTCTGGCAGGGTTGGGTCCTGTGCTCCTTATCACAAATCTCAGCCCGTGTAAACAGCAGCCTCCAGCTGCTCTGGAATTCCTTGGTGACAGCTCCAGGAAAAGCCGAGCACAGCAGACACCCCAGGACCCCTGTCCTCGCCAAAATCCCTGGCCAAACAAACCAATATTTGCATTTTCTGCCTGGTGGAGGGGCAGGAAGCTGGCTGGGCTCTGCGTGGTGAGGAAAAGTCATTGTGCCATCACAGCCCTCAGTCACAGCACACCAGCAACAACTGATGCCCGAGGATTTCAGCTTTTTTATTTTTCATGTGTTTGTAATGCTGCAGGTCTTTAGTGCAGAACTCTAAACTCCATGTGCAGTGTGAGCTGCTGTGTTCACATTTTGGGCAGACACAACAATTCCTCTCCAGGCCTGGGGATCAAGGACACCTCACTGCCTCAGGCCCTGAGAAATGGAAATAAAAGTGAGTTTGGGGCAGCAAACTTGGGGTGAATTCCTTCATTAGCTGAAGCTCTAATTGGAGGATAAATCCCCAATCTGTAAATGGACCAAACTTCTAAAAGTGTGAAAACTCGTGCCCCATTTTTGGGTTGGGCTTCACCTGCCCTAAATGCACCTGAAGGCTCCTCAATAAATATAATTTATTCAATAAATACAACTGCTTTTTATCATCTTAATTTTGTCTGGCCTCTGGGTTTAGGTAGCCCCAAAAAGGCATCACAACCACAACATCCCCTGAGCTGTTCCTGCTGTGTCCCTGCAGATGGGATTTATCACAGCACTTTGGGGAGGACGTGGCCATTTAAAGAAAGAAGCAAAGTCTCTGCCCTGGAAAGGCCACGGGTTAAGTGAACAGCCAAAAATAAAAGAGAAGAAAGGGCAGGAACAGGCTGAGTCTAGAATGAAATCCAGAAGTTTCCTCTACAGATAAAACAGAAATGAAATCCTGTTTGCTCCAATAAACCGAACAGGCACGACCTGCACACACACAGGGGATAAATAAGTTTAAAGAGGAAGCACTATATTCAGAGCTCGCTTTTTTGGATTTTGGCCAGGCTTTGATGAATTGCAGCCACAGAAGAGACATTTTCTTCCTTTTGCAGAGCAGAGCAGTCTCCTGCCAGCGCTGCTGAGACAATAAATGTCTGTACAGCATCCACTGGATCTTGAGCCCTGCCCAGACTCCAGGAACTCCACCAACACACACACAAAAAAAAAAAGGCTGTTCCTCCAACCATTTTTCCAGCAAACCCACAATAAACACACGAAGAGAGAGACCTGGGAATGCTCCTTTTGGGCATCATCACCCCAAAGAAGAGTTTTTGTGTCACCAACCTTTGCATTTGCACCTGCCTGTTCCCTGCCGAGTGGAGGCTGCCTGGCACTGGAGGTTTTTCTGCTGGAGAAGGTTGTCCTGGCTCAGCCAGGGACAGCCCAGGAGCCTGGCTCTCCTCGTGCCTTTGCACCTGGATATGCATCATCATCTTCACATCCTGCAGGGGAGACACACGTGGGGCACCTGGCACCTCAAACACCTCCAAAACTGCACAGGTTTATGGGGGCAGAAAATCCCGGGTCAAAGAGCAAAACATCCTGAAGTGCTTCAGGTAAAATCGAAGCCCACCCTGCAGTAGAAAACTCCTCCTTTAATGCAGCCAAAAATAAAAAAAAAGGAATAATTCAGATGCTACGTGACCCACGTTTGTCTGGGGTAGGTGAATCTCCAAGAAAAGAGGAACAACAAAACTGCCTCTAAAATAAAAGAGGAAAACCAAAAACCCCCTCACATTGACGTGACTGTAATTAAAGTCCAGTCATTCAGATGATTGGCTTTAAGGCATTAAAAGCATTGTGTGGTAAAGGCTGATAGGCCAAGAAAAGCTTATAATGGATTGTAATTAGGAAATAATTTGGCTTCTGATTGTGATGGCGTGAATTATATCACCTGGATTGCCTCACCCTTCACATGAGGCTGAAAATGGAATGAAAGTTTTTAAAATGCCTCTCAGTTGCCCCATCTCTGGGTCAGAGAAGGGTATAATTCCACACAGCCACACTGCAATTAGTGTCTTTTTTTAGGGATTTGCTGTCCATGACTCCCTCTCAATCACCCCGGGAGGCTGGAGGGGCTGCTCTCATGATTCACTCTCTGCAGACCTGGCAGAAGAACCCGCTGCCCTGAGCCTGGCCACGACAGCACCAACCCCACAGCGAGCTAACCCTGGTGCCAGCACTGCCCACAGCCCCACAGACCCCACACCCCACAGTCCCACAAACCCCACAAATCCCACAGACTCCACAGCCCCCACAGACCCACAGACCCCACAGCCCCCACAGACCCCACAGACCCCATACACCCCGCAAACCCCACAGACCAACAAACCCCACAGACCCCATAAACCCCACAGACCCCGTAAACCCCACAGACCCCACACATCCCACAGACCCCACAGACCCTACAAACCCCACAAACCCCACAAACCCCACAAACCCCACAGACCCCACAGACCCCACAGATCCCACAAACCCCACAAACCCCACAAACCCCATACACCCCACAAACCCCACAGACCCCACAGACCCCACAAACCCCACACACCCCACAAACCCCACACACCCCACAGCCCCACAGACCCCACAGCCCCACAAACCCCACAGCCCTCACAGCCCCCACACTCCTGGGGTGCGCAGGGCACACAGAGCCCCAGCAGCACGTACGGGGCTGGGCAGGCTGTTCATGGTGCGGCTGAAGCGGGCGCTGTGACCGTCCCCAGCCCGTGCTGGCCACGCTGCCACCGCCTCTGGCAGCCACTGGACACCCCTGGCTGGGCCAGCCGGGCTGGGGGACACCGGGGACATGGGGACAGCCAGCAGCGACGAGGCCTGGGCTGGCACCTGCTGAGCGGCCGGCGGCGCTGGGGACACGAGGGGACGGTGCTCCTGGCTGGCCTGGGACAGCTGCAGGGAGGGGAAAGGGACAAGAGCAAAGTCTCGGCTTGGTTGGTTCATTGTGTTGTATTATGTGATGGTATGTGGTATATTGTTTATGTAATATGTATGTTATATGTCATATATTATATATATAACATCTATACGTTATGTGTTATTTGTTATGTTATAGGTTATATGTTATATGTTATATGTTATATATATTATATAACATAAAATAAATATGTTATATTATACCTACTCTTACATGTTATATTATATATAACATATAATATATATGTTATATTATATCTACTGTTACATGTTATAGTATATCTACCATTATATAGTAGATATATAATAGAACATATATAAAATATATGTTACACACAATATATATCAATATATTATACATAATATAATACATAATTATACAATATAAATATATAATATATAATATCTATAATATATATTATAGATATTGTATATTATATATTATATATTATATGTCAATATATCATGTTATGTGTTATTTATTATGCATTATGTAATTTGCGTGATGTAGGATATAGTATATATTTTATAAAATTTAAATAATTGTATATTCTATACATAGACATGTACACTCACCATTACCAACCAATCAACTAATAAACTACCAACCAATTAAATTCAAACATGGTGCCTTCTAACATTCCTATAAATACGAACTATATAAATAAAAATTCAAGTATTTTACATAAAAAATTACAAGTATCTTAACCGTCTCTGTAACAACATTTAGCCCTGGGTTTTCCTGGGAGTACCTTGTGCCTCCCGGGCTGCAGCTGGCTGCTGGCTGGCACCAGGGGCTGCTGCCCCTTCCCTCCTCCTCCTCCTCCTCCTCCTCCTCCTCCTCCTCCTCCTCCTCCTCCTCCTCCTCCTCCTCTCAAGCCTGGCATCTTCTGGAGAGCCTCCTTGAGCTGCCTGAACTCTTCCATCTGGGCCTGAGGGGGAAAAAAGGACACAGAGAAACCTCACACGGGGTTAAACCTCTCCCTGCTGGGAGCAGCCCCGCCTCATTTGTTTGCCAGAGGTCCGTTTGAATGAAAATATCTATTTTATGCATTTGGAAGTTGGAGAAAATCCACAACCATCAGCGACAAACCCGGATTTCTGTGCCCTCTCTTTGCCAGTCTTGCCTCTTATTTTACTGCTCTTTTACCCTGATTCTTTTCCTGATGCTGCTCAGTGCAGGAGCCGTGGATTAACTCCTGCCTTGGCACAGGGGCTGTGTCCTGCTCTGAGCTGGACCTCCAGGTCACCTCATTTCCTTCCAAAGGAGGCATTTCCCCCTCATCCCAACGGGGCTGACAAGAATTGGCATAATCCTATTTAACAATCTCAATTTACTTCTCAAGACAAAGGGAAAAATCGATTCTCCTGGGCTGGGTTAGGCAAATGCAAACTCCCTCCTCTCTCTCCTGCAGTTTCTTTTCCTTTCATCTCCAACCCTTGGAAAGTAGAGCTTGAAAAAAGCCACTCAGGAAAAGCTCCTCATTTCCACCCTGGTTATTTATAGGGAATGGAGAGGGGAGACCTTTTCATGTGCTGGCCAGGGCACCTGGAAATGGACCAAATTAGAGACTGGGCAGAGGAGGAAAACTTCCAAGCAGCCAGCAAAGTTTAGCAGGAAATTAATTCCTGAGCAGGCTCTGTTGATTTCGGTTCTTCCCCTTGAAATGTGACTTTAAAATTACTGTTAGAAACAAAACAAACACAAATAAAACCCCGTCAGCAAAGCAAACATCAAAGGGACGAGGAAAAGGCAGGCAAGAAGAGTTCCTGGGATATGAATTTGTAGGAAGCTTCCAGTCAGGACAAACCAGATGGATGCAGAACTTGTACCCATCAATTCAGCATCGCCTGGAAGGGTTTGGAATGTGGGGAGACATTCCAGGGTTGGGAATTCAGGGACTTTGTGCAGCAAATCTGTATTTAGGAACAGATTCCAGGCTGGAGAATTTTACAGGGTGGATCTACGCTCCCAACACCATTTTAGGCAGCTCAGCACCCTGGAATACAGCTGGTGACTGGATTTATCATCTTGGGAATATCTGGTGGTTACCTGGGCATTGAGGAGCTGGGAGTGAACCTCCAGGTGGGCCTTCCTGAGGAGCTTGCTCTCTTCTCTGAGTTTAAACACCGTGTCTGCAGGAGAAGAAGAAATCTGCTTAAAAGAGAGACTTTTTTTTCAAGTGTAGCATCTCCCTTTCTCACCACGAATTCATCCTGACCTCCCAGCTCTCTCCAAGCCCAGGAATTACAATCCTGCTCACCATTCCTTCCAGCCCTCCCAGGAATTCCTTCTCTCCAGACTCTTAACTCCTTCATTTCCTAACTTAACATCTCAATTTCCTAACTCCTGCTCTCAGCTCAGGCTCTCGCTGTGTTTGCCACAGGACTCAGAAAATTCGCTTTTTTTATTTCCCTTCTCCCTTGCAGCTGAAGAGAAGGGGAGCAGGGAGTCACTGCCCCTTCCTGGGAGAACTGGAAGCTTTAGGAAGAATCCCAAGAAGGCTTTGCCAGCTCTCCTGAGCCCACACATTCCCTCTCCCTGCACAGAGAAGCTGCTGCTTTATGGTACAAACCAAAAAAAAAAAACCCAAACCCCACGACCCACTTAGAGAAAATAACCATGGGACAGCTCTGTCCTTAGGCACGTTTATTCCTGAGCTTTTAAAGAACAGTTGTGCCTTGCAGCCTCCAGGCTGGAGCTTGAGAAAGCTCTTTTTCAAGCTCTTTGCACACTTTAAGAATCATTGTGTACCCTCCAATGGAAAGGGAAGGGAAAGGAAAAGGGAAAAGGGAAAGGGAAAAGGGGAAAGGGGAAGGAAAAGGAAAAGGAAAAGGAAAAGGAAAAAGTGAAAGGGAAAAGGGAAAGGAAAAGGAAAAGCTGTGTCCCAAAATCCCAGCCTGATTTTTCATCCTGGATCTCTCAGAACATCCCCAGAACAGGAGGCACGGGGGTTTCTCTGCACACACAGTTGCAATTTGGGCTGGGATGGGAATTTTCCCACGGCTGGATGGTCTTCGCAGTGGGCTGAATGGCACACACTGCTCAAAATTACAGATATTTCTGATTACAGCGTTTCTTTTCTTTATATTCAGCCCTGGGACGACACATTTTGCCCCTGAGGCTGGGGGCTGTGCTCTTGTCTTGCAGTGAGGGTTGACATCAAACTGAGAGTGGAACCCTCATTGAGAGCCAATCTAACAAAAACCCCTCCACTCCCCTCTAACAACGCGTATTTCAGGAACAGAGACAATCAAATATTTAGGTTTCATTTATTTGTCCTCAATTTTCCCCCTTCTAACCCCAAAACCTCATCAGATATTATACTGAGCTTTGTTGAGAGCAGGGGAAAAAAAAAAAAACCCTCAAACATCCACGAGCAGATTTTGATGTTCCAAACCTCATCAAGTAGGAACAGATGCAAACCTTAAAAACCCCACAATGTAATTCAAGAGCAACTGAATAAACCCCACTCTTTGGGAATGAAAGGGAGCAGCACTGCCCACAACACTGGCACTATTAAACGGCGTTTTACAGACCTGCACCATTAATTACAAAAAGCCTGTTGTCATTTTGCTCAGATTTTCAGGATTTTTCAGGATTTGCTCCTGCAGCACCACCTGAGGCAGGGCAGATTTTCAGGATTTTCAGGATTTTTCAGGATTTGCTCCTGCAGCACCACCTGAGGCAGGGCAGATTTTCAGGATTTTCAGGATTTTTCAGGATTTTTCAGGATTTGTTCCTGCAGCACCACCTGAGGCAGGGCAGATTTTCAGGATTTTCAGGATTTTCCAGGATTTTCAGGATTTTTCAGGATTTGCTCCTGCAGCACCACCTGAGGCAGGGCAGATTTTCAGGATTTTCAGGATTTTTCAGGATTTGCTCCTGCAGCACCACCTGAGGCAGGGCAGATTTTCAGGATTTTCAGGATTTTCAGGATTTTTCAGGATTTGCTCCTGCAGCACCACCTGAGGCAGGGCAGATTTTCAGGATTTTTCAAGATTTGCTCCTGCAGCACCACCTGAGGCAGGGCAGATTTTCAGGATTTTCAGGATTTTTCAGGATTTGCTCCTGCAGCACCACCTGAGGCAGGGCAGTGCTCCGAGGCACTGCACATTGCCACCCAAAATTGTTCCTGGGGGTGTTTTTTTGGGGAGGGCTTTGCAGAGGAATCTCTGCTCTCTCGTGATCCCAGTTTTTTTCCTCAGCCTGGTGTTTTGATCAGCCTCACCCTGCAGGTTGGTGACCTCGCTGTCCTTCTCCTGCTGCAGCTGGGCCAGTTTCTGGCTCTGGGTCTCCAGGCTCCTGCGGTGCTCCAGTTTGAGGCTGTTGTGCTGCAGCTGCAGGTCCAGAAGCTGCTTCTTGACATCATCGTGCTGGTTCTGAGGAGGAAAAAAAAAAGGGTCAGAGGCAGTGCTAGAGGATTAATTGGGTATTGCCAAGTGTGTCTTTGGGTTGCAGTGCAAGATGGAACCAAAGTTTATTTTATTTATAAAACATTTTATTTACAAAACAAATATTTTACCTCTAAAATTTATTTATTTCTAAAATTTATTTCTAAAATTTAGAAATTTATTTATGAAGTATTTTATTGATAAAACGTATCTGTTTCTAAAATTTATTTCTAAAATTTAGAAATTTATTTATGAATTAAAATGTCTTATTGATAAAATTTATTCTATTGCCCTCTGTTAAAACCAGTCGGGGAGTTTTAAAATCCAACAATAATTTTAAAATCCAACAATAATTTTAAAATCCAACAATATTTTTAAAATCCAACAATATTTTTAAGATCAAACAATACTTTTAGCTCAATATGAATAAATTCTGGCGGAAAGAATTTTAAATCATGTGAACTTAATAAAACTTACATGTAATAAAACCTTGAATTAATAGGATATGGAATTAATATCATCTAAACTTTACAAAACTTAGACTTATCAAAACTTAAAAGAAACCTAAACTTAACAAGGCCCAAACTTAACAGAACTTAACATAATTTAACTGAGCAGTACTTAACCTAGACTTAAATTAAGTTTAAGGGGAGCTGTTTTCTTTATCTCTTGCAGGAGCCCAGGGGAACAGAATTCCACTCAGAAGACTCTCACAAGACCACAGATTATTTCAAGCAGGCCAAGAATTCACCAGATAGAAATGAGTTGGAAAGCTGCTCTCCTCTCCCCTCCCCTCATGTAGAAAACATGCAGAAACATCCTTTAACTCGGACCCACTGAACCAGAATTCACCTCCTTTTATTTATTTTTTTGTTGTTGTTGTTCCCATGGTAACCCAGAGAGAGAGAGAGAGAGATTCCTTCCACATTCAGTTTGTCAACACCAATTATGTATGCAGATGGAGTGGCTCTCAGGTGAACCCTGGCTGCCAGGGGGGAAAAAATAAAATAAAACTTAAAAATGTTCTTATTTAAAAAAAAAAAAAAATCCTCTAAATGCTATCAATGCTTGTCTTTCTCTCCAGGAAAACAAAGTGTCTGTGGCCCAGACGTTCCCCCTGAAGCAATTGTCCTCCACTAAAAGGGATGTAGCTGTGCTCCAAAAATAGAGGCAGCGCAGAGGAAAAGGTGGAGGGGTCCCAGAGGCAGAACAAAGAGAGGCGAGGATGTCGGGTTAACCAGATCACAGGGGCTGCAGGGAAAACAAAGACAACTGGAGATTCCTGCTTTGGCTTTCAGAGGTCCTTAGAGCTCTCAGCAGAGCCCCTGGCTGAAAGCACCGCAGAGGAACCACTTCCCTAAAACCATTCTGATACCAAACACCTCAGAAACCACAACGTTATCCATCGAGGTCTGATTTAAACAAGAAACCCTTGTGAAATCCGAGGAATTTTAAGTCCTCATCAGCTCAGGCAAATTAATTTCTCAGCCATATCCTGCCTGTGAGGTGATGTGCAGGATTTGTGTGCCCAGACTGCTCCCAGGCAGGGAGAAAGGAGGAAATTTTCATCCTCTGACAGCAGCAGGAGCTGGGAAGGGAGAGAAGTGTAAAGATGCTGCTGGAGAAGCTGCAGGGCAGGAGATCTGGGACACCTCACAGGGGATTATCAATCAGAGAACTGGATTCTCTGCCAGCAGAACCGGTCAGTTCCACCAAGGACAGGTATCTTGAGGAGCCCAGGAACCTCCCATGTCCATCTGAGTGAGAACATTTTCCCCCACACTGAAAATCTCCCACAGTCCCAAGGACTGGTTTTGTCTTTCAGCAGCTGGAAATGCAACTTAAAAAAAAAAAAAAAAAAAAAAAAAAAAAAAAAAAAAGAAAAAAAGATAGTTGGAGTTGTTTTGTTGCTTTTTTTTTTTTTTCCCCACTCTTCCAATAAAAGGAAACAAGAGAAAAGGAGAAGAAAAAAAAACAAAAGCTCTGAGTGTCCCCTAGAGAGAAGCAAAGCACAGCCTCCTGCTCAGTTGCTCTGAAGAGGAATGTTGAATGTTGCAGAGCGTTCCCAGAGCCCACAGTGCTGGAGAACACCCAAGAGACAGAACTGTACTTCCCTTTTCCCCACGTTGGGATCCAAAACGCCGGGCAGCTGGAGCTCCAGCTCAGCTCAGGAAATCCAGCCCAGTGGTGCTAAGGGCTGCTGGAACCCAGCCCTCTTTCTCCATGCCGGGGTTAAATTAGCATTTTGCTGCCAAGATTTAGACTAAAAAGGTTTTAAAACCCCACCTCAGCAGCCTCCAGTTGCACTGCTCCAACAAAAAGCAAAATGGAACATCAAGATGTGCTTCAGGCAGAGCAGGTGATGAGCTAGAAAATGTTATAAAATGCTATAAAACGCTATAAAATTCTATAAATGGCTATAAAATGCCATAAGCTGCCCTGCCCTGAGCCTTTTCCGTGAACTGGAATGTTTTGTAGGAGCCCAAAGGGCGAAGTCCAATGAATAAATGAATTTTCACACCTGGAAAAGGAGCCAAACCCTGTGTGACAGAAGTGCACAAAGGTTGCCATTGAAACGAGGAGAGAGTGAGAGCTGTAACCTGACACAGGACAAACAGGGAACTTCCTGGAGCTGAGCACTCAGGGAGGAACGGGGATCAACATGGATCTCCTCCCCAGGGACAGGAATCCTGGATTCTCCATCCAATAAAACATGGATCTCCTCCCCAGGGGCAGGAATCCTGGAATTATCCATCCAATGAAACAACACAGATCAACACGGATCTCCATCCTAAGGGCAGGAATCCTGGAATTCTCCATCCCTTAAAAAACACGGATCTCCTCCCTAGGGACAGGAATCCTGGATTCTCCACCCAATAAAACATGGATCTCCTCCTCAGGGACAGGAATCCTGGATTCTCCATCCAATAAAACACGGATCTCCTCCCCAAGGGCAGGAATCCTGGAATTATCCATCCCATAAAATAACATGGATCTTCTCCCCAGGGACAAGAATCCTGGGATCCTTCATCCCATAAAATAACACAGATCTCCTCCCCAAGGGCAGGAATCCTGGAATTATCCATCCCATAAAATGACATGGATCTCCTCCCCAGGGACAGGAATCCTGGAATTTTCCATCCCATAAAACAACACAGATCAACATGGATCTCCTTCCCAAGGGCAGGAATCCTGGAGTTATCCATCCCATAAAATAACATGGATCTCCTCCTCAGGGACAGGAATCCTGGAATTATCCACCCAATAAAACATGGATCTCCTCCCCAAGGGCAGGAATCCTGGAATCCTCCATCCAATAAAACAACACAGATCAACACGGATCTCCTCCCCAGGGACAGGAATCCTGGAATTCCCCATCCCATAAAACAACACAGATCTCCTCCCTAGGGACAGGAATCCTGGAATTATCCATCCAATAAAACATGGATCTCCTCCCCAGGGACTGGAATCTGGGATTTTCCATCCCATAAAACAACACAGATCTCCTCCCCAGGGACAGGAATCCTGGGATTTTCCCTCCCTTCCAAGACAGCAGCCAAAGCTCCTTACCTTCAGGATCTTGTGCTGGGAACTGAGGGCCCCGTATCTGTTCATGGAATCTTGCTGGGGGGGAGGAAAAGATCCAATGGTGCCATTAGAGCCCAGGAAAATCTGGGAGAGGGAGAGAAAACACACAGAAACCCCTGCCCCAATTCCCACCCACAGGGACCAGCAGGAATTGTAAGGCAGGGAAAGAACCTTTCCAAAGAGCTTTTTCCAAGCATCTTATTAATTGGATTTATTTATTTATTTATTCATTTATTATAAATAAATAGATTTAGTATAAATATTTATTGGAAATAAATTAAAATATAATCGAAGATTTATAAATTATATACTATAATAATAGAAATATTTATTTATTTTTATATTATATTATAATATTATATTAATTTATATCATATATATTATATACAATAAATATAATAATCTATAAATAAATAAATATTCAAATAATCTAAAAACATTTTTGTTTCTCTATTTCTTCCAAAGGTATATGAAAATATTTTCTATTAAATATTTGATTTTATAGTAATAAATTACAAATAAAGAAAAATATGTTATTGTTTATCATTTATAAAGATATGAACAAAAAGGCATATATATATATATATATATATATAAAACACTACAAATAAATAAAAATTTACAAATAAATAAAAATTAAAAATAAAGACAGGTAATCAATGTACAGACTTAAATATAGATGTTTTAAATTTACTTCATTCCTGCTACTCAAAGGACTGTTGGCATGGTAAAACCTAACTAACAATTAAAAAACTAACAGTTAAAACTTTCACATCAAGCTTTGTGGATCCAACAAATCCTCTAACTGCAGCCTGAATAAAGTGTCAGTAAAAAAAAATAAACAGTCCTCTTTACTAATTAAACAGCCTAACTCATTGTCAGAACCATTTAAATTCCCAGGGAATATCTTCTGGAAAGAAGGTAAAATATAGCACTTGACTTCGAAGTGTATTCAAAATTATGGGAATAATTTTTTCATATTTTTATATAATATATAAAATTATTTTATAAATTTATTTTTATATATTTTATATTTTTATTTTTATAATAAAATATATTATATATTTTTTTTTAAATTCACATTTCAAGTGGTTTTTTCCCCCTGTTTTTGTCTCTTTCCCCAGGCCTGATGCTGAAGGAGCTTTTGCCCACTGAAGGCTCCCTCAAGGCTGAGCTCTCCTGGCAGCAGCAGAGGGGGAGGCACAGAAAGCAGCAAGGCTCAGGATGTCGCCCACACACAGAAATTGCAGCATTCCCACCAAAAAAAAAAAAAAAAAAAAATAGTAAAAAAATAGAAAAAAAAAAAAGAGAAAAAAAGAGGGAAAAAAGAGAAAAAAGAAAAGGAAAAAAAACAGAAAAAAAAAGACAAAAAAAAAAGAGGGGAAAAAGAGAAAAAAGAGAAAAAAAGAGGAAAAAAGAGAAAAAAGAGGAAAAAAGAGGAAAAAGAGGGAAAAAAGAGAAAAAAGAGGGAAAAAAGAGAAAAAAAGAGGGGAAAAAGAGAAAAAAAGAGAAAAAAAGAGGAAAAAAGAGAAAAAAAGAGGAAAAAAGAGAAAAAAGAGGAAAAAAAGAGAAAAAAAGAGGGGAAAAAAAGATTAAAAAAAGAGAAAAAAAAGAGAAAAAAGGGGGAAAAAGAGAAAAAAAGAGAAAAAAAGAGAAAAAAAGAGAAAAAAAGAGAAAAAAAAAAAAAAAAGGAAAAAAAGAGAAAAAGGAGGGGGAAAAAGGATCAGCAGGAGCTGGAGTGAGCCTGAGGCAATGTCAGTGAGCAGGCAGACTGAGCTCAGCTGGCACAGGCAGAGCACTGACCCCTCCAGAGGGGTTTGTGCCACCCCAGCTCAGCCTCCCCGAGGGTCACCTCCCTCCTCTGTGTCCCCAAGGTGCCACTTTCCCCCCCAGCTCTTGGCTTACAACGCAGGCTGTAACTCCACCAGTGTTTTCTTTCCTTTTTGAATAATCCCAGTGAAGATGTGGTATTTCTGTTCCTGTAGCTTTGTCCCTTTGGTTCAAAATTACCATCGTTTGGAGGGGAGGGGGTTTGCAGTCTCCATTCCAAAGGCAGGCTCTGGCTTTCCCTGGCACACTTCTGTCTTTCCAAACCAGCCTCATCATCCCCTCACAGCGGCTCTGGGGTCACCTCCTCCTGTCCCCAAAGGCTTTTGTCCCCAGGGCAGCAGTGGCACCTGAGAGGGGACAGTCCCTGCAGTGGCAGGTTCACAAACACACCTGCTGGCATCTGGGTTTGGGCACTTGAGAGAAAATGCCACTACAAGCCTCAGTTTAATATGATAAACCCTCAATTAATACTCAATAAATACTCAATACAGCCTGAAATCCTCCCAGCAGATGAGCCCAAAGTGCAAGGGAGCTGCCTATCATTAAAAAAAATTCAGATTTTTTCTGTCACAGGCTGACATTCACCCACAGAGAGAACTAAAAGTGATTCCCCTTCTCCAGCATCTCATGCACAGATGCTACTACAACCCCAAATTTAGCACAATAAATACTCAATAAATACTCAATACACCCTGAAATCCTCCCAGCAGATGAGCCCAGATTGCTCACCATTAAAAAAAAATCAGATTTTTTCTGTCACAGGCTGACATTCACCCACAGAGAGGCTTAGGAGTGATTCCCCTTCTCCAGCATCTCACGCACAGATGCTCTGGGAAAGGACCAAACCCAGCCTGGTAACTGCAGTGAGTGTGACAGACTGTATCCCAGGGATGCATTTCTTCCCAGCCCTCACTGAAGAATCCTTCTCCCCGAGTGAGGAGCCCAAAGGCTGGTGGAAATCATCTGCCAATCCCTGGAGACACAAAACAATGGATCTGCTCTGCCCAGCGTCACCACGGCCTCTGTTCCCCGTGGTGAGCCTTGCATTTATTCAGCCTCTTCTCTCCCATGGAATTCACAATTCCCAGGGGCTGGGAATCATCTCCTGGGCTCGGGAGAAAGGGGCAGAACAGCTCCAGTGCTTTCCCTGAGAAGGAGAAAATCCTCACAACGCTCCTTGAGCAGAGGAGTCAGCCAAAGTTCAGCCTGTACCACTCACACACGGAGCCTTCCCTGCCTCCCAGTGGCACCAGAAAAAAATAATAAAAAATTAAAAAATAATTCCCATTGTTCCACAGAGAGCCCGGGACAAACCACACCTACCTTCTCCTTGTTGAGAGCTTCCTGAGCTTCTAACTTGTACACTAAAAAATCTAGAAGGGGGAGAAAAGGAGGCAGTTTAACGAGCTGGAATTTCACAAGGATCTGGTTGGGATTTTTTGGAGGGGGAGGGAAGAAGGAGCTCAGCCCCTTGCTGAGCAAAAGGCTGCAAAATCAATAAGCTGGAATGCAGATGCTGCTGGGAGACCTTTGGGAAGGTGGGAGCATTTTCCACGAGAGCTTTCCCCCCCAAAAATATTCCCTTCCTTTTCCCATCCCACAGGTGAGTGCATTGGTGATCTCCTGCTTCACAAACAAAACGTCAGGGAAGCTGAATAACTTTTTGGGGTCGTCTGAAACGAGAGGTGAGTCAGGAAAAGGGGAACCAAAGGTGCTGTGAGAGACAAACTCATTGTGCTGATCTCATCCGTGCCAGCTTCTTAAACCAGGAAGGTGCCACGACAAGGTAACGTGGATTAAGGATGCTTCATTTTCTCATCAAATTAATTAAAGAGGCAGCACAGAGATGCAAGTTCTGCCTCAGGCAGGCAGCCCCAGAAGTGCAGCCAAACCCGGGTGCTGGATGGAGCACCCAGAGGAACAGAGCAGGCTGGAGTGAGGGGCAGGGATGGCACCCCACAGAGCCTTTTTTTAAAGATAAAACCCAATTTATTCACTTGCCACCAGCAATCCGGTGCAGAGGGGCCTGACACCCGAGCACAGCACTCCTCTGGAAAGGCACATGAGTTGGATTTCTGCTCCCTGCTGCATTCCATGGTCTTTAACACGCCCTGCACGTTTGTGTCCCCTCCTGCTGCACAGGAGGACAGTGACACTGACGCCTCTGAGCACAGCTCAGCATCTCCAGCTCACTTCTGGGAGAAAAGCTGACACCTCCCCAAAGGAAAAAAAAAAAGCGTGCTCCAGTGCCAGGTTCAGGCAGCACTTGAAGTGTTCAGTCCCCACGATAGGGTGCTCCCAGGTTGGCCTGAGGACAAATTGCAGGAGTAGGAGAGAACAGAACCCACCTGCCAGCACCCTCTGCCCACGGGCTTGTCACTTCGCTGCTCCCAAATTCCACCCAGGGACAGGCACACTGAGGCTTTGGGGACAGCTGGGGGCTTTGGGGACAGCCAGGGGCTTTGGGGACAGTCTGGGACTCACCTTCCTTTGTCTTCTTGTGCTCCCCTCTCTCCTTCTGCAGGGATCGCTCCAGCCGGGACCGGTGCTCGTACACCACTGTGGGAGCACAGGGAGGCACAGCATGACACAAAACCCCCCAAATTTATCCCCATCTATCTCCTCCCACGTATTTATCCTCCTGCCTGGAGCAGGGAGGGGGCATTTGGGCTGCAGACCACGGGTATTCCCAATATAACACACCAATCTCACCCACAAACTGGGTGTATTTGCACTCAGGCTTTGCTTTGAAGGCCAAATTGTGATGCCCACGAGCTGCTTTAGTGGTCAATGGCTAAATTGTGGTTTTTTGGGCCAAGTGCCCACCAGGCTGAAATAGCCAGAGTCACCTGTTCTGGAAAGGCATCAGCACCAGGCAGGAGAGATGTTTCCCCTTCCAAAACCCAGCCATTGACTGCCCTCAGTGCAGGTGAGTGATTTTATCCCCTTCCAAAACCCAGCCATTGGCTGCCCTCAGTGCAGGTCAGAGATTTTTTACCCCTTCCAAAACCCAGCCATTGGCTGCCCTCAGTGCAGGTCAGAGATTTTATCCCCTTCCAAAACCCAGCCATTGACTGCCCTCAGTGCAGGTGGGAGATTTTATCCCCTTCCAAAACCCAGCCATTGACTGGCCTCAGTGCAGGTCAGAGGTTTTATCCCCTTCCAAAACCCAGCCATTGACTGCCCTCAGTGCAGGTCAGAGATTTTTTTCCCCTTCCAAAACCCAGGCCACTGAGAAAAACCAAGCAGCTCATGACACACAACTCTGAGCACAGAGAGGGCTGAGCAGCCACAGGACAAATGGCAGTGCCAGAGAAGCCTCCTGGGGGATGGTGATGAACCCACTGTGATGTGTGAATGCCAACACACTCAGCTCCAAGGGGCTCCTCATGGCCTCAGGTGGGCCAGGGCAGCACCCAGAGGGAAAGGTGATGAAAGAAACCTCCCAGATCCCAGCAGAGCCAAGACTTTTGGGCACCAGTTGTGCCAGTCTCCAGGAAGATGATGCCAGTGGGGTTTGTGAAGCCAGTGCTAATCCATTCCCTGCTGAAATCTTGCCAAGCCAAGAGCCCCAGGTGACTCATGCTCTCAACTCCGAGTGGATTTGTGGACTCAGGTCGTGCTGGAGCAGCAAATTCCTCTGTCCCTTCTGACCTCCCTCAAGGGGCAGCCAGAGGCAGTGCCAGAGGTGAGCCAGGCTGGCTCCTTATCTTTGTTAACACACCAACATCCCGGTGATGAAGATGCTTCCCCTGGACTGGGCCACTCCGCTCAGACTTTCCTCTGAACCACATTGTTCCAAAGCGTTCCAGCAGTGGTTCCCAAGCTGGAGGGATGTTTCCTTCCCCCTGCTGAGCAGCAAACCCATCTCTGCAGCTGTCCAAGTGTGTCCCGTGTGACTGCTTTATTTTTAGGAGCACTTTTCCCAACACGCTGCTCAGATGTCACCCTGAGGGCTTCCCCGGCTGGGCACACAAAGGGCTTTAGGTGCTTCTTCACTCTCTGCTGGAAAGCCTTTTCCAAGGGGTTTGTCAGCTTCAGAACGTCAGCAGCCACTTCCCAGAGGATTTGGGAGCCCTGGGCACTCACTTTCTGACTCTCCCACATCCGACTTTCTCTGCAGTCTGATCTGGCAGAGCTCCTGAGGGCAAGGCTTTGATGTGATGGGAACTTCCCACCAGCAAAGGGCTGTGTTAACACCCACAGCCACGGATCCTAACGAGGCCATCCCGGAGCAGGGGACGCTGCAGGGACAGCTCCGGATCACGAGCTGTTTATCCCGAATTTTTAACAGCACACAAAACCTGGCTCTTCCCGAGCCTGTTTTTATAAATCAGATAAACTGAAGTAACCTCCAGTGACTAGAAAATAAAAGTTTTAATCTCTCCTGCCTTTCCTACAGGTCCCCAGAGCCTAGAGAAAGTGAGTCTGGCTTCACACAGAGCAGGGAGTCAGCACTGCACAGAGCAGTGTCTCAGATCCTGGCGGTGTCCGGGGCCAGGAGCTGGACTTTGATGATCCCAGTGGGTTCCTTCCAGCTCAGGACAACCCAAAATTCGATTATCTCATCTTTGTGGTGAGACACAGCAACAACTCATCTGTCCAAACTGGCACTGCACAGCTCGGAGGCCAGGCAGCCAGGAAGTCTTGAACAATTTGCTTTCACAGGAGAGAATGGAGGGTGGTCAGTGTGTAAATCCAGCTGGACTCCAGCCAGGACTCGGCTCTAAGGCGCCGTCACCTGCTGCCAAAGGAGCTGCTGAAACAATGAAAGCCCTCGCTGAGAAGGCAGGGCCAGGTGCAGAAGAGGATTAAAGTCATGCAACAAGTGCAGGGACAGAGCCTAGAGCCCCAGGTTTGTCCCCAGAGCAGAGCAGGGAGCAGCCACAGCACCAGAGCCACGGCCAGATGTGCCAGGGACGAGAGCCACAGCCAGATGTGCCAGGCACCACTGCCCTGCCAGATGTGCCAGGCACCACTGCCCTGCCAGGCTCCCACGAGCATCACTCCCCTCTGCCCCTTGCCAGGCTTCTCCCAGCAGCCAACCCCAAAAAAGAAGCCTTGCCTTTGTTAAAATTGTTGGACAAGCGAGTGTCTTCTCAAAATAAAAAAAAAAAAAAAGGGGTAGCCATGGCAACAACTGTATTTAGGAATGGGAAGGGCTGACAGGGGGTTAGAAATCCCAGCAACAGGCTGCAGCTCTGCCATTCACACGTATTTATGTGGGGAAAAATATGAGTTGGGCTCAGCTGTTGGCCTGTTGTTTCCCAAGACTGGGGTCCCCCAGGCTGCCACTGTCATGCCCGGGAAGAGCAGCCCCTCTGCCCGAGAGGAGCAAGAGATGCTGACACGTGAGGGAGGAATGTGGGTTAACTTCTGCCCTGCTGATCCCAAACCCGGGATGCAGGTGGGAATCGTGGCTGGGACTGAGCTGGAGGTAAATTGCCTCGTGGGGTGAGGAAAAACGGACCCGAGCCATGAGGTAACAGCACTGAGCCTGAACACGCTGTAGATCCATTCCCGAGGCTGACTGGGTTTTGTTTCCTGGAGAGGAGCACACACACACACCCCAACACGCTCTGCAAACAGAACACACAGCCCTGGGCACCAGCAGCGCTGCTGGGGATGCTCCATTTGCATCGCAGAGCCACCGGGAGGAGATCTGACCCCAAAAGGTGTAAATGTCGAGTCGCAGAGCTGCAGAATGCCCCAGCAATTCAAGCTGTAGGAAGAATATCCCTGGATGTGTCCACGAAGGTCATGCCAAGACGCCTTATATTTGATTTTAGCTGAGGAAGAGCTCCCGTATAAACGCTGTGATCTAAACTGACTTTTAGTAGGGGAGGAAAAAAGGGGGTTAAATAATCTCTTGACCTTGAGCAGAACAATTTTTTGGCCACTCCAAGGCCACTCCAAAGGCACTCTAGCATTACCCCGAGGGGATTCCCACCAAACCTCTCCACGGGGAGCTCAGCAAATCCCTCCGGGATTCTCCAAACGCTGTGACAGCCGCCGGGAAACATCCCCTTGGCACGGGGCAAGGCTGGGAGGACCGGCTGGACAAAGGAGATAAGAGTTCAGCCGTGGCGTGACCGCGTGTCCTCAGCCTTCCCTGCCGACACCTCCCCGTGGGCTAAAATCCCGTTTTCCCACAGTGAGGCATTTATGTAAGGAGGACAAATGAGGGGAGAAGGGGGAGGAGGAACCCACACGCTGCGTTTGCCTTCCGGTCTCCGGCAGCTCTTGCCAGGGGAACCAAGTGCTGCTCAGACGGATCAGGGAAGCCAATTTCCCCTTCTCCTCCTCTTCCTCCTCTTCCTCTCTTTTTAGGGAGCTAAAAATCTGCAGCATCCAGCAGCCTCAAAAATGCTGGCGCGACTTTTTTTTTCTATTTTTTTAGTCTCGGATCAACCTCTGGAGAGCGAGGTGGGTTCATCGCCTCGCAAAAGGCAGCGGGCAGAGGCATGGCTGTGACAACAAACTTTAGAGAGAGAGAGAGAGAGGTCCCTTCCCTCTCTGCTCACTTCCACACGGGGCAGAGGGAGCGGAGCCGCATCCCGGAGCCCCGCATTTAACCTGACAGCGGTTTTAGATTCGCAGGGGAGAGGGAGAAGAAGGAATGGAAATGGACGTGAGGCAGCCGAGCCCGGCGATCCAACCCGCTCCGAACCCCCCTTTCAAAGTCAGCCTCGGGGATGTTCTAATTCCCCACGTCCAAACGGGGATGTTCTAATTCCCCACGTCCGAACGGGGATGTTCTAATTCCCCACATGAGAACGGGGATGCTCTAATTCCCCACATCAGAACGGGGAAGGAAAGGCATCAGGCAGAGCATCCTAAAGCCATGAGCTGAATGTTTGTGTCAGGGAAGGAGAGAAGTTGGGGCAGGGTGTGCTCAGAGCGGGGCACTCACCTTGGAGCTGGGCTGACAGCGCTTCCTGCTGCTGTTTGTATTTCTGCGCCAGCGCCTCGGCGTTCCGCACCTTCTGCTGCAAGTGGTTGTAGAGCAGCACTCCGGAGGCCAGGCAGGCCAGGGTGAGCAGGCAGAAGGCGGTCTGCAGCAGCCCTTTCTGCCTCCTGGAGCACATCCCCGTGCCCATGGCGGGGCCGGAGCGCGGCGATGCTGCTGCTGCTGCTGCGCCTCGCCGGCGCTGTTAAAGCATCTGATCCTTATCGCCCCACAGCAGCCCCTTCTTCCTTCCCTCGGCGAAGCCGCGGATCTCTCCGGAAGATGCGGGCTCGCTGTCGCTCCCTGCCAGCCCCGGAGAGGCTCCTGCCGGGCTCTAGTCCTCGCTGTCCGTGGGGACATCGGTGTCCGAGCGGAGCCGCCGCATCCTCGGGCGGTCTGGGGGCGGCCCGGGGGGGCAGCGGGGCGAGGGCAGCCGCCGGAGGGCACCGAGCAGGAGCAGCAGGACGACGAGGAGGAAAACTTTTGCTTCCCATGTGCTGCGGCGGAGAGAGAGAGAGAGAGAGAGGGAGAGAGAGAGGGAGAGGAGGGGCGGGATAGGGGTACCGCCGCCTTTGGCTCTTCCCACCTCCCCCGCTGGAGCAACCACCGGAAAAAATAACCCGGCGAGAGGAGGAGAAGCCTTTGGGCTCCCTCCTCGCGGGCTCCTTCCCCCGCCGGCAGCTCCTGGAGGAAGAGGGGCCGGGAGATCGGCCACGAACGCGGCGCGGCGGAGAGTCCGCCCTCGGCGGCAGGAGGGGCTGCGGGCACCGGCAGGGACACAGGGGCACCGGCAGGGACAAAAGGGGACCGGCAGGGACACAAGGGCACCGGCAGGGACACAGGGGCACCGGCAGGGACACAAGGGCACCGGCAGGGACACAGGGGCACCGGCAGGGACAAAAGGGGACCGGCAGGGACAAAAGGGGACCGGCAGGGACACAAGGGCACCGGGGACAACCGCGGTGACAACAGAGTCCCGAGCCCTGCCGCCCCCCGGGGCACCCGGGTCCCATCCGCATCTCCCTCCTCCGCCGGGCGCCGGCATCGCCTGGAGCCAATTCCCACAAAGTCCCACATCTCTGAAGGTCTGCAGGAGTGTTTTTAGGAGGAGAGACCCCTGAGCTAAACCCCTGTTCCCTTCTCTGCTCCAAACGAGCTGCCGGCACTTGTTGCTAACGGGAGATGATGGATGGGGGACACGGGAATGGATTAACCGGGAGAGCATCCTCATCTTTTAAAACCTGCTAAAAGCTCTGGTTTCTCCCCGGGAAAATGGGAGCTGAGAAAAGGCACGAGGGGAAAGGTGTGAGATTGGCTTTTTCCGGATGGTTTGCGTTTCAAAGGACCTTAAAGCTCATCCCATTACCCTGCCAAGGGCAGGGACCCCTCCCACTATCCCAGATTGCTCCAAGCCATGTCCAACCCAGCCTTGGACATTTCTAAGGATGAGGAATTCCGAGGTGTTCTGGACATTTCCTCATCGTGGGCTTTTCTCTTCTGGCAGAACCCGACTGGTTTTATCCAGGTGTGTGATGCACAAGGTGACCTTTAAAGGTCCCTTCCAACCCAAACTATTCCATGATTTTTGTACCTCATGAGACAGACAAAGCTCCTGGAGCCTTGCCTGGGTTCTGAGACATCTTCCCCAGGTTTGTAATGAATCTTGGGTTGGCTCATCTTTTATCTGAGGCTCACAAGGATATTTCTTCTGGAATTCTGCCAAGCTCCCTCTTTCAGGCACCTGGGGAATAAGCAACAATCACAACAGTTCTTCAGCAGCTATTCCCCTCTAAGAATCGTGCTTGGTGGTTTCATAAATGTTAATCAAATGAGCTTTTCAGCCCTGCTGGGAATTAGTTGAGTGGCACTTCTGTCACCCTCATTCGTCGTCAGGAAAACTGAGGCACAGTGTTCCTGTAAGGTTATGATTTATCCAAAGGAACGTTTTTTATGGTAGGGTTGTTTTTTTTTTCTCCCCTCACTCAAGCATTTTAAGTGGATTTGGTGGATTTGTTCTGCCAGACCTCGGGTGAGACTCAGCCTGCTGGAAATGGGGTGATTTGGCTGGCTCTGGGTACGGCTTCCACTGACCATTAGAGGCTTTCCTTAATGAATTAACTGATTATTGCAGCCCTCGCTGAAAAGCAGAGTAGCACTGATGGGATGTTCCGTGGCAGCACGTGTTTCCTGTGGATCCTGTGTGTGTGTAGAACCAGGGACAGCCTCCTTCCTGCTGCCCAGATATTCACTTCAAGACACTCCGCTGTGCCAGACAGATTTACTGTCCAATTTGTGTCTTTACACAAATGCCCAACCCTCGGGGTTGCTGAATGCTCCAGCATCCCTTCAGGCTGTTTGTCAGGAGCTGGAATGCCTTTTGTCTGCATCCTGGGGACTGAGCAGGCAGCCTGTGGGATGAGGAGTTTCAGTCTCAATTTTGCCTCTATTCAGCACATTCTTCTTTTTTTTTTTTTGTTTTCCTCCCCTCCTGCACTCATTAATTACTTCCTCATGTGCTGATTTCTGCCTGAGAAACACTGGGAGTTTTTGAGGTTTTTTGACAGAGAGGAGTCTGGAAAAGGTTAAAATCTGGATTAGTGGATGTTTATCTGAGAAAAATTTGATTGACAGAATTTCTGTTAGCGGGCACTTCACTTTTGTAACAAACAACTTTACTCCTGCAATAAACTCAGGTTTAGATTTCACTCCGTATTTCTGCACCAGATATCTAAGGCCAAAGTGAGAGCCAAAGGCTTTGCTTCGTGCCTGTGCTTTAGCAATATTTATGCCATTCAGAGGATTCTTCCTCGTGCAAATTCCCACAACATCCCACACCTCTAAAGGTCTGCACGGGCATTTTTAGGAAGGGACAGGGGAGGAGAGACAGCCCTGAGCTAAACAAACTGACCATAGGTGACAGCTCCCTTCAAACCCAACTCGAAATCCTTTGTGCCTCAGGGATTATCTGATCATCTCCTTTTGCTCCCTCTAATCCGGTGGGTGATCACATCTGACGACAGCTTTAAAATAATAATCTGAACAAAGCAAGCCATTCCCATGGGAAAGCTCGGGGTGTATGTACTCGTAAAGAAAATGCCACTTTCTCCCCCTGTAGAACAAACTGTGAGTATTAACCATCTGTGCAAGTAAGTGCTGGAAAGCTCCAGCCTTTTAATCAGGGCTTTGGATTCCAATAGCAGGCATTTAATGGGCTGTGGGAGTGTTTTCAGCCAGGTTATGTAAATGCTTGTCAAGAAACCAAGCGGCTGAAAAAGATGGATGGAAGGAATGTGCTGAGAGGAGGCAGAGCAGAGGTTGGGTTGTTTAGGGGTTTGGATTATAAACCTACAGATAAACTGGCAATATCCACCACCCTTTCACGCTGGACGCTCACCCTAAATGCTTTCTGGGGTTTGGATCTGCACAAATGTTTGAAAGTGTTCTCAGGTGGGCACCTTGACGTGGATGGATTTAGGGCACGAGAGGAACCAGCACTCCTGGAGGTGCCTGCCCTTCCCCACACAGAAATTCCCAATTCATTTGCTCCAGGAGCAAAAATGCCCCCAAATTTAACCATTCCTGGGGACAGATCTCATCTTGGTGTCTGCAAGGTTAAGGGGTGAGAGAGCTGAACCATTCCCATCTTCTCATAACAAGAAGTGACAGCTCCTAATTAGAATTCATTAGAGGCAGCCCTGGGGAACTGATGGGACCATTTTTCAGGATGTGTTGTTGAAATTATTTTTCATCTCACGATGACACGTTGGCTCAGTGCTCTGAGTTCTCTTCCCCAAGCCTACAGATGTCCTTTGAGTCATCTGTGCTGTGCCTAAAACTGAGGCTGTGAGATCCCAGAACCCTTGGCAAACTCTGGCCATGGCCATCATACAAGAGAAGGGGAGTAAAATGAGGCACAAACATGGATTTTTTTGAGTTACAAAGTAAAACTCATCATGTAAACGAGCATTCCATAGAAACTGGAGCACGTGGAGATCCATAATTACTGAATGTCTGGATATTTTGGCAGTTATTTGGTATTTACCTTAAAATACCAGCTCCCAGAGTCAAAGTATTCTCAGAGAAACTCTTTATTCTTTCAAAGAATAATCTTTACTCCAAGAATTTACAGTGTAAAGAACTTCCGCCATGTGAACTATTCCATCTGAGATCCTCTGGGGAAAAAAAAATCCCCATCTTTGCCTTTTAGTTCCACCTCATCCTTTCCAGTTTGGACTGGGAATCTTCCTTGCTTTCAGTCCTGGACCAGTCTCTGATTTGGGTTAGTTTCTTTATCAAAAAGAAATCAAAATTGGTTTCAGAGGGATGAAAGCAAACAAGAAAGAGCAAGGAGCATATTCTGCTTGGAAAATGCATCACAGCACACTCAGAGCCTGTGACTCCATTGCCTGTGTCGCTTTTTCTGCCTTCCCAAGGTTCAGACATTTTTATTAGAGCCAAGGAACATTCCAGCTTCCAAAGGTAGTAAAAATGCAGTGTGCCAGAAAACAACAGCAAACAACAGCAAAGAGATTTTTTTTTGGTTTGTTGAGGTGCTGCTGAATTTGCTGTTTCTGCCTCTCTCAGGGTTCCAGCAGCATTCACCCCTTTACAGGACAGATACCTTGTATTCCCAAATTCCTTCATGGCTTCATGCCCCGTGGGGCTCTGAGGGGTTTAATTAACCTTTAATTAAGGATTGTGAGCCTCTGCTCAGGAACTGAAGGACGTGGGGGTTCCAGCTCTGTGCTCTGCTCAGCCCTGAAGCATCAGGCAGCCAAATCTGTGGTGGCTGGAGCTCCTCTCCTTCCTCTGCATCCTCCTGTCTGGGTAACAGCAGAGATGCCAGGAGGAGGCTTTGCACGTGGATAAAATGGATCAAGCCTCAGGTGCCCATTTCAAAGGAAAACGAGTGGAAAAAGATGGTTGAACTCCTGCTGAAGAGGAGAAAAGCTTGGCAGGACTGATCACAGCCGTGGATCTGAGCCTTCCTCACCTTGAGAGCGGAGGAATTTGTCTCTAGGATTTCAGTTTCCTCCTATTCCACACGGGCTGTTCTGGCTGGAGAGGAATTGTGCCACAGAAAGACAGAGAACGTTGGCACCAGCACAAAATTTTTTTTGTCCTTACATGACCACCGAGCTTTGTAAAGTTCAGTAACCCCAGCAGGGCATATTCTACAGGCTGCAGGACATTGCTCCCTGGGTTCATCTTGCAAGAATTTATTTTATTCACCCTGCCTCAGCCCCACCATCCTGGATCATCCAGGAGTCCCTCACACTGTCACCAGGCAGGGTTCTGGAGGTGCAGACATTTTCCTTGCTGTGGGTGCAGTGCCATTTGTCACCCTGCTGTTGTTGTTGTGGAGGGAATTTCAGGGGAAAAGAAAGAACTTTTAAATTGTTGCTGATCAGGCTGGAGCCTGAGCTGGCAGTGCAGGTGATGGTGGGAGGAGAAGGCAGCAGCAGCAGCAGCGTGGAGCTGACACAGAACACTCAGCAGCAGATCTGTTCTGGTCCCTCCTCCAGGATGTTCTGCTGCACCCTGTGGGCACCTCGGGGTGACAGAGACATGAGAACTCCTCATGATCTCACTCCAGTGTTTTTCCAGGGTTTTTTTTTCCCAAGTTTTTCCAAGCTTCATGCCTGCACAGGCATTCTGTGGGATCAGCCAGCCTCATCACTCGGACACGGGGCTGCTTTGTCTGACTTCATGCTCTGCAGATATCCATGACACATCAAGCTGGAAAGATCATTTATGAGCAACTCGAGCTGGCATTTCTACACATGAGGTGTCAGCCAGGGAGAGCTCAGTCTGGTTTTTTAATACCCCCATAAGCCAAGAGCTTAAGTCATCTCTGCTTTGTCACTGTGTGTTAACTGTAGCCATCGACAGATTTAGGCTGAGATTTTAGACATTGCTTCATCACTGTTGGTTTTAAATAGAATAGACTTTCCTGAACCGTGCGTTTGGGTTCTGAAAACGCCATTCAGCATTTTTCCTGCACGTGGCTAATGGGAACACGGTCCAAAGGGTTTTGCCAGAGACATGTGGAGCCTGAGGCTCACATTTGTTTTCAGAAGTGAATGAGAGGATCTGGGACTATCTGGGAATCTTCCTAAAGTGGATTCAGCAGCTTCTTTCCAGAGATCCATCTCCAGCTGGCAGGATGTCTTCAGTATTGAGATTTTGATAAGGGGAACAACACAAAGCCATAAGAATGGAAATCAGCTCCTGTTCTGTTAAATTACCCTGTCAGAAATTCTCTCTGTGGCCAACAATCAAGCTGACAATAAGCTAATTACAGAAAAACCCCAAAACCCACACACCCCCCCAAAAAAAAAAAAAAAAAAAAGGATCAGATTGACTGAGAAGTTGTTACCTGCCCGTATTTTCCTGTCTGAGCAGCCCAGAAGGCTTGAGTCACGTTGTGGATTTGCAATCCCAGGGGCTGTGTGGGGAGATAAAATCTGCAGGAGCGCCTGTGCCTCTCCCAGATCCCGTGGCTGAGGCACAGCAGCCAATTCGCCTGCACAAAAAAAAAAAAAAAAACAAACCCGCTCCTTCCAGCCAGAGCTGCCTGCAAAGTCAACCTCAAGGAGCTGCAACTCTGTTTCTTACATAACACTCAATAACAAACCTCGTGGAAAGTCCTCCCAGCCGTCTTTATATCATTTAGGCGAGGAAAAAAAAAAAATAAAAAGCCCCTTTAGGGGAAAGTAATTCAAGCCCCTCTTCTGCAGATGATGGTTAGGCTTAGTCCTAAAGTGCATTTAAACGCCCTGAGGAGCAACGCACAGGACAATTAGGCTGAAATTCTATTTTTTATCACTGAAACTTGGCCAGTTCCTCCTCTCTTCTCCTGCTCCTCGTTTATTTGCCATTGGCATGTCCCTCCTGGCACCAAGGGACCCTGCAGTGTGTCTCACACTCCTCGCTGGGTTTGTTCCCACCAGATCTCCCCTCTCCCGGTGTGTGGATAGAAAAGAGGGATCCCTGCGAGGGAATGGCAGTGAATTCCCTTCCCTGGGCACCGCAGGAGTGGAGAGTGGGCTCTGCTGGGGAATGGGCAGCCTTGCAGCGGCTCCTTCCTCAGCATTCCTGCAGCAAAGGTGGGGTGTCCCCTCCTGGGGACCCTCCCAGGGTCTGGAACAGCACCAGGATTTAAGGAATTTGGCTCTCAGCAGAAGCCAGTGATGGTAAAAATCGCCAAACTTGGGATTGCAAGGGGTTCATCAAGGACTGGAAGGGTGGGGTTGTTGTGTGAGGGTTCACTTTTAAAATTTAACTCTGATTTAGGACAGGACCTGACAAGATTCACAGCACCAGAGCACTATTCATAAAATCCTTGTGTGTGGCTGCTGTGTGCAGTTCCACTTTTAAAAATTAACTCTGATTTAGGACAGGACCTGACAAGATTCACAGCATGAGCACTATTCATAAAATCCTCGTGTGTGCACCACAGACAGGGAGGCAGAAGGACCCAATTCCCCAGGAACAAAGGCAAATATTCATTTACAGCCACACAGGCCTGGATTCAGGTACATGACTGAGTTGCTTAAATAACTGCAGCAGCAGGAAAAGGAAAAAAAAAAAAGAAAGGAGGATTGGTTTCTTTGTGTACCCTGTGGCCGGGCCCAGGGTCAGGGCTGCTGTAACCCCACTGATTTTGGGGTCACTTTGGGATTTCTTTGGGATTTTGGAGGCTCTGTTAGTGCAGCAGGACGCTGCTGCTCTGCTCCCATTAACATTCCAGGGTGGTAGAAACCTGTCCCATGGCACAGTGCTGAGAATTTTAAAATAATAAAGAAGCCAAGATGCCTGCTGTCACCACCAGCAGCTAATTATAGCAGCATGGACAGGCTTCCCTTGCACAATTCCATATGCTGTGCTCCTCCAGCACAACAAATAAACCACATTAGACAGGGAAGGCTGAGCAGACATTTCTGATTTTGAAATCCTCTAACCCCAAAGTCAGAAACACAAGAAATAATTGAATGGGAATTTGCCTTTTTATTCTATTTTTTTTTTATGTGCTTCTAGGGGAGTGGGCAGAGTGGAGGGTGGCAGAACTTGATATTTAGCAATTTATTACGAGTTTCTTTTCTCTATTAGACTCCTCCACACAACCCTGGGCTTTAGGCATCCCAGGATTCAGCCAGTTTTCCACCTGGCACTGCTGGGACACTCAGCAAAGGCCAGAAGACTGATCCAGTTTTCCTGATTTTTCAGTGCTGCTGAGCACTGGAGGGATCCTGCCTTAGATATTGTGTGGAGCAGCAAAAGGGACTCCAAATACCCCTCAAAGAGCAGAACTGCTGGCACAGGTGATTATCCCACACTGGGTCTGTCACCCTCCCTGGTCCTGCTACCCTTAGTTCTTCTTTTTGCCACATTTTCCAGTTGTTTTTTGGTGCTAAAATTTGCTGGGAAGGAATAAAGAGGAATCCCCCTTGGGTTTGGATTCTATTAAGCCGTGGTTCCATTTGCTTCAGGGGAGAGAGAGACCTAAATGTGGAACTGAATTTCCTCAAAGTTAATTCCCAAAGCTGGGCACTGGAGGGATGTAGGTCACTTTGCTTTGTTCTGAGGCTGAGCTGAGCTATAAATACCACTGGTTTTTCCCTGAAAAGTGGGAGCACACTCATCCTTACTGTTTCATCCAGGTCACTGCCTCCGGAGGTAACGTCAGTTTGCTCCTGCTGCCACTTCCAGACTCTGCTTTTAAGGAGATGATTCTCAAAATCACCTTTTTGTCTGGTTTAAAGCAGGCAAAACATGCATTTGGGGGGACTATTTTTCTCTACAAGCCCTGAAAACCCATTTTGGGGCAGCCTGTTTTCCCCTCAATCACCAATATATATTTATTTATATATATATATTATATGTAATCTATATTATATGTAATCTATATTATATGTAATTTATATTATACGTATAATAATATGTAATTTATAGTATTGTATATTTATTAATATAAATATATGTAATTTATAGTATAGTATAGTGTAGTGTATATATTATATATAAATAAATATGATAAATAGGTAATATGTATACTATATAGTAGATCATATTAAATATATCAAATATAAAAAAATTTAAAAGTATTTTTATCCCATGAAACGTTCACCTTCAAAGAACACCACAAAGGGATCAAGAGGCCCAAGTTTTCCACGTGCCGTGTCTGGAAGGTGCAAAATATTAAATAAAATAAATAATAATAATAAATAAAATATTAGATTTCTTTCGGAGGAAAAAAAAAGAGGCAGGTTCACAGGGATAAATAAATCCACACAGCCCAACTGACCCTGGAGTGGTTTCCACATCTGACAGAAGGCACTGAAGGAAAGATCCATGAATATTTCTGTGGAACAGCGGCATCCAGTGGGCAAAGAACGACTCCTGCCAATATCCTTGGAAAAACCGGGAGAGGGAACAGCAGAGGTTTGTCCCCGATATTCAGCGCTGTGCTACTCCAGCCTGTTGCAGTAAACGGTGCAATGCTCAAATTTTCCAAGCTGAGTTTGGATTGCAGCATTTGGACCCATTGCTTTTTTGGGCTGATGATGCCTGAGAAGAGGCAAACAGTCCATTTTATTTTTAATTTTTCAAAGAGAGAGTAGCTTGATTTTTTTTTTTTCTTTTCTTTTAAACAATTTAATTTTTAGTTTTTTCAGGCGAGATTAGCTTGAATTTTAATTATTTTCAATTTTAAAACATTTAGGGTTTAATTTTTATTTTTTTTAAAGAGAGATTAGCTTGAATTTTAAGTTTTAAAATAGTTATTTTTTATTTTTTTAAAGAGAAATTAGCTTAGGAAAAAACCTCCAACTTGACATAACTCAGAGCCTGGATGTGCAAGCTGCTGTTGAGAACAATCACTGGCAAAAGTAAGGCCTAAATTATCTCAGTATTTATTGAGTGAGCCCAAAACTCTGTGAATGGGTCTTGTAGGACCATTGGCGTTGGCTGCACTCACCTGCCTCAAATTCATTTTTGTATTTACATTTACATAAATCTGCCTGGCAAAAACCAAGCTGAGGTAGGGAACAGAAGCTGAGACCCACTGACCACATTCCAGAACATCTCCTAGCACAACCTTGGGCCACTTTTCCCCTTGTGGCCCCAGGCTGACGTGAAATGCAGCCGTGTCAGGAGCCAGGCAGATCCAAATCCCCTCACTCCACGCTGCCATGGTCACACTTCCCCAGCCTGTGTGTTTAACTGGCCTGGCCAACATCACTTTGACACAACACAGAGGACAAGGGACACCGAGTCCTCCCGTTTGGCTTTGTCAAGCTGCAGTGACAAGCTTGTTTTTTTGGACAGGTCCTTTTTACCCTGTAGCCATCGAACTCAGGGGAACAGCTGCTGTGCCCTGACACTGTCTCAGAAATTTTCTCTCTCCAGTCTCCACAAGCCCCAGGCTGTGCTGTTGCCTGATGTCCTTCTTCCCTCTGCTTGAGTTCCAGGGCTCTGACGGTGCTCCTGACGGGCTGGGGATGGCACAGGGAATATTTTTTTGTGACCTTGCTGCCACATTCCCGCTGTGAGTGCACGGCATCGACGCTGGCAAGGTTTTACCTCATTTAACCAGAGTGTTCAAGGTGTCTCTGAGCTCAGCCAGGGGCAAAGTCAGCGGAGTCTGTGTGTCCTGCACCTGACAGGAGAGAGTCACATGAACGCTGTCATCACTGTTATCGTCCCACACAGGACACAAACTCCTAAATTGCCTCTGAAGGTAATTATAAAAGTAGCAGTCCTATGATTTAAGGTTCAAGGCCAGGCTGGGTGGAGCAACCTGGCCTAGTGGCATGTGTCCCTGTCCACAACAGGGTTAAGGTTAAGGTTAGGGTTAGGGCTGGAGATTTAATGTCCCCTTCCAACACAACCCATTCCACGATTCAGGCGCTGGGGTTCACATGTGGTGGCACTGATCTCCTTCCTGGCAGAAGGCTGGGACGGGCAAGGGGAGGAGGGTTTCAAAGCCCACCTGCTGAACAAAGACACGAATTCCCGTCATGGAATCGCACAACGGTTTGGGTTGGAAGGGGACCTTGAAGATCATCTCATCCGTGCCCTGGGCAGGGACACCTTCCTCTGTCCCAGGTGGCTCCAAACGCTGGCATCGAACACTTGCAGGGATGGCAGAGCGACCTTCCCTGAGCCACCTCTCCCAGTGCCTCACTCCCTTCACAGCGCGGAATTTCCCCTAATATCCAATCTAAACCCACTCCTTGACCAAGAACTTGTTGGGCTGAGCGAATCCTAAAAAAAAAAACCACCCCAAACCCGCAACCATTCACTCAAGAGCATCCCTCGGCGGGCTGCGCGGCCGCTCCGCCCGGACAAACAGAACACTTCCCTGAACCTTTCCCCTCATGGCCGAGCCGGGCCGGGCCTGGAGCTCCTCCGGGGCTCCTCTGGGGCTCCCCGCGGGCTCCCGGGAGTTGTAGTCGGAGCGCCCGGAGCCGAACTACGGCTCCCGGCTGCCCGCGGGAGCGCAGGCGGGGCGGCCTCGGCGCCGAGCTGCGGCTGCGGCAGCGGCACCGCGGGGACGCGGCTGGGCTCCCCGGACACTGCCCGGCTGCGGGGCCAGAAGGGGAATTTATCACAGCCGCACCGGGATAAAAGGCGGATCGCAGCCCAATAGCCCGGCCGAGCCCCTTCAGCCGCGTTCTCCGCCCGCCCGGGCGCGGCCGTGGGGATGGAGGAGGGACGGCGGCGAGCGCAGCGCTGGGCTCGTGGCTCTGGGGATCCTCGGCTCTGCCTTGGCGCTGAGGTACGTGCCTGCCTTTTCCTGGGCTGTTCCTCTCACCATGGGGGCAGCTGGAAGTGGTCGAGGTGGTCCTGGCAGCTTTAGCCGCGGTGATTTTGGCCCCTTTAAGCCGGAATTTGGGGCTGTTTTAACCGAGGTGATTCTGGCCCCTTTACCCGGGGTGATTCTGCCCGCTTCAGCCGGGATTAAGACCGCTTTAGCCCGGGTGATTCTGCTCACTTTATCCGGGCTGGTTCCGGCACCTTTAGCCGGGATTGAGGTCCCTTTAGCCGGGGTGGTTCTGGCCCCTTTAGCCCGGGTGGTTCCGGCACCTTTAGCCGGCATTGAGGACCTTTTAGCCGGGGTGGTTCTGGCCTCTTTAGCCGGGATCAAGGCCCCTTTAGCCCCGGTGGTTCTGGCCCCTTTAACCCGGCTGGTTCCGGCACCTTTAGCCGGCATTGAGGACCTTTTAGCCGGGGTGGTTCTGGCACCTTTATAGCTGGGGTGGTTCCAGCACCTTTAGCCGGGATTGAGGCCCCTTTAGCCCGGGTGGCTCTGGCCCCTTTATCCCGGGTGGTTCTGGCACCTTTAGCCAGGATTGAGGCAGCTTTATCCCGGGTGTTTCTGGCCCCTTTAGCCGGCACTGAGGCCCCTTTAGCCCGGGTGGTTCTGGCCCGTTTAGCCCGGGTGGTTCCGGCACCTTTAGCCGGCATTGAGGTCCCTTTAGCCGGGGTGGTTCTGGCCCCTTTAGCCGGGATCAAGGCCCCTTTAGCCCCGGTGGTTCTGGCCCCTTTAGCCGGCACTGAGGCACCTTTACCCCCGGTGGTTCCGGCCCCTTTATCCCGGGTGGTTCCGGCCCCTTTATCCCGGGTGGTTCCGGCCCCTTTATCCCGGGTGGTTCCGGCCCCTTTATCCCGGGTGGTTCTGGCCCCTTTATCCCGGGTGGTTCCGGCACCTTTAGCCGGCACTGAGGCACCTTTATCCCGGGTGATTCCGGCCCCTTTACCCCCGGTGGTTCCGGCACCTTTATCCCGGTGGCTCCGGCCCCTTTAGCCGGCCCTGAGGCCGTGCCCGCCCGCTGCCCCAGCCCCGTTGGTGTTTCCCGGAGGCCGAGGAGCCGTGCTGTTCCCCGGGGCTCCTGCAGGTCCGGCCTGCCTTGGCTGAGGGGGGCCGCCATTCCTGCCCCCCATGTCCCTGGAGCTTGTGGGGAAAGGGAGCTCGGAGCTGAAGGCAACGTGTGGATTTTCCTCTCCTGGTTTTTTTTTTCTGTGTTTCCAGTCTGTCTGAAGGCAGAAAGGGCCAGACTAAAGCCAGAGAAGTTGGTGCAGCTGCACTGGAGGCACGGGAGGTGTTTGCTCTCATTTCACTGCCCGTGCTCAGCTGCAGAAATACTTTCTGAATGTCACAAATTCTGATTTCTACTTCGCTGGGAAGCGAGTGAGCCCTGGCTCACCTTCATGGAGGTCACTTGAGCTTGGCTTCACTGCTGAACCTTCTCTCTTTTTGGCTAGGAGCCTCATGACATCCTCTGCACTTCTCTGTTGCCATAGGAGGAGTGTATGTGGCTCAAATGAGATACCATTTTTATTTCTCCTCTGTTTAGCAACTCTATGGTTTCCTGCAGCTGCTTGCTGTGAAGAATGATGCAGTTGTTCATCCTTCTAGGACCTTCCTCTGAGCCTGATTACCTGTTGAATTTTCCATTCATGCTTTCAGGATCCGGAGGAGTGAATTGTCAAGGGATGCAGCTCCTGTAAATAACCCACATCCCACATTTTTATGCTGGGAATGATGCTGTGTGACAGATAGATAATGGAGATGAGAAAGGGGACTCTTCCACAGCCCTGGCAGAGCTGGAGAGGTTCTTGCCCTGTTTTGAGCTTTGCTTTCTGCTTTGAGTTGTGGGTGTCTAGGTTTGTGTCTGGAGCAGGTGACGTCTTTTGGGCACACAGTGGTTCCTTTAGAAAGTTCATTTTTAACTTACAGTGCAGTAGTTTGATATCAGGTAACTCTCTGTAGTCTCAGCTCTATCACTGGTGTATCCTCAGTCCCTTATGCCTGTTGTTCACACTGATTTAATTCTGTGGTGGAAGGACAGGAGTTTTTTATTAACAAACAGCTTCTCAGCTGTCATTTAACAGCATCACCACAGGCTCTGTTTTACCGAAGAGTTATTCTGTTTTTAGGCTTCACAAAGGTGAATGTGTTTCCCATCCCTTCCTCCTTGCACAGCACAGCTCTGTGAGTCACTGCCATGAGAAGGAGCTTCATATCTGTGTGATATTTGGCTCGGCACAATTCTCTGCTTATTCTGATATTGCTGTATAGCATCATATGTTTTGACATTTATTTTGAGTGCATGTTTGGAGCTCTGTGGCTGCGAAAATCCTCTGCCAAATTCGTGTACGAAGAATCTGTTATTCTCCTGCTTCGGTCTGCACTGGCCACTGCTGGGATTGTTTGGGAGAACTGGGATGCCTTTTCCACCAAAACTTTGTCAAATGTCTGGGAAACTGCAAAAAACTGTGGGAGTGCTGTAAGTGTGGTGGTTGCAGTTGTCTCCTTCCCTTTTTCTTGGGAAAGGGTATGTCCATGGCTTTGTAAGCTGCCTTGATCTAGAAGTGGGTGGCTCCAGGAGCACAGAATTCTCAGAGCTGTGGCTGCTGCCTCAGAAACGAGCTCATCTCCTTCCTGCCTTGTGTTTGTGTGTGTTTGATTTTGGTTGCTCACAGAGGCTGGTCCTGGTGGTTTCTCTGGAGTTGAAGGCTTTCTCCAGCTCTCTGAGGTTGTGTTGTCCCTGCCTGTTCCCATCAAATCTGTTTGCCTTGCTCATCATCTCTGCTCCAGAAGCGCTCCTGGGCTCTGGCAGGATTCAGGGCTGTGCTGGATGTGACTGTGCCACTCACAGCAGCTCTGATCCTGCCCTGTCCCTCCAGTTGCTGTTTTCCAGGGATGGAATGGAGAGTCCTGTTTGAGTCCTGGTTGTTTTTCAAGGATTCTGATTCCTGAAGGGGCCAGGATTGTCATACAGTGTTCTCAGAGAGAGAGCAGCACACCTTTCCATGCACTCTCCCTGGAAGCTCTGATGGGAGAGAGATCATTGAATTCTCCTTGAACTAAGAGAGAGTGGAGTCTGTTGTTTCTTGGGAGACTTGAAGAATTTAAGTATTTCTTTTCCCTCTGTACTAGTGTTTGAAATTTCCAAGAACACAGAAGAAAATCTTCCAGCGTTTAGACTGGAACATGGAATCAGTGAAGTTACATTGGTGTGCTGGCAGGATATTCAGCTGATTGATCTTACACCTTGAGCCACATTCCCTGTTGGAATCCCAAGGGAATTAGGGATTCTGGATCAGGGGTTGAAACTTCATTCTTTTCCTGTGACCAGGCCATGGAGAACAGAACTTTGGGTTGGAGTGTGTGAGCTTTGTTCCTGGCTCTGCCACCAATCCCACGTGTACCTACAGCTCCATTTCCCATCTGCAGGCTGCTCTTGGATTCTCCAGAGTCCCCAGAGCACAGAGAAAACATCTGGACTTGTAAAATGCAGAGAGCTGGAGGTGAATTGATGGATGTGCTGACCCTCAAACCTTGCCTGAGTGAGGAAGGCAAGAGCTCCTCACTTAGTCCTGCTCCCACACGCCTGCCTGGCCAAAGGCACGTCAGGAGACATTAGACTTAAACCTTCTGATCTGCTTTCAGAGCACAGAAAGGGCAAGTTGCAGGCTGAAAGCAGGCAGGAGTGCAGTGCTGACCCTTCTGGAAGCCTGAAGGGGAATCTCAAGTTGGTAGGATGAGCTATCAAGGCTCATCAGGGATCCAGCAGGTTTTATGCTCCAGCTCCCTCAGTGCCAGGCTGAAGGAGCTGCTTTTCCTTTGGAAAAATTGGAGGAGGTGGAATAATAGTGTTCTTGACTCAGGGGATTTGTTAATCCCTTTAACCACCAGTGCTGAGGATCCCAGAGTCTAAATACCTGTGAGCAGCCCTACCCCAGAGCCACAGCTCTGTGTTTCCTCAACCACCTCTCAGGACATCAGAGTTAATCCCTCTTGATTTTTTTTTTTTTTTTTTTTGCTCCTGCAGTAAATCAGGATTTTGATTTTTGAATGACTTTTGGGAGCACTTACTGACTTTCTGGACAGGCAATCACGTCATTAGGTTGGGGTTTTATGAACTTTTAAATGCTTGAACTGAGATTTTAATGGTAAATAGGAGTTGATAGCTGGTGTGAGAGAGATGCAGACCTGAGCTTTACCAGGGCTCCACACCATCAGCTCTGGGCCAGATGGTCTTGCCTCTGAGAAATACATTAGAGCAATGTCAAGGAAGAGCACAGTTGAAATCCGCTGCCAAGACAGATTTCTCACTGTTGGAATATGTTTCTGTCTGATCCTCTATTTCTAGATGATTGAAAATAGTTCTGGAAGGGATTTTGCTGAGGCCACCTAGTCCATCCTTTTCCACAAGGCAGGATAAAGTACACTGAAACCCTTCCTGATGGATGTGTTAAGGTTGTTCTTTAGGCAGTGGAGATTTTCCAGCTGCCTTGGGTGGGTTGTAATTGACTTTATTAAACTTTTTTTTTTAATATTGTGGCTTTTGTCACTGTACTGGCCACAGAAACAAGGGATGCAGGTGATTATTGACCTCTTAGTGCCAAGGGCCAGAAAAGTGATGGTGATTCCTGGCAGGAAATGGACAGGAATCACTCAATACAATAATATTGAGTTTTTGTTTCTTTTCCACAGAGATCTTCCGTGGAAAAGTTCAAATACCATCCTCCTATTTTTATCTTCATTCAAACTTAGCAAATAATAGCTTTTTTTTTTTTTTTCCCCTTGAACAACATTACCTGGTGGTTGTGTGTGTGGGCAGGGAGTATTTGTTTTTACTGTAAAGCCATGTAAATTTAACTGGGAGATCTGCTATTGAGGAAAAAGTGGATTCTCATCAGCTGCTGAGCTTTTTCAAGGCTCCAGGCTCAAATCTGCAAACTGTCGGCTCCAATTAAAGCAAATGGCTGGAGCTGTTTTTTCCTCCCTCCTGGAAAGAACACAGTTCATCAAAAGCCAGAAGGAAATTTCATCGGGCTCATGAGCAATTATCTCATGGGATGCAATAAGAGAGATCCACGAAGATGCCCTGTGTGAACTTCCACTTGTAATCACTTTTAATTCTCCACTGGGCACACGAGCACTGATCTCAGCAAAAGACAAAAAAAAAAAAAAAAAAAAAAAAAAGCCTGAAGTTTTGCTGTGGAGTAGAAGCTGGCAGAGGGAAATTGTGCTTTTGTAGGGTTTGGTTGATGTTGACGTAGAAATGTGAATTTTGAGCATCCCTGAGCTGGCAGAAGGTATTTCACCTTTCTGTGTGGGGTGGGTTAGCCCTGGCAGGCAGCTGCCTTCCACCCCAGTGGGACAGGGAACAAGACTGGAAGGGTAAAATTAAGGAATTTCCTCCCAAGGATTGCTTGGGAAGGCAAAGAGACTCCAAACATTCCCCTTTTCTTATTTTTTCCTCTCAATTTTTATTGCTGAGCACCTGTGGTCACTCAGGGTTCAGCTGCCCTTGGCTGCTCCCTCCCAAATTCCTGTGCACCCTCAGCCTCAGTGGGAAAACCAGAAAAGGCTTTGATTTTTCAGCCCCAGCTCAAACCCCCCTGTGCTGTGAGCACTGCTTTGGTCACAAAAGCAGAGCACCAGACAAGCTGCAGTGAAGGGAATGAAATTAATCCCAGCCAAACCCAGCACCCTGTGGTGTGCCCCAGCTTCTGGTGGTGGCAGAGCCTGTGCCAGCTGTTTGTTTGTGGTTTATGGTGCTGTTTCCTAAAGGTGCTGTTTGCATTTCAGGCTTTTAAAGCAAATATTGACTGTTGTGCAATCCAAGTTCGTTTTCATGGTTTTTAATCCTGCAGTTAGCAGGGAGCTGATTCATGAAAAACATTGTGCTGTGCCTTTGCTCCTGGGTGATCACTGTCACTTTCTGTTTAATTAATTTTGTTACTCAGCGCTGACAAAAAGCCCTTTTTGGTCCACAGCTCTCAGTGACAAAGCCGGTTTGGGTTTTGTGCAGATCGTTTTTGGAGCAGGTTTCAACAGAGGGGGGTTGAAATTTGAGTTAAACTGAAGGTTCAAGGCCAGCTCAGTTCAGTTTTGGTGTCCACTGCAGCTTTTGGGTCCTGCCACACTCACACACAACGAACCCAAAATTTGTGTAACTTCTCTCTTAACTTAACCTAAAGGTGGAAGATCATTTATTCAGATCATTTATTCAGATCATTTATTCAGATCATTTATTCTGAGGTTGGTGTCCATTTTTTAGGAAACCAGAATACTGGAATGAAGAGTTTGCACAAAGCTACTGCTCCTGAATATTAATAAATTTACTGGTGCTTCCTTTAGACCTGCATCCTTTAACAAGGTGAAGGAACAGATGGAAAAAGCAGAGTGAGAACCACTCAAACATCGCCAAAAGGGAAAGGAACAACTCATTGCCAGAACAAAACCAGCGTAAAATGGAATGTAAAACTCACTTTGGCCAAAACAGATCAATGGGCTGACATTTGTAAAGGCCAAGTGTTGATTGCAGAGATAAAATGCTAGGTGGGGGACTCTGAGCCTGGCTGGTTATTTTTAGCCTTTCATCCCTTGTGTTTCAGGATGTGCCTGTGCCTGCTCTCATGCTGGAATGACAAGATATTAATCCCTGAGCAAAGGCTTATTAATCACCTGCTTTATTCTGTTTATGTAATGCAGTTAAATATACTCTGGGAGCACGTGAGGTTTGGGCCCTGGAAATGATTTCACCTCATGCAAGGCTTTTTTTTTTTATGATTGATTGGTTTCATCAGTGGCAGCTGCCCCATATCTGATTTTCTGATTTCAGCTCAGACTGGATTTATCAGTAAAATGGCTTCATTTATCTGCTGTTGGTATTTAAGCCACGAAAGCAGCATCTGCTCCTCTCTGCCTCCCTCCCCTGTGCCAGTGATGCCATTTTGCAAAATTTTAGACTAAACAAAATTCCTGACTGCACGAGGAGAAAGGGAAGAAAAATGTCATTGAGGCCTTGTGGCTTTGCAGGGGAGTCTCATGGAATTCCAGACTGATTTGGGTTGGAGGGGACATTAAAACCCTGTTATTAGTCCTATTTCCACAACCCCAGGTTGATCCAAGCTCTGTCCAGCCTGGCCTTGGACACTTCCAGGGATGGGGCAGCCACAGTTTCTCTGCTGCAAGGCACTGTCCATGTGCTGGTGGGTCAAAAATATTGATTTCTTGTGTGTTTTGCTGGTTTTCTGCTCTGTTTTCATCTAATAGCCACTATATTTGTGTGAATTTTAAGGTTTTTTGGCGTGAATGCTTATTTTGGTAATAACCTTATCAGCCCTAAGCCTTGAGCAGAGGTGTTGGATCCTGGTTGCCTGTTATTAAAGATCACAAAAGTGTTTATTTCTGGTTTTACAGGTAAGAAAACGGGTAGGGAACAATATTTGATGGTGCAGGTGAGCTCTGGGCAGGCACTGAGCTGGGAAATTTGTGTCAGGACAGGGGGAAAACCCTGCTGAGCCTTATTTTTGTAGGGAAATACTCACAGGAGCAGTGGAGAAAGCAGTACTGCTAAAAAACCAGCAGTTTATAAGTCAATAGGAGCTGGCTTAATTCAGCCATTACACCAAAACTGTGTCTGTGTTGCTATTCTTGATGTGAGGATATGCAAATTTAAGTCTTGAAGCTTTACAGTGGTGGCAGCTGATCAATCTACACTTTTAATGGCTTGGTAAGACTTTATTTAATTGCAATGGAAGAGTCAGAAGATTAAGAAATGGACAGTGATGTTATTTTCAGAATGTGCAGTGTGATGCTGGCTGCTTTGGGGGCTGATCCGTTGGGGAAGTTGGGAATTTTGGAGAAATGTTTGATTTGCAGTGGCCTGAGGAGGCCTCCCCTGCATGGGCAAATCTTTCTAAACTGGAGCAACTCACCTCAGAAGACAATTCAAACTGCAAAATACGTGTAAAGGGAAGAAAAGAAGCTGGTGGTTTGGTTTTTTTCTTTCTTTTAAACCCTTCCTCTGTTTACCATGCTGTTCAAATAATGTGATCATCAGGCTCCAGGCACTGATTTCTGTCAGCTGCTCACAGCCCTGGGTTCTGTTTGCTGTGGGGCCAGACCAGCAGCAACCTTTGCCTCCCGCGAGGTGGAAATTGGGCTGTCACAGTTGACTGTTGGCAGAAAGTTGCCACAATTATTACAGCTAAAATGTTGTGGGCTGAAAGCTGGAGTATTTCCCCTTTTTTTGGGTTTTTTTTTTCCAGTTAAGTTTTAGTGGAATTTCCTAAAACTCGGGGATTACATCTGTTCTGCTTTTCCCTGTGTCACAGCAGGCAAGGTCAAATGGTTTAGATGAGGATTCAGAAATCTGCTTTTCTTATAATGGATTATTCCTTCATGATTACTTGAAATTCCCCTGGGAAATCGATGTTTTCTCTGTGAATCATTGCTGGCAGCTCTACCTGTCCTTCCCTGGAATAATTACAGCCCAGGCAGCATCAAGGGAGGAGTATTTGCTTCAGTGAGTGAAACATTTCCACTTAGGAAGTCAATAATGCTGCTCTGGCAAGGCTCAGACCACAAGAGCACCATAATTCATCTCGTGGAGGTTCTGAGCAGCCTTTTTCCTCCTGTTCTGCATCTCCCCTGTGGAGGAGCTGGGAGTGCAGCCTGCACTTGGTGCCTCCTTGTGTGGAAAATGGCATGATCACGTCCTCAGATCAGCCAGCAAGGGGCTGCTGGTGGGTTTTTGCAGCTCTTTTAAAAGGATGCTGAGCCTCCAGCAGCATCCAGAATTTGTGGGAAGGTGCCCAGGGGAAGTGGGGGTTTGTTTTTCTGGGACAGAGGGTCGGCTCTGCCGTCAGGATTCTCTGCTGGGCACTTGTCAGGATGTGTCAGTGCCAGCCTGCTCCTGCTCTTTTCAGGTAAGGGAGGGATTATTAATCCTCCTTTATGCTGTAGGGATTTACTTTTTGTGGGTTTGTGGGACAGCCTGGAATGTTCTTTGATCAATAATTGCTGGAGCTGGCATTGCTTTCCGTGGAGTACTGCGAGTTCTCAACCTGTGGTGGTTCATTCATTCCTGGGGAGAGGAAGAAGGCCCAGTGAAATGGCAGAAAACCCTTTTAAGGCTGGGAAGTGACCCTCTATCCCCATCCCCATCTGTGGAGTTTGTTGCTTCCTTCCCTAAGCATGGAATTCCTTTTCCCACTGTTAGTTCCCACCCCCGGTCCCCTCAGATGAAACAGGAAGGGGTGGTGGTGGTTCTTTTTAGGGAGAAGCCCTGTAACAATAATTGAATCGTGCTTTATTTTGCATTGTTGGATGTTCCCATTTGTTTTCTCTGCTTGACTGCCTTGACTGATTCATAGCAGCCTTTTAAAAAAGCAGTTCTGCCTCTCAGTTGAAGCAATAAATAGTCCATCTTATTCATCTCGGATCTGGAAGGAGAGGGGGAATCTCACTAGGCTCTAAAAAGGATATCCTTTGATAATTCCTGCTCTCATAAAGACAGTAAACACTGGTGCACCTTCAGCTCAGCAGTGTTACATCCACCCCCACAAAAAAAAAATAAACAAATGAAAGAGTCGCCCAGAGCGACTTTTAGTGATGATTAGAAGGGAGGATGATGTGAGGTTCACAAGGACAGCTGGGTTTGGTGCTGTTCTCCTTGTGACAGGGCTTTGGATGTCACAGCAGTGAGCACAGGGAGAGGCAGAAGCTGAGCAGAAATCAGGCTCATGCTGCACCCTGGAAATGTGGTTTTGCATCAAAAGACTCCTCCATGCATTGGAAAGGGGATGTTTGGCTGGAGGACTGGTTTTATTTTTAGGGTTTGGGGATTTCAGTGGCTTTTATTGGTAGGTGGGAGCATTGACAACACATCCCAGGGCCCAGAGCTGCTCCTGCTGCTGGGGCTGAGCACATCCCCTCAGCTGGAGCAGCTCCTCACCCTCTGTGTCGTGGCACTGGGGGGAGCTTTGCTTGTGCCATCTGCATTATTTATTCCTTGGCATCCTCTTGGGGCCTTTCTTTCCAGTTTTGAGAAAATCTGGATGTTAGGTTAGCTCAGGAGGAGGAGGAGGAGGGAGACCCAGGGATGCCTGAGGATGCTACAGAAAATTTTCCAGGCTCTACACATTGAAAGCCACATTCCTCTTCTCTGGCTTGTCGTGCTGGTTAAGAGAAAAACAAGGATTCGAGAATCTGCTCGATGTGAGAATCTGATTTAATTCAGAATTGAGGATGTGCTGCATCTGTGTGGTGTTCACCTCATTTACCCATTGTCATGGCAACAGTTGGGAAGGCTGTCCCTGTCTCACTGATCCCAGCACTAAATCTGCTGGCTTCAGTGCAGGATGAGCAGCAGCCCTGCCCTGTTCCTGCTGTGGATAAATAACAGGAAAAGAACTGAAATTAATCTGACGTTGGCCGTGTTTTTGAAAAACTGGCATTACTTGGGCAAAACAGACAAATGCTTCTTTTAGGTTTTAAAACTTCCTGTATCCTCAAATCAAAACCAAAACTGACTTGAAGGGCAAGTGAAACTCGACAGTGCTGTGTTAAGAAAAGATGCATGTGAGGAGACTGCCTGAGAAATAGACTGAGGATGACTTTTATTGGTAAAATCGTGCTGCTGGTGTTTTCTTGGTCATCTCTTTCAATTTTATTTACTGTGCTTGCTTGTTTCTGCTGCTGTTGTGTCTCTGGTGGCTCTTGTGTTTATTCTTGAGTTTGGAATCAAGGGCTGGTACTGGAATTTTGCAGGCTCCTTGCCCAGTTCTCTTCCATCATGCACAGCTCTCTGGAACAGGTTTTTGGATATTATTGCAGATGCTGATGAGCCTTGGAAGCCTGGTTAGTTTTTATATCATACTTAAGCTGTGAGAATCCCAGTTCTGAATAAAACAGAAATTTATCTCTTCAGCAGGTCAGGTTTTTTCTGCAGCCAGATCATTCTGGGGGGAAATGTGACGTGTGGAGTGGTACAACCTGAATTCCTGTTGTATTTCCAGGGGAAATGTGATGCGTGGAGTGTTATAATCTGAATTCCCGTTGTATTTCTAGAAGAAAAGTGATGCATGGAGTGTCATCACCCAAATTCCTGTTGTTTTTCTAGGGAGAAATGTGACTTGTGGAGTGGCATCACCCAAATTCCTGTTGTATTTCCAGGGGAAATGTGACGTGTGGAGTGTCATCACCTGAACCCCTGCTGTATTTCCAGAGGAAATATGTGTGGAGTGGCATCATCTGAAAATTCCTGTTCTATTTCCAGAGGAAATATGTGTGGAGTGACATCACCTGAAAATTCCTGTTGCATTTCCAGGAGAAATGTGACACGTGGAGTGTCATAATCTGAATTCCTGTTGTATTTCCAGGAGAAATGTGCCATGTGAAGTGTCATCACCCGAATTCCTGTTGTATTTCCAGGAGAAATGTGACACGTGGAGTGTCATAATCTGAATTCCTGTTGTATTTCCAGGAGAAATGTGCCATGTGGAGTGTCATCACCTGAACCCTGCTGTATTTCCAGGTGTGCTGACCATGCTGCCCACGACGCCGCCGGCGCTGCCGCTCATCCCGCCCGTCTCCGAGACCCCTCAGCAGGAGGAATTTTAGGATTTGCCCTGCAGATCCATGGACCTGGACCCCTATGCCAGCATGCAGGTCGGGATGAGGGTAGTCCGTGGAGTGGACTGGAAGTGGGGCAGCCAGGACAGCGGCGAGGGCAACGTGGGCACGGTGGTGGAGATCGGCCGGACGGGCAGCCCCACCACGCCGGACAAGACCGTGGTGGTGCAGTGGGATCAGGGCAACAGGACCAACTATCGCACGGGCTTCCAGGGGGCTTACGACCTGCTGCTCTATGACAACGCCCAGATAGGTGAGCAGAGCAAGGGACAGCTGCTGGCATGGCCACCTCCTGTCCCAGGTCACACCTGCTCCTTGTGCCGGCCTTTGGCACTCGCCTGCGGAGCGATGCTGAGCCTTGTGCATGGCCAGGATGTTCTTGTTTCCCTCTGTGCAAAGGCTCTGCTTGAGCAGGGTCTGGGCAGGGGCACAGCCACCTCCTGCCCGTGTCCCTTGTGCCTTTGACACCACCTGTGCATGGCCAGGATGTTCCTGTTTCCCTCTGTGCAAAGGCTCTGCTTGAGCAGGGTCTGGGCAAGGGCACAGCCAGTGGCACAGCCACCTCCTGCCCGTGTCCCTGGTGCTGGGACAGCCTTTGACACCAGCTGTTTATGACCAGGACATTCCTGTTTCCCTCTGCTTGAGCAGGGTCTGGGCAGGGGCACAGCCACCTCCTGCCCGTGTCCCCTGTGCCTTTGACACCACCTGTGCATGGCCAGGACGTTCCTGTTTCCCTCTGTGCAAAGGCTCTGCTTTCCCACTTTTTCCATCTGTGAGCTGAACACTTTCACTGACTTTGTCATTCTGCAGAGAGGCCCTTCAGCCAAGAAATGGATATTTCAAATGACACATATCACTTCACATTTCATTATTGCATCACCTACAAGACATGATTTTTTTCCCCTTTAAAACATGCATTCGTCAGGTTTCATTCAAATCTCCTTTACAGTCATGTGTCCTAATTCTGTAAAGTGTGGATTAGAGGAGTAGATTCATTCAGAACAGTTGTGCCAGGGTTTTCTAGCCCTTAAATAATTTCTCTTTAGAAGCAGAGCTGTTTCAGTGCCCAGCCCCAAGCATGGCACTCTGCCATGAGCACTATTTGTGCTGTAATGAACAGAGATGTTTACTTTAGACACGACTGGGATAAAAAATGGGAATGTAAGAAGCTCTAAAGAGGTAAACACAGGCCTCACAGGATTTCTAGGTTTATTGTGTTTGTGTGTGAAGTATTCCTGCCTGCCCTTGGCTCAGTGAAAACTCTTTTTCTGGAAGGGTTTAGCATTCTGCACTGCTGGAAGGGTGGTTCTAAGGTGTGAGGGAGCTCTGGCTTGCTGCTGCAAATTAAAAATACTATTTGTTTAAATTTCTCCAGATCAGTCAATTTGGATCCCACATCCCTCTCTTTAAAGCAGAGGTGATGCTGCTGTTCCAGGTGCTGCAGCAGAGTTCTCAGGGGTGTCAAAAGCCAAATAAGCACCTCAGAGAAACTTGAGCATAGGTTCCAGGTTTTCCAGAGGTCTTTTTCCGGGTGGATTTGGCATTCTGCAGTTCTGGAAAGGATGGCTCTAAGAGCCTGATTTTCCCTGGAATTTGTGTGGATCCCAAAGATCTTTTCCTGGCTGGGTTTGGCATTCTGCATTGCTGGAAAGGGTGGTTCTAAAAGCCTGCTTTTCCTTGGAATTTGTGTGAATCCCAAAGATCTTTTCCTGTGAGGGTTTGGCATTCTGCAGTGATGGAAAGGGTGGTTCTAAAAACCTGATTTTCCTTGGAATTTGTGTGGATCTCAAAGATCTTTTCCTGTGAGGATTTGGCATTCTGCAGTGCTGGAAGGGTGGTTCTAAGAGCCTCCTTTTCCCTGGAATTTGTGTGGATCTCCCATTCCCTTTTGCTCCCCCAGGTGTCCGTCACCCCAACATCATCTGTGACTGCTGCAAGAAGCACGGCATCCGAGGCATGAGGTGGAAATGCAAAATGTGCTTTGACTACGACCTGTGCACCCAGTGCTACATGAACAACAAACACGACCTGTCCCACTCCTTCGAGCGCTACGAGACCGCTCATTCCCAGCCGTGAGTCCTCTTCCCCCCTCAGCACGTTTGGGGGGTTCCCTTCCATCCTGGGGCTCTCCAAAACCTGCTCTGTGCACCCCAGGGCTCTGCAGAATAACCCAGCAGAACCTAGTTTTTACAAATCTGGATGATTTATAAAGGATTTCATGTGAATGTATCGGGCAGCGCTCAGGTTTTGCTGATTGGGTTAGACAAACAAAAAGGTTTGTTTCGTAGAATAATTCCAGTTTATGGGGCTCAGTTCCATCCTGGGGCTCTCCAAAGCCTGCTCTGTGCACCCCAGGGCTCTGCAGAATAACCCAGCAGAACCTAGTTTTTACAAATCTGGATGATTTATAAAGAATTCCATGTAAATATATTTGGCAGTGCTCAAGTTTTGCTGATTGGGTTTTATGACCAAAAAGGTTTGTTCTGTAGAATAATTCCAGTTTATGGGGTTCAGTTCCATCCTGGGGCTCTCCAAATCCTCCTGTGTGCACCTCAGGGGTGTGCAGAATAACCCAGCAATAACTCAGAACCTGACTTGTACATGTCTGTGTGATTTATAAAGTAATTCGTGTAAATATATTGGGCAGTGCTCAGCTTTTGCTGATTGGGTTTTAAAAGGTTTATTCTATAGAATAATGTCAGGCTTGGTTAGGTTTATGAAGCTGCCTGAAAAAAAAAGGCAGCAAACAGAAATCTGCAGAGTGTTTTTATAAAGTGACAAAAAGAATGATTTCTACTCTGTTGTTTTTTGGTTTTTTTTTTCTCTTCCTCAGCATCTCCCACAATTAAATAATTTCTCAGACATATTTTGTTATTTGGTCTTCTCAGGCCACAGGGAGGCTGACAGGGATCTTGCACTCCCAAATTATTGATTTATTCTTAGGGCCTATTCACTGAAGAGCAGCACTTTCTCACTTACTCCTATTTTTTTTTTGAGCTGACTGCTGCACTGATGCCTGTGGAACAGCATCTGTAATTTTGTGCTCCTCCATAATTTGCCAAAACATGGGAAATCTGTTCTCCTGTCCTGAGGAAGAACTCAAAAATAGTCTCAGCAGTACTTTTATTTGCATCTCCTAAAGTGGGCATAAAGATGAATCATGTAATCCTCTTGCCTTCAGGAGAAGGAATATGAAATCAGCTTATCTCTGTCATTGATTTTCTTTTTTTTTTTTTTTCTTTTTTTTTTTTTTCTTGGCCTGCCTTTGAAAATATCACAGTGCCTTGCATCCATCTGTGGAATGAAAAGTGTAATTACTGTGCTCAAGGCAGTGGTGTGGGATTCGCAGCTGCTTTTCCTGCCGTGTGGGATTTTGATTTTGCCAGAGTGGTGCCAGCCTTGGTTGAGCCAGAATTCCCAGTCCTGGCAGAGGAGGGATGTTGCTGGCCAGAGAATCTCCCCTCTGAGCTCTTGAGATTTGTGTTTATCCACCAGATTAGGGTGCTTCTGGAGCTTGTGTTAATAGGAGAAGCCAGCCCAGATCCTACTGTGAAATGAGCTTCACAATTTGGTGTATCTATAAAAATACACATCTCTATAAAAATAGACGTGAGGGTTTTTTGTTTTTTGTTTTTTTTTTTTTTCTCTTTCTATTAATAACAGAGTTATCTCCAAGTAGTTACTCAGGGATGCCTGCTTGTATCTTTTATTTGAGCATTAAGGTACATCATTTTACTCACATTTAAGTTCAAAATAAAAAAGGCACTGCTGCAGAGCAGCCCCAGTTTTGTGCCCTGTGCTGAGGATTTCCCAACCCTGCAGGTGAGGAATCCTTTGGGCAGCAGGGCCCTGACCCTCCCCAGGAGCACTTGGAATGCTGCCCTGGATCAAAAGGCACATTTCTAGGTGATTTTTCCTCAGCACTCATCCTCTGCAGAACTTGTTCCTTTTTTTTTTTTTTTTTTTTTTTTTTTTCTATGAGTGTGGCCAGATGAGCGATTAGAGAAAATGTGATACAAATTAACTTAATTTGACAAAAAACAACTCTAGACATAGGCCAGAATGCCTGATACCAAATCTTTCTAAAATCAGCACTACTCTGATTTACATTGCTGTGCGTTAGCAGGAATAAGGATCTTCAGAATAACAAGCAGTTGATTAAAAAAAAGGAATTAAAAAGGAAAACAAAAAGAGACACAGCATGAGCCTGTCAGGTGTGGCAGTGATTTCTGGGAGCCTCCATAAGGGGCCAGGATAAAACAGCAGGTTAATTGGATAATGGACCACCTCTCCTGCTGTTCCTGCCTGGCAGGTATCGATTCCTGCTGAGTTTTGGGATGGAGAGGAATTAGAAATTTTCCAGCAAGAAGCTCCCCTGTTGTGGAAAGCTGCAGTTTGAAAGCTGAATGAAAGCTTCACGTTGTGGTTCTTGGAAAGTCACTCAGCCTTTGGAGCAGACAGAGGTTGTCAGAAATGGGTTTGGGTTTCAGGATTGGACCGAGGGTGGCACAATAACTGCAATAAATGTGTGTTTTGTGCACCTTTCACACAGGGAGCTGGCAAATTAAATCACATTTCCTCAGCAATGCCTTGCAGTGCAGGGGCAGGGAGCAGTGGGAACATCTTTGCTTTAATGCAAATGTGATTTGTGGAGAGTGCTCTGCATTAAGGGTGGGATGTCCTGGGGTGGAACAAAGGGCACAGATCACCTCTGAACAATCCATGGGCAGAATTTCTGTGGAATAAGGGAGGTCTGAGCTGTGGAGACACTTTGCCTTAGGCACTGCAGCATCCTTTTCAAGAACAGAAATTGCCTGCTTATGACTCACTGGGACTATTGCTTAGATCACTCATCTCTATTTTTCTTTTTTCTTCTTTATTTTTTTTTTCTTCCTTCTTACTAAAGTAGAAGATAAAACCTTCGGCAGTTCCCTAAGGACAAAAAGAGAAAAATCAGAGTATTTAAAAAGTCGCGGTAAATGCTGTGTGGATTTGGGTTTTGTAGTTGAGTCTCCTTTACACACCAGGATTCTCTCTCCTCCTTTCTCTGGCAGGGAATGGGGTTGGTTTTTCACTAATTCCTGCTGTTGCTGCCACCCCTGGCCATCTGAACCAGGCAAGGCCAACATCCCTGTTTGTAGGAGGTCAGTAATCCCAGGATTTAGGAGGATTTAACCCCAGACAGGCACTGCAGAGGGTTCCCAATCAGTTTTCTAAAGAGGCTTTGAAGACACCTTTACCTGAAGGCTCTTTCAGCTCTTAAAATGACCTGAGTTTGAACTTTAGGTGACAGGAGGTGCTGATTTATTTATTTTTTTTTTAATTTTGCTATTTGAGGTAATCTCTTCCTGACCTCCTAATTTGTTATTTTTTTTATTGGTCTTGTTTGGTCTGAATTTTATTAGTGTCATGGGAGAGGCTCTCATCTTGGCTTAAAAGGGTGGAACAGCTCAGTTTTACTGAAGAGCTTTTTTGGGAGTTGTTGTATCCATTTGCTGAATATGTGCTTAGTAATTGGAAGATAAATCAGTGTCTGTGAGCAGGGCAGCAAAGCAAAGCTCATCAAGTTTATATTAGGGCTGGAAAAGTCAGGCACACTCTGGTGAGTTCTGCAAATAATCCGACCTGAGATCATCTCACACAAAAGATGGATGTTGTTACATCCCCATGCAGCACCAACATTTTGCTTGGATCACCTGCTCAGGGCTGGGGCTGAGTTGAATTTCAGATGTGGTGCATTTTACCCAGGCTATTTTCTAGCCTTCTCTCACCAATAAATCACAACCTCAATAGTTTTTCACAAGCTCTGGTTTGGTTTTGGTTTTTTTTTTCCTGGCAAACAATGGAGCTGGAGGAGCCAGCAAGCTGCACAGGGAAATGTTTTGTGTAATCAAGCACAAGAAATACAAATATTTTCTCCCACTGTGTTTTATCCTGTAGTCAAAACAGAAATTGCAGTTATTTTCATCTGTAATTCTTAAACCAGCTCTGTCTGGTGCAGTTACCAGCTGGATTTGGAAACCAGATCCAGGAACAAGTGCGTGCTCTGATTTAGGTCTGTGCACTGCACACCCATTCAAGGCAGCTTCAATAAATCCAACCTCCCATCTGGGGCTGCTTCTGCTGAGAGCTGGACTAATCCAGCAGCTGAGTGACAACTGCTGGGTGTTTGATTACTGGGCAATAAAGGGATGCAGGTTTATTTACACAGTAACCTCCTCAACGGGTGTTATTTATACAGTGGCAGTTTAAGCTGAGAAATCTGGGTGAGGAATATTTGGAATCTGATTAATTTTTTCATATGAATTTGTTTTATTTTTTTTAATCTGTTAATGAATTTGTTTGATTTTACTTTAGGGAACAAAAAAAAAAATTACCATGATTTGCCAGAGAAATTGATTGTCCCTCTTTAAAAAACTCCAAACATGGACACCAAGGTGTATTGTCATACTGGGGCTTCCCTTGTGTCATTTGGATTATTCTGTTTGATTTCTAGACCAGGGATTGTGCCTCAATGACACATTTTATCTTCATCTTTTCTGGAATTACATGATCAAAGCTGCAAGCAAGAGAAACCTTCACTGCACCAGCTTTAGCCTGGGTTTTGAGCTAATAATGATGTTTGGAGGATGATAACAAGGCATTTTCACTCCCCGTGCTCAGTGGTGTTTCTGCATCTTCTATGTGCAATATTCTACCTTTAAATGCTCTGGATGAACATCTTTGAGAGCACAGTTGGGGAAAACTGTCTGCAGGAACCTTTTTAATTCCCATGTGGTATCCTTGGGCTGAAACCTTCCCTGCTGTGGCTTTCCAGAGCAGGATTTGATCCGAGTTACTTCAGGGGCTACCAAAAAACCACAGCTTTTACTTACAAAGATACAGCTGGTTTTGTCAAGGAAGGAGAGGATTGAAAAGGAAAAAAATCTGGGTAAAGACAGTTCCTGAAATAGTTTTCTGTGATCCTGATCCCTCTCCAGTGTCCTTGTCTTAGTCAGGTTCCTGCTTGAGCAACCAGCAGCCATCTGTCAGAACTGCCTTTCCTTTATCCTTTGCTGGAAGAGCTTCAGGAAAAGCTGTGCTGAGGGGATTAGAAAAGCTGAAATTTCTTGCATTGAGGTCACTTTTATCTGTAGTTCCTGCAAGATCTTCATGTTGGCCTTTCTCTGGAGGTGGGTCTTTGTGTGTCCTGCAGGGATGTGGGTTTGTGTCTCCCACGAGTTGAAAATCCAGTTCAGAGCTGTGCCTTTCACTGAAGGGATTCTTGTGATGTTTATGGCCTGCCACCTCACAGGGTGACCATCCCTTCTGCTTCCCAGTCCCCTTCACTGTGTTTAATTCTTCAGGTAAGAGCTTTCTGCAGCAGAAAGATCTCACAAAACTCATCAGCCACGCCTGGTGTGAAGGAGCTCTGGCTTGCTGCTGCCAATTAAAAGTAGAGTTTATTTAAATTTCTCCAGATCACTTGATTTGGATCTCCCATGCCTCTCTTTAAAGCAGAGGTGATGCTGCTGCTCCAGATGCTGCAGCAGAGTTCTCAGGGATGTCAGAAGCCAAAAAGGCACCTCAGAGAAGCTCGAGCACAGGCAGAACATCCCCAGGGAGTGGTTCCTGACATGCTGGAGAGAGCCATAACTTCATTCTGTACAGTACATGCTCCCAAGTGCTTTCTGGGCTCTGCAGTAATTTAATATCCTTGGAATTTGTGGGGCAGAAATGGGCTGCAGACTTTGTGCTGTCATAATTAACATTGTTATTAAAGGCAGTGTCACAGTGATTAAATTTATCCCGGGGGTATTTTTGTATCACGCTGGGTAACTTTGGTGGTTATCCAGTATTTGGAGCACAACACTGAATTAGATTGAAACCTTGATAAGAATGATTGGCTGAGGATATCTGGTGCTTGCATCACTCTTTGGTGGTGCTGGTCAGGGTTTTGGTGGCAGGAGGGCAGTTCTGGGGGGTGGCCCCCCAGCATTTCAGCAGCACAGGAGATGGACTTCCTTACATTTTCCTTCTTTAAGGAAGCTCAGCTTTCTAAACTGATCACATTTGGTTTTTTGCTCCCCATCCACAACTTTCAGAGGAAGTGGCAGGTTAATGTGAGAGTGTTGAGCTGGGGAATGACTGCTGTTACATGATGATCCAAAAAGGGAACTTCTGCTAAGAATAGAATGAGTGGTGGATATTTGGCTATTTAAACATCTTAAGCTCAGCTCAGTGCTTTATTTTACTATCACTAAGAATCCTTGCATTGAATCCCATGCCTTGTGAGAGAAGGGTTTGGAAGAGAGAATTATATTTTTATCACTCTGTCTCAGGGCTTGGCTCAGACATCTTTGATAAATTATTAGAAAACCATTGAACAAAATGCAGTGCAAACATCTGAGCTGTTTCAGAGGCTCTACCCAAATCCATGCTGGTTTTTGAAGCCAGTCTGTAGTGCCTGGCACAGTGGAATAAAATGAATGCTGAGCAGTAGCTCTTTATAGCTGAGCTTTTCCCTCCACTGTCATTATCTTCTTTCATAACAATCTCCAGCCTTGATGGTGCTTAAACCAGACAAAATCTCAACCCTCCAAATAGGTTTCATCTTCCTCCTGTTGAGCTCCAGCCTGGGTAATTAATGAACAGGCAGTGATTGTTAAGAGCAAGGCATAATAAATAATCTCTCCCTCTTTTGAAACGCAGCAGGTTGTAAACCACAGCTGGGAGATCTGGTAACAGGTTAAGAAAAGTAAAAGACTTAAGCATTTACTGGATAAGTAAACAAGTAAGTTCAAGCCATAAGCTTTTTATCCTCCTGAGTCTCCACCTTCCCTCTGGAGGTATTAGATGGAAAATAAATGCAGTGCTCTGAGGTCAGCCCTACCCCCAGGAAGCTTCCCCTCCCCTTGCCCTGTGGAACAGCTGCTGAACTTGGGTTGCTCTGTCTGGGCTGGGAGTTGCCAAGAGCCAGTCTGGCTCCAGGGGCATGGATTGGGACACTTTTGCAGTCACTTAGAAAAGGGGATTGCACCCTGACTGAGCAGCCAGGCAGGTCCCCGTGGATTTTGGTGGCCTGGTAACTCATGAGAAGGCTTTGTGGCATCCTGGGGACAGCACACCCAGAGCCAGCAGAGAGGCTGCAGTGACATTATGGGAATTGGGAGCTGCTTTAACAGGACATCAGACCCCCTGTTCACGATCACGTAGGTACCTTTTTTCCTTTTCCCTGCAGCTGGGGGTGGGTCTGTGCTGTGGGTCTGGGGTGCAGGGCGGGTGGGAAGGTCTGTGAGAGCCTGGGAGTGGTGCAGCCACAGCACTGCTGGTGTGAGCTGCTCTGATTTTCTGCTTACAGGATGTGCTGAGCTCCACAAACACCTCCATGCAGGGCCACCCCAGTAATGTCCTTTACCCTAAAGTGAAGGATGGTGCTGATGTGACAGCCCTCAGCTGGGCCAGAGCTTTGTCAGTGTCTACAACAACAACAACAACAAATTCATTTGTTTCCTCTGATTTTGTTTTTCCAGGGTCCTAGTGAGCCCTCGGCAGAATCTGACTCGCATCACATTAAAAGGGACTTTCCAGGGGGCTAAAGTGGTCCGTGGGCCTGACTGGGAGTGGGGTAACCAGGATGGTAAGCTGCCTTTGGGATGTCCTGTAGTACACCATTTGAGGGGGTTTTAATATATTTGAGGGGGTTTATACATATACATATATATATATATAGGGATGTCCTGTAGAGCACCATTTGAGGGGTTTTTTAATATATATATATGTAATATATATATATTAAATATATATAGAGAGAGATGTCCTGTAGGACACCATTTGAGGTTTTGAGATATATATATATATATGGATGTCCCGTAGAACATTATTTGAATTTTTTAATATATATATATATAAAATATTCTTTTATTTTTGCAAATGGCTGATTGAAAATCTGCGTGCTGAGCAGCAGAGCTTCTAGGGGAGTTGTTCAGGTGATGCAGGTGCCTGTTCTTTAGAGTAATTAATACCCATTGTTTTATTTGTTATTTGTCACATATCTGTGACATAAACCATGTCCAGGGTGTGGGGAGGAAGTTTTGCTGCTCCTCTTTCAGAGATGTAAAAACCACTGGGAACCATCCTGGAAGTTGTGTGAAACTGTAAATGCAGACCACGTTACAAGAAAATAAAGACTCCTCTCTTCTTGCAAAAGCTTTAATTGATAGTGGAAAGTTTATCTGACTTTGTGTACAGTACCCATTTGGAGTTCTGTGGAATGTCCTTATTTGGATACTTTTAAGAACAGTGAGGAGAAATTCTCTCTTAAGGAGGGTTTCACATGGTGCACTAATGAAGGACTCTACTGGAGAATGGTTCCTGCTTTCTGCAGGAATTGAAACCTTCAGGCAGAAAACGCAGTGGGGACAAAAATGCCTTTTTGAAGGTGCTCTTGTGCTGTAATGCCTGTCCCCAGGTCACTGGTGGCAGTTCCTGTGTGGTGCTCCAGGGCTAAAGGAGCTTCCCTGCCCGTTTATCCCAGAGCCCTGCACACACACTGTGATGTTTACAGCTCCTTTTACCCCTGAAGAATTAAGTCAAAAGTTCAAAGGTTTCCAAAGTTGACTCTGCCATTTATTGCAGCTCTGGGTTCCGTGGAGGACGTGGATCCTTGCGGGGTCTGAGAGCAAAAGCAGCTTATGCTCAATACAGCTTATCCGTCCTTTTGAGATCAGAGCAGCATTTACATGTCTGAGACTTGTGTTGCTTACGGTGGTGCTGACCTGAAAGCAGCTCCCTGAGAGCAGGAGCAGTGAGAGGAACCCTAAATCCAGCCCTCTGCTGCTCTCTGGTTTTGGTAGAGCTGCCACCAAAACCCAACGTTTGTATTGTGCTTTTGGATGAGGAATTCACCTCCTTCAAGCTGTTTGATTTCAGGACTTCACAGACAATCAGAAGTTCCTCAGTGAGGCAGATGTTGCTGTCCCCATTTGGGGAAGTCCTGGGGAGGTGCTGGGACTTGTCCAAGTGCACCACAGAGTGTCTGTGGGGTTGGGAATCTGCAAACCCTGATGGCCTTCACAAGGCTCAGTGTTGTCTCTTGGATCACAGATTCACCTCCCCACATCCATCCCTTTGTTCTGGGTTCTTCCAGCTGCCCCTTGCTTGAAGAGAACAAAGTTTATTTGATGTTCCCCTAGATGGATGGCGCTGGGGAGAGATTTGAAGACCCTGGGTGGGTTTTGCAGAGCTGCTGAGGGGTGTTTTTTTGTTGCCACAGTGTGGTGCCATGACACCATGCGTGCGTTCCCTAACCAGCCCGTGCTCCTGCACACCAGGAATCCTCCACAGCACCATTCCAAAATGAATGACTCGCCAAATTTAACACAGAGATTCCCTCCTGATTGATCAAAATGAGTTGTCTCATCACCCACTTTTCCTGATTTTTCACTTCTTTTCCTCCCCAGGGGGTGAAGGCAAGACTGGCCGCGTGGTGGATATCCGGGGCTGGGACGTGGAGACCGGCCGCAGCGTGGCCAGCGTCACCTGGGCTGATGGAACCACCAACGTCTACAGGGTGGGCCACAAGGGAAAGGTGGACCTCAAATGTACTGTGGAGGCTTCTGGGGGCTTCTACTACAAGGAGCACCTCCCCAAATTAGGTGGGTGGAGGCGGATCTTTGCTGAGTGAGGTTTTTGTTGAGAGGTTGTGATTCACGCGGCCGTTGGCGCCGAAGCTGTTTTTTGTTTTTATGACATAAAACCACCTCCTGGTTTTTTAGAGTTCCCACGTAATGGGCATCATTTGAGAGAATTTGGTTTGTGTGTGAGCATGCTGCTTGATCTCAGGGTGATTCATGAAATAGTTTGGCCTTTCCGTGGTAAAATGTGTTTGCATCCCAAAGAATCCAACTTCTGCTGGAAATGCAGGAAATTCCCGGTCTGTTACAGAGAATCCAACTTTTCTCACTTTTGTTACATTTGTCAACCCAAAGCTTTTCATTCTTCAAGCAAGCTGTTGGTCGTTGTGCTTCTAGAGAGCAAACACTCTCCTGGTGGAGCCAAAAGTGTGTTCAGAGGGGGAATGTAAATAAAGGGAGACTTTGGAGAATGGAACAGCCAAAAATTAGAAAAAGTGATGGGAAAAGGTGATGTCTGTGCTGGCAACTTGCTGCAATCCTCTTTTCCTCTTAAATCCAAGGAAACTCCTTGTTGCTTTTGAACTTGAATGTTTTTTTACCCAGGTATAATTTAGGTGTAGGATTGTTTTTCTTCTAATGAGTTGCAGGGACCATCTTTGGCTCCCTTGAAGGAAAAACAGAGGGGTCTAGTGTTTGCAGCATCAGGGTTTTTATCAGACTTTTCAGATAAAACTTCTCAGGCAGGCTTTTAGCAGTCTTTCTCAGCCTTTTCTGCCCCTGAGCAGTTTGGCAAGAGCATGAGGGGAGGGAAGGGTGGGATGAGGAGCTCAGTTCCAGGGGTATGGCTGCATGGGAAGGGTGGGAGGGTAAGGAACTCCTCAGAGTGGATTCTGTGCCTGCCTGTGGATGGAGAGAACTAATTTTGGGTGCTGTGTGGGTGTGTCTGAACAGCAGTTGTGGGCGAGTGGATTGCTAAGAACAGCTCCTGGTGTCTGCCAGGGCCTGAGAGGCATCCCCTGCTCTGCAGAGGGACAAAATGGCTCTTGTTAAAGTCGCTTTTGTTGTATTAATATCCACTTAGGGTTAAATCCTGCTGATTTCTCTGCTGCCCTATGGAGTGTATGGGGCATAAAAAGGGGTTTGCACCATTCTGCCCCAATTAATGTTTATTTTAAACCATTGTAAGGGAGCCAGGGAGGCACCCCAGGTGTGTGACATCCCGTGGGTGCTGTCCTTGTTGTCCCCAGGGAAACCAGCTGAGCTGCAGAGGAAGGAGAGCACAGACAGGCATCCCTTCCAGCACGGGGACAAGGTGAAGTGCCTGCTGGACATCGACATCCTGCGGGAGATGCAGGAGGGCCACGGGGGCTGGAATCCCAAAATGGCTGAGGTATGTCCCTGGATTCTCCCTGGGTAAAATTCCAGCCTCTCCCTCGTTCTGCACCGCTCAGGAAGTTACCAGAACATCTTTGTGTGACCTTAAAGTTGAACTGAATCACAAATACAGATTTTGTTTTATTTTTTTTTTAGTGATAGGACACTGGAGTCAAGAGTTATTTTTAGGCTCTGTTGGATGAGAATGGCCTTGTGGATCCCTGCAAAAGTCTTGGAAGCAAAAAAAAAAAAAAATAATAATAGCTGCTTTGTTTGTTTTTAAATGAGCCACGGATCTTTTCTTTGGTGTTCTGGATCCATTCCTTGTTTGGCTTCTCTTGTGCTGTGCATTACTGGTAATTAAAGTTCGTAGTTTTGTCAACACTGGGCTCTGTCCTTGGCCAGGGGTAAAATTTCTCAGCCCTTATCATATTTTTTGGAGCTTATTCTTGCCTTTAAATTGAAGAGCCATCAGTCTGCTGTCACCTGTTGTTTTAAAAAACCCCAGAGAGTAGAGGAAATAAAGGTAGAAATGGCACCTGTCACTCTAAATAGCACGAATAAATGCTATAAAACTATCAAAATGTGTGAAATATCTATCCTTGGCCAGACCTGCCCTGTAGGTGAGCAGAGTTTTTGAAATCAGGCTTTAAAATGTCAAGGTAAATTCTGTCATTTCAGTTTCAATGTGGAAATCTCTTAACTGAGCATCAGCCTCTTTTTGGGGTTTTTTTATTTTTTCAGCCTGGCAGACAGGGACTTGGCATTTTCTAATGAACTTTTAACAAAGCTGCCAGTGGAGCCATGGGGATTTTTTATTCCAGCTCAGGAATACACCCCCAAAGCTGTAGATTTTGGCTGTTGCTCTGTGTGTTGTTGGTTGTTAAACCTCTGTGCTCCCTGAATTCCTGTTTTTTGGGGAAGAGGGATACAAAACAGAGAAACAGGAGCCTCCTGTCACCTCAGAAATTGGCATTTTTTTACCTCTTTATAAACCATGAGCTGCTCAGGACCTTCCAGAAGAGCAGATCTAGAACCCTGCACCACACAGTTATATTTTGTTTTGTGTACCTTGCCCCTTTTGCTCCTCTCAGAGTTTGCCTTGCTGATGTTTTATAATGCAGAGCAACGCTGGATTCCCTGCCCACCTCTGTCATTTGGAAAAAGGACAATTTGTGCTGCATTTCCAAGCTTTTCTGCACTTTGTATTCCTATCCCCCTCCTCCCACAGTGTGCTGCTCTTTCAGAGGAGCTTTTAGAGGAGCCTTTCCCCCTCCTTTTTATAGAAAAACAATGTTTGCATGTCATAGGAGCGTTGGAAATGCTGGCATTAATGGGAAAATGCAGAATTTAGGATTGGGAAATGCTGGGATTAATGGGAAAATGCAGACTTCAGGATTGAGAAATGCTGGGATTAATGGGAAAATGCAGAATTTAGGATTGGGAAATGCTGGGATTAATGGGAAAACAGAATTTGTGACTCACGGGAATTCAGGACTTGCAAATGCTGGGATTAATGGGAAAATGCAGAATTCAGGATTGAGAAATGCTGGGATTAACAGGAAAATACAGAATTTAGGACTCACAGGAATTTGGGATTGAGAAATGCCGGGATTAACAGGAAAACACAGAATTTAGGACTGGGCAATGCTAGGCTTAGTAGGAAAATGCAGAATAAAGGTTTGGGAGCACTGTGGGTGGGGAAATGCTGGGTGATTTTAGCCATCTCCACCTTGCATACCTTCTTTCCCCACTGTTAAACAACATGATTCATTTAGGGGCTTTCCCCTTCCTTTGTTTTTGTGGGTTTTTTTTTTTTGGTCAAAAGTTCATTGGCCAGACAGGGACCGTGCACAGGATCACAGACAGAGGGGACGTGAGGGTCCAGTTCAACAGTGACACCCGCTGGACTTTCCATCCTGGAGCCCTGACCAAGGTAAGTGCTGGGAAGGTAATGGCCAGGGAAAAGGGATAGGGCTCAGGGTGTCCCCAGCAGGTGCTGTGTAGGAACACCTTCCTCTTCTAAACACAATTGTCCTCTTCTGTCAACTTTTTTTGCGTTCGCAAATCCTGAAGGTAAATTCCGTTTCTTCATTTCAGTTTCCAGGCCTTCATCCTGCTGCAGCTGCCTTGCCCTTGTGATGAACCTTTTCCTCACATAATTTCCCTTTTGATTTTTGAGGTTTTTTTTTTGTTCTTCCTTGTTTCGTCTCTTCACGTTGTTCCATTTTGCATCTTTGTCTCACTTCTCTCTGATTCCTTTCGAGGCTTTAATCCAGTCCTTTTGATTTTGTGGCTGCATTTCTAAAGGCTCACAGCTCTGGCCTTCCCCAGAGGTTTGAGGACTTTGAGCAGTGGATGATTAGAAATAGAGATAATTAGGTAGAGAAGAAGCTGCTGGAAGACCACAAAATTCTGACCTGAGCAAGGTCACAATGTAAAAAAACTCCCAATACTGGTGGAAAATGCAGTGTCAGACTGTTTTGCACGAAATTAGTCTGCTCTGAAAAGTGTGTTTTGACACTTCTCCCTTCCTAGCTCAGTGATCAGAAGGAGCACCTGGCAAATTACCAGCAGAGATAAACCCTGGTCTCCCTTTTGTGTTTTAAATAACAAACAGATTGAACTTCCTTATTAGAGTGAATTAAAACCTCCAGTGCCAAGCCAGGTGTAGCGAGGAGACGGACCAAGAAAACTTCCATGCTTTATCTGGTATTAATTACAAACTATTTGGAGCAAAGTAAGTTAGGAAACTGCCTGTTCCAAATTATTTCCCTACTTAAATGTGCACTTGGCTCAAGAGAGAATTGGACTGTGTTTATTTTGCAGCTCAGTGGTTACAGCTTTCTTGGTAGTTGCATTTATGTTTCGCAGTGCTGTTTTTTGCCTCAATGGGTGTCTTGTTTGTTGGGATTTTGGGAGTGGGGCAGAGGGGCTGATCACTCTTAATTTTTTTTGTCTCTATTGTGTGTGTGGCTTCATCCCCCAAAAGCTTATGACTTTCTTTTTCTTGTAGCTCAACACCTTTTGGGTTGGTGATGTGGTCCGGGTGATAGATGATATGGAAACAGTGAAGCGGTTCCAACCTGGTCATGGGGAGTGGACAGATGAGATGGCACCTGTGAGTGCACACCAGTTCCAGTTCCAGGACAGTCCAGTAACCTCCCTGAGCTTCCCCAAGCCCTCAGCACTTAGACATGGGCTTGTATCCCCCCAAGAATTCCTGCTGGGAAGTCCCTGCCCAGCCCCTGGTGACGCCGTCGTGTCCACGGCACCCAAACGGGACAAAGGGGGAATGTGACAAAAAAGATTTGGCTGCCACCATCTCACATGAGAGGTTTCCATCACCAAAGTCCTCTTACAGCCTCCCTGATTCTCTGGAATGAGGCAGGGAGGTGGAAAAATCAGCCCAAGTGTGGCTAAAAAAAAAAAAAAAGTGGGGTGCAGGTTCCTCCAGGAGCAGCTAAATCCCAGAGGAAACCATCCCCAGTCCCAACTTGATGAGTTCTTATCAGCAACTCCCTCCCCAGCCATTCCCAGTGTGTCTGGGAAAACCCTTCCTTGGCAAACCAGTGAAAGAGAAACTGGTGAGAACCCTCTGGTGTCCTCGAAGTGGGAGCTGTCTGCCAGTGTGTCACTTGTCCAGTGCTTCTTTTCACACAGCAGGAGCTGCAGCTTTATGAAAAAAAAAAAAAAAAACAACACCAAAAAAACCAAAAATAAAACCACCCAAAAAAACCCTGGATTTGGGTCTGGGAACTGCAGCTTTGGAGAGGAAAAAAAAAAAAAATCCTCTTTTTTTTCCCTTCCAGACCCTGGGTCACATTGGGAAGGTGATCAAGGTCTATGGGGATGGAGATCTTCGAGTGTCAGTGGGGGGACAGTCCTGGACCTTCAACCCTGCCTGCCTGACAGCCTACCAGAGGGAGGAGGAGGCCAACCTGATGACCACAGAGAGTGCCAAGGAATCCAAAAGTGAGGGACAAACCTGATCCCCCAGGGGCTGGGAGCTCTTGGATCCAGCTCTTGGCATGGTGGGAAAATCCAAATGTTCTTCCCTGCGTGGAGAAGTGAAGTCTGGCTGTGCCTTAGTGGGCAAGCAAGGCTGGGTCTTGGGAAAATGCAGGATTTTAGGACTTGGAAATGCTGAGATTAATGGGAAAATGCAGGATTTTAGGACTTGGAAATGCTGGGATTAACAGGAAAATACAGAATTTAGGGACTCACTGAATTTTAGGACTTGGAAATGCTGGGATTAACAAGGAAATAGAGAATAAAACTTTGCTGTGCCTTGCTGAGCAAACAGATCTGGCTTTAATAGGAAAATACAAAATTTAGGACTTGTAAATGCTGGGATTAAAGGAAAAATAGAAAATAAAACCCAGCTGTGCCTTACTGGGCAAACAAAGCTGGCCTTGACAGGAAAATACAGGATTTAGGACTGGGAAATGCTGCGTTTAACAGGTAAATACAGAATTTAGGACTTAGAGTTGCTAAGCACAGCCCTGCCCTAGGTTCAGTATTTGTTGTGACTCAGTTCCCTGTTCCATCCTGCTTCCTGTACAAGGACACTGATTCTTGAGGGCTTGTGAAATATTCCCAGGTCTGTGCGTGGAGCTGTTGTGAAATCAACAGTTGTTTTGCCTAATCTGCCCTGAAATCGAGTTGGGGATCACATGGTGCTTGGAGGGGATTTTTTTTTTTTTTTTGGTGCTTTACACATCTGCTCAGAATTTTTTTTTTTTTTTTGTGGCCTGACCATCCTGATTTCCTCTGGGTGTCAGGATCATGTGGGAGAGAGCACAGACTTGCCAGGATTTTTTTGTTTTCCTGATGTAGATGGATCTGGAGCTGTTTGCTCCAGTCAAACTTGAGGCAGAACTTGCGAAATTTTTGATTTTTGCACTGCTGAGGAGCTGTGACACCTGTGTCCCCTCAAACACTGAGAGATGTGTGGTGACAGGTACATTTTTGTCTCTTTTTTCAGGTACTTTGGTGACTGTCCTGGAGAAGCTGCTGTCCCAGAGGACAGAGTCAGAGCATGCAGGGTGCCTGGTCATTTGTGCAGCCCTCAACAGCACAGCCAAAGTCCGGGAGCTGCTCCAGAAATATCCAGACAAGGCAAGTTTGGAAGGCAAAAATGGTTCTTTTTTTTTCTCCTTTGTTTCTGCTCTTTAAAACATCATCATAAAGTTTTGTAGTCAAGGAGGAGAAAGGATGTGAGGAAAACAACAGATTTGTCAGGCTTAGTGATATCTCCTAACAGTTGGAATATTATTTTGCTGCAATTTAGGATTAAATTCACGAGTTAAATGTGCATATTTTATCCCTCTAGTTTGTGGCAATAAATCTGAACTAAAGTCCTTATATCACCTTTCCTAAGCTGACTTTTCCCAGATTTCCTGTGTGGCCACTGCAGCTGTAGAATGAGGGGGAGAGGGGTTTATCTATAGGAAAACAGGAGCAGATATCTGAGGATCTGCTGGAAAAGAAAGGCAGGGGTTGTGTCTGGCTGTGCCTGTCCTTAGAGGACCTTGTAAAAAAATCACATTGTTGGAATCAGGAGGGAGAAAAGCTGCCCAGATCTGTGCAGTGTCTTATCTCATGTCTGACTGGAGCAGGAACTGGGCTGGACTCATTGCTGGACAATTTCTGTGCTTGCAGAATGCCAAAGTGTCAGGATCACATCTCCTGAACTCCTTCAGGGAGGTGCTCAGGGTTTAGGAACAAGGGGAAAAAAACCAAAAAGAACCACCAAAGTCTTTCAGCAGTGTGTCCTTGGAAAGCTTGGGTAACAAAAAGAGGTTTTGTTGGGGCTGTGACCCAGGATCAGCTCTGAAGAAACCCCTGTGAAGCTGATTTAGTGGTTATTTGTCTGGTATTTATTATACTTCTTTATTTATAAACTTTATGGGACTTCTGGGAAGGAGACACAAATACCTGCAATTCTCAAACTGATCCCAGAATAGGAAAGTCCCAAGAGTAAGGAATCCATTATATGATCAGTTATTTTTATGAGACTTCTATTTCTACCCTAATATTTATATTAATAAATTAGCTATTTCTGTTAGACTCTTAGAGAGATCAGGCTGGATTTGAGGCTCACTTTAGAGCAAGTTGGAATTGCTTGGCAGGGTTTTTCCAGCTTATCAGCACTGTCTGCCTCGTGTCAATGGAAGAACAGCAGTGACCTCTAATTCCTCTTTGCCCAAAAGACTCACCCATCATTTTGAGCCTGTCCAGGGAAGTGCTGCCTCTCCTGTGCTCTGACTGCTGCATAAAATCAGCTGCAGGGAGAAAAAACCCTTGATTATTAACTTGTTCTCCTTGCCAGTCTGCTGAGGTTTTTTGTGCCTCCTTCTCTCCTTAGCCTCCCACTGGTGTCAGTAGCTGCTTTGCTTTTTTTTTTACCTCTTGTTCTTCAATGCCTTTAATTCTCCAAAACTCTCCACTGCAGCACTTGAGCCCTGAGATGTCCCCTGCAGCCACTGCACCCACTCAAGTGCCTGCAGCAGCGCAGCACAGCGGGGACTTGGCACCTCCAGAGCCTTGTGCAAAGCTAATTTGATTTCCTCACACATTTTCCCCTCGGGAGGGGAATTGTTGGCAGAGGTACCAAGGAGCGTTGGTGCTCGCCAGGCACAGAGAGATTTGGCAGCAGGGCTCTGCAATTACAAAGCTCCCAGCTCTGTTCTTTCACTTCTCCCCTCTTGACTAAACGTGCTGTCCCCTTCCCCTTCCAAAATGTTCTGGGACAAAATCAGCTGCGAGCTGCTGGCCAGGAGAGGAGCCAAGGGGACACCGACCCTGTGGCATTTCCTGGGCTCTTCCCACCGGGCACAGGGCGAGGTCGTCCCTCATTTTCCTTGTCTTTGCCTTTCCCAAAGGTGGATGCCAAGAACCAGGGCAGCACTGCCCTGCAGATTGCCTCTTACCAGGGGCACCTGGAGGTGGTGAAGGCTCTGCTGCAGGCACACGCCAACGTCGACCTGCGCGACGACGAGGGGGACACGGCGCTGCACTACGCGGCCTTCGGGTAGGACACCTCCTCCCCTCCTGCCATCCCTGATGGGAAAAACCTCTGTCCTGGAGCCAAACTGCACTCCTAGATCCAAATCACACACTCTGGCTGAAGGGGGTGTGGCTGGTGAATGCTTTTCTCTGTTTTTTTTTGGGTTTTTTTTTATGTTGAGAATTGGCTTTCGAGCTTCAGCCTGCAGGAGAATTTCTTCTCCTACAGCAGCATCCTTTTTTCCAGAAGGATTTCTATCCAGCACAGGATTTCTTAGCACAAGGATTTCTTGTCCTTCACAGCTAGTTCTGTTTGCTAGGAATTTTCAGGGCGAATCGGAAAAACCAAAATTGATAAGGAGGTTTTAGTGATGGATTTTTTTTTCCAGGGGATGAGGGAGGTGATTTAGTTGTTTGAGATTAATTTGTTTGCTTGATTTCTCTTACATTTGTGTGTTTTCCAGAGCAAGATGAGATTTTGAATTGTATCATCAGTAACCAGGGAAGAATTAATCATTAAGAGTGAGAATTCCTGTTGAGTTAGAGCAGAGAGCACAAATTAGGAAGGTTTTGTGGGGGGTTTTTTTGCCACTGAGAGGAAGAGGAGTAGGGCTGAGAGGATACAAAACCAGAGTTCTGTTGCTCTGCAAAGAGAAAGAATTGACTGTGTGCACTGGATTGACTCTGATCTGGTTTTATCCTTGCTTTAAACCAGAAACCAGGCTGAAGTGGCCCGTGTGCTCCTGGCTAAAGGGGCCAGTGCAGACCTGCTGAACAACGCCAAGTGCACAGCCCTGTACGTCGCTGTCAGCCAAGGCTTTACAGAGGTGGTGAGGGCCCTCTGTGAGCTCAACTGTGATGTCAACCTCCCAGTAAGTTTGGGATTGCAGGGAGGTGTTTGAGGACTTTTGGGGGTGGTTTTTTTTTGAGGTGGGGAGGTGTTTCTTTATGTCTCACAGCGTTTGTGGCTTTGTAGAATTCAAAAGTCGTCCTCTGGAAACGCCCTGGGAAATATCCCTGAATTTCAGTACCCTGAAATTCCAGGTTTGAGTCTGCCCCTTCTTCATCACATCAGCATTCTCTGCTGGATTCAGCTTTCCAGGGAGAGCTGAGCTGCTGTTCCTGTGTGTTGTGGCCACACTCCTGTTCCCAGCAATAAGATTTTTAAGATTTTTAAGGCAGGCAGTGAGGGTGACTTGGCCCCAGCCCATTCTTAGGGTTTGCTTGTGTGCTGGTGGGGCTGTTCTGTGCTGGGTCAGTCCCTCAAGCTGGGTCAGGAGTTTCAGCAGCTCACAGGGGGTTTCCTTGGAGTTTCTGAGGTTGATAACCCGTGTTTGCTTCGGTCTCCATGTGTAGGATTCCCAGGGAGACACCCCCCTGCATTATGCTATCACCCTGGACTACAAAGTCGTGATTGAGATTCTCACTGAAGTTCCCAACATAGATTTCACTGTCCAGAACTGTCAAGGCTTCAACCTGCTCCACTATTCTGCCCTGAAAGGCAACAAGCTGTAAGTCACCTTCCTTTTTTTCCCCCCATTTTTATGCCTTTTTGCAGATGTTAATTTGTGCTGGGTGTCTAAGAAGGTGGCAGATGTGGTTCTGGGTAGTTGGTTGAACGTTTCTTGGGTTTGGCTATGGCTGGATAGGGCTGTTGGCCTCCTTCAGGCCATCACAGGGAACTCCTGCCTGCTTTCCCCATCCCACCTTTCTCATGCTTCCCCAGGTTAGGATATCTCTCTGTTTCTGGACAGTCTCAGATGTTTGGGTTCACACAGGGAAGGACAGGAAAAGGTCTTAGTAAAGACTGAAAGCCTCTGGAACTCTTCCAAAGATAAATCTGCCCCTTACTCTCAAAGCAATGTGGCTTTTCCCTACTTTATTAAATGATAACTGAGGGCTTTTGTTGTATTCTTTTAATGCACTTTGTTGGTTTGAGGGACTCATTGCTGGTATCAGCACCACCTGGTAAAACACGGACATTGATAACTCCAGAAATTAATTCTTCCATCTCTTAATAACCTCTCCAACTCTGTAGAGCCATAAAGAAGATTCTGGCCAGGGCTCGGCAGCTGGTGGATTCCAAGAAGGAAGATGGATTCACTGCCCTGCACCTCGCTGCTCTCAATAACCACATGGAAGTGGCTGAAATCCTCATCAAAGAGGTAAGAAATAACTCAAAAACCATCATCAAGAAAACCTGTCCCACTCCCAAGTCCCTGAGTTAACACTGGCACCCCCAGGGATGTCCCTGTCCCTTTGAAGAGCTGGCATTGTTTGGGGAAAAAACAGGGATTGGCATTCCTGGGGGATTTTCCTGTGGCTCTGGCAGGGAGGAGAGAAAGGTGTCTTGGCTACGAAAAAAATGGGTTGGCCGAGGAATATTCAGTGAAGATAAAATTGAGATTTGGGAGCTCCCAAAATCTCAGCTCTGCAGCCAAACCCAGCAACCAATTCCTTCTTCTGCAGGGCCGCTGCGACCTGAACGTGAAGAACAACAGGAACCAGAGCCCTCTGCACCTGGCTGTGATCCAGGGCCACGTGGGCATGGTGCAGCTGCTGGTGAGCCAGGGCAGTGATGTCAATGCTGAGGATGAGGATGGGGACACGGCCATGCACATGGCCCTGGAGCGCCAGCAGCTCATGGCCCTCGCCATGGAGAAGAGGGAGGGTGAGATGGGAGCAGCTCTGCTGTCCAAGGTGAGCAGAGTTCCAGCAGGGAAAGGCTCTGTGTTACCCCATCAGCAGTTTGTGGGGCCTCAGGGGGTGAAGGAAGGCTCCAGTTCCTTCATCCAGTCCAGATGGGGAGCATGGAAAGCAGCCTTGTCTGTGGGACAGCAGGAATAGATCCTCCTCAATTTATAGCTCAGTTTGGAGCTTGTGGTAGTCAGACAACAATTCAGAGCTGTCTCTGATATTTTTATGAGCATTGTGCACTTCTTTCCTGACGTGGGAAAGGTCATGAATCCAGAGCCAGGAGACTTGTGGGTTTAATTCCTGCCCCAGAACCACAGCAATTCATTTCTGCCTGATGGCATGCAAAATATGAGGAGAGCTGACCACAGACACCCCAGTTATCTGCAGATGTACAGCAGGGGGAGAGGGGAGAGGGAGCAGCCTGAAGGAGAAGCTGTTACAGAGCCTGAACTGGATTATTCTCTGCTGCTCTGTATCCATGGCTATAAACATCTAGAAATCACTGCAGCATAGGCCAAAGGTGCAGGGATCATTTAATTCACTGAAAAATCCAGCATAGATTTTATATTATTATTATTAATAATATATAACAATAATAACATTAGTTTATTATGATGATTATGATTATTATTGTTGCATTTGAAATTAATAGAATAAATGAAACCACCCATTCCTCCTTTTTAGCTGTTGGTGCTTGGAAAAGCCCAGTCCTTTGCTCTTCCATCCTGCTCCTCCATCCACCAAACCACCAGGAGAAGATGGCTCGAGTGCAGGGCCAAAGTCTGGAAGTCCCAAAGAGGGATCTGTGCCTGTCATTCCCAATATTATTTACAGTAACATCATCTCTAAATGCTGCAGATTCCTTCACATCTAATTTTACTCGCCCTGACTGACACACTCTGGTTGTTTTCAGTCAGTGGAATATGTGACTTGACTTGAAATTATTTGGGATTATGCACATCAAAATTTGACTCTTTAAATAGCTGTCACTTAGGGCCCCTGCAGCAGCTGTTCTGTGGGGCCTTCAACTTCTTCCTTTTCACTTCCTGGAGAAGTGAATTCCCATTTCTCTGATTTGTAGGGATTATCACCAGGTAGGATCAGTCTGAGGCACTCTTGGCCCTGGAATGTAAGATTTGAACCCATTATTTACATAAATGCAAAAAAGAACTTTTCTGTGCTTTCAAAAAGTTGCACTTGCAAGTTTTAAGTACAAGGTTTAGGACTTTATTTAGATTTTGATGCAAATCAGAGCAGAGGATCAGAAGCTTCTGCTGCTGACAGAGTGTGTTTCTCAATTTCTTTTAGCTGCAGGCTTCTGGCTTCCTGGGAAATGTGGAGCTGAACGTTGGGACTGCCATTGCCTGCTACTTAGCACAAGAAGGAGCAGATATTAATTATGCAAATCATCGGGGAAAGTCTCCTTTGGACCTCATTACAGATGGAAGGATTGTGCAGATCGTCAAAGACCTCTCACAGAAATTCAGGTAATGGAACTTTGCAAAAGCAGAGTTTTCCCCAAGCCCTGGTGTCTCTGCAGCTGCTCCAGGAGGGATGGAGGATCTCTGGGACCCTCTGGATGTCACCCTGAGCACACCCTGTTTGTTCTGGAGCTGTCCCCAGTTCCTGGAGGGTGTGTGCTGAGCTTTGGAGGGGTTGGGAAGAGCAGATTAACGAGGCTCTGTGCAAACTCGGCCCCTTTGGCAATCTGAGGAGCCTCTGAGGCCACTGAGGCCAAGAGCAACTTTGCAGAGTAATCCTGGGCCCTGTTTTACTTTCATTTGATTCCTCATTGACAGATCCTTAAAGAGAGTGCAGCAAAAGAGTGGGCACCAAACCCCACAGGATTTATTCCAGGGCTAGACAAACACTTGTTTTGAAGCTGATAAGAGAAATAGCTGAGAAAATGCCAAAGGGAGAGTGAGGCAAGTCAAAGCTGGCTTTATCTCGGGTTCTGAGAAGCATTTGTTTGGATTGGGACTTTGCAAACATGAAAGCAGAGTTCTGTTTGATCTGAGGGCACAGACCTGGTGCTGTTCCTGCTGGAGGAGGAACCAGCCAGCAGTGCTGTCATTGGCCACTGCAGATAACAGGTGAAAGGTGTCCCTTGAACATCCTCCACAGAAATTCTGTCAGTGCATTATGTGCTGGATTGAGGTTTTTTTGCTTTTAAAACCTCGTTTCTGTCAGCCTGACATTTGTCATTACTGCTTTCAGCAGATGCTTGTGCTGTTACTGTCACCTCCAAAAGAGCAGTTTCAACTTGTGTAAATATTAGAGATCCCTGCTCTTTTCCTTTCTCTTTGGGCAGAGCTGCTCAGGATCCCAGCAGGGCAGAGACGCTTCCCAGCTTTATCTACCTGAGCCTGTGCTGCTCTGTGTCCCTTTGGGGTATTCCTCAGGGCTATAATTCAGTGTTTACCCACTGCTGAAGGCTCACATTTCCTGCTGCCTCCTGGTTGCAGGGAACAGCAGGTTTCTTCTGAGAGCTCAACCATCACCTGCAGCCTTCGCCGTGTGCACACCACGCCCAACACCATGACCAACCTCAGTGTCTCCAGCGTGGCAGTGCCCACAGAGTGCCTGGTCTGCTCAGAGCTGGCCTTGCTCATCCATTTCTTCCCATGCCAGCACAGTATTGTGTGTGAAGGTGAGTCCACGCTGATCTTTTGTGGGGTTTTTTTTTATTTTTTCCCCAATTTTTGTCATGTTGTTTTTTTCTCCCCTGTTCTCTCCCACCCAAGCTCCCTCTTTGCCCTGTCAGAAATCCAGGCTTGCTTAGACACAGAGCTTTTTGTGCTCTTTGTGTCCTGAAGCAACCTCAGCATGATTTCAGCATCTCAGACAGCCAAAGTTATCTCTGAAAAAAAACCACAGAATGTTCTGCCCACCTGCTGCTTGGGACTCCAGGCAGCTTTGCTTGGGCTTAGAGATGGCTGGGTAATTCAGAGGGAAAAGCCAGTTCTGGCTGTCAGTGCTTTATCCCCCCAGAAACCTCCTGAGAAGGAGTTCCCTCTCCTCTGGCTTTCATAACTCTTCATTCTTCAGGATTTCAGCTGATTTAAGGGCAGCCAGCTCAGACTTGTCAGCAAGTTCATCTCACAAGGCACACAGTGTGGCCACAGGGAGTTTGGTCAGAACTCTGTGCCAGAGCTTCATCCTCTTCCCCCAGAGCTGCAGCAGCTCCAAGGGCACAGAGCAGGGAGGATTTCAAGGTGTTGTGTTTGCTGCTGAGCTGGGAAGGATTGAACAAGAGAGTAGGGCACAGCTCAGAAAGCAGGTGGTGATTTGATTTCCATGCAGAAACAACCCCTTCATCACCCAGGGAGGCCTCAGGTTGTTCAAATGTGACGTTCTTGAGTCTCTTGTGGGTTTAATTGTCATTCTCTCCTTGTGTCACCCGTGGCAGAATGCTCCAGGAGGATGAAGAAGTGCATCAAATGTCAAGTGACAATAACCAAAAAACTGAAACAAGGTATGTGCTGGCTGTTCCTGCTGCTCAGGGCTGTGGGGAGGGTCCTGCACAGGGTCAGTTTTGAGGGGCATCAGCGATTTTTAGTGAAATAAGAGAGTTCGTTTATTTTGAATGTGTGTGTGCTTTTTGTGTGTGTGTGCCTGTTGCATTTCTCCACTTTTAGAGAGAAAAAAAGTAGATTTTAATAGATTTGCTCAAGTGTCCCAAGCCAAGCTCAAGCTGCATAGACAGGACAGGACATTTCAGGGAGTTTTACCTGGGCCTGGCTTATTTTGTACATTAGAAACAAACACCAGGTTCCCCAGTCTGGTTTCACGTGGAGTGGTTTAACAGTGAAAATTCATGAGGGAGGGAAAAATCACATCTTGTGCAAGCCTTGCTTCTCCCTTGGCTGAGAAACCAGTGTCTGTGCAGGGCTGGCACGACCCTGCCACCCAGAAATCTCAGAGCTGGAGTATTTCAATAAAGCTCTTCAGCCCAGTTTCAGGCAGATTTGTCTCCTGGCCACGTTTCCCAGTGGCAGGACGAGCTGTGATGTCAGCAGGGCTGCAGCAAGGTTTGCTTTTGCCATGGGATTGATGCAAGTTGCCACTGAAACCTTTTCCAGAGTGGTTGTGAGAGCTGAGATCACTCTCAGGGCACGTGAGGATTTAATTGCATGTCCTGCTGCTCATGACTGAGCATTGGGGGCTTTTTTTTTTGGAGTCAGGCTCAAGCCTTGAGATTTGATGCCTGGAAAAAAAAAAGCAGGAATCAGTCCCATGGCAATGGACATGCACAGCTGGCAGAGCCAGAACTCCTCTTTGGAACTCCATCATGCCAAAAATACCACTTTGGACCTGACAGTGGACAGGAGCATTTTGTCTTTGCTGCAGACTGGCAGCAAAATAATGATGGGAATTCCAAATAAGACGTTTGCAGGCAGAGTTCCAGTGGAGGAGGAAGGTCAAGGTCTCTGAAATACCAGCAGGATTTCCCTGGCAGTGATGTCTTCAGTGCTTCCCTTTGACAGACTGCCTGTCCCCAAGGACTGCGTTTGAAATCACTTCTTGGGCCACTGATGTGCAGCTAATTCCAGAGTGCTGAGGAAAGGGACAGCTGTAGTGAAGTGTAAAGCTGCCTAATCAGGGATTCAGGAGCAGAGGATGAACAGTGAGAGCTGCACTGACCTGAGAGCAGGAGAGTATTTACCCAAACTCCACTTATCCAGGATTTGGGATTCTTTCATTTCACAGAGTCGACCAAATTACTCTTTATTTATGCAGCTTCATTTATGTAAAACTCAAGAGATCCAGATGGTTTCTTCTTGTGTGACCATGTGTGTCCTGAAAGACACACAGACATTTCTTAGATAGTTCTTAGCCAGGAACTGGAGTCCCAGGTGTGACCAGGAGAGCACAGTGCCCTGTAAGGATTCCTGCATTAGTGGGGCAGAACATCACAACCAACTTTTGACTATTTTCACTCGAAGGGAGCAGCATATTCCAGAGCACCAAGGATTTAAAAACCCTCCAAAAAAATCCCAAACACACACAAACCACTGAGCAAGTAAGCTCAGAGAAAAGTCTGTCACAAAGCATCACTGTCGTGACAGGTAAAAGAATTATTAAAGAAAGGCCTCATAAAATCAGGCCTGCTCTGCTAAATTGCCTGAGTTAGCCTGTCACTTTGAAGTAATTAGCAAGTTCCCATGTGAAAACAATCTTGGTGTGAGACTTCGTTAGCAGGACAGCCTGTTATTGGGTTGATAAACAAATGCACCTGCAATAACAAGGCATTTGTCCCATGAGAATCAGTAAAGAAAATATGTAAACAAGCCAAGAATAGAGAGATTTGATGGACAAGTGGAATACCTTTTACTAACCAATACAGTAATTGGCAAGAAAGCAATTAACCAATTAAAGTTGCCCACGAGGTCTGTAAAAACTGTGTAAAATAAGTTGTGAAAAGAAAGAATTGGCTTTTCCTGCATGAAGTTAATGGAGTTTGGGCTGACTTATTGCAACACATCACCCCAAGTGTTGCATTTTATCTTTTTTCCTGAGTTGGGATTAAATGAATGAGACAGTATTTCTTGTTTGGACTCAGATGTTTATAAGATAATTCTTATCTATAGTACAGTCTAACTAACTCTGAGTCCTACAGCACTTCCAGCTAACAAACTGAAAAATGGCCTCTCTCTCTGTGCACAAGGCCTTTTAAGGATAAACTGTCCAATTAAGAAATGACACCTAAATTATTTTTACTTTAACCCAATAACCAACCACCCGTGGTCCACAATGTGGACTTTTCTATCCAGTTACAAAACACCACCCAGAGCCGTGGAGAAGGTGGTGAAAAAGGAGGACTTACCCTACTACACCCTAAATCCTCCATCTTACATGTATATTACTATATTCTAAAAGAGTTTAAGTGTTTCACCACGTGGTGTGTGATGTCTTATTCAATAACAGAATAAGCCCAGTGCTGTCAGTGAATTTTGGAAGCCTCTTGCAATGCCTCAGGTCAATCTAATGTTCTCTTGGGGGTCAGTGCCTGTTAAACACAGCAAGTCTAAAGTTCTCAGTGCCCGGGGTTCCAGCGCCGAGGGTTTTGACTTGCTCCCTGTGTGAGTGTTCCAGAGCTGCTGCTGCTGGCAGAGGGGCAGGGGCCGTGGCTAACGCTGAGCTCTGCCCACAGACAGCACGGAGGTGGAGTGCAGCCCCAGCTCCGAGGGCACGGAGCAGAGGAAGCTGATGGAGGAGCTGCAGAGCCGCTACCGGCAGATGGAGGAGAGGATCACCTGCCCCATCTGCATCGACGATCAGATCAAACTGGTGTTCCAGTGCGGCCACGGCTCCTGCCCCGACTGCAGCACGGCGCTCACCGTGTGCCCCATCTGCCGCCAGGCCATCCGCGAGAGGATCCACATCTTCGTCTGAGCCCGGGGCTCTGCCCCCCAGATCAGCCCCCTGAGCCTCCCCTGCCGCCTCTGCAGGGCCTGGGCTGGCTGGGAACAGGGGGGAGAGCAGAGGGATGTGCCAGCAGGAGGAGGAGGAGGAGGAGGAATCCCCTCCGGGGGTGTCCCGGGGAAGGAACAGCCCCTCTCCCTCAACTCGGCCACCGCTGAAGTGAGCACGCCTCCAGAGCAGAGCTGAGCTGAACGGATCCCCTGGGGTGTTCCAGGGGCAGCCAGGACTGCTCTGAGCTCCCACTGGATTCCCCAGGGCAGCCAGGACCTCTCTGAGCTCCCACTGGATTCCCCAGGGCATCCAGGACCTCTCTGAGCTCCCACTGGATCCCCTGGGGTGTTCCAGAGGTGTCCAGGACCTCTCTGAGCTCCCACTGGATTCCCCAGGGCATCCAGGACCTCTCTGAGCTCCCAGTGGATTCCCTGGGGTGTTCCAAAGGTGTCCAGGACCTCTCCGAGCTCCCACTGGATCCCCTGGGGTGTTCCAGAGGTGTCCAGGACCTCTCTGAGCTCCCACTGGATTCCCTGGGGTGTTCCAAAGGTGTCCAGGACCTCTCTGAGCTCCCACTGGATCCCCTGGGGTGTTCCAGGGGCAGCCAGGACCTCTCTGAGCCCCCACTGGATTCCCTGGGGTGTTCCAGAGGTGTCCAGGACCTCTCTGAGCTCCCACTGGATTCCCCAGGGCATCCAGGACCTCTCTGAGCTCCCAGTGGATTCCCTGGGGTGTTCCAAAGGTGTCCAGGACCTCTCCGAGCTCCCACTGGATCCCCTGGGGTGTTCCAGAGGTGTCCAGGACTGCTCTGAGCTCCCACTGGATTCCCTGGGGTGTTCCAAAGGTGTCCAGGACCTCTCTGAGCTCCCACTGGATCCCCTGGGGTGTTCCAGGGACAGCCAGGACCTCTCTGAGCTCCCACTGGATTCCCCAGGGTGTTCCAGAGGTGTCCAGGACCTCTCTGAGCTCCCACTGGGATGTTCCAGAGGTATCCAGGACTGAATTCCTGAGAAGATCCTGGGGCTCAGCTCTCACTGGGGGCAGGGACAGGGAGGTGATGATGTCCCCAAAGAAGACAGGGAGGTGATGATGTCCCCAAAGAGGACAGGGAGGTGATGATGTCCCCAAACAAACCCCTCTGGACCCTTGGGGCTCAGCCACAGCAAACCTGGAGGTCAGGAGATCCTAAGACAGAGCGTGTGCCTTAGAGAAAAAGTAGTGAACACTGATGGGAGAAAATCTGTTACAACAAATATTTCTGACCTCTAAGTGACACTCTTCTTCTTCTTCTTTTTTTTCTTCTTCCATACTTTGTTGTTTTTTTTTTTTTTTGGCAGAGCCGTGTGTTCAGAGACTCCTGAGCTTTCTATCCATAATGCCAAAGGCAGGTGTTAAATACTCCAATCAAAGTGTAAAGAAAATAAATATTAATAATTAAGATACGTGGGGGAGGGGGGGGGAGAAAAAAAAAGGGATTTCATTTTTGTTCCTTTGTTTTGCAGCAAAACTTAATAAAATAAAAATATATATTTTCCTGAGCATTAAAAAAAAAAAAAAATGAATGTACAAACAGTAGCTGCACTCTGGATCCAGCTGTATTGTTTTCCAGCTGAGTGAAGAATTATTATCTTCCTGTCAAGTAAATTTTGGTGGCTGTTTGTGTGGGGTCTGGTGACACAGTGATGCCCAAAGCTCCTGTTTGTTACGTATTGGAAGCAATATTTAAACAGACAAGAACAAAAATTCCCGTGTTCCTCTCCTCCCTTTGTTTGTTAGCAAAGAGGTGGCAGATCTTTTAAAGAGATGTTGAACTGTGTGCAATGTTGTGGTGGTTGTGGGGTTGTTTATTATTTATAACCCTGTGGTGTGTTGAGAAAGTTATTTCACCAAGACTTGGCTTCTAGAGATAATATTTATCAAAATATTCACTGGAGCTTGTTACAGTTTCAATAGATTTATTTTTATTTTTTTTTAATCTGTGAAAATGGATCAAATTTAACCCCTAAATTATTTGTTTGGCTCTTAATAACCTGAATAACCTAATAACCTAAAGCTGAATTTCAGAATCAGCTTCGGTGTAACAATGAGAGATGCAGATTCTCATCATTTCCTAGAAGTTCTGTGCTGATGGGAATCCCTTTGGAATAATCCAGAAATTTCCCCAAAATCTTTGCTGGGGGCAGCAAAACAAAAACGCTCAAAAGTACAAATCTGAGCCAGCTTCATCCTGGAGGAGCTGCTTTTCTTAACCACTTTTTAATGGTTCTATTAGCAAGGAAATAATTTTGCAGACTATTTATTCCCCCAGCCCCATGCTAAGCTTTTTTAAAAAACAATTTATTCACCAGCCTCTCCATAAATGCAGAATGCTGAAGGATATTTCACCACGTGTTGTGTTTGTGCTGGCACCAGGGGAGAGGAGACAGAGGTGACAAAAAGTTCAATACGTGTCGTGTAATTCTCATCTCTTATTCCAAAGGTGTTCTTTTATTCAGGAAAAACAACGTGGAGCATCTGCTTAGTGGGTTTTTTTAAATGGTTTCTTTGGGTGCTGAATGAAGAGAGGCTTCCAAGTGATTATTTTCCCTAAAGGGAAAAAAAAAAAAATTGCATGAAGAGTGCAGCCTTTGACTTCCAGCTGTGCAGCTGTTGCAGAAAACTGAAGTTGTTCAAAAATGATTTTTTTTCCCTTTCCTGACTAACGAAAAAGAGATTTTGAAGGGAAGGAGGAGCTCCCTCAGTTTGATGATTTGCATTTTTTAAATTCAAGAGCTGGCAGAAGGCAGCAGGTGCCCCTTTGTGCCAGGAATGTTTTTGGCCAACTTTGCCCCCCCATGCCAGAGTCAGCTTCAGAAGAAAGTTCTGTTTTATCTTCCTCGACAAACCTGCATCAAATCTGCTGAGGGATGCTGAGACAGGAGAGCTGGGGGAAGGTTTTCCTCTCCTTTTTGTCCTTTTCTACCCCTTTGCTGTCGGATTTCTCGCTGGATTTTGGATTTCTTGCTGGTTATAGAACAGGGAGGGAAGGGGATTCCAGAGCAGTGGGAAATGCTCCTTTAAAGGCAATTATCATCGTTTGTTAATTGGTGTGGGTAACGGGCAGCTTTCTGCTCCATGTTTGTGACCACAGAGCCTTGGGTGGGTCCTCTGCAGAGGAGCTCCTGGGGCTTCTCCCATCTCCTGGCCTTGGATATTCCCGGGATTTCTGGTGTACAGCTTCAATTTGAACACATCACCTCGTCTCAGACTTGGTACAAAAGGCTTCTAAACCTTTGGCTTTGGCCAAAACTCTCTGTTTCACAGACAACATGAGGCTGAGGTGGAAAAGAGAAGGAGGTTTTTCTTGCAATCCAGAGGCAGGTAAAGAACTCATCTCTCCTTTATGTTCCCACCGATGTGTGCTGCTCCCAGGGTTTCAAGAGGATTGGTCCACCCACAAATGGATTAATAATATTAAAAATAGGTTATTAATACATCCCACCAGGGAGCAGTGACAGAAATCTCCCCACCCAGGGAAGCAGTTCTTGGTTCACTGTGCGTTCACTTCGTTATTTGTGTTTTGGGAATCCTTTCTCCCTCGTTTCATCCCCAGGTTTCTGCTCTCCGTGCTCAGGGCTGCAGCGCTGAGCTCCTGCCTGCTTCAGGCCAGTGCAGCCCTTCTGTGAGCAGCAGTTCAAACTGACAGTTAAGCAAAATATTCCTTTTTCTCTGCCAGCTGGAGCTCTTTTCAGCTCATTTGTTATTCATCAGACCATGGATTTTTCTAGGAACATCAGCAGATGCTGATCACGAGGGGCTGCAGGGTAGGGAGTGGGAGAATTCTCTTCAGGCCTCAAACATTCCTGTTCTCCCCCTCCCTGGGGAGCGTTGCTCCTTCTTAGAGCACACAAAACCCTTTTTTTAGCCCATGACCCACAGAAAAAAAAGCACAAACTTTTCGGTGCCATTCCCACAGGAGCCACGCAGGAATGTTGGGTGGTTGGGTTTATTTGCTTTTCCCCCCGAAGTTGGGAGCTGAAGGGCAAAATCTCTAAGTGCTTTTTAAAGGAAGGGCCGTGTGAGGGTTTCCTGATTTCTTTCACATGGGCCAACTGAGCCGTGGTAAATCACATCCCCTGCACCTGAAATCCTGATCCTGGTGCCTTCAGCCAGCAGATTTGGGGTCCTTCTCCTTTCCCCACCTCCTTGCAGGATTCCCAAATCACAACAGGGGAAGCTGATGGGGGTGTTTTGTTCCGGTGATGAATAATAGGCTCTTAGCCCTGAATAAACAGAAGATTTTATGAGAGGTGAGGTTCCTTTGGGGCAGTCTGACAGCTCCACTCCCAGCGCTGATGGTTGTTCTCTGTGTAGCATCTCTCAGCACAGATTTTGCTGTAATATTTGTTGTCATATGTTGTTGTTGTGTTAATTTGGGGACTGGCATGAAGCAGTGCCAGTGTCCTGAGAGGTGGAGCAGAGATACTGGAAACTGCTGAAAATCACATTGAATGGAGGCTGAACAAAGGAAAGGAGAGAAATGCTGAGAATGATCCACAGAGGTGAAAAAACCAGGTATTTTTGAGCTAAAGGCTGCCTTGGGGAAGGGAGCCATGTGTTGTGTGTTATGCACAGCCCTTTAAACCAAACTTCTCAGCAGCTGAGTGAAAAGAGCAAAGCTGAGGTGATGGAACAGGGGAGTGCATCGTGTTGTGCAAATGATCCTGTGCTTTATGTTCTCCACGGCCTCTCCTTGCCCATTGTGGCTTTTCTGCAGCTTTTTTGCACCGTTTCCTTCCCTCCTGCTGCCTCCCTGAGCTCGGGATGTGCGTCGCTGGCTGTCGGCTTGGAAAAATCCCAGCTGCCCACAAAGGAGAATCCAGGGAAGACAAAGCAGAGCCGGTTCAGTGCCCTGCCCTTTCCCCTTTCCCCGTGACACCGCGTGGATTCCCTCAGTGTCATGAGTTCCACTGCTCCGAGACACAAACCGGCGCCAGGAATGTTCCTGCTGCCCAGAGAGAGCTGGGATGAGGGATCCTGCCTGGAGTCCAACCCAAATATCCACGCTCCAGAACCTCTCAAACCCAGCAGAAGTCTGGAGCTGTGGCAGCAGCTGCCTGGTGAAACCTGGGGAATGTTTCCAGCGGTGTCACCGAGGATTCTGTGCCCTGGTGGCTCCAGAGGAGCAGGGATTTCATCAGGAGTGTGCACAGCAAGGAGTTCCTGAGGCTCCCTCAGCTCCATGAGCTGCTTTTGGGAGTCCTGAGTCCTCTCCTCATCTGCCTCTCATTGCCCTAAAAACCGAGGTTTGTCTTGGCCTCAGTGCTGAGCTGGTTTCTCAGCAAATATTTGGCTTAAACTTTAATAATTTTGAAAGCTCTCTGCAGCCCAGGGTTTGGTGGGGATGGATGTGCTGGATTTCGGTGTAGATGGGCACAGTGTATGTGTGGGGGGGAGAAAGCAAAGTGCTTTCCAAGAAACCCTGCTCTCCTTTCTGATCCACCCAGGGATAACCTGACAGGGGTCCTAAAATGTCACAGAGGCCGTGAATCATGCCAAGACTCCAATTCAGCCAGCACAAGATAAAATAGATCGTGTGCAGCAGGGTCTCTTCCCATTCAGAATCATCCCATGACTCATGGAAAAGGGTTTTCTTGGCTGTGCTAACCCTTAGTAGCTGCATGGAGAAGTATTCAGGAGCAGTGAGGTCCTAAAAATGCACTTCAGTAAAGCTCTGTGCACTCACTTAGCTGTGTTGAGATGCATTTGACAAAAACCTTTACCTTCTTTACGCGGTGAAGGAAATCCTTGGTCCCCTCAGGCTGTGCTTGTGTGAGTCCCCAGCCTCTGCTTTAAAGCTCAGGTTTCTGCACTCCTGTTCACAGAAAGAAGCGAGTGGCACAAAAATAAGGCACCCAGTGGGTGCTTGGAGGGTTTCGGGTTCTGCCAGATTCCACAGGGACCTCGGGCAAATCTCTTTGCCTTGCCCTGGGTCGGGTCTGGGGGACATTAAACTGCCCCGAGGGACGGAGCTGCTGGGCAGGAGGAGAGCTGGGTGGGCAGTGCATAAATTAACATCTCCCTCCAGCCCTGCTGAGTCCTCCTGGCTCTGGGAGAGGCACTTAAAGCTGTTTCCGTGACTGAAACTCAATGTTCTTCCAGCTCTGTGTTTGATAACAATATTTTTCTTTCAAGCCAGTGCTGCTTTACTGGAGAAGAGCTCTTGGCTGGAGGTCTGGAGCCCCGTCTGAGGCAGGATTTTCCTTCAAGACTCCCCTCTCAATCAGCCTTTCTGTTCTCACCTAAAGGCTCGGAAAGAAACTGAGAATTCGGGCACTCGAGGCATAGATCAGTTGAGTTTCTCCCTTCGTGCTGCGATTGCAGCTCAAACCACAACCAGGGGCTGCATTTGCATCTCTCTGGAGCTCCAAACGCAGAATATATTTTTTTTTTCAGAGTCGTGCACAGGCACGTTCCTCCTGCCAGCTGCCGGCGAAGGAGGAAAAGGAGGAACCATCCCTAGAAAGCTGCAGCCGAGGGCAGCCAATTCCACAGGAGGGAGAGCGCTGGACCATGGCTTTGTGCTCGTCCTGCTGCTCCCCTTTGTCATTCCATCCATCGTTTCCTTGCCTGTCGCTCCTCATCGTGTCCTTCTCCCGGGGTCCGAGCCCCTGCTGCACTTCGAGGTGGTTTTTCTTGGTGAGAATTGAAAAGGAAAATGTTCATGAAATTCTACACCCAGACTCGCTGGCCTTATTTGTCCCGAGTTGTTTCAAAGCTCCCGGCCAGCTTTAGGCTGCAAATATATGAAACTAATAAAATGTTGCCGGCTTGATTATGAACTAGGGTGGAAAAAAATTCCAATTAAAGCATTTTTTTCATTGTTAACTTTACGAGGCTTTTCTGAAACCTTTCGAATGCCTCAGATGCCCCTCAAGGAATTTGTACATGAGCTTCCCCCTCCCTGGCATTTGCTGGTGGAACTGGGAGGCTGCAGAGTTCCTTTTCCTCTGCCTGGGCACAACTGGGGTTCAGTTGCACCTGAGGACAGAAAAGTGCAGCTGTCTCTGAAAACCTGAGAATTCCTGAGTGAGCTTTTTCCAAAAGTCCTGAGTCAATTCGTGTGTGGAGCCTGGAGATGCCTCAAAGAACCTCCCAGCTGGAGACAAGCTGAGACAAACCCCTCCAAGCCAGTTTTTGGGACCCAAAACCAGCGTGATTCTGAAAACACTTGATAACCCAAGTGCTCCAGAAACTCGCAGATCCCCAGCCAAGCCTGATGGAAGAGCGGCTGGTGTTTGCTTTGGTGGGAGTTTGTCAACTCCCCGAGCAGTTTCCCAAGCAGAGAGCCCAGGCTGTTCTCCCAGCATCTCATTCCTCATCCTGAGGACAGCCCGTGACAAGTGACGTGGAGCATCCCCAGTGACACATTCCAAGGGGGTGATGTTGCCCTTCTGGATTCCTTTTGCTGCCCTCTCCCCCGTTTTTTTTTTTGTTTTTTTTTTCCCTGTGGTTTTTTTTTCTTTTTTTCATTACATAAAGCTGACAACTGCAGATTTGCCCTCTGTTGCTCACACAGTTAAAGGGAAGAGTTCATGTCCACCCCAGCTTGTTTCACTTTGCTGCTGTTCCTCCGCCAGCCCAAAATTTCAGCTGCAGTAACACGATCCCACTTGGCAGAGCCTGAGAGAATCTTTGGCACATTGGAAAGAGGCTTAATGTAAAGTCTACTTTTTTTTTTTTTTCCTCCTCCTTTTTAATTTCTTTTTTTCTTTTTTTTTTCTTTTTTTTTGTAGAGCTTTTTGAAACTCCCCCGGTTGTGCACAGCTCTGGCAGTAGCTGCAGGGCTGCTCTCACAAAGCGCTCCAAATGTGAGCTCAAGGATTACAGATGCGTTCTGTGAGGGGAATGTCTTGAGCGCCTGTCCCAAAAACTCCTCCAAAAACTCCTCCGGAACGACATGGATCGGGCTGAACGACTTTCTGCAGGCAGAAGGAGAAGCTCCGTGTCCCTGGACGAGAAAAAGAGCAGTGGCTGGAGAACCACGGTGGGGTTTTTGTGTCTGCTCCCTGCGCTGGCTTTGCTGGCCGTTGTGGAATATCCAGCTGGAGCTGCAGTGCAGGAAATTCAGGTGAGAGAAGAGATCTGATCCTCAGGTGCCTGGGAGGGGAGTGGGCGTCAAAGAGAGGCGCAGGTGTGTTCTGCTTAGAGGCTGGAATCAAAATATCTAAGTGTTTCATTATTTAAATACTTAAATATCTAAATAGATAAATATCTGATCTAAATAGATAAGTATCTAATCTAAATAGATAAGTATCTAATCTAAATATCTAATCTAAATAGATAAATATATCTGATAGGTCTACAGATAAATAGACCTCAATAGATAAATAGATATTACTACATCTATAGACAGATCTAAATATATCTGTGGATAAAAAAAAAATCTAAACAGATGAATATCTAAATAGATAGATCTCTAAATCACTAATCTAAAGTGATAAATGGATAGAAATAAAACTATACATAAATCTGAATAGAACAATGGCTCTATAGATAAAAAGGATCCAAATCAATAAACTGTCAGTGTGAAGCCAACCAGAAGCGTTGGGGGCAGTGTGAGCCCCTCTTCCCGGCGGATCCCGGGCTGACAGTGCGGGCTCAGGCGGGTGGAGCCGGGACAAGGAACACGGAGCTGTGCCGGAGCTTTGGCTGCTCCTGCGGTTCTCTGCTCTCCCAGCCCAGGGTGATGTGGCAGTGCCTGGGGATGCTGAGCCGAGATCTCAGCTCCCTCTCTTTGGGATCTGTGGGGCTCCCAGGATTTGATCTTCGCTTTCTCCTTTAGCTTCGTTTCATCTTTAATTTTATTTAAAAAAAAAAAGGATCTTTAGGTCCATCCTCTCCTGGGTTTTGTGTATCAAAGATACAACACCCCGGCACTGCCCCCTCATTTGCATCACGTGCTCAGGTTGTTGTTAATTGCTCCTAATTCAGAGTGATGCTCTTTGCCTTGAGGGGAACTGCATGGCTGGGAGGGAGAAGGGAATTAATTACTGTCATTACAGCTCAATGAAGTAAATTCCTGGAGGTCTGAGGGCACGGGGTGAATAATTCAGAGCAGGGTTGTTGGCTGGTGTCTCCCTTCATATATATATATATATATATATATAAAATATATGTTTATTTTATTATTATATCTTCATTTTATTTTTATCTGTTTTATTTTATATATTATCTAATTATACTTATATATTATATCATTATATCATATAAATTATAATTTATATGATTATATACCCGCTTTACATTTTATATGGTATTCTATCTAAAATTTACATTGAATTTTAGATAGTCGATGTTATTTTAGATGATATTTATATAATATATAAAATTTATACTGTGTTGTCTATATTGATAATAATCTATATTAACATTACAATATTAATATCATATGGTTTATAATAAGTTATTATGTATATTATTTCAGTATAATATACACCATCTCTATATATTTATATATCTATATAAATATATATTTATATATAATTTAAATATAATTATATATTTCATAGAGAATATAAATTTTTATATAATATAGCTATAATTATGATAATATAATACATTATATATTATATATTATATATTATATAGTATATACTATATACTATGTACTATATATATAGTAATATACATAGTTATATATATTTTTTAAAAAATTTTCTATCTATAAATGTTGTTGAAAGATTTGAATACCTGCCTTGGAGGAAAGCCAGATGCTGAGATTGGCTCAGGATGGGAGGAAATGGAGCTGGCACAGGCTCAGGAGAAGGTCTCCAGCCTGTTGAAGCCATGGAAAGGTGTTTGTGCTTCAGGCCGAGCCCGGAGCTGTCACCTCAGGCCTCTTCTGACACAGGGATGTGGGGTTTTGGCTCTCAGAGCCTCGTTTCTTCCATGAGCAAAGTGCAGACAGCTCCTGCTGCCCGTGGAATGTGCTGGGAGGCTGGACAGACCCTCCCGGAGCAGCTTCTGCACCACTGGCCCTGGCTCTGGGGAAGTGCCTTGGTGCCCCTGGAGCCCGGAGATTTTCACTGATTTAGCCCCAAAAAGGGGAAACAGAGCTGGAAGACTTCCAAAAAACCCACCTTGGGTCCCGTTCGTTTCCCTCCAAGTACTAAAAGGCTTTTCTAGACGTGTCACAAAACTCCATGTCTTTTGCTGTTTGATGCTTTAAAGGCATCCAGGACTTTCCAGAGCTTCTGTTTCCTTTGAAGGCATTTCAGAGCTCTCTGCACAAAGAATTGCCTGTTTTAGTCATTTCTCCAGATTTACATTTCTTCTGTGGCGAGGAGAGGAGGAAATGAAAACTTTCCAGGCAGAGCTGCAGCACTTGCAGTGGCCAGGAGCCTCCTGAGGCCTCGTTTGTGCTCTCCAAGAGGAGAGGAGCTCTTCTGGGGTGATGCAGGACTGGTCTCATCTCTTGGATCCCACTCAGGGAGGGCCTGTGGTGCTCCTCAGCCCCCAGGTGTCCTGTTCTTTTTGTCCCCAGGTGTCCTGTTCCCTTTGTCCCCAGGTGTCCTGTTCCAGGCAGTTTTTTATTCCACACTGTGATGTCTTGGAGTGGCTGCCCAGAACAGAGGCTGGATAAAGTTAAGAGAATGAAATGGGGATTTATTAAAGGCTTCAGTAGGTGAAGGGCAGTGAAAAAACTCTGAGGGGCTGCACATAAGATGGTCACGAGTTGTCCCAATTACAAATTTAGGCCATTTACCCATCAGGAGTTAATCCTCCAATTACAGCTTCAGGCAATGAAGTCATTTACCCCAGTTTGCTCCCCTCAGTTCACTTTTGTTTTTACTTTTGGGGGCCTGAGGCTGTGGGGTGCCCTTGGATCTGAGACCCAGAAGAATTGTTGTGTCTGACAAAACGTGACGACATGAGCTAACGCTTTATTATGGAGTTTAGAGCTACCCACTGATGCACCACAGGAGCTGAAAAAACAGAAAGGCTAAAACCTCAAAGCATCAAGTGTCCTGGAGTGTGTCCCCTCTCCTCCAAGCTGCTGTTTTGTCTTTAAGGAAGATGTCCCAGGCTCAGCTGTGCTGATCCCGGCTCCTCCTCGGCCCCCGGCGCGGAGCAGGAGGTACACCATCACCCCGGGCCACCTCAAGTGGGACCACTTCAACCTCACCTACAAGTAAGGCCTGGAATCAGCCCCCCCCCAAAAAATGATCCTGGGGCCCTGAATTTTCCTGCTGGATCCAATGGTTTTTGGCCCTGTGGTTTTTGCTGGGCCAGGGCAGGGAGAGCTGCTGAAGCCACTCCAGAGCTGGAATATTTTTTTGACCAGTGCTGCACTTCTGGCTGGAGTGAAACTGTTCAGGCCCCCCACAACAGGGACTTCCCTCAGAAGTGGTGATTGAGGATTAATTCTCTTATCCTGGTGGGGTTTTTTAAGAGTTCTAAACCAGCACCGAGGGCAATCACTGTTGAAAGGTGATCTCAGGATTTCTGTGATTTCAGGGCTCTCAGCACTGAGGGAGTTTAGCAATTTCTCTCTCTTTCTCTTTGGGAAAAGCCTACTGACAAATAAACAATCAAAAGCCCTTGATGACAATCCTGTGGTGAGGGAAAGCTCTGCTCCTTCCCTTCCTGCTCATCCCAAACTGGCTCAGCCTCATGAGAGCCTTCACTGCCCAGGTTTGCTCTCATGAACAGCCTGGCTGGATAGAAAACCTTCTGCTCCCTTTGGGATGTGCTGGGACGAGGGCAGAGCATAACCATAGCTAAAAATGATAACCAGGAGAGCTGAGTCCAAACAAAAAATACTGTATCACACATTTAATCCCAGCTCAGGCAAAAAGAAGAGAAAATGCAACACCTGTCTCTCCTCAAACACTGCAGGCTCTCGGGGCTGCTGCCATCCATTTCTCTGCTCTTCCAAGCACTCACTGCAAGAGCTTTGAATCAGGAGTAGCTTGAGCTGGATGTCAACAGTATTTAATAACCCCTCCAGAGAGGTGAATTAATTCCTGATATTCTTTATAAGCACACGGTCTGGGCTAACTACAGCTTTTGTTCCTCCCCTCCAGCCTCCAAGAACTTCTTATCTATCTTACAGTCTCACAAACTGTGAGTTCTACTGCACTTGTAGCTAACAACTAAAAATAGAGCCCTCTCTATCTCTCTGTCCAATTATGAAATGACATCTAAATTATTTATTTTTAACCCAATAACCAACCACCCGTGGCCCACGATGGGGATTTTTCTACCCAATTACAAAACCCCACCCAGAGCCATGGAGAAGGAGGTGAAAAAGAAGGACTCAGCCTCTGCCCTAAATCCTCCATCTTGTGTTATATTATATATTACTATATTCTAAACCCTTAAACTCGAAGTTTTCTAAGATATCCCACACTTCTATTTAACTCCACACCCACAATCCCAGTGCTGTCACAATTTTTGGGAGCCTTTTCCATGGCTCAGATCCAACGCAGTGTTCTCTTGGGGGTCAATACCTGTCAGCACAGAAACCCTAAAATCCTCAGTGCCCGGGGTTCCAGCAGAGGGACATTTCTCTGAGGGGCATTCCCCTGAAGGGCTGTTTCCCTGAGGCTGTCCTGGTGTCCCTGCAGGATCCTGTCCTTCCCGAGGAACCTGCTGAGTGCCCGGGACACGCGCCGGGGGCTGGCGGCCGCCTTCCGCATGTGGAGCGAGGTGTCCCCCTTCAGCTTCAGGGAGGTGCCACGCCACCTCCCCAGTGACCTCAAAATCGGTGAGTGTCCCCCCGTGGGACCCTGCACTGGGCCAGGGGAGCTCGGGGTGTGGGGTTAATTCCAGGAATTCTGGTGTGGAATGCAGGATGGGGGAAGCAGGAGAGCACTCCTGTGCTGTCTGGACCTCGTTGGATAAGGTTGGGATTGTCCTTTTGCCTTTAGACAGGCAGACAAAAAGCTACTTTTGTCTGCTCAAGGGAATATTAATGTCACAATTAACACTCCCTGTGGATCTGGTGGTCGGGAAGCTTCAGGCATTTGCCAGGATTGAAGCCTCAAATTCTGCTGCTGGGATAGGATCCCACAGGGGAAAGCCACAGGAGAATGAGAACCCACAGGTGGGGAAAGCACTGGAGAAAAAGAATCCACAGATTCTTGCTCCACAGAAGAGGAAAGCTGAATGTGGGAAGGTGGAGTGACACACCCAGGGTCATGCAGAGCAGGTGAGGGACTCTGGTTGTTGCTGGGTTCAGTCTCCCTTTTACTGATCCCATTGGAGCAGTCACTGCTCCATCCCTTCCCTCCTCCCCTCCATGGCTGTTCCTGAATTTCCTGGGGCCTACAAAAGCTCAGTGCTGAGGCGTTTCTCAAGCCTGGATGTCAATCCTTCCTGGGATTTCTGAGTGTGAAGCACAGATTCCTTGTGCCAATGGCCCAGCCAGCAGATTCACCCTCATTTCACAACATCCCCTCTGGTGCTGCAGGATGTGATGAGGCTCCCAGGGCTCTGTCCTGCCTCTGTCCCTCCTACCTGTGGGAGCCCCAGGTGCCCAATTCCAGGGATTCAGGATCCACTGTGATCCTGCTGCAGCTCTGACTCCAAGGCATCTGCTTATTTATGGTGAAAATGCTCTGTCCAGCTTCTCTCTCAAAAAGATCATTTCCACGTGGTGTTGCAAGAGGAGCTCAGCATTCCCTGCTGGGAAACAAATTCATTTTATCCTTTGGGAACAGCTCTAAATCCAGGGTCATCAGTCCTGACAATTGCTTTTCATTCATCTTCCCTTTTGTGGCCCTGGAGGCTGGAAAACGCCTGGGATCCCATCAGAGACCTTTCCAGTGAGCCAGGGGTTTCCTGGGCAGGCCAATCCTGCTGGATGACCCTCACCCTGCTGCTTTTTCCACAGGTTTCTACTCCATCAACCACACGGACTGCCTGGAGTCCCTGACCCACCACTGCTTCGATGGCACCACGGGGGAACTGGCCCACGCCTTCTTCCCACCCCACGGAGAAATCCACTTTGATGACCACGAGTACTGGATCCTGGGGAACACCAGGTTCAGCTGGAAGAAAGGTAAAACAGGGAATGCTTGGGGCTTTGATTTTAGTCTGGGATTTGCCTGATGTGGGAAAGTGACAGCAGAAACAGTCAGGGTTTTGTTGTGGATGTTGTAGTTTCTCTGCCCTGAGCCTGAACTGTGTGGTGGCAGGGCTGTTTCTTGCTGGAATTATTGGAATTAATGAAATGATTGGATGGTTCAGCCACATCCTTCGGTTAAAATCCACGTGCTGGATGCTGCCAAGAGGCTTGAGTTTGACTCCAGGCTGTGGAGGTCAAACAAGAACCTCCTTCAGACTGGAATCTTCCCAATCTTCTTCAGCTCAGGGCTGTGGGAGCAAAGTGAGCAGAGGAAGCTGAGGAGGGTCAGTGTTGCCCTGGGTCAAACACTGCAGCTCCCCTGGAGCCTGGCACTGCTCTTGGGTCCTGCTGCTGGCAATTAGAAGCAATTAGAAGTGGAAATAATTGGCTCCATTTGGGCCCAAGCAGCTACAGAGAAGATGAACCTGAGGCAGCTTTGCCCCTTCTGGTGCTGAAATCTTTCGTGGCTTTACACCAGGAGGAATTGTGTGATGAAGCAGGGCTGAACACCAGTTGTACAGCACAATCCCAGCTGGTTTTCCTCTCCCCCAGGGGTCTGGCTGACAGACCTGGTCCATGTGGCAGCCCACGAGATCGGCCACGCCCTGGGGCTCATGCACTCGCTGAACCCCAACGCCCTCATGCACATCAACGCCACCCTGACGGGCAAAAAGAGCATTTCCCAGGATGAAGTGTGGGGAATCCACAGGCTCTACGGTGAGGAAGCCCTGCAGGGCTTTGCCTGAATGTGAAATCCATAGCTGGATGCTGTGGAGCAGTTGTGGAGTCACATCCCCACCTCCAGCTCTTGTGCTCCTGCTTTAGATCATTCCCCACTCCAGCTCCACATTGTTCCTTCTGCCGTTTCACCTAAATTTGGTTGTTCAGGCTCCTCTAACCTCTCCTCTCCTCCTGTTTCAGGCTGTAAGGACAGGTTGTTTATGTGCCCATCGTGGGCAAAGAAAGGTTTCTGTGAGAAGCGCAGGAAGCTGATGAAGAAGCACTGCCCCTCCACCTGTGACTTCTGCTACGGTACCCAGGGGCTTTTCTGGGCTTGGGGCTGGGGTCTGCACAGAGGGAGGAGCTGAAGGTGAGCCTGGCACAGGCAGGGTCTCAATTTCACACCAGGGATCAGTGGACACAAGTGATGCAGCCCCAAGCAGCACAGCAGGGATGGTGTGTTGTGTATGAGTGCAGATCTGGGCCTGGAACGAGGAATAATCAAACATTCCTGGAGTGGAATGTGGAATTGCCCAGTTCCTCTCTGGTTTAGCTGTGCCAGGGAACAGCAAGGCAGAGAGAGGGGCTGCAGAGCAGGTCCTGAGGCAGGGATGGGACAGAAACAAGACAAAAACACCTCCAGCACAGCTGGACTGGAGCTGCTCCCCAGAACAGATATAAAGGATGTCAATAATCACCTCATCCAGCCTCAGTTCATGGATCCAGATAAGGAACTAATGCAGGACCAGCTCAGGTTGCTGCAGCTGTGGAACTGAATTCAGATAAATGCTGCTGTCCTTAGGATATCCTGGATAACCAGTGTCTCTTCAGCACAGAGGGTTTCTTTTTTGGGGCCACATCAATGAAAGATGCAATCAGATAATTACATACCCAGAAATTCCATGGGCTTTTCACACACTGCACTGTTCATGTCCTCTTCCATAGCTGTGAAAGGAACACGTTGGTTTTTATCCATCTCAGTTTACACACATAATAAATAATAAATAAATCTTTATCTTTGCACATCAGTCCTGTTATTTGTCTATCCAAGGACTGCCCAGGAAGAAGAGACACTTTTAAATTAATATTTTTAAGATTAATTTAATATTTTTAAGGCTCCTTAACTGCTGGTTTTGTGGAAGTGTTTTGGGTGGCAAAAGCTCCTTAACTGCTGCCATTTCCTTCTCTCCCTGGGCAGAATTCCCATTTCCAACGGTGCCCCCCACTCTGCCCCCACCAAGGACCAAAACCAAGACAGTTTCTGAGGGCAGGAACGTCACCTTCCGCTGTGGGCAGAAGATCATCCATAAAAAAGGCAAAGTCTAGTAAGTGGCCTGTCCTTATCCCAGGAAACTTTACATACCAAAAATCCATGAGGAAGAACGATAGAAACAGGGTAAAGAAGAATGGAGTTTATAATCTGGAGCTCAAAAAGGATAAAATCCAATGTTTAGATATATAGCACAAAGGTAATTCCTACTATCGGGCTGAATTCCCTGATATATTCTGCAAAAAAAACCTCCTAAAATTTAAATTTTCCCTTTTAGGTTTTAATTAGTTGGTTTTTACTGAAGTATGAACAGGTTGTGGATGTACCTAAAATTTAGACTGGCCCAAATCCATGAGTTAGTTAAGACTTGAGGACCCAAATTCCCATCAACTTTCAGAGATTCAAACTCCAAAATTGCTCATGATAATACCCTGTCAATCCTGATTATCCACCTGAAATAAAGAGTAAGACTCAACTGTGTTTTGGTAAAGTCTCTGCTCTGCACTTACTCAGCAAAATTTATTAGTAGAAATACAAATATTCAGTTTAATTTCCACTCTTTTTTTTTTTCTTCTAACAGCTGGTATAAAGATAAGGAACTGCTGGAATATTCATATCCAGGTTATTTATCCCTAAATGAAGATCACATGAGCATCATTGCAAATGCAATTAATGAAGGGACTTACACTTGCATAGTGAAGAAAAAAGAAAGAATCCTGACTACTTATTCCTGGAGGATCAGACTGAAGCACTGACACAGCCCTGGAAGGAGCCCTGCAGTTCCTGCTCCTTCTGTTTCCAGTTGTTCCTTTGGCATTTTAAGATTTAATCTCCAGTAGTGCAACTGAATTCTCCAGCAGCTGCTTCGGTACCTTTGGGGCAAGAGAGAGACTGGGACTGGTCAAAACTCTTCCAGATTTGTTTTAATGATAAAGAATTTATCAACTGTTTGCTGTACAGAGAATTAAAAACCTTTTTTGTTTTTTTTTTTTTTTTGGTAAGGGAAGTGTCAGATGGAGTGTGGAGCACTGTGAACTGCTGCAAACAAGGAGCAGACTCTGCCCCAGCCCCTGGGGCAGTGGGATGGCAGGAAAAGGACAAATTTAACACCCTCTGAGTGTTTTCCTGCCCATTTTTACATCCTGCTGCTCTGCAATAGAAGAAATTACAAGGCTAAGCCTTAATATTAACTTTTCTTTCACTTGTCAGGAGGATGAGGATCACACAAACCCTGTGTTGCTCCTCAGTTGTGCATTCCAACGTGTGCAGCTCAAGGATCCACAGAAGAGCTCTTCCCCTCAAGTGGCTTCCTGTGGTTTGAGGGTTTTCCTCTCATCCCCAGAGGCATTTATTGCTCAGAGCTTGTCCTTGAAGGGTCTGAGATGCTCAGTTTGGTCCTTGAAGGGCCTGAGCTGCTCAGAATTTGGTCCTTGAGGGGCCTGAGCTGCCCACTTTGGTAATTAAGGGGCCTGAGCTGCCCACTTTGGTAATTAAGGGGTCTGAGCTGCCCAGTTTGGTAATTAAGGGGTCTGAGCTGCCCACTTTGGTAATTAAGGGGCCTGAGCTGCCCAGTTTGGTCCCTGTGGGGTCTGAGCCTCGAGTCCTGTGGGAGATGAGGTGATTTCCTCCCTCAGGCACCCAGGATGAGGTGAAAGTGCCACATCCAGCTGGAAAGGAGCTCAGGAGTGGCTGGCAAAGCTGGGGGCAGATACAATTCCATGTCATAGCCCAACTCTGCACTGGGGTCATGGTTTAACCCCTCAGAGCTTCCCTGCACTCCTGCTTTTCAGTGGGTTCCTGGGGAAGCTTCTGGAATCAGCAATGGTTCAGCTGTTTCTCCTTCAGGGCTGAGGGGAACAGGGAGTTTTGTTTCCCTCCCCAGGAAAACAACCAGCCTGTTTTCCACAACTGCAGCACATCCACATTCCACAGCCCCACGGCCTTTACCCAGGGAAAAAAAAACCAAAAAAACCTCTCCAAAATGGACTGAAACTGATAAAATGTTTAGGATTTGAGTTAATCCCTCACTGGCCTGGTGCCCAGCTGTGGCTGCAAGAAAATGTGGTGTTTTCCAGATCTCCCTGTTCCCAGAACAAAGTGACAGCTTCACAAATCAGGAGCTCCAGAGGATGAGATTCCATCATGATTCCTCCTCTCCTCTTTCCCCAGAAAGGACTGGAATGTGGCCTTGCACAACCACTAAAGCTGAGTTCTTCTCTGGATGGAAAAAGGGCATATTTAAAAAAAAACAAAACAGAACAACAAAAACTTTCATAGCAAATAAAAGTTTCAAGTCTCCATATTAAATCTTTTTGATTTATAAAACAATAGAGTAATTTGTTTTGCACCACTGTAAATACATTTACAGAACAAAAAAAAAATCTGGCCAGGAATTATCAAACCCAGCCCAGCTCTCTCCAAGGTAACAGGACACAAACCTCAGAATTGTCATTTTTCTTTCTGCCCCAAATACATTCAGACACAAACAATTTACTTACTTAAAATAAAAAATAAACTCTCTTTACTGTCACCAACATCCCACTTTGCAGCATGTGAAGCAATGAAATCCTTCACACTATTAAACAATTGAAAATGTATTTTAATTCTACAAATTTACAAGGGAAAAAAAAACCCAAAACAAAACAAACTCAAAAAAAAAAAAAATCCACAAAAAAAAAAAACCAAAAAAAACCACAAACCCTAAAAATAAACCAGAAACTGTTCCAGGACTGTTATTTCAAGTTGTCCTTTGTCACAGTTTGTGATGATCCTGGGGTTTTCAGGTAACTCCAGTCCTCTAATGGAATGCAGCAGTTAAACTCCACATTGATTTATAAAACAAGAGCCTTGGAATCTGTGATAATCTTTGAGGTTTTTTTTCACAGGGAAAAACATCTGGTGCCCCTGACATGGAGAACAGAACTGGGGCACTCAAATCCACTCACATGAATGGTCATTTCTTTTTTTTCTTTGTGGGGTTTTTCCCCCTTTTTCAGGTTGAGTTCAAAACTTGAGGCTGAAGCCAGGTCCTGCAGCAGATGCTCCTTGATTTGTGGTGGTCAGATGGAAACCTGTGTCCTTCAGATCATCATCACCCTGTGAAAAACAAGCACAGGGTGTTGAGAAGGGGCTGTGATGCTGCACTGACCTCTCCAAAAATCTGAACAACAAAAAGAATCAAAGTATCTCAAGATGAGAAACAAATCTTTGATTTAGTGGCATCACAGTTGAAGTTGATTCATAAGCTTTAAATATTGCTATTTCAAAATTTGCTAAAAGCAGTTTGAATGTTCCTAGTTCCTGTACCCATTTTTGACTGCATGAGAAAGAGAAAAAATGGGTATAAAATAAGTGTAAACTTCACTTATTGAGGATCCAATCCACCACACAGTGCACATCCTCCGTGGCAGTGTTCACACCCAGAAAAAATCAAGGCTAAATAAACCTTTTGTATTATTTAAACTGTAAATTGGGCACAATATACAAATAGCACAGTGCCATTTCAGCCATCCCGAGACATGGAACTGGTAATGAGAATTCTCCAGAATTAGGAACCTAACATGCCATATTTATGAGGCCAGCACAATTCCCAGGGATAGATAAAACAGATATCCCCACAGAGAGAACACCAGCCAGGCCTTTTAGGAATTCTCCAAGAATGGAAAAAAGCATCTGTTTCTATCCCCAAGATCTGTATTATTTACCAAGCTGTGCATTTATTTCAAGCCCAAATTTAACAGCTTAGTTGAAGGCGTAAAACAATGAACATTTTCAAAACAGAAACTGCTCTGCACTGGGATAAACCAGACGTTTCTTTCTGATTGTGCCATAAAATGGTGATTCTGGGAGCAGAACAGTAAGTGGCACTGGCTTTGGAAAGGAAAGCTGGGCTCTCCCTGGGCTGTGGGAAGGAAAGCTGGATTTTCCTTGGGCTTTGGGACAGAAATCTGGATTCTCCCTGCCAGTCCAGGAGAATCTCATGATCCCAATCGAAGCCCAGGGCAGGCTCTGGAGCAGTACCACACATCAGGCACTGAATTTGGGACAGAAATCTGGACTCTCTCTGGCAGTCCTGGGGAATTAATCTCAGGACCCCAACGGAAGCCCAGGGCAGGCTCTGGAGCAGTAGCACACTCACCAGCTGGCTGTAGCCCAGCCCTCCCTCGGGGGGCCTGGGGCTGGTGCCCCTCTTGACCCGCTGCTGCTCGCTCTTGGCTGGCCAGGTGGGGAACATGGAGGGGTCGATGGGCAGGGGGGTTTCCCTGAAGTACTCGTGCTTCAGCCCGTCCTCGGCCGTGATCCGCCGCGCGGGGTAATAGGTCAGGAAGCTGCCAAGGAGGAGGGAAAATGGGGAATTTCAGCCCTGCCACAAACTGTGCATTGTTCAGGAATGTGGCTGAGGGTTTTGTGATGTTTAGCACAGTTCTGGCAGTGGGTATTGGGGATGATCCTGTTACTGGTGTTGGGTGTAATTCTATTAATTTGGTATAATGCTGGTAGTTGGGTGTAACTCTGTTGGTCAGTAGTGGGTATAATTCTGGTCATTTGCTTTAATTCTAATAATGGTATTGGGTATAAATCTATTAATTAGGATTAATTCTATTACTGGTATTGGGTGTAATTCTATTAATTTGGTATCATTTTATTACTAGGGATTTGGTATAATTCTATTAACAGAGTAGAATTCTATGACTAGGTATTGAGTATAATTCTATTACCTGGGTATTAAGTATAATTCTGTGATTGGGTATTGGGTATAATTCTATTAATTTGCTTTAATTCTATTACTGGTATTGGGTATAATTCTACTAATTTGCTTTAATTCTATTACTGGTATTGGGTATAATTCTACTAATTTGCTTTAATTCTATGATTGAGTATTTGGTATAATTCTATGACTAAGTAATGGGTGTAACTCCTAATTTGGTATAACTTTGTTATTGAGTATTAGGTGTAATTCTATTATTTGGTATCATTCTATTAATTTTGTATATTCTATGACTGGGTATTAGGTGTAATTCTATTAATTTGGTATAACCCTGTTAATGATTGCTGCCACATCACCTAACAGAGCTGATTTTTAAGGCAGGCTCCTCCATGAACCTGTAATTTATGGGACAGCAGGTGGAACTACACATCCCAGCAGCTTCTGCAGGGATCTGCTCCCAGAGGTGTGAATCACTGGGTACCTCAGACCCTTGGATTGACAGATAAAGCTCCAAAAGGACCCAGGATAATTCCATTAGAATATTTTACAATTTTTGCTATTTCTAGAGAGATTTTAAACATTCTATTAACACACCAGACAGTGCAGCTGCACAGCCCGGGCTTGATTCTATAAACCTTTCACAAGACAGAAAATTGTTTTCCTGCCCACACATTCCCAGGGACTCCCTGGAATTTGGCACCCACTTGTTCATCAGGTCAAAGCCCTGGTCAGAGAGCAGAGCCCCGAATCTCTTGCGCAGGTTGTTGTAGGGATATTCTGTGAAGGTCATTTTCTTCACTGCTGGCAGCTCGTTGTAACCAGGCCAGATCTTTTCACTGGGAGTACCCAGATCCTGCAAATTAAATAATCTCATTAATAAACTCAAGAGTGCAGTCTTTTATTTATTCATTAGGAGTTGGGAAGTATCCAGAGAAAACAGACACAACGAATCACGGTCTCAGCCTACTCCAAGTGTTGTAAAGCAGATGAAATAACTTTTTACAAAGACTGAATCTCTGTTAAAGAGCGACAAGCACAACTCTAATGCTTCTGCTTCTAAAATCAGTCAAAATCTCAAAACATCAAAAAAAATTACCTTAAAAACTTTGTTGATCTGGTCGATTTCTGACTTCCCTGGGAACAGCGGCTTCTGCGTCAGCAGCTCCCCAAAAATACACCCCACTGACCACATGTCTATGGCTGTGGAATATTCCTGGAGAGAAGGGAGGCAAAATTACACCTCAGAAAAATCAGGAAGATATTTTCACTGAGGTGTTTGGAGGGTTTATTTGGGTTTTTAATTTTTTTTTTTTTGAGCAGAAGACACACAACCAGTCCCACACCCAAGGGCCAGGTCTCAGCTGTATTTATTTCAAAGTTTTGATTACTGTGAATTATGAGCAATACCAACACACACAAACCTTTCAGGATGAAAGGTGAAAGTCTCTACATTGATGCCTCTCTTTTCCACTCACCAAGCAGCACAGCTGACAAACCAGTATTTTTTTTTTTCTGGCAGGGTTCTTGCCACTGCAGCCCTATAGAACCCCGATTTCACCCAGATTTCAGTTATCAGCAGGGAACATTCTAGAACCTTGTTCTGCTGTCAGATGTCCCAGGTTTTAGACTAATTTAAAAAAGCATTTAAAATCCAGCTGCCAAAGGTGACATTTTGCCATAATCCATGAGAAATCCATCAGCACTGACCACATCAGCACTCCAAGGGACAACATCCATGTGTCACCCACCCCACCCTCTGTCTGGGGAGGATGGAAGGGTTTTAGATGTCACTGAATATTCAGGATTTTCCCCTATGAACCAATATAAAGACCCAAGCATGCTCACACTTTGAGCATGATTTATAAACCACAGTCAGGCTGCAGCCACTGCTCCAGCAGCCAGAGGAACAGGAGGAACTCACCTTTGCTCCAAGCAAGAGCTCTGGAGCTCTGTACCACAGGGTCACAACCACAGGGGTGTAGGGCTTCAGGGGAGACCCATATTCCCTGGCTAATCCAAAATCTCCAACCTGAAAGGAAAACAAGCAACATTTCCAGCACTGTTCATTCACCATCAGGGCCACGATGGCCACTGCACAGAACTTCGGGCACAGCTTTAATTCTGTGTAATTCTGCAGCACAGAATTTGTTCTGATTTCCACAGTTTTCTCCTAATTCTTACTTTTAAAATGCCTGAATGACTGAGCAGCAGGTTGGAAGTTTTCAAGTCTCGGTGAAGGATCCAGTTGTCGTGGAGGTGTTTGACCCCTCGCAGTAACTGAATCATCAAAGTCTTCACCTCCCCTGCAATGATAAAAAAAAAAATAAATCCCTAAATGCATTGAAGAAGATAAATCTACCTTTAATTTGTGTTTTGTTTGTTTGGAGAACAGGGAAGAGGGGGCAGGAAGGAGTGGCAATTTAAAAGCCCAGTGTAGCCTGCACCATAAAAATGTATCACAGAACAGCAAAATTCATTTGAGGCAGCTGGAATCCATCCAAATTATGCTCAGAAATTATTGTCTCTCATTGGAAGAGGCCAAAATTAAAGCCCACTGCCCTTTTCCATTTCAGCACAGGTGAAACTCCCCCAGTTTCACCTTTGAACAGCCCCACCCCAAACACACAAGCTGAATTCATCACCAGGAGGATCAGCCAACACCTTCATTTGTGTCAGGTTTTACAGAACAAACAGAAAAAGCCAGGAAGTCTCAGATCCAAGGAACACAGGACATTCCAAAGCAACACATGGCACTGCCCAAAGCCAGCTCCCTGCTGCCAGCAGGGCCATTTGTGTTGGCCACTTTTCCAGCTCTGAGAATTCCAGGGAAAGGAAACAAAACTGTACCTGGCAGGAAAGGCTGTTTCATTGTTTCCATCAGGCTCTTGAGGTCGTGTTCCACATAGTTCATCACAATGTAGATTTTGTCCATGTTACTGCCCACAACGATCTCCTGCAAGGCAGAACCAGATGAGCAAAACCTGCACGTGGTGTTTAAAAAGCATCCAAAATCTACTTCAGAAATGTACTGGCAAGAGGATGGAGGCTGCCATTGGTAAAATCCTCAGAAAATGTGTTTTTTCTATTAAAAACACAGCTCAGTATTTGTAAAAGATCAGATTGTGTAGGCAGTGATCCTTAGGAGCAGCACACAACTGTTCACAGAAGCAAGATCTGTCAAGTTTGCTGATATTTTTATATTTAAAAGCCAAGAGGAGTATTTCAAGAACAAAAGTACTTCAAACATAAAAGATTGCAGCCTTACTCTGACAGTGACAATATTTAGGTGCTGTGCTTTCAGAATTGTATTGATTTCTCTCAGGGAAGTAATGGGAAAACCTTCCTTCTCCTTTTCCATTTTCAGTCGCTTCAGAGCCACGATTTCATCTGCAAAGGAAACACATTTCCCATCACACAGTTAATAAATACACATTACCAGGTGCCCCAGTAGTCTCCCACTGATTAAATATTTAATTAACTGTGCTGTTTTGCCTGAAAACGAGCAGTTTGCTGACAAAGCAATATTTTAAATAGATTTTGTTCATCACTGAACAATGCAGAATGATAATTTGCCCATGAGTGCAGCCCTAAATACCCTGAAGGAAGTGGAGGGCATTGACACCCACCTGTCTTTTTGTCCTTTGCCCTGTACACCACACCATAAGTTCCCTCTTCAATCCTGTTCAAACACTGGAATTCCTCCACGCTGCGACATCCCTGAAAAAAAACACAGGGACAACATTTATTCCTCCAGCACCTGGGGGAAGGTTTTGCTCTTTTAAAAACTTCAGTAACCTCACAGTTAAATTTTACCAGAAGAATTCAGCTATAAAGCAGATTCAAAAGGTATCTTTGGGGTTTATTTTTCACAGAGTTTCTAAAGGAATCCTGGACAGAGCCTCTGTTCCAGTAGATTAACTAAATTATTCCATTCACTTCTGCACAGAATAATCTGAAATATCTGCCACAAAGGCAAAGGCAGCAACTCAGCACCTTTCACATAAATTAACTAGTAAAAATGTAATTTTTATTAATATTTCTACACTTTGCTCTTGGCTACATAAAGAATAACCAGCTTCTGGTTTTGGTAACAGAACTGTCCTCTCACAAGGATCTCTTTTCAGAAAGCAATACCACAATAACAGATAAAAATGATATAATTACAGATATAATTACATTCTTCTCTACATTTAAGAGGGTGATCCCTTACCTGGAGTGCAGGAAGATACTTGGGGAGCTCCTGTTTCAGCTCGATGGGGGAGGAAGCTGGAGAATCAGGAATATATTCCCCTTCTGTCATGGCATTGGAATGAGGGGATCCTTCCCCGACCTCCTCCTCCTCCACCTCACTCCCTGCAGAATCCCGGTCAAACCTCGACTCTGGAACTTTAAAAGTCAGAATCAGTGGTGGAAAGAGGAGCTGTCTGGAGCAATTAAACTCAGCTTTAGGCAAATGAAGGTGGTGACAACACTGAGCACTGCATGGGAGAGGATTGTGGAGAAGCCAAATTTCTCCTCTTGGCAAAAGTGACGCTTTCAAGAGTTCACCTGCAATTTCCAGTGTTAATGCAGCAGCTCAGAGAAATAAATCTTTACACCAGCATGAAAGAGAAAACTGACCCAGGATGCCTCATTCTGATTGCAAAGCTCCTTTGATGAGAGGGCAGGACAAAAGAACACAAAATGAAAGAGAAGGAAACCTCAGCTCATCAGACTGATTCCCTCTAAACATAAAGCTTGGAGCAGATTTCAAGGCATTTCTGAGTTTGACATGAGAACAGCATTTATAGCTTTTAAGTATTTACAGAAATAGATTTGTTTAGCTGCAAAGACTCAGGCAAACACTAGTTTAAAACAGTCAGTATTTGCATTGTACCAACTGGGATGTGGTTTCCATTCTCCCGTTCCTCCTCTTCACTCATTTCCTCTTCGCTCACCTCCTCTGCAAAACACAACCAAGTTTGATTGGAAAAACTCCAAATCCTGCAGCTCCTTGGGAGGCAAATCCCTGCTGAAAGCCTCTCCTAGCCCACCAGACCTCAGCGCTGGCAGTGACCCAGCACTTCTGTTTTACTCAAACAGCAAATGCTTCCAACAGGGAACACAACTCCCGCCAATCCTCTGGGAACTGGGATGTGGGCAGGTAAATTAATTATGAATATTTGCTTATTAACTGTAATTGACTTTAAAGGAAAGCACCGAGCCATCAGAGCCTGCTCTTGTGCTTTTTCTTTACTAATTAATGACAAGAATGGCTGCACACAGACTTCTTTACTGAACTTTGTGTTATTACATTCATTCATTTAAAAAAAAATTTCTGCAATTCGCAACAGAAAATAATTCAAAAATGACCAAGATATTTGGATTTCCCCACCCCCCAAATGCAAATTCTGCTCTGCAGAATATTTGATGTTATGGAACCACCTGAACTTCTGACAAAAATGGTTGTCAGGTTTCTGACCTGGCTTCTGAGATAAGAATTGGTATTACCTCTACACAAAAGGATAGAATAGGACTTGTACTTGGGATTTTCTTTTTAGTTATCTTGACCTGTGAGGTCTCAGCCTAGCCTAGACTAAGAGAAAAGGAAAATATTCAAATAAAACAACACAGGATGAGATAAAATAGAAAATCACACACCCTTGGAAGCCTTTTGTGATCCTCACCTGCTGATTGCTCAGACACTTCCTCAGAATTGCTTCCTGTCTCCTCCTCCTCCTCCTCTTCCTCCCCTTCTTCCTCAGAGCCTTCACTGCTGGACTCTTCCTCCTCCTCCTCTGAGCCTGATCCAGATTCTGTCCAGGAATAAGCAGGAATTTAACACTGTTTGCTCAGCAGAGAAATTAATTACATCTGCACAATTAATTACAGCTCCTAAATTGTATTTAATCACCTGAGGAAGACTCTGCTGAGCTGGTTTTTCTCTCACTGTCACTGATGTCTTGCAAGTCTGACAGAGGATCTCTTTCTTCTGGTTTCTCTTCTTTTACTGCTGAAACCATAACAATTAAAAACACAGTGCTAATTGAGCATCACTTCCAAGCCTCTGAGTTCCCAGGTAATTGCTTCACTTTCTGCTGGCATTAAATCAGTGCTGAACATTCAGTATTGGAAAGTCAGAGCAATAATAATAAAAAAATTAATCATTTCACACTCTGCTCAATGACAAACAGCTTTTCTGAATTGCAGTGGTGCTGGATGAACAGCCAAAAATATGGAATATTGAGCTGATTTTTAAACATGTTGTGTTCCTAAGGTCTTCTAGAATGAATTAAAACAGAGGAAAAAAACGGGGGGAAAAGCCCCATGGTGACAAGAATCACCAGGACAGGGTCCCTACACCCTGGTTACTGTCAGTGCTCACTGCTCCAGTGCAGTGCTCAGCAGGAAAAATCCCTGCTGGTTGATGAGGCAGGAGTTTCCCAGGACTTGCTGCCTGCCTCCACAGGGAATTCCAGCTGATCCCATCCTGCTCTGGGTGACTACACTTCTTTTCACAGCTGCACACATCAGCAAGGCAGACACAGAGCTTTCCTCCTTCAAACAAAGGCATTTTTATGTCACTTGTGCAAGGTCTCTAGCCCCAGAACCTTCAGGTGGGAGCATTTTCTGCCTTGGGAAACAAAATTCACCATCTAAGCAGAACTCTGCCTTAAGCATTTCGTTTCTTCTACAAGATGACAGAATCAGTGATGCTTACACTGATCCCTGTGAGGTCACTTTTAAGGTAATTTAGCTCCTAACCCCAAATCCAGCTGGAGCTGGAGTAACCAATTCCTTTTTAACCTGCAAGGGAATTCAACTGCAGGGTTTTAAAAATTCAGTCAGCTGCTTCTTTCCCCACTGAACGGGGGGGTAACTCATTTTGAAACTCTTCCAGTTGCCACTCCTACCCCTAAATCCAGTCCATTTGTCACTTGTGCAACTTCTGCAAATCCAGCACTGCTTTAGAAAAGAGATATTTGTGAAGATTCCAGAGTCAGGCCACTGGAGCTGAGCTGGACAATACTTTTGAACTGAGCACCTGGGAATGTTTGTTTGAGACTAAAAATCAAACACTACCCCAAAGCCCAGCTCCTGCTGGCCCCCAAGACAGTGTAGAGTGGCAGATGCTACCTGGTTTCCTGCTCTCTCCTTGCTCAAGCTTGTCTCTCTGCTGGCGCAAAGGGCTGCGACTCCAGGGTCTCATTTTTACTTTGTCTCCATATTCTTCCCTCACTGTTCTATGGTGTGCAGAAACTAGGGAAAACAAAACCACAAGAAATTGTTACATCTGCCTAATTAGAGTGGTGCTGTCTGCCACAGCCACCTGATTTGAATGCTTTTTTCATTTTTTTTTTCTTTTTACAGGGTAAGGGGGGGAAGAGTGGGAGAGGAACCTACTTAAATCTGGGAGAATGATTTGACTTATCTCAAATAAAATATGGATTTGTACTGCTTAGAGAAAGCTGCTGCCACACTTAAAAACAGAAGCAAGCTGCCCTGTATGTTACACAGGAAACACCCTGATTCTAAAGCATTAATGCCAGAGAAAGAAGTGGAAAATATGTAAAAGAATAAAACCAGCTGAGGTTTAGAAGGAGCTGACAGAACATTCAAGAACAATAAAACCAGTTAAATGAAAGGTTACACAGATTGAGCACTATCAGCATAAAGCCAAGCACAAAAAGGAGCTGTTTGGTATGAGCTGAGCAAGAAAGAGAAAGCAAAAAAATATGGTTTGTTCTGCTCTCCTTGAATAAGTTTCTTCACCTGATCACAGCAATGGGCTCTGATTTTTACCTCTGAGAGCTGGGACAGAGAACCTCAAACCAGAAATGATCTGAGCTGAGACTGCAAATACCCAACACGCTGTGCAAAGAGTTCAAGCTCAGAACTTAAAACTGTTCAGGCACCAGATCTCCCCACCTGACTCCCACTAGAGCATTTTCCATGCCTGGAGTACTTACATGACCCCTCCCTCTTTGCAATTTATTCCCTCAAATCCTTAAAACATTGAATTTTGAGGTTTCAACCTCTATCACACTGAGTTAGACTCAGCCAAAGAGTTCAGAACCACTGGGATTGTGCTGGTGCACACAGCAGCAGCTCCAGAAATCCTGTTTTCATAGGAAATCTCCCTGACAGGGAGAGGCAAAGACTCACTGACTGATCAACCTGGAGGATATTTAAGGCACATAACATCATCACATTGTTTTATCTCCTCACGTAAAACTTCTATTTCCTTTCCCCTCCCATGTCAAAGACGCCCCACTTCAATTTCTTTAAAAAAAAACCCACTTTCTATCCCTCCACTCCACCACTGTGTCAGCAGATAGGAAAAGTGATAGTGAATATGAAGAGTATTTATGCAGAGAGAGTCACCTTCTCTCCTGGCTTCTCTCTCCTTCCTCCTCTCCTCAGCTCTCCTCTCTCGCTCCTTTTGCTCCCGCTGCTCCTTCTGCTGCTCCCGGATTTTTCTTTCCCTTTCTCTCTCCAGTTGCTCCAGACGATCTCTGGAAAATAATTTTTTTTTGTTGTTGTTTCTTACCAATTCAGCTGGTGAAAGAGGAGGAAAACGGGTTTGCAGCACCAAAGCACTAAGCTCAACTTCCTTATCGACACTCCCAGTTGTGAATCAGTCAAAAAAGAAAAAAAAAAAGTGGAATTTTTTAGCTGATCCTTTAAAAAACAGGTTTAAAAGACCCAGACCAGGAGTTCTCCACCCTGTCAGGATTTAAGCAGAAATTAAGCCAGTTCAGTTAATTAATCCCCTGATAACTGTGCAAATCTGGTTTGTATTTTTTATTTTTTTTTTTTAGGTTGCAACAAGACCACCCAATCTTTCCATCCCAGCGAATTCACCTGGAATATCCCTGCTAATGAAGCCCTTCATTAACGTGAAGAACCCATCCCATCAGACAACACACCCCCAGAAATACAGACAAGTTTTCCCTGGGCATTTTTTTGGTTTTGGGGGAGGTAATTTCACAACAACAAATGCTCCGAGGAGGCAGCTGCTGATGTCCCTCCCCAGGGGAGGCAGGGATGGATGTACCTCTCCCTCCTGGAATGCTCCCTTGCCATCTCTCTCCGTTTCTGTCTCTCCCATTCACGCCGGGCTTTATCCTGCTCTTCTCTATGTCTCTTCCTACGCTCATGCTCCCGTTCTTTCTCTTTCACTCTGGCATGTTTCCCTTGAACAAACAGAAATGGATTACCGCTCGAAATATTCACCAAAGCAAAACTCAGAGAGGGTGAAACTGATGGGAACCTAGTGCTGTGACCTCTGTTGTTTTCTTAAAATGAAAATCCAGCTCTGAAAGGGCGTTGGAAAGCCTGAAGTCTGTAAGATTTTGCATGAATACTCATTTTAAAGTTTAAAAATTGTTGTAATTGACAGGAAGACAACGGGAATGTCTCTAGAAAGGATTTTTTTTTTTTTACTTGGCAAGTACAAAGATCAGAGGTCTTTCACTCAGTGAAGACAGAGAGAATCTTATCAGGCTTCAAGGAGTAAAAGTGACCTCAGTGTCCCTGTCTCAAAGTGATTTCTGTCCTCTTGACCATGTTCACACCCCTGTCATTCCCCTGAGGGCACTAAACACAGCCAAAGAAATAAACAAAGTTTAAATCCCTCTGTCTCATCCACCTGCTGTGCTCCCTTTGGTCTGAGTTATTGTTATTTACTCTAGTCCCAGCAAGCAGAAGCTTCCCAGAGTGGCAAGAAGCACCTTCTGCAGAATGACTCCGGTGCCTGCGCTTCTCTTTCCTCTTCTCATCTTTCCTGTGATGGGTTTTTTCTTTCCGGGACATTTGCTGGGGTGGTTTGATAGCCAAGGAATCATCTTCTTCTCCCCTGCAAGGCAGGACAGGAACAACCTCAGGGAGGTGACAGGGGAAACCCACAGATTTCCCTGTTTTGAAAAGATTCTCATTTTGGAGCGAATTTCTACAATAACCCTAAATCAAAACTGGAGCACAACGCTGTTAAATCTTAATCAAAAAGTTACCCTGGTGTGTTCTAAAAAAAAAAAAAAAAATAAAGGATTTCCACTTCTGCACACTAAAAAAAATAATAGGTTTTTCCCTTCAGATATTTGAAACCCTCTTCTCAGCACACTGAAAGGTTAATTTCAGGAATTTTTTCTCCTTTTATTTCCTCACTCTTACCTGTCTTCCATGGAGTCTTCCCTCCTGTAAGGTGAGTTCCTGATGGTGATTTCCATGCGATGGTCTCTCAGCTCCCCCTCTTCAAGAGAATCCCTCTTGGAATCCCTGTCATCTGACTGAGGGAATCACAGCAGAGAGGAAAAAAAATCCATTTATTTGTACGGCTCAAAACAAACAAACAAAAAAAATTAAATATTATTGAAGTCTTCCATTGCTGGCTCAAAAATTCAGCCTGCACTGGTCATCCCTGTAAAATCCATTGATTTCTGACAGCAGCACTTTGACTGCAATTATAGCTGAAGTGCATTAATTGGGCATAATTAGACAAAATTAAACACTGAGGAGGATGGCAGAAACTGTTGTGTGGGTTTTTTCCTGCAGTAATTATTTTGTACACAGCAGTACAAAACCAAACAGCAACACGAAAGTGATTCCAAATCAATGATTTTTCTATAAAATCTTTAAAAGTCATTCCTTGAACTGCAAGTCCCAGTTGATTAAATTATTTTATTTATCTTTTCTGATCAATAACTGTTAACAAAGCACAGTACATAATAATGCAAGACTAATGAAATCTTCACAAAGCATCACATTTTTGTTAAACTTTGGATTTAGAGACCACACAGAAAAGAACTCAGCTACCAGGACATGAGAAAATCGGAAAAATCACCAGAAAATCAGGATACAGGCACTGCACCCCATTAAAATACAGTTTTTCTACACATAAAGCAAACAATTCCATTAAAATGAATCCCAAAGGGCAGCTCACATTTTTCATACGTTTGATCTCTGCCTTCTCCTCTTGCTCCTTCCTTCGCTTCTTCTCCTGGAGAATCTCATCTAAAGTCTTCACCTTCCAAGAATCCTTTTCATCACCCATTTGAGTCAAAAAAAACCACCCTCTGTAAAAGGAGGAGATGCTGAAAAACGCCACAAATAAATCGGGTTTACACCCTTTTTTTTTTTTTTTTCACTGCAAACACTAATGTTGTATTTTTGAGTAAAGCCACGCTGGAGTTGACTGAGGGTGAACCAAAAATGTTTGTTTTCAACCCAGAAGTTTTCAACCCAGTGGAAAGACTCTGCTAAGAACTCAAGGAGCTGCTGGAGGGCACAGAAAACACAGTTTATGGCCGAGCTTTGGTGCCACACATTTAATTATGACCTGAGACTTTGAGAGAGTTAACAAAGCTCGGGGGAAAAGCACACAAGGAATGCAGAATTTATGGGCTATTTGACAGAACTCCTGAGATAAGGATAAAAAACAATGAAGTCAGTTCAGCGACAGTGCTGAAATCAGCTGTCACTGAGGAAAAGGTAATTCCAGCACGACCACTGACCCAAGAGACGAGAAAGACTGAGCGTGGCACTAATTAGCACAAAAAGTGAAAGAATAATTAACCGAGAGAAGGCATTATATTAATTAACAAGAGAACTACATCACTTAGAGCCAAGGAGCACTAATTCCTTGGTCTACCGACATGTATAAACAGCAACAATTTGACAACTGAGGGTGTGATTCGCGGAACACCGCTGAGCCAACTCATCGCTGTCTCTCTCTCTCGTGCCGCGCTCCCGGTTCGCCGCACGCCGCGGAACGGAGCCGATTTTAGCGGCCAACCCACCGCCGGCCCAGCCCCGGGGAGGCCGAAGAGCCCCGCGGCCCTCACGGAGCGCTGCCACCGGCGGGTCCGCGCTGGCCGCCAGCCCTCAGCGCTGGGGTCACCCCGCAAGCCCCAGAGCCCCGCGGTGTCCCCAGAGCCCCGCGGTGTCCCCTCAGCCCTCGGTGTCCCCTCAGAGTCCCCTCAGAGCCCCGCGCCGCCCCGGCCCCGCTCACCGCCGCCGCCACCGGGGACTCCGAGCAGCCGCGCGCGACTCACGCGTCACTTCCGGCCGCCGCCGGTGACGTCAGCGCCGCCTCAGGGCGCGCTGCTTAACGCCGGTCGTTAGTGAGGCTGGGATAAATTTATATTCTATAACGTGACTGCTATATGTATAATTATACTGTATTTTGTTTTACTAGTAAGAGTTTAGAAGGGTTAATGGATGTGTATTTTCTGGTTGGACCAGAGGGTTGAGACTGTTGTTTTTTTTTTTATTTAATCTCTTCTTTGTAACGTCTAAACCACCAAACCAGAAGTTACGGGAGGGGGAGTCACCTCGTGACCCTTCATAAAAACCCTGTTAACTTTCTGTTTGCTCATCCCAATGAAAAGAGCCAGAAAACCTCAGAAGAAAATTTACACCCGTGTAACCAGACCAAGCGGAGCCACCCACAAAATAAATCTATTTAGATAAGATGATGGGGAATACTTAAAACTGATCAAAAAAAAAGAATGTTTGATTAACATCTATTGAATATTCAGCACAGCGCTCCTTAAAGACAACTCCTAAAGGGGTGAGGTGGGCTGTGGGTGCCAAACCCCCTCAGGCAAGAGGCTTCGCTGATTGTGTCTCCTAATTTCTCTATTTTCTTAAACTTTTTTATTAAACTTATATATATATTTTTAAAGAGTGGTACTCGTTTTTCACCAGCCGTTAATTAACGAGGCGTTAATTGAGCTCGCTCCCCGTCCGCCAGAGGGGCATTCATTAACCTGCAGCGTCTGTTCAGCGGTAAAGCCAGCAGACGGGTGGTACGTTAAAGTTATAATTAATAATAAATATCACTTAATTACATAAAAGTGTGGCGTTTGGGCGAATAAAGCGCGATTCCGACCAAAAAGCTGCAGTTTTTAAATCGAAAGGAGTGAGTGTGCAGGGAGGAGGTGACAGAGGTGGCACAGGGACTGGGCAGGGCCCAGAACAACAAAAATCCCTAATTACGATCCCTAATTACGATCCCTAAGAGGCCCTGATCCCTAATTATCCATCTCCCGTTGGAAATGCGACAATATCCTATCATATAATAGGTCATATAACGGGAAATACTGACAATTTAGGAACACGGAGTGTTGTAACACACCCGCACCTCAGGGATTCACATTCACACGTGCTCTGAGTGCATTGAAAAGTGTGAAATAAAGAATCTGCACTGCAGTTCACAGAGCTCGTCCTCATCACGGGTGTGGGCAGCAGAAATGCAGTGACAGAAAACTCTCAAACGTTCTCCAAAATACTCAGTTTTCTGGGCAGCAGCACTCCTGTCACACCAGAGGAAGAACTGGGGTGTGACACCCTCGAGAATTCTTAACAAAGAGCAAAAAAAAAAAAAAAAACAAACTCCTTGTTTACACAAGAGAAAAGAAGATTTACTGGTCTGGCTGGAGAATAAAAAGCTTTTACAAGTCGACAGCCAAGAGGTTGGTTTGTTTAATTTAAGCAAAGCAAAGGCCAAAAAGAGGGTGAAGAAAAACACGAGGCCAACACTGGAGCAAAGCCCAGCAGAACCCTCCTGTTCTGCTGCACCAAGGGGTTAAAATCCCATTCCCAAATCCTGTTAAATTTACATATAATTTAGTTTAAATATTACTCAAATTATGTTAAGTTTTATTAAGTTTAAGCCCTATTAAGTTACTTTTAAGTTTTATAAAGTTTAAATAGTAATAGATTTATCTCTTATTAATTTAAAGTTCTTACATATAAGTTTTATAAAGTTAATACAATTTAAGATTTTTTTACCAAATCCCATTCCCAGATCCTCCCAGGGCTCTGTTTTGATCACAGATAGGGAAAAAAAAAAAACCTGCTGGGTTTTAAAATGAACCTCAAGCAGCTGATGGTGGGATTTATGTGAGAGCAGAGCTGGGATTTCTGTCACCTAAAGCAGAAATATGACACAAACCACATCCTTTTTTTTTTTTTTTAAGATGTACTTTCAAAAAAATCTCAGTGTATTTGGCAGAAAACAAACAAACAAAAAAAAACCCCACAGAGCTCCATGCCACAGTCCACAGCTTTTATAAAAGTGACAGGATTACAAAAGAAAATAAAATACCACAGACGTATCACATACACAAGGATGAAAAAATTGGCATTTCCCTCCCTCAGATCTTTGGGGAATCTGCCCCAGGCAGCCACTGAGGTGTGGAAATGTAATTTTACAGGAATTCCACTGGTAACTTCCTGTTAACCATTATTTTTACCACACAGACCACTATATATCCATGCTCCAACCTTCCAGAAGAGTGGCAATTATTAAAAGCCACTCATTTTAACTGAAGTTTTGTCCCCAAAAGATTCCATGTGAATGTTTTTATAGCTACATGTGTGCTTTTTTTTTTTTCCTTGCCAAAACTGATGACTGTTCTTCAGAATTTTGAAAAGGAAAGATAACTTTTAATCTTTGATCTGCCACAAAAACAAATTTCCTTTTAAAAAAAGGGAACTTAAGAGCAGCAGAAATAAAGATTTGCTTCAGTTTATGGTTACTATTCCTCCCTTCCATCTGTCACAAATGCCTCTGAGATACCCTTTACATAATCAGAAATTAGATATTTTACACACAGGTCAGACTCATAACCCTGAGTTTCTAAAAGGCAGCCTTTTGTTGCACTCTTAGAAATAATATTAAAAAAAACAAACCACCCCATCAATTTCTTTCCTCATGCATAATAAAATGAAATTAAAACAACAAAATGGTTTCTTACAGAAATACAGAGATACTGCTTCCTTTGTCACCACAATTTTCAGTGGGTTTTTTTCACCTCTAGGCAACTACAAGTATTGAATTCAACACTCCATTTACACAGGGTACGTGTGTGAATATTTGCATTTCGGTTTTGTCAATAAATGGTCACAATGTGAGATTTCCACATTGCATTTTAGGAGGAAAACACTACAAATCCTGGATTTGTAGTCAGCAGTAGGTGCTCACCACAGCTCGTTTCCCATAGTTTGCTTCAAAACAAACCTCTCAAGTTGGTTTTTTGGGAGAGAAGGGTGGGAATTCCAACCCCTCTTGGAATTATGGAATATCCTGAGTGGGAGGGGACCCCACAAAGATCATCCAGTCCAACTCCTGCCCTGCACAGACACCCCAAAATCCCATCTCGTGCTGTCCAAATGCTCCTGGAGCTCTGGCAGGTTTTGGGGGGGCCTAAAAAGCCCTCAGGGCTTGAGGTGAGGCCAGCCCAGGGCAGAGCAGGGTGGGACAATCCCCTCCTTGGACCTCTTCCATCTCTACGCCACACAGGAATGATGGAGGATGCAGGAAATGCAGAGAACAACTGGGAATTTCCACGAATTTCCATCACTCTGCCAGCAGAATCCAGTGGTGGGGCCACATTTTCACATTATTTGGATGGGGAGGGAGAATTGTTTTTCCACAAGACACCAAAGTTTCTTCCACCAACACAGGCTTGGACATGATTTGCAGTCGAGGAAAGACAACAAAGCTCACGTTTTCCAGGTCCTCTCTTTGGGCCATCAGATTCCCAAGGCTTTTCCTGGATCCTTCCCAGCTCCTTCCTGCTTCAAGCCCTGGGGGAGACCTGCCAGGAACTCAAAGGAACTCACCACAACAATCCAGGAGGATTTCCTTGGAGCCACATTAATCGTAGGGTTCCAGATCCTTGGGGATCAGGGGCTCGGTGTCCTCGGTGGGCCCTGGCTGGGGCTGTGGGGCCATGGCCAGGCTGTGCAGGGTCTCCTGCTGGTGCTGCTTGGCCTTGTTGTAGAGCAGCACCCCCACGGTGACCAGGACAGTGCCCACGGCTGACAGGCTGGTGATCTTGTTCCCAAACACGATGATGCTGAGCCAGATGGACAGCGCGTGTTTGACAGTGCTGGCAACGCTGCAGACAACGGCAGGGACATCAGGGACAGCAGGGACATGGGGGACAGCAGGGACATGGGGGACAGCAGGGACATGGGGGACAGCAGGGATAACAGGGACGTGGGGGACAGCAGGGATAACGGGGACATGGGGGACAGCAGGGACATGGGGGACATGAGGGGCAGCAGGGACATGGGGGACGTGGGGGACAGCAGGGATAACAGGGACATGGGGGACAGCAGGGATAACAGGGACATGGGGGACAGCAGGGACATTGAGGGACAGCAGGGATAACAGGGACGTGGGGGACATGAGGGGCAGCAGGGACATGGAGGACAGCATGGATAACAGGGACATGGGGACATGAGGGACAGCAGGGACACGAGGGACATGAAGGACATGAGGGAACAGCAGGGACGTGAGGGACAGTGGCTCTGCCACATCCCACAGCCAGGCTTGAATGTCTGCCTTGCTCCTAAAACACCACCTCACATTCCACTTCCAACCCCAACCATCCTGGAATTCCCCTTATCCATCTCTCTGCAAAATACCTTCAAGTTTTCCTTTCTTCTAAACACCACCTGAAATTCCAGTTCCAGCCATCCTGTGATTTACCTAATTACTTTCTTTGCACTATACCTTTAGTTGTTTTTTTTTTAAACACCACCTGAAAATCCACTGTCAGCCCCAACCATTCTGTGATTTAACTAATAAATTTCTTTAGTTCCCCTTTTTTTAAACCATCACCTGAAATTCCACTTCCAACCCCAACCATTCTGTGATTTCACCTCATTCACTTCTTTGCAAATAGCTTTTGTTTTCCTTTTTTTTCTTAAACACCAATAAAGATTCTTCTTCCAACCCCAACCATCTTATGATTTACCTTATTCATGTCTTTGCACAATACTTTTAGTTTTCCTTTTTGTTTAAATGCCACCTCAAATCTCACTTCCAGCCCCAGCCATCCTTTGATTTTCCTCATTCACCTCTTTACTGCCTGCTTCTCAAGCAGAAATACTGAGCAGGTAAAAAAAGAATAGAAAAGAATGTTCCTGACAAAAAAAACAGGACAAAATAGTGTTCTTGACAAAAAAAAAGATTATAAAATTATGTTTCTGACCAAAAAAAATTTATTAAATAGTGTTCCTGAGAAGGAATGCTAAATAGTGTTCCTGACAAAAAAAAAAAAAAAGTTAAATAGTATTTTTGACCAAAAAATACAAAATAATGTTTCCTGATAAAAAAAAAAAATACAAAACAGTGTTCCTGATCAAAGAACATAAAATAGTGTTCCTGACCAAAAAATAGAAAAAAATAATGCTCCTGACAATTTTACCTGAAAGTCACAGGAGAAATTTTCCCCATCAAGGCGTAGGCTGTGACACTCTGCAGGTGGAACAGGACCCCATCAATCAGCAGGAGAATTACAATATCCTGGTTGTAGCTGAAGCTTCTCCCACTTTTCCCAATCACAGGCACGTCCTAAATGGCAATTAAATAAAAAAAAAAAAAAAAAAGAATTTAAGGGTTTGTTTCATGAGAAAAATCTGAAAGTGGTTTTCCACCCAGCTGTTAGAAGCAGAGAGAGTTTTACATTTAAATTTTAGCCCAACACAACCTAAAACATACAAGACATTTAGATCTTGTAATTTTTTTCTCAAAAAAAACCCAATTGCTTTCAGAGTTAATACTCCTCTACACCACATGAATATCAACAAATATTCCAGATTTTGCTTGCAAGTCTTTATCTCAAACCTCAAATGCACTGAGACAAAATCATGTTTAGAACTCAAAAATCCTGAGACAAACTCAGGCTCTTTGGATTAATTCCTGTTTATATTAAATTATTTCTTTTCCAATTTTCCCTTTTTTACTCCCCCAATCTCTTGCAAACATTGGATGAATTGTATTTCAGGCTGATTTTAAAAAATGGGAAGGATAAAAGGTAAAATTTAGAATTGTTGCATATTCTGCTCAGAATTTTAAAAAAAACACGTAAATTCATTAAAAAGCAACCTTAAATTCATTAAAATAATGAATTCAAATTACCATGAAAAATATCCAAGCTGGAATAAGCATCACCACAGCAGCAGCACTTGTGTAGAACTGAAGCTCTGGGGCTCTACAAAGGAGAAAAAAAAATTGACATTATTTAAACCTTCCTTTCTCAAAGCAAAGAGAGGTTTGTTCAGCTAAAAGGCACAAAAAAACCCAAAAGTAGCTTTTTATCTCATGGTAAAATACAAATATATTTTTGAAAGTGGTTTTTAGCACAGGACTTTACTCCTGGTTTAAGTTTCAGAGTTAGAAAGTTGTTTTCTGCACACCCCAACAATGTTAAGGATGGTTTTTGATTGCAGAGGAAGGACTGATGGCTGTGAAAATCTTATTTTTAGGGGGGTTATTTCTATTTTCTAATATTTCTTTTTTAAATTGTATTAAGTAAATATTTTACAAATATAAAAAAATATTTTAAAACTGCATAAATATCTAAATATAAACTATTTATGTTTTATTTATCTTTTTACATATTTGTTTCTGGGAGTTGTAGCTGATACTGAAACTTGCAGTGGGAGCTCAGGGGAGTTTTCTTACCCTGATAAAATGATAGAGGTGATCAGATTTACACCTTCTGGTGCAATATAATGATAACTATTTCTTTTCTTTAGGCAGCCCTAATAGAACCCAACCTGAACTATTTTGAATACTTACGAAAATCTGTATTTATCTCCACTGAGTAGTTTTTTGGAAAAGACGTTTTGCAAGCTAGAGAAGAAAAATTAAAAAAAAAAATTAAAAAAAAATTAAACCCCATCAATTAGCTGTATTTTAGTTAGGACAAATCAACCAATCAATCTTCAGGTGGGGAAATGTTTTCTACAAGTACAGAAAGGAGTTTGATCTAATGAAGTTTTTATTATTTAACCACAATAATGCTGTTAGATAGGAGAGAGAAAGTGAATAATTTGTTAAAAATGCATTTTCAATACCAACATTTCAATGCACCGGACAGAATTAACTTTGCTAAACGATTTTCTTTCATCTCCTAATCAAATTAATTGCTTTTTCCCCACCCCCAGAGCTCTGCTGGTGCCTCACCAGTCCATGATGTTGGTGGACAGAGCTGCAGAGAAGCCCAGGATGTTGAAGCTGATTTCAGTGGCTGTGCACAGAGCCAGCCCTCCCATCACAGGGATCAGGGACAGATTCACCAGCAATCCTGCAGAGGTAAAGGGCAAATCTCTTTTTAATCACTGCATTTTTAATGTATCCCACTCTGAATTTTATCTGAGAGAAATTCTGAACAGCAAGAAGAAAGGACCACGCTGAATTTAAGGTATTTAAAGCCACCATAATTTCTTGAAAATTATCAGGAAAAAAAATAACAACAATCCCCTTACACCAAACCCTTTTAATTCTACAAACTTACTGTGTTCAGACTGATTCTTTCAGCTGAATTTATTATATTTTAATGGCTATTCTTTGACCATGGCCATTAAAAAAACCAAATAATTAAATCTCATTTCAGGACTCACCAGTGTATTCCCCCAAAATCATCCGGGACATGATGACAGTGAAAATAGGAGCAGAGCTTTTCACAGTTTCTGCAAATGAAACTGCCACATTCTTCAGGCTCACCAAGCCCAGGACCACTGTTGCAAATCTGCAACACAAGAAATTAATAAAAAAAAAAACCCAGAAAGAATTAATTATTGCACCGGAAGAAATTAAAATAATGCTTGAAGAGCAACTCCTAGACACACAACATAAATAGAATTGCACTGTGATTTCTCCTGCACCTACAAGGTCAGGTGTACTTCTTTCAGCTGTGGCTTAAACATTATTTATTTAAAGCAAATAAAGGCACCCTTGGGCAATTGTGGAATGTCTTGGGCTGCAGAGTGGATTTCCAGAAAGCAAATTTACTTTTTAACACACTCTAAGGTTCAAGTGACCATTTTTTAAGGCAAAGTTTTCAACAGGCTCAGTCAAAAAACGTGAAAAATCTTCTGAGAAGCAGTAATTCACAGAGGAAACTTTATCTGCAGTTATCCATCTTTAGTGTAAATTAGATATGCTACACAATTACCACAGTTTAAACCCTGAAATTAATTGAATTTATCACTTACTTGATATTCTTTATCGGTTTTGCAGGGTAGAGGAAACAAAACCAGGCATTTTTATTCCCTGCTCGACCACAAACTTATACAATCCCAGCACTCAGCAAATATTTACTTTTGAAAAGATAAATTTTAATAGCCTGGATCACTTTTGAGGCCAGAGGCTGATAAATATTAATGCACTAAACAAATATCAGCCTCCAAAGAGAGCAGGAAGAAAGTAAAAGGAGAGAGAAGTTTGCTCTGAAAAAAAAAAAAGGTAAATAAGACAGGAAGGCAAAGCAGCCAAAAAAACTGACAGCTGGGAAAAGGACCAACAGCAAATAAAAATAAGATTATCCCGGGGTATTTCTTGAGGAGGGGGAAAACACCAAACACCACATCACAAAAAGGTGAAGAGACACGAAAACACAGCTTTGGTTTGGAAACTCTTTGCCATTTACCTCATTAAGCCAACGAAGAGCATGATCATGATGAAGTTGGGCGGGTAGGAGATGCGGGTTTTGTGCTGGTACAAACAGCACGGGACAAACATCTTGATGCAGCCAATGAAGGTGGTGGAGAGCATCTGGACAGCACCTAAAGGAGCATCAGAGAGGGGAAATGAAGTCACATCACAGCAAATCCACTTCCACCAGGAAAATTCCTGAGCCCAAACATCTGCGCGGTGTTTTTGGCAGTTGAGGAACTGCTGTTTCTATTTTATATATATTCTCACAAAAGATCTTTAGTGCTACATCTAAGCAAGGCAGCACGATAAACCAAATGTTTATAAACCTGGTTCACAGATAAACTGCTCTCTGTTTGCACCTTAAGAAGAAAAAAAAAGAACTAAAACGGTCACTGGATAATAGAGATCACCAAAGGCAACTCTTGCACTGCACAGCTCAGGAAAGCATCAACAACTTACTCAAAATTTGGCTTTTTGTTAAACCCTCCAACACAGAAAACAAAAAAATGACATTTTTTTCCCCCCTTAAAGCTCCTCTACGAGCAAAATTTCATCTTTCAGCAAGTGGAGGAAAGGACAGTGTCTGAAACCACTTTAAAGGCCAAAATCCCAAGATCTCAAAGCCCCAAGATCCCTCCCCACACCTTCCAAACCAAGCATTTTTCACTTCAGTTGAACCATTCTCTCCTTCATCTTTATATGGGATGATCTGGGATTATCAATCACAGGCTCATGGGATATCCTGAGCTGGAAGGGACCCACAGGGATCATCCAGGCCCAACTCTTATCCCTGCACAGACACCTCAACAACCCCACCCTGTGCCTGGCAGCATTATCCAAATGCTCCGGGAGTTTCTGGCAGCTTTTGGGGCTCCCATTCCAGGAAAACAAATAAATCCCTCCCTGGAATTCAGGAAAAGCAGGGTACCTAGCATGCTGGGCTCTCCCTCCAGCAAGGACAGGATGTATTTGTTAAGGAACAGAGTGCAAAAGCTGAAGAAAAACCACAAAGTGAGGTAGATGAGAGCGTGGGAATTCCAGATGCCCAGGTCGGACTCGATGACCGTGGTCTCTGTGATGGTGATTTTCAGGACATTCTCCTCTGGCAAACTGTCACTGCGAGCAATCACGAATTTCTCACTCCTGTTAGCAAAGAGTGAGCCCAGCTGGAAGAGGGATTTTCCCTTTGGCTTCTCCTCCAGCTGGGGAGGACTCGGGGCCTCGGGTGTCAGGGCGCTTGTCATGGCGAGGCGAAGAAATCCAAGTTTGTCCTTCACACGGAGCAACACTGACACAGCACTTGTGGGAACAAAAATGTCATGTGGTCAGTGTTTCATCTCCCAGGGGCCTGGGAAAACTGGGCTTGGTCCTCTCCAAAGAGCATCTTGCAGGAATATAAACTCCACACGTTTCTTCACGTGGGCTGCTCCATGTCTTCTGCCTAAGAGGGAAGGAAAGAAAGAAAAAACCCGTGTGACATTTCACATCCCTAATAAAGCAAAGATAACACATCTCACCTGCACTTTATGAAAGAGACTTCTGTAATCCTTCAGGCTGGATTTTGAACCCCTGATGTCTTCATGCCAAGATAAGCAACAAGAACTTAGGGAGGTTTTTTGTTCTAAAATAAAACACACATACCCACCAGGCTTTGTGTTTTTAAGTCCTTTTTCCTCTGGAGCACCTCAACACAACCTTTCCAATTATAACTAATCCTGTTCCAGATTCTCCAGTGTCTTTGATCTTTGCTCAGTCTGTCTTTAAACACTCCCCAGAAACATCTTCCCAACCCAGCAAATCCAAGCAGGAACCTCTGCCCTTAGTACTAATTAACGTGTTATCAACCTGAGTTAAAAAGATCAATAATCAAAGGCTGGAACTCCCAGTAATCACAGAGTTACCCTGGTAAATGTATCCAGGTGAAAAAAGTAGGGAAATATGTGCAAGAGCTTTCCAGAGTGGTTATCCATTTAATTACATGGGAATAAAACAACCTTCCTCATTTTGCTATGCTCTGCAATTCAATATCAGCACTTGCAACTCATTCATAAAGCCTTTTTAACAGACTTGGCAGCAAAAAGGCATTAAATGATCTGCAACCAGAGCTTTTTCTTTTACAAATTCCACAAAATGTGGCAAGTTACAGTAGCAGAGTAGAGGCAACAACAAAACCACCCTGTGCTCTTTACTCCTCTCATAATCAATGGCAAGAGAAATACAAGAGCTGTAACAAGAGCTCTTGTATTTCTTGCAGCTGCCCCTGGTTCTGTGAGTTCATTCTATTTTCTTTAAGATTTTATTTTTGGTGCTTTTTAAATGTCCAGTGTGGCATCTCAAATAAATCACCAAGAGGTACTGAGGAGTTAAATATGCCGTGTCAGTCTCAGTGTCCTACACAGCAGCAACTTCACAGGGACATTTCCCATTCCTCACATTCTCTAGTTACTACGGCCATCCACTAAAGATTTCCATCCCTGTGCCCTTATCTCTTCCCATTTTTCCAGGAATTCATGCCAGCAGCACATTGAGGTATGGGACCCTCTGCCACGATCACATTAAACCACAAACTTGTGGTAAACCGGTTTAACACAAAACTTTGACAAAAGACACACGTTCTCCAAGAGAATTTGTTAAGGAAAATGGATTCTTGACTCTTCCTCCTCCTTTTCCAGGACGTTAAAAAAATACTCTTCTACATTCAAAATAGTTAATTATCATATCTTTGAAAATATCTTTTCTGTTTATACAACTTAATTAAAGTCAAGGCCAATTAAGCCCAGCCGAAGCCCCACCCTCAGCAGCGCTGCGCTATCAGATCTGATATCACTGATTCCACACATGGCAGGAAGCAGAACAACAAATAAGAACAAAACTACTCCCCTAAATTACTGACCTGCTGGCTCAAATCAACTGGAAAGTCTAAACGGGCTGAAAGAGTTCTCCATCTGGAACTAATTCAGTCTTGCTCCCTCAAGGCCAACCAGCAGCTGATGTTTACCAACACATGAAAACGTGGCAGTGGCTGGCAGTTGTTTCTCTTGGATTACTCACAAAGACTCAATCTTCCAGCTCAAAAGAACCAGCAGCGTGAGTGCCTCTCCTTGTATCTCCTCCAGCCCTGAACTACACTCCAGTAACATCGTATTAGGGGGAAAAAGATATCCACAAAGAACTTCAGAAAGTCGGCTTTCCGCAAATAGAAACTAAAGCTCAAATATGTTGCAAGGGTTTGAGAAGCGAAGGCTGATCGGACGGTGAAAAAACAAATGTTTGTGTCCATGACCCTTCATCTGTTACGCAAAAGGTCACTCAAACATCGCTCCCAACGCAGCAAATGCACAGAATTCAGCACCCTGAGCAAGCCTGAATTCTGCACAGTTCTGTGCAGCAAATGCACAGAACTCAGCACCCTGAGCAAGCCTGAATTCTGCACAGTTCTGTGCAGCAAATGCACAGAATTCAGCACCCTGAGCAAGCCTGAATTCCGCACAATTCTGTGCAGCAAATGCAAAGAATTCAGCACCCTGAGCAAGCCTGAATTCTGCACAGTTCTGTGCAGCAAATGCACAGAATTCAGCACCCTGAGCAAGCCTGAATTCTGCACAATTCTGTGCAGCAAATGCACAGAATTCAGCACCCTGAGCAAGCCTCGCTCGCTAACACTGCTTCGCTAACGCCAACGAGAGCACCCAAGATGTTACGAACACCACAAATACAACGGCAGAAGACGCTGAAAGGGCTTGTGCCACCCACTGCCAGAGCCTTCCCTGTGCATTGCCAGCCGGCTCCCCGCAGTCCATTCCCATTGCCATCCCCGCCCGTGTCCCGGTGCCCGCAGCTCCCGGAGCATCATCATCCCCCTCACCGCAGCGGCTTCCCCGGGAGCACCGAGCCATCCTCAGGGCCCCGGGGCTGTTCAGCACCGCCATCGCCCTGCCCAGGCCCGCCTCGGGATCCTCCTCTGCGCCAGCGCCCGCCGCTCCTCTCCCCTCCATCCATCCATCCCTCCATCCATCCATCCCTCAGCGCATCCCGGCCGGCACCTGCGCTCCCCGCTGCCGCAGCCGCCGGAGCTCCCGGGGCTCCGGTAACACCGTGCTCCGGTAACACCGTGCTCCGGTAACACCGGGCAGCAGCCGCCCGTCCCCTGCCGTGCCCGGAGCCCCGCGGTGAAGAGGCGGGTCTGGCCGCCCACAGCCCCGCCGAGGCCCCGGGGGCTGGCCGGGCACCGCGGAGCCCACCGCTGGGCTCACCCCTTTGTCACCGCGCCGGCGAAGAGGCCATTTTACCAAAACCACGAGGAAACCGAGCAAAGCGAGAAAAGGGGGCTTACAAGGCACGCACAGCCGGGAAGAACCGCGCGCAGCGTTTCGCTGAGGGCCGCCCCTCCATGGAGCCGGGCGGGATGCCCGGCGCTGAGGGGGACCCCCGGGGCCGAGGGGCGGGAGCGCGGCGGCCCCGCCGCCCGGGAGGAGCCCGAGCAGCGCTTCCCGCCCGTGCCGGGGAAGTGACGGCGGCGCCGGCCCCCGGAAGCGGCCCGGGCCCCCTCGGCAGCCATGTAGGGCCCGCGGCCGCCGCTATGGACGGCAGGTACGGGCGGGCCGGGCCGCACCACGCGCGGCGCGGGGGCGCCTCCCCGTGCCTCACCTGGAGGCGGCCGTGCTGGGGATGGGGGGTCGCGGGCGGGTCCCCCCCGGCCTCGCTCTGGGGGTGGTACGGCCCCTCCTGACGGTTTCTCTGTCTCTCTGTCTCTCTGTCTCTCTGTCTCTGTCTCTGTCTCTGTCTCTGTCTCTGTCTCTGTCTCTCTCCCTCAGCGCCGCCGCGGCTCCGGCGGGGCCCAACCTGCCCAACCTCACCCCGCGGCACCGGCAGCTCATCCCCACGCCCTGCGGCCCCGTGAGTACAGCGCTGCTGCTGCTGCTGAGGGCAGCCTGCCGGTGTCCTCCGCGTTTCCCTGCCCTGGGGAGGGGATGGAAAAACATGGCCCCAATCCGCCTCCGAAGTCAGCTGGAGCAGGGAGGTCAGGTGTCCGCACGCCCTGCTGACAGCATCGGGGAGTGTCCTGAGCTGGAGGGGACCCTCAGGATCACGGGTCCAGCTCCTGGCCCTGCACAGACACCCCCAGATCCCACCCTGTGCACCCCTGGCAGCTCCTGGAGCTCTGGCAGCCGCGGGGCCCATTCCCTGGGGAGTTTGGGCAGTGCCCAGCACCCTCTGAGGGAAGAACCTTTCCCAAAATCCAGCCTAAACCTCCCCTGGCCCTGTCACAGAGCAGAGGTCAGAGCTGTCCCTGAGCAGCCCCTGAGGTCCCCCTCAGTCTCCTCCAGCTGAACAAACCAAATGGTAAATTCCTGCGAGGATGTTGCTCCACCTGATGTTTCTTAATAAAAGAAAATAAGGCCTTTGCCTTACTGAGAATGCTCGCTCTGCCTTTACAGTTTTCTAAAACTAAAAGGGTGGGGAAATGTTATTTCCATGCTCTGACAGACGTGTATGTGACATTGGCAATCTCCATGTCGTGGATTATAACACCATGGACCTGTGAGGCACAAAGACAGGCTGTGGGTATAAACCAGGACAATCTGAAATTAATTAATTAGGCTGAGAATAATTATGAAATAAAGTTAGACTTCTCCCTTCCTCAGCAGTTCAGGAGTTTCAATTCAGCCGTGGAGTTTCTCTTCCTTTTCCCTGCACTGTCTCATTTCCCCCCACTCGCCTCAGATGTGATTTTTAGGAACAGCAAGGAGTTTATTCTGCATGATGTGTTAAAGAATTTTCTCCCTTCACAGATAAAACCATGTTCAGAGCTGTCATTCCCTGTGAAGATCTACTTCTGTGTCACAATTTTGTCCCTGCTGAGTGTCATAGGGCTGACCATAGAGACCCTGGTGCGCCAGACTGAGGAGGATTTCACCATTTCCTTTATTCAGTTGGTTGGAGTTGGTAAGAAACCAAATTTGGATGGAATAAATAATGAAAATAATAATAATCATGATGAAAATAATAATAATGCGATTAAGCAGCAACTGAAATTTCTTATATAAGAGATACTGGATGTTCAGCTACGCCAGAAAAACTCACCAGTTCCAATTTTAATGTCTGAACCATAATACGCTGGGAATTCAGGTGTCCACACTCCAAGCTTCATTCTTTGGGTATTTCCAATCAGAAACTTCAGCAGAAAATTCTTGGGTCCATTTGTATTAAACAGGAATTAACATGAAAATAATAAACTCGAGGATTTCAGGAAATTTCACGTGCATGTGCCATCTCTGCAAAAAGCTTGATGAGCAAAAAAGAGCTTATTTTCAAAATTGTGCAGATTTCTGTGGATTTAGCAGCTGAATTTGCAAAACAAGGAAATACCATCTTGAGCCTTTCAGGTCTTCCAGAAAAATCACATGATTCACTGTGTAATTGGCCAATCATTTTCCATTTTCTCAGTCCCTGAAAAAAGGGAAAAGGGCAGGGGGAAAGGAAGTTCATTTACTGAAGGTTTGTTTAGAGAGACTGAAGTCATTATTTAATTAGAAAATCTGTACAACTCTGTCCCCATATCCCAGCAAATGTGGAGGAGCTGATGTGTGGAATTAAGGAAGCAATGCTTTGGAAAGAGAAATTTGTTGTTATTTTGGCTGTGGTAAGAATTAACCAGTGTTTGCAGCAGCATCCTGTGAAAGGACAAAGCCTTATTTAAGTTTTACCAAAAAAGCATAAAATTCCCAGTGACAGCTGACTGGAGGCTTGATGTATTTTACAGAAATAAAACTCAGGCCTGTCCTGACCCAGTTCTTTTTTGGATTATAGTTTGCAGGGTGGGACGTTTCAAAATTTCCACACTTAAATAAACTGAATGCAGTCCACGTTCAGTTCCACAGACAAACCCTGTGCAGTGGCCAGACCACACAGGCAGCACTGTGGAGGGGGGGTGTGAGTAATGAACTGCTTTTTAGTCACCTGAATTACTCTGGGAAGATAATTTGATTTCAGTTCTTTAATAAAAATGGTGCTGCTTCATTCCATTCAAATAAACAACTGGACAGTGTGATATTCATAGAAAGACACAGTTTGGATAATACACTGCCATTTCCACGGTGTTATTTCACAAGTAATGAAAAAAATCTAACTAATTATTTTATTTCTTGCGTGCTAAACACAGCGGGGAGCGTTTTAATAACCTTAAGCTCCTTGGTAAGAACAAAGACAGGAGCCTCAGGGACACTTTGATCCTTCCACTCTGGGCTCCAGAATTGTGACTTCTGCCCCTGCTGGAGCTGGCACTGACATTCCCTCTCCTCCCCAGTGTTCTGTGTGTATTATGTGAGCAGGGGCATCCTGCAGGAGAACCGCCAGGAGCTCTTTGTGTTCGTGCTCTCCATCCTGCTGGTGATGCTGCGCTCCATCGTCAACTTCAGCGTGCTCCCCGCCCAGCAGAAGCCCAAGCTCCTGGTCAGTCTCCTGCTTTTCCTCAGCTTTTCCTTCTCCCCACAGCCTGCCTTTGAAAAGCCAGCCTTGGGAAGGCAGGATGTCTGTGGGAACACAGGTTTTATAGATTAAAAAAGCCAAATTATTTATATTTATTATTATTAATACACGTCGCTATGTATTATATATAACACATACTATTATACCATATACTTTTATAGTATATATAAAATTATTTAATATGAAAATCATTTAATATAACTTCATTATTATTTAATTTAATATAAAATTATTAGAAATTATAACATATAATTATATTAGTTTTTATTAATAACATTATTATTCACATATTATTCACTGTTTTTATTCTGTTATCTTATTAGTATTTTATTGTATTATTTATATTCATTTATAATGTACTATCTATTCTATATTCTATATTATATATAGAATACATTGTATATATTAGACGTTTTTATGTATTATATATTAACTGTTATGTTATATAATATAGACACGTTATCTATTTATTATATATTAATGCATTAATATATAATGCATTAATATTATTATTATAGATGCTATACATACTATACTATATTCTGTATAGAATATGGTCTATATTATATTCTATATTCTATATATTAGACATTGTTATATATTATATATTAACTATTATGTTATATAATACATACACATTATCTATTAATTGTTATATATTAATGCATTCTTGTTACTGATAACAGAAGAATCAGGCTGAATTATCCCCACTGAACAACAAAATGTTCACACCCACAGCTGCAAATCTTCTCTGGGCTGTTCTCTTGAGTTTCCTTATGGCAGCACCCAAAAATAACAGAAACACCAAAGAATTACACCAAGTTACTGTGACACGGATCCTTCACTTTGCTCCTCTGCTTCACATTTCCCTCTGTGAAATGTGAAAGTCCCCTCAATAAATGTGCTTTTATGAGATTTATGGGAAGCTGCAAGGAAACAAAAAGATGCAATAATGCCACTCCAGGTTATCTGGTTTGCATTTCGTGGCAGTTAAATTTATGAAAGGATTGTACTGTTGGCCTTACCAAGGTTTGGAGTTAAATTCTCATTTGCTCTGCTTCCAGGAAGTGCTTTCTTTTTATGACTTTTTTTTCTCCACCAAGGCTCTTCCCTGCTGTGAAGTCATCCAAAAATGACCCTTCAGCAGGAGAGGTGACAGCCAAGCAAGGGGCAGGGGGCAAAGCAGCTTTGCTAATTAGGTGTATTTATCAATTGGCCCATTCAGTTATAAACACACTTTATCTGCAGGAGACTGGGTTGGTAGGGCCAATAAGGAACAGGCAATGAAAGAAATGCAGGTTACTTTTAAGATGCACAGCCAAGTCATCAGTTTAAATATTAAACCAGGACTTCAAAGTAAATCCTGGTATAAATATGAAAAGTATCATTAGGGGGTTTTTTTGACTACTCTAACTTGGGTTACAGTAACTCTGCTTCCTGAGTCAGAATCATTTCTAGTTATAAATCTTTTCATATCAGTTCTGGAGGATGTTTTGCCACTTGCACCATCCTTCAAGCAGGAAAAATTGGGTGTTAATTCCAGCAAAGAGGATGCAAACAAACACAAATCTGTGTTTCCTGGAACTCTGCAAGTCCCCCTGTCCCCAGTGGGAAAGTGCCATTGTAGAACATAAAAGAAAGATGAGAGACTCCAAATATTTTTATGCAAAGAGCATAAAAAAAAAGGTTTAATTGTCTAATTTTTAATACCTTTTATAAGGTGTTCTGATACAGACTTACTGTGGTTGGTGAATAGGAATGACACCTCTCTAATGCCATTGGTTAAACCAGAGAAACAGCAAAACACCACCTGGAGAAAGATTGTTCTGAGGAAGGAGAGTTGTTTGCCAAGATTGTTTTGACAAGAAGCTTTCCTGAGAGATTTTTTCCTTGGGAAAAGTCAGCAGCTGCCAGCAGGCTGAAAATCTCTGAGAGGCAGAAACATCAGGCCCACAGGGAAGGTGGTTTTGTTGCAGCAGGAAGCTCAGGACCAATCTCCATGCAGACTCTGTCACTCCTGTCAGTATTTCCAGCTGGACTGCAGTGCCAGCCTGGCCCTGCTGTGACCAGTGCCTGCTTCTCCCCCTCAGGCCCGTTTTGTGCTGATCCTGCTGGTGGGCTCCTTCGATGTGGTGTGTGCCCTGATCCTCATCCAGAGCCAGTCCATGATGGCATTCCGGGTGGGGGGAGCCCTGGAGAGCCTCCAGTCCCAGTACTTCATGCTCAACCTCTGCTTTTCCATGCTCACTTTTGATCTGCAGGCACAGGTACAGAGCTCTGGCCCCCAGATTGCCTTTTCCCCTCTTATTGATGATGTCTTGGGCTGGCTGAGTTGAATTATTCCTTTCCAAGAGCAATTATTCCTTTCTCTTACCCCAGATTGCCTTTTCCCCTCTTATTGATGATGTCTTGGGCTGGCTGAGTTGAATTATTCCTTTCCAAAAGCAATCCTCTCTCTTACCTTTATTATATTAACTTCATAATGGTTGTAGCTCCATGTGTTTGCCATAGCTTAGCTAAAATCCATAAAAATGAATCAAAATATATTTTACGGTTGTCCCGCACCAAAGGAGAACTGCAGCTTATTTTTGGGAAGTTTATCCCTAAAAAAAAGAGTTGCATCCAGGAGCTCCAGCCCAGCCATGGCCTCCTAAACCAAGCAAGGTTATTCCTGCCCATCTCAGGCTCCAGGCTCCTGCTCTCCAGCTGCCTCCTGCCCTGAGGAAACGATTCTGGGCTGGGAGAGGGGAACTTGACCAGCAGGGCAGTGTGACAGAAAATGAAGTTACACATGGGGGAAGTGAAGCCAAGACCTGTTACTTCTCTACACACCCCTCATCCTTATTTACTGCTGCATTACTTGGCTTTATGTGCCCTCCCTGTTCTTTGTGGTGGCTGTGATACAGGGAAGCACCTCTGTCCTTGTTTGAGGAATAATTCCACCTTTGAGACCCGTGCCCAACTTGCTGTTGCAGCGAGTTTGTGGCAGGTATTTTTTGATGGGGCTGCACGGTCCCCAAGAATGATTTCATGAAATGTTTGCCTCCCCCAGCTGTGCCTGTGCATCCTCCTGATCAGCCTGCACGAGGTCACCCTGCTGCACAACATCATCTCAGCCACGGGCGTCGTCTGGGGCTGCCTCAAGGTCACCGTGGGCATCATTGCAGTGAGTGTCCAGCTGCAGGGGACACAGGGGACACACAGCCCCTGGCACTGCCCCTTCCTCACCCTGAGGGATCCCCACAGGCTCAGGGAAGGGAGCCAGGATGGAGAAAAGCAGAGCAGCAACAATACTGGAGCCAGGTTTTGTCTGAATCTGGGTCTGAACCGAGCACAGGGAGTGAAACAAAGTCACCTTGTCATTGTGCTGTTCTGAGGGACGTTGTTTTAGTCTCAGTCCTTGATCACTTCAGTGAAACCTGGAGGATCACACTGTCTTCAATATTTCTGCCTCTCTGTCAAGGCTGGGTGACACTGGGAGCAGTCCCCCAAATCATTACAGTGTTACAGACACAGGGAAGCCTTAAAGCCTTAGGAAACAACCCCAAAAAGATGAGGGGTCCTTTCCTGGGGCATCTCCTTCAAAGTTCAAGGACAGTTCCCAGGTTAACCTAAAGATTTGTGAACTTGAAATGTCATTTTTCATGTCAGACTGAACCTCCTCTGAAATCTTGAGCCTCTGTTCCAAGAATGATTGCAGAATCAGGGCCAAAGTACATCAGATAAGTGAGTTTTTTATTACCAGGAAGGACTTTAGGGGTTTTTGGGGGTGGATGTTGTTTTAGGCTCCTGGGGTATTTGCTTTAGTCATTCACACAAATTCCTGACAGCTGAAATACACCTCCCTGTGTGTTTTGATGGCTTTCCTTGCTAAAATTCTGCTTTTAAAACACATCAGTTTTGGGTTTGGGGGAAATCTGGTGCTGATCAAATGCATCAAATCCTAACCCTGGCACAGTCACTGTTCTCACCCCCAGTGACTCAGCTGCTTGTCCTTCCTTTGCTCAGACCTCTCCCAGCCCAGGGCTGCTGCAGTCCCTTTCTTCTTTCCCAAGTCCCAGGGTGAATTGTGAAATTAAATTCTCCTGGCACTTCAATCCTCTTGCTTCTCCCACATTTCACTCCTCAGTGACTGCATTTCTCTGTAGTCAAAGAAAGGTGAAGAAAAAGTCACAGAGAGATTTTCAGTCTGTTACCCATGAAAACATTCAGCTGCTGGAGAAAATCTGAGTGTGCCCAGAGAAAAAAGGTCATCATCACTCCTGGCCCAGCTCAGGGGAAAACAGACTGAATTTCCTGCTAAAATCACAGAGAAGGGGAGAGCAAAGCCAAAACTGAGAACTCAGCTTAACCAGTACAGGAGATGTTTTGAAAAATATACAGCTTTCATAGAATATATAGCAATGACTTTAAAAGCTGTATTTCTCTCATCTTATTTTGCAGATTTTAAAGGAGCTGAAACCTCTGGTGTGGGTATTTCTGATTCAGAATGTGCCTGAGGTGGTTTATCTCATCTACCTGCTCTACACGGTAAGGGGAGCAGGGCTGGGGTCTCACCCTCATCCTCCTCAGGGCCCAAAGGTGCTGCCTCAGCCCTTCCCTGCAGCTCCTGCTGGATTTAAAGAGAGCAAAGCACATCCTGCCTCTCCAGGGTCAACTTTGCAGGACAGGGACCAAGTCAAGCTGCTCTTGCACTGATCTGAGGGAGAGGATCTGTAAGCCCCTGCAAAAAATTGAGGGAAAGATGAAACAAAATCTTAGTCGATACACAGCTCCTCAAAAATGCCTCCCCTCCTTCACAACAAGCCTCAAGTCGTGCCAGAGCATTTGACCAGGGCTCAGTTGTTGTATTTTAAAGGATTTCTTAGGCAGCACCCACAGCTGTGGATCCTGTTGTAGCCAAAACAAGGCAGTGCAAGCCCAACAAACTCCAGTTTGGGGCACATTCTTTGGCCCTGATAAAACTTCTATCAGTGGGCAGCTCCCACAGGATGTGTGAAAGGAGGTGAGGAGAGACCAGGGCAAAGGGAAGCCAGGCTGTTCATCCCAGAGCTGGAATGCTGAGAGTGGCCAGTGCTTCTCATCCTTCACACTCACAGCCTCAGGGATCCATTTCTCAAATGGAGTTTCCCATTATTCCAGGCCTGTTTGAGCTGCCAGAGCACAGCAGGACTCCACACTGTCTGTACATCATAAAAATCAGAAAATGGAGATGATTTCTAAGTGATCACTTGGGTTTTCCTTTCTTCTTTTCCCCCACTTACCACCCAGTGACTCCTCTCAGAAATCCTGTGCTTGGTTGCAGGTTGTAGCTCCGAGGCTTTGTGGCAGCAGGTGGTGATGGTTTCGTGTCTCCCTTTCCCTGCAGGTGATAAGGGAGTGGGGCAAAGGCAATTCTTACACCCTGGAAGCTGCTTTCATCTCTGGCTCCTGCATTTCTGTGGCAATAAAATCTGTTCTGTTCTGGGCTCTGGTTCACGTCTACCGCAGCTTCGGGCAGGGGCTGAGGGAGAGAAGTAAGTACTCCAGAAATTCACTGGGAAGGGTGGAGCCTGGTCTGGCACAGGGAAATAGCCAGGAAATCCTTAGGGACAATCCCAGGAAAAGGCAGCTCCCCAATCAAACAGTTCTGCAGCCTCAGAATTACCGGGCTGCCAAAGCTCAGAAGCTGGGTGGAACAGATGTGGCTTTCCTTGAAGAAAGCTGCTGCCGACCTGAGCAAGAACTGCTGCTGTCCAAAACATCACACCTGTGTGAGCAAACCTCTGCCTCCTTCCAGTATTTGTGTCACACTGTAAAATACAATAAAGGGACCTGGGAGCCAGTGACACCACCCAGAGCTGTTCCCTGAGGGTCACTGAGCCCCTGCAGTGCTGCTGACTGAGCTCTTCTCTTCCCACAGTGTTTTCTTCCTATGGAAGGATCGACTCCTGAGGCCTCCCTGTGCTCCTCCTGCAGCTCTCACAGTGTGAGGCCACCCCAGGAACTCCAGGGTGGCAATAAAGGCTCACTTTCCCAGGACGGAGGAGGTTCTGGAAGGTGTCACACGTTTTTTGGAGCAGTGCAGGTGGGACAGAGCTTAAAAAGCAAAATGTGCTCGGGAAATTCCCAGCTGATCCTGCTGACAGGACCAAGCACCTTCCACTCCTTTTCCTGCTGCTTTGGAAGCACAGGAGGGGTTCACACCTGCATGTGAGTGGGGAATGTTGCTCCTTTCAATGCTTTTTTGCCTGCAGAGACACAAACATCAATGAAGGAAACTTGCACACCCATCCTCTGTACCTGAGCCTAGAAGGGGATTGTGCTGCCATCATTTCCCAGCCTGGATGTGCTGCTGAGCAGGTCCAGCCCTGGTGGTTTGGTGACAGTGGTGTCCCCTGTCTAGGGCTCCTTTTGCTCCTCTGGCTTCAGAATATTTGATTTTTTTTTTAACCCCAGCTACACATGAAAACTCCGTGTAACCTCACCCCTCCCTGAGTGTAACCAAGGTGCCATTTCATACCAGAGGGACTGTTACATATAAGCCTTTAATATTGTAATTTAAAAGTTTGGTATTTTATTGACCTGAACCTTTAACTACTGGCTATTTTTTAATAAAGCATAAGCACAGTTTGTGTATGGATCGTTATTCCACATGGAACAGCACCAATTCAATGGGAATTCCCTTAGAAAACTGAACAGGGAAGAGGTTGGGACTGGAATTCATGGGTGCTGTGGACATTGACATTACACTTCTCTTCAGACCCAGCTTTATTTACAGGCAGCTGGACACTGCAAAAAGCAATTAAAATTATTACAGCTTATTAGAGAGATTGACAAGGATTCTATTAAAACTGCTCTATTTTTTTTTCCTCATCCCAGCCATCTAAATCAGAACTTCTATTACAAATATGTATTTTTCTCACCTTGATCTCCTAAACCTGAATCAAATCTACTTTATCTGTAGCTCAGGGGAGGCATGAAGAGGTTAATGGCACGTGGCCAGACTGCAGAGGCTGACAGAGCAGCAGCTGCCTCTGTGACTTCATCCCACAAGTCCCAGTGGCACCAGGGATTGTTGCTGGAAGAATGAAACATTTCAACATCACAATGAAAGGTTTTCAGTCCTTCCCTCAGGCAGCAGGGCTCTGCTCTTGCTGTGCTGGGGCAGGATGAGGTGAAGGAAGTGTTTTATGGCCAGGTCACGGTGTCACTGTCACAGAAAAGTGCTCTGGCCATGGACAGCAGAGTTTGTCACCAGCCAGGCGTGGAAAGATGGGAAACCCTTTCCAAGGTGCCTTGTCAAACAAAAACTCCATTTAAAAACGGCTCCTTTACCTGCAAAGGGCAGCTCCTTGTCAAACAAAAACTCCATTTAAAGGCAGCTCCTTTACTGCAAAAGGCATCTCCTCACATCTCTCTCAACTGTTGGAATGAGTTACAGATTAATTATGAAATCAAAAGACTCTTAAGCATCAGCATGAATCTCAAGGTCCATTGGAGAAACGTCTAGAACTTCATCAGAACATGCCACAGGCATTTAAACCCCATTTTTAATCCTAAATTTCCTGGATATTAAATTATCAGATTATTTGACCAGCACTGCCCTTATTTCTTTCCTCAGAGTTCTATTATTGGGCCTTTAAAAACAGTTATTTAATGTGGCCCAGCTGGTTGTACACAAGATTTGTTTCAACTTGCACAGCAAATCCAGCAATTATTTTTGAGACTTTTGAGGAAAACCTGGTATCAGCCATTCAAAGAAGCCTTGGGTGTATTCCCAGAAAACAGAAGCCACTGTCCCACAGGAAGTGTCAAACCCCACACAATTCCAAGCCACTGATTGGGAATTCCCAATTTTATGTTCTCCCCAGTCAAAGGGCAAATCCACCGATCCAACTTTACAAAAAGGTTTTATTGAAAGGATTGAAAAATACTTTGTTTCTCAACAATATTTAAAACCAAGTTTTCAATGTGTTAACAATATGTAACAGGATTTTTCATCTTTTAAAAATTCAGTACACTGCTTTATTCCCTACTACAGTTGGTAACAACTTCTCCAATTTCTACCAGAGGATAACTTTTTTTCTCTTTAAAAAAAAACCAAATTAATTTCCCACATTGCAAATTTTTGCCCTTTGTAGATGAAAGGATTTGTAGGTGCCAGTGACTTACAAACCCTTTTATTAAAAACTCTTAATCAGCAAACCCCCCCCTTTTTTAGCACAGTTTGACCAAGTTATTCTGAATAAGCTACATCAGCAAAATGAGGTTTTATTGCCAATAAAGTGAGGTGCATTCCAGCTTTTTTCTGGTTCAGCTCCCCCACTCCTGGAGCAGCTCAAATGCAGAACTCCAAGGCTGCTCCAGCTTCACCCTCCTGCAGTTTGCAGATTAAAAAGCCTTGCAAAGGGACTTTGTACACTCAGATAAAGTTTGTGACGTATTAACACAGCCCAGGCTGTGGAAGCAGCTGGGTCAGGGAGAATCAAGGCAGCTTTAGAGGAAAAGCCAGGACTGGAGTCACTGAGCCCCTGCAGCTCTGCCTGGGCCCTGCAGCCACCCAGAAAATGCCTTTTTTTCTCAGCAGCAATTCCACACAAGCAAAACTGCAGCAGCAACTGCAGGAGGTGATGAATTGAAAGAAATTTCAAGCCAACCCCTAATGTAGAACTAAAGTAGTTCGGTACACTTTGATTAGAGATTTAATTACCTGTGCACTCTGAAAATTAAAAGTTCGGCCATTTAGTCAAGAATAGCTTTACTATTATAAAAAGCATAAATAAAAAGTGCTGAATATAGTTTTATCTTTAAAAAAATACTAGATAAGGCTCGTAAATCATTTCACCTCTGCAAAATGATTTTCCACTCTCCAGTGTGCCTAGAACTGCTCGTTCTCCACTCATCCACACCTTTCTCTAGACACCATACCCTGTTCCTTTCTCTCAATTATTGCATGTTTAAATAAAATAGTTTCAAAGCAAAAAGCCTGACACTTTCTCTAGTTCAAAAAGTAGCCAGTTATCAAATAACTGAATACTCCACATAGGAAACCCGTAAAAGCAGCTTCAAAACAGTGATAAAACAATTACTTGCAGACTCAGGTGAAAGAGAAATCCCAAAAGCTCTCTGGATATTCTCCAAGATATCCCAAAAATCCATCTGGTTTTGACCAAACCAAACCAATATTCTATTTTACAAAATGTACAAACCAAGTGTTAATTTATATGAACACGCTTTCATTGTGATTCGAATCGTTACCCAAGAGTTTGCTTCTCTTTTCTGGAAAAGTGCTCTCACCTGCAATCTCATGAACTCAGCCCAGGGCAGCATCCAAAAGGGATGAGACATTATTGAAACCACCAGAGGACAACAGGTCAGGGAAATGAACCCATTTCCCACTTCCACTTTGGACCACAGAAACAACGTAAGACAATCATGAAAAGTTCCTTTTCCCATGGAAATCCCACCTCAGGCAGTGAATTCATTCCTTGGCAAGATTCTGCCACAGGCATTTAACAGCTCCTGTCCCTTCCTTCAGTGAGCGATGCAGCAAGACTTGAAAATGCTTAAGTTTGGATAAGATGATCAAGAGACTGCACCACAGAGAACATAAATGTAAACATTATCCTTGGGTTTGCTATTTTGCAGTTAAAGTACAGCACAAACCCTTTTTTTTTCCCCCCAACCAGTTCTTCTGTTGTTTTTTTTTTTTTTGTCGTTGTTGTTCTTTCATAAAAGCACATACAATAAAATATGTACAGAGAGAAGTTAGAAATGTTTGAAAGCATCTTAAAAAAACATAAACGTGAGACTTAAGAGTATCTTGAGTGTGCTGAAGGCACCATTGCTACTCCACTGGGAATGTGTTCTCTCATTTCTCCAGCCCACCAATGCAGAATCCCATCCTGGATTACTCAGCACCAAGAGTTGGAAGGTATCCATGGAAGTTGAGGGCATTCAGGATCTAGAACAGGATATTTTCTTCAGGACAACAGTGGGACTAGAATTCAGTAGCAACTGAAGTCCAGATTCTTCTTGAACACTTGGAGAATTAGTATTTTTTTTTAAACATGATAGTCTGTAATGCTACCACTTATCCCAGGGAATCAAACAAAAATAATAAGAAAAAACCAAGACATGGATGATTCCCACCAAGAGGAAGTGCAGAGCTGTGAATTAGCTCAGCTACAAACCCAAAGAAACCTGTAATAATTAATGCTCATCCCTGCTGTTTGTGGGTATTTCCACAGTGCTGACAGCCAAGGGTCAGCCACTGCTCAAATGGGCACGAGAGAGAGAAATGTATATATAAAAAATATATACTTTTTATTACTAATTCCATCTATTAATAAAAAACATCCTCTGTGGGTGTTTCTTCAGTGTTATCACACTTATAAGTAAGAAAGTGTTTTCTGAGTAAGGGGTATTTAAGATAACAAAGAGGAGCTTTTTCTTTTTTTAAAGAAAACTTCTCAGAGCCTTTCTGTTCCTAGTAGTGTTAAATGGAGTTACAAACCTATCAAATGAAAAGAGATTTTAATGCCACTTTTCTGCTGCCACTTTTCCCTGGCGTAGCTACATTCAGCCTACCATGGAACTGGTAAGTCAGAGGTTACAATCAAATCTGCAGATGTGGTTTTTTGATGGCAGTCAGGAAGAATCCGCTCTCAGACCGCTCACGGGGAAGGAAACTCACTGTGGCTCAGAACCATCAGAGAATTCCACTCCCACTTTGGGTGGGCAGGAAGGAGCACAACCCTTCCCCAAACCCACATCATCCGAGGGAAAAAAACCCACCGAGCGCGACGCAGCGCCCGCACCCAGAGCTCCAAAATCCAGAGGGAGAGGGAGATTCTGCCCCAGGGCACTGCCACCAGCCCATCCCCTGCTGATGGGACGGACATCTCAGAGTTCTGGACACTCAGAACTCCTCCTCCTCCACGGCGAAGTTGTTCTGCTTCTTGCGGACGTTCCAGTGCAGGCACTCGGCCAAGCTCTCGAACCAGTCGCTGACGGGCTCTCGGAAGCAGATGGAGGGCAGAGGGTAGCAAGAGGTAGTGATGCTGATACTGCAACAGCACAGGGCAGTCAGGCAGGGCCAGCAACAGCGTGAGCAAAACCCCAGCCTGTCCCCACCACCCTGCACAGGCACAATTCACTGCCAGGGAACAGCTTTCCGTGGGCACAACTACAGCTGGGCTCAGCTGGGATCTGAGTAATGAGCAGAGCTCTGGGGACACTCCCTGTGACAGGTCTGTGAAGCATCCGTGGCATCACCCACACAGGGACAAAGGAAAACCAAGGCATCACCTTGGTCTCTTGGTTTTAAGTTTGGAATCCTTGGGTTTGTTGCTTAAGGGTGTAACCAAGGGCCAAGCCTTGTGTTTGAATCTTTACTTATCTTTGCACTCCTGAACTCCTTTATAGATGATCCAAGCTCAGAGGAAATAAAACCTGTTCAGGATGGAGGGTTGCACCAGCTGTACATTTTCCTCCATGGCAGCTTGTGTGGGCCAAGAGGAAAAAAGGACATCTCGAATAACAAATGTGCCAATTCCCTCCTCAGAGCTGCCTTTCATCACCTCCATCCTGAACACAAAACTGAGGGACTTCACACCCTTCTGCTCACTCAAGGCCAGAGCAAGTGACCACAACCACTCCCAGTTAACCCAGTTGAATCCACGTGGAGTTTTCCAGCACCTATGCTCACAGGCAGCTCCTGCTGCTTTGTATCTTTTAGAATTCCTAAGATTTATCCTGAAGTTAAAATTTACAGAGTTTTCTAAAGATATGCCCATCTTCCTTGCCAAGCATGAAATGTTTACAGAGTCTGAACATTTCACTGGCTTTTATGGGAAGATCTAAAAACTCAAGTTAGAAACTAAATCCTTTTAGTGCAGTTTGTGCTCTAGAAGGTGTTAAGGTTTATAAAAGCTTCTTCCTTCATTGCCAAAACCCCTTTTGGCAGATGTTAGAGAATGAGAGAGCTGCATGAATCAGGATTTTCTATACTTAGAGATAATACAATCAGAAAAAAGGTTTGACCTGTCTCCATGGCATATTTCCTGCCTCTTCCTTCCATCAAAGGAAACCCACGCCGTGTTCCTGGCATCTGGGGAGAGCATAATCTGAAAAACAGCAATCAGCTGAACTTCAGGTCCAAAATGCAAGAGCACAGAACAAACACCTCCTCCATCCTCCCTCAGAGTGCAGAACTGAGTCTTTGGAACTCCACAGTTGCACTGGAATTCCTCAGCTGTCCATGGCAGCAGTGCAGTAACACTACTCAAGCTCCAAACCTTAATTTTCTGTTTATAAACATTTAGTGCATGTTTTTCTACATGCACTAAATCCCCTTTTTATAAGTACAAGGTCATAACCCACACAGAGCCTCCAGTTCCAGCCAGTTCAGTTTCTGTAACTTGAATTCAGTTACAGAAGCTGACTTTTCCTTCAAGAAAAATAATGAAGGCAATCTAGAAAAATACATAGATTTTAATACATAATGAATCCAAAGCTGCCAAATTTAGGAAGTTTGGCTCCTATTTAACATACATTCCTATTAAAAGAATTATCCACTGGCCAGTAACACCCAGTGACATGAAAGTGTAGGCTGAGAGCAGTGCCATGAATAAACATTGAATTTATGTGGTAAAACAGGAACAAAAAGTCCAGAACACACTCATTTTTCAATGCTAGTCCTCTACCATCCCTAGGAGCCCTTCCAAATCAGCTCCCTCCCCACTTCAACAGGTTGGTAACAGAGACAAAAGCAGAAAAGGGTTCTTCCTTGCACAAGAATATTTGCTCAGAATACCCATTCACCAAGTCTATTTTATATTCAGCTATTAAATGTCTTTTTTCTGCAAGACAAAACTAACAAAAGCTAAATACTGAGTTGCAGATAATGCTACCAGTTTATCCTTGAGACCTGCAGTATTTCTGTATGACAGAAGAATTTTGATTCCCTTCAGCACTGATCATTTACAGGCACCTCAGCCAAGATCATGGAGCATTTTTCAGAACACAAATGTAGGAATTCCCATTTTGTAGAATGTTACAGAGCTACAATCCAGTCGGAAAAGTGCAAAGTATCCCACTGGAGGGTAAATTCTTCTAAAGAAAGCCACAATCTTGAGCCAGACTTGATCTGACCCTGCTCCAAGTGAGAAGAGGCAGGAGCCACACGACACTTCCCACCCTCCTCACATTCCTGCCGTCACCCCGGGAGTTTTTAATCCAGGAGGAGAAATAAAACGACAGAAACCAACCTTGAGTTCCACTCCAGCAGGAACCACAATGGGTCTGAAGGACAGGGAGTGGGGGCAGATGGGGGTGATCATGATGGCAGGGACGTTGGGGTGGATCATGGAGGCTCCGGCCGCCGCGGCGTACGCGGTGCTGCCGGTCGGCGTGGACACGATCACCCCTGGGGACAGCAAACAGGACAGGCCATCAGAACAGAGGGATGGCTCTGGGGGACACCAACACATCCCACCCGCACCCCTGGGGACAGCAAACAGGACAGTGACAGCAGCTTCAATAACCAGGGATGGCTCTGGGGGACACCAACACATCCCATCCTGACCCCTGGGGACAGCAAACAGGACAGTGACAGCAGCACTGAACCAGGGATGGCTCTGGGGGACACTGAAACATCCCACCCGCACCCCTGGGGACAGCAAACAGGACAGTGACAGCAACTTCAATAACCAGGGATGGCTCTGGGGGACACTGAAACATCCCACTCTCACCCCTGGGGACAGCAAACAGGACAGGTCATCAGCACTGAACCAGGGATGGCTCTGGGGGACACCAACACATCCCACCCTGACCCTTGGGGACAGCAAACAGGACAGTGACAGCAGCACCAAATCCCACCCTGACCCCTGGGGACAGCAAACAGGACAGTGACAGCAGCTTCAATAACCAGGGATGGCTCTGGGGGACACCAACACATCCCACCCTCACCCCTGGGGACAGCAAACAGGACAGTGACAGCAGCACCAAATCCCACCCTGACCCCTGGGGACAGCAAACAGGACAGGGCCAGCAGCTCTGAACCAGGGCTGGCTCTGGGGGACATGAACACTTCCCATGCAAGGAAAGTGAGCCTCTCCCGTTGGATTTCACAGCTCAGCTGCAGCCCAACACACACAAAGTGAGAAATTCCCCCCGACCCTGCCACGTGGTTTCAGAGGTTGCACAAACTCAGGTTGCACAATTTTGTAATAGTGACTTTCATTTTTTTCTTTAAGGGTAAGAGCTTTAAAGATTAACTCCCGTCATTCAGGAGTGGAGATTGTTTGCCTTCAGCAAACCCCAGATATCCAGGCCAATCTTTTCTGAGCTATTTCTTACCCTTAGCCTGAAATACAACACCCCAAAAAAGAGCTACTTGCCCCTGCATGCCCAAGAACAAAATCCTTCAGCACCTAAAGCTTCACTGTGGGAATGAACACACCCACTCTTTGCACACTCATGTTTGCTGTCAGCAGTGAACTGGAGCTCTGTTTCCATGAGAGACAATCCTGCAGGACAGCCCAGCAGCCTGGCCCTGAGCTGGGCCAGCTCCAGCAGCACTCACCATCTCCTTGCACCGTGGTTATCAGGTGTCCATCCAGAAACACATCCACGTTGGACAGGTAGGAGGAAGGGCCACGATCCACCACGACTTCATTGAGGACCTGCCACGACACCAAACATTACCCCAGCCTGCTGCTGCTGCCTTGGCAGTGAAATAAATGCCAAAAATAGAAAAGGTTTTCTAGATCTCCTAAAAAATTTGTGCTGATTTAGTAACTACAAATTAAAGTCTCTTTACACTTCTGTCCTGTTGAGTGCCAGCTGAAGTTTTGAGATGTTAAGAATTAGTCCCAGGAGCTGGTCACTAACCACGTGCAGGGTTTTTCTTCTCATTTATAAAAACGTTTGGTGTGTCTGACTTTAGAACTACTGCTTTGTTTTCAAAATAGATGAAAGGTTGGACTCAAGCTTGGAGATACTTCCCAGCCTAAACAATTCTGTGCAATTACTTCTAGAGCAAAAGATGAGATTAGCACCTCTGCACAAAGGGAATGTGTGCAGCAGTCCCTCAGCATTTAGAACACACTGAGCTGGAGCAGCAAGGACCAGCCCCACACTGCTGGGGGAGAGTTTTAATGAAATAAGTACAAATTCCAAACAACAGCTTGGTTCTTTTGCCTTGTTTTGCCCTCTGACCTGATATTGCATAATTTGCTTGCCCACTTCTTTCTCCAGGTTTGCAGACACGACTCCATTTTCCTCTATCCCATTCTGCACTGTGGTTTTCTCCCTGTGCTCCTTCACCACCTTCACCTTGAGCCTGCTCCTGAGAACCAGAGCTGCATTGCCTGGAGGGGAGACACAGGGAAAACACACCAAAAATGAGAATGCTGGCACAGGAAATAACCCCAGCAATGACTAACAGGCTCTGTGAAATGCCATCCATCTATTCCTGAGCTTTCAACATTCCCAGTTTCATTCACAGCATAATTGGCTACACTTGGCCGAAGCTCAAAACTGATTTTTAGTAGCAACTAAAAATTTTGCTCTAAAAATTTTAGAGCAAAAATCAAAGTCAAGTTTCAAGCCAGTTCCTTCCCACTTTTCTCATTATGTAAAAAGCAATTTTAAATTTTATACACACATGATTAAAATGGGAAAACACTGTTGGGTTCATGTGATCCTCAGTAAGACAAAAGCTAAGCTTAAAGAAAACTAAAGCATCAGAAACATGTATTTAAAGATACCATTCTAGTGAGAGTTTTATACATCTTTTCAGGAATCTACTTTGGATGCAACTCAAATAACCTCATGCTGAAGAAACAAAGAATTTATTTCCTCAAGTATTTTATTTGCCTGACTTCTCAGCATTTAAACACTGCACTTTATTTCTATGCTTAGTTGCCATTTAACATAAATTCTACATTATCTTACACTTATTTACTCCCTAAGGTTATTTCTTATCCCTTTTCTTTTACAGAGCAGTAAAGAGAGCAGCACTGCATGGGTCAATACAATGCAAAGCTTCTCTTAATTTAAGATACATTTAAGATACATTTAAGATTTCTCTTAATTTCAGATACATTTCTCAAGTTTCAAACCTTAAGGGCCAACCTAAAAGAATTGATTAAGAAAAAAGTAACAAACAAACACCACACCTTATCCCCTTAAATTTACCTTCTATAACCTGAGTGACTTGGGACTGAAAATTCTCAAAATTAAATGGAGTAAGAAATCCAAGGGATCCCAGATGAAAAGCCATAACTGGAGGTACACTACCCTATCAATAAAGAAAAGAGTTTTAAAGCTACTCAGTCAAAGCAATCCACACTTCAACTATTTGCCTGTAAATATTGTGACTATTGATGAAACTTCAACTGTGCTTAACAAAAAACAACACATTTGACATTCTTTTCACAAGGTAAAACAGAGGGAATGAAGAACAAAAGACAAATGCTGAGCTCAACAACAAATAGGGGGGGAAAAGCACTTTTAAATACTTCCAAAAGAAAAGGTTAATTGGTCTATTTCCCATCAAAACCAACCTGGAAAAGTGAAGAAGCATAAAGTAAGGTCCCATCTCCTCCCAGGCATATGATAAAGTCTATCTGATTGGAGATATCATCATAGTCTAGGAGCAACATTGAAATAAAAAGGTTTGAATTCAATTGTATCCACAATCTTAATTTCCTAACAAAAAAATAGGAAGACAAATTACAATTTGCAGCACGCGAATATACAAATATTTTTATAATTATATAAATATAAAAATATTTACACAATTTATATAAAAAACAAATATATAAAAAAGCACAAGTAGGATGTAACAACAACAGTCTGCAAAAGACACAAAAGTGTTACAAATTGCCCCAACAACAAAGAAAACACCAAGACAAAAAAAAAATACACTCCAACTGTCCTTTCAAGAAATCATTTCCATACCTTCTCTGAAGGTGCAAAATTTCTTCTTCACTGGTCCAAAATTCTCATCATTAGCTATAGCAGGGTCTTCCAATACTTTTTTTTCTACATACACTATCATGTTGTTCTCCTGGAGAGAGAGACAAAATAAGCCTGTGAGGGACCTAACAACACACTCGACTCTCTCCAGGATTTCCATTAATTTAACACATATAAATAATATTTACAGTAGTGTTCTGCATCTGCTGGGTGGTTTTAATGTGTGGCCTGATCCTAATGAGAATTTTGCAGCATGCACAGACCACTTAAGAAATTAAATTAATTTCTTAAGAAATGAAAGCTTGGCTTATAGATTATATGACAGAGCAACATTGCTGTGTTTTCTCAAGGCTTGGAGGTTTAAGCTTTTTATATCCCATTCCTGTAAATTAGAACTGCAAACAGAATGGAAGCTTTTACTTTAACAGTTTTAGCTTTGAGCTTCATACTGATCTTAATTTCTGCACAAATTCTAGCACATCCAGTGGCAGCTGGCATAAAGATTTGCCTGCACACATTCTGCACAGAGGGAGAGAGGAGCTGAGGTGTAATTTTGTGTTTTCTCACCTCGGTGAGGTACATACAGAGCTCTTTGAAGGGCTGCAGCAGACTGGCATCACGGATCTTCTTAATCACAAGGACACTCTTGGGAGGTTTGTTCCATGTCAACCGCTGGCTTGCTGGATCCTGAATGTGCCTGGGGGACAAAAAAAACCCCAAACATCAGCACATTTTGGTCTGACACCTTTCTGACCTGGTACAAATAAAAATACATCCTCCATGTGCCCTACACAGCAGGCAGATGAAGGCAGTAATTCACATTGCAGTGATGTTTGTGAGGGAAAGACAATAATTCACATTGCAGTGATGTTTCTGAGCTTTGCTACGTGCAGGTGATAACAGAGAAACAATAATTCTGGTCCCTGCTGTCCTGAGAACGACCACAAAAACTCTCAGATCAAGTTCCTCAACTGTCTGACCCCACAGTGCTGCCCTCCTCCTGTCTCAGTGCTGACTCAAAGCAGAAACATTCAATTAGAGGATCTGAAAAAGTCACAGCATAATTTTTTTTTCCCATTCAATACTCTTAAGTCAAACAGCTCAATGTAAATTTAAAATTCATTTTATTTCAGTGCTCACATTTGAGATACAAAGGCAGCAGAAGCTAAAGGTTAATGCAGGGCTCTAATATCAATAAATGCTGACAAGAACTAGGGGTTACAGCACTGAATAAACCCAGAACTGGCACCAACTTCATTCAAACAAAAGCCAGTCTGCCTGTTTCAGTTGTACTCACCCATTCCATGCAGTTCTACCGAATGAAAAGTTATTCATAACTTGCTTTAAGATCTTCATGTTTCTTTCCAGGGCTCAGGCAAATGCAACAGCTCCAAATAAAATAAAAGGCTGAGGCTTTTATCACTAATAACTGCAACCTCAGAAGAATGCATTTTTCCCTGAGAAATGTCTTTTTCTTCTGTTGAAGATTTCAATCAGTTCTGATAAAAAGCTGTGAGGCTTTACAAAAAGTCCTGTGTCAAACTTGTATTCCAGATCTTCGAGGGAAGGCTTCATAAAGAAAATCCCATTTCAAGAAAAACAAACTGGTATTTGATTTCTCCTTCTCTCAAGAGCACAAGCCCCTGATCCTTTTTTCATTGAGCATTCATTCAATTCAACTGCTCATCAAAAAGCATGTTTGCAAATTCTAGAGCTGCTGGTTGTATTGAAAGAGACACCCAACCTCCCCCTAACTCAAGCCTGAATATAAAATATAACGATTTTCTGTTAAAAATAACCCCTCCAGTGAGGAGAGTTTAACAAAATAACCCACTGCAGAGAGGAAAAAAAACCCACACCAACAAGGTTCTGCTTGTTTTTAAAACCCACAAAACCTGGTGTGCAGTCAAAGCAATTCACAAGTTGCTTTTCCAACAGCCCCTGCCTCCAGCAGCCCGGGTGCAGCTCTGCTCCCAGCCCTGCCTGCCCGAGCTTTTCCCTGGCACAATCTCATCCCTGTCCTTATATCCCCGGCCCTGGCCAGCCCCTGGGAGGAGCAATTGCCCAGGTCAGGTGGGTAAACACAATCTGGGCTGGCTTTCAGCTGCATGCAGCACCCCAGGGCTCTTTACAGCACCGAGGGAGAATGAGGAAGCTCTGAGCTGCCAAAGGGAGGGATTTGGTGTTACATTTTTCCAGGAAAGGGTTGGATATCACCACGAAGGTTACAATCTACAGAGGTAGATATTTAGGCAAATAAATACTGATTGCAATATCTTGTAGTTAACTGGAAGGGCAATTAAATAGAATTTTTTTTTTTTTAAGGGGCAAAAATCATGGAATGGTTTGGGTTGGAAGGGTCTTAAAGCCCATCCAGTCCCATCTTCCACCATCTCAGGTGGCTCCAAGCCACATCCAACCTCAGACACTTCCAAGTGGGGCAGCCACAGGTTCTCTGTGCCCAAAAACAGAGACCACTACCTTGGTTAAACCCTGAAATTCCTCACCTGGCCAAGTCAAGACCCCATTTATTAAGTATGTAACACCTGGTGTAGAAAGTTATGCCACTCAACCTACAAAATTAAAATGTTTATTTGCCCACTGAGCAGAAACCAGCCCTTATTTCCATATTTATCAACAGACTAAAAGCAAACTTGCTTTAACTGCAAGTGCCAGAGACCAAACACAAAAATTCAACATACAAATTCAAACACCATCACCAAGGGAGGGAAGGAGATGGCTTCCCTCAGATTTCACAGCACACAGAACAGTTCCTCTCCCTCCCCTTGTGGTGCCCAGAATTTTGACTGACTTGGAAATATGAGAGTTGCCATTTTAGACACCAAACTCTGGACTGCAGACCATGCCAACTTGGCAAAGCTGACCCCAGGATGGCAATCAACATGAAAACCTCTAAATATCAGGTAAAAATACAAACAGGTCCGATCAGGGGGTGAAAAAAAGTGGAATCAGTGTAAAAGCAAAGTGGTTTTCCTGGCCACAGAAGGAGCACAGTGGCACTGGTGGGATGAGTACTCACATAATGGTTTTAGGATTCTGCAGCATGCAGGCCTTTGGTCCAAACGTGGTCACTGGGCATGGTCCATGCAAGGAACGTGTTCTCCTGAAGGCAGAGAAAACATTTCAGTGAGATTTCAGCAAGAAAGATGTGGTGACAAACTAGGGCTGTCTGGCTGCTCAAACACCAAACCCTCCTTTGAACCAGCTGCACAAAAGCAATACAGGGCAAAGTGCATTTCTTAAACCTACCTGAGTGCTTCCCAGGCAGGGTAATTTTCCAGATTAGCTCTCACATTTCCAGTGGCTGCAGCAGCTCCTAAGTGACACCAGTTTCACTGCTGCAGCCACAAGAACAACATTTTTATACTGTGTTTCTCAAAGCTACATACACATGATCTAAAAGCACATTTTTAAGAATGACTGAACCTGGTACAAACACAGCTAAAACAGCTCAGTGAGTGCTCTTCCCCTCACTGAGGGCAGGGATTGTACAGACATTGGCTTTCCCAGTGTGTGACTTGACAAACATTTACCAGGAGCTCTCCAACACCTTCAGATGTTTTTGGCATGGTGAAGTCACAGTGATGCGTGCCTTGGTCATTTAAATACCCTTAAGGAATTAATCAAACATTCTTTAAGGCAGATGGAGATTTGTATCTCCAGTATCAGGCTGCAATTCTGACCAGGCTGAAAAGAAACTGCTATTTCCTCCCCCCCCCCCTTTATTTCTCTAATATAATCTTTGTCTTCACATAAACAGGGGCTCTGAGGTGTCATTCATCCTCAAAATTGAATCCACCAAGACAAAGGGTTATTCCTGGCTCTAGGATGAGATTATCTGGAGAAAGTTGGAACTCCTCTGCCTCACCTCCCTCCCAAACTCCTCCAGCAAAGCTGCAACTGGGAGCACAACTCGCTCAAGTCATGGAACTGCTGAAGCATTATGTGACTGCTATTAGAATTATTCCATTATAAAGAAGGGGGAAACATTTCTTTCCTGGGCTTAATTCAATCACATCTTGCTTGTAACAATCATCACTGCTGGTGCCTTCTATTGTGTATTACAAAGTAGCTCAGACCAGCCTGATGACTCACTCCCAGAGCTTAAAAAACCCTCAGAAATCTAATAAAAATCAAAACCAGATCACAGGTTAAACATATAATTAAGGAACAACAGCAACATCTTATTTGTTCCTTGCCTAATAAAATATGCCAGTTGAAGGTTTGAATTCCAATAACAAAACCAGTAAAATTTCTTTTCCATCTTTAAGTCCAGGCATGACTGACCAAGCCAGATAAGAGCATTACTAAGTGTTTTATAAAGTTTACCTTATTTATTTAAAACAGAAAAATGAGCAAGAACTGACATTACAAGAGATTAATGTGTCAGTATGGGCAAAGGGCTGATAAGTCTGTATCTACTTGTGAACAATTACCCTTGGCATTAGCATGGTTAAATAACATCCTGGCAGCATCCCCTCCCACTTCTTGCTTCACTCCAGCTTCTCCCAGATAACTGTAATTTTTGGTTTCTCCCAACACAGGTCATTAGTTGATGCCACTCCCAGTAATTGGCCAAATTCTGTTCCCATCTGAGGCATTAAATATCCATGTCTGACCTTCACGACACTCCAAGACTTTCCTCTGCAAGCCCTATTTAATAACTGGTGCAAATTTTCCCTGAGATTTCACTTGGTTTCATTAGTGCTCAATAAAGTGCTTGAGCGAACAGAATTTCAAGTTCCTCCTAGTCAGGCTGCTTTTGCTAAGAACGAGCAGCAGTGCCCTGGAAATTATTCATCTTTTAAGGAAATCTACTTATCAGTTCCCAGCAGCTGGGCAGCTACCTGGGAGCTGAAGACCACAGAGGAAGGCTGAGAGCAGCACTTCCTGACAGCCTGCAAAATGCCTGGAGACAATTTAGCTCTGAAGTGAATGAAGACAGCCAGTGAATGACTGCAGAACAATAAACCTAATGAAGGAAAAAACTCAGAAGCAATTAATCCCTGATTCAGAACCCACAACAGGACAGAGTCCTTCTGGCTGAAAATGCAGCTGTTTAGCTAGAAAATAACACACAAAAATTTAGACCACATGGTCGTATCTGCAGATTGACTGAAAGGTTTGAGTAGAGAAGGGAAAACCACCAGCTTTACAGCACAGTTTAAATATCAAATCTTACATTTTGACCACACACACATCACTGGAGTTACCACAGAGCACAGCCCTCAGAAAACACTTCCCAGGAGCATCAAATACACTGAACAACAAACACAGAGCAGTTATTTCCTTTACTTTTCAAGGCTTTTAGTTCACCTCCCTTCACTACAAAGCCACCCCCTGTGCTCCTCAGCCTCACCCGTGTGTGCTCTTGCCTCCCAAGAACGTTCCTACCAGCAAAGCAGGAGCTCTGAACAGAAATTCCATCTGCTGAGCAGCTCTCTCATGGCTCTGTCCATGTTTTAGGGACAGTCACAGCACAAGGAAGGTGAAGTCCTGCTGTGCCTCCCACAAGATCAAGACTCAGCGTTCTGCCCCTGCTCTCCGTTCAATATTTACAGCGGGTCCAAAGATCACCAAATCAAAAGTTCTACCCACCCTGTGCACATGACAGGAGCCTTGCAATGAGATCAGAACTTTGGTCCAAATAAAGAATGGGTGTTTCTCACTGCTCTGAAACCGTCTGCAAACACAACTTTTCGCTGCCCCACATGTAACCTTAACGCACGGGTTTTTAACACACAGCACTAAAGCTCTGGCTTGACTTTTGTTAAAATCTGAAGAACTGCTTGTAAAAATCTGAAGAACTGTATCTACCGTTGGTTGATCATTTTTGGTGACTTTGAGCTCTGCAGACACTTGTTTTGACAAGCCATGAAACTTTGATTCTGAGTCTGCTCTTAATCAACTCCCCGCCTTCATTTTGAACCTTCCGAGGCTCACTTTAAGAACCCCTCACGGCCATATTAAAACAAAAAAATTAAAACCTAGTTAACCTCACCTATTTCGGCAACAAGGGGAAGAAGGAGGGCGCCCTCACCTGAATTCTTTGGTGCTTCCAAGGGCTGGTGAAGCTGACAAACTGCGTGACTTGGCTCGGCCCCGGCTGGTGCTGCCCCACTCCTCATCGCCGTGACACGCCGAGCAGTGGTAGGCAGAGTCTGAGCTCCCGTCAGCCTTGCTGGCACACAGCTTCTCCCGACTCATCTCCATGCTGGAACTGAAGGAACCTCAGCCAGAGAGAAATTCAATCCCTGCATGGAGAGGGAGAGGCAAAAAAAAAATAAAATCTCAGTATCGGCGAAGGTAACGGAGCTTTCCTTGAAATTCCAATTATGGCTTCAGCTGGCTCAAAGGAAAACAGAAGCTTTGCTAACACAATCCCTCTTCTCTCAGTAGATAACGTGCTGAACATCAAAAAATCACTGGAGTTGTGCTTAACATCAAGAAACTCCTGGAATAGTCCAGAAGATGAGTGCTGCTGCTGAGATGACCCAGTGCTCTGAGCCATTTCCCTGAAGCTCCGTGGTCAGCACTGCTGACCAAGGTGGAGTCTTCCCAGGGCCCCCACAGTGGTTTTTTAAATTGTTTTTCAGCAATTAAAGTGCTTTAGAGTCCCTGCAAGCAAATCTGGAGGAGCTTGTTACACTAAACACAGAGCTCACCCACACTAATGAAGACCTCTGCAAAGAATCTGGGAAATTCTTCAAGGTAATCAGGAGTTCCTGGAATTAAAAATGACCAGTGTGTTCCCACACTGAGGAGAGGCTCAGTACAAAGTCGCTTCAACACCAGCACAGATTTGTGTATTCAATTACATAAGAGATAAAATTAATTTCTTTTAGACATTGAAAAGAATGAAAAGCTTTAGATATGTGCCAAGGAATCAGGGCTCAGGAAAAATGCTGAAGTTTCCTATGAGGTGATACATATATTGAACAGATGAAATGGAATACTCTAAGAGCAAAAAAAACCCCCAAAAAACCTGTCAGATAATGCAACAGAAATAACCTTTATAAGCCTCAACCTTGGAAAAAAAGAGGTTAATGTGAAGCTGAGAAGAGACAAAAACAAGCTGGAGGACAATACCTAAGTCCTTAACTCATTTTTGACAAACTGGGGAGACGATCCAAAACAAACAGCACAAAATAAGGACAAATGTGCACTATTTCAGTTCCACAAACAACCAGCAGAAATGAAATATAAACAGCTGGTTAGAGAACAGCTTTGCAGAAGTAAATTAAAAAAAAAAAAACCAAAACCTGAACTTGAAATAATTGCAGGAATTCTAGAGATCTTGTGGGCAAGTTCTTATCGTCACTTGAAGAAAGTAGAGAAGAAGCCTTATCAGAACAAAAATAGAAACCAACTTTCAGAGTATGAACAAACACTAAACCATAAACAAATAGTATCCATGTGAGTGCAGCCCAGAGGAACAGCACATTCCTCAAGTCAGTTGATTCCAACAAGTGGTGGGGGGGAAAATTGGATCAGTAAAAATTTGCAGATGTTTTTTTCCAAGGGTTTTTTTCATCGCTTCGGGTGAAGCTCCCACCTCATCCTGCAGAGAGAGGAACTAAATAAACATCGGTGCAATTTCTATTAAAATGGACTTGGGAAATCATCACACAATGAGGATACATCTGGGGGGAAAGTCCCCAGAGAATGGGCAAACCCCATAATACCCCCAGAACCCCCAACTCGCAGACGACAAAACCATCAACAAAATGCAGCTGTAATTTTAGACTCATTACTAAATTACTAAACACTGCCTAATCAAATTAGAAAGTGCTTTTTGCTCCTGCTGTAGCTTAGGCTTACCCAAAGGGAGCACCACTACAAAGAGGTGCAATTAGTGCCAGCCATTAATGATTTATAGCATCCTGCCCTCGAAAGGTATCAATGTTTATCTGGGGGTTACTCATCTCTGTGACACCTGTAACCACAGCTTGGGAAACAGCCATTGCAACAGAATTGCCATTTTTGTCCCGCTAAGATTAGCAAAATGTACCTTTATTTTTTAGACAATCCGAGCTGATGCATAAATTTTGTGCCCCTCGGTTGAGCAAGGGAGGCAGAGAACAATTATTTATGTAATAAGCGAGATGTGTTTCCATGTGACTTTGACTGAAGAATGTTCATCTGACAGATGCTGACAGTAAAGAAAATCAGATTAGCACAAAACTGGAAGTAAGAAGTGTACAGACCTACTAAATACAGCCTAAGAACTTGACATTCCCTCCATGTAATACTTTCCAATTCAGGATGTTTTAACTACAGCTTACACCATGTACTGTTTAATTAACATTCCCTCACAAGACCTTTATTGAATAAGCAGACTTGACATAAGACAAAACTGCCACTGAACAGCTTCCAGGACTGGATCCAAAAAACTTTTAAGCACATGGTAACAAACTAATGAAAAGGCTGCTCTGTTTTAAATCATGTCCAAAATAAAAACAACAGGAGAAAAACAAGTATTTAAGTGTCCAGCACTGCAGAATGAAGGACAACTGAGAAAAGTGTCAACATCTATCAATAAACATCTGTGATGGTGACACAGCAGCGAGGTGAATCACCTCTCACATGGATCCAACTCCAGTTTTATTGCAGTTTCCCATTTTTAACTTCACTGAATGTTCCCCTGAACCAGAACTTCCCAAACCACCTTTCTACAATCCCATGACATCCCCCAAAGGAACTGCAAGGCTGCAAATCACCAAGGGATTTAATTTTATTTTATAACGACCCTGCTTGTAAGCTGCTCTTTCATAACCAAGTTTTCCTGTTAAACGCTCTGCCCTAAATCATCCTGGTTAAAGGATTACTGCAGGGACCATCCTGACAAAGTGCTTTAACCCCCCTGCAAGGCTGCAGCATTTGTACTGTTTTCTCAGAAATTATATCAGTAATTCAAAATTCATTTTGTACTTTATTATCGACTTTCTCTTGGGGCATAAGAGGACAATGTTCTATCCAAAACTGAACCTCTTGTCCCACTGCTACAGAGCACTGCGTGCCTGATCGCTCTGCTCTGTGCAGCTTTCTTTTGTTGTATTTTGCTGAATAAAGCACTCCAGCAGAGGTTACATGCTTATGACTCCATCCCGAAGGCACTAAACCCCCTCTCACACACACAAAAAAGAAGGAACAACTCCATCAGCTAGATGGTTTAGTTTAGAATTTCATACTCCGCTGTGCCCGCAGAAAACCAAAACCCCTATTAAAACCCAGCAGCCGGGCAGCAGTTACAATTTTAGGTTTTGATTACACACCCGAATGCTATTTCCACCCAAAACCCAGGCAGTTTGTGACCATGACGTGCCACCAAAACAAGCCCCTCTGTTAACCCTTTGCGGAACACGGACAGGGGCACGGAGCGCCCGAACCCAGCGGCGCCGAGCCGCGCTCCAGCCCTGCGGGCAGAGCTGTCCGGCCTCGGGGCTGCCCACGGGGATCCCCCGGGATGCGGGAATGCGGCCACTCGGCCCGAGCAGGGCACACACACCGGGGGACGGGCAGAGCGACAGACGCTCCGCGGGGCGGACACAGCCACACGCACCGCCGAACAACACGCGCGCACCGCAAACACCCGCACCCGCTCCTCCCTCTGAGGGCCGCGCTGTGCCCGCGGGCTGCCCCGCGTGGGCTCCCCGACTCACGGCGTGGCTCAGGGCCGGGCCCCGCGGCGGTGCTGGCGGCGCTGGCGGCGCTGGGCGCTGTGAGGGGCGCGGGGCCCGCGGACCCTGCGCGCCTCCATCGTCCCCTCCCCGGCGCCCCCCGCGCAGGCGCGCTGAGGCCGCGGGCCCGGGCGCGCAGGTGCGGCCGCTGCGGCTGCGCGGGGGGACGCCTTCGGCCCGCCGCGTGATTACAGCGCTAATTAGCGCTAATTAGCGGCGTGTGGGAGGTGGGTGGGTTGTGGGCGTGTAGCGGCCGGTATGGCGTGGGGTTGTAGCCGTGTTAGAGGTGGCAGCGGGGGATGTGGGTATGGGGTACGGCCGGCCAGCCCCCGCCCCTCACAGCCCGAACCGTCACGGCTCCGGATTCCAACCGTGTCACACCTCGGAATTCCGGCCATCCCATCCTTCCGACCGTCCCTCAGCCCCACTATCTCAGCCCTCCAACCATCCCACACCCCTCACACCACCCCGCACCCTCCTCACACCACCCCACGCCCTCCTCACACCACCCTCCTCACACCTCTGGCCGTCCCTCCTCTTCAGCCATCCTGCCAACCCACCCCTGCAGCGATCCCACTTCCTACCTCCAACCATCTCAACCTTCCGAACATCCCATGTCCCACCATCCTACCCCTCCAAATACCTTACCTCTCAGCATCCCACCTCCTCACCTGGCACTGTCCCATCCCTCCCACATCTGCCACCATCCCATTCCTCCAGCCATTTCACCTCTCACCATCTCACCTCCAGCCATTTCACTTATCACCATCTCACCTCCAGCCATTTCACTTATCACCATCTCACCTCCAACCATCCCATCCCTCCGGCCATTTCACCTCTCACCATTTGACCTCTCACCATCTCACCTCCCACTCTCCAACCATCCCATCCCTCCAACCACCCCACATCCCACACCATCTCACCTCCCCTGTGCCCTCTCAGGTCAGGCACAGACTGCACCATCTCCTCCTCTCAGCTGCTTTTTTACCCTCCAGCTCGCACCACGCCCTTTGCCAAGGGTGTTGACAACATACTGCCCTCACACCCTGCTCACATCTCCTTACAGCGCTTGTCATGAGCTTAATCAGGCCTTTCATCATCGGGTAAATACCCTTTCTGACACAAAACTGTTTGACAGCCCACGCCATTTTGTAAGATCAGTCCATCTCGAGTACAGACATAAAGTGGTGAAATGTTTAAAAAAACCTTTTCCAGTCTGTACTTGAACTGAAAAAACCCCAAAAGGTTTCAGTACCTCAAAATCACCAGGAGCTTTGTCACAACTTCAGCACAGGTAGGATCAAGCCGTTGGATGGATGACAGCAAGAAAACAAGTCTTCAGTTACCAAACCATTCTGGTTTTGTAATTTCAAAATTGCATCTTGTGTTTTAAAGAGGCCACACTCACACACAAATGGACAAATCACACCAGGATAAACCCACACAGTAACAGCAAGTTACCCCACATGAAAATGTGGCACTTGGGGAATTTTTTTTTCTTCTTCTTCTTCCTTTATGTAGCAATTTGTTTTCGGGGAACCAGCGAGCTGTAAATAGCTGATGGTCAGTAAAGGCTGAAACAAACTTGAAAAAGAGGAAGCAGTTGCTAGATATGGGAAAATACCACTGACCATGTTACACCACTCTTGAAAGTACAGCATTTTGACCCAAAAATTCTCTTGAGCCCTTCATTACAGAGGCCAGTGTGCAAGGAATTAAGGCAACAATACACAGCTCTGAGGGGTTAATGATATCTCAGAGCCTCAAATGTCTTTAGTGTCCTGAAAGGGATTCTCAAAGTGTAAAGGGACACCAGAACATGACACTAGGCAGGAATTCAGCTTTAGGGAGTCAAAGCTTTGCCCTGAAACCTGAAGTGAAAAACCATCCCAGGAGAGATGCTCAGACACAGAAGCTCTGCCAGCCAGAACTCATTGACCAGGGGAGCTCTTGGGATGGACTTTTCCAAATTCACCGGGGTGAAAGTGATAAATCCCCGCTACAACCACAACAATTTACATCGGCTGCTCAAAAATAAACCCTTCAAGTGGCAGGTTCTTCTCCCCACAGGACAGCAACCTCCCTGCGGTTGCTCAACATTTTGTAAGAGGCCTGAACTCTGCAGCACGAGGAGCTCTTATCCCTGGTAATTGGTGGAGATAAGACTGCTAAGCAGCTGAGCCTGTCCTATTTATAAAAGGGCTGCAGTTAAAACAGCAGCTCTGAGCTGGGCAAGTTCAGCTGCGACCTTGGGAGCTCAGCTTGGGTGTTGGGATGAGTGTCCCGGGCTGTGGCAGGAGAAACAGGAGAGGTTTAGGTCCCTGTTAAACATCTCCTCCCTGACACCACGAGCAGAACACTGCAGCTCAGCACTCTAAGCCAGGTTGTGCTTCCTTTCTCCCAGGGAAGAAAACAAAGAGAAATGTTGGCAGGAACTTGAGAAATGAGCATAAAAACATTCTGCCTTTTTTTTTTTTTTCCCCTACTGGGGCTCTCAGTTCCTAGAAATAACAAAAAAGAGATAATTTCACAAAAATGCTGTTGTTTGACAACTTGCACAGATGTGCCTGATACAGAAGCTCTGTTCAGCCTCCACCTACACCCCAAACCTCCTTCCAGCAGGAGGCATTTCCACTGAGCAGGAAGCAATTAGCAAATTGTCTCTATTAACATCTAGCAGGGTTGAAGAACATAGTTCTTACCTCTCAACCTTAATTTCAAACAGCCTCTGATGACTCAGAATTCCTGAGGGATCACGAGAAGTAAAAAGGTACCACAGAGCCTAAATTCTGATGGAGATGGTGGCATGTGAATGTGACAAATCAATTATTTCCCAATGGTTGCACACTGACACAAAGACAGGGAAATGCTTTTCATTATTCAGGCTGATTACCAACACCTCCAATCGTTACATAAATGTCATTGTCCCAATTTTGAGGCTGAACTACATTAAGTGACTTGCATAAGGGTTAATAAATCTGAGATGAGCGGTTGGGAATGTTGGCCTGATACCCAAACTCCATCCCTAGATCATCTCTGACAGTGTCAGGGTAGAGCTGGGAGCTGCTGGCAGCCAGGAAAGGAAAGTTGGGTGAGAGAAATGGAGAGATTTTGGAGAAGTCTAACGTGAAGGGGAATATCAAAATATGCAGCCAGGACTTACCTCCTGTCTTGAAGCAGGACGTGGAGGAGAGAGAGATTTGAGATTCAGCTTGGGGTGTTTGGGTGGTGCTCTGTGTCTCCCTGAGAGACTAATGGAGTGTGTTTTTCTGTCTCTAAAACAGATAAAAACAATTACTTTCCTCTTTATCAACCTTGTCAAGATTGCAATCTCCCTGACACAGGAAATGTGTCGTTGCATGCACTCCAGAAGTGTTCAGAAATGGCTGGGTTTCCACTTGTAAATAAAAATATTTTTAAAAATTGGTTTACTTATCACATCATTTCACTGTTCCCAGGAAAACTGGTGATTCTTTTGAGGAAGGACCTTGGTTCAGAGCAGACCTCGACTCTTTTTAGGAAAGCAGCTTGATGAACTGGAAAATTTAAAAGCTTTGGTTGGTTCAGTTTCTGGATGCTTCTGCAAGCACAGCCCTGCAGCACTGGACTTTAAACCAAGTCACCAGTGAGATGTGCAGCCCAGAGGAATTAATTCCTTTTTTCTGTAGGATCCCTTTGAAGTCAAATACCCCTAAAACCTTTTCTAGGTTAAACTTCCACACTGGCAAAGTCAATGTTGTCTGCAATTCTGAGTGGAGAGGCTGAACGGAACAGTGGGGAAAACCTCTTGGTTTTCTATAAAACACCTTTGCTTTGGGGAGGTCTGGGAACTGCAGTTTCTTCCTGCCCACAAACCCCCAGTGTCTCCAGCATTCCTGGCAGGAATACAGGAGAGATGTCAGAATCCCTCACACAACTCCAGCTCTCAGTGTTTCAAGGAAAAGGCTTATTTCTATCCCCTGGACTATCATCAGAACACACCCCACCACCATCACAAACTGCTCACAGATACTGGAATTGCCACTCCAGCTGGCCCTTGATAGGGGGGGACTGGTTGTTCTGGGGCCTTCCCTTGCCAGAAGTCACCTAAGTTTAGCCAGATAAACACCTTGTTGTAAGAAGGGAGGAAGTTGGGTCACCCGCTTTCATAACTGCCCAGGTTTTGAAAACAGCCTGAGGGGTCACAGCAAGAGTGAGATGGTTCCTCTGCACTGGGTTCCTCTTTGTTCTCACGTGTGACCAGGCACTGGCAGCTGGCTGTAATCTCCCTGGAATGGGAATTAAGGAAAGGGCTGAAACAGCAACAGGCACAAGCTCAGCAGGTGACAGGAAAAGTGAAATGGCTAAACCCCATTTTTGTTACTGGCCGGGGAAAGGATTCTCACTGCAGGCTCTGTACAGGTGTGAAATACCACGTTCTTCTTCCAAAGGGAATAAAGACCGTGGGGGGCTCATTCTTTTTTTTTTTTTCCCTAGGCTGCCACAGCAAAACCTCATCCCAAACCAGCTGGCTCAGGAGGCACCAGAATCCTTGAAGCACTTCGAACACATCCATCCTGCAGGGAGGCTGATCCTTGTTAACTCACCAGGAGTTAACGCCAATTTCTGCTCTCAGAGCCACCAGGGAGGCAATTTGCAGCTTGGGCATTACCAAAAATTTCCTTGGAGCCTTAAGACTCTGCAGTTTTAAGTTCAAGAGCTTTGTTGTCCCCAATCAACAAAGTCGCTGAGATCCCCTCACTGAGTGGCTCTGCTCTGTTGCAGCCGTTGGCTTATCAAACACTCCACCCTTGTATTAAACACTGGTTAAACCCCCCACAAAACAGTCCAGGGATTAAAAAAGCTGCTCATCCTCTTGTAACTGAGGCTCTTTATTCCTTCGACCTTCAGGCTTGTCCTGCCCTGGGAGTTATTTGATAGCACAAGAGAGAATTCTGACCACTGACTTGATATTACCAGGACACTTTTAAAAAAAATATTTACTTTTCTTGTTGAGAAAGCTGAAATCCTGATGGAAGATCTTCCAAAGTAAGTGACTGAATCCAATTTGCTGATGAGGATCAGATGGAAATTTTCACCAAGAGGAGAGTCAAACTAAGGCCAGTGCCAACACAACGTGGACTTGAAGAGACAGAATTAAGGCTTGGAAAAAGTCTCTGCAAAGGGAAAAATTAAATCTATTTCTGAAACCAGAAACAGCAAAACAGTTGATATAATCAGAACAACACAAATGCAGAGGAAATCAGTCTGGAATCCAGAAGCTTCAGCACAAGGTAGGATCCATTCTGAATATGAGCCTTACATCACACTCTTGTGACTGTCAAAAACAGAAAATGAAAAGAGACTGGTCTCTGCCAACTTCTGGTTCATTTGCATCAGAATTCTCTATAGCCCAGCATTATTAACTTCTTCTTTTCATGTATTCAGCTCCCTTGTATTTTGCAGATGCTCAGATCACAGATGCATTTGAAAACCTTCCCTTTCACCCCCTTTGTTCTAATTCTCAGAAAGGTGATGCAGATATCCTTTTGCCTCTGCACAAAAGGAAGTATACCTCCCCAACACCCCGTATTAAAAGAACATCCTGCACTGTAGTTAAATGATCCTTTTTCTTCATAGAAAAAAAAAAACAGGGTAATTTTTCAGATGAAAGAATGACACACTCAGGAGCTCTGCACCTGCATTTACAATAGCCTGGGTGAAATTACTGGCCCTGCTGCCTCAGACAGAAGGCTGAGAGTAACTGCGGCCCCCAGTGAAGCCTCTCTTTTCCCAAAACATTTTATTAGAAAAAGTACCAGAAAGAAAAGCACCAGCCTAGTAGGACTGGTTTGTTCTCATGGTTACTAACGACTCTCAGACACCCATTTACCTTCCCTCTTCATTCACAGACCGTGTTCCTAATTCTGTGGCCAGGCAGATATTTTTAAAAGCTGCCAAAAATCCCCCGAGTATCGTCGAAAGTAACAAATTTGCACATTGCCCTCTCCCAGCAGACCTGCCTCCACCTCATTCCCCTTTCTTGACTACCTCTTCCTCAAAAACTCTGCTTTTTCTGAACCCAGCAGGTACCTTTTAGTTTCCTACGATTTCCAATTTCTCCCTGTACCGTCGGAGAACAAACTTTCCATCATTCCCAGCGCTGGCAGTGCTCCCTCCTCACCATCAGAGACTCCCAGGCACCGAGGGCTGATCCTGAATCCTGTTTGCTCCTTCTGTTTTGTCCCTGAGCATCCACCCTGTTGTGAAAGAAAACGCTCAGCCACCAGGTCAGCGACGTCAGGCTGGTAAATCCGTGGCTGACCACAGGGAAGCAGGGCTGGGGGATCCCTGGGGAGGTCACACATTCCTCAGGCTCGGTTTTATCCCTGTCGTGTCCGTGTCATGTGCAGTCCCCCCTTAGGGCAGAGATGCTCGAGCCATGGCACACACAGTGTCACTCCTCTGTCCCCAGGGCAGGGACACCCTGAGTGTGGGACAGAAGGGGCAGACGCTGCTCATCACAGCCCTAAACCCTGCTCCAAACCCCGCACAGAGCTTCTTGGGGTGTCCTGGAGTTTGGTCTCGCTGACCTGAGGCTGTTCCGTGTTTCTCTGAAATCCTGGAAACCAGCGAGGAGCTGCTGCAAGAACGGCAGCAGTGCCCTCTGCTGCCTCTGCCAGCAGGCAAAGCTCCTCGCCCGGCGTTTTAATTAAGCTCAGAAGGTTTTAATCAAGCTCGGAAGGTTTTAAACACCAAAGATGAACTTTTCCCCTGAGCTCAGTAATGCTGTTCCCATCACCTCTGTGAGAGCACAGCCAGGTCAGTTCAGTTTTGTCTTTCCCAGACAATTCCCTGCAGGTCGTTTTTAGATCTGTTTTGAACACACAAAAAAATTGAGATTTGTGACTCCTTTACACATTGGCTGTAAAGATTGATTAGTACAGAAGAAATGAATCCTCCTCATCGGCCTTCATGTCTATAAATGAATGCAGAAAATTCCCATTTCACCCTGTGAAATCTAAAAGAGCCAGGAGGATGTGGCAGGAGGTGCTTTACAGAAATATTGTCTGTGACTATTCCCTGACAAGAGCAGCTGTGCATCCCCAAACCACTGAAATACAACGACGTGCTCTGGGGGGAATCTTTGCTGCTACAAATAATTTATTGTTCCATCAAAGTGGCCTCTCAGCACGTGCTTTAAGCTACTCCACACCCCACAAATCCACAGGAACCAGCGCCCTATATTCCATCTATCCTATATTATATATATTTATATATTCATAAATTCTCCTCTGTTTTTTTTCCAGCCGGTGTTTTGGTGTCTCATTTGCCCTTGGACGTCGAGAAAGACGCTTACATTTGCCTCGTGGATCACTGGGACCAGTTCCCCGGCCAAACTGGGCGCCAGCACCAGGTGGCAGCAGAAGCCGCATCCCGGTTTCCTCTCCCAGGGACACGTTTTCCAGAAAAAAAAAAAAAAAAAAAAAAAAAAAGGAGAATTTTGTTCCCTTATCCAGCACCAGAGAGGATTTGGTGCGGTTTTCACGCTCCTTTTGGGAAGATACCTTGCCAAAGGAGTCAAATACAGCAGTTATTGATCGGTTATTGATGACAGCATCTGTTCTGTGTCATTAAAAATGTCCCAGCACGGGGCAAAATCCACAGCTAAAAAAGCTTCTGATGAACTTTAGGGCCTTGTTCCCTACACCTCATATTTGTTTCCTTCTATAAAACCGGGAAATTCAAGCACATTCTGTCAAGCATCCCACTGAACCCAAAATTTCAATGTAAGCGACCAGAAATCAAATTATTTTGATATAATTAAGCTGTTAATTACCTAGTTAAGACTAGAGGCTGGAAGTCAGCCCCCAAACGTCACAAAAGCCTAGGAAAAGCAGCATTTGATGTTCACAGCACCTGACCACTCATGCAAGGAAAAGCTCCTAAATAATTGCTGTGAGTTAGTGCTTAATGCACAGGCCCTGCTCAGGCTGGATTTGAGCTGGATTTGAGCTCTCCTGCAAGGGTGGGATACAAAATTCAATCCAGCAACACTGCTTCCCCCCTGGGCCCTGAACAGCCCTGCAGGAATGATGGAAGCTGCTGGCTTTGGGACATGGGAAAGGAGGGAGAAGGGGGGAAGATCCTTTCCCATGCGATGCTGTTGCCCAGTTATGTAATTTTTCCAAGAGCCCAGACAATTATTTTATGGTCTGGCCTCTCTCCACGAGGCTGGGTGTCCACACAGCACGGGATTAAATCCTCTCAACCACCCCCCAAAAAACCAGCACTGAGGAGGAGGAACTGGCTTAAAGATCCCTGTGCTGAAACTGCAGAGGATGTCCCGTGAAAACTTGGCCAGACACTACCCCTGAGATGATCTCTAGGAGAATAAACTGTAAAATTAAGGATGTTTGTGGTGTCTCTGGCTCACACCCAAATGTTTTACAGTTACAGGAATGTGATGAGATGCTTTGGGAGGTTTTTAGCTGGACAGATATAGAGGCATTGCTTCTTCAGAGGGGTTCAAATGGGCACGTACAGGTTTAACAATTACTGGATTTCTTTAAAAAATACGAAAATTATTGAGGTGAAGGGGCTTTGCACACCACCTCTCCCTGTAAAAGCAAATATTGCCAGTGCTGCTGCTTTCCATTCAAAAATATAAACAGTGAGGCACTAGAAATAGTATATAAATAAGTTCAACTCTTCAGAAGCAACAGGAGGACAGCAGGGTTTGGGAGTTCTTGGCAGAAGTACCACCAACCTTCACTGCCTGATTCCATCCAGAATGCACCAGACTTTAATTGATGGGGCTGGTTCAAGTGCCAAGACCTGACAGGATAATTTGGACTCTAAAGGTAAATGCAGCTGACACACCACAAAACAGGCCCGAAGAGTTTGGATTTATTTTTTTTTTAGTGGAGAAAGATAAATTAGCCCTGTTAATTCAAGCTCTACAACTCGATGAGGAGCTTTCACTTTCAGATCAGAGCTGAGGTCAGAGGCTCCCATCTGGTATTTCTGGTTAAGTTACTCTTGGTGGATAAAACAGTGACAGGCTTCAAAGAACAGGAATGATCCTTTTGCTTATGAAAGTTTAACCTTCAGTCCTGATAAGCTGTTCCTTGAGGTCTATCTGTAATTGCTCCATTTCCTGCCACCACAGCTGATGCTATCACTTGATTGAAATAAGCCTTGGGAGGAGGGAGAGAGATAGAACAGCTCAAAAGGATCATTTTTTAAAATTCCAACCTCACTTTTTAGAGCTGCCACTGACAGACACCAGCCTGGCCAATGAATCTCATTCATTTTTCTCCGTGCTGAAGGTTCTTTGGCTCTCTGGATTTCCTGAAGAGTTCACTCAGAGCTCATTCCCTGGGCAACTCAGTCACCTGGGCCAAGATTTGCCAAGATTTCAGAAGGCAGTGGGTTAAATTAAACACACGTCTGATGCAAGAGGCAGATGAAATATAGAATTGTTCAATTAAGTGATGCAGTCATCCTTGGCAAAGCTCCCAGATCTCTCATTAGTGCAAAGTGGTGTCCATCACTCCCAGAGCTGTCACTCCCTGAATACTTATTGTTCATTCAAGGCTCAGATCCCCACCAGGCAAAGAACAGCAGCTATTTTAGCAGTTAACAGCTCCTGGGCTCTGAAAAAAAAACCCTGGAGGGACCAGAGGGAAGGTGGAACTGCTGCTCTTAAGAGCTTAGTGTCTCACAACTCCTCTCACCTGCTTTTTGTTGCTTTTGGGGTGGAAGGAATTGTTAAATTCTTAAACACAAGAAAGGCACCAATGGGTGTGAGGCTGAATTTTCAGTGATTCCAGGAGGGGATGCCTTCAACTCCAGCTAATACCATCCACAGTCGTTTCTTTTTTTCCTGTTGGCAGAAGGGGGGATGAACTTTGGCTTCCCAAGGTGAAGTGAAAGACCCTCAGGTACTTAACAGGGAATTCTGAGCACCTTCTGTGTGAGAGAGAATGCAGAACAAAATAACTCAGTTACAAATCTTGAGTAATTTTAAATGTCAGTCGTTGTCTCCCATTCACTCTAAATCCTGTCTGCTTCTTCCCATTGGATTAAGCAGCAGCTCCAGGGAGCCAAGGATCAGACATGATTATTCCCACTGGACCTCCTTTCAGTTTTGCTTATAATATCCCAGAAAGTAAATCAGTAAAGCAAAGATAAGGAACTCTGGTGAAAAATCAATGGAAGTTGAGATAAATATATGCAGTTACGTGTTTTCCAGGATGACTCACCCTGCCAAGCACCAGCCAGGGTAGGAAAGGAGCTGCTGCTGCCTACTGCTTCTCACTCAACAGCAACCCTGATTGTGCAAAAGAGAAAAAAAAAAAAATCCCTAAATATTAGAATTCTATACATCTTAAATATGTTTGCTTTTATAAACGAGGGTTTGAAATGTATGTGACTGTTCTCTCAGGTGCAGCAGGAGTGTGTGTGACAGCAAAATTCAGATTTCCACTGCAGAGGGACTTCCCTGGCACAGCACAGGGCACCAGGCTGAGATCAGCATGAGCACCCTGCCAATCAAAATATCTTAATTAGCGACTCCAGGTGCCCATTCCTACCCAAAGGAGAGGAGGGAGGCTGAAAAGAGCAGGGATTCTCATCAGGGCTGTGACAGAGCGTGGCAAACAACGTGAGAGGGAGTTCAGGAACACTGGGGGAGAGGGGCTGGAGAGAAATGCAGGGAATCCTTTCTAAACAAGACTTGGATTTGAAGTTGTCCAAGAGCTCCTGCTCCAGTTAACTCTGACTCATTTTTAACCTCTCCATCTTCACCAGCTGAGGTTTTCACATAAAAACACTGGGAAAGATAAATCCCTCCGAAAGTAAACATCGGGAGAGGCTTGTTTTGTTTGTAAAGCCTTATGGAAAAATCTGAGCGCAGTCAATGGACCCTGGAGACGCGGGAAGGAGGGGCTCATGTGCAGGAACACGAACTGCAGCCAAGGGCTGCTCTGTCACACACGTTTTTCCCTGCACTGACCACCCCTTCCGTGGGCTCTGTACCACCAGATGGAGCTGCGCTGTCTGTGCTTCCACACACAACGCTCCTGGGAACTCGGCATTTTCCCATCTTCTCTTGTTCCCACCCTTTTAAACAGACTTTTCCCCTCCCTCATCTATTTGCCATTTAAAAAAAATCTGTTACATCAAATAAACTTTTCATTTTGCACTTCCAGCTCCCCAGACGATCCCCTCTCAGGGTCAATCACATCTCGCTGCACTCAGACAGAGCAAATGGCTTATGAATAATTAAAGCAGAACGATTCTCTTTGTTCTATTTTATGACAAAATTGTCTTGGGTCAAGCCAGGAATTACTTGAATGAGTATTGAGCAGGGCCTGTATTCCTAAAGGGCGAGTTTGGAGCAGCCAGCTCTCTAAACAATGAGGAGTTCACTCCGTTTTTATTCACATTTCTATGGCTTCTGCTTTTCCTAGCTAAGTGAAATACTGGATAATTTTACCAAAGCAGTTACTATCCCTTATTTAAAAATACTCATTGGAGACTCTTCAGTATTGATATAAGAAAAAGCTGAGCAGTCTCAGAATGATTCAACTTGGTTTTCCTTTAATGAAGTTTCTTTGAATAAACCCAGATTACCAAAAGGAAACAGCAACTCCTGATCTGGGACCTCAAAACCGATCAATATTTGAAGGTTTCCTGCTTGCACCGAATTGATTTAACCCACAGAGTGAGGGCTACAGGAAGAAATTCCTCCCTTGTCAGGTTACAGACTGAGCAGGCAGAGTCCAGCTCCAACTGTGGCCAGGCCAGGAATGTGCCAGTCATGTTCCATCTCCTGCCAGGAAACGGGAACTGCAGATTGTCCCGGCAGCATTTCCTGCAGAGAGGCTTTAACCCGGGCACTTCAGGCTGGAGCAGCAGCCAGGCAAGTCGGGCTCAAAGCCCTCGTTCTGCCAGCCCCAGGGAGGGATGAGGGATTCCCACTGAGCACCAGCTCAGGCTCAGAAGGGCACTGAGGACAGGAGTGGGCAGGAAAAGAGCAGGAGGAAATTTTTAAACTCATCAGATAAAACAGACCAAAGCAAGGATGTTTAAATCAGCAAGGAAAGAGCACATCTGAGGGCTGCAGGAGAGCAGATGTCTGCTGCCACCTCTGGGAGCTGCCTTGTGCCAGGGCCATCCCCTGCAGCAGGGAATGCATCCTTGTTCTGCAAGAGAGAAACTGAAATCTGGGGGTTCATTTCCCCAAACTTCCTCATACAACCCTGAAACAGAACAAATCTTGACTTTCCACGTAGTTCAGGAGAATTCTTACACGTTGGAATGCAAAGTAAAGAGACCAACCCATTATTGAGTGGCCTGATGGTTAAAGCAGAGGCAGACTCTCAGAAATGACATGAGGAGAAGAAAAGGAGAACAGCACCACGTAAAAATAGCCAGCTGCTGTTAGAACTTGTTCATCAGCCACTTCTTTTATTCTCTCCCCTCCAATCTGAATCCATGGTTACACCTACACTAAAAAGTGTTAATCATAAAACCTCACAGGATCCTGCCTTGCTGCAGACCAAGGCGCACAGAGCTCAGCACGAGTGACAGGTTTTATTATTCTTTATTTACTCTGCCACTTCCCAGAAACCAGATTATTCTATTTTTAGCTCCTATAGGGCATGATTCAGTCAGTCATTTTAAGTGTGTTTCACAGCTGATTTAAAACACTCCAGGGGACTTCATGGTCAAAAGGCAGAATGCCCAACTCAAATTTTTTTCTGCTGGTAGTAGAACCTCAGATCTTTTATTTAATTCATGAAGAAATTAAAGGCCTTGAGAGGGGCACAGAAAATGCTAAACGTCTTCACTCAAGATCCTGCGATTGAGAAATCTGTTCTCTTCTTTCAAACCTGCCCCTGAAACTCCATGAGAGGATTCCAATCCCATTCTCAGACAGATTTGGCTTCTCAGGTCATGGATCTTAACTAAAAATAAGAAATCAGCACCAGAAATCCACCAGCAGCTGGAGGAATCTGCTCTTTGGAACCACATCCCACAACAGTCTCCAACTCAAAATCTTTTCAAAGCCACAGGAGGAGCTTGTAGGTAAGATTACATAAATAATTTTGATTTGGGTATATCCTAAAATTAAAGGCATTCCAAACTCTAAGTTTTGGCCCAGACTCAAGAGCTCAGAGCTGCTCCCTTTGCACACCCATTTTCCTCCAGTAGCAGCTCTCTGAATAACCAAACATACAATGACAGATGTTTAAATCAAATAAAATTCCATATTTAACACAAAAATATGAGCACTAAGAAGCAACTGTAACTGTTTGCATTTCAAATAAATGCCAAGGGGCTGCACATCAGCCTCCTGACACAAGCCACTGTCTTGGCAGGGGTTTTGTTGCCAGCACAGGCAGGACAAGGAAATTTAACACATGGATTGAGATTAAGGAAGGTAAGACAGATCATTGATTTTATTACAGACCGTAGAGAATCACACATCAAACATCCTTTGGAATAAGAATATTCCACGTGAGTGGACACCCCACAGCTACAGCATTTGGAATTGGAAACCACTGAATCTGAACTCCCAATCTGAAGCATTCCTAGCCATAAGATACTTACCAGTCTCGTGCAGCCCAAACCCCAGTGCTCAGAGTCAGGTCATGATTGCTGCTTCAATAATGTCACCATTGGGTTTTCCACACTCCCAGCTTTTAAAAACCTCTCCACTGAGGCTGAGAATTCCCATGTTTGGTATGAGACCAAGCCCTGGCCTCGGAATTTCTTTTGGTTGATGTGAAATGAGGAAAAAAAATCATTTTTGTTTAAGTGAGAACAAGAGAGGGGAACTTAACACCCACTAAAACCACAAAACCCTCAAGTCAACCAATACCAAATTGTCAAACCAACTGCTATTTAACACCTCGTTTCAGGAATCTGCTTCTCTGGGTATAAAATAATTTGTAAAAAAGATTTTTTTTTTAGATAAAATTCTGCCTCATGGAGACTTTGTTCTTACTGAGCATGAAAATGACTTCTTACCCTGTCAGTCTAACCGTGCCACCAGAGCTGCTGTGGCCAGATCCTCACGTGGCAGGAACACAAAGATGTTCCACTCAATTCTTTTCCTATCAAAGGACACAAAAGTTTTAAAAGAAGTTACTCAGCATTTTTGCTTTGATTTCCTACTTCAGGTGCTCCCCTCTTACAGCACAAAGGATTTTTGTGATGTGCACCTCATGAACCTCATTGGCTCTCTGAATTTAGAGCCAAGTGCATACTCTGCCCAATAACTGACCATTAACCATTTAAAAACACCAAACCATTTCTCTGGGGACAGCATTCCCTCCTCCTGTGTGTTCATTTCACCACTCAGATGATGTTCTGCATGTTGAACAAGAAGCTGCAAAACAGATCAGTCCAAACTCATGTCAAACTGCTTTATTACATCTTAAATAACATTACATTTTAATATAGTATCTATCTTGCATCCAGCTTTCTTGAAGTACACTGACTTTAAAATTAAATACAAAAGGTGAAGAGGGATACAGGGCGTGGAGAAAGCTCTACAGAGTAGTTTCATGAAAGAGAGTAAGAGGGAACTCATCTTTTATGCCAAATCCAGGCCTAACGCACAATTACAGCACATTTTTGTACAGAATGTTGCAGAAAAAACAAAATGGAGAAAAGCTACTACTGCTGCTAGGAAGGAGCATTTCTGGATACAGTGAGAAGATAGGAAAGTTTAACAGAACAATCTGCTGTCCAAACACTGCTGCTTTTAACATTTTATTTGAAAAGAAAGCCAGGAAAATCTGCTCATTACAAAAATGACTCTGATCAGATGCAAAGGACTCATCCTGCAAGAGGAACTGGCTGTGAGGAACTGATTTATAAAGAAGATGGTCTAGGTTCCCTCCTCCCACACCCCAGAATCTTTGACAGCGATTGTTTGAACAGGCTGTTTCTTTTTTTTTTTTTCTGTTTTTTTTTCTTAAAAAAAAAAAAAAAAAAAAAAAAAAAAAAAAAAAAAAAAAAAAAAGGTGACTTCTCACGCTACTCCAAAACGTGCATAGCTTTGTACTGGAGTTCTTCATAGATTTATGCACAGAGTAGCAACAATAAATGAATACAGCGACAATGGTTACAGGTTTTTAAACAGGTTATTTTTCTTCAAAGAAAAAACATCTAAGGACTTAGTCCAATATGCACTTTTTAGCATTTCTACAGCATGCGATTCTAAGAGTAAACCCACCCAATATGGCAAACAATCAAAAAAGGTTTTTTTTTTTTCTGTTTAACTTAGAAAGTTCAAGATCATTATTTTCAAAACATTGATTTGTACATCATTTCATACACAAAGAATTGACTCAATACCCAAGTGTAGGATAGGTCTCTTTTGAAAACAGAGATTCCTGGTTGTTGAGACTTATAGGATAGTGTTAGGATATATAAACTGCCCTTCCAAGTGGACAAACCAAAACAGATTAAAAAAATCAGTGTGGTGAAAAAGGGGGGGGCAGGAGGGACCAAGGATTGCATTTGTAATCCATAAAAGGTGAAAGGATTCTTTAAACAAGCATTCATTACCTTTTACAGCATGTGCTTGGTTACCTTACTGCTTAACATTATCCTATATATGCCAAGTTTTGTGCAACAATTATCAGTGATACTAGAAAATAAAAAATAAAAAAAATTAGGGACTAAATTTACAGCGTTAACAACCCCCAGGTGCTCTGGGCTAGGACTCCCTTGTTTTGCTCAATTAAATACATAAAGAAATGTATTTAAAAAGGAAACTTGAAAAAAATCCTGCTACAAACATGACTTTAAAATTTGCAAGTGTGTGAGATAAAGTCCTTAACTTCAACTTGGAAACTACAGTGAAAGCTAACTGTTTCACAATTATGCTCAAGTTTATTTTCTGGTCATGCTTTTTATGATAGTGTTTCATTTGTTTTTTTAAATTCTCAAGACAAAAAAAAAAAAAAAAAAATGGTCCCAAAAGGAATGCACAATTTCATTTTGCTTACAACACAGAAATTCTTCTTGGAAAGGTAATTGTGCTCTTCATTTCAGCAACAGGAGACGGAAAAGATCTTGCCCTTTGAAGTTGGGGAGGATGGGGGTCCAAGTTAGTATGGTTGGATTGGATATGCTATCGTTTTTTTAATTTTCAACCGTTGGAAACTTCTTCCAGTCGTGGAGTCCGCTGCTCTTCTGGCACACAGAAACATCTGGTGAGAGGTGCACTTTGAGAAACTGCAAACAAGTGGCAAGTTCTGCTGTCCCCACCACTGACACGTCCAGGTATTATCCTCACCCTCCCCCCAGGGGTATTTATTTACTCAAAATCCCACACAGGAGAGCAGAGTGGTCAAAAATAGGCCACCAGAAAAATGTCATATACATTAAAATAATGGTCATCTAAACCCCCCAACTGCTCAGGTTTGCTCCTCACTCTGCTTTCCTACCCTGAATGGCCAGCACCAAGTTACAGCACTGCTAGCAAAAGGCATTGTGCAGCCCAAAGCAGCCTTAATGAGTTCGGGACTCACCTACTTCAGTTCCAGATCTTGAGGAAGCTGTCCCATGACCCTGTTGCCACTGCCATGCCATCATCAGTCACACCTAAGCAACTGACACGGTTATCGTGACCAGCAAGGACACCTGGAAATGAGAAATGAACAAAGGAATGACATTGTTTGGGTGATTTCCTGTCTGTTCAAGCTACACCACGGCACATCTGGATTAGCCAAGCTCTAGAGTTAAAAATGCTGAATGAACATGGCTGGAATTTTTAAATGCCTTACTCCAAACTTTTCCTTTGTACAATCTCCTTTACTGGTCTCCCGTGATTTGTGAAGTGACAGCCCTGAAATTCTGACAATGTCACCACAACCATGCACTGCACAGCTTTTGCTCCTCACCACAGTGATAAAGATCAGTTAAATTTTACAAAATTTTACATTTGTAAAAAGTTTCTTTTAGAACCGGAAGTTAAACTGAATTATGTTATGAACTCTATTTTTCATCCAATTTTCTCCTACTACATTCACAAGACAGACTCCTCCATACAATCTATTTGTCAATATGGAGACCTAAAACAATTCAATTATGGCACCATTAAAAGAAAGAATTGAGACACTAAACAGAAAAATGAAGGGAGACAACATTTTCCTCTATCCCCTTTAATTTAACAGTTTCAAGGAGGTAAAAAGAAAACCTAATTATGTCCAAGCTTTCCAGTCCACAGCACTGAGCCAAGATACTCTTGATGGACTTGAAATTAATCTTTCTACATGAGAGTGCTCACAGGACTCTCCTCATTCCCTCACCAGCAATAGGAAGTGCTGCAATTTGGTAAAACAAAATCACCAAAAAGTCTTAAATATTTGTACTGAACACACAGCCACTAAAGTGTTTAATAAAGAAGTGCCAATATCAGAAGATATAGAAGTCTTTAATATCAGAAGTGCCAAATCTGCTCAGCAATCTGAAGATTTGGAACGTTTCAACATGCAGAGTATTTTCCTCATCTCCTATTGTGGTGAGAGTAATGAAACATTTGTGGCCTAATTTATACATTTTTTCCAACAAAAGTTTTCATTTTAAAGAACTGAAGTTAAATTCTCTTCATCTTTGGACCACGGATTTCATGTCTGTTTCCTCAAAAGACAAACTCCACAGTCTCTGTTGTTTTCCTGGTTGTCTCTACAACTACTGCTACAAATACCAGGAAAAAAATTCTTGTGTATAAATAGCAACATTAATGTTGAATTGCTTTGAATAGTTAATGCATAAACAAAGCCATAAAGTCTAAAAAAGAACATCCCTCCACCCCAAGCCCTTGCTTTTAATGGCAAATCTTCCTGTTCTCAAGCATCCATCCTTGAGCAGGATTCCAAAGGATTTGTACCATCACTGGGCAGCCTAAAGCAGTTTTCAGAGAGCTCTGAAGCTGAGACAGTGAGTGCTAACAAATCTGTGCATGAGACTCAATTCACACATCCAGTATCACAGAACCAGAGGTTGGAAAAGGCCACCAAGTCCAACCTGTGCCTGGTCCCCACCCTGTCACCCCTCCCAGAGCACTGAGTGCCACCTCCAGGCATTCCTTGGACATCTCCAGGGGTGGGGACTGCAGCAAAATGCCCACAACCGAGTTCCCAATCTACCCAAAGCCATTTATTTACCTGCTCTATCAGCTTTCAGCGTGTCCCACACGTTGCAGTTGAAGTCATCATACCCAGCTAGGAGCAGGCGGCCACTCTTGGAAAATGCTACAGAGGTGATGCCACAGATGATGTTGTCATGGGAATAAACCATCAGCTCCTGGTCAGCCCGCAGGTCGAAGAGCCGGCACGTGGCATCGTCCGAGCCCGTGGCAAAGGCGTTGCCGTTGGGGAAGAACTGCATGGGGGAGGAAAAAGAAAACAAAACCCACAAATGGGTTCAGGTTTGATCCCTCTGCATCACACCAGAGCACAGCAAAGGAGAGGCTGCAGCTCTCCACACTGGGCCAACCCAGTGAAGAAATTCATGAATGAACACCCTGGTTCCATTCACCACGGGTTTACGGTAATTCTCTCTACACACTTACTTTAAAATAACCCTGAAAATACTTCATCATGCTAAAACCTGAGAGCAGAGAAGAACTTCATGGGGGAGGAAAAAAACCACCACAAATGGGTTCAGATTTGACCCTTCTGCATCACACCAGAGCACAGCAAAGGAGAGGCTGCAGCTCTCCACACTGGGCCAACCCAGTGAAGAAATTCATGAATGAACACCCTGGTTCCATTCACCACGAGTTTATGGTAATTCTCTCTAAACACATACTTTAAAATAACCCTGAAAATACCTCATCATGCAAAGGAAAGGCTGCACCTCTCCACACTGGGCCAATCCAGTGAAGAAATTCATGAACCAACACCCCATTTCCACCCGCCACAAGTTTCACGTTAATTCTCTCAGCTCTACAAACTTATTTAAAAATCCCCAAAAAATCCTTCATCGTGCTGAAGAGCTGAGAGCACAGAAATACAAAGTGCTGGATGAAGCAGCTACATACACAGATGGCGTTGATGTCGGACTCGTGGCCGGTGAAGGTTTGCCGGCACATTCCTTCTCTAACATCCCACAGTTTGGCAGAGGCATCGCAGGCACCAGAAACAAAACACCGGGCATCAGGGGCAAGGGACAAGCTCATCACGTCTCCAGTGTGCCCAGTAAATGTGGTTGTCTGCTGACCAGTTTCTATGTCCCAGAGAGCACTGGAAAGAATAATTCAAGAGGGAAAAAAATCAACATTTCGTAAGGTCTTTCTATCACTGCTGAAGTAAAACTCTTAAGTATTAACAACAGTGATACTGACAATAGAAATAAATATTTTTGGTTGAACTATTTGGCTGTTGCAGATTAATTGTGCATAGAACACCTTAAAGCTATCCTTATTTTAAAACACTGGGGGGTTTTAAATAGAAAACCAGTGGAAAAAACTGATGACTAGCACTGAGGGCTGTTCATCCTGAAGTTCTCTGCCGTGGCTGTTTTCCAGTACTACCACGGCTTCATTTAAAGCAGCAGTGGTAAGGCTACAGCAAAAGCTGAGCCAGCATTTCTCATTTTTATAAACTCACAGAGGATGAGTAACTTTGTGAATTATGTCTGATCTTGAAGTTGCAAGTCAGCCAAATCACTACTACAGTGATAATTAAAGAGTATAAAAGGATGAAAGAACGCTATCACCTCCTTAAGCAGAGGTCTAAAACACTTTAGGAAGTCGGGATTTTTAATTTCTGTAATTTCTCAGCAAACCAGAGCCATCAGCAGCAGGTTCAAACCAGGCAAAAAAGAGATGCCTGTACTTCGATAAAATCCTTTGAGGCTTGGCTGAGCTGAGGTAATGTCAAGGACAGCTGCAGAATTACTATAGAACTCTTGAAGCAGCTGTGTTCTCTTACAAAGAGCATCATTTCTACAAATCCTCTCATTTTGTTACAGCTTTTTAGATTCCCCAAACACCAACAAATACTTAGAAACATTTTTGGTTTTAATCCCATATATATTCCATAGCTACTCAGAATCACTGGATTAATAAACAGGCACTCAAAGAGACTGGCATTGTGTAGGACAGGTATTTATTAAACCACCTTTGCTCTAAGTGCTGCTGCTTGGGAGAACTGCAATGCTTTTAAGAAATAGATATAATAGAAAAATCTATGAAAAAAAAAATGGAGGCCTTTTTTAGTTCAGAAGGCAGTATTTATGAAGATACACACCTACATTCTCCTCAAAAATCCCAGCTATTGTCACTGGAGAATATTTTCTAGGAGCTCTTCTGAAGAACATTAACTGTGTTAGAAATCTCCAAACATGACTTCTTAAGTAATAAATACCGAACACAAAAAGAGTTTTGAGGAAAATCATTTGTCTAATACAGTTATTTCTGAAAGCCAAATTAAGAAAAAAAGTCCCAGAACATCTTAACATAGAATTAGGTCAGGTTCTTCAAAACCTGGGCACAAGGAAACAGCCAAAGCTCACACAGAGTTGAAATTACCAGCAAAAAAATGACATTTGAGCAGTGCCACCAGAGTCTTGTGGGTGATGATGAAGTTTGTGAAGGACAAAGTTTCCTTCAGGCACAGAAATGGATGAGAAAAGCCCCTCCTGACAGTGCTGTCCCCGTGTCCCAGCTTACCAAGTGGTGTCGCCAGAGCTGGTGACGATCTGATTATCATCCAGGAAACGACAGCAGGACAAGTAGCCTGGAAACAGAGGAAAAGGTGCACAAATAAGGCCACAGATTACCCTTCCAAGGCAATTTGGTTTGCTAATAAGCTGTTTCCTCCTCTCCTGAAGCTGCAGCAAAAAAACGCTAAAAGCCTAAAACGCAACAGATGGGTTTTGTATGGGAAACTGCAGTTTTGGACAAGATGTGGTTTGGTTCTTTAGAGACCACCTCAAGCCAACCAGAGGAAGGAGGACAAAAGTGTGGAATCCAGTGGCCAAGCTGGGCAGGAGCCCAGTGAGCCTGCACTGCACACACTCAGCTTTCTAAGTGGATCCCAGTGTCACTGCACCCAGCAGCAACAGATTCTGATGACCTCGAGTGTATCAGCCAGCCACTGAGGAAAAAGAATCTGCATTCCTGGTCAGTACCAAGACCTGAGCACGGACATTGGATGTTTCCCAACAGTGGCATCAAAGAATTTCATCTGAATGCTCTGAAGCATCTCTTCTCCTGAAATCTCATCTGCCAAACCATCAGTGGAACCACTCTGATTACAGAATCAGCCTGCCTGCCAACCACCTCCATTTCACCAAGTGCAGAATTCAAATTACAGCAGAAAAATATGAAAACATCAACTTCCAGCTGTAAGACTGTGTTCAATTTTATGACAGAAAAACTATTTAAAAACATTTAAAACCAAGCAGTCTGCAGGTAAGGTCCTGCCAGAAGAAGTAGATCATTATTACGAAATTAAATTTAAAGGATTTTTTTTTTTTAATCTTCATTGTGCTGATGTGACTCTGAGCAGCACTCACCTGTGTGCCCAGCAATGTTTTTTATAGGAAATGATTATTATTAGGGAATGATATTGAAAGGATTTTTATTAAATCTTCCCTGTGCTGAGGTGACTCTGAGCAGCACTCACCTGTGTGCCCAGCGAGCTCACGGCTGACACGGACATTCCCTTCACGAGTTTTCAAGTTATAAATGGAGCAGATGTTGTCGAGCCCACCACAAGCCACGTAATTGCCAGAGGGAGCATATGCACAAGTCATGACCCAGGAGGAGCGCAGGGGGATGGCATGCACCTGGAACAGAGATGCATTTCAGCTCCAAAAACTGCACTCAGTTGCACCAAAAGGAAGTTTCTCACCTGTCTCTCCAAGACAGGCATCGTGTTTTTTGGCAGAGATGCAAGAATAAAACAGCTGTTTGAGTATCAAACTATTCTGAGGGTAACTTGCATATGAAGCTCGTCAGAACAAGTAGTGACGTAATAAAACCTCAGATTTGCTCTTCCTGAATCCAGTTTCATCAGCAATTTTGGTCCAAAGTGAATTATTTCATTTCAGGGCTCTGATTACTATTGGTTTATTATAGGTTCAGGAAAATATTGACTTCCAAGCACAGTCAGCAGAACTGCCAATTCCAGGCTGAGATGCTGTGAATGAACAAGTAAGGCAATCGCTGCTTCCACTGCCATTTAAATCCTTCTTTGGAAACCCACTGCAAGCAATCAAGCTTCACATTTAAATAACTACCCCATGTTTCCTTGTCATTCTGTGCTCAAAGAACTTTTTTTAGATAATTATAGAAGCTAAACCTGTTCTTACTTTTCTTACTTGTTAACTCGTTGTGTTCATCCCTTAAATTTGTTCATGAAGTCTTTAGGAAAGGGCTGGTGCCCTTAGACATATGGTGATATTTCATGCAATATTAACAATATGCCTGAATTTCTTCAGGAAAAATTTCATTAGAAGCAGAGGAAGAGCCAGGAATCAGTAATCCTGCAGCAAAGAGCAGTTTAAAAAACCCCAATCCTGTCTTAAAACCACAAACAGTTCATTTTTGGAAGTCTTCTACCAAAGAACTACTTGGAATATTCACTTTGAGCTATTTTATTTCATCATTAGGCAAAGATCAAATTGATGACAACAGTTTGTTACTTCCAGTGTGTGCTGGAACTGCCAGAAGAATAGTGCATGGATTAATTAGCATTGATATCAGAACTGAAGGTACCAATACAGAAATCATGGGATGCAGTGATGATTTCACCATCCTACAGCAGTCACAGTAATTTAGATGACATTTACCTGCAGGCTGGGAGTCAAAGGATGAGGATGAAGGTAAAAAGGAGAGGGTTTATTTTTAATTTGCAAACCACATTATATTAACTTCTTAGTAAAGTGATGCCACTTGCTCCAGTGCACTGGTAATATTGATTTTAACGCCATGAGCAGCTAAGTTAGGAAAATTTATTCAGAATAAAGCCAGTCCCATGCACGAGACTCAAGCAGTTCTGTCAGCTTCACCACAAGAGGCTACAGGGGAATTGTTGGCAGCCCTGAAACAGTGGCCGTGATCAGTAACCACCAATCACTATCAAATGAAAGTAAAAGTAGTCCTGAACTGCCTCATGTGATTGCAGCCACGAAGTGATGACTCATTAGAACATGTCAGGTCTTCCAGGACTTCACTGCAGGCAACAAATTCATCTGGCTATGCTGAAATCTCTGCCCCTTCTGGTGCAAGATGCTCATCACTGCCTGCTCTCTGGTGATCACTTTTCTGCAGCATCAAAACAAATCGAAACATTCTTTAGAAGGAAAAATCTCCCCCTGTTCTCCATTTGTGGTGCACATTTTCACACACTGAACACACTGCTGTGTTCTTTACACACACCTTGACTGTTCTGGAGAATTCAAAATTAGGACTTAGGACTAGGAAAGCAGCAGAGCCAGAATGATGATGGGCAACACTTCTGATGCATTCACACCTGAATTACACATCAGTGGATCAGCTGGCCTTACCTTGTTTGTAGTATAGCTGTCCCAAATTATAAGTTTGCCATCCTGGGAGGCACTAACTAGAAGCCTAAAAAGGAAACAGGAGGGAAACACGATCATTTGGGCAGCCAAGAACACCTTTGTGATGAACATTGTAAAGAGAATGAAAGCAGCTGATACCACTGGCATTTAATTTCTCTTTAAATTAATACGTAGTTAACAGGAAAGGAAAAAAAGGAAAAAAAGGAAAAAAAGACAACTGATAATGGCATCTACTCTATTTCCACAGTTCCTCAGAATTCATGTGGTACCACTACTGTATTTTTCAGGCAAGTAGACAAGGACTGAGATTTTGGCATCAAATGTAGACTTGGATTACAAAAGCACAGCGGAAAATTGTGGCCTTCAGTGTTTCTGACTCCTCTTGGTTGCCCAAATTCTTTCAGAATTATTAATTCCCTGCGGTCCCAAGGCCTGTGCACTCAACTTTCTGGAGAGCAGTGAAGCCATGGGAGCCAGTTTTGTACCCACCTGGAATCAGTCCCCCAGTGCATTGCATAAATTTTGGCCAGGTGTCCCCGGAGTGTTCTCCTAGTGCGCATCTGGATTCTCCCCACTGGGTCGATATTGGCTGTGATCTGGAACAGGACAAAATGTCACACACTTGAGTTTTTCCCTTCACTGTTCACAAGTAACATCTCATACACAGTCCCCAACAGTCCCACATTCTCAATATGGAATGATTTTTTTTTTTTTAAACTGCCCATTCACAAGTTATGTCATTTTAAGCAGCGTGTCTTTTATCACACAAGCAGCCTATTGCGTTTATAAACACTCCCAGAAATTGCTTTGTTTAGGTCATATCTTCTTAGACTTCTAGGATTTCAGACCTTTGATCTGGGTTTTCTCCTCCTGCACAGATAATTGTGGCAGACATTGAAGCAGTTTAACCTCAGCAGGCCTTATGGTTCTGATTATCAGGGTAACAACAGTATTGCTCCCAGCTCCAGGGCAAAGCATTATTTTCCATTAAGCAGCAGAAATGTGCCCTGAGTCACTCAAAGAAATCTCTGCTCAAGGCCTCTGCCCTCAAGAACTGGACAAACATGTACTTATTTCTGGAAGAAAACACCCAAAGGCAAAATAAAAAAACTGCTACAGGAGGCAAAACTAGATTCAGATTCACTTGCATTCACCTTCTGACACAGCGTTTTCTTTTTGTAAAGGAGACAAATTTTCTTAATTCCTGTTAAACTCTGAAATTCTTACCTGAGCCAGGGTGGCATCTGCACATGCTTTTCTAGCATCCTGCAAGAGAAGGAAATTAGAGAAATTGGATGGAGTTGTGTACGTTTCTTTCTCTGTTTTATCAAGTTGATTAAGCCCCCTGAACCCAAGGTTCAGAAAACATTTCTGCCTGTCACCCAGAGAGGACCCATGCTAACAGCAGCATTACCATAATTCACTGCCTGCTGTCACCACACATTGTGCATTCAACTTTGAAATTTCTTCTTCTTTTGGAAGAAAGGCAACATGAGTTTCACCACAAAGACACTCAAGCAGTGGAACTGCTTCTCCAGAGAGGCTGTGCAGCCTCCAGCCTCAAAGGTTTTTAAGAACTTATGGACAAAGCTCTGACTTTATCATTGACCTTATTTTAAGCAGGTTATTTTTATATTTTAGTTATGCTCTGGCTCAGACCAACTTCAGTAAACATTCATTTTGATCAGCAATTTCGTGCATCGTTTCTGCAACTATTATTTTCGAAGCAATATGAAAGCCCAGAAAGTCATTTTCTAAAGCAGTCACATGCGCTTGCCCTTTCTACATTAACTCTGACATTGGGGAAACATTTAAGGCATCATTTCTGTCCTCCTCAAGACACAACAACTATCTGTGCTGAGGCACAATACATACTCTGATTTGGTTTTTCAGTTGCTCGGCCTCCTGGCGTAACTGGTCAAGCTCGCTCATTTTCCTGTGCTAAAGGTGTGCTCCACTGCCACCTCTGAAACAACCAGAAATCTGAAAGACAGGTCAGAAGCAGGAAAATTAAAAATCAGACTTTGAAACGACAAGTCCTTTCAACCACTTCAAACTGGGGGGAAAAAAAAAAAGCCAGACTGATTTTATAAACGCAGGAGTGCAGGTGAAAATGTGTGTCTGAAATCTCCCAGAGTAAGGTGCTGCCACAAATGGATGTGCTTTGCCTCCAGCCACAGGAAACAGAAAAGAATTTGGACTTATTTCTCTCCTCCAGGCCTCTTCCTTTTTTCCTTTTTTTTTCATTAGAGTGTTTCTGATTTATTTTTATATAAATTCAAGTTGCCCAAGAGTGAGTAAGCAGGTAACACCAATTTCAGACATGGAACTCAAAACTCCCCTGCAGCTCTTCAGACCAGAGTAAGGAACCCTTACAAAGCAAAGAAAAAGGATTTACACTGACACAAGCACCTGTAAGAACTGTCTGCAACATCATGGTTATGAAAAATATTGTTCTGCTATCTGGAGAAAAGGAGATCACTCACAAATGTTCAGGGTTTTATTTGATATCTGCTGCAATGTCTGAGATCCCAGAGCAGATTGTAACATGAACACGTTGTCAGAGTAAAACCAGGGATTTTTTTGCTGGGTTGAGGGCAGGAGTTTGAGAAACCACAGCCATCAGACACTTTTCCTCTCTAAGCCTCTGTTTTCCCCAGTATCCACAGGCAACAAATTACATTATTTTATAGAGCCAGCAAGACAGAGGCTCTGTGAAACACCACAACCACTGAAACAACCTCAACTTTTGCCTATAGAGTTGCTCAACTATTGGGCTGTTTCCCAATATCACAATCATATGGATATTTCCTATGAAAATGTACAACTTATCTTTAAAAGTCTCTGCTCCAGAAAGATACTGTTGGCATTTTTTTCCAGCATTCCCCATCTCCAACTCAGCTGTTCCTCAATTTTTTTGTTTTAAAATCTCTGCAGCTTGATAGCAATGGAAGATGCTGAAGAAACATGCTGATGAATTTTATCTTTTATTGCAGAACAAGATAATTGGTTCCAATTTCAAATACTACACAGAACACCTGGAGTTTATAAATTAACACTGATAGTGTGATTTTAGAACATTTTATTAGCCAGAATTGACCTTTTAATATTCAATAAAGGAAATGCTTTGCTAGCAGCTTTACCTATTATTCTGTTAAGATTTAATCAGCTTATTTATCTTTGCAAGCATGTGGGGTTTGTTTTCCTCTCAAAGCCCTTCCCAAGGAGAAAGAGGAGGATAATTTCCAAATTTTTATGCAGTCAGAGTAACAGAGAAAAAAACATACTGTCAAGGTAAATTAGAGCAGTAGAGCAAACATCACTGTTACAAGAAGCTTCAAAATAGTTTAGACTTCAATATTCCTTAAATATTTCTATCCCCCAGAACCAGACATAGGCTGAAGCTCTCTCCATAGTAGTTATTCCAAACTGAAAACCTCTAGGAACAGATGCCAGATCTTGTCATAGCATCATTTACCATTTTTTCCCCTTCTCTGAAACCCACAGTGTCTTAGAAAAGGAATTTTAGTTGGCTTCTCTCCCAAAACCTCCACTCACACAACTTCAAGGCCCTTTCACTTCATTGTGAAACTGGGTCTCTTCCTTGTCTCTTCTGGTTCCAGGGTCATCTCTAAGCCCCTTGAAGATTGCTTGTTCAGCTCAGCCCACAATCCAGCTAAGACAAAACCCATCCTGAGTGTTTGATTATCCTGCCTTTCTTTTGAATGCTCTTTTGTTTTGTTCATTCCACATCTCAGACAAGCACTCTGGGCTGGATCAGTTTGAATTTTGAGCATGTCTGCAGCTCCTGGGCTGTTCACACACCCGGTGAAACACTAATGCACTGCTCTTGTCAGAAAGGAGTTAACAATAAACTGCTATTTTTCAGCTCTTTCTGCTCCTTCATATCCAGTTCTGCCATTCTCTAAGTTAATATATAAGCCCATTTCCTACTAAGCAAATACTGACCACTCCAGACAAAGAATTCAGAGATGGTATCATTCCTATTTCAGAGCAAGAAATGCCAAATCTTCCACGTTCTGCCCAAGGTCGCAGCAACTCACTGATGAGACTGCAATAAAGACTCCAGGACACCAAGAATTCCAGCTGCAGGTACAAGCAACTACACTGAGGATTTTACATGCAGCTTTATTTAAAAATACAATAGGAGGAATAATCTCACGTCAGTCAGAGCAGATATGCTCTCCTTAAAATAGCAGCCATTTATTTCTGCAGAATTTGTGCACTGGGAGAGGAGAATTCTCTTGCATTTAAATGAAACAAAGCTTCTTTGCATGGAACAGGGAGAGGTCTAAGGAGATGAACCCTTATCCTAGGGAAAAAAAGTCACATTAAGAAAGTTCATTTTCCCATCTTGTATTGATCTAAGTTCCCATCTTGAAGATGGATCCACTCTGAGAATTCCAACTTTGCTCCTGTGCATTCCAAGCAGCTCCAAACTCTGAACTGCTTTTCTGTCAGCATCCATAGGAATTGTTTAAAGCACATTTCCACATTCTCTTTGTAGTCTTTGTTGTTTCAACATCAACAGGAAGTGCTAATTCCTGCCAACACGACTGGACTCACTCAGGAAATGACAACCCTACAGCAGCCAAGGGCATTAAAATATAGGAGTTCTCTGGAGCAAACTGTGAAATTTATGGGACAAACAGCAAACCAGCTTGGCTGTTCCACTATTTCTTTATTTTATAGAGATTTATTTATATTACAGATAAGGATCATATCAATCTCTGCTCTGCTCATCACAAACAAGCACAATTGAAGTAAAATATTTTTATTTCTTGCCATGTTCTAAAGGCATTTAACCCCATTTTACAAGAAGGTTTCTAGAAGAATCTGTAAGCTTGATGTGGAGGATGATCCTATTTCTGGGCTGCATTTCCACATCAAGCAAACCTCAAGAAAATAAAGTTACTCCTCAAGTTCCACACAAATTTTTCCCACATTATCCCCAGAGCTGTGCAGAAACAGGCAGGAGCCAAGCTCACTCTTACCTCCCCTTCTCTGCAATAGGTGAGTGTGTCCCTGAAGGCAGCTTCACAGGAATAACAGATTCACTTTCCTCAGCTCCCTCAAGACCTTTCCAAGGGCTGAAGTGCTTAAGTGTCTCTGGTGTAAGCTTATTTCCCCTAATCCTGTTGACCAGTACACCTTGTGGGTAATTCTCCTCTTGCTGGATAACAATCTGTGCACTCCAGGGGACTTCTCTGTTCCCCACTCCTCCAGATGACCCAAGTCCCTCACCTCTTCTGACAAGGGACCCATGGAAGAGTCACTTTGTTCCTCTGTCTCCTGATCTGTTACTTCCCACATACAACAAAAATTCAGTTGTGTCAAAAGGATTTATCACATCATTTCTGTCTGAGGAAGAGCTCAGGGGTTGCTTTTCTCTAACCCTCTCTAACAGGAGCTATATTCCTGTGTAAGAGCAGAGTTATGGATGGGCAGCCAGTTGTGTGGCCAACAGCTTTGCACTGATTTTTTAAACTGCAGGAAGCCTTACAGAACTTCCATGTGCTTCCTGCAAATGGAGATATACTCAGGGTGCAGTGGATTAATTCTTATTTAAAGAATAAGAATTATTCACTCACTGCTCAGGAAACAGAGACAGGGAAAAATTCAAAGGCCGAGGAAGAACTCAAATTGACTCATTTCATTGTCACAACTTCAGTGTCCTTTCCACAGCTCAAACTGTTTATCCAATTAAATCCAATTACTGCAACAAGGTATCATTAATACCCTGACATTTATTTGTAAACTGATGCTTAAAAGCTGAATATAACCCATCCAAACATCTATTCCTCTGTTAAATACTCTTCCTCTCTGAAATTCTGCTGGCAACAGCAATGAAGAAATGCTTACTATAAACTTTTACATTTCCTTACACCATTCCTATTAAAAAAAAAAAAAAAAGGAGTCTTCCACCCTCCCTCTGTCCTGAGAATAATCTTTACAGATTAAAAGAAAAAACAAAACAAAACAAAAACAACCCACATTTGAAATCACAGCTATCATTAAGTCAAATATTTAGAATTTCTATCCCTTGCTGGTCAAACTTTGCTGGCCACAAGGTATTTTTAGCAGATATTACTACTACCAAAGCCTAACATAATCCCACCAAGCCATTGTGGATGCAAAGTCTGGTAACACAGAGGGTTTAAAGCTAAATTGTTCATATTTTACTCAGGCACAGTGATTTTCTAAGGAGGTTTTAGCAAATCCCTTTTCTCCCATGAACAAGCTGTCTGACATTTGTCCCCTCAACCTCTTCCCTGCCAATATCCATCGCTCCAACGTGGATGAAAAAGCAAAATATTTGCAAGAACAGAGCCCCAAAACTTTCCAGCTTTAACAAGGAGCTCAGAGCGTGGCCAGCAGACAGCCCCAGAGCAGGTCATCTGATTAAATGAAGCTGTGCTAATCTAGCAGATAGCACAAATCCTATTAGCAACATGCACAGCAGCTTGGACATTTTCACAATGACAAAGGAATTATCCCCACTCACTGTTAGTTACAGTAAGCTGACGTCACACAGTGGCTTTGAAAAAGCTGAGGGTTCTTTTTGTTTTCAGGAGCAGAGATGGATTTCTTGTTTGTCTTTTGTTCAGTGGGAAAGGCAGCGAGATCAGAGTGGCTTGTGGAACAGATTTGAGGTGTTCTCTCAATTTATATAAACTGAAATTGATGAAAAAAATTCAGGGTCCCCTTGGATTCAGAGGGAGATAAAGGCAGAGGAATAAAGCTGCTGCCTGCATTTTGAAAAACAGCTACACATCCAGTAATTGAAAGCATCAGATTTAACTCAGCAAATACTTGGCCAATTAGCAATGTTCCTCACAGACATTCAAGTTAAAATCTGGAAGGTAATGAAGATTTTACTGCTCCAAGAACAATAGTAATAATTACAATTACACAGAATTTAAACCCTGAAACTTTTAGGTTCTGTTTAAATAATACTGACACATTGAAAAGAACATTCTGACACGAGCCACTTTGCTCAAAAGAAATTTGGCCTTCTTTTGTCAAACATGGTGGAGAAGTAATTTTTCATTCATGAGAGAATGACTATTCTCATCATTTTATTTATTACAGTTCCCTGCCCCACTGAGATGAAACAGTTTCATCTGTGGTCTCCCTCTGCTTTGCCAGTTCCCTCTCTGACAGAAGGCAGGCACTAACATCTATTATTTAGCAGGTTTCCTGGCCATTTTAGAATCCTTCCTGTTGACACAAGAATACACATGCTAAAGGAGAAAACTGGCTTGCACACATTAACAGCCAAAAAAACCTGAATTAACCACTTTTTAAAAATAGGATGTTTCTCAAGGACTAGGAAAAAAAAATCATCTTTTTTCTCTACTTACATTTTCTCTCACTACAGTAGAAAGCCAACTTCTGCTGTCAAACATGTAAATTCTGGAAAAACAAAACAAAAAAAAAGACACCAAAACCACAATTAATGGAATTATCACAAAAAAGCACCAATTTCTCCACCAATCTAACTGAAATTAAACTACTATCAAAGTGCAAACTATTTCTGTGAGCTAACTTGACCAGCTGGCCTGCCTTAATGAAGGAAATGGGCAGAGTTTTATTAACTGTAACACAACCAAAAGATGGATTCGAGTCAAGAAGCTCATTTTGACCTTTTCCCAAAAAACTCTTGCAATTCTGAGATCCTGCCCTAGTGATAGAGAAGCCCAGGTTATTAGAGAATTTAGGGTTAGAAGAAAATACAGTCTCACTCATACAATTTTCACTGTACTACAAAGCACTTCCCCTCCCCAAATCAGCATTTTTAACACACTGGAATTATTTCTGCTCAATTCTGTCCCTGAGCTACATTTGCCTTCTAAGCACAGTTAAATATCATGATATCTATTTTATCAGAAGTTGTTATATAAACCTCCTACTAATGAACTCAAGTGAGAGCACACCACTCTTCTAGAAGAGTTCCAACTTGAGATCACTGGTGATATCAGAAAGTACAAAAGTAATTGATCCATTCAGTAACTCACACACTCACACTCAGGACTGCACTGGTTTAACAAACTGCCCTTGCAGCAAGGGGAAAAAATGTAAGAAATTTTGGAATTTTTTTTCCCCCTGGCAGCACAAAGCATCATTTTAGTCCACCCCAAGATGTGAAACACTGACAGTCACTTTTACATCCCAAACACCTGGATCTGGCTCTGTGACACACCAAGACAAGGGCTGGGGGTGATGCCAGGGGACCTCACAGTGTTCAAAGCTGCTGTGACAGGACAGAGGAGATTATTCTGAGCACAAAGCAAGAAGGTACTGAAGCAAAATGACCTTAAATGAGAAAGCCAACCTAAAACTCCACACACTGTCACCTGAAATCTCACATGAAATGCGTGTTTCTGAATTTACAGTTCACTACCAGCTGGAGAATCTACAAACCACTTCAGTGTCTGGTATGGAGGTTAAGCTACTTAGGATATGGATCATCCTCACCCAAGCTCATTTGTAGATAAACATTTTAATACTGTGATTATGAAACCATCACAGAGTAAGCAGTTTTGTTTATTACTGCAGAACAACACACTTTGGGACACAAAACAGTAACTCACACTTCGAGGCCAAACTCCAACCCCCTCCAGACACAAAAACATGACATGACCATTCCAAGCTCTGAAAACAAGAGCAACTCCAGTCAACTTTCAGAAGTCTTGACTGGAAAAAAAAAAATTGCCCACTACAGAGATAACAAAATCTAATGAAATTCTGAAAGAATTACCTGAAATGTAAACAAGTAAATTTAAATTTATGCTGGCACACTAACAGCACACAGAATACACAATAGCAAAGGCCCAAACACACACCATTATTGTCCTGTGCTGCACCCTCATTAATGCAGGAGAGGTGTTGCAGATTTCATATGCCTTCTGTGAAAAAGAAAAACAAAACAAAACAAAAAAAAAGCCACTTTAACCAGCCTGAAAGAACAGGAAGGAAGCATAACAGCAAACTTTTCCACAAAAGCTGAGTTGATTTTTCAAAGGGTTAAGTTTCCACTTGAGGATGCTGAAAGCACCCTGCGATGCTCGCAGAACGCAGTCCTGGCAACGGAGAGATTTTCAATTCTACCTTAAAGATGGAGCTCATTTAAGGACAAAAGTAGACAAGCTACTCATGAAAAAAAAAAAAAAAAAGATCTGCATTGCCACAAGCTTCCATTTTTAGCTAAAATGTAGCCTGGTAAAAGCTACATGAAAATTAGAGGCCAGTTCCTTGGGTGCACGGCGGCAGTGGCTCAGCAAAGAGCTCTTGTAAGGAGCTCCAGGGGCTGCCCTGCTGAGCCCAGAGCTGCGGGCCCTTGACACCAAAAACTGGGCTTTCAAAAACACTGAGAACAAAAAGTTCCACAGAACACTCAGGGCATGGTTCAAGTGGTTAAACCATCACACCAAAGCAGCTGGAGGAGAGCCAGCCCCACACGGGGTTGGTGTTCCCAGTGTCCTCACGTGCCCACAGCCTCCTGCTGCAAGGGAAGAACCAGCCCAGCCCCATTTGGGCTCAAAAAGAGTAAAGTAACTCCACAAGTCAAAAAAGCTTCATCATTTCTGGGTAAAGCTTCATCATTTCTGGGTAAAGCTTCCCTCACTAAGTGCTGCCAGCTCAGTATCTTTTTTTCTTTACAGATACTGCAGCAGTTACTCTGAGCTGACAACCCAGCCTGAAAATTTCTCTCAACTCCAGCATATTCCAGGTACAAGTCTACATATGAAGGAGATTTCTGCAGAAGACACAACTTTTTTTTTTCATGAGGCTGGGGAAAGTAGGGAAGAAAAGGAAGAAAAAGGACCTGGAAGAGTATGGAAAGCATTCGGAAGTGTTATAACATCACAGGAAATCTGACCAACCCTCCAAAATGAAGCAACTTCCTAAGCAGAAGAAACACATTCACTCTCCAAAGCCATTAACCACATGAAGACGTTTTTCCTCCTGACCTATGGATTCAATGAGAGACTTAAACCCCAAATATTCCGGATATTAATTCCAACTTTCTCAAGACTGCTTCACACACACAGTGACTAGATGCCAAGGCTAATGTCTGAACTGCTGCAAAGGCATTCTAGTGTTTAAAACACACCAGTAATTCATGTACACTGATGTGGGGCCAGGCATCAGAGAAGATACTGAGGATCTTGCCCAGGACTCCCAGGAGGTGTTCCTGCAGTGAGAACAGGGAGAAGCTGGGAGATGTGTTCAGTGAGGGATGGAATCAGTGGATACACAGGTATTTCAGGGGCTTTATCAACACAGTTTATAACATGGATCTCAATCAACAGTAGTAAAAACTGATTTTCATGACCATTACACTATGTGAATCTTAAAAACGTCTTGCATAACACATCCTCCTGCAAGAGTGGCACAGAGAGCTGATCTACTCAAGGCACTCAAACAAAAATAACTTCACTAAAGGGGAAGAAAATAAAAAAAAAACCAACCTCAAAGCATCCAAAAACCTACCAGCAAACCTCAGTATTACTATTAGATAAAGCAGCAATTTCAAGTGAAGTTACTCTGCTGCTCCTCACTCCCATTGAAGAGCACCCCTGAGCCAGCAGGGGTGGCTGGATGGAGCCAGGCAGTTCCTAATTTAGCCTGCAGATGCTCTTGTTCAGGTACCCAACATCATCACCACTGTAATATATCACCTACCAGGCAGAGATAATGGCTGTGAAACCAGCAGTTGCAAGTTAGTTTATTAAAATCATTTCTTACAGTCTACACAGCTGATCATTATCACAGAACAGCAGCTAGATGCCCAAGAGATTACACCACCTTGCCAAATCACTGCCAGCAGCATGAAATTCCAATGTGCCACCAGGCAACAGTAATTAAGTCTCAAATTTAAGCTTTCAAGATTGTTCTGTATACAAAAAAAAATCCCAAACAAACCCTATCCTTAGTGTAATGACTTGGTCCTAACTATCAACATTAAGTGCAGTAGCAGACAGCTGGAAGCTCAAAGGACGTTTTGGCATCTGCATGTGCTCCTCCAGGAGTTAATTCCAGCTCAGACTTTCCCCGGGGAGTGCAGAGCTGGAGCCCAGAAAGCCAAGTCTTTGCTGTCCCCTCCTCCAAGTACAACCTAGAGAAGTGTAAAATAATAATTACAAATTCATCAATCGAAATACGCCAGAGCAAGAGGCTAAAACTCCTCCTTTATTTGAAGCCTCCCTTCTGGGGAACCATCTGCCACGTCTGCAATTTCCCAAGCACACCCCAACTTTTTAAAAAGCAAGCAGTACCTTCCTACCAGGTTTGCCAAAGAGCTCACCCTGGCTAGGGACAACAGGAGATTGTACAACTCCTTCGAAAACTTCCTGAAAGCTCTTGTGTCGTGCAAGGCCAGCACAGCTGAATGTTTCTGTGGGAGGTATTGGCTGCTTCTTGTGCTGAAGAATTGCCAAGTTCCCAGCTGAAGCAGTCGCTGTGCTCTGTAGACATTTTTCCATATATTAGTGGGAAGTACACACAAAACAAGCATCAGGTCCATCAGTGGTAATGCTCATCTTGCAGCAGCCACATTGGCTGGGCTGGAGAGCTCACACAAATTTCCAGTTTCAATATAGTGCACGAGTAAAATGATAATTACACAAGCTAAAAATAGCTGCAAGTCAACAATCTGATTTCATCAGGGCTTCCACTATTACCTATGGCTCAATATGGAATGACAGGTTCCATTTCTAGAGTCACTGAGGTTGAGAGTTTTAGAGCTTTTGTGTGCTTTGTTTCAAGCAGAAGAACTCTAGAAATGCTTTCCTCCTGAAGAAACTCAGGCACTTTTTCTACTCAGCTCAATGGATCTGCAAGACCACATTAGGAATAGAAAAAAAAATAAAAATCTCTTCATTGCACAGAACACAGGAAAATTGTTTGCTGAAGAATAAAGGTCAGTTCGAGGGTCCTTGCAAAGTTCTGGCAACATTCCTTTGCCCTGTAAGCTCATTCACACAGAACAGCACATACAACAGGAAAAACCAGGCAGAACAGAGCTACATGGAACAGCCTCCAAGCAGCCAACGTGGCCTTCCACCAAATGCCTTCGGTGAGGCACTGAGGCAATTCACAAGTGCCTCACTGCTTCAATTTGGCACTTCAGAATCCAAACCCCTCACAGAAATAACAAAAAAACCCAGAACAAACCCATCCACCATAAACAGCTGCCACTGTTCAGACAAAAAAAAACCCAAAAAAACCAAAAAAAACCCAAAAACCCAAGGGAAAATAAAATGAGGATTTATTTCAGAAAATTCAGGGAAGAAACAAAATATGAACCAATCTGGAAACCTTGAAAGACCTTGCAAAACCCAAATTAAGCAAGGCACTTTCACATTCAAAGTCCCAAATTGGAACCACTGTCTCAGAGGAACAGTGCATTTCTGTCTCCTCCAAAACTGCTACAGAATATGAATAATTCACCATAAAAGTTCAACTTCAATGCTCAAATTCCTCAATATGCCAGAGGTTGTTACCACACAGTAACACAACACAACACCTACTGAAAGTCACCAAAATGCTCATCATGCATAATCCATCAGCTCTTGCTTGCATGCCTCCATTTTCCAAGGAGTCATCCCCTCCTTCTGTTTAAGAAGCACTGGAAAAATCACCCTTTTGGATAGTTTACCACTTTCTCAAAACAGCAGCCTAACAAGCAGACAAGAAAGCAAAGATCATGGCAGGAGAGGTGATGAAATCAACAGCTCTGATGGGAAGTGGTCCCTTGTCTCCTCCTGCCACCACCAGGGCACAAACTGCAGCTGTCTTCAGGGCAGACACAATCCCACGCTGCCAAAATACTCACATTTCCTGACGTTAATCCCATGACCTACATTTAAAGGAAGAAATCATACTGATGTAATATTTAAGCATAAAAATCTGGACTCTAACAGGTCATTTCATTAATCCTTTCTAAATGCATCTGGAAGCCATGCGCATTATTGAAAAAAAATCATTTTAATATTCTAGGTACAGCAGAGAATTTCTGTAAAAATCTAAAAAGAACTGATATTACAAGTTTAACAGCTGCCTAAAGCCAAATTCTTAAAATAACACTTTTAAAAAAGAAAAGTCTTAAGAGATCTTTGAAGTAGTTCAGGAATATTAATAATTCTTGGTACTTTAGTGACCCAAGCTCAAACATTTCCTAACTACATCTCTTCTTCTCTCTCCTCCTCTCAAAGAAATTCCCATTTAAGAGCATTTTTACACTTCCTGATAAGAAGCGGGCATGGAAAGTTAACTTATTTTAAGCACAAAAATTATTGGTATTCAGTGTGAGTTTTCAACAAACTTCTCTTTATGACATCACAATAAGCCAATATTCTAGGTTTTATTCAAATTTCTCTATGCAGTTAGTCCTTCTGAAGAGCAACACATTTATAGATAACCTCATCAATTTTATCCAACTAGTCAGTGATGGTTTTGATTGTCTTCTTTCCTGATCTTACTATTTTAAAAGACTATTAAAAAACCCCAAAGCCAGAGTAAGTAAAAACTTACAATCTGCTTATGAAACAATTTCTGGCTACATTTATCAAACAAAAGTCACTGAAAATTGTCACTTCCTAAAGTATCCCCTTATCCAAACCCAAGCAATTTTGCTGTCACATCCTACCAGACTGACAAACAAAACACAGGCAGCACTGAAGGAGAATATATTACTATTAATTAACCAACAGAGAAATGACTAAGCATTTATTACTAGATGCTTCCATCTGCAGAGCCTTACAGTAACTGAACAGTTGTTTCTTACTTTCTTACTTCAACTGTCATTTTTTTCATTGCTTCCTTCCACTCTTTTATCATGAACCTCCACTTTTTACTGCTATTTTCACTTCATTTGCAAAGCCACCAGAAATCTGTGTTTACCTAAGCAGGGCAGAGCACAAGCACCACAGGAATATTGCAGTCTGGCTTTAATAATTAATGATTAAAGGAAGACTGCAATATTCCTGTGATATCACCAAGTAATGCCACGCTATCAGGATATTATCTTTTGATAAAATGTGTGATGTCTCAAGTCCATCAGCTGAATCTATAGGTTTGGGGTAGTCCACAATCCAAGCAACACAGAGAACATTTTCTCCTGGAAGGCAGAAATGGAAGCACACAGCTGTAGGAGTTCACAGTGTCCCAGTGTGACAGGATCATTACACAGCAAATGAAAACACTTTGCATGTCTAAATTCATATACTTGTTTCTTTTTAATGGGAGCCAACATTAAAACCGTGTTTATTCAGGTATCAAAGTAAGTTTTTAATCCACACTTTAAGAACATGCTTATAGTGAATTGCAATCCTATTAAGAAATGTAATTCTTGAGAATTCCCATTAAGTATCCAAATATTGTCTTTTAAAAGTCACTTCTGGGTAAGCCAATTTTCAAGTAGTCTTCAGTTCATTTTCTGGGATTTAAAAACGCTCAGAAGTCCTCACAAAGATTGATGGATTTCTCTATCAGGATGATGTTCTGCTCAAGCTCTCCCCAAATATTTCCCAGTAGGTGCTGAGGAGAGCCCAGCGTGGGACTGGATCACACTGCACTGAATTCCCAGGCAAATAAATGAATGGGGAGATGCAAAACCTGGCAGAGGCACCTCCTCTTACCAAAATCCTGAAGATTACAATGAAATCCATCAAGTGGATCAGCTGCCCTGTCAGGGATTAAAGTGTAAGAGAACAAGTGGGTTCCAAAAGCCTGGATGGGATTTCTCTCAGCTCTGCTTGCCAACACATCTGTCTTGGAATGATCTTCACCTTGTTAAAAATCATGTGCTGGTTCAGATATTACCATCACAGTGACATCAGCAGGTACATTAAGATCTTCACTACAATATTTATTACATTAGAGGAGGAAATGGGTTATGTGATCACTTATTTACAACACAAAAAAACCCCCAAAACCCCAGAAGCAAAAAGAGCGAAATAGATGTGAAAAATACTAACACAAAAAATAAATCAGTAAGACTGTGTGCCTGCATAAGCACAGAAAATCAGCAGAAATCCCTGTTATTGTATTTTGTATTTCCATAAATTTCAGCTCTGCTATTTTATCAACAGGAGCTGAATCATCCATTTCGTTCTACATATGCCAGCTAATAAAGAGTCAACTGAGTCAAAGGAGAATCAACTGCTTCCTGTCTACACCCTTTTAAAAAATACAACCAACTTCCACAAAGCTGCACTTAGCAACCCCACTTTTTACATCCTTAAAAGTAAAACCATTAAAACCCAAAGAATGGAGAGCCAATCAAATAGGTGTATTCCTACTCTTGATCTCAGGGAGACATTTACAGATCTGAAGTGTTTATGGTCAACTTTGCTTTTGAAAAGCATTTCCCTGATGTGAGCACCAGGCACAGGCTGAGCAGCTCACATGCTGCCATGTCTCACTGCACCAAGGCCCTCAGAACACTAATGAGGAACACTAATGAGAAACACATTGTGTTTCCAGGAGCAGCAAGACAGAATATGGACTATCAAATCTCAATTGTGCTTTTCCATACGGATCAAGGGTTCCACCCTAAATGCCTTTGGCTGTCAGGATCAAATCCTGAGAGAGCTCTTCAAAAACCAGGGATTCTTCCTCCTGCTCTGCCTCAGAACGACTCAGAGAAAGCAAGCAAGCTTTTACTGCATTAAGCTTTTATAAACCAAAAATAATAAAAAAGAAAAATCCAACATAAGCAACAAAAGTAACCTCATCTTGGAGGCAGGCTGGACCTGAGTTGATAACTACCTTCTCACCACAGCTGCTGGCACATCTGCCCCAACAAAAATAGGGGAGTTAAGACATTGGAACAAACCATCTGCTCCTTTGTGCCTCTGCTACACAGACTGTACAAAGCCTCAGAGATCAGCTAAAAGCAAAATATTCGTTCTTTACAACCATGTAAAAGATCTTTATCCAAGCCCTGGCTAAAAAACAGAATACATTTAATTCACTGAAATAAGAATTTAGTGTTCAAACAGCAGAGATCTTCACAGTAAGAGATTAACAGAGCCCTGTTAGAATAAGTTCAGCTATACCATGAAAAACAGCTACTTTCCAGCACCAGTCTGAAGATAAGCATTTCAGTGGACCTTAAAAATCAACAAAATATATTATATGCATATAGCAGATAAAAGACACTCAGCCGAGATTAAAATATGGTATTTCTCTAATATTTTCACCCAAAATAGACCGAGCAATAATTTGTTCTCTGGCCCCCAAGTCACCATGCCTCATCTTTAATCAACGTGCAAACAGCTCCACTGGTTTTGATGGCAATGATTTATGTCCTGAGTAGCTCATTGATTTCTCCCAATTGCTGTATTTTGGTATGTACTGTTTGTACAAAATGAGGTACAGAAGAACAAGAAAAGCAAGGCTGAGCCTGAAAAGTCGAGTAATACAGGAGACCTTGAATCCATTAGACTGAGAAGTGGTGTTTGGGAACACACAAGGCAACAATGCTCAGTGCTGATAGGAGAGCACAGCCCAGGGCCAGTATCACAGCAGAAAGCACAAAGGTACAGCAGGAAATACTTGCTTTCACCCTTGGACATTCCTCTTCCCAAAGGATCTGCTTAAACTCTCTGAAAACTTCTGGCATTAATGTTCAAGAATCAGTTGTGTTCCTGGAGATGGTATCTATCTCTTTAGGTGATCAATATATAGAGGAAAACACGATAAATAGAAAAATAAAAATAGTAACACCAGGGAATTAACTGAGAAAGACAAAACTGAAAACATCAGAAGACAATGTCACCTATTTCATGGAAAAAAAGTACCTGCAAAGTGATGCCAAACCAGCAGCCGGGGAGGCTGGCTGAGCCCTGGAGCTGCTGAGTTCTGCCCTGACCCTGGAGCCTGAGCACAGCCCCTCTGGATGTGCCCCATCACCAGGGGTTTGTTTGGAGCTGCTGAGTGCTCCCACCCCCAAACGCTGTGCCCAGAGCTTCCAGCCCCACAGGCAAGTTCTGCACAAGCTCCCCCAGCCCACAGCCCCAGCGAGAAACTGGGCAGGATAAAGCAGAGCACTTCCTGAAATGCTGAACTTCAGCACTTCCTGCAACGCTGCGACTTCATCGACTGCCCATGGACACAAGCAGAAAGGAAGAATTTAAGTCAAACCACCCAATGTGACCTCTCTGTCCAAAGTGTCTATGATACTTCAGTTTCCACACACATAAACCCACCTCCCCAACACCTCAGGCACCTACTGAAGACTCCACTACTTCGTCAAGATTTAAATGTATGAAATGGTTCCTGTTCAGTTCTGTTTTCTGTGGCATTTCCAGCGAGGAACTTGCACAGTGAGTTTTCAGGCACTGGCCAGATAATATCTGACAGCTGCAGTGAAATGCAGGACTTGGTAACCTGCAGCACAATTAAACTGCCATGAGCATCAAGCAGCCCATTGCTGATCTTTGTACAGCCACCACCTTTGTTACACAGACAGCAGCCTATCTTCAGAGTCCTGCCACTTCACAGACAACGTGCAACAGGGACATCAAACATATGTTCCAACGAAGACAGCTCCTTAATTAGGACAGTATCAGCTGATTTCAAGCACCAAAGATTTCAGCAGACTATCACATCTACTTGGTTTTTCTAGACAAACAGAGAAAATTAACCACACCAACCTCCTGACACGTTTGTTAGGCTATCTGAAAAACAACAAAACCCTCCAGAGTTTTGGGTATCAAAATGACAAAATGCAAGAGGACCATAAACAGATTTCTTCTCAGCATCCTGAGGCAGGCATAGGCCTCCTCTGTTTAGTCATTTACTAGAAACAAAATGTAGTAAATTTTGTATTATGCAGTTATGACTCTTTTAAAAAATATTTTAGAGAGTGAAATCTAATTTTACTTATTTATTTTGAGATTCCAGCATTGGTTGTGTTCAACACATACCTTGAACCACTTGGTGTTAAGCAAGATGTATCAGCTCAAATATTATTTACATAAAGCTGAACACGACAGAGCTTCACACGTATGACTAAACCAGACTTTCTGCACTGGGTTTTACCATGAAGATTTCACTAGGAAATATCAGTATTGCACACATTTCCAACTAAGAAGTAAGTTCAGGGACTTCTGATCAGTGCTGTCCATAGAGTGAACATTTCTGCCTGGCCTTACAAATTTTACTACTGAAGATAACAAAGCATTGGCTTTTAAGATCTCTGCATCAACAAAAAAGGCACATTTATACCATCTACTGTATGCTTTTAGCCTTGGAGCTTTGACCCACCTCCCATCCCTCGTTTGCTTTGGTAAATCCCTCAAATACCTACAAACCTCCAAACAGCTGGACTGAATACAAAGTGTTTTGTGCGATTTAAGAGATTTAATTTCTCCAGTTCCAAAAGAAAGCCACATTTCCCACAGATTACAGAAGGGCAGCACCACCCTCAAGCTTGCAAGGCACATCTGGACAGGACATGTGATCTCCCAACAACATCTGTAAGCTCGACATCCTGCCCAGCCACCCTCAGGGAATCTGGAAAACATCCCACGTTAGCACAGATGTGCCAGTGAGAAAGTCCTGACAGAAAGGAACATCCCATTAATACTGGGCATGTTCATTTCTGGATCCATGGAAGTTCAAACTCCAATTTTGAGGCACACTGGTTCTTCAATCTTCACCAGCCTGAAGATTCTTCTGTCAGATCCGTGTTGGAAATCTCAACGTTTCACAAAAATAAAACAAAACCCACTCAGCTTGTCAAATAACTTCGTGGTTTTTGCAAGTAATTTTAGATAACCTCTCTTTATTGACAGGTTTTAGTAAATCCTGAAATGGCAGGATAAACACAAAGCACATGTGCCTGGGAAGACTTTTAAGATGGTTCCCCTACATCTAACCCAAACCAGGCAAAAAAAACCAGCCAGAAATGCAGTGAGAAAATGGAGATGCACAGAATGAACAGCTCACCTGGAAGAGTTCAGCAGAAACACTTTTCCTTTAAGACAGAAAATAACTGCCATCAGCTGCTGTAATTAAGGTTACTGTAACAGAAGACAAAACAAGGCATAGAAGACAAGGCATCCCTTTCCTGTCACTGAAGGCCAACACCCACAGCTGCCTGGCTCAAAGTCAGACAGAAAGCCTTGAAATTTCTTATTTATTCCCTCATCCCCAACACAGTTTGATTCTATCATGAGCATGAGTCAAATCAACACTGATATCTGAACTGATTAAATATTCCCTAAACCTACTTTCATACACAATAAGCAGGAGTTTGGATGGAGCTTTGAGTTTCCAGAGAGAAGTATTTTGGTTTTACTTTTTTTTTTTTTATCCCCTTTGCTGGGGGAAAAAAGGAACAAGCTTAAAATAGTGACAAAAATCTATACATAGCTTTGAATATAGGACCATGTTACATAAAGCTACAAAAAATTATCTAATCTATCTAATTACAGATAATTAATATTTTCTTTTTTTGGGGAGTGCTGGCAGGCATTACTGCAGTTTTCAAGAAGACATCAAAAAATATTCTCATCTGAAAAAAAACATGATAAACATAACTGGCATGAAATGCAGCCAAACCTTCAGATCAAGGTAGGAATACACAGAAAAAATATTTAACTACACACAATTCAATTCTTGTATGATCTAGAATGTACTTCTCTTCTAAACAGAGAACCTTTAGAAATTGCAGTGATTTGACAAGCTGATATTCTACCTCCTCAAATTAATATACTTCTTTTTAATGAAGCTGTTTCAGGCAAACTCCTTGCAGAAATGAATTACATTTCCCATTAAAATGGCAACTAGATTTTTAATCAGCCTCTTTCCCTTCACTGCATTAAATGCTACTAATTTTTTTCCCCTCATCAAGTTCTAAACACAATCTATGAAAAGAACTCCAGGATTTAGCCTGTCTTTACCACCTTCAATTACAGAGCCACCTTAGAGCTCGTCTCCTTTAAGCTCCCTCAGATCACCTTCCTCAGGTCTTCAGCCTCATTTTCACTTATCCATTATTAAGATTCCAAAATAGACACAGCACAGGGAAGATCAAATTTTAACCCTTCAGTCCCATCAAATGCAGAAATAACTGTAGGTTATTCCCTTCATGACAAAAATACCTTGTTTTCAGCAATTCTTAATCACCATGCAATATCTGACAGAGGGAACATACTTATTAATCCAAAGCCAGGTCTTCAAAATGTCTGCAACACCTTCCAAAGGATTCCCATTTTAAACCTGCTGGAGTTGTTTTATTGGATTTTAACAAGACTTAAATCCAGCAATATCTTCAACATTTGCTTTTTAACTGCTTTCTCAAGCCCTTATTCCTGTGTCCACCCCCAAATACCAATAACCAGGTCAATGTGCAACATCTGGATGTATCCTTACTTTAGGCCAGTGCTGAAAATCCTGGAGAGAATTTAGGAATTATTATTCCCATGGCTCCTTACAAATTACACTTCCAAAACGTCCCCAAAAAAGTTTTTTTTTTTTGGCTAACACATAACAAAAAATCCCATGTAGGCATCTAATTGCAGCACCCCTACTAAAAGGGAGAGTAAGATATACATAGCAAAGCAACACCACATCTTGGCTGCTTCCAGATGGCACCCAGGAATATTATCCTCACTCCCTAGCTGGGTTCAAGACAGAAAATTCCTGCTTTTCTAAGAATATACTGGGCAAGGGAAACATCACCCCCCTGTAACCAGTACACTCACAGCCTTCAGACAGGCAGAAATATTCCATTATAGTTCAAGAGGCCAACAAATTGTAACGTATTCTATGCCGCTCCAATAAATGCTGTTAATACATTCATGCATCTCAATTCATTTGTAGTTAATATAAATTAATACTCTTACAAGATATTAATTGCAAAGAGCTCATTTTACAAGTTCAGCTGTTAAAAAAAGAGGCCAAGAAGATCTGACTTTCATGTTGACAAAATTTTTTTAAGTGTGTATTTCTATTCCAAGGCTTACCATCTCCTCTCTCTCTCCTCAGAAATCCTCTATTATTTTAATAAAAATGCACAATTCTGCCTCAAAATCTATCTTAGAGTGTCTATATTTTTGAACTAGGAAATCTTCCACAGTAATTTACGTTGATTATTTTGGCATCTCAAGTAAAGGTACTGCTCATAGCCAGCTCAAAGCTTTTAAAAACCTCTTCATGTTCTGCTCAACTACCAGTTGGCTCAAGTATCTATGGATTCTGCATATATTCCTGTTTGGTGAAAAACAAATCCACACTCACAAAATCCCCAGCACACTGGACACCCTGTGAAGAAATAATAAATTGAGACACTATGTTAAATAGAAACATAGGGGCTTGAGGGTATTTTTGTTTTTTATCATGACCTTGGCTAATACCAGTTCCAACTTTATCAGTGGGGAGAAAAAAAACATTTTGAATGGAGGATGTATTCTTTTCATTTTCAGTTTGCATTTGAATCAACCAAACGACTTCCTTCAAAAAAATGTCCACTTTATCTTCAGTCACATGCTTAAGAAACATTTCATTAATGCACGCAAGCTGCTTTCAAGGTTAATAATTTTTTTTTTTTTTGCCACATAACCAGCAAAATCCTGTAAAAAAAGACCCCAGCTGAAATTCTGTCATGCCCACAGGCATTAGAGACTCCAATGACAACTCACCTAAAGGTAAATCAACAACTGGACTGCCCAATTTCCCATTTCGACTTGCTGGTAACAAAGCAGCGCTAAACGCAATTGCTGAGACATGACCGTGTGCCATATGGCTAAAAACTGGATATTAAAATTGAGAATATCAATTACCAATCCACTAATGCTGAGAGCCAAAATCCATGGACAGTAAGAATTTAATCCAATTCAGGGCCTAGAACATGAGCTGAGCCCGGCGTAGAGGAGACAAATCTACCGCTGGTTTCACAGGGAGCAAACAACTCCCAATTTTTTTTCTTTGCAGTAACTACAAAACCAGCTGAACCCAACACTTGCTTAACATCCCCAACCACAGCTCCAGGCCTGGTAGGAATCCACAAAAAACAACAAAAGTTTCAGATGAATTGGCATCTGGTTTCACAGGGATTGAGAAATCGTAACTAAGTTACTATTTAAGAAGAAGCAGTTTTAGTTGTTTTCCACATGACCAAATGGAAGCCTCCAAAGCACCAGGAAGTTACACAGTGCAGCCAACGTCTTGCTTCATTTCAGGAAAAGCCACCCTACAAACATAATCTGTATTTTTACTCTAATTAAAGGGCCTTGAAATTGCATTAGTTGAAGGGTTGTCTTATTCTAAGTAAACTAGTTTAATGGTTCAAGTTTTAAAATTTTTAATAGCTGTGGAGTGTTTCTTCCGGGATGATATTAAGAATAATGTCACACAAAATTCTATCCACTCCCTCATTATACAGAGAGCTTCATTGATTACTTACACAAGAATTCTCATTAAGTCCAAATACAGCATCTCCACATTTCCACGAGGCACGGAGGTGATTTAAAAAACTGTTCTGCTAAGATTTCCTGTGGAATTTTAATTTACCATGTTGTCAAAGATTTCATGCTAGGATGCCTGCTACGTACTGACTTAGCAGCTGCAAGGACTCAACAAGGATAAATGTAATTTATCTTACCCAGAAGAGAATCTCACTTCACTCTGCTCCTTTCTGATCCTTTACTAAAAGGACAAAGTAGTAGTAACAAAAAAAAAAAAAAAACATTGCACGAGTAATTTCAGGTTTAACAGGACATTAACATCAGATGGAACCAACAGTTTATTGGACAGTATTCTTAATTAAAAAAAAAAAATGTTCTTGAAACACCAGAGGAGTAAAATGCACTCAGCTAATTTCAGCTTTTTTTCTTATTAATAAAAAACCACCAGCAGCAAAAGCCTCAATTGAAAATCAGCTCTGCTGCTTCCCAGCTTCCTTCTGCAGCAGCTACAGCTGGGTTACTACAATAAACTAACAAACAACTGATTATACATTAAGTAATAGATAAACAACACTAAAACGTTTGATACTATCAAAGGTTTGGAGGTCACTTGAATACAGGAGACATAACAAGCATTTCTTATTTTTCTTCCTGGGAAGTGTATTGTTTTAAGCCTGAGTCCAGTATATCAAATATTAACCAAGCTATTTTATTTAGGCTACTAAAGTTAAGGAGTTTGGCACTATGGTGAAATATCACAGGAGTTAGAAATCGAAAGTCCATTTTCCTCAAAAGATACTAAAAAACGCACGTAAAAGGCTTTAGAAATTTGTAATGCTGTTTTGAAACAGCCTACTCAGACACAGAGCTGTTTTAACATCCCCCAAGCCTTTCTTATTCTCGCCCATTAAAAGAACAGTTATCCAGAGGATGGCAGTAATTCTGGGTCAGCAGCAGCCTTAAACCCTCCACACGAATTGGGAGTGTTCTGAGGCAGACAGGAGACTCTTTTGTGTCACAGAAAGACACCTGTCTGCACAGGCTCTGATCTGACGATTACCTGGCCAGCAGAGACCCACGGCCCAGCAGCCTTTGTATTCTGAGCTCTACGTATAAAAAACCTGGTTTTTAGCAACAGGCTCAATAAAAGCCAGGAACCTTTTGGTGGTGTTAAGCAGGCCCTGCAAGGTAAAAACGAAAATTGTGTCACCCCTCTATTCACTTAAGAGCTTATGCGAACATTTCAATAAAACTATTTACTCCTCCCACCTAGTTCCTATCTGGAGGAGCTCACAGAAATTAAGGAAGAAAAAAAAACCCCCCAAAAAACAACAAACCCACAGATTTCTCGCAGCAATCTTCCAAACGCTCCTCCTACCCCCACCCCAGAAGAGAAGAAAGCAAAGAGAACGAGAAAGTAAATCTAAAACACAATTACGAAATAAGATCTAGTTTGGCAAAGCTGGGGTGAGGAGGAGTTGAAAAATGAGAGCTGCCTTGCTGCAAACGCCATCTTGTTGCAGCTACTGGGCCCAGGCACAGAGAGATCCATTCATTCACAGCAAAAAAGAAAATCAAACGGACACCCCGGCTAATCTGCAGCCACCAAAACAACTACACTATTATCACCCCTTCTCCTTCTCCTCGAGCACACAAAGGAGAGAAATAAAACTCTGATCTATCGCATTTAGGGACGGATTTAGGTATTCACGCATCACGCTCGTCTCCTCACACGTATTTCACATACACATCGACAGCATTTCGTCTTGATTCACATCCTCGTGTCCACATCGGCTTAAAATATGGGATAAATCTCTCACGATTAGGTGCAGACATCCTACAGCGGCAAAACGTTTCATTTTTCAGTCTTAAATCACCTCTCCCAAGTTCAGCCAACTATTCTCAAAAGCTGTTTCAATAATCACTTAAGCCTTACATTTACAGTCCTTTCCTATTTCCTCCCGTGGAGACAATGCATAATAACGTGGCAGTCGGCACATCCTAGAAAGGATGCCTGCTTTAAAACGAGTCCCAGCCACGACTTTGTTAGAGAATAATGAAATATCGCATTCGTTAAAATTTCAGTTCATCTTCAGGAATGATAAATTGACATCTTACAACAACCTCTACATCATTCCGATTTTCTTCTGGACAAGATTTTTTTTTTTTGTTAATAAAACGCCTCATCTCTTTCATATTTACATGCAAAGCTTTACACATCTTCATTCCCTACAAAGCTGTAGGATTAAAAATCCTACACGTTCAATATCCCTTGCGTGGATAAAAGAAAAATAAAAAATAATGCTGAAATCCTTTCGATAAAAAGCTGGGAATTGAAGTAATATTTCAAACAGCATTTCCAAGGAGAAAACTCCATCTTTCTATTGTAGCAAAACACCCTCCATGATCTTCGTTATCGCTGCCACGGGCACACAAAAATATGCAGCACCGTAATACATGGGGGAACAAAAATGCGGTTTGAATCCATGCTCGGTTCCGGTTCTAACGAGAACAAAACCTTCCCTACCCCTCCCTCGCCCAGCACACCCAGCATGAGCCCCATCTGCGAGCCCTCGGCTGGCTGGCGGTGCTGGAAGCAGCCTTACCCTGTTTGTCTCACCCTCGGCTCCTCTTAATCAGTTTTCCACCATTACAGCAGCCACACCATTGCTTTTTTTTTTTGCCTTTTTTTTTTCTCCTTTTTCTCCTCCCTTCAGTCTCTCTCCATATATTCCCTCAGCCGGCTGGATCGCTCGGGAACCTCGCCTTTTTGTGGCTTAAGACAAGACCCCCCCCCACAAAAAAACCGTCTAGCAGAGACCACTACAGCGTAATTATAATTAAAAATGGAACCCCGCAAGATCCGAGGTCTCCTCCCTTTTCGCCTGGAAGCCTTCGAGAGGGAATCAGTCCCACCCCCACCTTTTTCCCCTCCTCCTCCAGCTACAAACACACTTCTTTTTTAGGGGAAGCTGGAGCCCCGAGGAGGTGGGAAGCGCGGGGGAGGGGGGCTATTTCCAAGCCCGCCATACCGAGGGTCGCCGAGAACGGGGGCGATGAGGAAGAGGCGGCCCGGGGGGCCCCCGGTGCGGCGGCGGAAGGGGAGGACAGGGGAGGAAAGGAGAGGGAAAGGAGAAGTGCGGCAGGAGGAGGAAGCGCGGGGGAGGGGAAGGAGCGGGGCTGAGGGGGAGCCGAAGGGAAGATGGCCCCGGGGTGGGGCCGGCCGGGGCTCGGCGGGCGGGAAACGCGTTCTGAGGGGACCCCCGCCCTCCCCGCAGCCCTCACACGGTTACCTGCCCTCCCGGCCGCTGCTCATGAACCGGGCCGGTCCGTCCGCCGCCCGCGGTCCTTGCCCGCGTCCCGCCGGCCTGGGGAGGGAAGGGGGGCGGAGGAGGAGGAGGAGGAGGCGGCGGAGGAGGAGCGGGGGAGCCGCCCGCGCTGTTGCCCGCCGGGTCCCGGGGAAGGCGGCTGAGCCGAGCGGGAAGGAGGGATCCGCGGGGGAGGGGGTGTCGCTGGGTCTCGACTCCTCCTCAGCCCGCTCAGCTCCCCGCAGCCATCGGGCAGCAGCGGCAGCCTGGGCGCGGCGAACCTCCCTCCTCCTTCCCCTCCTCCCTCCGCCCCGCCCGTGCTGCCCGCCCGGGAAACCCCGGCGCGGCTCCCACCCCGCCCCGGCCCGCAGCCCCGCCGCGCCCCGCCGACCCTCACCGGAGGCTCCGCCGCCCCGCCCTGGCCCCGCACAGCCCCGGCCACCGCGAGCCTCACCGGAGGCTCCGCCGCCTCCACCGGGCACCCGCCCAGCGCGGCCGGGAGGGAGGGCGGGCGGTGCGCGCTCCCGGGAGCCTCGCGGTGCGCGCCCCCGCGCGGGCAACGCCCTTCGGCCCCTTACGCTGGCGGCGGGCGCGCGCTTCCCGCCTCCCGCCCGCGCTCCCGCGCGCTCCTTCCCCTCAGCGAACAAAGGGCGAGGGCGGGCGGCGTGAGGAGGGGATCGCGGCCGCCCCGCCGGCCCTGCAGGCCGAAAACAAGGCTGAGGGAGCCGGGGGGGAACAAAAAGGCACCAAAATGAACCCGCAAATGGTGTTTAAGCTGAGGGCTGGGAGAGGCAGAGCCTCGGCGCCGCGTTAAACGGGAGCGCTCCGGGCTGCCTAGCGGGAAAGGACGGGAGGGAGGGAGGCCACAGGCCTTAAAATGCTCGCAAGAGGCTGGCAGGCGATAAATACCTTCATATCATCGTGTGAGGAGAGGCCGGGGCAGCTGGGCCTGGTTAGGCTGGCAAGGGAAGACAGAAGGGATCTCATTAATGAATAAAAATGTCTGCAAGGGGCGTTGGGGGATTGTGTCAGGCTCCTCAGCAGTGCCCAGCCACAGGACGAGGAGCAATGGCTGTAAACTGAACCAGAAGTTACGCCTCAGCATGAGGAAGAAGTGGCAGGGAGCATCTGTGCGAGGAGGGAATGGAGTCTCCCTTTGTGGAGCCATCCCAAACCCACCTCGAAGCTATTCCTATTTCATCTGCTCCAGGTGACTCTGCCTTGGCCAGGGTGATCTCCAGAGGGCCCTTCCAGCCCTAACAAATCCGTCATTCTGTGATCATTCCCCTCAGGGGCTTGACAAGTAGCAGTTGTGTGGCTTGGAACTTGATTCTTTCCAGTTTTGCTTATAAAGGTACTCACTCACACAACCAAAATTTCCAGAGCATTCTTTTCATTTTTTTCCCTCACGGCATCCATCACTGCTCCAGAAGGGTTTGCGTGAAAGAGAAAGTAGAGAAAAAAAAAATAAAAATAGGAAGTATAAAAATGACAATTTCTGTCTTGCAGATGGGACTTTGTGTAAACCAGGCAGGAGAGATGTTACCAAAATGGAATCATTTCCCACCAGAACTCGTTTACTGAAACCCTAATTAATACAGAAAAGTAAGTAGAGATACAGTGTTGCGTCACTTTCCCTCCTATCACAGGTATAAATCTGGGGGTTTTTCCCAGTATTTGTTTATACCTTGCTAAAAGGTGAGATTACTTGGCAACCAAAGTAGGTTAAAGTAAAACAAGCCACAGCATTATAGCCCATTTTCAATTAAAACCTGTCTAGTATGAATACACCAATAAAATAAACAAAAGACCCCACAAAACACAACAAAAAAACCAACCAAAAAAAAAGAGGCAAATATTTTTTTCTGCAAACTCTTGCCCCAGTAGATTCTTGCTTTGCTAGAATTTAAAGCAAAGTGTTCCTTCTGTCATGCTTTCTGAAGGGAGATGTGGTTACCTTTAATTAGTAAGAGAAAGAGCAGGTTTGCCAATTAAACTGGAGGAAAGTGGATTGGCTATTATTCAACTTGTCTGTTATGAAAAACTATTAGATCCTGGTGTGGTTAAGCCTTTGATTTATAATAATCAAATGTTTGTTTTTAAATAACTTTTTATGATGTACTAAAGCTTTAATTCATCACCTGGAGATTTACAAATAACAAAATAAAAAAAAAATTGACTGAAATTAGAATAAATTATTCTCAAATTACTGTCCCAAATTGCTAATACTCTTTCCAGTAACCATGGGGAAATTTCTGTTCCACCCCTGAAATGTGGACAGGAATGATCCTATTAAAATCTGAACTACATTGTGTGCAGATGGGGATGTCAATGTTCTTGAGGCTAGAGAATCATCCAGCATCCTCATCTGGAAAAAACTGATTAAATCTAAGTGCTGAAAAAAGGCCACAAGTTTATTAGATATTTGCAAAGTTACCTACAGATTTCAAAAGCAGTTACACACAATATTTTAGTCATTAAATCTAAGTGAGATCTATAATAGGCAAGTTGCATGTTTGGGTTGTTTTTTTTTTTTTTAAGTTTTAATTTTTTTGGTTAGAGATTGCTTTTAGGCTTAGCAGAGATTAAAATGTCCTTTTGGGAATACACCATTTATGTGGAATGACCACTTAATACATGAGGCAAAATAAAAGGTACTATACATAAAGGATTAAAAAAAGAAGAAAAGTCCTCGTTTTACAAAGGAAAATTTCTCAGTCTTATGAGATTTTGTGGAAAATTTTCAGCTAGCACGGGATCATACAGAAAAAATCTGTGTAATGAACAAAAATAAAGTTCTGAGATTGATAGCAAATACTAAATCACATTTTGCTTCTTTGAGAAAATAACTGCATTGAGATTTTGTTGTTGGACCAGAACAGTTGCAGTGTGAATTAATTATATCATAAATTACATAATTACAAATGATATAATTATAAACTAACGTGTGCTTTTTTCCCATTGCACATTCTTATTGTACAGATACTGTTTTTCCTCCTTAGATTTCTTGTACATGCTTTTACCAGTGCTGCAATTCTAATAACTAAACACGATTTAGGGTGTTTTTTTTTAAATAAAATACACATTCAGATATTATCCTCTCCTGGGAATCCCTATTTTTTTTTTCTTGCATTCTGTTTGATGAGAGCTAAAGGGAATTTCTGTCCCCAGGTCTGTGCTCTGCCATGTCTTCAAATCCTTGGAATTTGGGTAAGGACCCTGGATCAGTCAGAAATGTTTATAGCACATTTACACCCAGCCAATGCTTTCACCACACCTATTCTTTTGTAAAAATACAACTGTTGCAATAGTTCCTGTTTCTGATCCAGTGACTTAATTATATCTTCTTCTCCAGCGAGAAGTTTGATTGATGGACAGTCACAGTGCTATTATGGGATGGGATCCTGAGGGTTGGAAATGGTTGTTTACAGAGGGGAGCTTGTTCCAGGTGGGGTTTGGTTTGTAAACCTCACGGGACAAATCAATTTTGCTGCATTTTAAAGCCTGGCAGAAGAATCCCACATTGCTGTGTGCAACAAGGTGGTTTATTCTGCTGTCCTCATATAATCCTGTGCTGGAAGCTGCTGCACAGGCAGTAGCTTAATTTTTTAACATTTCTTTTTCATTTTTAATCTTAATTTTTCACCCAGATCCACGAACTGCTGTAGTTTCTTTGTACTGTTCAGTGGATGAATGTGCAAATCACCAGAATTAAGTGAACATACCAGATATAAGTTCATCTATTTCTATACACTGCAAAAATATTGTTTATAACTAAATGTTTAGCTGAAAATACTTGTGGCTACTTGAAGATCTGGTATAGATAATTAATAAAACCAAATGTAATATTTTTTTGTTAGTCTACTTTGAAGTTACAGTTTTGGTCCTGGGTTAGAGCTACAGAAAACCTCCCTGTAGAGAGGTTGCTCCATAGTTCTCCATTTCAAAACTTCTTGCACCTTTTTCTCAATCAGCTGACATTAACCCCTTTGCTGGGAACATCCTGAGTTAGGTGAAGCTTTGGGCAGTTTCACTTCTTAAAGGAATTCGTTTTTATATACAAATACCATTGTTATAATCAAAATTTACATGTTGTTACCTGAGTGAAAACATTGTATGGTTCTTATGGTCAACCAAGATGCTCCTGGTCTCAGAGAATAACTGTCACCAAACAGGTAGAAATTATGTTTTCTACAAAAGGGTGAAAAATCAGCACTTCCCAAAAGTGCCAAGCTTCTCAGATGGTAAAAGGATACTGCTGAAGTAATAAATAATTATGTTTTACCTCCTTTCCTTGTAACCTCAGAGAATTGTATTCAATAGACTGACTCAAAACTCCACCTCACACCCCAGAATCACACCATTTCCCAGTCCATAGCATTTTGTATCCTTTGGTGGCTGCAGATTGCACTCTGTGAGCCCTGCAGAGAGCCACGGAGACACTCACGTGGTTTTGAATTAGTTTGAAGTTCTCCATTTGGTCCCTAAAGCAAAGCAGAACTCTCATTTCTCCTGACATTGCACCAAAATTAAAGGAAGCTTATACAATGTCTAAACTTCAGCTGTGCTTCAATCCTGAGTCTGTTCAGAGCTCTTTTTTTTAAAACTATTGTTTTATTTTTTAAAACCTCGTTCAGAGCTGTTCCAACCTGCTGTTATTTGCCACTTCTTTAACAAGTGGATGACAATCATCACTGCTTCCTTCTGAGGAAGGACCCAGGTAGCAGAATATCAAGATCATTCATTAGAGAAAATAAATAAGTAAAAGCAAACTGAATAGAAATCCTCAGTGGGGCCAGGCAGAGCAAAAAGTAGGAGTAGCTCAGTCTCCTTAGTTACATTCTGCATTCTCACAGTTTCTTTCAATTTCCCTATTATTATGGAACAAAAGAGTTATTTTAAACACTTCTGAGAACATGGCATAAAATTAGCAAAACTGTGTTAGTCTGCAGAGAAGATAATTGACAAGGTTTTAAGGTGAGGGGAGCTGGTTCTGAGAGTCTTTGTGTCAGTTAGGGAAGTCCATACACCTGAGTTTATAACTGATACAGCCCTGGAAGGTGTTCCTGAATCCCTTCCTTGTGGTGAGGATCAGGATGGGCTGTGTGGGAAATGGGTTCAAGGACAGTTAATTCCAAATTGTTGAGAGACTTTGGAAGTCACTTTAAAATCCTTTGGAGAAATCCATTGCTGTGTAAGCAAAGCAGCAGAGTTGTGAAGGCCCAGAGCTTTCCTGGATGTGTTCCTGGGAATGTTATAATCATGTCTGTTATATGATTGTCTTGGAATATTTCATCCTCAGCAGAGGCAGAATTGGAACAGGACATACTGAGCTCCGTGTCCTTAAAAAGGCATTATCTCTAGTCGTGTTTCCTCACAAATTCTAGTCTTGTTTTCTCACAAATTATGGCTGGAGGTGCTTTCATTTCCAGGGAAAACCTTGCTCCTGTTCCCTTGTGACCCATTTAAAAAAATCAATGTCACCGGAATCTCTGACTTCAACAATAATACAAATTTAGTTCTGGTTCCTGTGTTTGGCAGAACTTGAAGCATTTTCCAAAGCCAAAGAAATATCAATACTGTTGTCTTAGACATAGGAAGCTGATGCAGAATGATGTGAAATTATTTAGCCACCAACACCCAGCACTTTATGGAAAGAAGGGAGATGAAATGTTTGGGTTGCTTGAACCTGGATCTACCACTCCTCACAGTCAACACCTGATTTTATACTGTGAAACAATCCTACAGTGTGACACAAATACAGAATTTTGTAATCTGTGTGGATACGTGTTCAACAAAACACAAAACTTCTCTGCTGGGAGAGTTCTGTTCTGAACTTTCCTGGTTTTTCATCTTCCAACCTTGAAACGTAAACAGGTGTCTCAAGCTTGGGCTGAGCATGCTTGTGCATTTAACAAACACCAATTCTCCTTTTTTTCTCCTTCTATTTATACAAATCCATCTTGAGAAAGCCAGAAGAACAACTTGGAGGGCTTTTTTTCCTACAATCAGAATTGTATCAGAGCTCTTTTCAATGTGTGGGGATTACTCTGGTTTTCCTTTGTACTCAGGTATTTGTTGGGAGTTCACATTTTTTCTGTACCTTTAAACTTACAAGCTGTAGCTTGGCTTTTAGAAGTCCTTTGTTGCTCTTGGAAAATAATATAATAGAACAAAGGGAATTGTTATAATTACCTTAGAAATCAGATTCTGCACTGTGTTTATACACATCTATGAACACACCCAACCAATTGCTCACATGCAGGTCTTCCTTTAAGTAGGTAATATTTGGGTGGCATGAATGCTGATCAAGCAGTTTGAGTAAAAGCTTAAAGCCTCATATTTCCTGATTTAAAGCCTCATATTTCCTGATTTAAAGCCTCATATTTCCCCATTTCAAGGGACTTTCCTCAAGGGGTTCATTGAACAACAAACAGAAAAACAACTGGGACCCAGGAGATGCTGGGAGTTTAGAATCCACATTGAGAATTCAGCCCAGCTGCTGAACTTTCCGTGATGTCAGACACACCAGACCTGTGGTGAAGTTGGAAATACCTTCAAAGACAAGAAAGAATTTGTTCACCTTGCTGTGTATTAGATTCCCATGGAGCTCCCATCCCATTCTTCCACCCTTGACAGAGCAGTCTGGGGAAGTGGGCACAGCTGTGTGTTGTAGGGAAGCTGTTTCCAAGCATTTCTGTTCTCTCAAAGAGCATGACCTGCAGCTGAAGGAGAACTTCAGTGCTGCTGCAAGATTCCAGAATACAGAAAACAAAAAAATGCAGTTGTAAAACAAAAACATTGATGGTCAGGGGACTTGTGCCACTGTCCTTGGAGAATTCATGTGAAGTCAAGCAAAGCCTTATTGCCACAGAGAAGAGGGATAAGGTGTGCATTAATTGAATTGCAGCCGGTAATAAAATGAGGAGGTTCGGTGATGGTTACATCCTGTACTCCAAAAATAAATATTTATTTGGGAAAATGTACTGGGACCAAGCAAAACACAGTTCAGTTGCTGCTCAGAATGAAAGAACTTGCAGCCAAACTCAATTCTTCTATCTGTGAAAGTTCATGTCCTTCTAGCAAGGGGCTGGATTCTAAATTTGCAAAAAAGAGAACTTTTGTGACCTCTGGGATCTGTTACAGTAAATATCCCAAATCTCAAACCATTTGTCAGCAATTCTGTGAAATCCTTCTTTGGGACGCCCTGTTACAAAGAACATACTTATAAAATTCATGTTTCCAGGCAGCAAAACAAAACTTATATTGAGTGTAACATCTCTCAAGCCACTGCTCAAGAGAACTGACAGAGTCCAAACAGCCAACACAGTTGGATTTTCAGAGGCTGAATGAATGTTTTAGTAAATAAACAGCATGTGAAATTTAGTTTTTATACAAAGACAATTACATATAGTGGAAAAAAATAAGCCCCTCTACATGTATATTTTTGCTTACTCCAGCCAAAATATTTATTGAAGAAATAATTTTGATGGGAAATATTTTTATAAACCTTAAAACACACACAAGTTTGGACTAAGAAGCTCCAAAGAGTCAAAGAATACATTAAAAAATAGATACCAAAAATAACATAAACCACCCCCTTTCCCCAATGATAACATTACCATGAACAAACACAAAACTAGGAGAAAAACCCATAAAAACCCAGTTTTTACAGAACAGTGTTCTCTAAAGATCTTTAACTTTTCACTATCTGCACAATCCAGTTTCAGACCTGAGAATAAAATCTACTTGTAGGTGATTGTTGTATGTTGAGTTATGGTGCTCGATTAAAGACATTTTTACTCAAGAACTGTCACAGCTGGAAATCAGCTTTTATATTACACCAGGAGCAACATGAAATCCCCATTTCTCACCTCCAGAAGCTCCAGTGTTGCCCCAGTGTTGGGGTGGAGTTGTGATCTTCCATTTCTGGTGGTTTTGTGCCAATCCCATAAAACAGAAAGGCCATTGGGCTTTTGTGATTTCTGCCACAGTGGTGCCACTAGGGATTTACATCAGATTTTATTATTTTTTTTTTTTTCATTTTGCAAATTTTGCATTTGCAGCAGTAAAATCTGGATTTCAGGTTAGGGGGTCCTGGACTGCAAGTAACTTAAAAAGATCCCAGAAAAGATCCAGCATTGTCAATATACTATTCAGCACTTAACTAAAACAGACAAAAAGACAATTTTGAGGAAATGGGCTTACAGCAGGATTTTGAACCTCTTAGATTACTGGGTAGTACCTCAAAAGAATAGTTTTGTTTCCTTTGAATTTTATATTTAATAATAACAATTGAACGGTTTCAATTCTTCACATTTCCACCTTTTATTTGTTTTTTCCCAATGGATTATGGGCTACCATCATAGCACACCTACAAATAATTTCGTTTGTAAGGGGTTCAAAAAGAACACCTTAGAGAAAAAACAAACCATGAAAACCAGTTCATATCAGTACCACCTTCCAGTATTAGAAATATAATACCCAAATGTACTTCTTACTATTTAAAACATGTTTAGAGTTCCATTTATTTTTATGATCAGATGAGTCAATTTCAATTTTTTTCTTTTCCCCATAGTTCCATATCGGGGTTTAAATCCTTGTAACAAATGTAATACGAATAAAGATGAATGACATTTTCAGTACTTTTAATAAAACCTCTTTCCGCTGCCAAAATTAATGTTGGAGTCAAAGCTAAAAGCACTCTGTGGTTTGCTAATATGCACCAGTCAGCAGAAATGCATCCAGAGACATCATCCCCCTTTGGCATTTGTAATTGATGCTGCTCCTATTTATTATTTATTAATCTCTCACTTTGAGCATCTGGATGTGACTGAAACCCAATGACTCTTTTTCTCTTTCCTTGTACCAGGAGTAGCAGGTGGCTGGTGGGGCTTTAACCCCTTCCTGGTGCCCAGCCCAGCCCGCTGCCGTGGCGCTGAGGTGACTCCGCTGTCGCTGCTTTCAGATGTGACATGCTGCCAGCCCGGCGGGCGGCTGGACCTTGGGAACACGTGTCACCTGGGCGAGCTGGCGGAGAGGAGCCAAGGGCAGCGTTCTGCTCTGTCTGCACGGGCTGCCCGAGGTTATTTCTGCACCGTGCTGAGCCTGTGCTACCGCTGCAGCCAGGTCTGTGTGTTTGTGTGTGGCAGTGGCAGGTGAGGGGGGTCTTGGAAGGGAGACTCCGTGCCGGGGGCCAGCAGAGCTCCGTGCCTGCCTGTCCTGTCCCCAGTCCCCGTGCCCAGAACAGCCCGTGCTGGGGCCGAGCCGTGCCGTGCCCTCCCCTCTCTCTGCGCTCTGTGGGTGGCTGCTCCAGCTGTGCTGTGAAAGCTTCTGGAGCAGGGGCTGCCTCTGTTCCTTCCCCAGGATAGCACGTTCTGTTCAGGAGAGGGGCTGGGGATGGAATGACCTCTGCCTGGTGGAGCTTAGTCACACTCTGCAGGCACCTGGGGAGAATTCCTGTAGGGAATACCTGCACTGGGCAGCAGACCCACACATCCCAGAGAGAACCCCACAGGCAGGTGCCAGAACTGGAGGCATCATGAGCTGCATCAGTGCTTTGCCATACTTCCGTTTAGCCCTGGTGAGTGCCCCACTCCCTGGCATTTTGCTTCTGGGATGCTGGTGAGGATCTCTGCACACAGATCCTCTTCCTACAGACGTAGCTCAGGGGTCTTAACATTATTCCATGCTCAGACATTGCCATTCTCCCAGCAAACTTCACATCAACTTCCAGTTGTAATGCTGTTCACATTTTTGATGTTTCAGTTTGAGGCTCAAACTGAGCAATTGAACTGCCTGACCCTTGGCCTGAAGCAGGCTGTTTTTAAAGGACACCAAAGCCTAGGAAAAAAAAATAATCTAGAAAGTGAAATTAGCCTGTTATAATTAGTGGTAGTTTAGGCACTGACTGGATCCAAACCTACTTTTCCACAGCTTTTCTTACTTTATAATTGTAGCAAAGTTACCTGATGGCCCAGTTTTCTGCCTTTGATTGATGCTCACTGTCATCTATTTGAGATGACTGTGTTTGGCTGTGGAAATGGTTTGAACGTCTCTGAGAGTGTCACCCCTGTTGATCAAATTTGCTGAGGGACTGGGTGCAGCTTCATGTGCAGGTACCAAACACAGCTCAGCAGTTGAAGGTATTTTAGGATTATGTTGTCACCAAGAACCACTGGTCTGTGCTGCCTCCCTTGAACACTTGAGCTAAAGGTGTTGGCCATAAAGTCAAACTGTGCTGCAGTCCTGAGAGTTTTCACTTGCACTGGCAAGGCCAAAGTGAGTTCCCTGCTCTTCTGCATATAAGGAGCTGGAGGAAGGAAATCTGGAGAGGAAGCTGAACTTCCTGTGCCAGAGATTTTATACTGGACCCTTCCCTGAATTCAAGACAATGCAGCCACAGCTTTAGATGCAAATCACTAGAACTCAGACATGCAGGTTTGAAGAAAGACCTTTCTACATCCACACCTCTCTTTTGGGGCTTGTGTCATAAAGAACAGTCTGATTTTTGGACCTAGAAGTTGCCTCTTCCATCCCCCACCCCATCTCCAGATGGATGAGAAACTCCTTTTATTTTAGTTTCGTTTCTCTGAATGTTGTTTCAGACTCCAAGGAGCCAGTTTGGCTATCAGGATTAGCCACAGGTCCATGGGTGAGTGACTGCACAGAGTTACAAAGGGAAGAGGCACCAAGGAGCCTGAAAGGATCAAGCCTGATCACAAAAATGGGAGGGGACAGGAAGAAGGGCAGTGTGTGACAGCCATCAGGTGATTAGACACGTGTACACACTTGCACTTTCATGATTTATAATTATAAATGGATGGAGGAGTCACCAAACTAATTCCATAGATGCTCAAATTCTCCTGATTTTGTTGTGCTAATTACATTAACATCTGTTACCTGGCATCCTGCACATTGGTTAAAGTTTGGGGATTTTGGGGTGTAGGTTTTGTACCTAAATTAGTGGGATGTGTTGGGAAATCAAGAGCTAGGAATCAATGAGAAACTTTGAACCTTAATTACTATTAATCTGGCATAGCACTGAGCAGTGGGTTTGCAGTATCTGCAGCTACAATTCACTTCAGATTTTTCATCAATAACCATTTTGATTGAAACCTGGGGGAGCAAGGCCAAGCTCTGATGAAACATGGTTTTCTTGTTGGTGACAATGTGATCAACTAGAGAAAGGAAGGCTCTCTTCCTTCTCTGGCTGGAAAAGCATTATTCCTTGCGTTCTTTTTTTGTTCCAGACAATTTCCTGTGCTTCTAAAGCATGCTCTCCCAAAGGAGGAGTATTTCTGTAGCACCTTCCACCCCAAAGCCCCGTGCAAAGCAGGAGGGAGGTTGCATTTATTTTTCCTGCTTTCCAGCAGCTTATCCATTTCTGATTAAAAGAGTTGGTGTAGAGCAAAAGGAGAGAGGGGAGGAGATTCATCCTCCTCTGCTTTCACCTTGGCACTCCCCTTCCCGTGGGGCCGGGCCGAGGTGGCCCCGCCGTGGTGGCCTCTGTCACACGGTGCTCCGTGGCTGCGGGAGGTGACGCAATGGCAGTGCCAGCCCTGCAATCACCCCGTGCCCAGGTGGCACCGCCGCCAGCCAGGGGAGAGGCTCGGGGACAGGCACCCACGGGGGACTTCACGCTCTGCTTTCTGCAGCCCTTCAAACCACAGGCAGGAGAAAGGCATTAAACAGCACACTGGAATTCAGGGGAAATTCCTGGATGATTTAGACAAGTTGGAGAAATGATGGAGTTAAATATTTGGATGATTAAGGCATCGAAGCATCTGACGTATGAGGGAAGGATGAGCAAGCTGGGAGTCTTTGGCCTCAGGATGAGGTGGTACAGGAGGGATCTATAAATGTGTATAAATACCTGGGGGGAAAGTATAAAGAAGACAGAGGCAGACTTTTCTCACTGGGCACCAGCTTGCACGCTAAGAAGCAGCAGGAACAATCCCAAATATAGGAAATTCCACTCCCAACATTCCAAAAACCTATTTTCGCTGTAAGGGGGATCAGACAGTAGAACAGGTTGCCCAGAGGGGCAGTGAGAGCTGCATCCTTGGAGAATTCAGAGCCACAGTGGGCAGGGCAAAGCTGCTCTGGCTGGCCCCAGTGAGCAGTGGGGGCTGGATTAGGGGATGTCCAAAGGTCCTTCCAACCTCTGGATCCTAGAATTGTTTACCAATGGAAAATAGAGGCAGAGACATTGAAACCTATCTAGATGCCCAGGATATCTGTGGTAGAGCTGGAGTCTGTTACACTGCAGGATGTTTCTTGATTGAGAGATAACCCCACTCATTATCACCGATTTTTTCCTCATTATTACAGTGGAAAATAACCGAACATACGCTTTTTTTATTTCCCAGATGGCCCAAGTCATTTGAATTTCAGTATTTTACAGCAGGTACTGCGGGCCTTTTATCGAGAGCGAAAAGTCTATACACGAAATAAGTAAGGAAAAAAAGCATACCACGGTTTTTGGTTTTTTTTTTTTCCCTTCCACATAATCGCAGTAAATGTGATTGCCGCTGTGTGTTGGCCTTGCAGTCTGCCCAGCCGACCTTCACCGGGGCCACTCCGGCTCACTTCCCCCATCTGCTGGGAGCAGGCAGCTCAGCCAAGGGCGGAGGAAACCTTCTCCAAACACACACGGGGTGTTTATTTTTATGGCCGTCTGCTTTGCTGGCTAATCACAGCTCTGTTTCCTTCAAACCCAGCTGGAGTGACCTTATGTGCGGGGCAGAGCAGCTTCTCCCACCTTCAGCCGGGCTCTCTGACAGCTGCCTGGCTGGGGTTTTGGGGAAAGAAACATTTCCAGCCCCATGGAGCTGAGCAAACCTTGCCTCTGTCCTCTCAGCATCTTCCCGTAGTTAGGAATGTTGTGATGAGGCACCTGAAGTCCAGGGGCTGTTTCTAAATCTCACACTTTGCCCGAGTTTCTTCTCCAGACTCGCCCCTGAAGCGGGGGAGGGAATGGGGAGGTTTTTCCCTGCACTTCATGTCCCACACAAAGTTCATCATGCTCTGACTGTACCTGTATTTCAATGTGACAGCGCAGCCCACGCTCAGTGTGTTCATCCTCCAAATTCTGTGCACGAAAAGGCAGAGCTACAGCCCCTGCTCTACAGACCAGGGTCGTGGGGGAAGTCTGGGGCAGAAAACTCACCAAACTGCATTTCCCAGGTCAGTACTTTGGACCTCGGGATTGCAGTTCCTCACTTGTGGAAGGAAGTAGTTTATGCCATAAAGTCCCAGCATGGAAAGAGAAAAATACAATCCACAAATTAGTGCTCTACATCAGGCTCTTCTCTTTTGTTTCCTTTCCGAGCTACTTGGGAAAGCAGGGTAAAAAAAAAAGAGTAAAAAATAAGCACTTTTATGCAGATTCAGGTTTGCAGATTCATTTCTAGGTTTGAAATAGAAATTGATTTTCTCCTTTCTCTGAGTGCCCAAGGTGAGCTTTCTCATTTTAAAAAAAAATTCAAATATCTTTGAAAGTCTGCATTCTTTTCTACAGGCCCCTTTTTCCTTCCAGTGAGATAAAAAGAGAACAGCTCTGGCATTTTATATTCTAAATTTTGACTGACCAGAACAAAATGTTTTCCCAGCAATGTGGGTTTGCACCTAAGCCTTTTTTGTGCATTGAGTTTGACCTTAGGATGTAGAATTTCATAAAACATTTATTGTCTTCTCCAGTTTTTAGAGCACAATTCCCCTGTGATACTTTGTTTTCATCGTCTGCTCTGAAAAGGATTCCAAGGCTTCTCTCACAGTTTGAATTTTAATTGTGGATAAAGGAAAGAACCTCTGCTACTTGCAGCAAAATTAGTCAGTGTCTCCCTAAACAAAAAGAGTTCTAACAGGTAAAGAGGATTAGGATCAGAACCAGCCAAGAGTATGGAGGGTGGCTGTGGCAGAGATATTTTGTTCCATGGATGGAGAGTTTGATGTGTCCAAGTGTCCCACTCATCCACACTGGCAGCAGCAGTGATCCTTTCCCCTCAAAAACTGCAGCTGATGAAGACAAAATGCAGTTAGAAAACGAAGCAACCAAACCTGAGCTGTCTGAGGCCAGTGAGGCAGACAGACAACTGCAAGGCAAACAAAGAAATGGGTTTTTTTTCTCTGACTTTTCCTGTATCCAGACCCCACTGATGCCTCAGTCTGGATGCTGCAGCTTTGCCACTAAATACTCTCCAAAGATTATAATGCATCAATTATCAAAGCCATTCTAGAGGTACCACTTTACTTATATTGTTAACGAGCTTGGCTATAAAGGGATTTGCAGGCTGAATTTCATGACAGAGCCAAGGTATAATTTGCTCTGGGCTATAAAGCCCATGAATTATTGAGGAAATTTACTTCCATGGCTGCGTTTTCTTTCTGAGCACAAGTGCTCGTGCTGAGTGCATGTGTGTGAGAGGAGAGACAGTGATGGAGGCTCCAACATCAGCAGTCCATCTCCTCAACACAGGCTCTTTCACACAGCCAGCAAAGAACAGCAGAAAATAACTGACAAAATGATCATTTTGAACAAATGAGAGAAGAAAAATTGCATGCTGAACAGTGCCAAACTGAGGACCAAATATAAATCGCAATTAAAAATGCACTTTGGGTAATTACAGAGAGGGGCTTTTCCCTTAGAGATGTCACAAAGCTTGTGTGGATATAATCTGACTTGGATAGATCTAGTGATGGTGAAAACCAGCAGCCTGGCAAATCAGAATTCTTAGATCCTGCATCAGGCCAAGCTATAACCTGCTGTGGGACCAACCTCCCCCCTGGAGTTCTTTTGAATCCTGGTTTCTTCTGGAAGCGAGGCTTTGGAATCACAAATTCCAAATCCGTGTCCTGCTTCCCCTCCTCCCACTCTGCACACCCAACCAGTAACTTCTGACCACTGACCAATTTCAAGCAAGGTGATAGAGAATTGTAGGTTTCAAAAATGTGAAGTTGTAACTGTTCCATCAACAGGAGCTGTGTAGACATGAGGGATTTCTTCAACCCTCGGCTCCAAGAACTCCTCCCTTGGGGTTACCTTTAACAGGCTCTGGAGAAGGCCAGTCACAAAAAAGACCTTAATAATTTCCTTACTGTGAAGGTTCCACAGCAAACTGAGCTGCTTTTGGCGTGCAGAGAGAAATCTGCGTTCCTGGGGCAGTAGTTTGCTGCTGACAATTTCTGAATTAATGAACTATGTAACAAGAGCCTGGGCAATGCACAAGACTTTTCCTTAGGTGCTAGGAAGGAAACACCAGATTATACCCTCATTCCTTGGGAAGTCACGGGCGTTTGGGGGTTTTTGGGGTTTCTCCTGGGCAGGGCAGGGAGCTGGAGCCGTGGCGATGCTGATCCCTGCGGGAAGCTCGCTCTCTTCCCGAGCCGACGGCGGTGAGGATCCTCCGCACACAGCCAGAAGTGAGGGACTGCCCTCTTGTGTCAGTCACGAGTCTTTCCTTCGCCTGCCTCTCAATTCCCGTCTCTATTTGTGACTGAGCGCTCAGCCATTTGCCTCCAACACAAATTCCTTCTTCCGAAGGGCCGAGGCTTCGTTCTGAGCACTATGGAAAAGTTCAATAAATAAAAATACATCTGCTGTGTTTATGACTTGGAGACGTCCGGGACTGGCCATATATTGTCATTCCAGCCAGAGACGTCCAAATAGTTACCCTGGCTTATGCCCAGCCTCCATCTTGACACAGATAAGGAAAACAGAGGAAGGAATAAAACAGCAGAAATATAATGAAGGATGACAGAGAGGAGACACAAGAGAAGCAGATTTGTTACACCAGTCAACCCTCACAGTAAGTTACATGCAAGTTAAATATAGAAGCGTCCCTTCCCTGGGGAGCCAGACTCATGGACAGCTCACACACGACTCTGCAGCAGCATCTCGGGCCAGTGGCTGGCAGAGATCTTCATTTTTAAATCATTAGTGCTCATTTCCAGGGCAGTTCTTGCAGTAATGGTTGTCAGAGAATAACAGTCTTTTAAAAGCTGTGCAGGCTTTTGTGCCCACCACTTCTGCTGCCTGTTAATGGCAGACACCTAAATTTATGTTACATTCACTAATAGCACCGAGTGCTCAGGCTTTGGTTGCTGCTCTTACCCAGAGCAATGAGCCAGCCTGGCAATTGCTCATGTTCTTATAACAGCCAGATTAGCACCTTGCTCAAGGGGATTCAAAGAAAATCACTGTCCAGGAGTGGACAAAATTTGGACCATTTGGAATATGAAGGGGCAAGGGAAAGAGCTGGCATTAAAATCCCTGCCTCTGGAGCCCATATTTTTGTCTGGGCTGTGACTGCTGTAATCAGCTCCAAGCTCCTGTTCTAAAATGATGCTCAGCAGTTATCTATCAGCACTCCATGAAGAACCACCCCTAAGAGTAATTCCTTTGAGCTTCTGCCCAGCCTGTACTGTGGTAGTTGTATTTCTAACTTATTCTGGATGGCTCAGCACCAGCATGTTTTGTGTCTTGAGTTTGTCCATGTTCTGAACTGGTAAAAGCTGCCAGGAACCTGTGATTTTTCTTTCCTGTGCTGCCTCAGACCCTGACACCTGAGCAGATAACAAAACATAAAGGCATCTTTGAAATATTTGATGAATATTTGAAACACATCAGTAATACCGAATCATGTGTGCAAGTGTCTCTTTGGAATTAATGTGTACTTTATCTGGAAAAAATAAACAGCAAAGGGAACCCACCCACAAGGCAACACATCTCGAAAATAGAAATGGAAAGATTTATAGAACCTCAAAAACAATCCCTTGGGGTCCCACCACCACCACAGAAGTGTCATGTCTCATCTGCCTCACTCCCTGTAAACAACACAAAGCATTTCCCCCTCCCTCTCCTGTCCTGGCATCTTCCTGCTCCGTGAGGAACACGAGCCCCTGTGCAGCACTTTGTCCTCAGCAGTTTTCTGGGCAGTTGATGCTCTCAAAAGAAGAGAAACCACAGAGGCTGGTCAGTGTGATTCCCCCTTCAACTCCAGTTTGGGAAACTTCTGTTCTAGAACAACAATTTCCTGTTTGTACTGTTCTGAGTGTGTATTCCCAAGGTGGCGAAATCCTCCTGACCTTTTTTATTGCTGGACACAAGGAACACTTTTTTATCAGAAGATGAACACGCATTCACGTCCCACTTTTACAGGCATTTTTAAACTGCTGCCCTTTTACCTCATTTCATATCCTTGAAGAAGCTTTACCAGGGGATTACAGCAGTCACAGAAAATATTTCTTCTGACAGATCATTACAAGGGCATGAGAAGAAAGATCTTTCCATCATAACCTACTTATAAACCCAAACTCTTCATGTCTTCTTTAACTCTTACAGTCCTTCCCTTACTTTGCTCCCCATCTGAACTGAGTCAGACTTGTGGCTGTTCTTTCGTGGCATCTTCTGAATCTTCTGGAGTTGCCAGCGTTGCTGGATCTCTGTTGATTGTGTCAGGAGGGGACTGGCTGGGGTTCAGCCCTCCTGGAGTCACCTGCTCAGGGATGTCATTGAGTTTCTGGTTTGTCCGTGCCACTTGTTTTCCCATTTGAACAGCTTCATCATAGGAAGGTGGCAGGTCCATGGCATAGAGGCTGTAAGCTGGAGGGGACACAGTGTTCTTATCCATATCCACAAACACCGAGGGAATCTGGACACTTGGAGGGTACTGCCATGAGCTGTATGCTGGGAAGAAAATGAATGAAAAATAAAAATTAAACACCTGCATGGGACACTGATATATAAAGAGCTAATCCTGCTTTTTTTTTTTTTCCAAGATTACAGACTTTGGTGTTTTCAGAAGCAAACACCTTCTGAAAACACCAAAGTCTGTAATAAAGCTGTCCATATAGAATCACTCCTGGTCTTCAGTGTCACTCACTGTCACCCTGATCCTTCCCTTCACCCCTTGTGCCCACTCCGTGGGGCTGCAATTAGTTCTGGGAGTTCTCTGGGAATTCCCTTTCCTGCAGGAAACACAGAACTCCAGGCACAGGTTGAGGATCAGTGCTCGTGGAGCGGGTGGCTCCAGGGTACTCACAGGTGACGGTGCTGTGGGCAGTGCTGTCACTGTCAATGCCCATCACTGTCAGGTCACAGGGGTGCCGAGGGAAGCTCTCCACTGGAGGCCTCTTCTTGCGGCAGCAGAGTTTGATGCAGCTCGCTGACACCCCACAGAGCAGGAGCAGGAACACCATCAGCAAGATCAACCTGAGAGAGGAGGGGAAACACCATCATTCCACTGCTTGTGTTGTGCTTCCTCTAAACCAGAATATAATTTCACTCTGAATGGCCAGAAGACAGGTCAAGCCTCCTGGATTTAGTTCTGAATGGGCGCTGGATCCTGGATTAGATAGTGGGATCACAAACAGTCACAAGTTGAAGAACTACTCCCCATCAGTACAACCTGTTCTGGCTCACAGGTGCTGTAACATTTCACTATTTTGGGTTATTTTCAGCTTCTGTGCAGGGGCAATGGCTCTGCTTTCCACAGCGAGAGAGGGTTTGTACTTGGAGGGAAATACAAGCCTCAAGTCTAGGGCCTCTCTTTATAAATGAGCATGGAAATGATATTATATTAAATTATATTTATGCCTTGAAAACACAATTCTGTCTCTAGCTATTGCTTAAGGAAGTTTGTAATTTAACAGCTTACAATGTACTTAGACTGATATACCTGTGTTTCAGGTTTTCCTCTCCACTGAAACTCTACCTTCCCACTCCTCTGTTTCTCAATCCAACTCCCTCTTCTCCTGGAGGCTTTTAGAAGCCTTCCAAATCTATTTTTGGTAACTGTGTCTTTTTAAACAGCTCTGTGTATCAACCAAAATTGCTCCAGAGGAAAGGAGGCAAAAGTAACCAACTCCCTCAGTGCGCTGCTGAAGTCAATATACGGACAGAATGCAAACTATGAAAACTGTCAGGGCACCTGTAACAGTTAGGTGAGGCAGGAGATGAATGCTGCTGTAATCCTCTCTGGTTTAGCCCAGATTTCTCCTTTCAGCAGGCCCTGCTCAGCTCTGTGCTCGCTGGAGCTCCGAGGGGAGCTCAGCACAGGGTGACAGCCCCTGTCCCATAGAAGGGAGTGAGCTGAGGATGGGGCAGGGCCAGGTCCCAGCAAATCCCTGCTGGAAGCTGCCCTGTGCAGAGAGCCAATGGCCAGACTCGCTCTGGCTATTTAGGAAGAACAAACAAGCCCTTGGGTTCAACCCCAGTGCACTCAGAAGGGAAAGATGACACAGCCCCTGGTGAATGCTGGTCCCCACCTGACACCCAATCTCCCCTGGCCTCCAGTCCACTCCTCTGGCAGCTCAGAAAACAGAGACACCCCTCCCTGATCCTGCCCGAGAGAAGCCTTTGCACTGCCTTGCTGCAAGTCCTGCTTATAAAGACTTCAAATGGTTCTGGGTCAGGAAGATTAAAAGCCAACTTACCAGACATACCACAGACTTGTCCAATCAGACATGTTCTGAGGGCATCTGTGAAGGAAGGCAGATGATTCACTGATTTAAATAGTGCATGTATGACAGGGAATGCACTTCCCTGGGGTGGAAAAGGGAAAGCACTCAGCAGGAGTATGAAACAAAACCACTTCAGATGGTCCTTCATGGCTGTACCATTACTCCAGATGAGAACATGCAAAAAATCCCACTGTAAAAGTTGCTTCTGAATCAATAAATGTTTTTCTTGGGTGGTGCTTTATTCGTGCTTGGGAGAGAGAGACTCACACAGAATTCCCAAAAAACCAAATCACTGTTAGTTAAAGGTAACTGAGATGAGGTGCCTCATACCAGGGGCCTGTCTGAAAACGCCAGTCTAGACAACTGCCTGTGTTCCCCAGACATTTTAAGGTTATTTTTCCATAGCTGCAATGCAGCCAGAAATGGGGAGGGTTTTTTTCAGTTCTGGTACAGTACAAAAGGAAGAGAACAGCTCCTGTGACATTTCAGGAGCGTGGCTGCCACAGCAGGGTTGTGTGTACTGAACCTGCTGCAATGCATTTCCTGCAGCAGAACAATGGTTCTGACCACAGGAGAGCATCTGCAAACTGTTCAGAAGTGACACTTCGGAATCGTCTTGGGAGAGAACCATTCACCTCAGAGCAAGAGCAGCCAAGTGAAATTTAAAAGTTGCTGACTGTCTTAGAGATCAAAAAAGAAGTCGTAAGGGCTGGCCATCAGCAAGTCACCGTTCTGGTGTGGGAATACCACTCGGTCCCGGTGGGGAAGGTTTGGGAACGGGCAGTGGTTACTCACCGGGCAGAGCTCTCACAGGTGTTCCCAGAACAGAGCGATGCCTATGCCAGGGGGGAACGCGGCACTGGGTCAGCAGGTGACCAGAGGAGAAGTGCCTCGTGTCCCGGCTGCATGTGCTCGGGACGCTGCAGGCTGCGGGAGCGTCCGTGAGCTGCCGGAGCCCACGGGAACCGCCGCGGTTCAAGGACACGCGGCCGGCGCTGAAAGGGGACACCGAGCCCTGGGGACAGCCCGTGCTGGCAGCGCAATAAATAACCGGCATCATCCCGGGGGCAGAGCCTCGGGCACGGCAGGGCCGGGCAGGACGGGGCAGGACGGGGCAGGACCGCCCCGCCAGGGCCGCGGGAGGGGTCGGGGCCGGGCAGGGCAGAGCTGCTCGGCTCCTCCGGAGTGCTGCTACCTCACACCCTGCCCCTGCTTCACACCCTCACCCTGCCCCAGCCCCTGCCCCAGCCTCTGCCCCAACCCCAACCCCAGCCCCAGCCCCTGCCCCTGCCCCTGCCCCTGCCCCTGCCTCAGCCTCAGACCCTGCCTCACCCCTGCCTCAGCCCAACTCCAGCCCCAGCCCCTACCCCAGCCCCAGCCTCAGCCTCAGACCCTGCCTCACCCCTGCCTCAGCCCAGCCCCAGCCCCTGCCCCAGCCTCAGCCCCTGAGATACGAGGAGTGCTCCAGAGATTTCGCTTGCAGAGATTTCCCTGCAGCCATTCGGGACTGCGCGCGGTGCTCTCGCCAGAACAGAGCCCATCAGGTGTGCAGCAGCTGGACACACCCCCTGAGCCTCTGCTGTGTCAGAGGGGCTTGAAGGAGAAATGAAGGAATGAGAAACCTGGTATGAAATATATGAGTCAGAAACAAATGTTTAGAAGAGCAGATAATTTCCCTTTCTAAAAATTCTTGTTAAAATGCATGAAACACGACTGAAAAGATATTGACGGCTCTTTAGGATCGGTGTGCTGCAGGCTATTTAACTGTGTCGAACATTTCAAATGCAGAAATTCCTTGTCTCCACCTACGAGCCTTTTGTTGTATTCTCCTCCCTGTCCAGCTGAGGAGGGCAGCGATGGAATGGCTTTGGTGGCACCTGGTGTCCTGCCAGGGCCACCCCAGCACAATCCAGGGACAGCCACTCCATGGGCAGCACCGGTGGACACAATGCCTGGAAGCACCAGGTGACATTTCCTACTTTTGACTCCTAGGACTGAAGCCCGGTGTTTCCAGGCTCAGCGATGGCATGTGACAAAGTGACTGCAGTGTTTTCCTCCAGCACTGCTCAGGGTCATGGGGCCATTGCTCATTCAGGGAAACCTGTGCTCATACTTGTGAAGCAATCGCTGAAGTCACTTCTGGAGAAGCAGAACATGAATTCATAAATGTGTATGACACTAGTGCTTACTCTCTGACTTTCTGCTTTACAAATGAGTTGGGTTTCCTTTTACGGATTATTAAGATCATCCATGGGTTTGAATTCCTCATTAAACCAGAACTACATCAGTGCCATGAAGTTCATGTTTGTTTTTAGATCCAAATCTGAAAGCACGAGTTTGTATCCAGGGACCCAAGAGGGGTCACAGTTGCAAAATTCAGTTTGAAAGCAAAATGGTCACAAGTGCAGTTAGAGGAGCAGAAAACTTCAACTTCCAGGAAATGAAGAAATATTTCTGAGATCACATTTTCCATATTGTCCTCACAATAACAGCTCCATCCCTACTGGAATCCTGTAACATGGAAACAGAAACCCAAGGTGCCGGATTTAGAGTCACCTGGCAGTTTTAATGCCCAGGGCTGTGACTGTGGATAACCCACTCTGGAAGCACAGAATCGAGCAGGGTTTGTGCCTTTTCAAGAGATGAACTCGCAGGAGCTGTGCTGAGTTTCTGCTGGGCACTGGGACTTGGCCCTGATCCACGGCAGGAGAGCACACCAGCACTCTCAGCTCCCTGTGCTCAAGGAATTGCCCACAAACCCACTACTCCTGGATCAGCTCCATCTGTCTGAGTTACCAGGGAATTGTTTCCATCTTCACTTGTCCCAGTCCTGTTCGTTGGAGAAATATCAAGAAACTGTTGCACATAACACACATTGTACATGAGAATTGTGTGGGTAGGAGCATCCTCACAGAATTCCTACATTTTCAGTAAACTGAAGGCGTGCATCTCTGATCATTGCAGGTTTGCATCGTGATGATTCTAATTGTGGTAACTCTCAATGGGATGGCAGTGGAACATCCAGGGTTACTTTTGGCAGACACAGTAACTCTGCTTTTACTTTTGGAACTGTGCTAGTGTCCCAGGTGACGCTGCTCAGTCTGCACACCTCCCCAGTGGATCTGCTTTTCCACATCAGACAACTTGTTTTCCCTTCCACATCAGCCTGTGTCTCTCATTGCCCGAGTGCTGCCCCGTGGGAGAGCTGGCACTTCACACTCTGTGTCCCCAAAGGACAAAGCAATCCAAGAGAGGGAAACCCAACCCTGCCTGAGCAGCCACTGTGCCCCCAAGAAGTCAAATACAAACACTTTTGAGGCCCCAGCTAAAATACCAGGATTTTCTCTTATGAAAAGGACTAACACCTGTTCAGATTTCCATAAATGCTTCACAGAACGTCAGCTGGATTTTACAGGGAGAGTTTACTTTATTTTCTGGTCCTCCAGAAATAACCACCTGTTCCTGTTATCCTGGTCCAACCCTCCCCCGAGAGAACAAACACATACTGAGTTTTAAATACGGAGACTTTGACCAGAGAAACCCACAACCTTATGTTCACTTCAATCCTGTGGAAATATTGATCCAGGTTCTCCAGTCCTGGGACTGCAGGCACAATGGGTGACACCTCTGCTCACCTTGAGCTGCTGGGTACCTGTGGTGCCTTCAGCTGGCTGCTGGCAGCTGCCCCTTACCCAGACTAACCCTGGGAGGGCACCAATGTCACTGTCTTTACATCATTCTTTCATTTTTTACTTCTTTTCATCCTCTGGATGCTTGTTCTCAGTAGCTGACTTCAGTGAAGTGGAAGATTCCTAAGACAAGGGGTGTTGTTTCCTGGCAGATGATGTTACACTTATTTTCAGCACTCTGTATGGTTATCACAACCAGAGTCTGGAGACTGATCTGTTGTCACCCATCACTTTTTGGTCTCCAGGAGTGAAATCTGAAGGATCCTCATACAATGGATGCTCACAAATTCAGTTCCTTAAGAGAGCTCCTCCACATCCACACGCTGTGCCCTTCCTTGCTGACAGCTCCCCTACATGAGGTCACTGTTGAGTGAGCAGTGTGCAGTGGTATTTACTCACCCTTTTGGGGCTGCAGGGGAGCCAGCACACAAAGGCCATTGTGCCCAGCTCCATTGTGCCAGCAGCAGCAGCCAGGGCCTCCAAGGAAGGCAGAGCTTGTCCCTGGCTGGCACTGCCACCCCCAGCCCCACCCCAGGACACTGGGCTTGCTTCAGCATCTGCAGTCTTTAGACTGAAGAGTTAAGTGACTCCACAGGCACTCGACCCATTATTAAATGAGAACACATCTCGATGGATCAAATAGTGGCTGGAAAAACAAGGAACTCCCTCTTCACTCCTACAGACCTCCTCTGTCAAAGGGGGAGCCTGGTTAAAATGTTCCTTGTGACAATTGCCTCCCTGCTTGTTCCTGCAGTTCCCAGCTCGTTACCACAGGGATATTTACAAATAACGTTTCTATTTTCTGATTGCATCATCTGAATCAGGGATTTAACGGCTACAGGGGCCAAAGGGCAGCACGCCCTCGGAGTGGTGGGGAGGGAACTTTGTCACAGACTGGCTGTGACTCAGGAAGGAGTGTGATAAGAGATGTACAGGATTATCCTGTGTCCTATGGCTGCTGCCTTCCTGCTCCCTCCATTCTCCAGCTCTGCACTTGCCCTGAACCAGCTGCTGCTTGCTGACAGAAGTTCCACCTGTGGGGCATTCTGGCTGCCCCAGAGAGGATTCTGCTCTCAGCCAGAATTCAGCAGAAGGCAAATATAGAAATACAAAGTTCCCAGACAGCCAGGATCTCTGGTAAGTGTCTGACAATATCCAAGGAACTCACAGGAATATTCCCCCTTGACCACATATTGGACTGTACACTGTAAAAGTGACTGCCCAAATGATTTGGAGGAGAAGAAGTTTCTTGAATAAGAAACTTTATTCTGGTCTTAGAAGAGAAAAAGTCAAGGAAGAAGTTTTTTCCAAATCCTACAAAAAGCATCTGAAATTGGAAAAAGATAGAAACTCACCTATGTGGGTGTAAACCAGATACTCCTCCTGATGGAATGCCCACCTTTGGGAGACATGGGATTAACAGCAGGTGTAGCTGCTTGGGACCCTCAGTAATTCTTTCTTCTAACACAAGATTACTGTCACAGAGTCAGCTGGAAAATGAAGCTACTGGCACCAGAGTTTACAGAGAGCTTTGGGTGAAACAGAGCAGAAATGTTACATGGCCCTTCCTTCTCATATCCCTGCTGCCCTCACTTATTCACAACAATCTCCAAATCTTCCCATGTTTCACCAAGGGTCTCCCAGCAGTTTAACCTCCATCTTCCTTTCCTCTTGGCCTGCATCCCTCAGCCAGTGGGAGCAGGTGCACACACAACTCTTGCCATGAGCAGGACTCGGTAGGATTCTGTGATGTCACCTTTGACAGTCAGGAGGGCTGACACGAGTGGGGGATCACTGATCTGCAGAAAGAGCCACACAGAAAATCAGCCTGGTGTTTTGGACATAGGAGACAGGAGCTGATCACTTCTAAACTCTGTGTTTCACATCTTGGTGTTCAAGGTACCAGCTAAAGCTACAGGTGACAGGTTACAGCCACTGTACTGGCTCCTCTCTGTCCCCAAGTGATGCTCACGCTGCAGGCAGTGACTCAGCATTCTGTCCCCAGAGTGCCACAGAGGCTGTCCCCACGTCACAGCCATGGCAGCTGGGCACAGCAGCAACCTCAGGGCTCCCAGAGAGGGCTGGAAGGAAACGGATCCTGTCAGCCCCCAGTGAGTGCCCAGTGTTGTGAAAGAGCCAGGGGTTACCAGGAGGCACGATGAGGGCTGGATACATCCTGCCTCTTTCTGCGTGCGATGGCAGAAATCTTTTAATTTTGGAAGCAGCTACTCATTCTGCCATCCCACACAAGGGGAGTCAGTGCCTCCAGTCTCCGTGAATGCCCCAGGAGGTGAATCAGGAAAGGCAACCACAGCCCCATGGTGTTGTTGGGACATCATATCCAACCTCTGCGATATAAGGCAGAAGTAGCCAGGGAAATGGGGCACCTAAAGTAGAAAATCCAAAGGCCTCACTGATTTCCAGGAGTGTGCCAAAGGAAATGTGTGGCAGAGTGATCCGTGTAAAGTCAGCTCTGTGCTGCCAGGGCTGCAGCAGCTCTGCCCCAGGGCCCTCCAGAGCCTGTTAACAACAGCAGCACTTTGGCCTTTGACATCCCAGTGGGACCTTTGTGTCACACCCCCAGCGGGACCTTTGTGTCACACCCCCAGCAGGACCTTTGAGCCACACCCTGACAGGAGCTTTGGATGACACCCCAAAGGGAGATGTGGGTCACAGCCCAACAGGACCTTTGTGAGACACCTGCCAGGAGCCCGGTGTGACACCCCCCAGGAGCTCAGTGTGACACCCCCCAGGAGCCCTGTGTGACACCCCCCAGGAGCCCGGTGTGACACCCACCGGGAGCTCTGTGTGACACCCCCAGGAGCTCAGTGTGACACCCACCGGGAGCTCTGTGTGACACCCCCCAGGAGCCCTGTGTCACACCCCCCAGGAGCCCTGTGTGACACCCCCCAGGAGCTCAGTGTGACACCCACCAGGAGCCCGGTGTGACACCCCCCAGGAGCCCGGTGTGACACCCACCAGGAGCCCGGTGTGACACCCTCCAGGAGCCCGGTGTGACACCCCCCAGGAGCCCTGTGTCACACCCCCCAGGAGCCCGGTGTGACACCCCCCAGGAGCCCTGTGTGACACCCACCGGGGTGCCGGTGTCGCGGCCGGGCCGTGCTCACCTGCAGGTCGGCAGGTGGCACCCACGAGACGCCGATGCGCTGCCGCTGCCCGCGCTCCAGGGCTCCCTTGGGGCCGTCCAGCGAGAACCCCGCCCGCTGCAGCTCCGCGCCGCTGTCCAGGCTGAACTCCACGGCCGGGCCCTGACACACGGACACACGGACACACGGACACACGGACACACGGACACACGGACACACGGACACACGGACACACGGCACAGTCACACCTGCGCCGCACAGACTGCACTGCCCCTGCCCGAACTGCCCCTTGAGACTCCAGCTACCCGCTGTGACATTCATTGGGTCACCCTGTCACTAAATACTCCAATAAAATAACAGGATTAGAACTGTCATTCAGTTCTGGGCTCCAAATGCTGAATTCCAGAATTGAGGAAGCAAACTGCTAAATTAAGTTTGTCGCTGACTTAGTATGATAATGCTAAACCCTTATATTAGCCCCCAAAAAATAATCCTTTCGAACATTGATGCAAATGCAAATTTATCAGAAACACTGAAAGCTGCTTTTTAAGTTTTTCTGAAATTGTGAATTTTGGACAGAAGGAACGAGCTGCCCTTTGCACTGTCAGGATCCCACCGGGCACAAACCTGCAGGTTTTGTTTCCCTCACCTGCTTGGCTGCCAGCACAGGACCTTCGATGGCCCCGATGGTGATCTCTGCCCTGGCTGGCTCTGCTGAGCCCTCCACGTACTCCAGGAGCAGGAGAAGGGACCTCACTGCTTCTTGTGGCCCTAAACAAACAGCGACCAGGTCAACCCTGAGACAGTCACACCCGAGCCTTTGGCAGTTTGGAACCGACACAAATTGCACCAGGATGGTTCGAAACAAAGTGATGGGGCAAACCCAGGAGCTGGCACAGATAAAGAGATCCTTTTACAGAGTTAGTGAAGAATCAAGGGAAAGGAGGGTTTGGATCATTTGCAATTGCAAACTGCAATTGTTACTTGATTATCAAGTTCCAGGCTCGTTTTCTAGCCCATGGCACACACCTCTGTGTACTTTATTCCTACTTATGTGTGTGTGCCTGGACTTATTTACAGCTCAGGAGTCAGGAGCTGTCTCTGAACACAGATTTGCATTCTGTCTCTGAACACAGATCCTGTCCCAAGAAATTAAGGAAGAGTAACTTCAAATGTTTGAAAGTTTCATAACAAGACAAACAGGAGAATCCAGGATATGTAATTATATATGAAATAATTTCTTAAGCATTTAATACACCTCAGAGAAGTGGCAGAAAGCAAATGCATCTTAATTCTTCATAGTAGTATTACATTATAATAATTTTTGCAGGGAAGCTGCAGAATTGGAAGATGATCATTAAGAGAGAACTGCATTAAAATGAAGAGAAAAACTTTCCTCAAGAGAAAGTTTCATGGGTTTTTTTCTGTATTATGAATATATGCTGTAATGTAATATTTATTTATTTTTTTTATTCTAGAAAAAATGTCTTTAATTTCCTTTTTTCTTAAAGGAAGAGGAACATTCCCATGTCTGATCCCTCCCTGTTCCATAATAAAGTGGTGGCACTTTACCTCCTTTCAGTGCTTCCTGTGGTGCCACAGGTGAGGTCACAGCCAAGGACTCCACGGGCACATCCAGGGGCACTCCCCCCTCCACAAACATGAGGTGCTCCCGGGCTGCTCCCTTCAGCTGGATCTCGTGGGCTGTTTGCTGGGTGACACAGAAAGTCCTGGATGCAGGTGACAGCTCAGGTCCCCTGAATGACCCAGCAGCAGCAGGAAATGGTGACATCACCTCCAGGTGAACCATCCCAATGATCCTGGGCTCTAATGCAGGAGTCCTGCACCTGCCCCTCCACTTCACTCCGGCACTTCTGTTTTAAACAACCCGAGAAACGCGCCTCAGGAGGGCACTGGACAAACTGTTTACATAAATGCCACTAAAAGAGGCCAAACTTTTCTGCTGCCAAACTTGGGTCAAGTGTCCGTTCATCCTCAGCTTATCCCGACTGCATTTCTAACCGCGATCCCAAGGCCAGCAGCAGCTCTCGCTCGGCCCCAGCCCGTTTGCAGTGCTGCTGCCGGGCATTAGTGGTCACTCTGCACCAACTTTTGGTGTCCTGGCAGGGGCGCAGGGCTGCCCGTGGCGCGGCCACCTGCTCATCCGGCCGGAGCATCCCGGGGCAGCTCCACAGATGGAAGGTGGCACTGAGCGGCTGCGGGAGCAGCTCCCTGGTGCTGCTGCTCCTGCCGGGCCGTGCGGGGCAGGCGGAGCTCCCCTGTCCCCTCTGCCCTGCCGCTGAATTCTCCCTGCAGGAGCCCCCGTTCTGATCGTGCCGCGGGAGAGGACAGGGATGGACCCCACGTCACTGTTTTTAGAAATTAATAAGGGAATATCTAAACCTGAAAAATGTCAGAGGGCCCCAAACGTGCCCTTCCCTCCCTACATCAGTTCATCCAATATTTAGACTGTTTTCATAATCCTGATTGTCTCACCTTGCCAAAGAGCAGAACCTTGAGACAGTCGGAGTAGTAGAGACTTTCATGATCAGGACTGAAAGTAACAACAAAATCCTGGCTCATCCCAGCCTCAATTTTTCCTTCTGTTGGAGAGACACTGAACACGCTGAAGCCATTATAGTTCTGTGTTCCTGGTAAATAAAAATGAGGATACAGATAAGAAAAGAGGACAGCTCCATTTTACTGCTTCATAAATTTTAAACCCATTTAATTTTTGTTGGAACAGCAAATAAATAAGAGCTGATACATGGCTTTGCAGCAAAACAGGGTGTTAGAAACACCTGATAAATCCATCCTTCAGTTTGATGCATTCATCTCCAGAGGAACTGAAGCAGCATCACTGACCCTTCCTATATTCTGACGTGTTTTTACAGAGATGGACATCTTTAAATGAAATCTTCAATATGCAATTACTGTGTGGGTTTATTTAGATTCAAACACTAATATCTCCTTACTTGTGGGCATTTGCTCAGGCTGAATAAATTTACAGCTCCCCATACTGAAAGAATTACTACAGCTCCTACTGGGGAGCAAAATGAGATCTTTAATTTCAGGGCTGTGATGCCCCAGCTCTGACAGCTCTGTGGCTCTAAGAGCACACAGCAATGCTGCTTTACACCTCCTGAGTCTTTAGCAGAGGCAAAAGAGGAAAGAATAAAAGGAACTTTACCAACATTCTCTGTTCTCTGCAGAGGGGATGTGAGGAAGAATGGAATTTTCTGCCGGTCTCTGTCCCGTGTTGGTGAGAGCGACTCCAGTCGTATGGAGAAGGGCAGGGTCAGGTTGGAAGTGTTCTCTATCTGAGGACATTCATTCACACAACAGCATTTGCATTGAGGAAATTGATCCTCAGGCCTGTAAGATCCACAGTTTGCAAAGTGGCTGAATTTATTACGCTGCATTAGTGCAGCTCTGTGTCTCCAGATGTCACCCAGAGGCACAATCAGTGCTGCCCATAAGGTGTCACACCAACCCCCACTCCCCATCAAACACTGGACTTTGGTTATTGACACACTTGCACACAATCTGTGAGGAGACAGTTTATGTTGTCTTCCTCCTCACAAGAAGTCCTGCTGTGTTTGCAGTTCAGCACAGAGCCTTACCTTGACTGTGGCAGTCACTGTGTCCCTGGCCATGACGTATCCCATGTCCAGCACCTCTCCCACAGAGCACTCCGTGCTTGGCACCACCCCGTGCCCAGACAGCTGAAGGCTGAGGTTGGTCTTTGCCACCTGGATGTCCAGAGTTTCCAAGAACTGCCCAGAGGGTGCCTGGGTTAGTCCATCTGCTGAGGGAACCCTCAACCCTCCAGCTGAGCCCTCCCAAAGAGCCATCCCAGCACTGAGACAGGGAACAAAGGTTTTTCCTGTTGGTAACACGTGTGTGTTACACACCTCTCACACCTCTCTTCCTTTCCCCCACTGCTGTTGTATCTTTTACTCACCCATTTATCCTCACGTGGACAAAAAGAGATGATGAGGGGTTTATTTTCACCTGGCTCCAGCGTTCCAACTGCTCTGACCAACAGGAAGGGGCCATTGGGATTCAGAACTGAGAATCCCAGCTAAAACAGTGCAACTCAAGGAAAGAAGTTCATAAAGATTGAGAAAAGGGATATGAGGACAGATTCTACATATTGTTTACATGTCTTTAGCCTGAACTAAGCATCTATAAGCTTTTGAGAGATCAATAACTCAAGAGAGAAGATGAGCTGGTGCTTTAGTGTCCAGCAGTTCCTCCTGCAGAGGCAGAGTCTGATTAAGCAGAGGCTGAAGCTCCAGACTAGGATACTTCCAGCTTCCCTGGGGAGATGTTTTCTACTGTAATTCTCTTCATCACTGTGAGGCCTGCAAGGAATGAAAACACTTCCCAAAGTGAGGATGCTTACCCCTGTCTTCCATTCCACCCCCTTACTCTTGCTCCTGCCTGGGCCAGACACATCCCAGGCCTTTGGCTAAGGCACTACTCAAAGCTCACCAAAATGCTTTCAGATTGGGCCAGTCACTTCTGGAGTTTCCAGGTCCATGTTTGGGGATCAGGTCTGCTCTTTCATGGGCCTCAGCTGGCCAGAGGCTCTTTGTTTTCCACCTAAATACCCACTAAGGGTATTCCTTTTCCTGTTTTCCACCTAAATACCCACTAAGGGCTAATTTCTATCCTGACTTTTGAAAATGAAAAACTCTGCTGGGAAGAACTCACTGTCAGAGAGAAAGCACTCCAAACCAGAACTCAAATTCCATACCTACAGAAACGTCCCCGAAATCAGCCACGTTGATCCCAGAGGCAGAAGTGATCAGAACAGGTGGGGCTACAGCAGGGCAGTGCAGCTCCAGGTACAAGGTGTTGTGAGGGCTGCAGAGAGAGCAAAGGGAGCTGGGGAATAAAAGGGCAGAGCTCTGGGATCACACAGAGACAATTATTGCCAGGGACCTGCTCCTGTCACAGGTTGTCACTGCACTGGTGTGACAGCACAACACAGGGCTCTGTGACCGACTGTGCCTGAGCAGAGATGAGCTCCAGCTGCCTCAAAGTTTTCACACAATTATTCCTTCAGCTGCTTTGATATTCATGTGTTTGATTCTTATCCAACTGGTGGGCTGGGAGCATGAGTTTCTACCACTGAGCTATGAAGTAATTAAGATCAGAAAACAAATTTCTCCCCCAAAAGGAATAAATCAGCAAGCCCACCATTTCCCCCTCACATCTCTGGGTTATCCAACTGCACCCACCTGCAGGTTAAGTTCCCAGAGCCCTCCTCTCCAGTGGCGTGGCCACTTGCAACAGAGCATGGGATGATGTATTTGTTAAAACTCCCTCTGAAATTCCTCGTCAGGGAAGCCTGGGCTGCCCTATAAGCATCAGAACTAGAGAATCCAGGAATAAGAATTACCTCAGTGAGTGAGAGAGCAAGAAAAACATCAAATAAATATCTGCCGAGCTATTTGTGATTATTGTTTCTTAGTCACGCATTCAAATTTGAATGTAACAGTGAAACTAAATGATGTCAGTAATGGACCCACCCTACAAAGTGCTTGGCTTTTGTTGCCAAAAGAATAAAAATTAGGAACCCAGATAACAGATGTCACACTAAAGATTGCAAAACTTCAATACAATTTGCTTCTGTTGAATAAATCAAGCATTTCAGTGTCTTCCAGTACTTCTACATCATTTCAGTGATATGTAAACACACAGGATCACATTCCTCTAATGCAATATGTAGGCAATACTTCTAAAACAGGGATTTTATTTTTACATTCTCTCTTGAAAGTGTTTAAAAATTATAATTAATGGATTGCAATCAACATGTGATTTTAGTAAAAGACATCAAAACATCCAGTACAGCCAAATGCCTGGTGCTTCAGTACGTCTTTACTTCCAAATACCTCCCAATTCCTGAGACTGGCCAGAAGTGTGGCTCTGAAGAGTTGAATTACCTGCTGTAAAAGGGCCCTCAAGTATCAGATTTGGCATGTGAGCCTCCCAACCTGCAGGCAGCAGTGCTGTTGATGTTGACTCTCCCCGAGGTGCTCACACTGCACAGGGACTGTTTCAAATGCCCATTTCCCAGCAGCATTTCACTGCCAGCGCTGATGCTGACCATGACTAATGTGCTGGACCGTGTAAACCCTCAAATTAAAAATAGAAATTACTCCCTGCTGTGGATTTGGGCCATCAGCTGGTTCTGGTAGATCTGTTCAGAAGAGGTTTATTTGAGGAGTTTCTGTTGGTCCCCAAGTTGAGCTTTGCAGTTGCCCTTTCCATAAACCCTGTGTTGGCTCAGCCCCATCCCCCGCACAGCCCCAGCTCCTGCTCCCTGACAGATTCTTTGAAGTCTTCAATCCTTCTGATGCATAAAGGGATTCTTTGCCTCACATGAGAGGGTACAGCTGTGTGGCTCACAAGCAGCACTAATTTTGGAAACAGCCTCTGCAACACAGCTGAAGCTGTTCCCTCGCCAGTTTGCTTTCTTGTCTACCTACAGCTTTAGTAGATTTATTAAACTACTTCTAAAGAGAATGTTGTCTGTGTAGTACAAGATGCTTCTGTTGACTTACTCGGGCTTTAACTCTTCGGGTTTTGGCTCATTAGGGATATTTACAGCAGCCAGGCTGGTCTTGCTTCCAGCCCTTCCTCTGGAAATGGAAACACTCGATTTCTTTCGCTCTTTTCTTGAATCTTTCTTCTTTTTACCCATGGGAGACTGAGGGGTATCACTGGAAATCTGACCAAGACCACTGGAAATCTGATCAAAGACACAGCCAAGGAGGTGACACAGAGCAGGGGAAAAGGGACAACAAGATGATGGTGACAGCCCACAGACACAGCAGCTACTACAGACAAATTTCCAATAGTGTAAAAGTTAAAAATTAAGTTGAAATGGACATATTTAATCAGCTCTTAGAAGAAGAGGTCTCCTCTTGGAGCAGATGAGTAAAAGTCTCTCATCTCACGGGAATTTTACCTGTTTATCTCATAATCAAAGACAACCATTGGTGCTCACATAAATTAACTGACCTAAGGGTTGCATCCAAAGTCCATGGATGCTGTAAATCTTCAAGAAGTGTAAAAGACTTTTTTAGAGTATTTCAGTAGGCATTTGCAGTAAAACCCTCTAGGAATACTTTGGAAATTGTGAGCATGAAATTAAATTATTGCTCAGTGAACAGGCCACACACTGAGTGCACAGTCACACTTTTGTCCTTTATAGGCAGGTCCTGCATGGACCACGGGCTTCATTAATACACAAATAATTTTATGATAAAAATACCATCCAGAGAACCAAATATCTGGAAGTGACAGACCAGCAGCATGTGCTGTTGTTAGCATTCCTTACTTGTGCTCCTGCCTCTGGCACAGCTGCTGTGCTGAGCCTCCGTGCTGCCTCCTCCCTGATTTGCTGATCCGACAGCGCCGGGCTGAAGGACACTCGGATGGAGCTTTTCTGGGGATGGGAGAGCACACACAGCAGTGAGGGCAGAGCCCAGCCCTCAGACACGTGTGACACCTACAGAGCTCAACAGGAGCACACACAGAGCAGCACACAATTCACACGTCCTCAGGATAAGGGCATTTGCAGCTTCTTTGGAAGTCCGGGGATGTTACAGCAGGCTGGGTTTACACGGCCAATACTTTTGATATTTAAACATTCTTCACATAAAGCACAGTGATAACACTGGGGATAGAGCACTCCCATAAGGCATTAGCCAGATTTGGTGCTTAACCCTCCTGTCTGACTTAAAACATTCTTTCAAACAACACAAAATACTCCAGCTATTCTAACAACAATTGACGTTTTGAGCTTTGTTTACAAGTGACAGCCTTTGTAAGGATGCAGATGATCAAAGATTCGGCAGAACACCCGACATTTAAAGTGAATTTACCTGCCCAGGCAGCACAGTTCCCACAGAAGGTGTAATGCTCACAGGACAGTCTTGGGGCACGTGGAATTCAAAGGCAGTGGGGCCAACAGGGACAGGGTCCCCAGTGCCAATCCGTGGGACAGGGTGAGTCAGGGGGTTCCCATCCACGTGGGGATTGAGCACAGCCAGAGTGGCTGAAGACACGGAGTTCAGGGCTGTAGCAGCAAACTGAACCAAGGAATGAGACAATTCAAGAGGTGGGTGGACTCCAACTGCTTTGCATGACAGCTTGAATTGTCTAAAAATAAACACATGATAAATTGTCTCAGCATAAAATAGTGTCTTAATCAGCCCGGAAAATAGGGAGCTAATCCTGTAGTCCCTATTTAAGCAGAATTTCAAGCTTGCAATGGGAATTTTGCCTAAAGATGAACAATAATACTATCTATTTTTAATGCACAATTGGCCAGAGTCCCTGCTTAAATTCTTCCTCTGTGAACTTCTGGAAACACATCCAGTCAAATCAAAGTTTATGCCATCATTATTGCAGTAGCACTGGCTTAATGCACAGAGCATTTTTACAGAAAAGAGTTCCTTCAGTAATTGTCCTGAAAAAGCAGCAGAGCACTCCAGGTTGAGGGGCTGGAGCTTGGGTGTGGGATAAGGATAAACTTGAGGAGAGGTGGGAAAAGTCATCTCAGTAAAGACAGATGTGAAAACCAAAGATGAAACCAACAGGCACTGAGCAACTCTTGCAACTGGAGACTTCCCACCTGCCTCAGGTGTTTATCCCAGCCTCACCTCCCCAGGACAGGCAGGGATTCAATTTCTGAACGGGTTAACAGTGAGAGCCCAGTGACATTCAGGTTTTAGCTTTCCTGCTGCCCATCCATCAACACACCTGTTGATCTCTGTCTTGCAGGTGAGCTCGAAGCTGTACTCTTTTGCCTTGGTGGCTTTAAAGATTATGTCCAGTGTCAGGCTTTCCAGGGGAAGAATAATTCCAAATCCATCATTGGGTTGAACTTCAACAAACTTCAAAATGGCAGGAGAAGAAATTAGCAGTTAAATTATGAGTTTATGAATAAATTAAAATAAGACATTACTGGCAAGATTTAAAGAAATTGCTATTAAATGTGGAACTGTAAGGAAAAGAGAAACCTTCCAAGGGGAAGTTTTTGTCTGAGTCAGTGCCCAGAGTCTGTGGGGCAGATTCCTCATCTCAAAGCAGCTCAAAAGGTATTAAATCCATTAACTCAGATTTTAGGAGAATCCCTTCTCCAGCTTCTTCCCATCTGTGGACATCACCTTGCTCTAATGTTTATCTACTCTTCATAGAAAACCGAAGGAAATGTGGTTAAATTCTCAGCAGTTGCCCCATGTCTTTGAGAGCTGGTTCATGTCTGAGCAGGGACACGCCAGGGAGAGGAGCAGTTCCACATCCACAGCTGTGCAGTGGTTTGTGCTTGAGCTGAATTTGATTAAAGAAAGTTTCCCCATCACACTTCCAGCTCCTCAGGAAACACATGCTGGGAAGTAAAGCTTTCATGAAGCTGGAGTTAACAATTTCTTTTAGCTACTCCTTGATTTTAATCCCCAAGCCAGCAGAAAACAGGACAATGCCTAACTAACTGCCAGGTTCCTCCAGCTCTGATGCCAACATGCCCAACCATTTCACACTGTGATCACCTCGCTATTATGGAGTGTGAAGAACCAACTTTGTCCAAAAAATTATCCAGGGGACCCAGCCCACATGAACCCAGCAGCTCCTGTGATTAAATCTGTGCTTCCACATCAACTTCCAGTCACTCAGAAAGTGCCCAGGCACGGCTTGGGATGGTTCCCAAGGAGCACTTAAAAGGCAAAGCCTTTGGGCATTTGGTGCAAAGTGGCCACTTTCCTCAGCCTGAGGCCACAGCCACAGCCCCAAGACTGTTTTATTGACTGGTAAAACTGTCCCAGGTGTTCTCTTAGGAGATCTCTTGGTGTAGAAACCCAGGAATTCTGATAGGAAAAGGTCAGGAACAGGAAAATCTCCTCCCAGGGGTTTGCACTGCCTGGCAAATGCAGAATGTGCCACCCAGGGAGATTCACACACTCCAGGACAGAACTCCACAGGGAGCAGGATTCCCAGGGGGCTGCAGGAACCAGTCATGATTTATTTACACTCACACCGAACACGTTCCCATGACACTGAAATCTATTTTGACAGCAGAGGAGGTGTGTGTGGGATAAGTCCATACCTCTGGCAGTCCCACAAATCCAAACTCCTGTGGCAAGATGGATTTGTTTGTTAGGATGACATTTGCCTGCACAGCTTCATAGATCGTGCAGTATCCAAAGTTGATCTGTGCTGGGCTGATCTCCAAATCAGAAGTAGTAACAATGGCATGGACAGTAAAATTAACTTTTATAGCCTGAAACAAATGCAAGAGCACAGGATAAAAATCTCCATCCGTGGGTTGTAAGGACAGGATTTAAATGAACTGTCATCCAAAAGGAAAAGTGCAAGAAAAAGTTACTCTGTTCCTTGACAGTAACATGAGATCAGCACTGAGGAGAAAGGATTTAACTTCCAGTTCAATCATTCATTGCAAACATGAGACAAGAAAAAACGATCAAATCTGTCTTAGCACTTTAAGTATCTTTTACTATTATCACAGAGCCTCAATCAGTAAAGAACTAATCTAAAACTAGGTACCGTTAAATGAACATTTACTAAAATAATTTACATAAACTGTCAGTCTGATAATAAGTATCACAAAAATCTCTGACCTTGTCCACGATCAGGATTGTCACTGGGACCTCCAGGATTCCTGTCTCTGCACTGAAATAGCTCCCTGCATCTTCAGGAAGGGACTGCCTGAAAACCCAAAAGTACAAATCCAAAGTGCACTCAGTGCCATTAAAACAATCTGATATTTACTAAGGGGAATAAGGAATTTTGATGGATGATTTCCAAACAGAAAGAAAACCAAACTGAATCCTGTTACTTAAGGTCCAAAAGTTTTATTATTTGTAATTTTGAATCTTCATTCAATTGTCCTCAAATTGGAAGATTCACCTGGTTAAGCAGCAACTCCACTCCTTCACTGAAGGGAATTCTCATTAAAATTCTGCTTGCGAGATAAATTCAAATATTAGAGAAAATGGAAAAAGAATGGTGGAAGAAAATACCAATCAAAAATGAGTGGCCTGTGAAGTCTCACCTCCTGACCAAGGAGGTCAAGAAGATGCAGTCAGGTCAAGAATATTCTGGACTTGTCCCAGGTTTCCTTCAGCCTGGCTCGCCCAGGCAATGCTCTGAGCACCAGGTCATGGGCTGCAAGGCAGTGATGTCAGAATGATTGACCTTGTACAGTTATATTGGACAGTTTTTTGGTTTTAAAGACAGGATTTTAGACACACACAGGATTTTAAGGGCAGTCACAGAGGTCAGCATCCATTTATCCTTTTTTTTTTACAAAATGCCATCCAATCATTTAAAATTCTGAAAAATTAAAAGCTTACTCTCTAATCAGAATGTAACCCCTGTGCATCTTTGCTGCAGCCCCAGCCCAGCCAAGGCAGTGGCTCCCTCTGACCACTGAGATGAATGATCAGCCTGAGGCAGAACCACTTTGTATTCCAAAGCAGAGGCATAAAGTGAACAAACCTGGAGCCCAGAAGTGCCTGATTCCCAAGCAGCCCAAGAATTCATAAGGAATATGCAGGTTTTCTGTAGGTGAAGCATTTTGCTGTCACAAGCTCCATTCCAGAGCTTCAAGCCAAGACAATACAAACCTGGAGCATTTTTAGCTCTGCTGCTCTATTTTTATCTCAGAGCAGCAGAGTGAGTTGCTTCCTGTTCTTGGGTCTCCACAGTGCTCATGTTCTACTACTACTCATGGAATTGCATGCAACTCTTTAATGTATTGTTAAAGAATAAAAATAACACCCACTCAGTCACCATGGTGATCCAAAATCTTGCTGTTATTTTGCAATAAGGGCGATGTTCAAAGGTGTTGGGAAGTTCTTTACACATAGAGCTGAGGTTATGTGCAAGGGAGGAGTAGAGCATCAGCTTTCACTTTGTCACAGGACATCTGAATAGCAGAAGAAATTAATCTATAATTTCATAATCCAGAGGGGGAAGAAAATACTTGTAACTGCATGGACACAGAGGTGGACTCTAAATTAGCTGCTGTACCTTGGGGAAAAGGTCCTGGAATCCTTCAGAAAGTTCTCTGAAAATGGCACAATTGAAGAGACCCACAAAAGACAAATCAGATTTAAACTGCCAGTACCTGCAGGACTAGTTCTAAATGCAGGGAACTACATGATCTGGTGTTTGGGAATTCTGAAAGGCAGCAGAGTAGAAAACTTGCCTTCAACTAAACAGGAAATGTTGGCTTCCAACTCCCAGAAGCTGTATTTTGGAACACGTCTGTGCACAGAACACTCAGGAGAACTTCCCAAGCCTTCAGGCAGCTCCCTGCTCCCTCAGCACTGCTGAGTGGGGGGTTCTTTTCCCTTTGGTGTCACTTGTCATACAGCTGCTCTATTAATAGAGCTCCTAATGCCAGCTCACTGAGAGGCCCTCACGGAAATGTGTCACTGGCTCAGTGCTTCCCCTCAGCTCCCAGCATCAGGTCTTTAAAACTGATCCGTACCCTCAGCCAGCCAGATACTTATTTTGTGTGTCAGAAATGCCTTAATCTCATCAAATCTCCTTGCTGAAGCTTCCCTGGTTTTTAAAAGGAAGATTAAGGTTCTAAATCCTAGCTCTGTTTCCATCCCCTCGGAGAGGGTAACGTTACTTCACAGCAGCTGAAGTTCAGGAACTGGAATATGTCATCATGTTACTGTTGTAATCTGATGGGATTTGAGATGCTGCAAGAACTGTAAATACTTCTAGTTCTTTGGACACCAACCTGGTGAAAATTTTGCAATCAGCGTAGAATGCAGAGGTGCTGAGCACATCTGTGAAAACCCAAACACTATGGAATTAAAAACCCACATCAAAGAAGCAGCAGGTTTGCAGTGGCAGTCAAAGCCAGACACTGAAGGATTTGGCTGTAAACCAAAATTAATCCCATATGTGATGAATTATTTTTTGAAAAGAAATGTCCTGTTAAATTCTGTAAGGATGGCAATGATGAGGTAAATAAAATGAACAGGAGCCCATGGGAACTCTGGTGTTACAATTTTTAGAAACTGGAATTGTTTCCTATCACTGAGCTATGTTTGTATTTGTAGATGTTTCTTAAAATGGAGAAGAAAAACTTGCTGGGATAAAGCTTTTAGCATCAGGAGATGTTACATAAAACACCATGTGAAATTCATTATCAATACCTTCATCATTTGGAGAAAAATGTACCTGGGGAGGAGAGATATGGACAGGAAGCCCAACCACTCTCACCTTAATTAGCAAGCACAGGAGTTCTTGTCCAGAAATTATTCAATCAGTGATCCATGAAGCAGCCACCTGCCTCAATAACCTCCCTCCTGGACAAGAATAGCTTCCCACAGAACAGGAGCAGCCCAGCAGGATTGTGAGAGCTGGGATTGTCACAGCACTGCTGTCACCACAGGGAGGGCATTGCCTCACAGCCCTGGCAGCCAAGTTCATTTCCTCCTGGAGCATCTGGCAGCTTCCAGGGGCACAGGGGGGAGACCAGACCTACACTGCAGCAGCACTGTGAGGTCCAGCCTGGACAGCAGGAGGGAACAACAACCCTGCTCAGCTTTTCTGACACTGTCTGAAATCCTGAAAGATTAGAGTTGGATTAATGTTGCTTACCTGGGCAGGAACTTGAGCTGTGCACTGAAGGATGACTGAGGCTGGATGTAGCCCGTTTTTGGAAGCAGCTCCATGTGCTTGCTCAATTCCCTGCACACCTCGAACTTCAAACGCAGCGTGGTTGTTGCTCTGCAAACACATCAGAGGTGCTCGGGTGGCTTTGAGGCCACTTCAGTGACTCGGGAGTCTGAGCCCTCCTGCCCCCACCCCTGCATCCTGATCAGAACAATCCCGAGCTTCCTTTGAAAATGATGGGCATGGGAAACTGCTGCAGCAAGTTCACACAGTTGTGTTGTCTTTTAAGTATAGAAAACAAGACTTGGAAGTTCTGTAGCATACTCAGCTGTAGCAAACTGCACAAACGGATCCAAAGAGAACTGTCAGAGCTCAGCACAGTGATAAGCCAGGTCAGGGGCAGTCAAAGCCAAGCTATTGTGAAATAGCAGCTGATTATTTGCTCCTAACATACACTGGATCAATAGGATGACTGAACCCTGGTGATTTCTTTAAACAGATGTAACCTGTCCTCCTCCAGCAGCGATTCTGCAGGGCTGGAAGTCACAGCGTGGCTGAGCTGGTCCTGCCAGCTCCTCTGCTAAACCTTGGGATCAATTTGCCCTGGGGATGGCACACTGGAAGCCAGGAATCCTCTGCCTGTCTGCTGAATTCTGGCCCTATCCTAGCACAGCCATAGCCATGGATCATCCCCTGCTTTGGAATTTTATGCCTAAGTGCAAAATTGCCGAGCAATTTACAAATATTTCAGCTTGTCATTCTCCTTCCCCTGGACTGGTTTCCAAGCTGTCAGGCCAGATGGTCTCCTCTAAATCAACAGCTACAGCAAGTGGGGCTGGGAGCCTGCAATGATTTCTGACTGTTGACAATCTAAGAGAATTATATACTACTTCATTAAATCAGTGCAGATTATAACCTGCCAAAGAAATTACTTTTCAAAATTATTTATATTGAGCATGATTCTGACAAGACACTTTCACCCTTTATGCTGCTTATTTATGCTGCCTGATTACCAGGGTCTTCATGACCAGAAAAAAAACCAACTAAAACCCAGAACAAAACCAGTATTAGCATTATTTCATGATTCATCAGAGTTTGCTGGGATATTCCAGTTCCAGAGGTATCTGACTCACTTGGAAACTTTATCTTCCCCTTGTGCTATAGTCCTACAAGTCACAGCCAGTGGGACACAGGCAGGGTCCAGGAGGAATCCTTCTCCTGACACACCAAGGGAAGTGTCAGGAGCTCCTGGAGGGAGGAGCTGCTCAGACCACAACAGAATGATGAAATCAATCCACTTTTGCAGGATAAAAAGTTGTAAATGGTATTCCTGCACATGAAATATACTGAATTTCAGTTGACCTGACTGTATAACAGGCAATTTCTCCTAATTATGGAAATGGGTGATAAATCAAAGCCTTGACTTGCCAAGGTGCTAAGGACAGGCTACTACACAAGAAGTGCTCTTAATTTACTGAAATTTGGCAAAGGATCAGCAGGATTTTTCCCTCAGTTAAGAAGTTTTGCCCTAAGCAATTTGACAGCTTCTATCTTTGGGATCCCCTTGAACCCTTAAGTTTTATTAGGAGAGTTATTCTGCTTCTATACTTATAAGTTTTATCCCTGGGTTATCTAGACCAAGTAAAATCACTTACATAACAACTTGTGCTTGTCATATCTGTAAGCTGAATTTCTGAGATAACAGCTTTACTCATTTCTTTCCAACTGTGAAGAATCTCTGCAGTCTGTAATTCTGGTAAGAGGTTTAGAATGGATGCCTTCCACAGAACCAATCTCTCCCCCACCCTCCCACAAACCCACCCCAATCCTATTGAAATAGACTCTAAGAAATGCAAATTGTTAAAATAAGAATTCCATAGTGACTGCATTAGGTGGAGGGAAGACACCCAGCACCTGAAGACAATTAAATGTTCCCATAACTACTTTTAATAGCAGGAAATCTCCAGAAGCCAAGAAGCTGGAATATTCCCTTTATATCACAGTGCAAACAGAACCAGTCCTCAGATGTGACTGACTTGGACTTTGAAACACTCAGATATTTTCCCCCTGTCAATCACTGTCTGGTCATCCCAGTGTAATCAGAGGGATCTGTCCTTCATTAGTGCCTCCATGGGTCAGGAAAAGCTGCACCTTTCCCATTTGAGAATGAATGCAAAAGGATTGACATGATTTATCCAGCATCTAATCCCAGGTCTGGAAAGACTCATGAAACTGGCTTCCAGATCATAAGTTCCCCCAGGACTTTAATTGAAAGCAAAATAGCTGAGAAACAATAAAATATTCTTACATAAAATTTCCTGGCTGAATCAACCCAATGTGCACTTAATTTTAGACATATTTATCTCCCTAAATGTTTAGGGTGCAAATTCGACGTGAGGAAACTGTGGGTTTGCTATTCCCTAGGGGCTTCACAGCTCTCCCAAAGAACAGAAACAACACTGGGAATCTGGCAGGAGTGGGGAGGTGTGTGGATACCTCATAGCTCAGGCTGGTGTTGGGAGTCTGGGTTAGCAGGATGCCCAAGTTTCCAGAACTCAGAGGGCTTTCAGAATGTGCTCCTGCAGTGTCAGGGCACCTCAGGGCAGCTCACCTGCAGTGCCAGGGCCAGAGGAATCCCCAGGGCAGCTCACCTGCAGTGTCAGGGCCAGAGGAATCCCCAGGGCAGCTCACCTGCAGCCCCAGGGCACCCCAGAGCAGCTCACCTGCTGCACACCTCGATGCTGTCCTGGTACAGCTGCTCATACAGGCAGATCTTGAGGTCCACGCTGGGCTGGGGCACCCAGATGGGCAAATCCACAGAAACTCCAATGGCACTGAAGCTCAGCTGGCAGGGCAGCAACAGCAGGGGATTAGTTCTGCTAGTCTCAGGTTCTTACTGACTTACAGCAAGAATTTCTGCTATAAATTCAGCTGAGTGAAATATTTTACTATTCATAGTGCAACAGGTTCTTTAATGAGGCAGACCTGGGAAAACCAATTGCAAAGGAAACCCGAGAGGTTACAGTGCCCCAGCAGAAAAACACAATTATCCTTTGGGTTGGATTCTTTGACAGGGAACACGAAAGAAGAGCATCTGCCCATGATATTGAAAAGAAGTATTTAAAGTGCCTTTAGCTGAAGGGAATGGGCCCCAGTCCAGGCTCCCTTGGGGCTGCAGCTGATGGAGGCAGCACAGAAATGCAGGGAAGGCAGCACCAGGCTGCTCTCTCTCCCTGCAGTGACCCCCTCTGGCACCAGGGCCCGCAGAGCTCAGCCCTGCAAAGCTGATCCTGGAGGAGAAGGTGCCCACGGGAGCCTCAGCAGGTGTCTGCAGCTCCTTCTGCAGCCCGAGGGACAGCCAAGACTGGCTGCTGAGCTTCTGGGAAGTTTGTCTTTAGTTTTTGGCAAGCTTCTGTGAACCGTTCCAAGCTGAATTTGGCTTCCAATAAAATTTAGAATCACAATATGCTGAAGTGGTAACTAAAGTTGTCATCTCTTCCAGCTTTCACACATCAGCTTCACTACTGCCTGCTAAATAATTCCAATTCTGATAGATCAGAAAGAAAATAAACTAGGTGGGTTGGGAATAAGGGAGAATACTTCCATATTTGTTCCCAGGACATTAGATGTTTTCCAATATGATGTCTGATAAAATGGGAATATCAGGATTATTTGCATAGAAATTAAGAGAATGAGCAGGTTTAATAAACATGCTGCATCAGAAATAAGAGCTATGGGTTACAAAGCTACCTCCCATCAAACCACCTAATACACAATTCTTGAGAAAAGCACAAATGAGAAGACCTTAAACTATTTTACACAAGTTTTGAAGCAGGTCACTCACTGGTTTGCAGTCTGGGTTGTCAAACACGATCACAAACTCTGCCCTCACATCCCCAGGGACAGCTGGGACAAACAGGATTGGGATTTTCACTGAGCTGAAGGGTCCAATCTCACCCTCAGTCACCTGAACAACAACAATGAAACTCCAGAAATTGCATGGAAACAAAGAGGATGCACATACTCACTATACACACCTGGTTTGTAATTAAATGGAGCTCACTATGCACAGGAATAATCAGAATCAGAACATTAATATGGCTCATGTTTGACATTTCCCAGACATTCTTCCTGCCCCTCCCTCCATGTTGTCACCAGACTTTAACCACAGAATCACACAGCAGAAAAAAGTTAAATTGTGGGAAAAGTGAATGTAAACAGAATTTTTAAGCTCTGTATGTCTCTATAGATAAGAGAAAGGGGAAAAGTGTGCTGTGTTTTCATTTTAAGAATTCACTGTGGTACAGTGATGTCCAGTGGGCTTGGAATGACCATAAACTTGAGCATTTCTCACCACAGCAATTTATTTGATGTAGGCTTAGCCTAGGGAAATCTTGTCTGGATCTCAGAGCATTCATTACCTTTCCAAGCATAATTTCAATTGGTATCTCCTCAGGAGAAAGTTCCAATAAATTATCTGCATTGTCTGTGTCCAGATCTGATCTGGCATTTAATTCTCCTTGACCAAGTTGTTCTGGGGAAAGAAACAAACACAAAACAAAACAAAATGCTGGATGTGTCCATCAAAAAAAAAATCCAACAAAGCACAAGTATGTTAATTTGAGTCAATACTGCAAATCCAGGCGTGTATATCAGTGATGGGAAAATTGAAAGGAAATATCTGTTTGGTCTAGTTTGGAGTTATATCTGAGACACTTGAGCCTTCCACTGCTGAGTAACAGTGTGAATAGTTCAAAAATACAGACTCAGCTGGAAGTGGGGATGGCCTTCAAGAGAAATTTCAGTGGGATAAAGGAATGCAGCCAGAAGGACCTGCAAAAACCATCCACAGCCTTTCCATGGAAGTTTCAGCTTCCTGAAATTGGAATGATCAATATTGGGAAGAAATGTTAAAGAACATAGATAAGAAGCAAATTAAGAAAGTCTTTCTTCTGCAAGGCTGGATTTTATTAAGTACATAGTAAACATTAGGAATGAGATGGAAAATGTCTGAGGAGGTTCATCTTTCTGCTTCCTTGTTCCTAGAATTACAGCCTATAAAAATAAACCTGTCATGTGGATTGCTATTCTGAGAAGTGGGGATTCAGTTGCTGAGACAAGGATGATAACAATTTTGCAATTTCTGAAGCTCGTTGGGTTCTGTGTTCTTCTGAGACTGAATTGTTGATCACTAATGAGCAGTGAGGTTCTCTGCTGCTTTTGATATAATGGTGTCAAGACATTATTTATAGTCATTTTCTGTGAGGCAGCATACAAAGAAACATAACATTACTCCTGGAGTGATGAGCTACTTAATTTACTGAGTAACTTTGCAAACTGAATTGCTCAGTTCTTCACAGGAGACTACAGCTGGACAAAGCTTAGCCTGGGGAAGTGCAGGGCTGTGTTATAAAGCCTCCTCTCACCTGTGGCACTGCTGCTCTGGGGCTCCTGGGCTGCACAGGGGGTCACCCCCTCCCTGGGCTCAGCACAAATCTGCTCCTTGTTTGGATCCTCAGCTGCCACAGGACTGGTGCTGCCTTCCTCTCCAGCACCACAGGCTCTGGAATGTGGAGTGACCTATTGGGAAATACAGAGAGGAAACTCCTGTGGCTGTTTCTCTGCCTTGTGCCATCTCCAGTTCTATCCAGCAGAAGTTTTATGCAAATCAGACTTGTGTTTTCTTGCAACAGTTCCACATTATAAATGGAGAAATGTGTTGCACTTTTGCAACAGCTGCACATTCTACAGGACCTTCATCAAAGAGCAGATTGAATTTTTGCTGGCTGCCCCAAACAGGTAAATAATGTAACAGGAGCAATGCAGTGTAGTGCCAGCTACTATGTAATTAACAGAACCAACATTTTTCTAGTGGAAACCCAGGCAGTTCTATGTCAAAACTAAGTCTGGTGAAACCAGCCCTCTTTTTATCACACCCCTCACTTGATTGCTAGTTTTGCAGCAGTTCCCATGTTTCTGTCTTCCATGAGCTGAGATTTTTAATGACGCTGTCAGAATCTCCTCTTTTAACTGAAGTATTTTTTCCTAATTGTCATGAATGTGGAGAAAATAGGAATCATGGCATAAATTACTAAAATACTTGAAAAATCAGCATTGTTGGTTTCCCCACTCCTCACAGAAGAATAGCTTTTATCTTCCAATAGTTGGGTCTAACAGATTATATTTATACTGACCCAAATGTACTAAAGGTTGGACCAGATGATTTTCCCAAGTCCTTTCTGACCTGAGCTGCTTTGTGACTCTGCACAACTTCACCACACTTCCCAAAAGCAGAACATTTCTATCCCTTTAGGGAAGTTAGGAACCCACCATTCTTGCAGGAGCAGCTTTTACTGTTGCTCTGAGGGTACTTGTGGCACCTGCTGACGTCTGAACTTTGAATCTGGCTCCCAAAGCCCCGCTGTTTGTCAGGCTGATGGTCCGTGAAATTGTCTCTCCCACCACAAGGCTGCCAAAGTCAATGAGCTCTTTATCCAGAGCCAGCTGTGAGAAGATAAACCATTAATTACCACTGGCCTACATACCACTAATGTCAATTAAATGAGCATCCGCTTTTTATAATAATAATTATGTTATCCACATGCTTAAAAGAAGTCCCTTACAATGCAGGTCTTGACTGTACATTTCAGTGGAACAGAAAAAGAACCTGTCTGGGCCATAAACATGACTGCTCCTTCCAGCCCTTCATTTATCTAGAAAACAAAACAGAAAAAATCCCTAAGTAATTTCAGAAGATTTAGCCTACGTAGTCTGATTAAAAATATTTTCACTCATTATTTGAGTACCATATTAAAATGTATCTTTACTGATTCTATTTACACTTTAAAGCAGTCTTTGTGACAGCCTGGTTAACTTTAGCTGGGCAAGATTATAAATATTTGGAAACTTGCTCTCATTTGGAGGCATTTTTCCAAACGTGCCCTCAGAATTTCCCTTATGACAATTTATCAGAGCTTGAACATGCACAGAGTACAATGTGCCCATGTACAGCAGTAGCTCTTGTAAAAATTGTTAACAGTTAAGAAATTCAATTAAAGATGGTTTTAATCAGACTAGTGGCCTATACTAAGCTCTTCTCACTGTGCACTTACCATTGGCTTAAATGTTACCAGGAATTCACAGGACATCCCAGAAGACATTTTGCCAGGTGGGTCAAAACTATGGAGATAATTAACATAAAACTCCAAATTAAAGTTGTGGATGGAACACCCTGCTCCTGCTTTGGTAACAATGGCAGATTTTTTTTCCCCCTCTCACTTGGACTAATTATCAGAAAAGTCAGAATGAGTGACAGATTAATGAAAGGCTACAGAACCCTGCTGCAACTGGGAAACAACAAAGGCTGATTCTTTATTAAGGTTTTATTCAGAAAGACTAGAAGTGCTTTTAAAAGGCAAGACAGGGACTGTAGCCAAGGAGGTGAAGCTGAGGCTCAAAATCAGGAAGAACAGGTGGAACTACCCAGTCAGACAATTAGGGAAAAAACTTCTCCCATTATCCATTTTAATGTTGCTCTGTAATATCTCCCCTGTCCAAACACAAAATGAAGAGGAAAAACCCAAGGAGAGAGCTGCAAATGATTAGAGAATGTGCTGCTTGTTGCCAGCTGTATCAAAATTATCTTGAATAGAATCTGCCACTCATTTCATGGTCTGTGTGAGGCAGGGAAAATGCCCATCAGAAGACATTTCACAGCTGCACTGTAAACGAAATTATTGAGGCATTTCTGGAGCCCTGCTCTGCCCAGCAGAGGAGCCAGAGGAGATAAGGAAATGTTGTCAGCCATGGGAGCCCCTAAGCCAAGAGAGACAGGGACCACACTCACCCTTCACAGCTTTATCAAAACAAAATTAACCTCAAACCAAAGCAAAATGAAACATTTTCTGAAAGGGAAATACTTCAGAATTCAAGAGCTTAAAATGTGGATAGGGAATAAGCACCTGCATCCTGACCTTCTGAACACATCCCTGGCAGTTTCTCCTGAGAATAACTTTAAGGAATGGTTCTTTATTTCAAATGTTACCTTGAAAAAATAGTTCTGATTTAGAGCACAAACTATCAAACACACAAATCCACACAGAACCACTCCACTGAGGAGAGGCTCCATTGCATGGGGTGTAATAATGCTCATTTTAACCACTAGACTAAAGCTTTTTATCAGCAAATACAGTGCCTGTCACTGATAACAGCTCTCAAGTGTTATGTCTGTAAATACCTGTGCACTGATTTTGAGGACAGTGACACCATGACAGTGTAGATGTGCTGGGTATTTTCAAAATACTTGGCAAAACTTATTTGTAACAACCAATTTATGTCTGGTTCTACCTGAGAGAAGCTTTATACAGTGTAGGATCAGTGTCCACAGGTCTGTGCTCTGCTGGTCAGATTATTAATAACATGACAATAGAGAATAAAATCTTAGATTATTTTTGCTAGCTATCCAGCTGGCAAATGTATGGGTAGCAAATTTCATTTTAAAAAGTTAATTAATTTATCAGACATTGAAAAATCATTCACAACTCTTGATGTTTCATTTGTATTTGGAATGTACTTTAAAAGGCAATTACAGCAAGGAAAGGCTTAAGCCTTTCAAAAGCACTGTTTAATTTTTGGTCACAAACCAGAGGTGCTAATTTACCATCTGCAATTGTCCAACACATTAAATGAGAAAAAAAAATAATCTTTGAGAGCAGAAAACCCTCATTTTGTCGGATTAGTAGCTTCAGGCTTTGTCACAGAAATTAAACACGTGTAAGTGGGTCATAATTAAATCCACACACGTGATTTTGAACCAACCACGAGCTACACATGGAATCAAGCACCAGAGCAGGTTTAGGAGCTGAAGGACTCTGCCCTGCTCAGTTTTCCACCTCCACCAGGCTGGGAATGAAGAGCTCCACACCTTTCCCAATCCACCCAGAGCAGCTGGATCCAGGCTTTACAGCTCCCCAGGGATGTTGTTCAGTCAAGAACTCTCTGTTCACATTCCTGGGGACTCTTGTGGGGACAAAGTGGGCAAGGAATGGCTTCACCTTGGACCATCCTGTCCTTATCAGATGATCCAGAAATTCCATGTGTGGTTTATCCCCACAAGGACAGTGGGCAGTGAGCTGGGAAAGGAGCTCTGGAGTATGAAATCACTTACAGTGGTGAAACAACTTGTTTATTCACTGGGGTGTCATTAAACTGTCCCACAGGTGCCTTTTCTCCAGGTCAGCATAAGGCTTGAAACCTGAACTTTCTCCATAAGCCAAAGGAATGCAGCTCCATGTCTCCTATGTGTCCACAAGCTTCATACACACAGGAGCTTTAGCATTTTTTCACTTTTAGGCTAGACTACAATATTATTTTTGTTTGTTTCACAGAATTCCAGGTAAATAAATTCTCTTCATGACTTCAGTTTTTAGAGAAATACTACTTTTCACAACTTGCCTTTTATATATTTAAAGGCTCAGTTCAGCTCCAGAGAGAGCTGGTATCTGAATTTTAAAAAGAAACATTTTGTGGATACCTTCTTTTGTTTCCTTATAAACAGTGAGGTAAAATTATCAATATAGTTAAACTGAGATTAATTTGCAATCTCCCAGCTAGGCACAGTGCTTCATTACATAATAACCTGACAGCAGGATTACAGGAATAGATTGATGGGAAAGACCACAGGATTGCAATTTAAGTGTCTTTGCTCTGAGATTGATTTCCTTTCTTTCATCAGGTTTTTTCCTCTTCCTTTTCTGTCCAATTAAACTGTGTTTATCCCAAGCCACAAGTTTGACTTTTTTTCCCCCAGTTCTCTCCCCCATGCCACTGAGGAGGGAGTGAGGAGCTCCCTGTGCCTGCAGGGTTAACCCACGACAAGCAGAAATTTCAGTTGCTGAAGAATTGGGCTCCAGCTCTTGTTGTAGAAAGGCAAAAGAAGTCTGCAATTAATTTACTTACTGAACACTGATGAAGTCCTTGAGCCATTCGCTGATTCCCACCAGCCTGCAGTAATTGACACTGTAGGATGCATTTGTCAAAACAATCTTCTTTTTGTAGGTTTGACCAACATCAAAATCCTTGGAATGCCAAACATACAGGGTGAACGTCAGAGACATGATGTCATGCTCATGATCTAAGTGAGTTATTAACAGTCTTGTTAACTAAATGAAATTTACCTGCATGGGAGTGACCACTTCTTTAAGGACATTATTTTACAGTAATAATGTATTTACAAACAGTACACAAGTACCAGTCATGTTGCCCTTCAAAAACACACAACACAGGAGGTTTCATCATCTGCTCATCTTTCTGATAGTATTTAAACTCCCCTAAGAAAATGAATTATTTTATAATCTAGATAGTATAACTAACTAGTTTATTTAATCCCTTAACTAAGATTGTTAGAGAAAAAGGCAAGAGCTGTTTCAGATTCCACTAGACCTATTAAAGGCTGCAACAGCATTTTGATCAAGACATTGGGATATACCTCCAACAGATATCTCTCTACAATTCCATGCAGAATGGCCACTGACCTTGAAATGAATGCAGCTGGGTTTGCTGTGGAAAGCACAGCCCTTATGCTCCTGAGCAGGCACAGTTTGCTTGTGAAGAATTCTAGCTTGGAGTGTCTCTATTTTTTTCTCAGCCATTTGTTTCCTCATTGCCCTTATAGCCAACCGTGTTGGATCTTCTGCTTTGGGCACCTAAAAAGGAACATGAAAACCACCAGATCTGTGTGTGACACAGAATCTGCAGCTCCAGTAGAAAAATCTGCAAAAGGAATCTTCCAGCACCTGGCCAGTCTGGCTCTCTCCAGTCAAACTCAGCATCCCAACCTCAACAAGAAGAGTTTAATGGATTCTGGAAGAGTTTAATGGATTAAGCTGTCTGTTCTGCTGTTTATCATCACTCAACACTATAACATCATGTTTTTCATGGCAGAATTAGCTTTTCTGCACTTTAAGGTTTTGGATTTTTTTCCCTTCAACTTATTAAATGTTGAGAAAAAAAATCAGCTGGAATGTCTCAGTTGTGGTCCAGTGCTTCAATGCAAATCTAGGAATATGTACTGACATGATTTCTTTTTGATTGATTCTGAATTTTTTTTAACACAAACCATTAAACATAACGTGATTTATGTCTTCCCAGATTTCTGAACTTAACCTGAAGTACTGTTTTCTCTTTGAGAGCACAAACTCCTTCAGAACAGTGTCAAACAGCAATGACTGATGATATTCTCACATCTTAATTTCTGCATCTATGTAATAATATAATGCCTGCATTTTAACTGCAAAACACACAATTATTGATTTCAAGCAAGGTTCCTTTCTGTTTCTAACAAGAGATACCACAACATTTACCTTGTGCAAGTCGTATTCCTGACCCCAAAGTCCTGGGAACTCTGGTACCAGGAGGGTCTTGTTCCTCTCTGTGTCCTCATCACCACTTTCCCAGAGCACCTCGTGGGGTCTGTTCTCAGAACTCTCTCCTTGGGGAGCAGTTCCCTCCCCAGCCGAGGAACAAGCTGATGGAGAATGCCAGGGCTTGGGTGAAAGAACACAAGTTTTGAAGATACAGCTAAAAATTACTAGAGAACAGTTACTTCAACAGTTATCAGTTTTTGAGGAGATCTTTTGACATGAAAATGACAGGTCTTTGGCTTTTTGGCCTCTTGGCCTTTGGCTCAGAGGCCAAAGATTCTAACTTGGGCAATCCCCTCTTAAAACACTGAATACAGACAAAATCTTATGTCAAAAGTCACTATATTTCCTTCAAGAAAAAGGAAAGTAACAGATATTAAGAGATCTGATGGGGAAATTACTCTCCACTTGTTCTCTACTGTCTCATGTTTGGTTGTTCATGTTTAACAAAACAAAACAATATAAAGAGAGTTAATTTCTAGGCCTTTGATTACCTGTGATATTTCTCCATCTGCATGTTTGCAGGTCTCCTCACTTTGCCAGGCTTCCCTACTCTGCAGTAAAGGATCCACAAGTTTACCACGAGGCTTAATTGCCTTAGCAGTAGACTGCCTTTTTCTCTGCTTGTGAATGGAGGCTCTTTCTTGCAAAATTCGAGACACAATCTCCATTTTTCTTGACTTCTGCAGTTCTCTAAAAGCTCTGTAATGCAAAGTTATAAGAAATATTAACCCAACCATGGTTGTTTACCAATAATATTAACTACATACCAGTTCCCTTAGAGCCTTTTAGCTAAATAGCAAGTCTTTAAGTTGGGTTCGGTGGTAATTTGTGCCAAGACACCAAGTGATTCAGAGGCTGTTTATACATTTTTGCAGACTAAATATACTCAGTTGCAGTGTTTTAGAAGGCTGATACAGACTTTCACAGTGCTCAGGGGAGGAAGAAGGACAGTAACTTCAGGTTTCCAGCTCAGGGTCACTGAGCTCCCCTCCTGGAGGTGTCGATGATGGAACACCCACGGAGCTCTGAGCGCCCCTGAGGCAGGAGTTCAGGGCACCAAGAACAGACTGTGCAAGTGTCACACACGGAGTGGGAGGGGGACTTCATCCCCTCCAGGCACCATCAGAGATGTTCTGCCTTCAGGATCTGACTGAGCTCCAGGGAGCAGGCAGAGTTTGATATGGATATAATACTCACTCTTTCTTTTTTTCGTTTTCTTGCTGTCGTTTATGGAGAAAAAGTTCCCTGATAACATTGCCTCCTTCTGCTAGGATGGCCTCCCTCATTTTCATCTCCTCCTTCTTTGCCTCCAAGGCCTTTGCTTTGTTTAGAATCTGGAGAGTTTGGAGCCTTTCCTATGAAAGTCACACAAACCAGTTACATATTGGATTGACATATTAAAGAATATAAAACAAAGAATCTAATGCTGGCCCCCTTATCCAAGTATACATTTATGGTGGATGTCTCTGAAGCAGAAGGTATTGTCTGTAATATTCTCTGTAGTCATGGGGTGCTGAAATGCAGAAAGCTCTTTCTAGGTCCAGGCTACTTCTCTACCCATCCAGCCTGCCCCTAGAATGCTGCTCAGTGAAAGAATGTGAAAAGATAACAGTTCTAAACAAATCAGGATTAAATTAAGATCATTCCCTCAGATTCTACAGGACATAAATAGAAAAGCAAAGCAGCATGGCTCAGAAATTCCTAATTTATACTATTTAAATTCTCAAATAACTGTTTTTCTTCCATATGTTTTCTCCATGTGGAATATTTCTGCAATGGGATCCAAATAACTGGAAATCCTTCTGGCTGAACTTCCAGAGAACTGTTTTTAGTATGCATTATTTCCCAGAGAGTTCCCCTCCCAGAACAACTTAGACTGTTGACAGAATAAACTGCATCAGCAGAAGTGTCAAAACCTGCCCACACAGATCTCCTGCCATCCCTCCAATGGTGAAACTCTCCCCAGTTCCGAGGGGTTTGGTCAGTGATCTGATCAAAAATCCCCACACAGCTCTGCAAGGAAAACTGAACTGACTTTCATTCGAACCCAGCAGTCTCCCAAGCCAGTGACTTCATTCCCATCCCAGCCCAGCAGCAGTACCCTGTTGGAAGTGATGCTGGTTTTCAGGGAAAGCACAGCTTGTATCCTTCTCTCCATATGTTCCCGAGCTTTCACTTCTTCCTTTGCATTTTTTTCATGAATTCTGTAAGCAAAGTAAAATCTTTCAGGCTCTCATCCTGGAAAGCTCTGGGTATGAGCATGTCTGAGCTGACAAGGAGTAATTGCCAATGTCCCCAGGCACTGCTGGTGCAGACCCCTGTTGGGTGGGCACTGGCTGTGGGCACAGGGGAACAGTTGGAGGCTCCTCCAAACACGGCACCGCTCGAGCTCCAAGTGCCAACAGGTTTTCAAATATTTTGCTCAACAACTTTAATTTTTTTTAAATTTTGGAGACGAAGAATGTGTTTCATGTTATGACATATGACTGGCTGCTAAAATAAAGGATTCAGGTGTTGCTCACATAAGCAATATTTAAACCTTATGTAGCAAACTTTTACAAGCCAAGCACATGCACCCACACTAAAAATAAACCTTAAAAACTCTGCAAGTTAGAAATATGTGGGCAGGAAACAAACCTGGGAATAATCCAGTTGATATAATGGGAAACCAGTAAAAGAACTAAGATTGATATGTTTGATACATTTGTCAAGGAAAAAAAATCTATTTGATTTTGTTTTTTTTAATTATGATCAGTTTGTACACACCATCTAATAAAAATAAACAATCACAGAAACAGTACAATTAGTTCAATCATTTTACAATTAAGTCCTAATATTTATATATTAGGATATCTTTGCATATATGTAAAATTAAGTAACAAATGTTCAGTTTCTTCAACAGCAAAATAATTCAACAGCAGAGTAAAAACATAAACCTATGAAAGAACATTTAATTTAAAATCAACCAGAGCAGGAGCACAAAGAAATGGCCCATCAACCCATTGATGCTTTTTAGCCCATTTCTGAGGGGACACAGAATGGCACAGGGCAGGTTTCAAGCTTGGATTTTAGTTATACTACTTCAGTGAATGGCACTTATAGATAAATATAAACATATATAAATGCTTCAAATCATTATCAATGCCTCCAAGTGGTCAGAGCCCTCATGACAAAGACTCCAGGGAAACTGGAGGCCATGCTGGGACACTGAGTGGATTTTATTTTTCCCACATCCCTTTGCACTCTATAAGATCTCAATGCTTCACTGTACCTGGCACAAAATTTCCAGGTGTAACAAAAGACAAACCTTGCAGAAAAATCACTATTTTTCAAAGACTGGAGGATAAAGCCTTGCCCAGCAGAGAATGCACAACAGGAAAGGAGTGAAGCCCCACCTTGCCATGCTTTGCCTCAGGAAGGAGACTGCTTTCTTGTGGTTCCTTTTGGCATCCTCAAGGAGTTTTTTCTTTCTTTCTTCACATTCTCTCTGGGCTTTCTCCTCTCTTCTGCAAAACACAGACAAGCCAACAGTTGCAGCAGGACTAAGGAAAATTTGAATCCAACACAATGAGACCTCAGGGTGGGGTTGAGATGTTTATTAATATGTGCTGAAATTAGGACATTTGTCTGCTTCCCACATCCCCCATATCATAGACAAAGTGATAAACTTCAAAAAAACCACAGACTGACACACTTTTGCTCTAGCTTTTGGAGAGCACTTTTGTGTTTTTTTGGTGTCTGCTTCTGCTCAAGGAAATCTCAATGGACTTCACCATAAGTCCAGAAGGTCCAACAGCACTGCAGACACATGCAGCCAGTCTGACCCAATAAACCTCATTTCCTATGATAAAACCTCTGCATTTGTAGCTTTTTCATTAACAAGTTTATTCCCATAGATCAGAAATCTTTACCTGCATAACTGCAAGGCCATGGCCAATTCTTATTTTAATTCCATTTCCTCATGTACTATTCCTGAAGCACACCCAGCTAAGACACACAGTTAGCATTTGAACTAGCTAATTTCATCACCTGCAGCAGAGAATTGGCTGAAAATAAAACAAGAAAGGCAGCAGGCTCTGACTTTGAGGCTCTTACTTCTCTCGAGTCCGACGTGTTCCTTCTGCTTGCAGGGCTGTTATTTTTTCCTTCCAAATCCTTACTTCTCTCTCCTCCTGGTATTGCATCTGTAGCTCCTCCTCATCTTTTTGAAGTTCTTCACGGAGGATGTCGTATTTTGCCTGCTCAGTTTCTATCTGCCACAGCTCAACCCTTTAACAAAAAGTGTGAATTGTTTTCATTGGAATACTGATATTCTTTCATTTTAAGGTGATGGATTGAGTAGGGAAGGCTCTATGGGGAAAATAAATACGTAACCATGTTTTTCTTTATTAATTTAAAACATATTTTGAATCAAATCTTTTTATTGACACAGACTAAAGCTCATATCTAATAGCATATCCCTTTCAAAGATATCAAAAAATATTGGTTCAAAAAAAGGTACAACAAAAATAAACCTCAAGTTTGTGCTTCTCCCATTTACCTAGAAGAAAATATAAAAACCAAGAAAAATTCTTAAAATAGCTTTTTCTTCAACAATAAATAACTTCATAGACAGGCCCCAGCTTTTATTCTTCTGTGCTTTGCTGAAGGAACCAGACATGATAGAGCTGAGTACATTAATCTGTTCTGTGTATTGCTAATCACACAATAAACAAGCATTTTAAAGCTATTACACAACACTGCAGCAGAACACACTGTATCCTGGTTAACCACTTGGCTAATCACAGCTAAAAGCTCGTGCCTGTGTTCCTCCTTTGATGTACCTGTGGTACCAAAATATAAACATACTCACCTGTTGCCTCCTGCAAAACACAGTTTTACTCTGTCTGATATAAAGAAGTAATTTATTATGTGTGAACAATCAATTACAAGCAGCAATATTAGCTTGGCATAAAAATACACAATACTGCTACAATGTCTCCATCATGCTCATTTTCTATCCTTTCCTGTATGCCCTATAAAAACACTAAAAGGCATAAATTACAAGTATTTATGCTCACGCACAGACAGATTTACTTTAGTCCAGCTTATTCTACATTTCAAATGAGACCTGCTTAGGCCACAATTTATGCACCTCTCATAATCAAATCAAAACTTGTTTTATGTGTGCAAAACTGACTTGGGGAGTGAGCCACAGCAGCCAGCTTTGTGAGGAATGAACCACGCAGGCTAAAAGCTGCTCTAGAATGATGTAGTTCAGTATTTACAAGCAATTTCTCTCCTGATTAACTTTTGAATCCATCCAACAGCGTACGAAGAACGCAATAAGGGTTGATTCCCTTCACACTTGTTTCATTCCCTCACTTACAAGTTCTGTTTTTGTGTCAGAGCAAGTCTCAGCTCCCTCTCCTTCTCCCTCTCCAGCTCAGTGCACAGTCGGCTGCTCACGGCCTGCAGGCGGGACACGGCTGCACTGCAACGTGAGAGACAACCCATCAGAAAGAAACGTGAGCACAGCCCCCCTTGCAAGGGCAGCAAGAATAAAACACAGCTCGAAGGCTCAGATTTATTCATCAGGATCCCAGCAATTTATGCAGCCTCCTGTTTAACCTTCCAAGTGTCCATTCTCGAGGTAGAGCTTTCTTTAAACTCTTACATGTGGGTTGAAAGGAACAGGTGAGAATTTCAAAAGCACTGACCAGTAGCTTCATGCAACTATTCACTTCTCAAACTTATAAAAGTAGTATTATTCATGAAGATAAGCGTAGGTGAACCTAGAGAACCTAGACCAATTTTGCTTTTAAAATGGTACTACAATATTCCATACACTTAGCCTACAACTGCAGCATTCCCACACAGTTATTTTCCTTCTCTCCCCAGGAAAACTAGCAGACAGTGTACTACAGGATCCACAGACAGTGGCCTGACTATACTCAACATAAACTCCCATCCTCTAAATGGAAATTGGATCTTCTACCTGCAGCTACTCCTCTAAATTCAACATTTCTGTATTGGCATTGGTACTGCTAATGGCAGCCAGGATTTGCATTATTGCTAAAACACAAAGACTTTGAACTTCATAAGCCAGAAATCTATCAAGCCTTCTCACTCCACTAGTCACTTGCTAAATGTAAGGGATTGGAAGAATTGCTATTTTTTTCCATATTTAGACCTCTCCATGTGACCCATCATAAGGATAAACACTACAGTGCTTTTCTGTCTTTGCTGGGATTTGTTCCTGTCTCTGAGATCCCACTTGCACCACCTCAGGAGGCTCATTTGCATCAACTCATCAGTTTTGTTTAAGCAGCTCTTCCATTCTGGCAGTTAACCTGCCTTCCTTTCTCTCATTCACTGCTGCTCTAACCTGGAGATTAACACAGGTTAGAAATGCAGCTGCGAAGTTTGTTCACAAGCCTCTGGCTCCTGGTACACAAGCCACCCACTGCTTTCTATTTAAACCAAATGTGAAGAGTACAGTAAATTGCCTCCCACTTGATAGCACAAGTATTTCAGAGCAGCTCCTGTATGCAGAGCTACTCCTGAAAGGCATTCCTGCATCCCAGAACAACACAAGAAAGGAATGGTGCATATATGTGTTTATTTATAAAAATGTACACGTGCACACATATATAAATCCTGACTGAGTAACCACCAGAAGCAAAGCCATGACCTCCAGGAGTGCCACAGCACCTTGATTCATCAGACTGAACAGAAGATTGAGGCCCTGACAGACATAATTGACAGCAGTGGGCTAGGCTGATATAATACTTGTTGTTACATTTTAAAATATATGCCTCTTTCCTACCCATTCCCAAGTTTCCACCTCTTTTTTTTTTTTTTTTTTTTTTTCTCTTATCTCATTAATTACACACAGATGAACATAGTGGATGCCTGTAATCCTTGGTACCCAGAAATACTCTCTACCTACACATTGTCAGCCTCCTCCTCTCTCTCTATTTCCATGTCTACATGATCCAGCTGCTTTGCCAGCATCTTGCTCTGCAGCCGACAGGCACTCAGCGTGTCACTGCAAGAAACAAACACATCACTTATGGTTTGTAGGTTCTTCTCCCAGTGAAACTCTTCTTTTTCGGGGACAAGATTCACAGCCAGGATTCCTGTCATTCTATATGTCCTATACATTCTATAAATGCTCGTATTTATAATGGGTGCAGTATCTCAGTATTTGCTGGTGGTTTGTGCCTGATGCATTATGTTTGTGTAAACACTGACCTGGTGTTTTCCACTGCCAGTTCCTTTTCCCTGACCATATCATCGAGCAGTTGGAGGTTTTTCTGTAAGACTGATATGCGAATTCTGTCTGCAGACTTCAGAGGCTGAATGCTGCCAATGCTGCCCAAAGGGTGTTCTGAGCTTTGCCTTTGAATTGGAACACACAACCAACAAAGAAACATAATGAGAAACTGTAGTTATGTGAAGTTTGTCTGACATCCTTACATCCCTGCTTTCTGCTTTATTCTAACAGAACTGTTACAAATAAGACCATTATAAATAAGGAAAAAATATGAATATAAACAGCACAGAAAGTCTGCATGCATGGGCATAAGCCAGAATTTTCAGTACTGGATATCTAATATTGAACACTTATACCCTCATTTAAAGCACTAATGATGTGTCTTGTTTTAAAATTCCTATGGCTCCTCAGTGTTCCTGAACAATAGTCTACAATTTTAACAGGAACATTTTAAACTAGTTTAAGACATGCCATACACAGCTGGTCACTCAGCACCACAGAGGAAATTCTGTTTGAACTGGAACAAGGTATTTACGTGCTAGAATCAGAGTGGTCTCCAACATCTTCAGAAGTGTCCTTATTTTCCATATTGCCACCATCATCCAGATCTTCTTCCAGCTCATATTCTAGCAGATATTGAAACAACAGCTTAATAAAGAGGCTTTGAATTTTAAAATGCAAAGCTTTCTGTATTTGCTGTCAAGTCACAGTGTGGAGAATCAGAGATGACATTTTATAGCGTTACCACATTGCACATTAAAAAATTCATATGGCAAAACACACAGGACTATTATACACCTGCAAGGAACAGGAGAATGTTCTCTGCCTTCATGTGGAAGTGTCACCAAGAATCCCATTTATGTGGGAAAAAATCCCAGACAAGAACAGGGAGGGGGACAATGGAGGATAATGTATTGTCAGGTTCTGCTCAATGATCCAACATGTTTATCTTACATTAAGTTTACATTAATGTCAGTTTTTTGTGAGTTATCAAAACAATTCATTTTCACCTTTCCAGTGTTCTTCAATGTCAGGGAGCTGACCAGCTGCATCTTCTTCTTCCTCCTCTTCTTGTCTTTCTTCCTCCTCTTCTTGTTCTTTTTCTTCTTCTTCCTCTTCAACTCCTTCTTTTTCCTCCTCTTCTTCTCTTTCTTCTTTTTCCTCTTCTTCTCTTTCTTCTTTTTCCTCTTCTTCTCTTTCTTCTTCTTCTTTTTCTCTTTCTTCTTCTTCCTCTTCTCTTTCTTCCTCTTCTTCTCTTTCTTTTCCCTTTTCTCCTTCTTCCTCTTCTACTCTTTCTTCTTTTTCCTCTTCTTCTTTCTCTTCTTGTCTTTCTTCTTCTTCCTCTAGAAACACTAGAGGAGATATTTGCTGTTCTCCCTCGCTGTAAGTGACCTCATGATCTTCCATGCCGACAGTTCTTTCCAAATGACCAGGCTGACTAAAAAGAAGAATATGGTTTTACACATCAAATGTCCAACAACTTGCGATAGTTGTGACTATCTCTGGAGGTGAATTCACAGCATTCAGTACCTACATAATGCATGTGAAATAACCCGATACAACCACAAACCTCTGCGCTAGTTACACATTTTAAGCATCAACTATAATAAATTTCTTAATGAAAAGCAAGGACTATGCCTTTTTTTTAAACAATCAGCTCAGTAATAAAACAAACTTTCTGAATGTATTTTATCCATTTACATCACGACTTTACCCCAAATATTTTGGGCACAACTCCAAAAAACACTGTTTGCTCTTGAGTCTTGTGCAGTTCTCCAGTGCCAAGCAAACTGTTCCCAAATGCTGTCACAATTTATTAGAATCCAGTAAATTCTGCATGTCATCTAGAATGAGTTATTACCACATGGTTGAGCATTTCACATCTTACTCACAGAGAGACTTGTACATATGATTAATTTTAACGAAGGTGGCTCAGCTTTGAGTGCGTTTATGTAAATCCTTCTGCAAAACTCAAGAAGAATCAACAAGAAGAGAGCATCTATTTTCTCCAGTTAAGGAGCAGAGAAAACCCACCCCAGGATTTGAAGTCTGGAGGAATGACTAAATGATAGGAACTACCTTAAAGCCAAGCAGGATTCCTACGCTGGGCTGCTGATTTAAAGATGTTGGTGGCACTAACAAGTGGCACAAACATCAAAGGAGCTGCCAATGCAGCAGCGGCCCCAACGCCTTCAGCCAAACCACTGCGTTGTGAGGTGGTGTGGCTCCAACTCCCAGATAACAAAGTTTGGGGCCAGTGAGGCCGAGACGCAGAGCACGGCAGAAGGCCCGAGCCCTCCCACAGGACACCCGGGGGCAGACGGGGCGCTCCTGCCGCCGTCCCCTCACGGCTCACGGCGCTCAGCCCCCGGCCCGACCGCTCCCGGCCCCGGCCCGCCTCCCCGCGCCCGCCGCGCTGCCACGGCAACGGCGCCAACCACCGCGCGCGGGGGCGCCGCGCACGCCCGGCCCCGACCGGCCCCCAACCGCCGCGGGCGCGGGGCGGCGCTGCCGGAGCGGCTCCATGGGACACCCCCACCCTGTCCGCGGGGTGGTGCGGCCCGGGCTCGGCTGGGAGCCGTGCCCTGGGGTCCGGTGTCCGAGGGCCAGAGGAGTGGGCTGGGGTCCGGTGTGCGAGGGCCGGAGTCCCTGGGCTGATGTCCGGTGTGCGAGGGCCGGGGGCGTGGGCTGATGTCCGGTGTCCGAGGGCCAGAGTCTCTGGGCTGATGTCCAATGTCCGAGGGCCGGGGTCCCTGGGCTGGGGTCCGGTGTCCGAGGGCCGGGGTCCCTGGGCTGATGTCCAGTGTCTGAGGGCCGGGGGCGTGGGCAGATGTCCGGTGTCCGAGGGCCGGAGGAGTGGGCTGGGGTCCGGGGGCCCTGGCCGGGGGCCCTGGGCTGGGGTCTGGTGTCCGAGGGCTGGGAATCATGTGCTGGGGTCCGATGTCCAAGAGCCGTGGTCCCTGGGCTGATGTCCAGTGTCCGAGGGCCGGGAGAGTGGGCTGGGGTCCGGTGTCCGAGGGCCGGGGTCCCTGGGCTGGGGTCCGCTGTCCCTGGCCTGGGTCTCTGGGCTGATGTCCGCTGTCCCTGGCTGGGGTTGTGGGCTAGGGTCCGGTGTCCCTGGCCGGGGTCCTGGCACTTCTTCAGGTCGTTGAGTTCTCGAGGTTTGAGCCATCTTGAGCACCTCACTAAGGTGTTTTCCTACTTGACGATTGTTTACGTTATTTCTTCTCAAAGTTGGAGTATGAACCACTGGACACGGCTCCTGCCCGGGTGGGGTGGTGAGTGAGCTTTTGACACGTTCTTTAAAAGAATGGTTTACACTTTGGAAATACAGCAGCATTAACAATTCCATGGTATTAGTGTCGGTAATTACCCTGGTGGGAGCACCTCTACCTGTGCTGCCTGTCTGGAACATCTGGTTCAGGTGGTTTTGGGTAACCAAAGCCAGAGACATTCTCAGTGAACTTTCAGCTTGGTGTTTATTCACATACATTTATAAATTTTAAACAAGCTGGTGGCATTATGATTAAAAATCATCTTTTTGTGAATTCAGACTTGCTGCAATGTGAAGTCCTGTGGATTTGGGGCTGGAGCACTCATGTTAGAATACTGAAGGTTTCCAAGTTTCAATCCAAAAGGAAGCTGTCTTAAATGTCTTTTCAGAAGTAAGCCTGTACTATCCTGACAAAAGGATTTCACCGCTAGTTACTAATTAAAGGTTATTACAGCAGAAATCATGTACTGCTCATGCTGCCCATAATGTCACATTCTGAACAGTTTCTCTGGCTTCAGCAGCAACTGCAGCTCTAGAGGTTCTGTATGAACTTCTGTAATTGTTATAAATATGCACAAAAACACTACATGAAAAGTCTTTAGATGATGTTTCAGTGATTTACCAAGTGAATGTCTGTGTTCCTGAAGTGAATCAGTTTGAATATTCTGTTCTGCAGTGGAATCTCCTGAGCCTGTGTGTTTGATATCAAGAGCTCAGGTACCAGATTTAGGGTGCCCAGAGAAGCTGTGTCTGTCCCTGGATCCCTGGAAGTGTCCAAGGCCAGGTTGGACATGGCTTGGAGCAACCTGGGCTAGTGAGAGGTTCCTGCCCATGGCAGGAGGTGGAACTGGGTGAGCTTTGAGTTGCCTTCCAAGGCAGGCCATTCTATGGTTCTGTGATGTTAGCTCTAAATTGGTAATTAACTGGGTTTCCTTTCTGTTCTATTCCTTGTATTACCTTGACAAAGTCAAGGACCAGTGCAGCTGGATCCACAGCAAAGCAGATCCCAGTTCCCTCACTCTTGGCACTAGGCCCCGATGACGTGCCAGAGAAAGCCAGCTATTCAAAGATTCACAGGGATTCAGTTATTAAAACACTGAGACATCATCCGCACCAAAATACACCCTGAGCTGTACACAGAGACAGATGCATTCTCAGTTTTATTTAGTTGAAAACGTTCCTTAATTGTAAGCAATATTTCTGTAATTGTTATCGTTGCTATGAGAGTAAGGTCTGGGTTTTGATCCCAGGCACACAAGCACATGCTGCTAATCTGAGCATTCATTTCTACTGGCACACACAGTATGGAGTATAAATTACTCACAGTGACCAGTTCATTGTCCCACATTTATGTTATAGGTCCTCAATCTTGAGAAATACACGGACATACTTAGCTCTATAAATGGTGGAATCTTGATTTTATGGCATCTATTCATATTACATAAAACAAATTACATACAGACATTTGCAGGATTAAAGCTACAAGATGTAGGCTAAAAATATGCAGTGATTAACTGTATAGCTCTCTCTGCAGATCTGGAATAGTTATAACTGTGTTAACTCTGAACCTGCCAGTTCCCACACTCCTCAAGTCGGGATGAAAGAGATCCAAGCATGGATTTTCCCCTCAAGAAAACATTCAGAAGAACACCTGGAAATATCAGTGATTGCCAATTTCTTGTGAGTTTTTTATTCAGGGTCTATTTTCAGTCCCAGTTTACAACTGTTTGAATTATTTTTGTAACAACAACATCAACAAGGGTCATGGTTTTGTGCCAGATGTATAATGTGTTTCAAGGGAAAGCCAATGTAGGTTTTTCCTCTCTCATATAGACAGAAGAAGGCAGAAGATATCTGCAGTTCCTCTGAAGGAAATTATGACTCCCCAGCCAAATTCTTATCTCCCGATCTACAACTTACGTCTATCAACTTAAAGCCAGTGAATCTTTAAGATTTAAGCTCCAGGAAATGTATAAAAAAGGCTTTGGTTGATGCAGCTCTTCCAGATTTTGTGGGCTCTGAACCCCAGTGATCCATCTTGGAGAAACTGGGAAACAGAGCGAGCAGATCCAAATTAAACCCCGGCTGTTTTGCTCCCACGAGGTTAAATTCAGAGGCATTTCTGTGAAGTTCCTGCAGTACCACCTCAGGATCAGCTGGAAAGGCAGCAGAGCTGGCCACTTCCCTCTGCTATATGGCTGCATACTGTGCTTCCACAGGCAGTTGGCATTTCCCTTCCGAACGTTTCCAAGGTGACAGGAGCTCATATATGGAGCTTTCTGGCGTTTAGGCAGGAAGACATGCCAATAATGGAATCTGCATTTTGGCAGGGTGGTTCATATCAATTACATAACACGGCTTGTCTGCCCCTGTTGTTTGATAGGGATCGATGTTGGCCTGTAAACAATGGCAAACATTGATTTGTCGGACTGTAAATAATGGCAAACATTGATGAGCATCTTCCCAATGACTCATCCTTACAGATGTATGGACAAAAAAAAATGAGAGGGGCACTTTGTTATCAGAGCACTTCATGGAGGCATGGCCTGGGATGGCACCAGCTGGGAGTGCAGCCCTGAGAGCAGCACATCTGGGGTAAAACTATCATCCTGCTCCTGGAATTGGCTCTGGCTTGGGGGCAAAGTGGGGAATTTCATCCCAAATCTGTTGCATAAAGAAAAGAAAAGGAGGGTAAAGTGTCTGGTTGCAGTGTGCTTCATGATCATAAAAAAAATTATGCAGACTGAGGGAGGAACTAGATGTTCTACAGAACACTTAGAAACAGATAAAAACTATATTCTGAGCACTTAAGGTGAAAGGGAAATTAATATTGTGGTTATCCAGATACTGATTAAATACAGACACATTTGTGTTGGGGCTGGGGGACGTTTATACAAGTACAATACAACCTCTGAAACGAGCTAAATATTCCCTCCATGCAATTGCTACTGATATTCCCAAATCTCATTTACAAAAATAGGCATATGTGTGTAATTTATATATCTAGAGACATTTGGTGATGTTGCCACAACAGTCTTTCACGAGCTGCTTAGGTGGAATCATGGGAGGGTGAGACTCATTATCCCTGTGGTACATTTTTTTTTTGCCTCTAAAAATTATATGTGACAATATGACATCTTTATTTTGCTGGCAGTAAAACCACCTGTTCTATTTAGAAAATGATCTATTAAGAATATCAGGTAATGGAGTGCAACTGTTAAATAAATTGAAATAATGTTCTTTATTTGATAGAGTGTCAAAATCCTGACTAATAAATGACTAAAAACTTCTTTTTGGCCCAAATCACTGAGTATGCTTCTCCTCAATCCCATCAAATTACACCATCCAATAAATGATTGTATGGTAGCAGTTACAGAAGTATGGATGACTGTGATCAGGGAAAATTCATACCTGTTACCAGTTCCAGAAGAAAAATACTTGACAGATACTGAAATGTGGATTTCTGCCTTCAGTTTAGTAAAATCTACTTCAAAGTTGTGACCTTTATTACTGCCTGAGTAGGGTAGATACTTCAAGAATTAGTGATTGTTGATATAGCAGTAATAACAACTAATGATTTAATAAATAATAATGATTAAATGTCACTGTAAAATTGTCCAGATGTGGGTGGAGCCCGTTAGCATTTGACCTGGCATGGAGAAAGTCTCCAGAAACACAGATTTAAGGAGCACTGTGTGGATTTCACAGATCCATGACAGCTTTAGCACAGCGAAGATGAAGGTTTGCCCCAAGCTGTGTAACTCTGACCTGACATCCTGGTCCTGCTGGTGCTGCAGTGGTCCCACACTGTCCCCAGGGATCCTGCTGAGCCCCACGTGCAAGGTCAGAGCATGGGATGGGCATTTCCGTGAAAGCTGGTGCCTGCAGCCACAGGGATTGAGGAGCAGCAGCAGTTTGCTAGAGTGCAAAAAAGGCTTAGGAAACGTTGAGTATCATGGGCCATCTTTTTAAGACTATTCGACAGTTCCCAGCCGGTAGCTACAGCTAAAGGAAAGCTTTAATTACTTTCAAGAGGATTAGAAGAGAAAGATTTGGAGAGCTTATTTATTTTGTTTTGTTTTGATGTTTTAATGGCAATTTTAATAGTTTCTTAATCTAATGTCTTAGCAATTTTAATCTGTCATTGACTGTAATGAGTTTGGGCTATTTAGCTAGAACTGTAGGAAATGAAATGTATTGTTGATCTTTATTATTTTATCTCCTCTCTTCCCTTTGGCAATAGGAGTTATTTATTTTGAATGGATTGTGCTTATATATGTATATATATATATGTACCAGTCTATTTAAAATATATTTTGTACATAAATCCAAGGCTAAATGACCAAACATTTGTCCTTCCTCTTTATAATATGAGGATATAATCAAGGCCATTGTAGATAAAATGTATTTTTTTTATCTGAGAGAACTTTTACACATCTTTTAGGATTGCCATTGTGTTTTTACTTGTGCCGATGGTCACTGTAGCAAGGTATGTCTTTTCAGAACATGTGTTCCCGTGGTGTGCGTGTATCAACACACAAACACACACATCACACGCTTCCATGTGTCATCCACACATAAATCCACTCAGACACAATCCAAGTGTACAAAGTGCCTCTGTGGATTTTTTTGGCTATTTTAAAAGATATATGCTAAAGACACAAAAAACTGTTCTTTTTCACTAGTAAATTAGGTGACAGTTGTCCAGCCAGAGGAGAAAAACACCGAGGAATTCTCAGCACAGGTACATAGCCCACTGGAGCCTCAGCTTCAAGAGTAGGAAAAATAGGAAAAAATCTCAACTGAAAATATGTGCAAAGGTGTGAATGTGGTCTGTTATATGGAGAGAAAAAAAATAATTCTGTTCTGTGTCTCACCAGGTAAATTCCATTAATTTTTTTTTTTTAGTTTACCTCCTTAAAAACAAAACAAAACAAACCATGCAATAAGCCGACTCCTTGAGTTAAAATTTCTGCCTTTTCCTTCTTTTTGGATGTTAGCTGCAGGATTGCCATTGAAATGGGCAGAGGGAGGAAAAGATCAGGAAGAAAATCATCCCTTACATCATTCTCACAGGTTTATGTCGTGCTTGTATTTGTTGTATTACATTTGTATGTGTATTGTGTACATCTGTTCTCCCGGATCTCACGGAGCTGTTATTCCCCTCACCCACCACCCCTCAGTAGCCATTTAAAATGTTGGTACTAAATAACAATACAGAACTAAGAAAACAAAAAGATGAATCCAACATTTTACCCCAGGTGCCTCCTTTCATTAGCTTAAGGTACCTGCAACAATCATTTTTGGTTTATGATATAATTTCTTGAAAATGTCTCCTTCACACTGTTTCCTTTGTGGGTTGGTTTTAAAATTGTCATTCGAGATTGAACAGCTCCAAAAAGCCGAGGAGGCGGAGGAGGAGAGAAGGAAAGAGCGAATATGGAGGAGAAAACCGAGTTTGACCTGCAAGTCAGGATGAGCCCGAGGTCCCGAGGAGCCCCGTGGCCGGGTGCCCCTGGCCCCGTGCCGGGAGCCGCGGTGCCGGGAGCCGGCGGAGATCCCGGGAGTTGGCGAAGCACGAGAGGTGGAAGCTGGACTATGGCAGCCCGAGCAGCCCGGGATGGAGCAGTGAACTGCTCCGAGCGTTTCCCTGTAGAGAAGCCCCCGAGGAGCCCGAGAGCGGCGAGGCAGAAGTTTGTGTTGCGGGCTCTGCCCCTCTCGCTCGTAGCGCCGGGCCGGGACGGCGCGCAGGCAGCGCAGAGGCGGCATTTCCCTGGCCACGGTCCCCGGCTCCATCTCCGGTGCGCTCGGAGCGATGCTGGAAGCCGGGCTGCAGCTGCGGTGCCCGGGTGCCGCCGGGATTTGCCGGGAGCTCGGGGGGGCGACGGGGGGCGGCGGCGGCGGCCGTGCCTGCGGTTCACATGCCCCGTGCGGAGCGGGCACAGCGGCTCCGCGCCCCCGAGCGCCCCGGGACCCGCCGCCCCTGCCCCCGGCTCGGGCTGCAGCTCCTCCTGCTCCTCCCCGGCACGATGCGCGCAGGACATTAGTGGCTCCGGAGCACTTTGAGTTGCTCCCACCCCGCTCCGTGGGATTAATCTATCCTTTTGGAGGTTATTTTCGGCAAGCAGCCTCGCAGGCGGGCAGAGCGGCCGGAGGAAGAGCCCGCGGCAGGGGAGGGATGCGGGAGCAGGGCAGCGGAGCCGGGCGGGACTGAGCCACCCGCAGAGGAGAGGAGGAGAGGGAAGGAGAAGAGAGGAGAGGAGAGCTGCCCTGCTCCCTGCTCCCGTGCCGGGCTGCCTGCATGGCTCCCGGGCACTGTGGAGATTGTGGGGGCTGCTGCTGCTGAGCAACCATCCATCGCTTTAAACTCAGCCTCAACTTAGCGCAGCAGGCAAGAATGGCAAAGCCACTGGAGCTTTGGAGCTGCCAGGAGAGCCGAGGAACCTGGGTTTTGGTCGCTGCTGTCTAATAAATGGGAGTAAAATGGAATTTCTTACCTGGGTTTTCCCTGCCTTGATTCTACTGTGCACCCAACAGCACAGGTGTATCAGGTAAGAAAACATCTTATCATTCTTTCTTAGACTGGCCTCAGGCAGCCGTTCTCTCGGTGTAGCTGGAGTGAGTGATGCCAGCTCTGGCTGGGGCTCCCACTTTTGCCCAGGGATGCTTTCTGCACTTACGGGCCACGACTGCTTTGAGTGAGTGTTCAGGAGAAAAAGGGCCCTTGACTGAAGAGTTTCCTTAATGTGCCTCATGTGTTTCAGTTTTTTCTTTCTTCGTTCCCTAGCTGAGAATGCACTTCTGCCAGTTGAGCAGCAGTTTCTTGGCTTAGTCAAGGGCTGTGTTTTTAACAGGATGCTCCTGGAAGCCTTTTCCCGAGGGCACTTACTCCAAATTGGGGGCAATCACTTTTTGTAAGGCACTGCAATATCCCAGCTCAGCTTCAGCCCCTCCAGCAGCTCTGTAGGGGCCTGCTTGAACACGAAACTCTTCCATAAACCCCGGCACAAGCAGTGGGGTACGAACTGAATAGCTCTGCCTAGGGCCTCTGTAGGTACCATTAAAACCCCAAAATACAGCCATCCCTTTCTAATGTGTTCATTAAGTCTCCTGAACTTGGGTTAGCAGGAAGAGACTGTCAGAGATCTTAGGGGAAAAAATGTTTGGAGAACACAAACCATTTCTTAAAATATTAAATTTTAAAGACAGATATATATTTGCAGCTCTCAGTCACATTCCCTCCAAAGGTGTTAGCTAGGCAACCAGCGACGGTCTCGGTATATTCTTATTCTCTCCAGATCTGGAGGCTGGATGTGGAGAAAGCTTGCCATGATTACGCAATGAAAATAGAGGGGGGAGTAAAAAAGAACTTGCTGCATGTAAAAACATGCCTACACCCCCCCCGAGCAGGGGTGGTTGTGGCATTAAAGGGTCTTACATCTTCTGCCTCATGGACATGCTTAATAGCTTCAGAGGAGTGGAAGAGGCAAAGTGGGAACTGTAGTAAAACATAACACTGTTGTTACAGGTTTTGGAATTAATCAGGGAGATCTGATTTTTATTTTTTTTTCACTGAGAAGGAAAAGAATCTTGCTCAGAGAAAGTATAAAGTCAACTGCTCTTAGTCAGGATTGACAGAATTATTTATCCTGTGACCTTGAATCTGTTATCCAGGGTCAGATCCTGACATCCTCAGACTCTGAAGAAATCCAGTGTTACAGTGAAGGCAGAGGAAAACTGCTTATTACCTAAGGGCACCCAGATCTTGTCCATCATTTCAATGATCCTGTTTCTCCCTCTGCAACTGGGCTCCCATTGAAGCTGTGGGTTAAAAAGTGATGCTTCAGTACATAAGACCAAAAAAAGAGGATTTTAAGGAAGAGTCAGTCTTCTCAGCCTTTGTCTCCAAGGTCTGCTCCTGGGCACAGCAACTGCCAGGATATGTGTTTGTTGGATACATTATTTATTAATAATTCCCTGACTTTCTTTCTCCAGTTACACAATAGTGATGAATTGTTTGGTAGGAATACATCTACTCATGGCAGACTCAGCCAAGGCAAATTCTAACTTCTGAAATTCCAACTGTTCAGGTTGTAGTTTTTCAAATATTCCAAAGTGAGAGACATTCCATGGTCAAGGAAAGCTGCTCTGTTTGCACTCAGGATTTAGGGTGGCTATGGCAGGGCACTGTTTAATCTTGTAAAAAGGGAGTAACCTTGTTTGCATGTGTACTTTGGATCAGTTAAACAGAACAAAAGTGAAATTTTGTCCTTGCATTACTAAAAATATTTTTGGTACGAGATGCTTTTATGAATAGCAGCATATTAATGGACAAAACTGGCAATGGCTTCATTTTAAAGCTCTGATTTTGCTTTCTAAATGCAGTGTGATTCAGAATTTTCATGATAGAGGCCATCCAACACCCCTAAATTCTCTGCTCCTGAGTTCTGTGCACTGTATATTGAAAAAGAAATATTCCAAAAAGGAAGAACATTTTGGTGATTTCAAAATTCACCAGTAAGACAAAAGACATAAAAGACTTCCCAAAAGCAAAACTGCCAGTGAAAATAATATTATGGTTTGGCAGAGGAGGGAAGTGGGGGATACATGCAGGCTGCTTCCTCAGAGCATTTCTGAATACCCTTCCAGGGTGCTTTAGCTGGGTGTGAAGAATTTCTCTGTCATGTGTGTTATATGACGGAAGTGAATGAGCCAAATTCAACCTAAGTCAGCACATTTTTGTCAGGTAAACATTTTTAAAAAATAGTGGTCTTTGGTCTGCTCAAGACAGTGATTAGTGGCATGGAATTTGGCATTTAAATGATTGGCAGGTCTTTGGGAAGAAGACTATGGCTTCCACTATTTTATCGGGGTTTGAGATGCTGCAATAATAAATGTGCCACAGTGAATGAGATCATCTGCAGAAAGACACTTGAGGAAATATTTCTTCATTTGTATGGGGAAGGAGCACTTCTGAAAGGAGTTTTGGGGTGTGTGTCTGTACTTTGTAATTCCGCACTGGAAGAGATTTTAGCTCTCTAATTAAAATAGGTGTATATTTTATAGTTAAGTTTCTACTATGTTAAATGACTTTTATACTCTTGCATTTAATTGTCATTCTACTGTGTGTCTCCCTAAGCCTTTTACTTCTATTCGTGGAAACAGAGCAGCTTTAACACGTGAATGTATGCAAAGAGTGGTCCATTTTCTGTAGCTTAAAACTGCCAGAGAGGCTTTGATGTTCTAAAGGTTGCCATGAATTAAGCCTAATGCTTTTTCAATTACATTTCAAAATACAAAACATATTTACAGTGAGCTTCCCTTAGAGTCAGGAATGGCAGATGGGAAGGATATATATACTGCTCTGGATAATCCTGGAGTTTGGCAGAGGTCAGATTATTCACTGACCTTGCAGGATATTCCTTGCCTTTTCCCAAGGAAAAGTTTTCTTCAGAGGTGATGACATCAGGACATCTGTCCCAAAGGCTTATCAAAATGAAATGTACTGACCCCAGTCCCCCAGACAAACTGTTTTTTCCATCTACCAGGTTAAAAGAATCATGTAACAATGATGTTACAATCCCCAAGAGAATGAGGTTTGCCGATCTAAAGAAGAAACAAAAGATGCAAAAGTGATTTTTCTCATCTTACTGCTCTATGAATTTTTCAGAATATCAGTGCACCCTCCTGACCAGTGTGGCCTCAAATCAGTGTCCCACTGGCCACTGACTTAAAGATTCTGAGCTTTTTTGCACTGATCCTGGAGATTTTGGCACTGGTGGGCAAAAATGAAATTGCTAATACTATCCCTTGCTCAGCTGCTGTCGTGCTCTCATTTACATGGAACTTACAGATTGCCTCTTTGGTGTGATTTAAATACCAGATATTTTTCTAGTAATATTGATAAACTTCTAGCAAGTGTTTTCAAGCAGTGTTCTGGAAGAGAGCAAAGACAGGCTAATGCCTCCCTTGTCTGACAGGCCCGTTAAAGATGTGCTGTTCAAGCTGATTGATGTTTCTCCCCCAGATCACTCCACATTAGTAGGATGCCTTGGTCCTGCAGCAGCTGGGAGGGAGATGTCAGCTTGGATAGGAAGGATTTTGGGACGTGTACTTTTTATTCTAGAACTGCTAGTACTTAGCTCTGAAAGAGACGTTTCTTTGCTCTGTCATGTGACATTCATTGCTTGGAGTTGCTTTCTCTAACCCGTGTTAGACTCAGGGAAAGAGGAATTCCATAGGTTTGTGCAGTTTATCAATGGGGATTTCCTTTCCCTTTGTCTATGCAGGAGAACTCACTATTGCTTTCATGGTTCAGACAGCAGTAATCTATTTTCAATGAGCTCAGCTGAAGTTCCTCCAGTGCTCCAGATATGGACAGATACAAATATATTCTCAAAAATAACTGCTTGAAATGAGATGTGTACAAAGTCAGAGTGTGGGTCATCCTCTTCAGCTTTAGATTTGGGAATGATTTCCAGAGGGATAGAAGCCCCCAGGACTGTTGCCATTCAAGCAGTGAGGCCCTCCAACTGGCCTGGTGCAAACTGAAGAGAAGCTTTTCAGGAGCTCTTTTACCCCTTGGATTTGACAAATCAATACCTTGATTTTACAAAGTCCTTCTTCTTTCTGAAACAAGCTTTACAGCAGCTTACATTGGGAAGTGAAGTTGCTGAATCAACTAATAATAGTTGCCTTTCTTTTCATCCTCATTGCTTACACTATGAAAAGTTAATCCCTTCCAATGCATCTTTTCTATGCTGGTCTTCCTTTTTCAGGTACAATAATGAATAATATTTTAGGCCATATATAATCCCAACTGCTTATCAAGGATGAAGGAAATTCTTCCACCATCCTTCTTATAACTTTAAAGCACTGGATGTGATGTGCAGAAGTCTAGAGGAATGGCTCAAAGGAGTTATTACCACATGGTAAATCGAGCCATAAAATTATTTCAGCTGTAATATTTTAATAACCCCCCTGGTATTAAATGCACATAGCTCCACTTACTCCAGCACATTTGTTACACTGATGATCTGACCCTAAGGCTTTTTTTAATAATAGAAACAAGATTTATTTTAATTGTGTCATGGATATTTAAGTAAAACTCCCTCTAGATTGTAATCTGCTTAAAACACATGGCAGGCTATAGCCCTCAGTCTTTAACCCCACTCTCATCATTTTAACTTCCTTGGAGCTCCACGGCTTTCCTTAATGCCATTAAAATAGAATCCTGACACAGGAGAACAGCAGCACTACAAGTGCTTTGTCAAAACATGATCAGGCACATGAGGTACATCACTCCAGGGCTGTCACCTTCTGACTGGAATTCTGTTTTCAAAACACTTTGCTGAACTTGGTTGCTGTTTTAGCAACAGAAGCTAAAAAAGCATCACCTCCTCCTATTGAGAAGGCAAAGAGATTTAAAGCAGATATATTCAAGTCTATAGTAGTTATATACTCTAAATAGGAAAAGACACAGAGCACCATTCCTTACATATAAAAGGATCTCTGACATTTTACTGATTGGAAACACCTTTCCATGTCTATGGCTGAGACCTGTGAGTTACAAATAAGTATGTTTTTAAACAAACTTATTATAAAGGCATAATTTCATTAAAGTAAATAATGATGGTTGGATGATTGAAAGACCAGCAGTCTGACAGAAAGAAGTGTTGATGTAGTTGATGAGACCCAATAAAGAAAGAAAAACCCTCTGTCGACATCTGTTATAAATCTTCAAAGCCCTTGTCTAAATCAATTATGTTATTTCAATTTATGTAGCTGAAAACACGTCTTGGAGTGTTCCAAGATCTTTCCTCAGGAGAGATGGAAGGATCTGAGAAATAACTGGGATAGTAATTGGAGATCAACATACAACAGTGTGCTCGTGGCAAGGAAACCTTATAAATGCAGTTTAACAACGTTTTGCTGGGAACTAATGAAGTTGCCAGAGCAGTGTCCCTGTGCTGGGAGGTCACAGAAGCTTTGACAGCTCTGCTAATGCAAGTCTTCAGTGTCTCTGCTGCTCAAAACTTACATTTACACGTTGTAATCCCAGAATTCCTTCCTTACATAATTGAGTCCAAACAAGGATTTTAAGACCAGGGCAATCAAAGGCTTTTCTTACAGTCTTCTGTGAGAAGACTTGGTTGTTGTAGGATGCTCTGTTCCTGTGCTGGCAATAACTGCTCGTGCTGAGCTGAATGCCCAGGCTGGCATATTTTGGAGAGAAAAGCCATGTGCTTTATGTGGGTCAATGTCACATGAACACTCTAAGAAAGTTATGTAAGTACCAAGGCAGAATGTGTTTGTGGTGTATTACTCTGAAGCCTTCCACGGATATTTAACCATTTCTCTTCTGGTACAAGTCATAGGTACCTCTCAAAGGCCACGTTTATAGCTAGGCTCAGTGGAAGATGCTAAAGCAGTGCTCAGGCAGCTTTGATCCAGTACTTGCATCCAGTCACAGCTCTTCTCAAGCCACTGGCAATTCTTCTCTTTGGTGGTGGCAGATGTTGTCCCAGCCCCTCATTTATCTCCTCCTGCCCTGTCAATCACAGTGCAGCGGGAGGAACGACGTGAGCAGGCACAGATCTTCAACTGGAGCCTGCCAGGATTAACAGATAATGAAGACAACACAACCTTGCCTTTGTTTGTAAGAGATGGTGGAATATCCACATCACTGCTTGTGCCAGGGCTGAAGGGCTGGCAGCTGCCAGGGGCTGGCAAATGGCAAGCAGACCCTGGGCTAAAGTCTTTGAGGAGCATCACTGGCCTGGCAAGAAGAGGCACCTGAGAGAGGGAAGCAGATTGCTGGAGGGGCTGTGCCATGAGCACAAATCCCACAGCAACACATCTTCTCCCAACCAAAACCTGCTGCCTGCTCTCCAAATTCCAGATGTGCAGTTTTTCCTGTTTTCCTGTCACGTTTGACAATGCACCAGCCTTCTTGATCTCAGCTGTTCCATAGTAAGAAGCTGTCACAGCTGCATTTCAGTGTTCACAGATGCATTTTAGGCAGTATACGAAGTATCTTTGTTTCCCTCATGCTTTTCCTAAGTTTCTAAATCTGTTTTTCCTACTTTATTTAGAGAGAAAGAAACTTTTAAAAGTATGTGCTTTTCCTTAAAGATGCCAGAGTCTAGCCTGAAATTTGGGTTGATTTAAACAGAAATATCTGAATTTTTTTTTTACAGGTAGGTTTTCCTACCTGTAAAAATCTCCAGTACAGCTGATTCTACTGTATGTGGTCTCTGGTGTAAAATAAGTCAATAACCTCCATTTTCTCTCCTCCCTCTGTTTGTAAACATGGGAAATTTTAAGATACTTATTCTCTTTACCCAGAGCTATGAGTGACATCGGAGATTACATAGGTTCCAACATTGAAATCTCCTGGTTGCCCAACCTGGATGATTTGATGAAAGGATACGCACGAAATTTCAGGCCTGGGATTGGAGGTGAGACTTGGACAATAAATAATGTCTCTTTGATTCTTACAATCCTTCCGATGTTTATGTGAAATTCATACTTTAAATGATTAAAAAGTTGTGAGTATCTTTTACTTGGATGCTGGAAAAAAATAACAATCAACATTTTGCTTGATTTTGACAAGAGACAGACTGTTCAACAGCAACACAGGCTTCTGAAGAAATTCTTAAATGGTTGACATCTAAGTTGAAGGAATTTTGTATTTCATTAAATGGTGATAATTTCTGCATCTGTTTGAAGTCAAGCGATCTTAAACAAGATAATGTGATTTCCAGAAAGGATTCTATAATTTTCAGTAGTTGTGATTTTATCTTGTGTCCCTTATCACTGAAGTGAGGTGTGCTGTTGGAAATTGAGGGCACAATCGGTAAAAGATTTAAAACTCGTGCTTTAAGGACGTACTTCATCATGGAAAACACTTCAGTGAACTCACTCTGTATGAAAGAATTAACAGTCTGGGGTCATTGATGTTTTTATGGCTATGATGATGATATAAATCACCCCATTCAAATGTTTTTTTTTCTCAGGTCCTCCTGTTAATGTTGCTCTGGCAATTGAAGTAGCCAGCATTGACCACATCTCAGAAGTGAACATGGTACAGTATCAGATTTTTTAGTTTTGCTTTTAAAAAAGCAAAGGTTCAAAACCAGAATTTGTGTTTGTTGAGCTATATAAACTGATTTTTTTCATCAAGACCTATGCAACTCTTGCAATGTGTTATGTGTAACACATTGATTGATATTGAATCACTTTTTATATCCTGTGCTTATCCATAGTAGGAGCATATGACCGAAATTCAAATGCTTGGGCAGTTCCCTGGTTGACTAAGCATAAAAATATGTATTTGCACTGAAAGCAAATAGTGTATTTCTAGGCTGAGGCATTGATTTTTTGGCTAAGCTCCAATACATTATCATTGTCATCATCACTTCTTAATTAAGATTTCTCTTGTCACAGGAATACACCATGACAGTGTTTCTGCACCAGAGCTGGCGAGATGATCGTCTGTCTTACAACCACACCAACGAAACTCTGGGCTTGGACAGCAGGTTTGTGGACAAGCTCTGGTTGCCAGACACTTTCATAGTCAATGCCAAGTCTGCCTGGTTCCATGATGTGACTGTGGAAAACAAACTTATCAGGCTCCAGCCAGATGGAGTCATTTTATACAGCATCAGGTGAGTGACAAACAGTACAAGTGTACTCTGTTGTGTGTTTACTTTTTGAACATTCTATGATCATTCAGCATTCCGAGGAGGATTTCCTGAAGTTATTATTAGTTAAAAATTGAAGAAAAGCTCCTATCCTCTATCCTTTTCTTTATAAAGAGAAGCCAGGAAAGTCTCTGTGGCAGCACTAACACATTTTGCACTGCACAGTCACTGATCATGTCCAGCATGCCCTCAGTGGGACAGAAGCCCCTCATGGCTTTGGTCACCAGGCACGGAGCTGCTGAATACAGAGCAAAGATTTTGTTCTCTCACTATTTTCCAAGGGAACTGTGAGCCTGATTTAGGCTCAGCTTTCCCACCTTTCATACAGACAAAGTAGCAATTCTCACTTTGGAAAAAGGCTGTGGTTGAACTCAGTAACTATATTGACAGTTAATTGTGTAATGTTCTGAAAAATAATGAATGTGCACTTTTGAAACTGTTAAGTCCAAAGTCCCCCTTAAGGTATTGGTAGTGATCTTGGGGACAGTGGAAGGGAGGAGATTGAACCAGAAAATTCCTTTTTATCATCATCAGTAGCTGCAGAATCCTCTGATGTTAGACGAGTCATTTGACCTTTTTTCAATTCCCTCTGCCTCTGGGTTTCCCACAGACTCGGGCAGCAGCCAGCAGGACTTTGAAAACAGTTTTCTTTGTTAGTATCAAGGTTTCAGAGTTTTCCACTCAGTCTTTTGAGTTCTGAGGAAAAGGCTCTGTCTGAACGTAACTAACTGGTGTTCACGTTGCTCCAAACAGGATTACCTCAACAGTGGCCTGTGACATGGACCTTTCCAAGTATCCAATGGATGAGCAGGAATGCATGTTGGATTTGGAGAGCTGTAAGGGCTGAGTACCTCTGTGTTCTGTGTAAAGCCTGCATACATGGTACTGAGATAGCTGGACTTGGCTGGGGTGATTCTGCTTCAGTCAGTGGAATTACAGGGGTGCCTTGGGGTTTAGAGTGAACAGAAATCTCTTCATTCCCTGTGTTGGGCATTAGACTGTGGAATTTTCAATACCAGTTCAACCCTGGCCCAACCCAAATCTCTAGGATGTGATTTAGGGATGAAGAACAATGTGCAGTCCTGCTGACAAATTTCTGGAACTTTGTGCTTCATGTGAAACCTTGTGCAGTTGTGACAGTCAGTGGCATTATTGAGGTTTGTATCAAACCCAGTGAGAACAAGTAGAAAAGCCCAAAGGCAAAATGTGATGTGCTATTTTTAATTTATGAGAAAATAGGAAAAAGAAAGAATTCCCTGCTTTTAATGAACGCCATTGTGACTAACCTTCACATAGCTCTTTAACTTGCCTTGGCATTCATGTATCTGTTACACAGAAATCCATCAGAACACTGCATGGATGGGCTTAATTCCTTTGTATTTGCAAAGGAGGGTGAAGAATGGATTTATATTTTATCCAAATTGTATTTAATCTATGATCAGCATGTAATTCCCATGAGCATCAATACTTCTGAATGAAAATCACCACTAACACAAGCAGGGACCACCCAGTCAGGGAAAATGAATCTGGTTTTTAGATCAAGGAGTCTACAGGTCCTGAGGGTTCCAGAGCTCTGGGAATAGCAGATCCTGAGCAGATCCCTTGGCCTGTTGATGCAAGTTTTTCATTTTCTTTTTTGTCACTGACTTTGTTTTCTAGGCTGTTAACCACAATACCATTTTATCCTGTCAAAAATAGCAATCTACAGTTTTACTTACATAATCACCAAATGCAGAGGCAGCAGACAGTACCCCAGCAATTCATTCTCTCTCCCAGTAGGTTCTGCTGGGAGTTTTGGAGGGGGTTGAAGGTTTTAATTGAATTTGAGTGTTTTCATTTCAGTGGAACAAACAGAAATAAAATCTCTTTAAACAAATGGATGCTTTAGTAGCAAGTTGTCAATGAACAGCCAAACTAGGAAAGACTGATTTCCTGTGGATTTGCATATTACATAAATCCTCTCATTCATATCCCCTCTTTCTGTCACGGCCCTGGTGCCCTGCACCTCTCCAAAGCACAGAGAATTATCCAGACTGAATCTCAGCATGTTTGCAACATGTCTTGTGGAAATCAGCATAGCAAAGGAATTAGAGAACTTCTACTATGAATTCTCTAAGCTCTGTTTTTTTCCCTTGAACTTTGTGTTTATTCAGCTTTCTTTTGGCAGATGGCTACTCTTCAGAGGACATTGTCTACCACTGGTCAGAAAACCAGGAGGAGATCCATGGGCTGGATAAGCTGCAGCTTGCTCAATTCACAATTACAAATTACCAGTTCACAACAGAAATTATGAACTTCAAATCTGGTAACAGAATCTTTCTTCAATTCAGGGACAGTATCCAACTTTTTCCCACAGAGAGAAACCTCCTCTATCTATAATAGAAAATTCTTCTTGTTAAGTAACTAATTTAAGAGCCTGTCAGGTTTCTGGATAAGAGTTTCCTTCATCTTCCACTTGTAACAAGTGCCATTCTTTGCTGAGCCTCCAGGTAGGCACTGTAGCATGTTCTGTCCTTTGGCTCTCTCTGCTCGACAAAATACTGTGTGGAGTAGCCAGACAGCACTTGATAAAAAGCACTTGAGGTATAGCTCACATTTTCTTGACCTAATTTGCAACTTCAGATCAAGAAAAATTTCCATTAGCCCTGATGTTATGAAGCTTATGACGTACAGTCAGATCAGTCTAATTCTACCCTGTAGAAGTCAGTGGTGTGTATGTCTATCACTGGGCTTATTGCAATGTTTGTACAAGATTGGAGTCATTTCTTTCCTGCTGATTTTTCATCCTCTTTCATGTATTCAGATTCTCATTTATGCTGCACATCTCCTCTAAGCTCTTTTTTGAGTTTGAAATTAACTTGGCCTTTTAAAAAATCTAAATTTAGTATCTGGAGGACTTTCTACAGCAGATGATAAGACAGTACACATTTTGAAGCAATACTGTTATTTGAGAAGACTCATGATTTTATTTTCAGATCTGGCATTGATATGACCTGAGACAAATCATTTGACCTATTCTTAGCTGATGAAAGCTGCAGTACCTCGTGCAGGGTTTATGAGGCATCAATCAAACAACATTCAAAGAAGCTCTTTGTGACCCTTGTCCAGAAGATTTTAAAGAATGTAGCTCCGTGTCATTATAGGAAATGTCATTTTTAATATCAATTTAACTGTAATTCCCACAGCCAGAATCTCTTGTGCCTGCTCTCTTTTCCAGCAGGGCAGTTTCCCAGGCTCAGTCTCCACTTCCACCTTCGGCGAAATCGAGGAGTTTACATCATCCAGTCTTATGTCCCTTCCATCCTACTGGTGGCCATGTCGTGGGTGTCCTTCTGGATCAGCCAGTCAGCTGTGCCTGCCAGGGTGTCACTAGGTAAAACAGATGGCTTGGGGACTCACGGGGAAGGGAGTGCTCCACGGGTGATTGTGCTCTCTGATAATCCTCATTAAGGTGCATTTATGATCACTGTGTTTACATTTGCAGAAGGGAGGGTTCTTTGAAAGATTTCCCTCCTGGTTTAATTTCTGTCGTGTTATCAGAGCAGCTGCCTCAGTAAGGAACAGCAAATAACCACCTAGGGAGGGTTAAAAGCAGTAATGACTGTGAAAGAAATGAAAGAATTGATTTGAAGGAACTGGGACAGTGACAAAAAAAGTGTTCCTGGAGCTTGTGGATCTGTTTGTCTGACTAAGGGTTGCCAGTCCACATGTAAAAGTGTTTGAGGGCTAACTCTCTGGGTTTGTTTCTCCTGATCTAGGATAAAACCAAGGATAACTTGTTCAAATACAAATGCAGTTTCTTACAAGTCGCCCTGTTTTGAAAATCAGAAGCCAAAGTATTAAGGGTCTTTTACTGTGAAAATATCCCTCAGCCTCATATTAATAAATGTATTTATGTATATTAGTGCACGTATTTCTCTCTCACCCTACCTTGCAGGTATCACCACTGTTCTTACAATGACCACACTGATGGTCAGTGCCCGATCCTCCCTCCCACGAGCCTCTGCCATCAAGGCACTGGACGTTTACTTCTGGATCTGCTACGTGTTTGTCTTTGCTGCGCTGGTGGAATATGCCTTTGCACATTTCAATGCTGACTACATGAAAAAGCAGAAGAACAAGATAAAGGCGAGGAGGCAGAGTGCAGAGGTCAGTAAGTGTGATACTGGGAATGACTTTGCCAAAGCAATCTCCCTGCTTCGTGATCTTTTCCTGCAAGTTCTTCCTGAGAAGAAAGGCTTTGGAAATGTTCTTGGTGGTGCCTGAGTAATTCAGAGCATGTAAAGCCATAAGCAGAATTTTATGTGGTAGCACAGTCTTCCATCAGTTCTGCCAAAGCAGGGCCTAAATCCTTCCCCTCATATGGGCCCCATGGGTGTTTCACCATGCTGAAACATGATAACTCAGATGAAGGACACTGTCCTTGCCCTATAAATTGCCATTATTCTCCTCTTTCCTTTGCAGATCAACGTGAAGAATGCCATTGTTCTGTTTTCCCTCTCCATAGCTGGTGTGAACCAGGAACTGGCCATTTCCAACAGGCAGCACCGAATTCCCAGAAGCCTGCCTGGATCATATGGCACAATAGAAATAGAAACTGGAGAGACAAAACAGCAGCAGGGAATGAAACTGGACAAAAAGACTGGCCTGAAGTCTCTCTTTAAGCCCATTGATGCTGACACCATTGACATTTATGCCAGAGCCGTGTTCCCAGCAGCCTTTGCAGCAGTCAATGTTATATACTGGGTTGCATACACAATGTAAAGACAACGAAAAAAGGAAAAATCTTCCCAAGACCTACAAACTGAACAATACCCAGGGGCTAAAAAGCCCTCACTGAAACTGAATTGAGGCACCTCTTCTCAAAATAGTTTCCAACGAGCTCAAGACACTTCCAAAGTCAAGAAGGCCCTGCTATCAATTCCTACTTAAATTTATTGCTGACCTGATTTGATACAGTAAGACTGCACTCTGCCAAACAATTCCAGCTCTTTCTTTCCTGTAATACCATGAGATAACTTTTCATATGTACATATTTGTAGCAAAAGTTTAAATCTTAAATGACCATGGTTTTCCTCCTCTTCAAGGGTTGATCAGTAATGAAGATTTGGCTTTTCACACTCAGATAATTTCCTTTTTATTTGTAATGAAAGAGCTCATTCCTCACTTCTGCACAGGTGGTTTTCTGCATCTGTGGGCTGGTCTAGGTTTAACAGTAGTGCTAAAGTTGGAGTTTTTAATCAGAAAAATCTCATGAACAAAGTAAAAGGGAATTGAGAGGAGTGGAGGTTTTTCCTTAAAATATTATTTGTCTTGGATAAAGTATTGAAAAATTTCAATGCTCTTAGTCACAGCATGAAATAAAATATACTACGTAAAATTCTACTGAATTGTTAATAATGACTGTATTACATTTCAGATCTAAGCTAATGAAAGTTTAAACACCTAAAGACAGAAATGTTTATTAGTTTAATAGGCCCCAAAATAGATGAAAGTGATTTAGAATCACAGAGAAAACTCAGGCTTTCTGTGTTGGATTGGGAAAAATTTGAAAGGTGCTTCATAATGAAGGAAGTCGGACTCCATTTGCAGGAAGAACTTTAGAATTTGTTCTGTTAATTCTCACTGAGAATCTACCATGTGTGCCTCTGAAAATATCCTTTTTGAATCTGTCTCTAAATAGCTGAGGGAAGTAAAAAGCATTTCATAACTGTCTTTAAGTTACTCTGTTGCTTTGGATATTTTTGCTGTTTTTATTCAGAGGCCAACCTAATCTCTTAGGCCTCTTCACTTCCATTTTTCAACAGTGAAATTTATGGGTCCTCATACAGACTGCTTAATTCAGGACTAGATCTCTCACCCAACTCATGCAAAATAACACTTTGTTCTGTAAATAATCTCAGTGAGCTCAGCAAGGGAACACAGTACTCACAACAAACTAGTTTCACAATTATTCCCTAAAATCTCCACAGTAAATATATTGGAATATGGATTAAAACAATTGAAATATTATTAGTGTAGGAAGCCAATGTAAGACACGACAAAAGGGAAATTTATTTTGAGGTTATTGATGCCTTGAAAGTGAGAGGTTGTTTTAAAAATAGAGACTGACATAAAAGAAAAGGTGAAAGGAGAGAGAGGAAAAGAAGGAAGGAAAGCAAGAGGCTGAAAGCTGCAATGGAGAGGAGCATGGAGAGAGACTAAGCCTGAAGCTGCAGGTGAGAGAAGAGCTTTTCTGGTATTTAAGATGGAGCTCCTGAACGTGTGGCTGACAATTAATAGTTGCAATAAGGGTGAAAGGAGGATTTGATCCTGGTGGAGCATGTGCAATTTCCTCCTGCCTTAACTCAGCTGTGATTTATGGTTTGATTTCATATGACCAGCACTGGAAGATAAAACATTTTAGCACTGATTTAGCACTGATTTATGACTTAGAATAAGATTTGTTTGGTATGAGTGAAGTAAGAGAATGCTTTGAAGGAAAAAGAATGACCTTGAACTGTACTGCAATAGAAAATATGCTCCACTGTGGGTCTTAGGTTCGCCTCAGTCTTTAGTTTCTGTTATCATGGAAAAGCTACCAGCCAACAGAGGGCTGGAAAACCCCAGCTGACATCAAATTGTGATTGTTCCACAAAATCCTCACCAACCTGACCTGGACTGACACCTGGATTCTGCTCCCACATCTCACCACTGACCTGCTGGGGAACCTCAGTCAAGACCTTCCATAGTCTGAAAAATTGCTGTAATGATTTCTTTGCTATGTCTTTGAGTTTTACAGAAGAAAAGGCCTTCAGGAGAGGCAGAATCTCTTATCCTCCAGCTAGGTAAGTGTGTCCAACTGCTACTTTCATGGTACTATTTACCATCATTTCTGAGGCTCACATACTGAATTAAGGCAAAGTATCACTCAAATTTCACCTTATTCAGAAAGCTAATGAAAATCTGCATCTCCTTCAATATATCCAGGTAATCAAGCTTCTTTTGTTTTCCTTCTGCTTCTCCTCTTTCTAATTTATTTTTCTTATGGTTTGTTCCTGATGCTGATGGAATGTTACATCTCAGAAATACATTATTTTTTTTCCTGAGTGTGTTTTTGGTTATAATCACTTTCTCTCCAAGGAAACTCAACCTCTTCTGCCTTCTTCTGAATCAATCCTACTGCTCTATATAATAATTTAATGCAGAGTGGAATAAAAGCAGCAGAAGCATGACTTTACAATGCCTTTTCCTTACTAAGTCGTTGCTTTTTCCATAATCCATCACCAGAAAAATACATTTTTTATAAAGACCACAGTGCCGCCGCCTTCTCTGTTACACTTGTAAAAATGAGAAATAATCTGTAGTTTAAAATCAGATTAACTTCTGCTGGGAAAGCAGAATCCAGCCTTTTTGTACCCCACTGTTTTCTCCAGTTATTAGTTTATTATGCAGCCTGTCAATATCAGTAGCTTCTGCTAAGAGTGAAATTATTGACTAAATCCAGCTGAAGGAATATCCACAGCAAGTTCCTGAGGAGTGCAAATCATAAGAAAATAATCCATAATTTTGGAATTAAAATTATTAAAGAGCAGAGAAGGAAACACTGCCCTAGTCCCTCTAGTGTGCAGTGGCTGGTGATTGAGAGTAATCAGCAAGAAGGTGGCTGCAGATATTATAAAGGCAATGTCTAATCTAATTACTTCAGCAGTAATAGTTTGTAATTGTGCACCTGACATAACTCCTTACACTGCAGCCAACTGACTGATCACATGGGGTTATTGGACAAAATTAGTTGCTCCTCCATCTGGGAGACAGTCACAGGCTGCATGTCCTGCTGACTGCTCCAGAAGATTTATTCAGTGATTTTTTTCTCTGGTTTGACTGCAGAACTTCAAGGTGCAGAGCTCAGTGTGACTGATCAAAGTAAAAGGTGGCAGCAATCTCCTCAAAAAACCCCAAAGCCAGAATGCCAGACTACCTACAGTGATGTAGACAGAAGCATAAATAAAAGGCAAAAAATATCTCAGAAGGTTGCAGGGAGTCAGAAAAGTGCCCTGTGAGCACACAGATGGCAACGTGTCCATCCCAGGAACAAGGAGATCTGAGGGGAGAACAGGAGTTTCAGCTGCTGTTGCTGCACTTGCATGAGTAACACAAGACAAAACACCTCCATCAACAAGAGGGAGGTTTTCTTACATTGGTTCCCAGAGCCAGAAACAGAAAATTCGGATGCAATTCAAAGTTCCAGGGAGACATTTCAGTACAGGAGTATGGTGAATTCATTGGAGTTTTGCATAAATTTGAATCTTCTCTACTTCTCTGTGTGCTTCATTTTTTTAAATTTGAAATTATCGTATTTAAAAATCCCCAGACATTACTACTTTAGACCTATTAACATCTAAAGACAATTCCCTATTCAACTCTAATTTCATGATGCCCTTAATAAAGTGAAATAAGACAGATTTGATGTCAGTTGAATGCTGACTTTGGATGGGTTGTACGAGTGCCATAAAAAAAAGTATGTGACAGATGAGAAGGCACTTTTTCTGTGCTGCACCTGAAAGCATTTGTGTTCCTTTCAGCAATTTATAGTACTGCTCTATGGACTGGCGTGTCTGTGAGAAAAAGAGTGGGATATGTGTTAATGTAATCATTCTAAATGTGAAGTGTTAATAAAATGTAGATATACAGAAATTGGAGCTTCTATAAACGGACAAAATAGGCATTCCAACTATTGAACTGGAAGATAAAATGCATTAGAAGGAAAATCAGAATGACCCTAGAGATTTCAGCCCATAATGACATCCTGCCTTTTCAGTGCCCAAGGGTTTGCAAAACTCTCCTTTGGCCTTGACAACAGAAGAGGAAGTGCCATTGTGTGTTCATGAGAGCTTTCTGGGGGGCACTTATGCACGCTGCTGTACTGATGTGAAAAAATAGCTATTGCTGCCTCACGAGGCTGAAAAGAATCAGAAAGCACAAGATGAAAGATGAAGAAGGGCAAGATACTGCATTTGTTAGAAAGCAATGCTGGCATTAATAGACACAGCACTATGAAGAGGTTAAAAACCAGCAGTGTCTGTCCTGTTTCTGGGTAAAAATGAAAGCATTTATCCCAGTTAAAGCAAAAGCTCTCACATCAGTTTGTAACTGGTTTGCTAATCCAATAGATAATGTAGCGAAACCAATTTAGCTCAATGAGGCTTCTGCTGTTGGGACAACAAAACACTTAATACGATTGCTCTGATTTTAAATACTCCCAGTCATTACCCTGGAAAAGCACTTCTGGTTAGGAGAAAAACAGCACCCTGCATGTCTGTCTCTGAACCAGAACAGATAACAAAAAGCTTATTGGAAGTTTCTGAGAATATTTTTGGTTAAGAAAAAAAATCTGAAGCAACTCCCTCCTGCCCTGTTTATTACAGCAGCTTAAACCACTTGCCATGGTTGAAAGCCTGTTTGATATTAAAATAACATTGTGTGCAAGGCATATTACAAACACAGCTGATTCTTCCTAATGAAAACTGAATAAAACTTTGGCAATGAATGTGTGGTTTTGGATGGATTTGGTAGATAGATGAGCAAGGCACTGTGTCTTAAATAGAAATAATTTGAGGATCTAAGCCCCTCATTACATAATGCATCAGGGATCTGCTCTCTCCTTATACCAGCTTTGTGCCACAGCTATTTCTTTTACTAAGTTCTGCACAGTAAAAACAAATCTGAGAAGACAGTCAAGCCCAGACTGTCAGAAAATATAGCACGAACAGAACTAATCAGATGTTATTGGGAGTTCACTGTTCCATGAAAAGATTGGTCCAAAAAAAGAAATCCAAAAATCCTGCATTTCTGAGACACTGGAAACCTCTGGAAACTTATCTCCTTCTTTAACTCTTACAATACTTCTATTTCACTTGATCCTCAGTTATCTTTCCTTTTTTATTTTATTTTATTTTTTTTTTGTTTGTTTGTTTGTTTGGAAAGCAGAAAAGAAGAGGAAATTTTCTTTCCTTTTGGCACAAGAACATATTAAGCAAAACTAATATAATCTCATTGCCCAGGTATGAAAAACAGAGAGACTGAAAGTCTTAATTGACAAACTTTTGTACCTTCCAATGATTATTACATAAAAGGCAAGAAACTGAACCCTGTGATAATTAAGCAGCACACTCCCCCACAAAAACACTCCCCCACAAACACACTCTTTCTCCCTGTTTCACTCTCACTACTAACCCCATACATGCAATCGAGAGAAAAAGATGGTTTAAGTCATGCCTTAAATTCTCCACACTCTTAAAGAAACTCTCCTTCCTAATTTTGGCCCAAGCATCTTTAACATAGTTACTGGGTGATGTAAGTTACTGGTGAATCCAGGTTGCATTAATTGTTTCTTGGGTAATTAATCTCAATGAGAGCAGCACAAATACCACAAAACTCAGTTTTCATTTATGGGGTTAGCAGGTGGAGTAGGGAGAACACTTTTTTTCCCCCACAGTAATGAATAATTGGCCAGCTTTGGCCAATTGGAACAGGCAGAGCTGGAAGTAGCAAAACAATATATAGGCCATTGAGCTGTTCCAGTATTACAATTACTACAGCCTTAAGATTAAATAAAGACTGAGTGATGAAATACAGAGTAATCTGTAAAACATCTGGTATGATGCTCCATCCAGGCTGTTCTTCCTTTATTGCTGCATTTCTTCCATCTTTAAACAAATACAAAAGAACTATTTCTGTACACCTTTACCTACAGTTTTTACAGATGTATTAAAGATTATCTTACCCTTATCCTTGTGGGTAAAACTTTTACATATACAAGCTTGTATGTGCATATATATAAAGGACAGGAGGTTCTACATTTTATCAATTACAGTGCACAGAGAATTATAAAATTAAACAAGTTGTTTAAATATCCTGAAAAAGTAAAAGCAGAAGCACAAAGGTTTGGGTTTAATTGCTTTTAAAGATGTGCAGTTTGGGCTACTCCTAGAATTCTTTCTCCTCCTGGCTAATGAGGTGTCAACAAGAGAGTCAGCTTCTGGTTGCTTCTGTCTTATATAAGACAGACAAGTAAGGGAGGTGTTGGCTTAAAATAGTCTTGAAACATTATTCATTTTGTCTATTTTAACACAGGCTGGAAAAACACTAATATTCAAGCCAGCATAAAATCTACCAAAAAAAAAAAAAAAATTGCCATGGTGATGTCTGATATTATGTAGAATATCTGCTTTACTCCAGTTTATGTTCAAATACATTATTGCTTTGCCTTATTATTTTTATCCAAACTTTGTGGCATCTGGCCCAAATTCATTCCCACTGCACCCAAGGATTCCACTGCCAGTTATTTCAATGGAAACAATGTCGAGTCTCTTCCTTGGCAAAAGAAGAGAGTAAGTAGGCTGGAGAGCAGCCTGCACATGCTGCTGGTTTGAGCTGCTAAAGAGACATTCTATGGGGAGGCATTTTTATTCTCAAGTGATACAGAACTGGTTACTCACACTTCACATGCGTTTGGAGATGGGAGCTGTCTCCCTCAATTTCTTTGTTGTTTCGTTCACAGTGTGAAAGCATCGTTCTAATCCCTACTAAATCTTTTAAAACCTTGCAAACTTGAGAAGTCCTAATATAGCAGAAGGTTTTGAGTCATGAATTCAAGTACTAACAGGATACCTGTCTTCTACCGAGGTGAAATTTGCATTGATTGCCCTTTTTTTGGCAACAATTGTCTTGAAGAAGTAGCTGCCATAATGATGTTTTCATTGGAGCGTTTGGGAGGGAGGAGTTTTTTGGTCAGCCTTGTCAGAAACAGACAAGTGCCTTGTGTCTGATGGCTCAAGCCGTACTTTAGATTAATGAAATCATTAACCTGAAGATTTATTTTTTTTTCCTTGTTCAAACGGAATTTGAAAGGACAGTTCTCAGCACCCTGAAGCACTAAATAAAGACGTACGACTTGTAAGCATCGTCTGCACGACCGTGATTCCCAGAGAGTTGCCTGGGAATCTCTTGCCATCTGCTGGGAACGTGCGGATGTACATCCTGAAAGGGATCCACAAGAGCGCCCGGAAATACTGGGGAATGTTCAGAAAGCATCGGAATGCTCATAACTTTTAGTCCAAAAGACAATTCAGGAAGGAGGTAACATCAGCCGCCCAGGCTGCAGCAGGTGGACTTCCTTAGATTCTTTAATAAATCACCTCTTGGCTGCTGCAGTTCATCTGTGGCGTGGTTGGATGTTGAGGTTGAATGTAGAATTTCAGAAATTAAATATTTGAAAAAAAAAAAAAACACCTCAAACCTTTTTAGCTTTCTCTTTCTCAAACAGATCACTTCAGATCACTGCTCTTAGGACTAAAAGATCTGATATGAAAAGATTCTAATAGTGATTTTTCAAATAATTGAATTTTAGATATCTTATTTACACTTGGAATAAAACAAAACAAAATTGAATTACCTATAGGAGCCGCTCAACTCTTCAAATCAAAATGTTGTAGACAGAAATATTGCAGCTTTTAAGTTGAGGATGGCTTGGTAGAAGACAAAAGTGCAATGCCTTCCATCTAGAAAAATAAGGGGGGAAAATGGTCAGGAATACAGTCAGGATTTACAACTTGTTGTGTTTCAGACCAGTTACAACCTTGTCAGATTATGCACAGAGAAAGGTCCTCTCCAAAACTGCTATCTGCCCAGAAGTGGGAAGCATCTACTGAGAAATTCAATTTTTTAAACAGTCTTGTAATATAAGAAAAGACAAACCAACTCCAAAAAAGACTTCTAAAACAACAAGCATGGATACAAAGTGAACAACTACAAAATATCTCTGTGAGATGTAAAAATATTATGGTTGAGGTTTTTTTTTTCATCAAGTGCTGAGAATATATCTGAGCTTTTCTCCCTGGTAAGTTGTGCTAGAAGAAAAAACAGCAACAAACCACACAAAACCTCAGATCACAGTTCTGAAGAACCTTTTATCTCCCAATCCAACAGCTCAAGGAGCTGAAGAATTTAATTGATGTGACATGGAGATCAAAGTCTACCTTGACCTGAAAGAATTATGTTTGTAGACCTACCTTACATAATGTTCTCCATTTTCAGCAGAGAAATTTGGAACACGTGAAGATTTAAGGGCCCGCTTTGAAACCAAATTGAGAGTTCCCAATAAGATCAAATTAGCAGTGGGCACACAAATCATTCCATTAAAGACTGATAAATGAAGCCATTGGGTGCATTTCCTTGGCGTCAGAGAAAAGGGGAATACATTTTCTCATTTTACTGCTAATTAAACTAGTGCCAACTATCATTTATTTGTATTTTGGCAGTTTGTAGAAACACCAAAAGAAGCCTCAGAGCTACACTGCTGCAAACTGTCAACACACAAACCCCAAAACCCCCACAAAAGTGCTGAGAAAGTGGTAAACATGCCTGAAAAAACTTGATGTAGGTGTAGAATACATGGAATAGAAGGAGACTAAAGACTGATTGTTTTTTTCCATATCAAAATACAAATCATGAGCACTCAAGTCCAGGTAGCTGGGAAAAAAAAATAAATCTAATGGTTGTGTCTCCTTGATTTGGTTTATTTTTCAAATGTGTGGGTTATGTTGCCCAGTGGTGGATATAATACATCCAGAAAAGCCCCAAAGGAACCCTTTTGCTTGGAGAGCTTATTTGCTTAGAAAAGTTTTAAAATCCACAAGGAAACCAGCTGTTTGGGCAGGATGAGCAGCATTTCCACTAGAGGACTCTCTGAGTTCACCATCCCAGCTTTATGTGAAGAAAACACAGGAGATCCTGGTTCAGTCACAGAGGACTCACAGTTTGGAAGAGAAATATCAAAGCATCATTAGGAAAAAACATCCAACCCCAAATTTACAAAGCAGAGGGCATTAACCATGTCACAGAATGCCTCTTGTGGAACTCTGGTTGCCCCACCAATTATATTGTTTTTCTTCCTGGCCTGGCCAGTCTGGTATTATTCCCTCTTTATTATCTCAACTGTGATTTTCCTGCTTTAGCCACTTTGAGCAGCTCTTCCCCTGGCTGGATGCTGGATTGACACTCACAGGACATCACTGCTGGGGCCTTCCGCTGAGATTTGCTGGGAAGCAGCTCTGGCAGCTCTGAGGGAGGCAGACAGGTCCTGTCCCTTCACACCTTTCCCTTCAGCACCTGGCCTTTGTCCCCTCAGCACTGTCTCCTCACACCTGTCCCCTCAGCACCCTCTCAGCACTGTCCCCTCACACCTGTTCCCTCAGCACTGTCCCCTCACACCTGTCCCCTCAGCAGTCCCCTCAGCAGTGTCCCCTCAGCAGTGTCCCCTCACACCTGACCCCTCAACAGTCCCCTCAGCACTGTCCCCTCACACCTGTCCCCTCAGCAGCCCCCTCAGCAGTCCCCTCACACCTGTCCCCTCAGCAGCCCCCTCAACACTGTCCCCTCAGCACTGTCCCCTCACACCTGTCCCCTCAGCAGCCCCCTCACACCTGTCCCCTCAGCAGCCCCCTCACACCTGTCCCCTCAGCACTTTCCCCTCACACCTGTCCCCTCACACCTGTCCCCTCAGCAGTCCCCTCAGCACTGTCCCCTCAGCACTGTCCCGTCACACCTGTCCCCTCAGCAGTCCCCTCAGCACTGTCCCCTCAGCATTGTCCCCTCACACCTGTCCCCTCAGCAGTCCCCTCACACCTGTCCCCTCAGCAGCCCCCTCAGCACTGTCCCCTCAGCAGCCCCCTCAGCACTGTCCCCTCACACCTGTCCCCTCAGCACTGTCCCCTCAGCACTGTCCCCTCACACCTGTCCCCTCAGCACTGTCCCCTCACACCTGTCCCCTCACACCTGTCCCCTCAGCACTGTCCCCTCAGCACTGTCCCCTCACACCTGTCCCCTCAGCAGTCCCCTCACACCTGTCCCCTCAGCACTGTCCCCTCACACCTGTCCCCTCAGCAGTCCCCTCAGCACTGTCCCCTCACACCTGTCCCCTCACACCTGTCCCCTCAGCAGCCCCCTCAGCACTATCCCCTCAGCACTGTCCCCCCCCGCTCCCTCAGCCGCCCCTCCCTGCAGCGCCGCGCTCCCATTGGCTGCAGGTGTTCCCCGCCGCCCCCCCGCCCGCTCTGGTTGGCCGGGACGCTCCGGCTCCCCAGGTAACGGTTCCCGCGCTGCGATTGGCGGCTGGGGGGCGGGACCCGGGCGGGGATTGGCTCCCCATTGGCTGCGGCTCCCGCCCTCAGGCCGCCATGTTGCCGCGGGCGCGGGGCACCGAGCCTGGGCAGCGGCTGAGGGGCGCCGGGGGCACCTGGGGCGGGACTTGAGGGGACACCTGAGGGACACCGCGGTTCCTCCGCCGGCCGCCGCCGCTGCTGCTTCCTGCTGGGGCACCGCCGGCAGCGAGGCAAAGTCCGCTTCGAAACTTCCTTGCGGGACTTTGAGCAACTTGAGGCCGCGGAGGTGTAGCCGAGCACGGCTCAGGGAGCGGCCCCTGCTCGCTGCGGGGCCCCGCTCTGTGGGGTGGGACTGCCGCGGTCGGAGCAGGTAGGAGTCGGGATGGTCCCTATGGGGAGGCCGGGCAGAGTCCGCTCCGTCCGGGGAAGCGCCGGCGCCACCGCGCCCCGAGCGAAGGTGTTGTGGTGTCCTGGCCGCTCCCCGCAGGCCGGGGCTGAGGGGAGAGCCCGGGTGGGCGGGAGGGGCCGCGTGTTCCCCTGAGCCCCCGGGAGGGTCCAGAGTTCGGGGGTCTCCGCTCCCCCCGTCCCCGTGGTCCGGCTTACCCGGCTGAGGGGTTACGGATGTGTCTGGATACACACATTCGTGTGTAGGGTGGTAATATGCAATAAACAGGATGTTTGTCAGGCTCCAGTCATGAAGGTATGCTGAATTGCCCCTCGGAGTTTCTCTGCTGCTTGTCTTGGGTAAATTTGTAACTGATAGTAATTGACTGCAGTGTTTTATTTGCAGAAAAGTTATTTTTAGTTACTTGATTCTTTGGGAGAAAAAAGTAAGATGCTGTGTTGATGAATAAGTAAAAAACTTCTGTGGAGTATTTCAGCCAGGAGGGAGCTGTTGGATGATTTTTTAAGAAAACATCCTCAAATGCTTGGGATATTTCTGTAAAGCTAAATTGTGCAGAGTATTTTTAACCAATCTTATTTAATTTCTGTGTAGGTCAATGCTCTTACACATTTTCCTTTTCATTTTTTTGCTGTTCTATGTAAAGCTATTTGTGTTTCTAAAATTTGACACAACTCGTTTGTTTAGCAGTGTGTGTATATTCATCAATATTCTGTTTTTTTATCTATGCAGCTGGATTGAGAGTCATCTGGAGCAGAAACACATTTCACATGTGAAGCTCTTCACTTCAGAATTTGTTCTGTCTTGAATCAACTTGTTTCTGTGTACTTATAATTTTATATAGCTGCTAAATACAGACCATGCCTAGCAGAATGGGCTCAAAAATTGATCTGAACAAAGACTTCATCAGAGTAAAAACACACTACAGTGGGTAAGTCAGTGTGTCCTTTCCTCTGTGTTGTGACCTGTCTATTTTTGAAGCATATTGAGCAGGAGTTCGTGGTCTGACCTAGTGATAGAGTAACCAGGGCTTTGGTGGATTTGTAATTAATGTCAGATCAGGCAGGTAAACTTCTGAGCTATTAAAATACCAGTCAGACTCCTGCAGCGTGCTGATCGAGGAGAAAATTAATTTATTCTCTTAGAAGGGGAGAAAATGTGCATAACTGACAAAGCCACAGTTATTGTGGGTTGATGGATTATTGATTCCCATGGTCATGGCAGGTCTGGATCCATCTCCTGCATTCAGATGCAGTTATTATGTTTTATTGTGTCTATAATCAGAATGTCGTGTTCCTTTATGACTTCACTCAGTTGTCAGTAGAAACAGGAAGGAAGGTTTTATTGCAGCAACATGAAATTTGAATTTTCAGGTGTGTTTAATCTAATTGGTTTGCTGCTACTCTGAGGACTTTGTAAAATAATGGTGCTTTAGTCCCTCCTGTCTTCCTTCAAGGCCTGAGTTTAAAGCATTTGAGGAGCCAAATATTTGGCCCTAGTAGATCCTTAAACTTGATTGGAAGTATTTAGAACTTGTTGGCATTTAATAAGTGACATGAGTGATCTTTTCTGATGTTTTACTGCTAAATAAGTAAATGTAGCTACTGCTGTGCATGTTCTTACATTATGGTGCAGAAAAATGCTGGTTTGAATCAGAAGTGATGCAGTTATGAAAGTCACTTCATGGATTTTATTGAAAATAAAATGCTTTTATTCTAAACTTACCTGCTTAGCAATGCCATGTAGTTTGAAGTTCTGAATTTAGAGTTCCAGAGCAATTGAATTCAAGTGGTAATGCAGTAGGAGAGCTGCCTCAGCTCTGTGAGGGAAGGCACTACAAACACCAGCAGAACTGGGTGTAAATAATTTGGGGTGGCTTGCTGGCAGGTGCTGTTGATATAAAGTGAAAAGAGTGTGTCTGTGGAACTTGTCTGTGCAGAACTGGGGGAGGTGATAATAATTGTGTCAATGTTAGAAGTCAGGTAATTATTATTACCATGTTTAACAATAAGCTACTGTAGATTTTCCTGCAACACTACATTCAGTCTTTTACATTAGCTGTGAAGTCTCTCGAAGTCAGTTTACAAACAAGAGTTCCAAGCTCTATGAATTTCATTTTTGTTCTGCTAATCAAATTGTGTGAGGTAAAAGTGACTCTTTTTGACGTTTTACCCTCTATAACTGACCATCCCAGTATCTCCACTGCAGTCCTGCACTCAGCCTTTGAACAAGTTTGCCAGGCTGCAGGAAATCATTGATGCTGGGCAGCTTGAGAATTAGGGACTAACTTGGTCAAGTAGCTGCTGAAATTAAAATAATAGCACAGAGATGCTATATTGAAATCCCTGTTGGAAATCTGAGCAGGAGGAAGTTTAAAGCATGTGAGTGTTGAGTGTATCTCTGGAGGCTGAGTATCTCAGGTATTCCTGTTTCTGGGTGTGACAGAGTTCCTAACATAGCACAGTAGAAATCACTGCCAGAGCAGATTACAAAAGAAAAACGAAGTAACTGCAATAAGGAGCAAAGAATTACACAAGTTGCCTCTCTAGTTTATCCCTGGCTGCTGAAACAGAGCAGTGGTGCAGTTTGATTTGTGGTATCTTGGCTCTAAGAGGTGACGCGTTTGATCTGTTACTGGAATTATTTCTCTTGCTGTAAGTGCTCATACAGAACTTACTGGTCATTAGCTCTTCATCTTACTGTGTAGTGTCCAGCTTCAAACATAGATTTTTTTCAAGTGTCCCGTGGGATTATTTAGTGTTAAACAAGGAATGGTTTTCACTTCCCTGTGGCCTGATTGCCTGATGTGGCTGTAGGGATGTTAAGATTAAACACAATAAATCTCAAAAGAACATGGACATCATGGATATGAAGTTCATTAATTTACCTGTAGAATGACATCTGTTATAATAATTTTAACAACTCAAGGCTGATGAGTAGTTGCCGGCTTTAGCTGGAGTTCATGGAGTGTGTAGTAGTGTTGTCTTACAGTGTATTTTCAGTTTTTGAATATTCTGTAGATCCTTATAAAAGTGTGATTGTCCAGAATTAGCACAGAGCTCCAGCTGCCTGATTTCATGCGGGGCTCCTGGTGGCAGTAATTAATTAATGAGCTGCATTTGTTGGTGACCTTGTGTTGGGGCAGGACATTGGCACAGCCCTCAAACATTGCTGTGAGAACCAGTTTGGTCTCTTACTTTCATAAATGCATAAAACATGACTTCTTTGACAGGGAAATGTTCTTAAACTCAACCTCACCTGACAGCTCTCAGTGTTGTGGGTGATATGGATTTACAGGTTGGCAGGTAGCATATGTATGTATTCTGCTGTTGCTGTTCTTTGAGAGCTCTACAAAGTCTAGATTACAGATGCCCTGGAAAAGGTTGTAGTGCTTTTACTCTGAAGTTGAAGCAGTACAGTTCTTTAAGATGATTGTTTTAAACCTTTGCTTATAGTAATTTTTCTCAGCAAAGGCAAAATGGCAAGTTATTACTGCGTATCATTTAAAATGTAAGCTGTGGAGTTTAAGTTTCTTATTTCAGTGTAGTACTGTTCAACTGCTGGCTGAAAGACATCAGTAAGCAGAATATGTTGTATAACATTTTTTTCTAAAATGACATGTCACACAGTGTGGAAATAGGAAAAATATCTCAGTCATGTTGGACAACTTCTGATGTATTTTCTGTATTAAACTAAGGATTACACATGCCAGTAGCCATTAACTACAAAACAGTTTCCTAATTGTCCTCTGGAAGGTTTTGAAGGCAGTGGAATTGTTTAAGTTCATCTCCTGTTTATTTTTGCACTTGTTAATTAATTGATTTCCCAAAATCAGTTACTTGAAAAATATTTTCAAAATAGTAGAAAGTCTTGTTTGTATCATCAGATTTTGTTTTGCATAATCTTTTTTCCTTTCTTCAGTATTTGACCTTCCTTGACTGGACTTGTGGACTTCCATCGTATCAAAAGTTATTGTCACAAATTCCTGGGATCATGTATAGTTTACATAGAGGGTTCAGTATTGGGTTCATGTTCTCTAAACACTACAAAGGGAGAGTGCAAATAAGAGTGAGATTTTACCTGAATTTTTCTGTAATTACATCTTTTGAGGATTCACCTAGTCAAAGCCTCATCTCAAACAATATAATGGATGTGAGGAAAAGCCTACAGTTTAAAAGGATTTTACAATAATTGAGATTTTATTTATCTCCTGATGCAAGAAGCACCTGGATTAGAAAAATTATTACGAAAGCTTCTGGTTTGTTTTTTAACAACACTTCAAATGTTGGTAATTATACTAAGGGAGCTTGGCACACCCGAGTAAGCATGCATTAAAGACAGGTAATTAACACATTTATTTCCTCCAGACTGAAGTATTTTTAAGTTAAGCACTGTGAGGTGTAATCCTGCTGGCACAGTGGGAGTGTTTTATATGAGGAATGCTCATTCTCTATGGTTCTACAGCTCGGTGTTGTCCATAGGTGGAACTGTTGGAAGATGCAGGTGTTTTCTGATAAAAGCTGATGTTTTCATCTTGTGCAGGGACATCCTGATAACAAACCTGGATGCATCAATGAGCTATGCTGAACTCTGCGATGAAGTGCACGAGATGTGTAACTTGCAACAGGAGCAGCCAATTACCCTCAAGTGGATTGATGATGAAGGTATTGGGCTGAAACACTTCTCAGGGTTTGTTGGTCACTGGGGTATAGAGAAGAGGCATTGAGGAACTTGTATAAACAAATCCCATACTGTGGAGTTGTGTTTTTTTCCTGAATACCTAAGTACAGAACCCTGTCACAGAGAGGGAAACTTGGAGAAATGAGACTCAAGACATCAGGGTTGATTGCAGTAGCACTTGAATTCACTTCTGCAGGAGGACCTTGTCAAAGCCAGGGCTTGCAGCACTAGAACTGAATACAGAAAGGTGGAAAAACACCAAACTGGTTTGGCTAATAGCTGTAATGGTGTGCTTTGGTTTTCTTAATAGCTCTCTTAGATGATGGTAGTGTTTGAGTGAATGGGATTTCAAAGTACTGACCTTGGAAGAAGGTTGTTGGTAGTCAAAGACAACTCAGCCCTTTTTAAGATACCAAGGAGTAGTTTTAATTCTTCCAAATTTTGCTCTTTCTCTTTTGAATACCAAGAAGGACAGAGATAACTGTACCAGCCTCAGTTTAATGGTGGTGGTATAAAAAGTAACCTGATCAGAAGGACATGGAAGATAATTACATTGCCTGTGCTTAGCTGGCTAAACTGCATGCCTAATAATAAAGGACAGTTATTGCAGGGAAGAAGAAAACCTCCTGAGTTTTGAGTTGGAGGATTCCAAGACATGAGTCCTCTTAAGTGTTTCTTGGTTACACTCTGTTGCATTGGCATTTTGAAGCTTACTTAAATTAAAACTAAATTATTTAGTCTCTGTTCTAGTAAGTATTTTCCTATAGTCTTGGTTAAATACAGACCTGTACAACCTTTTTGTGGTTCCTGGGTCTGGCCTGATGAGTTTCAGCCAGTCTGCTGTGTTGGCTGCCCTCCATCCTCACGGGTTTTGGGAGTTATCCTGTTTCTGCATATGAGTGTTTCCACATGGAATTTAAGTTCATTTGACTGATGGCACAAACAGATGTTCTCTTTGAACTAACTAAAAGCAAACAATTGCCCATGGCTTAATGAATAAACAAAAACTACCGAGAGATGAAGAAAATAGATTTTCTGTTGGGCTTTTATAGTGTTTCTTTGTTTTTGACAAGAGATCCAAGAGGTTTGAACTGTGACTAGCTCGCTCATGACAAAATCCCATAAACATACAAGGAATATGGATTGTTGATTTGCAGTACAAATAATTCTTTTGTCTTTCATGCTGCATTATTGCTGCATTTATAGATCATCAACAGCAGTGGCCTTCAAAGAGAGGTAGCTGGGCCCTGGATTCACCATCTTACAAAATAAGAACATTTTTTAAAAATAAGAAATTCAAGTTTAATATGTGGCCTGACACTAGTGTCATCACTAGGCCTGGCTATCATCAGGTCATCTGTCACCCAGGATGTGCTGCAGGAAGGTGACTGTTCCCCAAGGACACAGGGGTTCAGAGGGACACTCCTGCTCCTGTGCCTGCTCTCAGTTCATTGTGACGTACTGTACTTTACGTGTGACTCGTTAAGTGGATTTATGGATTAATTATCCAGTTTTAACAAAAATAACCCTCCCAAGGTAATGCTGATAATGTGACTGCAAGCAGACAACAAGAAAACTTGGGGCATCTTTAGGTGTATCTGTTTGCTTTATTTTTTTTTTTTGTTATCATATATGATAGTTCTGTCTACTCAATTTGGAAAAAATGAGAAGGAATAATTGTGTTGTTCCATTTTGACTTCGATCAAAATGCCAGCCTAATATCAAGTGATTAAAAGAAAGGCAATACTTGAAGCTGGTACATTTCTTACTAACTGAAATTCTCCACTGAATTCTTCAGTGGTAAATTTGCCTGTGTGTTGCTTTTTTTGTTAGGTGACCCGTGTACCATCTCATCTCAGATGGAGCTGGAGGAAGCCTTCCGTTTGTATTGTCAGAACAGAGACGAAGGGCTGATTATTCATGGCAAGTATTGCACACTTCAGGAACCCCTGTGTGTCTGATAATCCCAGCAGCTGCTTAAGTGGGAGCTTGGAGTGACTCCCTTGCCTGTCAAGTCTCCTTCTTTGTGTAGCTGCTGTCCTGGAGTTTGATGCTGGAACTCAAAGCTGAAACTGTGCAGGAGGCTTTTGAGTTCAGCACTGCACAGATTTGTTCATGCTTTACTCGCCAGTATAAGCTCCTGCCAGTCTGGAACCAAATTTTGATGGCATCATTTCTCATGTAGAATTATATAAAGGCTTCCAAAACCTGTCTATGTGTAAATATAGTCCAGAATCAAGGAAAAAGTATTACTGAGAGTCTTTTGCCTTAAAAATCTAATGTTTTTGTTTTAGTTTTCCCAAGTACTCCAGAGAAACCCGGCATGCCTTGTCCAGGAGAAGATCGTGAGTACTAAAATGTTATCAAATTCTAGCTACTTTTTTTTTTTTTTTTTTTTTGGTCACACAGAAAAGAAATTTATTAAAAGATTTTCAGAATCTAGTGCTACACACATTTTTGTTCGTTTCCTTAAAGGAATGTAAAGTGTTTTACATTTTGTCAACAGAGAAATTGCACAAATCAGTGTTGTAGCAGTGTTCTGAGTATTAATGCTGGTTTTTGTAGTTGATACATTTGGAGGAAGAGACAACAGGATTTTAGATACCTATTTCAACATAGGCCTTTGCTTTTTTCGTGGTTCTTTTGGTTTTTAACTTTCAGGGAAAAGAAATGATGTACTGAAGAGGGAGATAGAGCCATTTTAATAAAAAGGTTATTAATCTCTATAAAAATAATCCTGTGAGAGGTAGATAAACCTCCAGAGGAAGGACACATAATTGATATGGTTTACCTGTATTTCAATAGCCTGAACTGCACAGGGGTAAAAGGATTAAATAGCTGATAGTCAGTTCTCATTACAGAGGGATGGCATCAGGACTTTATTCATATCTTGGTAAATGTTAAGGAAAGGAATGGGAATAATTGAGTGCCAAAGGTACCAGATGATGCTTGGCTGCTCACAGAAGTATAAAGAAAAGATGACTGAAGAATTTGAAGGACCTTTGCTTGTCTCTTTGAGAAATATAAAAGGAGATAAAATTAATTGCTGATAAGAGTAAGTAATGCACACTAGGAGAGAAGTACTTGGTTGACCAGGATTTACACTGACAGACTGGCTAAAGATGAGTAGTGCAGTGGTAACAGTTGTGAATACTATTTTTAATGAGAGAAGTAATGCCAATGTGCTAATAATTGCTCTGTTGAGAACTTACATGAAGATGGAGGAAGGTGAAATATATACCAAAAAGTTAATATGATTTTCCACATTTAAACTACAGTTGATGAAAGGTTGGATGTAAAAACCAGGTAAATTTTCATGTTGACTAGGTTATTGAAATTCTTTTAGAAAGGAAAAAAGGAAGTAAATGTACAACATTAATTTCTCTAATTTGCCGAACAAGGACAACAGATAAAGACTCTTCTATGATTAGAAGAGTTAAAGAAATTATCGCTGAGACACCTAATTTAAGGAACTCATTAAAGGTGTAGATATTCTAGTAGGGAAGTTTTTTTTTGTGTTAATTTGTTGGAAGTTTCAGTTCTCTGAAGCCACGAGATGAGCTGCAGAAAGCCCAGCTGAGTGTGGCTCAGCTGACCTGCTTATTGTGTCTGTAGGGTATTTCTCCCTGTATGGTTTTACAGGTCACGTTGAATCACACTCAGATTGTTTAAAAAGCCTCTTTAGCTGCATGTGCTTGATAAGGGATCTCTGGTCAGGTTTCTCATGGGCTCATGAATTCATTTGATGCATATTACCTCTTTGCATCTGTGGGGCCTGCATGGAAATTGGGCCTTGTGGCCTAGGTGTAACTAGTCTTTGCAACAGAGCTATTGTATTTAAATTGTGATTTAGCATAGAAATACATTCAATATTGTTGCTTGTTAGCCAAAGGCCCACAACAAACATCTGCATTGCACTTGGGCTGTATGGAAATGGTACTGGTACTGATGATACAGTTCATTTAAGGGACTGTTTATTTTGTCAGGACTGAAATATTGTCCTTGGCTCAGAAAATATTCTCATCATGTTTTCAAACCTTATTTTGTGTCTTTATTGCTGTAGTTATGTTCATAGGAAATCCTTTTTTAAAAGTGAGAATGTTATGTAATACATGTATATGCTTTCTGGAGCATCACGTTTGTACTATAAAGGAGCTTATGAGTTTGCCTCAGGTTTTTTCCAGAGACAAATAAACAGTGAAGTGGTTGGTCTATCCAAAATGAGCTTCTACTTGAATTAGAAGTTCTAAGTGTGGATTTGCTGGTTTGTTACAGAACTACAGACAGTTTGAAATGGAGTTCTTAAATAAAACCATTCAATTGTGAAATAATTGCATTTCCAATCTGTTGCTCAGATGTGTCCATGTTAGGTCATGGAGTGGCTCTTTGCAGTAGTTTGTGATCTTCTGAAGTGCAAATCTGTATTTCTGTAGGATTGTAGGGTTTTTCTTTCCAGCTTCTTCAGAACAATAATCCTTTGGAAGAAGAGTGCAGGAGTACAGACTGGAAGGTTTGCATTTATGTTGAAATTTAATGATAGAGTTACTACCTGTCCTCGCCTTTGTTAAATTGATATGGTTTTGAGATTGTACCAGCCAGAAAAGCTTGAAATAAAAGCCTGTAATCCATTAATGAAATAAACCACATGACTGATATTTCAATTCCACTTGCATGACTTAAGGAAAGTTATTTCTTTGCTTGAAGAATTTTTGTTCTTATATTGATGTGGTGCTGTCTGGGAGACAGAATTTGCAGTGTCCAGCATCTGCACTTGTGCTGTCTCTGTATTCCTTTGCTCCTGAATTTCTGTGCTTTTTGTTGGAGCCAGCCCCAGCTCCCAGTGTGAGTGCACAGCTGTGGTTCCAGCAGCCCCTGTCCCTGAGCTGGCAGTGCTGCTGTGAGGTGAGACAGCTCCCATCCCTTCCCAGACACTGAATGTCACCTCTCCTGGGCCTTCCCAGCATCTGCTGGACTGGAGCCTTGGGTGCTTGATCAGTGTTTCCTGAGAAAGATGGCAGACTTTCAGACCAGTCTTGCATTTCACATTGACTTTTCTGGTAGATGAGCTGTTCTTTCAGAATTGAATAAACGAGGTTGTTTCACAGGTGTTTGCTGTGTTCTCCTGTGCCCCGAGGTGCCAGCGCTCCTGACAGCGTGTGTGGATCCCAGCAGCTGATTGGCAGCTTTATAACTTAGTTATTGGAGTCTCAGCTTATTTACCCTGACAGATCTTGATCTGATTTATCACTCTCGGTGCTGCAGTGCATTGTGTAACACAGCACGTCCAGCCGAACAATTCCCATCAATTTGTAGGAGTTCCCTAACGGAATTGCCGGCTTTATCAGAGAAATACTTGTTTTGGTGACATCAGCTCCTTGACATCCATGCCATGTTTTAGTTGTGCCTCAGCTGCTAGCTACAGCCTCTCAAGGGAGCCAGTACCACCCGTGCCTGGATACATGAGGCAGAGATGTGAAAGGGAGAGACGGGGGTAACCAGTCTTCCATTAAATATTTGCTCTTAATGTTCGAGCTGATCCTGCCTATTGTCCTTGGTGTCTAATGGTATTCACACGGCGGCATCCGTGGAATAAAGGGAAAATGTTTCATTTCATACCTACTACATTGTAAAGAATTACATGCTGAAGAGGCTAAAGAATAAAACCCAGTGAGTAATGCATGCTTTTTCTGTAGATTTTGTGTCATCATTGTGGTTGCTGTTGCGAGCGGCGGGCACTGACGCGGGCTGTGTGTGTACGTGTGCTGCAGGAGAGAACTCAGCATTTTGGTTATGGTACAGTCGCTGTGCCTGCCACCCTCCTTTGCAGCCATGGATTGTTACAAATGCAGAGATTCCTGCTGCCTCTGTGCGTAGGGATGTGGCTGAGAGACCTCCTGGAAATGCTGATAAAATTGCATTGAAAGGACTCCTGGGGAATGTATTTTAGGAGGAAAGGAACGGAAGAGTGAGTGATGCTGCTGCTGCTAATATTGGAGATTAATGAAAGAAATGTATCCCAAAAACCCTGACGGTATGTGCTCAGGGCCTGTTTATTGTAGGATTGCTGATGTAAAGGCTGACCGTTTAGGAGCATCATTTTCTGAGGCCTTTTTGTTGAATTCTGCTTAGTGGATTGTTATAGATGGCTGTTTTTAAATTGTGAAATACTTGTTTTGTATCAAGGGTTACTTAGTTTCTAATATTGTCAGAACGAGCTGTGCTAGTTCACTTCTGCTTAACAAATAGATCTGTGTATTTAATATTAAAATTCATCTTGGGTTTGGATAGCTAGTGCCAGCAAATTTAAGGGTTGTTTTGCTGTTGGCTTCATTAAATAGAAGAATGCAGACTAGGAAACCTTTAAATTAATTAGCAGAAGAGAATGAATATGTTTTTAATGTTTTAGTACTTAGGACATTAGAGTGATAGTTTTTATTATCTAATATTTCTGGCTGATTTTGCTGCCTTATTTTTCTGGTAATGATTACACTGTGTTGTGCATGTCTCCTGTGCTCTTTGTTTATCTGCTCAGTATTTTAGCATTAGGTGTTTGGACTTCATTTTCCCCCCAAGCCATCTTTCTTGAAAATTTCATCATAGGCTCGAGTAAAGGTATCTTAGTAACCTAATTGTTGTTGTGGGCTTTTTGTTTTGGGTATAGATATTTGATTTTGCCTTACGTTCTGTCTGAGACTGTGAAATAGCTTTAAAAGGCTTCTTGCTGGAGTAGTGTGGCCTGTAAATATTTTTCAAGCTCATAAGGCAGGTTTTTCCCTTCATTTGTTACTGTATTGGCAGCAGTGATTAGGTTATTCAGAGCACGTGAACCAATTTAATCCCCCAATGAAGAAAAGAACTATTGCCACCATAGAGACTGTTCTGAAGACGTAGATTGGATTGCACTGGATAATTAGGCAATTTTGAAACTGCTAGTAACCCTCTCCTGGATTTTAGTAATTGAACTGGGGGGGAGGGAGGGACTGGACTATTTTAATCTAAGATATTTTTGCTTAGGATTTGAAAATAGCTGTGTCATAGTTTCTCAAGAATACCTGAAATCTCTTCCTCTGTCTTAACTGCACCATGTTTGTGTCATATGTGACATATTTGAAAAAGAGACAGATTGTGAGGCAGCATAAGTTACTGAGAACAGAATGGTAGTTAAAGGTCTGGTTTGCTTATTTCATGATTTTTAATTCTAAATAACCTCAACACTTTTCTTAGCTATGAAATGTCCAGTGAAGAATAAAGAGCTGGATCTCCCTTTTTATAATTCAGGCATAAAATTATAAAGCACAAGTCTGTGGGGTTTGAGATCTGCCCTTAATTAAAGGTACTGGGTGTCTTAGCAGATGTTTGTGTTCCAATTTATAAACCATAGACTAAAACTACAGTGGACTAAGGAATTCATGGGCTGGTTTTTAAGGTGTCACAGCAAATAATCTGTGTTCTTTTTCCTTTATTCCACTTCCCCTCTGCTAGCTGTTACTCAGAATGTAGTATATTAAATGCAGAAAGGATGTCACCTGGTTTCAGAAAGCTTCTCTTTGATGTAATGTCTAGTTCTTCTCCCTGTGTTGTGTCTCGTATCTTTTTATAAGTTGGTAAATCCACTCTTGATATTCAGGCACTTGGGAGACTAAATGGGCAAGGAGGTGATGAAGCTTTTTGGTTTTGCTGGAATTAGTGAACATTTGTGGCCTGCTAAACCTGAGTTAGGCCTGTGTGTTTCAGTAGCTTGGAAGAGCTGTTTAATTTGTAACCTGCTCATTTATAACACCAAGGTTAATTACATATTATTATACCTGGGTTCTGTGTAATACTTTTGGAAATTAGTTGCTCTATGCAAGTGATGATTTTTTTTATGTTGAACTGAGCCACAGAGCTCACAGCAGAGGCCTGCAGGGCAGGTGTGTGAGCTCTTCAACACTGATCTGGATTGTGGAGTTGCTGTGAAACCAGATTGTGTGTGAGATTGCAGGTGCTGCTCATTTGGAGTGGAGAGCACCAGAGCAAATCTTGGGAGGCTCTGAGAGCAGCTGTAGCCCCTGAGAGCTTGCAGTAGTACAAGTCTTGGTGGTAAATAAAGCAAAAAACAGCAAACTGGAGACTTGCTGGCAGGGTGGCTCCCAGGAGAGGCACAGGAGAGCCCTGATCACTGTCAGGGAGAGGAGGCTGAGCAGACTGTGCAGTTCATCCTGAAACCACACGGGGAAGGAGCTGCCTTGGGGAGTGGAAAAAGGAAAAACCGATCTGCTCAGTATTGACCAGAAAGTGCCTCATTTGTAACTTGAGTTCCATTGTTATTTCTTCTGCATCTGTAAAGGTTTGCCCTTGAATTGTTAGCTGGGGAAATGTTTAAAAGGAAACCAGAAACTATTTGAAGGCAGTATTCCAGGATTTTAGTATGGCCTTTATTTTTACAATTAATTACTACTACTAAGAATGCTATTCTATGCTTCTTCCAATAATTTAGGTTCTCATCTAGTGCCCTTCAGTAAAGCAGTGCAATGTGCCCTATGACTGGACAGGACTCCCTGTTCTTTACTTTGTCAGCTCTGATAAAAAGTTACCTAACTTTAATTTCAGTGTCATTCCAAGCACATGGTCTGGAAACTTGAGGTAGGTCTGTGATGATCAGCTTCATGTGCAGTTGCACTTTGCAATAGAAGTAGAATTGTCCAGGTAACTCTGAAATGATGGCAAATGGGTGTATGGGACAGGCCACATCCAGTGGAATGTTTCAATGCGAGGAGACAGGACCAGGACTTCAACTTAGATAAGGACAATTGATAAAATATACTAAAATTAATTTAAATATCATGTTTGGCATAGATTAAGATAAATTTTCTAAAGGACAAGAAGCCTGGGAAAGGAGACTCTTAGAATGAAATCTTCTAAAATGTTTTCTCAGGGGTTTGTCACTAGTTAGCTTTTTGTTGTTCCTTTGGTCTTTTCAATAGACATGTCATAATTTGCTCTTTAACAGAAAAAAAATAATTTATAGCAGAAGGTATTGTTTCATGGGTGTACTAAGATACAGAGTTTTGTTTAAGAACAAAACAGTGGCCTGAAAGTGCAGATGCTGCAGATTGCTTGAATGTTCAGAACTTCATTTTGCTGTACTTCAGTCCTAATTTAGCTAAATTAAAGAATGAAATAATTTAAATAAGTACTGGCTCAGTACTCCTTTCAGCTTGATCAAACGTTTTAATGCAGCTCCTAAATGATGCTAATAGAACATTAAATTCACTTTTCATTGTAGTAAATCTTTTAATGAAAGTGATTTTTATTTTGGGAGAATTAATGATGCAATCATCAGAAGAAGCCTTTGGACTTACTATTAACCATGCAGTGCAAGTTTAGCTTTGGGGTTCATGTAACCACTGACTTTGTAACCAGAGGAGCCAACTGCACATCGTGAAAGGGTGTGAACTGAAAATTGCTTAGAGGCTCCAGTTAGAGAAGGGAAAACGTGAACCTTTTTTTCTTTCCTAAACAAAAATGTTAATCACCAGAAGCATGGATCCACCACCAGTTGTCTTCTGGCCCTTTTCATGACAAATGAGAGCAGGGTTTTATCCTGTGTCTGGGACAGCTTTGCAAACAGAAGTGTCAGCACAAGAGGCTGAGGAGGGAAGGAGATGAGCAGGTTGTGGTCACTGATGTGCCCGGAGATGCTCAGAACCAGGACATGGTCACTGCTGGGGCAGCAGCCACTCACTGGACTTAGTGACTATTCCTTTAGTAACACTTGGGATATTTTGTTATTTTCAAGTACCTCAGATAAATTGCACATAAAATCACAGACTTATGAGTCAGAGACTCGCTCCAAATGAGCTGTCAGCACTCGTGTATTTGTGCTGTTGTCTTTGGAGAAGTGACTTTGTCACCTTGCAGTGCCTGGAGCCATTTTAGCAGCAGGATTTGAAGGTGAGCATCCACGAGGGAGAACTGGAGGTGTGTGCAGTGCAGGTGGGACTCAGCTGCCCCTTCTAAGGCAGTGGGGAAGGATGTTCACCCAGCTGTGCTGCAGTAAATGCTGCTGCTCTGTGGGGCATTTGTTTCCTTGTTGGTTCTTCACTGATCCTACACTTCCTTGGTCAGTGTTGCTCTCTTAACTGTGCTTTTTCTTCACAGAGGTTGATCTGACTTTGTAGTTAATTTTAGTGTCTATTGGAAAAGGAGGGGGAGATGGTTTCCCAAGTGCTAATCAGCCTTAAATTAAATTTTAAAAGGCTATCTTCTGGCCATTTAATAGTTTGCAATAACTGCAAGAGGTCAAAGCACTTAATACCTCCATATTGTTAAGGATACTCTTTCATTTTCCAACTTCAATTGTACATAGCAGATTATTCATAATAAAAAGAAGGGCCAGTTAACATCCAAAGTATGTCTTAAAATTGCTTTCTGAAGCATGTAAATTGTTTCAATGTAACTGTTTGTAGGAAATTAAATAACAGATGTCAAGCAATGTACTATCAAAGTGTACTTTGGAATTTAGTGTCCCCAAAAAATGTGTTCTGTCTTTATATGTAATTTCTTTATCAAGTCCAGTCTATCTGAAATGCCAGTATCAATTTCCCCCTTGTAATTCATGAGTTGGTTTTGAAAGAATGCTCACTTGTGTGCTCAGCACAACATTAAAAGAACAAAACAAAAACTGGGCATTCTGGTAGTGTCCAGCTGGCAGGCCGGGTAATTGGCCTGTAAACAAGTTGTATTAATCTCTGAGAAGTGATTTGCAGCAATAGCAAATTACCTCTGTGCTCAGGATAGGAGCAGATTTCATTAGAGCTGGATCACATAGAAGCCGACTTTAGAATTGCATTTGGAAATCCAAATGAAGAGGGAATAATTTTTGTGGCCATCTTACTGCCCTTCATTGGTGTAAACCAACTGTGTTGACATTTGAAAAGTAATTGTACCTCCTTTTATTCTTCCCTGCTTTTCCAAGTTCCATTTTTCAAGGGAAAGTTCTCATCCTTTCTGTGAAGTTCTGCAGACCTCACTATGGAATTGGGGAGTATCTTCTGTAGATAAGTTCATTTGGAATTAACACTGAACAGTAGACATTGCTGTCCCTTTATATCCGCTGTTAAATTTTATTTGTGTGTTCATGTTTTTCCTTAGAACATTTTTCTACAGTATTTTTTAGAAGATGAGGAAAGAAGCCCAACCCCAGTCCTAGAAAATGTCATTGGAAAGCCAATATCAAATCTGTTTGCAGGGTTTCCTGATTCACTATTAATGATGTAGTTGCACAGTTTGACAACAGAGGGAAGAATTGCAGAGCAGCAACAGCCAGTTGTTCCCTACTGCTTTTTAGGTAAAGGCAGCTGGTTAATTTTATTTTGAGTATTTTTATTTCCCTTGTACTGTTACTTTGAAATAGACTTGTTTTTTTTCTTTCAGTTTTCCAATCTTGGAAGTAGATAAAGTTCTGTACCTTCATTATATTTAAAATATGTATCTGTGTTCCCCAAATAAAAATTATAATCCCTGCTAAGAGCTTAAAATATATTTGATTTTTTTTTCTCTAAACTTTTTCAAATACAAAATGAGGGTTTGAAAGAATTTATTTTTTGTTAGGCAGTGTCGTGAGTTTAATATTAATCATCAAGAAAAGATTACTTTGTTTAATTAGGGGTATATCATCTCCTTCAGCCTGCAAGCAGCCAACTTGAACTCCTTAATGAGTTAACTGATGTGTACTGTGAAATAAATTAAAAATAGCTCTTTCCATTAGGCTCAGTAATTAAATAGTCAGACTTTTGTGGTGGCGTTCCTCCTTCTAGGTAGCTGGGATCAGTCCTGTAAAAACTTGGCTTAGTTCTTGGTTACCAGAAATCACAGAATCCATTCCCTGTTTTATTCTGGAGTGTTCTAGAAACGTGTCACTGAAAATGTTGTTTGGGTTCACTTTGCCATGTGAAGGGATGAGATGCAAAGTCAGAGGAGAGGTTTGTTCACACAACACTGACAAGAAATTGTTTCTTAGCTCAAGGTGTGCACTTAACTGCCATTTTATGAATTGATTATTGTTCACAGTGATTTCTTTGATCTCATAGAGCTCTAGCTGGGACTTGTAGCTGATAAGGCTTCAAAATAACAATGATCTTGAAAACCCAAACTGCTTTTTATAGCCTGGCATTATCCTTGGGGGAATTTCAGGGAAGGATGTCTCCTTTCATAAGGTTCCTGCCTGCTCAGTTTTCCAGGGGTTGAGGTCTCTGGCAGCACAACCCTGTGCTGCATCAGCCACTTGTCCCAGTTTTGGATCCTCAGTGTTTTATTCTGTCACAGCAATTTAATCCTAATGTGTAGTAATAATAGAACATGTGCTATAAAGGTGTGTCTTGCAGGGATTGCTGTTTTCTCATTTTTTACCTTGGCCCCTTTTGGAGCCAGGGAATGGGGATTGATTTGCCTCAGCCCCTGCACTGAACCACAGCAGTCCTGGGGTAAATTGTAGGAGTTCCTACTTTTTAAAGCTAGTCTATATTAAGCTCAGTTTTTGTTAGACTGTTGCCTCACAAGTACATGATATAAAACCCTGCCTTTGATTTAATATTTATCATTAATTAGGGAGGTGACTTGATCCTCTATTTGCAGACTTCATCAGCCCAAGCTGTTCGTTAACTTATCATTCACTTAATATTCTTCATGTCAGTGATAAGCTAATGTTCAGATCACAGATGCATTACGTTGCCTCCATATGGTGCTTTGTCTAATGAATTAATTAACTATTTTGGGAAAAAAAAAATCCTTGTGGAGATTTTTCCTCTTGGTGAAAAGTTACCTAGAAATGGTGGAAGGGTTTTCCGTTGGTGTTTGCATTTGAGCGTATTTTAGTTGAAAACTTTACAGTCATTTTGCCAGCTTCTCATTTTAATTTTCACTACACTGGAGAAAAGTTTGCTTTAAAGTTGATATGTGGCAGTTTTTGAAGAGTTGTTTGAGTCAAATGGCCATATCAAGTCTCCATCTCTGTTCCAGTAGCTGTGTATTTGCCACTTTTGGTGTGCAGGCTTTTAGCTGCTTTGAGAAGCTGGTCGATTTTCTTTTTCTAAATTGTTAACAATTAGTTTAATAGTGCAGTATCTGTTTCAAATGCTTGCACAGTAAACATTTGCACATGCAAATAGAGTAGGTATGAATGTTTGGGGACTTGGCACTGTAGATATGTGGAATCACAGAAACTTCAGTGCTTCCTTTGGAAGGACAAAAATAGAGGATCTAAAATCAGACTCAGTATTGCAGCCAGTGTTCACACATTGCGTGTCAGTAGCCTGTGAGTTTTGGCTTGCTCCAAATAATGTTAAAATAATTTCTTGACAAAGAAACTTTTTACTACTTGCATTATCATTTGACACAGAAAATGTCTCTGTGCTTTCTATTAAAAAAAGAAATCTTCATCTTTGATGAAGTGTGAATGTTTGAAACTTGAAAGTAACATTAAAGATAATAATATAAGGTGCTTTTGCATTAATTCCTGAGAATTATAAATGTACAGTCTGCTTCATTCTGACAAAGTATCAATTATAAATCAAGTCTGTCAGAGTCTTTATACCTCGCTGTACCCCACAGAACCCACCTGTACCCTCTGTGGGAAGCTGCTGACCCTGGTGGTGGGCAGAGCTTGGCTGTGTCACCCTTTCCCCTGTGACACAACATTTAATATTAAATATCAGACTCTCCAATTAGCCATTCACCCAGAAACTGCTCACCTGCATGTGAACAGTGACAACAAAAGTAGCGTGGAGTGGATGCTGGGTTTGGCTTAAACAGATTAGACAATTTCTTGTTATGTTTAGAGTATATTGAAAATAATCGTGGACCTGCACTTGACCTACCCAAACAAAAGAGATATTTTGGGTAATGTTTAATGTCAGGGTAAAAATGAAGTGAAAAATATAACTCTGCAGACTTGTAACATGTTTAATGTTGCATGTGTGAGCTGTTATCAGTACCGAACATGTCTGGGGCTATCAGCACCAGCCATCCTCGGTGCGTGTCCCTGGAAGGTGACAGGGTGAGGGCAGCAGCGCCATTTCCCCGAGGAGCTGCTCCTTTAACAGCTCTCACCTGAGCCCGAGCAGTGACTGTAACGGGATTATGATCATGTGAGGGAAAGCAGACAGGGCTGGAGGGAAGGGAGAGGCAGCGCTGAAAGCACATCCTGCCCCAGCCGTCACTCACGGCCGCCTTAAAAAAAAATAAAACTAAATCCCCAGGGATTGTGGCTGTGCGTTGATATTTAGGAAAGCAAGATTGTTCTGAGACACAACTTGCTTACCCTGCTGTGTGTGGTGCTGCTGGGCTGCCATGCTGCTGCCTTACACCTTTCTGCTTTCTTCCCTAGAATCCATCTACCGCCGGGGAGCCCGAAGATGGAGGAAGCTGTACCGAGTGAATGGGCATTTGTTTCAAGCCAAACGTTTTAACAGAGTGAGTACTGTTGCATGAAACGTTGGGGTTTGCTCATGTTCTGTGCTCATTGTTTGCCTCAGTCTGTGCTTTTTCTGTGTTGGAGTGTTGGAAAGAAAGGAAAAGCAGGATGCTTGTTGATGTGACATTTCGGTCTCTGCGGTGTTACTTGAGTCATAACGAGCAGGAAAAACTTGGCAGTGCTTGAATTTGAGTTAATATAGGATTGGTGAAAATTAGTTATTTTTAAAAAGTCTTTTAAATATTGGGTTTGTAACTGTTTGAGCTGATACATCCTTGGGGCGACTTCTCTCCACTCTTTCTGTGATTTTGGTTGCTTGTTAGCAAAATCTTTTACCTTCAGAACACGTTGCCACCCATAAAAGTTACAGCTGCTGATGTGAGCTTTAACTGTTTAGAATCTGGGGTACTACACAATCTAAGAATTTAAAAAAGATTTTTTTTTATTGAGCTAAAATACAGCTGTATTTTGAGAGCCTGATTTAATCCACATAAGCAAGTGAATGTGGCTTTAAGGCTGAGACACCTCCTTCACTTATCTCATTATGCCTAAGCATTGCAGCATATATACAACTGCACTTGGGGGAATTCCACATAAAACTGTGTGCACTCAGAAGAGTTAACTCCTTCATTCAGCAGGGACATTTTTTCTAAAAATGGAAAAAAAAGAGTTTTTTTCTAAAATATCCCACCCCAAAAATGCATTGAGAGAAGGAAAAGCCCTTAAAACTCAGTATTTTATCAGTAAATATATTAAAAATAACATCTATATGAATTATCACATGAATTTGTATAATGTGCTAGGAATTCAGTTTTTAAATTTATAGTATAAAAGTGTACTTTTAATGTTTATTTGCTACATAATAATATATTTCCTCTGAATGAATACTGCCACATTAATAATCCATAGTGTTATAGATAATGATGTTTTAATTGCAGTGAGGTAAATAGTGAATATACACAACAAAAATTTTGATACCTCATTTGGATGCCCACATTAGGATGTCACAATCCTAAAGAAGACTGCTTTTATACCTGCATACAAATGGCAGCATACAGAGCCAGAACACAAATCACATCCAACTCAAGTTAGTAAGGAAGTTGACAAAATGGGACATTAAAATAGATAAATTAAAGGGAAAATATGGTCATGTCTGTATTACTGAATTCAATACCGAGTTTTAGTGTTGATGGAGTTTTTAAGACTGGGTTATTGCCTTAAGAATTCATTCCTGTTTCAAACCTTTTGCAGCTTTTCCAGATCATTCAGATAAATGAACACATGCAAAAATGTAAACTTTAATCTTGTTGAGTATAACAGAAAGGTCATCTCTCTGATATGGTTTTGACTCCATGTGTTATGGAGAGGTATGAAAGGGTTACCTGAATTTCTGATGGAATTTAGGATCTGCCCCTACATCCAGGGCCTGACAGATTTTATTTAGTCTTAATACTTCTGCTGCAAAACCTATAAAAGTATACTGAAGGAAGTCTGGTGGGCCAGGAATTTTGGAAGAAGTGGCAATAGATGTCCCAGGCTTCCTCTCCTCAGGCAGTTTTTGGGTTGTTTTTCTTTCCTCTGGCCAGTGCAGTTTGGGTTTCTCCTGATCAAGGAGGACTGGCTCCACAGATGAGGGGGATGGAATTAAGTCTTGTTTTCCACAACTACCAAAATACAACAAGAGCAATATAAACCCCCTTGTTTGAAGAAATGCTCCAATCTTTGCTCATTAGTTTTTAACTATTCTTGCACTACTAGCAGGGATTTTTCAAGAGCTGAAGAGTTTTGTGTGTGAGCATCTGAGTGACGGCAGAGTAAGGGGCAGTGCCTGGGGGGAACAGACTGCCCCTGTGGCTTTGGGACAGAGCTTGGGGACTTCTGCCTGAGCTGGGCTGGGAGCAGCAGGGCTCCTGTGCAGCTGCAGGGTGATGGGCAGTGCCTCAGCCTGCTGCAGGAATCACTGGAGGGCCCTGGCAGCCAGGGGATAATGAGTGAGCTTGATCTTGGCAGTGTGAGGAGGGATCACTGGGCCTGGGGGACTTTTTGGTGTGTAAGGATCTCAGATTGTTGTTTGGCACTTTAGGTAGGGTGAATAAAGTGACCATAGCAACATACACTGGGACAATGATTTAAAAACCTCTCCTGTTAAAGTCAGCAGCAGGATGTCTGGCTTCTTCATTTACCCTCATTTATATTTAACTCACTTAACATGCTTTTTTGTAACGTATGTAAAAACACCATAGATTTTTGATGCACAGTGCAGCACAGAGGCTTATTACCAGACATGATTAATGGGTTTTAATTATGCCAAGTTTTTACCACTGTGAAAATATATAGGTGTAGATGTAGAACACTTTTTATACATTGTCTTCTTAACATTTTGTGCCAGTGTTCTCCAACACAGTCAATTTGGGTGCCTTTTATACATAATTGTGTAGTACAAACTCCTGGCAATTTTGTTTGGGTGACCTCTGTCAAAACCTGAGATTCTAAATAGACTTATTCTCTAAAAATGATTTGCTGATGTCACGCTGTAATGTCTTCCATATGCTTGAAGTATTTGTTTTCCTAACATTCATTTAAAAGGAACTGCATTTAGCTGAATTCTGGGTGTGAAGTGTAACCGTCAGCTATTATTGTAATTCTGGATATTCTAAAAGTATTCCTGAACATCTGTGAGGTGACTGGGATGGGCTCTTGCTGCTGGAGAGAGCTCACTTGCAGCAGGGGTTGATCCTGGAACTGATGAAATGTGCATTGTGGCTTGCAGAGAGCGTACTGTGGCCAGTGCAGTGAAAGGATATGGGGGCTCGCAAAGCAAGGCTACAAGTGTATCAACTGCAAGCTGTTGGTCCATAAACGTTGTCACATCCTTGTCCCACTGACCTGCAAAAGGCATATGGTGAGTGTGTGTTCTGGCCAGGGCTCAGGGGGGACACTCTGGTGTGTTCAGATGTGTTGATAGATGTGTCCTGAGTAATGAAATGTGGGCATGTAACACCTTGGGAGTATTTGGGTTTCAGTTTCCGTGGAGGACAAGCCTTTGGATTGTGAGCAGAGAGAAAATGAGAAACAAAGCTTGTGATGTGACCTCAGTGTGCTCAAGCTTGAATTTGAGTTCTCCACTAGACACTGACAACCTCAGAAGTTACTCCTTTTAGCCTCTGGGAATGTTTTAAGAACTAAGGCACTGATACAATTTCTGCACTGCTCTTTTCAGAAAGGCTTATTGCTTTCCTGCCATCTCAGTTTCTCCAGTACTGTTTTCTTCCTCTCCATGACCCTCATTCCAGTGCCAATGCTGGTGTCTTTCTTAGGCTTGAAACATCAGAACATTTAAACATCTCTGTATCTGAATTTTAGCCCTTTCCTGTATTCATCTCCAGTATTTCACTGGTGGGGGTATCATGTTTTCTGTGATTCAAAACTTAACCCAGTATTTTTCTTTGCTGGCATTGTATGTGACTTGCCTTGACATTGCCAATTCTTTGCCAATTAATTTCTGCATGCTGCTGTACTTCCTGGAATAGTCCTGCTTGTCTTGGGGATGAGCCCAAGGTCCAAATGCAATATAAAATATCTGTTATTGTGATCTTCACTAGTTTATGCATAATGAGCAATTAATATTTTTATTAAGCAGGAAAGGAATATGCCAGTGCTCTAAATGGAGTGTGTAATATCATACTGAAGTGTTTACTTGGTTGTAGTTCCATGTGAAACACTCAGAGGTCTTTAGGTAGAATAAAAGTTTGAACTTTGCTGTAAAATACATCACTCTTACTTTTAGAATGCAGCCAAGCATTAAGCTGCAGAGAATGGCTGATTTAGGTTTTGGTCGGCTGGTTTTTATCATGCATTACCAAGTGTTAACACTTGGACACACAGTCTCCAAAGTGCAGTTTTCCCTGTGGGAGGGTGAGGTTCAGGGCCCTCAGGGTGGGCTGTGAGTGTGACCTGTGTGTTTGCAGGATTCCGTCATGCCTTCCCAGGAACCTCGCTTAGATGACAAGAACGATGAGGCTGATCTCCCTTCAGAGGACACTGATGGAAGTGAGTACTTTGTCACTTTAGAGCCCCTCTTGCCTTCATTCTGTCTTCTTCCTGTTTGCAAAAGTGGAAAAATATGGTCAACTCTCCAGTAATATTTAAAGCAAACTGGCCATAAGCTACTAAAGACCTTTCTGTTTATTGATTTTTAGAACTGTTTCAATGAAGGCCTTTATAACCACACTGCCTTGATTTCTTTTCCAGTTCCTTACATTCCTTCAAACCGGAAACATGACACCATTAAAGATGACTCTGAGGTATGTTCTTAAAATATTTTTGCAATTCGTATTTATGTACTCCAAATCATAGAATGACCTAGGTTGGAAAAGACCTTTGAGATCATCAAGTCCAACCTAATAATTCAACTTTTTATAAAATAGCTGATTAATTGTTCTGGGCTTTCTCCTGCTCCTTTCAAAAATATGTGGGTTTTTTTTCTGAAAGTTGTTAATTTTTTAAAGCATTTTTATTGGATTTTTTTTCAGATTTCTTCTGTGTTCAGCTGTTGTCATTCCACTCATGCTCCAAGATGCCTTTTAACATTTTTTTTTCTCACTTCCATTTGTTGGAATAACAGTGATTTAGCAGAGGGTTTGACTTTTATGGTCCTTACAACAAATGGTGGCTTTGCCATTGCCTTGTCTGCTGTCCCTAATGGATGCTCACCCTTTGTCACCCTCAGGCCATTGCTGTGGAGCTTGGTTCAGTCTGGTAATCCATTAACTAGCCAGCTCTCTGAGAGCATTCATACAAATAATACCTAAGCATTTATAGATAGCTCCTGTGGAAACACAAGTATAACATACATTTAAACTCTTTTTTCAGGCCTTTTGTGGAAGATCTGACTCAATATGTGCACATCAACAATGCTACTCCTTTAGAGCAGTCTGAAAAATCTGAATATGCTCCAGTTCCAAAGGGCTTAAAGACATTTCTTTAAGAATGCTTCTGGCATGTTTAAAAGAAATAGGATGCACTCTGCAGAGCGCTGGCAGTTGGTCTGATGTTCCCCTCTGAGCAAGGCTGCACCTTGCTCCTTTGCCTCCACTACAATGCTTGTCACTACCATTCCTTTCACACTTGAGTAGCTCCTGCTCCTGGGTGACTGCCTGATTTTCAGTCGTGTATCTACAGATTTTTATCTCAAATTCAGACACGGAAAGGCAGAGATTAAAAGCACATTTAAGAATTTTAACCGCTCACTTCTGCTGTGGTCAGTGCTCAGGTTTATGTTGAAATTTGGTAGGTGCTGTTTGCTCAACTGTCCTGAGTTATGCTGCTCTGAGTGTCCCACACTGCCTTGAGCTGTACTGAAATAATTTAAGGTATCCTACAGAAAGGAGCTGGTGTTCTGGGAGCTTTGTCTAGAATCTTTAAGCTTAGAGCAATCTCTTCTAATAGCAGTCAATCCTAGATCAAGATTCTTTATATAAACACTTTCCACAGTTCTGCAGAATGCTGATCTGTCTGCAAGTACAGTAGTGTGAGGTCAGATAAAAATAGGCCACAGAAGTGTGTCAAAGCCTTGGGTATATTGGTAAAACCTGAAAGTCCAAGTACCTGCTGCATCTGTCTAGTTCAGCTGCTCCATCTTCAGTCCCATGTTTTCACATCCAGTTCCAGCAAAAAGCCAAGATGATAAAATTTCTCTTTTTAAAATAATGAATTTTAAAATAACACTCTTCACAGTGGAATATTTCCTGCAAATTCTCAAACTTGAGAAATTGACACCTGCTTCTGTGTGTTCCGGGGAACCTGATAGAAATCCTAATTTTCATTATAATTACAGTGAGCTGAACACAGACAGCTGTTGCCTAAACTGAAACCAAGACAGGTACATTCATTAGCAAACTAGTGTTTCCTTATTCATCTTATTTTTAGATAACCTTTACTCATGTGTGCTGTATCTGTCAGAACATGAACAATGCTCCTCACTTTGTATAAAGGACTCAATGTCGATGGCTTGAGCTTCAGGAGTTTGGAAAGACCTCATTGCTCAAGGCACTGCCTTCTGCTTTCCAGCAGGGAATATGAAAATGATTAGTTGAAGGAACTACTGCCTTGAAAAAACCAGTAACTTTTAGTAAGAGCAAACCCAATGGAAACCAAACATTTCTAAACAAGTTGTTCCAATCAGCATCCAGCCCTGGGTGCCAGGGCCAAGCAAAGTCAGCAAATTCTGTCCAGTGCTAAAAGATCTCTCTGCTTTAATAGTTACTTGCTATGGAAATGCCTTCCATTTCTAGCATCTGGTTCTTTTTATACAGGATCTCAAACCAGTCATTGATGGAATGGATGGAATTAAGATTTCTCAGGGGCTTGGACTCCAGGACTTTGATTTAATCCGAGTTATCGGCCGTGGAAGTTATGCCAAAGTTCTTCTAGTTCGGTTAAAAAAGAATGATCAGATTTATGCTATGAAAGTAGTGAAAAAAGAACTGGTCCATGATGATGAGGTAAAAGTCTGTGTTAATTGCATTCTGTTGCATAATATAAAATCTTACTATGCTTTAACAAAAACCATTCAGCTAAGCAAGAAGCTCATGTTTCAGACAACTTCTCTGGCAGAGAAGTTTTTCTGACTTTTGAAATAATTTGTCATCAACTCTGCATGAAGCACCAGGATGAAACCTGAGAGAAGTGTCCCTTATTTTAATAAAAATTTACCATTACTAATAGTCTTGGTAAAAATCATGTATTAAACATTCCAACCTGGATGTGCTAATCTGTAAGGGATGGGATAAATGGGGTGGAATTGGTGCACTTAATTTTGAAAGAAAGGAAATGTGTTTTCCAAGGCCAAAAGCATTGTCTGTGTGTCAGAAAAGGAGCAGAAACTTTGTTCTTACACTCGTATTGGCAGAGCCTCTGTGCAAGTGACTCAATATTCTGAAATATTTTCTCCATGAGTTCAAAAACTGCTACTGCCACTTGAGATCCCTGTGTTTTTTGTCTGCCACATTTCTCCATTATTTTCAAAATCCTTTAGATTTTTTTGAATACAAGAACTCAAGTGCATCATGTGGGGGGAAAATTGAAAATAAGAGGGAAAGTTTTGGTGGTTTTTTTTTTTTTTCATCTTTTTCCTATAATACACTTTTTTCAAAGTAGGCTGTTTGGGCAAAAACCATCAAAACACTATTTTAAATGCTCTTTGTGTTGGTAATTTCAATCAGTTGCTCTGGCTGTCATCTTTGTCATTATTCCAGAGGCTGGGCTTAGCTCTCCTAAAATCCTTTGGCTTTCTCATTTATTAGATGTTTCTTTTTATGAACCAAGATGAGGCTGTTGTGTGGTTTATTTACTGTTTCCTTTTTAACATGTGTTTTTCCAAGAAGGTGGGAGCTGAAGCCAATTCCTGTTTAATGAGTTGTGCAGCTGTTTGAGAACCAGAGGTAGATGAGGAAAGACTTTCTGGATTTCTGGGATTGTGGCTCTCATAATTACATAGAAGACAGAGCTAATTGGTTTTTCTTTTCTCTGAGATAGGCTGTATAATGAAATTCTGGGAATTGATTGGAAATCCACTGAATTCTGTGGGTGTTATGAGATATTGCAAGTAATGGAAATTTCACCTTAGAAGTGTTCCACAAAGAAAGAAAATCAATTACATAGCAAGTATCAGCATGTTTAAATTAGCTGGTACTTTCCAGGGTCTGGTTGGTAGTGGAAGGAGTGAGATGGAGGGAAATCAAATACCTGGGCTTCTGTTCAGGTTTGCTAAGCTCAGTTTTGTTCAGTGGAGCACTGGTATAATCCTAATGCCAAGTACACAAGTGCACTAATGAAGAGTTAAAGACTCTGAAAGAGAAGCTCATTTAGTTAAACCAAGAAGTGGACATATTTAGTGCTTTGTTCCAAACTGGATTTTGGTCTGGACTCAGGTTTACCCTTCCAAGTTGATGTATCTTCATGAGGGTCCACAGACAAAACCCAACATTATTTAACTTGATGGTGACAGTTCTTGGTTTCCTCTGAGACTTGAGTGTCAGCATCCATCCCTGACAGGAAGGTCTGATCCCTCAGTTTCTGTGTTGTCTCCAGATTGGTTAGGAAGCTGGGAGTATCTGTGGTAAACAGAGAATTTTTAGAACAATTCCAGTTCTGGTCTATTGGCAGGGTCCTGTGTTTGCAGGGTGGCACATGATCAGTGCATTGCATGAAGGGTGAATATCTGCTGCTAAACCCAGCTGCCTGTGGTGTTTAAATTGTGCATGGTCACATGAAGTAAAGCTTAAATGCTTTGTTATCACAGCTCTGAATGTTGCAGCTCTGTGCCAGTATCATGCAAACTGTGGCAGGTTTTTATGATGTGGTTTTGCACTGAGTATTCAAGACTTCTCCCTGTTGAAGGATTAAAGGTATCTGTGATGCTTTTAATGATTTTGGCTGGACAAACTAAGCAGGTTTTGGTAGTTTCATTGAATTAAATTCGAATTTCAGATGAGGAGATGAAGTTTAGTTCACTTGAAGCTTTTAAAAGCTGGAGATTCACGTTATTGTGTTGCTGGCATGAGCTGCTTCAGCAGCTTTGGGGTCATTTATTTAAGAACTGAATTTATTTCCATGCAGCAGTGTGAGCAGTTTATCAAATATTGCAGATGTATGTTATTAACAATGACTTAGATTTTGTGCAGGCCTTCCTTAAATGGTTAAATAACTTCTGAATTATATAACTGAACTACAATGTTTTATAATTCCCTCCAGATTTGGCGGGGTCTTTGCCTTTCTGAAGAACAATGTAACAATGACAGTGTGTGTAAGGCAGCACTGTGATGTTCACAGGTGTTTTTTCTGGGAATACCCACAGTGGTTATCCAGCAGGAGTTCTGATTGTTGAATTACTCTATTTCAGGATATTGATTGGGTACAGACAGAGAAACATGTGTTTGAACAGGCATCCAGTAACCCATTCCTAGTTGGTTTACATTCATGCTTTCAAACAACAAGTCGGTAAGAAAGATCTGAAATTCTTTTTTTTTTCTCTTTTTTTCTTGAGAATCTTGATCATTGTGCTGAACTGCTTCTCCTAAAGCAAATGTAGCCACTGCCATCACACAGCCAGGAATTTTTGGAAGGAAGCAATAGCATTGTCAGGGATTCACTGCTGCCAAGTCAGTTCTAGGGGGGTAGCTCAAGCAGGGCTGTGGAGGAAAGTGTGGAGTTCTGGGTCAGACCTGAAGGAGAGGGGGAATGAGGAAGAGGAGGAACTTGTCCTGCCTTCCTGTGAAACAGAGAGCACAGAATTGCCCAAGAGTTTACAGCACCTTCCACTGGGGAGGCCAGGACAGTTCTCAGCAGTTCACTAAAGAGCCTGAGAGTTGGGCTGCCCAGTAAGAACCTTTTAATGATAACATAAACCCCCACCTGCTCAGTGGTATTGTTACCTGGGAGGCTTAAAAGCCTTTAGCATCTATCAAAGCAGTGTGTGATTTTGAGAAAGTGCTTATTTAACTCTTAACTACTACTTAGAAATACTAATCCTTTGTCCCTATGTGCACAATCCAAACTGGATTATTTGCTGCTTATTTGCAATTGGAGTATGAAGAAAACAAAAATGTTCATGTCCATGCCTGAGTATGTTGCTGGGGGAATTGGGATGTGCTTTGGGATGCTTTTTGTTTTCACAGGCACCTGTTTATAATGCCTCATGCCATATGTGTCATGATCAGAAAACTGTCATTCTGTCCAACTTGCTTACAGTGTAGAGTGAAAGGTTTTAAAAAAGCTTTCCTGGATTATCCAATCATTTATCCTTAAGAATAATCACCTGTTTGTTGCAGTGTGTATGGTCAAATTTTAAAATACAAAGCCATGCACTGCACCTTTTCTTCAGTCCCCAAACTTTGACCTCCCTAATGGTCAGAGCCAGAGGAAATCTCCCCAGCAGGGAAAACAGAGGTGAAGGAGCTAAAGTATCAGTGTTCTGGAGGTACCTGGACCAAGGAGTGTTTGGAAGCAGGGAGAAGGAAATAAAGAATCATCTCCAAAGGTCACTGGGTGAGGATGTGACCAAAACAAACTTGTCAGAAAAAATAAATGAACCTTTAGACAACTGACAAACTGTTGGGAAAGGCTCTTAAGTTAAACCAACATTCCCAAACACTTTTTCACCAAACGCAAACTAGATTTATACACCTGATGTAAAAATTCAAGTGGTCAGGCAGGGCAAGGCATTGAGAAGGAGGTTTCTTGTTACTAATGAAACCCAGAAAAAGGCAGAGTCAGCAGCAGGATCCTCTGCATTCCTCTTTGGCAGCTACACTGACAGTGCTGAGGAGCAGAAATAGGAAAAAACCCCATGCTGAACATAATCAAAGCTTTCTGTATTCCTGATGTATCTTTATGAGTCCTGCCTTTCCAGCCCAGCTGCTTCCTGCAGTGAAACTCTGGGTTTTTTTGTTGGTAACTTCAGCCATTTGCCATGGCTATAACCATAATGTCATGAATTCACAATTTGATTATAGCTGTAATGTTACAAAATGATAATTATGACCCCATTTACATGAAGCAGGAAAAGCACAAAACTGATTCCGAGTGAGTAAATTCATCAACATCAGATTTTGTTAAGTGGCCCAAAGAACATGAGTTGTAATAGAACAGGTTGTGACAAGGATACTAATGGGAGGAAAGTTAAAAAACTATGTTCTGTCTCTTGAATATAGTTTTAAAAAGTTTTTAACAGAAATATGTACCTAAATGGGAGGTTAATTGATGCTGCATGTAGCTGTTCATTGTTTCAGGTACTGATGATGCTTGTTTCATTATTGTAATAAAATATATGCCTTGGACTTGCCCAGAATTGCCAGATGAGTGTCTTCCAGGGGTGGCAACAACCTGAAGCCTCCATCCTGTAAAACTGGTGGTGTTTCAGTAAATCCTTCTGAAGCCAGCAAGGCCTGCCACTACTGACACACTTGAATATGACTTGACAAAGAACTTGAAATTACCATTCAGAACTTGAAATAAAACATTGGGGACTTCTAAATAGGATGGGAAAGCTGGAAGCAAAAAACCATCAGGAGTGCTGTAATAAAATACTCATGGCATTGTTATGTATTTTGTTTGTTGCTTATTTAATTTCAGTTTAGCATTTATCTTCTTGTGGGGAGGCTACTCAGAGTCCTGCCAGCTGGATTTTGTCCAGCAGATTTTTTTCCTGGTTTAAGTTTTAACGCTTTATAAGTGTTACAAATGAAGAATCCTTTTCCAAGGAGCAAAAAAAAAAATATCACCAGTTAGAATGATCTAAGAGACTGGAGCATGTGTTCTCCAAATGGAATGTTTTCCAGTGTGTGGATGTGTGGAAAGGAGTTTTCAGCTCATGGAAAATGAGGTGTATGAGGAAATGCTGCTCCCTGGGCCAGCCCAACCTTCCCCAGCTCAGCATGTTCCTGTCCTGAGCTCTCTCTCTGACCTTGGCATCATTGCCTGGATCATATTTTCCCAAGGATGAAAGCTTTCCTGCAGACTGTCAGAGAAATCCCAATTCCACCTGCATCTCTGTCCCCTACTGATTTTTCCCTAGTTTGGAGCAGCCTGTGTCAAACGCTCATTCTCCAGAGGAAAGAATGAGCCCAGAGCTTCCATCTGGTGCCTGTGTTGTGTACAGTGTCACACTTGTTTAATTCATGTAATTATAACTTACAATTAATTAATTTAATTAATTTATACGGATAATGGTGGTAGCATATAAATAAAGGGAGTGTTCCTCCATAATATACATCAAATAAGTGCTCTCTTTTTTCCCCTCTTGGGTAGCTTCTGTAACTATAAGAAATCCAGAAGTCTGATTCAAGAGTGGAAGTGAAAATGACTCAGATGGGAAGAATAAAAACAGCTTTTGTGGAGAGTTTCCTTGGAATGCATTAATTGTGTTCTGTAATTTCAGCTTGTTCCTCGTCATAGAGTACGTGAATGGGGGAGATCTCATGTTCCATATGCAACGGCAGAGGAAACTTCCTGAGGAACATGCAAGGTATTTCCTGACACAGGGCACGTGTTTGCCTCTCCTCTGGTGTTTAATGGACTTGGATTCTTACATTTACAATGTCCTGCCAGGGAAGAAATGTAAATTTTATTGTTTTTTTGAAGGCTATGAATATTTTTAGAGAGTGAGCAGTTCAGTAGTAGCAGTTATTCCAATTTACTCCTCTTTATTGTTCCATATTTAGGTGATGCCTCTTTGATCTGTTGATAGAACATGTAATAATCTATTTAATTTGCTCTGATGTTGAAATAATACAGTGTTGGTGGGAGAAGATTAAAAATCCAGTTTGCATGGCCCTGCACTACACAAAGCTCACTGTCACTCTGAATAAAAGGAAAAAAAAATCTTCCATCTTGCTGTGTGGAATTTTCAGAAAAGATCTGTGGAGTAAAGAATAAATACTTTTTTAATTAGTAGAATGAAAAAAAAATTCACATTTTTATTTAGGGAATGATCTTACAAGAGGTCAGTATCCTTATCAATAAATATAGCTTGGGTTTTTTATGCTGTTAATACATAAAAGTTGGCTGTAAAATGATGTTTTAAGAATAGATTTTTAAATTGCACCAGCTTTTGTACCATCTTGATGCTAATATGAACTTTCTCCTTCTTAATTTCAGGTTTTATGCTGCTGAAATTTGCATTGCTCTAAACTTCCTACATGAAAGAGGCATCATCTACAGAGATTTAAAACTGGACAATGTTCTCTTAGATGCAGAGGGTCATATCAAATTAACAGATTATGGCATGTGCAAGGTAGGATTTTCCTGATCCTTCTTCTGTCCCTCTAACAGAGCACTAAGAAAATTCATCTTTATATTAACACTGGTGTTCCTGAGCCCAGAATTTGGTTGTGGAATTGGAAGTTTTTTCAAAATAAACTTAACTGTTGAATAGAACCACATTTGGAACTGAATTGTAATAGGAGTTGGTTTTATTTCCCTGACATCTATTTGAAAAGGACTTCCAAATTGTTTAACTGATTTTTTTAACTGTATCTGTAATTAGTAAGCAGAATATTGTTACCTACCTGTTATACCTCAGTTTTAATCCCCTTTGCTGAAGAGGAGCTGTGGAGTCCTAGGCCATTTTGAGCACTCTTGAGTATTTATTTTAAACTCTTTCAACTCTTTGAGTAACTTGGGGTTTTAAGTCTAATTAAAGGAAATAGCCAGAAAAGGAGGTCAGCTTTTAATTTATGAACTGATTTCTGCGTGTAGGAAGGTTTGGGCCCAGGTGACACTACAAGCACTTTCTGTGGGACACCAAATTACATTGCACCAGAGATCCTCAGAGGAGAAGAATATGGTAAGTGATGACTAAACAACCTATAGTTACAATAAATATAGCTGTAGCTTGGTTCAAATAGAAATAATTTTCGATTTACACATTGCTGTGTTAATATGTAATATGATAATATATATAATAAAATTGAGTGCTTTTTTTTTTCCCTGAAATAAAGGGTTTTTTTCTCTTCCAATCACTCATTTCAACTTCTTTTAAATCATAGTTGGCCTGAAAAATATTTATTAAATGATATGATAGGAAAACATTTTAACTGCAGCTTTGCTGCCTGCAGACACCTCTGAGTTCCCTTACATTTGTCATCCCAGCTGAGAAAACTCAGGCTCATCCAGTGATGGTGTAAATCATGTCAGTGATTCCAATACTAAAACCAGGCCATCAATCTTGATTTCTGTGAGAAGAAGAAGATGGAAATGCCAGGAATGCTGGCTGATGGAGCTGTGTGTGCCATTTGCAGGGTTCAGTGTGGACTGGTGGGCACTGGGGGTGCTGATGTTCGAGATGATGGCGGGGAGGTCCCCGTTCGACATCATCACTGACAATCCAGACATGAACACTGAAGATTACCTCTTCCAAGGTACAGCCTTTGGTCTGCTTCTTTTGGGGGAGATGCAATCAAAATGGGCAGTTGGCACAGCAGAGTTGGGCTTTCCTTCCCCAGTGTTACCCCACAGCTGCTGGAGTTGGGCAGTTGTGAAGCTGCCAACTCTGTAACAGGCAAAATTCCTTTAAAGCAGTTCTGTAACAGAATCTGTCATCCTCTTCTTGAAGGGCCTGAGACAAAATCAATTTTTAAAATCACACTTTGCTATATTCTGAGGCCTGAAAATTTTATTTCCTGTTTACATAACAAATGATAGCAAAAGGTAACGAAGGTCACGTGTCCCTTAGAAAATCTTCCAATGTCAATAGAACAATGCCTTGAATTTCTGTAGCTCCTTTTGTTTTTGTAATGATTTTATCTTCCATTTTCTAACTGGTACCATACTGGAATAACAAGTGTTTGTATTGAGATCATGGTCAATGTCACAAACAAAAACCCAATACTGCTGTTTTTAAACCTGTCACAGTTATTCTGGAGAAGCCAATCCGGATTCCAAGGTTTCTTTCTGTCAAGGCTTCCCACGTGTTAAAAGGATTTTTAAACAAGGTAAATAACATTCTCCTATTTTTAGCATCTGAAAGCTGGAAGTCAGAGCTTCCTGTTGAAAGTGATACAGTTAAGAAGTTAATCTGCTTACTGTTAAGAAAATCTATAAAACCTTGTATCCTCTATCTTAAAAACTCCACTTAGTTGGAATATTATGGAGGGAATTCCACAGCATAGGCTTGATTTTCAGCTAGATGCAGGCTTTAAAAAAATAACTGTGGCCTTGTTTATAAAGTCTTTTCTGTAATACTTATTACTCATTTAATTAAGCTGATTGAAATCTGAAGAACCATTATCATGACTGGAAAAAAAAGAAGGATATGAATTATACATTGCTAAATAAATCCCTTATTTTAATAAATCGTTAAAGATCATTTAAAAATGAAGTTTCAAACAAATTTTAGTTAAAAAAAAAAAAAAAAGATTAAGCATCCCTTGGTAGCCATAGTGTGTTTATCCCAGCAGAGTTTGCACAGTCATGGGAATGCTGGAGTCATCTCTGTGGGCTTTTGGCAAACGTGGGCTGTAAGAGGCTTGGAGTGTGTAATTCCAGTGTCTGTGTTTTCCACAGGATCCCAAAGAAAGGCTTGGCTGCCAGCCCCAGACGGGATTTGCTGATATCAAGTCTCACACGTTTTTCCGCAGCATAGACTGGGATCTGGTAAAAGTCACTCCTTGTGTTTTCTGGGTGTTCCAAAGGAACAATTCATCAATTTATTTATTGTGTGCATATACATTTATTGCAAACAGGGAAGATGAATTCTAGAAATGCAAAAGTAGTGGTCATAGTACATCCAAACCCAGCTGAATTTAGCAATTCTGTGGCCCTTAAAATCAGCAGGATTGTTCAGGTGGGTGTCAGGGTTTGGTGACCTGAGGAGGAGTGAGCAGGTCAGGCTCTTTCCGTAAAGATGTGACAGTGGGGTTATTTTTAAAGGGGCTTTGATTAAATTGGCAGGTTTTTGTTAGCACTGCTGGGCTGAGGGAGGTTTTTGGTTTGTGGTGAAGAAGATGACTTGCATTTCAATGGGTCTGCAAGCATAAAATTGTATCAAAACTGGATTTTTAAATCTTCTGCTGCTTGGTAATTACATTACCTTCTGTCTTCAGTGTGGAAACCATCCCAGAAATGCCATAGTCACATTTATTGACACTTGAGCAATAAAGCTGTAAAGTCTGGAGCATTTCCCTATCAACATTACATTTTTAATAGGTAGTTAACAATTGAAAAGTGTGTCTGTAGTATTTCCATAGTCTGGGAAGGCAGCACTAACATGAAAGAGTTTAGATGAGAGAAAGCTGCACAGTTTCATTTTCCCTTTGAAGCTGCTGCTCTGAATTTCATTGTAACATTCTTCAGAGAACACACTCAGTGCAGAAAAAGGGGTGCTTTAAAAGACCTGGTGTTTACAAAATTATCCCTGTAATGAGGGCTGTCTTTAATTTTGTCAGACAGCCCTTGCTTGGAGTTCTCCCTTCAGTCTGAGTGGTTTTTTTTTTTATTTGTTTGGGGTTTTTTGGTATCTTGTGGTGCCCCAGTGCAGCTCTCCTGGGGCTGTGGAGCAGAACATCATGTCCTGCAGTTCGTTCTGCTTTGCAGTTTTTTGAGAGAGAGGGAAAAAGGAACTGTTGGATTTGTATTTTGTTTATTTGTAGAAAAAACTCTTCATCGAAATTGGTACTTCTTTGGCCAACATTTATGCTGATGGAATTTTTATATTTTCTAACATATGTTTATGGCTGAAAGCTTTAATATTAAATCCCTATTTTTTTAAAAAAAGGAAGATTTAGGTGATCTGTTTTGTGATACGATTAGGACAGTACTGCTCAGGAGGATCAACATCAGATAAATTTGAAGTTAAATTTCTAATAAGTTTTGGCAAATGTACCCCGGAAAAAATGAGAAAATACTTGGAAAGCTTTTTTACTTATTAGAATCTCCTACTCACCACCTGCATTTCAAAGGAAACATTTGGACTTAAAAGCTTTTCCAAATCTTTTCAAGTTAGAACCTCAGGAAACGAGTCTAACACTGACTTAAAACTTGTTCTGTGTGAAGCTTGAGCTAAATGGAAAAATAAATACAGGGAAAGTGAGTGTACAGCCCAGGCACATTTTTCCTGGGGTTAGTCATCCAAAGTGTGTGGCACAGCCCAGAACACTGGAGATTGCTCACTCTGCTGTAGGATGGCTCAGCAGCATCCAGGGCAGTTCTTTTCTGGATTGTTTTGGGATATTCAATCTATTCTTATCTCAGTGCCTGGTTGATGGTGTTTAACCATTAGATGCTGGAGTGACAACTACAAAGCCATAGCTCCTGTTTGCAGGGAGGTCTTTTCTAGAGCTGCATCACCTATTTTTTTCACTCATTTTCTCAAGTTAAAGGCTGCAAGTTCTCTCTGTGGCTGAATTAAGGGGGCTTTTATGTTTTACTGAGTATTACAAAGGAGGGAGTCTGATGTTTGACCCCCTGTGGAATAATGCCTGGCCACTCAGACAGGGACAGTCCTGCCACTCTACTTCAGGTTTTAAATACTCCTTTTGCTGATTCCTTCACGTTGCCATTCTTGTTTGGGAGGAGCTGATTATTTCTTCCTCACAACTTTGATTTCATGGTGCTTTCCCAGACCTGATCATCGATGGGATGTTGATGTGTTAATGCACCACCCTGTGACAGTTTGACAGTTTCCTCCTGTCTCCATCTGTACTTCCTGTGCTCTTGCCTGAAACCTGAAATCCAAGATATTTCTGTGCTTTATTCCCTATTTTGTTTGCTCTGTTCCAAGCACCATGAGATGGCCTTAAAATCAGGTTTTTATCCAATGTTGGTAATACAAATGATCATTTTGGTCAATGGTAACTACTACTCACTCTCATCACACTTACCTGTCCCAAGTTAGATTGTGGAGATTTGTAGCCTAGACAATTTTTGAACTGAATATAAATGTTAGAATTAGAATGTTGCTGTCTGTGCTACTATAAATTGGAGAATGTGACAGATTGCACACAAATGCAGGAAGAAAAGTAGGTCGATTTCTCAGGAGCAAAAGTAAATATATTGTGCTAACTGCTGTATTGCAGCACTGTGGGAATTCATCAGTCCTGAGTCTAATCTACCAATTTAGAGAACTCAAAAGGCTGAATTATTTGTGGGTTTTTATTTTAAAATGCAGAGATGTAACTCTATTGCTGTCTGTTGCCTGGCTCGTAGTGTGTACTACTTGCTATTTTGATGCTCCTTTCCAACAGCATTTACAGCAGTTGCATTTGAGTCTCCTGAGGGCTGCTGTGCCTCTCCCACACTGTATTTTTTTCCCTTTCCCCGTGTTTTGGGCAGCTGGAGAAGAAGCAGACGACGCCGCCGTTCCAGCCGCAGATCACGGACGATTACGGCTTGGATAACTTCGACACGCAGTTCACCAGCGAGCCCGTGCAGCTCACCCCAGATGATGAGTACGTGCTGCTTTGCCCCAGCCCGGCTGGAAATTCAGCCATAAATTATCTGAAAATCACATAGAGATTAAGTGCTTGCCCTTAGAACACGTTACAGTAAATTTGAGATTCTTTGTGTCTCGTGTAACTTGGTGATAGACGAGTGCCCAGTGTTCTGATAAACTAAACACTGCTCTTGTTTGTTTTTCAGAGATATAATAAAGCGAATAGATCAGTCAGAGTTTGAAGGATTTGAATATATTAATCCGTTGTTGCTGTCAACAGAAGAAACAGTATGAAGGAATGACCTCGTTGGGGACAGTGTGAATGACATTAATTTATCCTTAACTACAGTATATGCATGCGAGGCTGGGGACTGGTCACTTTGGATGGAGACCAATGATCTAAAAACAAATTTGCTGCTGAAAATCAAAGAAGAGAATTATGATTTTGGTGGGTGTCCTCTGCCACTTAGTGATTCTTAAGTTCTGGGCACTGACACAGCTGGCTTCATTAATGAAGGAATTTGCATTTTGTGCCTGTTTCATGAAGGATTGAAACGTTCATTGCATCCCTGCAAAAGGAGATCATGAGAAACTTTGAGATCCACACACTTTCTACAGACATTTGATGCAATGAGCTCCCAGTTGAAGAGTATTACAGTGTAACATCCTGAAGAATAAAATATATTACGGTGGTGTTGAAGCTTATTTTTGATGCCTTTTTTCACAAGTGGTACCTGTCTAAACATCTCAGATATATTTAAAAGGAGTTGTGTTTTATTAGCAATCAAAACATAAATTTGGGTACAAGATTTAAGTGCCTAAATGGATAAACTGCATTGAAGGATTATTGCGTATTTGGGACGTTCTTACACCTGGTAAGTTCTGCTTGTTAATATTAAGTAACTTTTCCATCTGAAACATACAGTTCACAGCTGCAGCCTGATGTTTAGTTGCATTTTTACAGAATTTGGAATGCAGAGTGACTCAGTGAGATTAATTCCGAATTAGAATTTACGGTTTCAATTTCAGAATCTGTTGTCTTAAACTCCAAATTTACCAAAATGTAGAGATTGAAGAAAACTAAATTTGCACACAAAGGATTTCTAAACATACTTAAGCAGTGCCTACACCTACAATGCTATTGTGTTGTATATTAGATTTTTGAAAAGTATTTTTATCAACAATACAAATATTCAGATGTAGAGCAAAAGCATAGTAAAGCATAGCCTTAAAGTTTAAGTAGTAAATCTAGAATAACCATAAGATAAAGTCCACTTTCCTGATAAAGCACACCTCCTACTTACGATAAACTGTCTGCTTACAGTTGCTCAGTGTACATTAATAACTAATCATTCTGCAGCAGAGAATGGGATCCTTCAGCGACATGATTTGCATCAAAGTAGTACAATTCTTTTAATGGAAGAAAAACGAAATACCTAAGAAATTGGAAAAAGCAAAAGACAGCAACGGAATCCCTTCAGGTGGGAAGTGGGGGGTGCCAGGGGAGGAGTCAGGAGCCCTGGGGCTGGGCTCCTGGGGAAGGGAGAGCAGAACCCCTGTGCTGTGGCATCCCACCCGACTGGGTGCAAAACACAGCATCAATTGTGACACTTTCACTTTCTTTACATTAACCTATGGTTTTCTCAGGGTACAGCATTGCATTAGGTGCTGAACATGACATCTTTGGGATTCACATCCAAGTCATGAGGTGCTAGGACCAGACTGCCAAAACATTGTTTGAGATATTCAATTAATCATTGATTAACAATCTAGGTTTTGTATCCCCTCCTTAGCCACAATTATGCAGACCTGTGGTTGTTTAGTTCTATGAATCCCATTCAGGTTTCAGTTGTGGGTTTCTCTGTTGGACTGTAGCTTTTCATATTCAGCAAAATGTGTTTTAATCAGCACTAAATAATTTAACTAGGAAAAAGTACTTGCCTCAAATGCCTGGACTTTAGATACTTTATTATCTACTAAAGGCAACATTACCTTTTAAATGTAATCTGACATTTTTTTAATTGCTCTTCTTTTCCCCCCTTTTCTCTCTTATTTTATTTCCCCTGAATAACTTCCCGTTCAGTGTTTTCAACTCCCCTGGTACTAAAGCTAATCAGTAGTGATCAGAGTGACTGCAGGCAGCTCATGAATGGAACTGTGACAGGTTAAGCTGTCCTTTGACATGCCAGGGCATGGAACTTTAAACTGGAAATATTAGAAATGTGGGTTGGGGTTTTTTTTAACCTTTTTTCTAGGTTTCAGAACATTTTTGGGAGGGAGGGAAGGAAGAATAGAAAGACACATTTTGCTAATCAAACATTGTAAAGACTATTTGATTTTTATTTAAGAATTTACAGGCATTTACAATGTTGCTGTGTTGCCAAATAGTTTGCTGGGTACAAGTTTGGTTGCTCATGTGCAAGTGTTTGAATAATGTTCTGTTCATGATGAAGGGGAAATTTTTTATATAAAGTACTTGTTTTATAAATAAAAGAAAATGAAGGATGTAATTAAATGTGTGGTTTGGAAAAAAAATCCTAATATATTACAAATGGATCTGGTAATGATATATAGTTGTCTTATTTGAAATAGTAAATGAAAATTCTAGCTAATTTAATGATTGTAAAACAGTAAATATGTTCTTGTAGTTTTGTATAATTAATTAGTTGGGATCTTTGCTGACCAGTTTTAATTGTGCAGAAGATGGTATACTAATCCATAACAGCTGAGATCATTTATATTCTTGCACATCTATTAAAGACTTTAATGAAAAAGTTAATAGACTGTTATTATTTATCAGTGAACTGGGCTGTGTCCAACCTCTGAACCAGACCCCACTGGAAATGAAATCTGTAGGAGCCTCCCTGTATTTTTACACTGTACTCTGAGTTTATTCTGCATCTCAGTCCCAGCTCAGCTGCAGGTTTTGAGGTGCAGAGAAATAAACCAGAGCAGGTCAGTGCTCCTGAACTGTCACTCAATTTATTGTCATTTATTGCCATTCCCAGGCTTAGCAAGTGTTCCCCTGCTCCTCTTGAGAAGGGACCAGAAGGGCAGCTGAGCCTCCTGGGCTGTTCCCTGCCCTCAGGGGGCTCTGTGGAACTCGTACAAAAATCGGCTTTTGGCTCACTGAAATTAAATCTCACTTTGCAGCAGCACACTGGCAGAAGTGTTCCTTCTGCAGCCTGATTAGCCCACTCCTGTTAATCACCTGTTTAACACTGATACTGACTTGGAAACCGGCACTGTAAGGTTTTGAATTTAGCTGGGCTCCTTCAGAAATATAAAAAACCCACACTCTTTATTTGGTCTGGGCTGTGTTGTCTCTTAAATAGCTACACTCCCAGGATCAGGTGTACAATTACACTTTCTTATGTAGGTATTTAAAAAAAACAACAACAACAACAAAAAAAGCCAAATTCAAATTGCTTTGAGTTTATTTTCATAGATTATCTCTTCAGAAAAACAAACAGTAAACTTTTGGATTAGAGCAAGTAACAGCTCTCTTGCTCAGCTGCTTTCTTCTGTCCTGAGAGATTCAGAACTGTGGTCCATCAGACAAAGCTCGAGGGATTTCCAGGAGTGCATTTTTTCAGGAGTACCAAGCCAGATTTCCCTGGGGGTCTCTGGGACATCCCAGAGCACTCTTTTCAGAACTAGAATTACTTTACGTGCATTTGAAAGGCTGTAAAATACAAAAAAAACAAATAGGCAGATGGCACTTTATCCTTCCATTGAGTTACTGGTTTAAGTCAGAGACAAGGATGTGCTTCCTGGAGATATTTTTCCTTTTCTTTGAGAGAGTTTCATCCGTGGCCTTGTTCCTTTGCTCTCCACTGCTCTGGATTTACCACACGACATCATCTGCACTTTCAGACAAGCACCTGGCAAGGTGGCCATCGATGTCCAGCTGGGAGAGTCTGCAAACACAGAAACACTCACATCCTTCCACTGACTGTTCTTTCCTCCCTCCCAGCAGCGTTCTGTACACCAGTGGGACAGTCACTGCTGTGCCCAAATCCTCTACCAAAACCTCCCCCCCTTGCTCTTACTGCTGCTTACACTGGAGCTGAGTAACACACATCTGATGCATTTTAAACCTTTCTAAGTCTCTTGAAGAGTGACCAAAATTGTCTAAATGTTCATGTAGCCACTCCTTTGTCTCCCTGTTCAGCCTCCCAACCACAGGGAAAGTGGCACCCAACAGCTCTTGGCATGCTTAGGGGATCTGTGAAAAAACACATTTTCAGCAACTCTGACAGCCTAAGTACTATGAAATTGTTTTAACAGTTCTTACTGTAGAGCAGACACTCAACTTGTAAATGGGATTAAAGTAGCTAATTCTGACAGCTAAAAAGCCCCTTACAGTAGAAGTTTTGTCTGCTTTTGTTATTCTGTATATAGAGGATGCATCCAAAACCTGCTGGGGCTCATTTATAGGAAAGTTATGAAAAAAGCCCCAAACACCAACTTACCTTCCACTGAACTGCATCAGACACATTGGACAGCTGTCCAGAGCTGAGGCTGCTCCACTCTGGTTTTCCACCTTGTCCTCGTGGCTCTGAGTCCCAGCAGCACTCCCCAGCTGAGGTGTCTCCACAGGTGCCCCCGTGGCCTCCCCCTCTGGAACGCCCCCCTGATGTGTTTGGGTTTGAGGCATCTCCTCACCCTTTTCCCTCCTGTCTGCCCTGCTCTTCTCTGCAGTCCCTGTGTGGTGCTGCTCAGGGCTCAAAGCTCCTGCAGGCCTTTGTCCCAAGGGCTGTGCTGAGCTGCTGTGCCCAGGGATGTTACATGACGTAGGACTCACATCCAGCTCTGAAACACCTGCCTCCGAGGCAGTTTTGGCTTGATCTGTTCTGGTTCCCCTGCAGGTTTTCTCAGCTGTGCATGGTAAGCTTTTCAGTTTATCTGCTTGGCCCTGTTCTTTATGTAATTCACTGCTCTGGCTCTGTGTTGGCTGCTGGGAGCTCAGATCCTTGGGGTTCAGACATTTTCCTTCGTGAAAAGATGGGAATGATACCCACTGAAAGTCTTTTATTCCGACTGTAAAGACTTCCTGGTGTTCTGGACTCTTTTCCTGTTGTTTCTACAACACACACACACACAGAGAATGTCTTAGGCAAGTGCAGCTCAATCAATACCTAAACCCAGGCTTTGGAAACACGTTGCAAATACTGAGAAAGCTGAACTACAGGGAAGAAAAGAACATTTTATTTATGTCCAGGAGCTTCCTGGAGCTGATGGAATATGGGCCTTCCCTAAACATTTCTGAATGGATACAACGGGTACTCATGTTCCAGAGAGACTAAGGATGAAAACAACAACCTGCTGCTGTTCAGGGTGGGGGAAAAGTACTTTGTAAGGACTGATTTTTATGTCTCAATGCTACTGAAGTGATGTCAGGGTGGGCTCTGTGTAATTAACCGCTGCATTACAGTTTACCTTTTCCAGTTTCATTCCTTAGGGAGATGCTGGTGTTTATGGAAGCCAGCATCCTTACATAAGCTCCCTCTTCCCAGCAAAATGTTGGAAAGAATTTCCTGTCCTGCAAAAAACGCTTCTTGTAGCTGTCCTTATATTCCCTGCCACACCATGCCCAGCCACAGCACTGCACACAGAGATTAAACAGCTGAAAGCCCACAGCTCTAAAAGCTATTTCAGGTTGTTTCCCATTAACCAGGCTGTCACCATTGGAAGCAGGACACAAAGTGCAAAAAACAAGGATACAGCACGCTACCTTTTCCAAGAACTCCGGAAAGCTGGGCACTGTGTCCCAGTTTGTGCACTGTGAATCTTGATTGATGTCTTTCAGTAGCAAAAGCCAGGTTTTTTCACACTCATTTAATTCCTCCTTTTCAAACCAGGAACATCTGTCAGTCGATGCCCTGTAAAGGCACAGTCCAATAGTTTGAAGGTAGGAGAGAAGAAAGAAAATACACTTACATTGATCATAGTTTGCCTCTTTTTTTCTGGAACACAAAGAGCCTGCAAACTTTTTGACTTACATAATTTGTACAGCGAGCAAAAATTTAATATCTAAATGCATTCCTTTCTGCTTATAACAAATGAGCAGTAGGTATCTATCACTATCTTCACTCCCAAGTGAAAGTGAAGTGCAGCCACTGTTTTTATCTTTTCAAATACCAAGCTTAACACCTGCTGAGGAGAGAAATCATGGCAGTGTTTGCACTGAGGGTGCAACTGCATCTGTTCCCATGTCTGGTCATTCCCACACTGCCATTTGAAATGACTACCCTCCCAAACTATTTCGTTTAATCAATCCTAGGAATGATAAGCGCTAAAAGGTAATGCTGTATAAAGACAGTTCCAAGGGATAGATGGATTGTTAAAGTCACAATGGTTTTTCCAGCATTCTTCCTGATGCATTTTCTTGGGTCGCTGTCCAGGAATGAAGCTGCACGGGGAAGAAATTAGAAACAACACGCCCTCAAAGGGCAGAGCGTGATGGTATCAAACCCTCACAGCCCGTGATGATATCAAACCCTCACAGCCCGTGATGGTATCAAACCCTCACAGCCCGCGGTGGAAGGGACACGGCCGAGCGCCGGGCTCCAACACAAACCGAGCCACTCACTGCCTTCAGTCCTCCCGAATTCCAGGGCTGCAAAACCCAGGAAACTACGCTCCTGTGAGCTGTATTCTGGAAGAAAGAAAACTGAGTTTTCATAAGTTAACATTTCTCAGGCCGTGTCCTGGCCAAGCGCTGTTCCGCGCCGAGCAAAGTGCGGAAGGCTTGGGGCCCCGCTATGCTTCATCCTGCAGTTTTCTCTCTATTTTTAAAAGGCGCTACGGGCGCTGTTGTATGAAATAACCTTTACCAGACACAGATGTGGCCCCCGGAGCCCATGCGATGCCCCCGGGGCCGACTCACCGGGGCCGCGGCGGGGGCTCGGGGCTGCGCTCCCGGCCGCGGGCGGACGGCGCCGTGCGGCCCTTCAGGCGCAGCTTGGCGGCTCCTTCCTCACACATGGCCCGGGCTGCCCGCGCCTCGCCGCTGCACGGCGCTGGCGGCCGCGGGAGGGACAGCCGACAGAGCTTCCTCCTCTTCTTCCTCCTCCTCCTCTTCTTCTTCCTCCTGCTGCTGCTGCTGCCCCGGGCGCGCCGCCGGGGCCGTGACTCCCCGCCCTCAGAGCCGCCCTCACGGCGGGAGCGGCGCTGATGGCGCCCTGAGGGGAGCCCGCCGTTCCGCAGCCCCTCAGCCGCCGGGGGTTGCTGTGCCTCGGAAAACAGCCCTTTTTAATGTCGCTTTTCCCCCCTCAAACTTTATGTTTTTTTGTAGGGCTGTGGTGTGTGGGGAAGGGCAGGGCCAGGGGCTGTGCTGGGGGTCCCTGGCTGAGGGGGGACAAGATGGCGGCGGGCGGGGCCTGGGCTGGGGTTAGTGTGAGGGCCAAAGGCAAAAGCTGCTCTTCCCAAAAATAAAACGCCTCGGGAGCGCACCTCTGACCTCGTTTTGCTTTTAGAGATGAATCTGAAGTGATGCAGTGTGACGTTTTTGCCCGGAATGTCGCCTTGTGGTATGAAATAAAGAGGGTTTAAACACTCCCCGGGCTGCAGCAGTCTCCAAAAACAGACACCAGAGGAATGGTGATGAACACTTCACCCCCCAACACTACATGAAAGGATCAGAAAGTAACTCTGCCGTTTAAACTCTTCACAACTGATGCAAAAAAATAACTGTTCAAAGAAATAAATCCAGTTCGGTAACAGGTGTTTATGAGGGAGCGCCAGCACAGAGGACTCTTTGCATAAAACCAATTTATTATTGGTAAAACGTGAATCCAAGTCCACATTCTTCTTCTGTAACTGCATTTATGCATTGCTGTATGTCTGTGGACCGTGCAATCCTTGGATTTTTCGGAGTAGAAAGGAGGCATCATCAGTATTGACTGATGTAGAAGTTACACCTGTGAATTACTGTGTTGGTCACACAGCCCAGCAAAAATGTATTAAGTAACAGTTGACATGACTTAATATGTCCTTTGAGTGGATCTGAACCTTAAAAATGGGTATCGGAGTTCAGAAATCCACATTTCACATACATTTAAACCTGAGCAGGTCCATGCAGCCCATCCAGAGGTGTTTCAGCTGAGGATGATCCTGTCCCTGCAGAGATCTGGGAGGCTCTGCCCTGCCTTCACCTTCCCTGTCTTAACTCAGGTATTTTGTATTTTCTGTGAGTCCATAATGCCTTTAACTCTATGCAATAACTGATTTCTTTACTTTAAAGCAGCATTAATAGGTTTCCTTTGGAAGTGCAAAGTGTTTGGTTGCTCCTGGGATCTGTGTCAGTTTACACCACAGATAGCCCTGCTGAAAAATAAAAATATTTAAAAACTGTCGCAGTAGAGGGCAAACATTTCAGCTGTGTGATGGGCAGAGTAAAACGAGAATGAAATTGAGGAAGAAAGAAACGACAGTGGAAAAGCCAACCCTGTCACACAGACTAACCTTTTCCCACATTAATATCTGTTAGAGCTACTGCAGCGCCCAGGAAACACCCAAGGGACAGTCACAGGGTTCTGCCTGTTATTTTTGCTGCCATTTAGAAGCTGCTTCCCAGTGTGGTGAAAGGAGATCCCAGGAAATCCAGGCCTCCTTTCCTTCTTTGTCGGGAAAGGCGTTCCCCCCAAAAGCTGCAGGTGGAAAAAGGTAAGTGGAACAGAGGCAAAGTGTGAATCTGGATCTGAAGGTTTTAGGCTGCTGTGGAGAGGAAGGTGGTGATGGCAGAGACAGAACAAAGAACAGCACGAGAAAAGGGCTGTAAATCAAGCAAAAGTGTGAATTGAAGAGGGGTTTGGCCATGGAAGTGGTGGGAAACGACTTGACAGAGGAGGGTAAAAATCTGATTTCACAACTGAAGAAGTGTTCCTTGGGGGATTTTACTCAGGATCACTGGGAATTGTGGCCCAGCGCTGACTGTCACCACACGGAGGCAGCAAACTATGCAAAACCAGGGATTTAACAAAATCCGGGGGGCTGTGAAAGCACTCCGATCATACTCCTGGGTGTATCTGTGCTAATGATCAGTGATGCCACATGGTTTCCTTTATTCCTGTGATGTTTGGCTTAGCGTTTTATGTTTTATGACCCCTTGGATACTCCTTGGACTATTCTCTGCTGCTAAATCGTGTGTTGTACCCATGGATTTATGTTGTTAGATATGACTTCTCCCAGAACAGCCATGAGGAGTGCAGCCTGTTCTTCATGCTGGAGGTGTTGCTGTGAGCACTTACAGCATTTGCAAAAGCTTTATTATGGGGGAACATAAAAATTGGTTATTGTGCAGTGAGGGCCACAAATGAAAGAATATAATAAAAAGAACAGGGGAAATTATTATTGCAGCTTTTGCTTGTAAAAAGCAAAAGGAGAAAACCTTGCTTCTGTAGCAACTGTAGATTGTAGGTGAGTTTCTATTTGGTAGATTTAACTGAAAACTCTTAAGTTTTTTTTGATTGTTATCTGTTCAACGATACCCACTCTGTGTCACAATTGTTTTCATCCTTTCTCTATCTCCTTCTGTAACTACCTGCAGATTTCAAACTAGAAATCTTTGTCCATTAAGGGCATTCAGTATTTTTCATCTGCATCTTTCCAGATTTAATAATGTACTAAGAATAGGATGGCAGAGTGTAAAATAGGAGCTGTTCTTGGGCTTCCCCCTTTGTACAAGATCATATCTTCTATTTCCTCCACTGCATGGAAATCCTATTACTTCTTGCTTGATTTTGGGTCTTGCTAATTTAATAATTAGAATGTTTAGTGGTCTTAGAAAAATAGTTCTCCTAGAAACGCTGAGAGTAGTCCTTATCATAATCAGCCTTGACTGGATTTGAGCCAGTGGTCAAGGGATTTGAGCTTGTGGAAGCCAGAATGCTCCTACAGATTATCTGCAGGGATTTCCTTGTAAATGGAGTGCCAGCATGTGTAGTTATCTCTTCCCTGTTGAGTCTCATCAAGCTGCACACGCTTAATCTTTACTTACATGGTCCCTGAGTCTTGCTGTAAAGTGGGCCTCAGTTTTAACTTTTGCTCTCAGGAAGAAGGGGCTATTATAACAAATTCTAATCCTTTTGCAGTTCCACAATCACTAAAGCCTATAAATTGCCTGCCAAACAAACCAAGTGATCTTTTCCTGGGCTGAGGGAAAGAGGAGAGTGTAAAACGCAGGTGCCAGCATTTGCTGGGGAAGAACTGGTACATTATCAACTAATCCGCCTTCTGCTATTTCTGATTTCCTCCCCAACAGCTGCAGCATTGAATGAGAGCTTCTGCATTTGGGAAGAATTAGAAAGGCTGGTAATGCAGGGTCTCTATTACAGATACAACAGCTCACAGACAGGGAGGAGATTTTTGCTGCCGGTGTAGAATTTGGAGTGCTAGGCATTTTATAGCCTGGAAAAATTGTAATTTTCAGCTGTTGTTATGGAGTAATCAATGAAGAAGAGATGCCACAGTTTCTGCTGGGTTTCTCTCAGAGCCTGATGTCATTGCATGCAGAAGCTATTATTTTTTTTAATGTGCCACTTAGAGGCTGAAGCACATGCAGTTTTTATTAAAACTTTTTTTTATGACGACTGATACTCGCTGATAGCTTTAGACCTTCTGAAATATCTTTGCTTCTGCAGTGATAGCTCCTGCATCAGATAAAAATGTTCAGCAGAAATTGTTCCTTGCTAGAAGACCATTGAAATATTATTATATTTTAATTATTTTATCTAATCAGTGCTTAGCTTGGGAGTACATGTTGATAATTTTTTGTGCTTGTCAAATAGTCTGTGACTTCACTCAAGGATGAGTGTGGCCATTCTGCTAAATGTAATAAAGGACAATATCCCCAAAGAGATCAAAGTGTGCAGGGCAGAGCAGCAGGGAAAGCTGCTGCAACAAATGTCCTACAGCTGAAATGCCCCACTCTAATGTCACAACGTGTCCCCTGAACAGCCCAGTGGCAGCAAATGCAGCCCTGGAGAGAGTAACTCAGCCAAACTGACCCACTCAGACCAGTGCTAATCACTGGCTGTGGTGAAATGGGAAAGTCTGACTCTTCTCATTAATGTGACGTGTTACAATTAAACCACAAAAATGAGGAGAACTGGGTGAGACTGGCTTAGTCAGGAGAATAAAGATGACATGCATTTCAGTTTGAGAAGTGCAGGCTCATTGCAGCTTTCCAGAGAAAGTCAGTTGAGTGGAGACAGTTTTGTGGGCTCTCCTTAATTTTAGTTGCAGGAGACATTCTCTTTCCCACTGCCTTTGAAAGCTGCTCCCTCTGGTAGCACACCAAAGCTGAATTTGCCAACGTGCAGCACCCAGTGCACGACTCATCTCTTCAATTCAGCCTTTCCAAATGCAAGGACACATCAGCACCTGTGTGGCTGGAGCTGGAAAACCCAGCCTTGTGACATTTATATGCCAAGATGGGAAGACCTAAAAAGAGGACTAGGGAGACTAGCATGGCATTTGCGGGTACCAGGTTGCCAAGGAGGCATATTGTATTGAAACAGTTGCCTGGGAAACATTTAAAAATACATTGAATGGAAAAGCATATGTGATGTGCCCACAAGTGTTCTGTGTGAATGAAATGCCATGGCTGATGATGGCACCAAGAGACTGTTACTATTACATGTAAAAATGCTGCAAGTGATGTGTGGTGGGTTTTTTTTTTCCCTTTTGTGGTGTTTTTCTACCCTGTTTGCAGAAGGTGCACTGAGGGAAGGTTGTTTGGCTCTTGGCTGATGGATCAGAGTGAACGTGGGGAAGGTGGAACACACAGGCATTGGCAGCAGCTGAGGATGGCAAGAGCAATTTGGCTTCATTTAGGCAACCTAAACCAATTGACAAGGAGCCTGCACAATTCCCCCTCAAAAGTGATAGCAGCACTGCTCAGACTCCTACAGTATAAAGATAAATGGTTCTCTGAGCATTGCCTCTTTAATTGGTGCTAAAATGAGTATTGGGGAGCTCTGATGTCATTGCAGTGGGACTTACGTGTGAATGTCATGGAAAATGCAGGGGTTTTGATCAAAGGTTGGACAACGTATGTGAAAAAATCCTCATTGACTTTATTTTTTAGGGCACTGAAATAGAGGGAGATGATGGGAGAAAGTTTCAGAAGACAGTTAACTGCTCTAGTCCTTCTACAGAGCAATTAGTGAGAGATAGTGCTGACAGAAAAAAAAATTATGTCACCAGAACCAAAACAATCATATCCACTCTTTGTCTCACAGAAAAAAAAACCTTATTTTCCTATGCAGCCAAGAAACAAGGGAGCTAGGAACTGTGATCTTTGATATCCTACCTTGGACAAAGAGGTTCATCTGCTAGCAACTTCCAGATACTAAAATGCATCTCCCCTTCACTACGAATGAGTGGCAGGTGTGAGGCTGGTAAGGATTATGGTCACCCTGCCTAATCCTCCTTTGGAGATTTAGAAACAAATACCCTACTCTTGATTTGCTAGAGGCTTAAGAAGCCTGTTTGGGAGCCAGCAGATTTAGCTTGGTCCAGGCTTTATGTGGTACAGTAAATTTTTTGGACGAGAGATGCAGTGGAGAGGAGTTCAGCTGAGTAAGAAGGAAGGTCTGGAGGCTTTTTTTGTTGGTGGTAGCTCTGCAAAGGGTTGCCTTACAGGGGAAGGCACCAGGGCCCTGGCTCCTGGAAGATGTTGCCTGTTTGGGGCTCGGAGGTTGCTGCCTGTGTGCTGAGTGCAGTTCTCCAGGGAGGAGGAGACTCTGCTGAGTTTGCTGTCGGTTTGGCCAGTGGGGAGATGCTTTTTGGCAGTCTGGTTATCTCCTCATGTCGGCACAGTCTGCTCAGGGGTCTGAGGTGATGCAATGATCACGTTGGAAAACCATGAATCAGATGAAGTCTCCTTGGTGTCAGTCAAGTCCCAGTATCACTCATCATTTTTCTGGCCCAGTGTGTGTTTGGTTAAATCAAGTCCTGCTGTTTCTAGGCCCTGGGGTTAGTGTAAGAGAGGAGGAGGATCTGCCTTTCATCCTCTCAGGATTTTGCAATGTGACTGAAAACTTGGAGAGAATATGTCAGATCTCAAAGGAAGATTAGGTTTGATGGCATGGAGCCGTGGGTTCTGTGGCCCAGCCCAGAATTCTGCTGAGGGAGTTGTATCATCTCCCCATACTTTAAAGGATTTAGACTTTGAGTTTAGGATGAAATATGGCTTGAGGTTTTCATCTTTATTTCTTGCTTGCTTTCTTCTTTTTTTCAGTTGGTTTTTTTGGTTTTTATTTAATTCTAAGTGTATCTCACAAATTATAGCCAATAGAAGTCTGAGTTCCTCTTCTTTGCTGTGTATCATTCCTTCATTTGAAATCAACATATTAAGAAGCTCCACCAAAAAATAATAAAAAAATTCCATAAATCACTTGTTTATGGGCATGAAACCACAAAACAGTGGGACAGTGTTATACTACTAGTTAATGTGGTGTGATTTTGTCCATAACTACAATGGTGTATAAAATCAACATAAAATAGAATAAAATTGAACAGATGAGTATTTATTTATTGCTTCAACAAATGTGGGTAGTAGGTTTAGTTAGTTTTGCAAATTTTTAAAGGCCTGACTAGTGTTGTAGAAAGAAAATAGGCTAAGTCTGAAGGAATAATCAAAGCTGTGGAAGCAAATATGAATCTTTTCACTGGAGAGGGTGTATTTTCATATTCATCCTCCCTTTGCCATTAATGCTTTGATAAAAGAAATATAAAATGGGATTGATTTAGGATCCTGACAGTAAAATACAGGAGAGCTCTAGATCCTTTTTTTCCAGGTGTCATTTATTTAATTGTATCAGACATGGGCTGAGTTTGGTTTATTTACATTGTCTTAATACCCACTGAAGCTCCATTGTCAGTGGGAGAGGTTGCTCTGCCTGGATTGTCCCTTGTTGTGACAACAGCCAGTCAGAGGTGCTGAACAGGGCTGTGCCTGCCTCTGCTGTCACTCTGCAGCTCCCAGCAGCTGTCAGTCAAATCCATTCAGGCAACTTCAGCAGAGGAAAGCTCATGCCTTCCTGCCACATCCCCACACTGCTGTTAACAAAGGGTAACTTTGTGCTACTGTTCCTTGCATGAGTGAGTTTGGAATTGGACTGATTTTGAAGGATTTTCCCCAACAGAACCTCTCCTGCTCCCCAAATCCATTTTGCTGTTCCTTCAGTCCAACTGTCCTGCTCTCATAGAAAATTTTGGTTGTTCCCTTTTGATCAGTGGGAAATGCTCTGAGGGAGATGTGTGGTAGCTAAACCAAGATGTTGTGGTGCTGGCTGAGGACAGGAAACATGTTCAGTTAGCTGAAGTGCTTGCTCTGGTTTGTACCACAGTCTGGTTCCATCATTAGCCTGGTTTTACGAGTCTGTCCTCCCATACTGGAATCAGATGTTTTATCAGAGCATTCTGAGGAAAAGCAGCAGCCTCACAGCTCTCCGTGACTGTGCTGCAGAAAATGAGTTGTTTAACTTAAAGCCACATCCCACCAGGCAAGAGGCAACATCACAAAGAGCTGCAAAAATATTGGCATCATCAAACCTCAGTATCAAAGGAAGAGATGAATCCGGGTCCTTCCAAGAAGCTGTTTGGGCCTAATTGGGTTGGCTGGGCACGATGAGATGCAATCTATGACCAGTGCAGCTCTGTAGGCAGAAATGTCAAATATAGATGCATTTAAGTGAGAGCTGCCTCCTATTCCCTCTCCAGCTAAATGAGATTGGAGGAGCCTGCTCGCTGCAGGGTTCAAAGGACAGCAGGGATCAGCAGGGAATTGTCGTCAGTGTTTCTGGGAGTGGGGTTTGGGTTTTGCAATTACAGAGAAACTAGAATTGACCTCCTCATTTGCTGGTCCTATTATTTAGTAAGGGATGGTTGTTTTTCTGAAATGTTTACCTGTTCAGTGATGATTTAATTTAGGAATTAATTTGGGGAATTTCTACTGCCTGTAGTGTGGTGCAGTAAGTCAGAATACTTAATTATGATGTGCCCTCTGCCTTAAAGTAGCCCTTTCTTAGCTAATTTCATACTGATACCTGTTTATGAGATGGAGCAGGGGTGCACAAAAATTAGGGATATTGCCTGTGATAACACAAGACCTGGGAGCTGAACTCCAGCCTGTTCACTGGGTCTTTGCATAGGCATAAGACTGATCTCCCTTTCAAGCCCTGTTTTACTCCCAAGGGCTTCTCACAAAGTGTCTTTCATCAGCTTTGAGTTCACTAGAAAGAAATAAAAAGCTGGGACATCTTTCTGAAAGTCTCTGCCTAATGGCTCGTGTTTTCCAGAGTATTGATAAACCCCAGTGCAAATCCTGAGCCTCCCCTGCCCCAGAGACGTGCTCTGGCTTCAGTACCACACTTAATGACAAACAGTCACCTAGTTTACCATATGCATTCTTTTATCTTAGCTGCTCTCCGTGCATGCTAGGAGATTTATTTCTCCTCATAATGCATTTCATGTGTGTTAGTTGTAAATATTGTGCTCATAAATCAGCCTGGAGCATCCAGCCCCAAGGATGGAGACAGCTCACAATAGGTCTGTCTGCTTCACATTGTGAGGCTGAGCTCGCTCTCTGCTTTTTCCATTGCTGGGCTCTGTGAGTGGCGTGTTGCCAGTCTCCTGCCTCACATTAACAGGAATACTATATATTACTAAATTCAACGTGTTTTTCCTTCAGGACTAGAAGAATGTAATGGAGCATGCATCTGGCAGCAGGACACCGTGGCTGTGGTGTGCAGGGAATCACCCCCAGGGCTCCCTGCTCCAGTCACCTGGGCTGGGGACACCTTATGGCAGGGACTGCGGGCAGACAGACACAATGTGTCATGGAAAACTGATTCCTTTCCCTTCCCTTCGCCACATTCTCTAAATTCAATACCACAAAATTAGCAAGTCTGGTGTGTAATCCCTACAACTCCCATTTTTTTTCATGCCCCTTCTAGAACCAGCTCCATCTGCATTCACACCTACTGACGTCACTTTTTTCATCTGGGAGATGGAAACGTTTTTTTTACTTGTCTCATAAGAAGTTTTTTTGGGAATGAATTAGTTTGTTATGTATATGCATGAGGACCTGTCAGTGCTACAGAGGTGCATACCAAACTGCCCCAAGAGTGGTGTTGTTACTCCCTATTTTTGGGTAGTATCATTTGGCTTCCTCTCCATCTGTCCTTTTGTTGGGAAGTATGTCTGCCTGGTGGAACTGCAAGTACTTTGTGCAATGCTCCTGATAAATTACTGCCCTTTTACTGATTTTAAGGGTGTTGTGCTCTCAAAATTCCTGTATTTACATGAATCAAGGCTGCATTAAATTGCATGGTCTAAAGCAATCAATATTCAATAAGCTTTTGGTGTTTTAATTGGCTTGTATTTGAGAGTCTGAAATGGGCTGAGCTGCAGGACTAAAACTAAACAGAGTCTGTCACACCAAAAATACTCTGAAGGAGTGTATTTCTTCATGGTAGTGCAGCTGAAAACACCCCGTTTGCTGTAATTAGTTCATCTCGCTCTTGTGACTAGGCTTCCCACCTAATTTATACATATTCAAACATGTTTCTAGGTATCTGATTCTTGGAGACCATGTTAAACCAATGCCTTCTGTTGGTTATTCTGCTCTAGGAAGATTTTGATTTGCCTCACGCAGTACATCCCCAAACTCTGACCCTACATGAAGAAACTGTTCCCCAGAACAGTCTGTAACCATGATGCTCACGATGCATTGCAAGAGAGCTGGAGAGGAGAATGGTGTCATCACCTAAGGGGAAACACAAAGCAAAAAGAAACGAGGAGGGGAAATTTCGGTGCTTATTTTTAGACTCCGTGGGTGAGTATTATTTTCAGCCTTATCTCTATTAATTTCTGCAGAACACGGTGTTAACGTGTGATTAGGCTACCTACGAAGAAGGTATTGTAGTTTCTAGCTCAGGCTAAAGTAATCCCTCCCTGGCAATCCCTGGAGAGTCAATACACCCCTTTGTGCCAGGGTAAGGCAGCGAAGACGTGGCTACAGATGTGGATGTGTCTGAGACAGCTCTAAGCTGTTGAGAAATAAACCTTACACGTGCATTTGTGCTTACTGAGTTCACAGAAATTGTCCCTGACACTGGGTCAGTCCTTCCTGTAGCTGAAAACACTCTGTTAGTGAGTTGGCTTAAAGCTAAATTTCAATATGTTGACGAGGAGCTGTTCTCACACTCATCATCACATACCTTCAGCATCTTCTGTATTTAGCAAAAGACTACGTTTCATTGAAGAACATGCTGCCTGTTAATCAGCACTTTATTGTCTCAGTATGCTTAAAATAAGCATTTTGTCACTTTCAAGAAGAAGGAACTTTATTGGTTTGCATTCTGGCACCCCGCTCCATGTTGTCAAGTGCTGTCAGTTGGCTTCTTTCTGCAACTTATGAGATTGAAACATTCTGGTAACAATTTTCATCAGTTACATATTGGATGTGTTAGAGAAGTATCTCTAATGTTCCAGAGAAAAGAGATTTAGTGGGTAACAGTTTGATCTGGAGTGCCAGAGGTCCCCTTTAGAGCCCCTGATTGCTGTTTGGGACAGGGAACACAAAACTGAAATTCCCCTGTTGAACAGAGAATGCAGTGAGAGGAAGGAAAGAAGATAACATCTTATCAAGGGATCTTCTTGTTTCCTTTATGAACAGCGAAGAAGTAGCATTAGGCCTTCCCTCAGTCAGTATTAAGCAGAGGACCTTTGAGGGAACAGTGGCTGCCAGGCTACCAAAATTCAGCTTGACTGTCTGAGACTGTGTCTGGACTTCTGAGGAGCAGTTAGAGCTCATACTGCCTTCAAGCCAGATGTTTTGAGTTAGGCTGCAATGCTGCCTTTTAATTTGGTGTGGAGGCAGAGAAGTGCAACGGAGTCTGATCTTTGCTTTGAGAGACCTGTCAGTAGCCCTGAGCCTTGCAGCCAGCTCTGAGCCATTTCAGCTCTGCAGCACCCCCAGTTCAGCACCAGCACGAGGAGCAGGGTTGTTCTTGACACAAGGAATGCCTGATCATGGTTTGACAAGATCAGATATCACCGTCATTAAATTTAATAATTTGCAGATTGTCCTTTGCTAGTTTATATTCTAAGTGGAGCATCAGAAGAGGCAGCAGAGGAAACTGAATGGAAACAGGGAGAGCTAAACCCTGAAGTGATAAACTCATAATGCCCAAACCAGTCTGTGGAACCATAAAGTACAGTAATTCCTAAATTCCAATAATCTGTGAAAACTTTTGAGGCTTGGCTGTGGCAAAATTTCCAGAAGTTTGGGAAGAATTGAGTTGAGCAATGTCCTCTGCAGAAGGCCACAAGTAGCTTTAGAAAAGGACTTGTGTAAGCCTATTAAATCTGCTTAGGTTCTTGGATATTTCCTGTTGTAAATAGATATGCTTGGGGCCCTTATTCAAGGCTATATGTAAGAGAATCTAATTATGGTTATATCTTTTGGTCTCTTACAAAACTTTGAAGCTCTTTTTGAAGAAAAAAAACCAAAAAACAAAGCAAAACAAAGCAAAGTTTCTAAGGCCAGGTGAACACAAAAGAAATACATGAGATTTTTGTCTTGGAAAATACAGCAGATTGCAGCTAACCTTGAACTCTCTTATTAGGAAGAAAAGCTGCAATCAAACACAGCAATAACAAAATGCTATAATTATCCATGTTTCTAATGGGGTTTTTTTTTTGGTCATTAATTGAGTTTTATTGTGCAGCAGCTTTTCCAGAAGTCGTGGTAACTAGCAGTATACTACTGAAGTCTTGTTTTGAATCACCCAACTAAGGGAAAAAAATCTAGAAAAATAAGTTTTTTTGGATTACAAAATGTAAGAAGCATATTGATGTAATTATCCTTAAAAGGAGATACTGTAGAAAATAGGATGGATTAGGTTATTACAAACATTCATGGAGTAAAAACACTATTAAAGCATTACAAGATTCAAACAAGCAGTGAACCAAAAGTGTAAAAACAACGCTTTGGAAATGAATATTTTCCCAAGAAATGTTTCCAGTAGGAACCTGGGAAACTGCACTTTTTCTTTTGGGTGAAAAAAAGTCACATTCCAACTTTAAAGGAACAGTGCTTCTGGAGAGTTTAGACATTCAAGACGTTCTCCATCTCCGTAAAAACTGTGAAAAAAAAGAAGTTTAAGGGCATCATCTGTTTTTTTTTTTTTTCCCAGTGCATGCCCGTCAGTCTTTCTGTGTGTTTTTCCATGTGGATGGTAAAAGTAGATGGGACAATTTCACAACTGCTTCCATTTCTTTTTCTGACTCCTGGGTACTTGTGGCATTGCTGCTAGTGGAAAATACTAATAAAATCCCTCTGGGGAGCAGAGTGCCCAGCATATTTTGGTGACATTTATGGTGCCCTGGGTAACCCTTTCCCTCCCCCAGCTCTGTGAGCCTGCTCTCAGGGAGGGCTGCTGTGCTTTGCTCACAGACTCTCTGCTGAGGAAACCAGAAACTTTGATTGCATTTCAAATCCAGTTCGTGCCAGTAGCAACTCCCTGGTTGTTTTCCATAGGGTTATTTTCAAGTGGCCCATAAATAAACAGGGACATGGTCCCCGATGTGTTCTGGCCTAAATGACGAACACGATTGATCTTAATTGGTTTCCTTGGTAGTTCTCAGAAAGAGCTCTCAGAAAGAGAGAACCTTGACTGGTGATTTAGCTTCAATATTACTCATTCCTGACTTTTGCTGGTGGTTCCTGGAAGTTTCTCAAGGCATTGTTGATTGAAATATACTGCTGAAACAGTGTCCAAACGAAGTCCCAGCCTCCTGCTGTCAGAACTGGACCTTTTGTGGAGACAAAGGACTGCAGACTCCGGGGCTGTCATTTCTGATATCCTTCACTGGGGACAAATGCACAGGGAGGGGGAGAGAGCAGAGGCAGACCCTGCTACAGCTCCTTTCTGTGTGGAGGCACAGACTTGAGCTTGTAACGTGTACTGTGAAGCATAAATACATATATTTATATCCATATTTTTAACTGTGTACTGCTGGGCTGTGCAGCTGAGAGTGTGGAAGGATTCAGGGATGATGGGATATTTGTATGGCACAAACCCCCCCCCCCCGGATTTTTTACAGTAATGATCTTTAAAACAAAATACAGCAGAGAGGGAACAAGAGAACCCTTTTAACTCTTGCTGGGGAAGGGTGGACTTCTTTTTTTTTTGGATTGGTACCTCTTGAAGTGTCTTAAAGTTTGGTGTGAAGCAGCTTTTCATGGCCAGTGTCAGGGAAAGGATAGTGGGCACTGCATGGGATCAATTGCAGCAATTCCAGTGCTGAAAATAACACCAATGGCATTTGGTGTCAAGAAGCAAAGGCTTGGTCCCAAAATTATTATGGATCAGAGGAATAAGCTTTTGAGAATGGAATGAAAAAGGGGGGAAAAAAAGAAAAAGCCTTATTAAAGACTTAAAAAAATGCTTCTTCCCGTGGGATTTTTGACAGTGTCATTCTATCAGCATAAATTAATTCTAATCCAGCAGTGGCCATCCTCCTTGCCTCCTCTCCCTCTTTTCTTTTTTTTTGTGGGGTTGGGGTTTTTTTGTTTTTGGTTTTGTTGTTGTTGTTTTGTTTTTTTGGCTTAGCTAACTGTACAAATTACTCAGTTTTCCTGTGTAGAAACTCAAACACAGAAAAAATAATCCAATCCCTGGATTTCTAAATTCAAGCAGCTTTCAAATCAGAAATAGTTTTGAGGCAAGAACAATAATCTTTCTGGTAGTGGGTGGCATAAAAAGACTGGTTTTTTCCATTCAAGGCTTTCTCTTTTAAATGTTTTTGATTTAGATTGATTTAGCCTGGTGTGGGAATTGAAAGTCTGACTGAAACTTCCTGTTCTGAGTTGTGGCTTGAGTGAATTGCTGGGTGAAGGTGTCGGAGCAGCCCTGTATCCTCTCTCTTGCATAATGATCCTTGCTTCTGATGAGTTTCCATCACCTGCGTGGGCTCGATGAGGCAGAGCCCTCATGACTGGTTAAAAGCACAGGAAATCTGTGCTTCTCTCCAGACCTCCTCTGTTTTTTGAGAGAATTGCTTCATTCCTTTCTCTTGCCTCAGTTTGTCAGTACAGTGTAACTTTTCGAAATTCCCTGAAACCATTGCTGAAGTCCTTGGGTGGAGGTTGCTCATGATATTCCACAGGTGCTTCTTCACTGAGGTGCTAAATCACCTCAGTGCTCTCAGGGAAATAGTCCAACTTGCCTTTCCTTCTTAGAACCCTGTTCTTTCAGTGAATTGGTACTTTTCCTGTTTCCAATACATCTTTAATGATTTTGTGGAGTGTTGTAGGATGCCTGTGGCAGCTCAGACCTTGTCCTGCACTGAGAGCTGAGCAGGTTGGCAGCAGAGATTTCCGCTGAGTTAAGGCACTTGGGAAGCAGTTCTGTCTTTCCAGGCTGTGCAGGGAAAAGCCTTTAAGTTACAGCAACACCTACAGATGTTTCCCCTCTACTGACTACTCCTGTCAACAGGAAATGGCCATTAAGCAGAGTGGCTTCCAAACTGCAAACTCCTGCAAGAGGTACAGACAGAGGTGGGAGTGCTGGGGCTCTCCAGCTCAGGGAGAGGCTCCTGGGCTCTGGAGCTTCGTGGTGCATGGACACACCACTGGCCTTGTGCAGGGTTTTGGTGTTGTGAGCCACAGCCCATTCCCACAGGGCGTTTTGTGCTCAGGATCCTCATCTAGAGGTTGGTCACTCGATGCTGTGCTCATGTATTGGTGCCATGTGGCATAAAACAATCCCCCAGAACAGCTCAGACCTTTTGGGCTGGTAGCACAGACCTATGCTCAGGATCTGGAATAGAGGGGGAAATAGATAGTTTGTGTTGATTGTATGATCTCATTCACAACAGGTTATATATTGAAGCCCATGTCCTAAACACTTCTAGGTTTTTTAAAATGTTCAGCTGATTCCTTACTTACACTGAACAGTTACTACTTTCTTATGTTTTTTGGAAATTTTCCCCTTCTTTCCCTGCATCAATTAATATAAACTAGAGGTCAGAGCAGTTCTTCATTATGAAAATGTGCTAGTTTTTATCTGTTATGTGACTCATTTTTCGTGAAGAAAATCAAGAAGGAAAGAGTCTTTGAATCTTTTAGTGTGATGAAAAGTACATTAAAACGATTCCTTTATGTGCTTGAGTGTGTGATGTTTTCAAGGTTCTGTTTTTGAAGAAAATTTTCAGAATCTTACTGATCATATTGACCTGCTGGATTGCTTTCTGCACTTCACATTTCTAGTGAGTGATACGTGGGAGCACTGAGCTGAAATCATCTGAGGCAAATCTTTATGCTTTTCAAAGAGTATAACTTGCTACCCAAATCCAGCGTCTGCGAAACACCATCTTAAAAATTCAAATGTCGGGGAAGACAATTAGCATGGCTTTAGTGAGTACAAAATGGACCTTTGGAAGGTAAAGGAGGTAACCTTTGACTTACTACAGAGCATCAGCCACAGAGCCTCTGCTGAGGTTTGAGTTCTTAGTGCTCAAGCACTGATGACGCAAATCCTGAGGATAACTGTGTGTGCTTGGCTGTTCTGTGTCCAGTTTGGCAATCCCTTGGAGTCAGTAGAGCAGCACCCCTGTGCAGTGCCACCTTTCCAGAGACTGGGAAGTGCCCAGCCAGTCAATTGTTTTTCTCCTTAGCCCCCCTTCCATGGCTGTGAAATATTTGCAGGACCTGTATTTCATGACTGGCCCAGTTACTGATTTATCTGCTGTACTGTTTATCCCACGGGGACCATGTTATTTTTTTCAGAGCTGACCTCCCTTGCTCACAAACCACAGCTAATTTAGGTTTATTTCCCTCCCTGCCCCCTCCTCCTGGCATGCCAGCAGTGATTCCAACTGGCTGTTAACTTCCACTCAGGAATTGTCACTGGATCTTTCCAAATTAAATCTTGCAAATGAAAATCACAATATGCTTGGCACTGTCTTCACTTGGAGGTGCAGTCTGCCCTTAGGAGGTGATGTCAGCTTTGGGGACATCCAACAGATGGGAATGCTCTGGTTTAGATTAACTGCCCATGTGTTTTGTTTAGACAGATTCAGGGGCACTTCTGATGGCTTTGGAAGCCAGAATCCCAGTGCAAAACACTGGAAAGGAAGGGAAACGTGGAGGTGGAAGGAAGTGCTTGAGGTTGACATGAAAGGCTTTCTAGTAAGACTTTGAAATTGCACAAATGGTGCATACTCCTATTTGTTTAAACAGTGTGGCAGCAAAATTCATTAAAAATAAATCTGGATGGACATTCCCTCAGGTGGCTGAGACAAGTACACAGAGCTCAGCTTGTGGCCCACCTCTGAACACCAGAACAACCTCCTGGGCACCAGGAACAACCTCCCGGGCACCAGGAACAGATCTTCTGGATACCAAGAACAACCTCCTGGGCACCAGGAACAACCTCCTGGACACCCCATTATTGACAGATGTCTGTGGGAACCAACTGTCAGCAATAGAAGCTGAACTGTTTTAGAAGCAGTATTTTGTTGTTTGCTTTTCCTAGAACTAAAATAAAATGAGAACAGGATCTGTGGCCTGGCCTATCTCCAGAGAAATTTCATGGGCTTTATTAATCAATTATATAAAGAAGATCATTGGGCAATGGGCAGAAATGACAGAACATCTCTGTGAACTTGCTGAGTTTTTCTAAGCAGCCCTTTTAAGGACCTCATTGTTTTACCTGCTGAGGGAGAAGAGTCTCTTTTCACAGAGGCAATTTAAGGCAGTAGCTCCTTGTGATGAGGAGGAATGAAAACATGGCACGAAAACTTGTTTTTGGGAGGTAACACAGTAGGTCACGACAAAATTGTCTCGTTCCTGCTGCTAAACATGACCCATTCCACTGTTTCCTCTTGTAACACACTGCTCTGGGTACAGCCCATGTACAGCTCTACTGAAGGAAGTCATGATGGTCTGACTTGCTAAAAATGGTCTTTCCAACCTGAGGGAGAACCAGGGATTCAGTTCTGAACTTTCACAAATCCGTCGTTCCATGTGTCTTTGTAATTGTAACTGATCTTTGATCTATATCAATGATCTGTGTAGAGTAAGCAGAGAAGGAGGGCATGAAAAAGATTAAATATGGATAAACTGCAGGTGAATTCTAAACATACACAACTCCAGTGGGAGTACAACTGGACATCTAAGAGAAACATAATTGATATTGTTAGTCGTGGAGCTTTTCCAGGTATGAGCAAAAATGAAAGGCAGCACAAATCTGTGTCACACACCTCTCATTTGCATGTCTTCTTTAACCTAAATGTGTTCCCCATGGAGCTTCTGTAGGCTAGCCCAAAATAATCTGCATGGATCCAAACAGACTTAATTTTCTGTGTAAGGAGACTGAACTTGGCATTTCTGAATCTTACTAAGCTCTTCTTTTTAGGCTTAAACACAGGAAAGACTTCAAACCTCATTTCTCAGCTTATCGTGCAAATAATATTCTGAATCTTGCAGGATCATAACTTTTTGTATAAAGCTTTCCAGCTGTTTTCTGTTGATAAAAGACTTTAGCTGGGCACCAGGAGATAAGACTGTGGGACTGAGAAATTGCTGACTTAGTCTTGTAATCTTCCAGCATGGCATTCCCATAGGGAAGTTATGGATAGGTGTAACTCTGCACAAGTTAATGTTCTAATCCTTGAATCCCACTCAGTGGCTCAGCCACTGAATTTGATGGAAATTCTGGGCACCTGACACATTTCAGGATTCAGCTTTATGCAGAGACTTTCAATTCCTGGCAGATTGTCAGTGTGGAGCTCAAACTGATTCACTTGGGGCTGTTCCTCTGGATTTGAGAATGTCGTGTTCTGAGATCAAACCTGGCTGGGAACTTCAGTGACACCCTTTGGAAGGACTCTGAACTTCCAGGCTCCAGATCAGGAAAAACTGTCAGGATCAAACATAATTTATAGCATGAAGAACTTTATTTATTGCCAGCAGAGAATGGCAGTGGAGTTTGGAATAGCTTAGAGCTTATTTCTTTGCTTCTGATAGCAAATGGACTGTCCATCCCTCTGCAAAAAAGGCTTGTCTTGATGTTCCAGATAACTCTAATTATATAGACAGGGAGATAAAATTAAGACAAATAAACTGAAGATGGAAAATTAGTTAGACAAATGGTAAAAAATGCATGCAGATGGTTAGGAACACCTAAAATCCCACATGGTGCAGTGACTGCTAAGTCAGCCAGCAATTTTTTATGAATGAGAAATCTAATAAGGAGGGGAAACCAGTTAAAATTTGCCCTGGAGCAATTGTAACTTCTACACCTCTTTTTTTGGTTCATAAACACCTCTGTTGCCTGCAAAAATACTTGTGAAGATGCTTTTTAATATGGTTTGCTAAGTTTTGTTGCTTGACTTCATTGTTCCTGCAAATCAGCAAATGAATTCCATTCGCAGCTCGATTTTTTTCCTTAGACAAGGAATGTTCATGCCAGATTGCTGTTCCTACATTTTCCCTCCAAGCTCACACAGCACTGGAGCTCTGTGTCGTGCAGGAATACACGAGTGGAGGATCCATGTGGAAAGAGCCAGACTATGACAGGTATTTTGCAGTGCTAATCCATTAAGTAACTCGAGCCATACATTGAATGGCACTTTTATCTCACATTTAATGGGTAAATACAGGCAGTGAAATTGTTGGCTGTGTGTCACAGTCCCTTTGTCTCAGCTTCACATGACAATCATTCTCTTCATTTCACTTGAGCTGTCCTGCAGCTGATTTATCCCCAGCCCAGCAGATCAGACACTCAGAGAGTGACAGGAGTCAAATCATTCCAGTTTGATACCGATGCAAGACAAAGCTGTATGTTTGAAATCAGATTTTTCCTTAGAGTAAAGAAGAAGAGAAGATGTTCTCCTCAGCTGAGGCAGGTGGAGGGCTGCTTTGTTTGCTTGTTTATTCAGAAGTTTGTGACATTTTAATATTCCATTCTGTAGAGGACAATGCTGATTCGAAGTACAAAAAGAAAACAAGAAGTCTAAAGTAGAAAAAGTAAAAATCAGAGGAGGCTTTGGAGCTAGTGAGAAAATGAGAGGTGACATGAGAACAGGAAGGAAAGGGGAAGGTTATGTCATTAGAGGCTGGAATTCAATGTTTTGATGAAACTCCATGGATACAGGAAGGAGCAGGGCGGGTAAAAATAGCCAAATGAAAATGGTATGAGTTCCAAGAATTCAACTCTGAAAAGAAAAGAAATACACGTTCTTGCTCAAAACTAGGTGGAAAAAGTTATATATTCTTATGAAGCCTTACCAAGAACGAAGCAAAACTTGCTGTCTGCAATTCCTTTATTTTTTCTCCAACAAAAACTTGAAATTTTGCATTATTATACACATCTCTTCCAAATCCTCAGTGGCCTGGTTCCCAGGAGAGGGAACACTTTGTCAGAAAAGTCGTCTCCTCAGCAGCCCTTGGATGCTGTTCAGATCCGAGGAGTTTTTGGGGCTGAGCACATGCAAATGCTTACAGACACAAGAATTCTCTCCCTCCCTGACTGACAGGAACACTCCTGATCCCTGCAGGAGGAAATGGCCATCACTGAGAGAACAGTTTACTTTGCAGGACGTTGATTTGCGCAAAGCCAGCAAACAATTACACTGGAGTCTCTATTTTCTTGTGCTGAACTCTATGTGCTCACAGTTCCCCTTGGAGATTCACTCTTATCTACAGAACAGAAAGCTCTTACTATACAAGAAGAAGAAAGAAAGAAAATCAACCCATTTGCTTACTTTGATTTTGTTTTTGTTAATTTCTGAACAGATGGTAACATACCACAATGGAAGTTTTATAAAAATTTCCATCTTTTAACTGAGTGCAGGCCTGAAATTTTTCCCTGGTGAAAAAGCAGAGCGTGAGTCATTAAACAGGCTCTGTGCTATCTGCCTGAGATTTTCACTCTGCAGTCAGAAGAGTCAGAAAGCCCTTCCATTGCAGTAACTACCTTTTTTTTCCCCCCTTCACCTGGGCAAATGGCCAATTCCATCATCTCAGGCTCAGTAGGAACAAGGAAGGTACGGTCCGAGGAGGGATAGAATAAACAGACCAGGGGAGAGGCATTGCTACAGGCCAAGAGCAGGAGTCCAGTTCTAGAGCTCAAACAATTGTCAAAAGGAGTGGCCTGATTTATGATTTCTCCAGTCCAGTCTGAATTCAGTAATTGAAAAGTTATGGGCTGGGTTTACAAGGGAGACGTTCTGTTGCCTGCAGAGTGCTCAGCACCTACTGAGTCTTGGCCCCAAATTGTCATTATGGAGATAGAGAGTCTAAACCTAATCTTTGTTTGAACTCCGTTTGAATTTTGGCACTGATTGCTGTGGGACAAATGAGGCCCAGAGATGCTGAGTGTTCTTTTCTGCAGGTCTTCTGATGTGACCTTGGAGAGCTGGAGGAGTCCAAGCTCTCTGGTCTCCAGTCCTGTTCATCTTAGTGAAGTTACAGAACTTTGCCGAGGGGGGTTGGAAATAAAAAGACATTTTTACACAAAGGTTCCAGGGCATTTGTAAAATCCTTTGTGTCTCTCCAGGGCCCTGAGTTGAGGCTCTGGTGCCCCGTCCTCACACACAGCATCTCCCTGAGCAGTGCAGCCCTCACCAGTTTGTTCCTTGTCTCTTTTGTAACACCTGTAGAGCAAAATTACCTCAGAAAAATCAAACCAGGGTCTGAAATTTGCATTTTTGACTTTCCTCTGTATCGCATCAAGGTGATGCCTTCACCAGCTTTGGAGTGGAGTGACAGAGCTGCTGACAATTAATGAGTGTGTGAGAAATGCAGAAGGAAGGATGGATGGATGGATGGATGGATGGATGGATGGATGGATGGATGGATGGATGGATATATGAACCTTCAAGGCCTCTGTCAATCAGGAAAAGATGAATTAATCCTTCTCAGTCCATGTGACACTTAATGACATGTACAAGGGAGGTGAATGGCATCTTGTTGCATAGCAAGGGTAATATAGAACACAATTTCCCCTGAAGAAATAGCTCACATACCTTATATAATGAATGAGCTCATTTCGCCTGTGTTTGCCAGAAACAATAAAAGTTAGAAAATGTCCCAGTAATTAAAATAAAGTGTTACCCAGATTTATGGTGAGAAATGTGAAATGTCAGGCAATTGAGTGCAGCTCCACACTCACAAATAAGCTTCACATTCGTTAGAACAGGTTGCATTCATTAGGAGGAACAGTGTGGGTCCAGTGCTGGCCCCAGAAGGCAAGGAATGGTTTCTCCTGCACAGGGAAAGAAAGCAGAGGGGAGGGAGAGGTGCCAGCTGGCACATTCCCTGATGGAGCCTGGTCCCAGTGGTGATGCTGCAGCAGGCATGGGACAGACAGGATCATAGCTTCAAGATGGGCTTGGGTTACATGATGGATGGTAGGGGGAGAGGAGAGTCCCACTGTCAGCCTGCCACGTGCAGGAAAGAAATCTAATAAAAATGTTTGAAGGGTGGAGATGAAAAAGGGAATCCAAGCAAGGCCAGCCTTTCCTGCAGTCCTTCCTCTCACACTCACCGTTCATTATTTAATACAAATGCTGTACCCAGGAATAGTTTAGAAGTTTACTAGATATGAGCTCATCTCTTGCTTAAAATAATCTTAAACCCTAATTATTTTTTCTATGCACCATTCTTTGTCAGAGGGCCACGTAAGTGAGGTGGGTTTAATCTACATAAAAACCATTCCTGTAGCCATAGGGAACCCTGGAAGTGCAGAACTTCTCTGAAAGCCTGGTGGAAGCTCATTTGAGCAGGTCCTGCTGGAACATCCCCAGTGCATCTGTGCTCTGTGCAGCTGGAGGAGGGCAGGCTGTGGAAATGTCCTGCTGGGACATTGGGAACCTGCTGCCCCGGTGTCTCCTGTCACCAGCCTTTGTGCTGCTCTCTTCTGACACAGCTAATTAAAAATTGAAGAGACTTGAAATGAAAATGCTTTACATAAAAGCTAGTCTGACAGTTGATGCTGTCTAGAAACAGAAATGTTCAGTGCCTTTTTCCTGAAAAAGAGAACAGGGCAATGTTAAATCAGACACTTCAGTAAATACAAATCTAGTAAGGGACTTTCACTACCTGTGTCTACCAGACCGAAGTGACAGATTCAAAACATTGCCTGTCTTGTCCACTGGAGTGTGGAACAGGTCTTATGGACAAAAAAAAAAAAAAAAAAAAATTCAAACCACAGTCCTCTTTTGTTTTTCAGAGTTGGATTCTGTTGCTGCATAGTTTTGATCCGGGAGTAGTTTTAGGAATTTCGTGGAGTTTTGTTCAGAAGAAAGCCAGTCATGAAGTTAAAAGCAGTTGGTTTTAACTTGGTAAAATATCTGGATTGTGATAAAGATCTGCAGGGTGGCCTTAAGCCAGTTGTATATCCTCTCTGTTCTGCAGTTCCACATCTGTAAAATGACAGAATGAATTTGTTTCGTTTTCATTACATGCCTGTAGGAAAAATCTCATTATGCTAATGAGGTGTGCATGTGCTTTAATCACAGGTTCATTCAGAAAGCCCATAAATGAAATAAATATGAGATCAATGCTTAAGAATTTGTGAGAAAGGAGGAGAAATCCAGGATTTGTAGGACAGCACGTTCTGAATGAGTGAAATGATGATGCAAGCACTGATCTCCAGAGTGCCTGGTGCTCTGTGTGTTATTTATAGGAGGCACAGGCCTCTACAATAAATTGCAGGTTCACCTGTCAGACCAGCAGACAGGGGATCACTTTACAACAAGAGGGAAGAGGTCATAAATTTCAAGCAGACTCATTCCCTACCATGGTTTTGGATGCTGAGCTGTTGTAAAGGATGTACCAAAGGACGTGAGGAGAGACACCAGGATCAGAAGCCATGGTGATAAAAAACCCATCTTATCAATATTATTTGCAAGATACAGATACCATGATGATGAGAAATGATCTCAAAGATGGAAGAGATTATGGAGGAGAGAGTTGAATTCCCTGGAGTCATGGCAGAGGGTGTGTGGGAGGGCAGGTCACCCACCTGGTTTGGTGCAGCTTGGCTTTTGCTGAGCAGGAGCTCCTGTAGGGCAAGGCTGGCACTTCCTTTAACATGGATTCCTTTGGGATAAGCTATGGGCGAGACTTGCTTAAATCCAGGCTTATTTTAGTCTGAAATGGGTTGATTTTTCTTCTCTAGAAGGGTGATGGTGGCTCTGGGAGGAGCTGCTGGGGGTGGACAGCAGCAGTTCAGTGCACTATTGACAGGGACGAGGCTTTGGCTTGGTGTTCCTGTCCCTGCTGGATGTGGCTGCTCTGCCTTGTTTGCTCATGGCTGGCTATGCTGAGAAATCAAAGATTTGCTGTTGATATAAATGGCAAAAAGTCTGTGCAGCCCTGACTCCCTACAGGACTATTCTGTGAGCTCCTTTGGGAGTGCCAGGAGTTCCAGCCTTATTCCCTTCTCTGACTCTGTTTTTTCCCAGTGAATTCATTTTTTTATTAGCAGTAGCAAGCATGGTTTTGTGATTTTTTTTTTTAATGAGGTGTTTGGCAGCATCCATCAGGACATGTAGGTACAGAGTGTGAGAGGGAGGGCGGGGCAGCCCTGAGCAACATACCAGGCAATTTGGGACAAAAAAAATCCAAAAAACGGAGAACCCTTTCATGTGCTTTTAACCACCCCTCCCCTCCCATACTTCCTAGGATGCCTGATGATTTCCTGCAAATTAAATATGAATTTTAGGTGAGAGCAAGTCATGTTTTAAGCAGGTCATATGTTCATTGCATGTTTTCATCATGGATATATGGGCCATAACCAAGTGGTTCTGTACTTGGGAAAGATACAAAAGATACAGGAGGCAGGCTGTGGAGCTGAGCTGGACATATCCAAGAATTTGGGAAAGGGTTAAGAAATAATGATGAGTTCTGAATCCATGGAGTTCTCTGGGAGAAGCTGCTGTGAACATGGTGAAATAAAATCAGTGAGGTGGACCAAAGCCTAAAACACAGCCTTGCTGCCATCGCTGAAGGGTCCCAGCCACCTCTCTGAGATCTTTGCCCTGAAAGGTGTGCTGTAAATAGTTGACTTTTCCATTAATTAAAAAAAAAGACTGTTTTTGTCACCATGAGTCTATTGCTGACCTTCTCAGACAGTGAAAATTCTTGTTTGGTTCATCTTAAATATGAATTCTTGAAATTTTTTTTGATGATTTTTTAGATGTCTCAAATTCACTTATTTCAGTGCATATCTCAGAGAAATATGTACAAAAAGAACTGGTGTCTTTAAAATATAAATATTTCAAAGTTCATTTTGGCCGAAAAGATAATTTAGTTCACATTTGTGAAATAATTTTCTGTAAAAAGAATATGTGTATTGATGAAAAATTGAAAGGTTTGAATGAAAAAGACCACCTAACTCTCAGATAATCCTTTCCAACAGAGAGTTTGACACCTTATTCCACAGGTTCTGAATAGTTTGGCATTCCCCAGTTTCAATGTAATTGCTTAGTGAAAATGATGACCTTGATAAATGATAACCTCTAAATGAAAAGAGGGACGGAAATATCCTGGCCATGCAGAAATTGTTTTACTTCTGTGACAATTAGCAATGAATATGTATGGCACAAGCATGGAGGAAGTGGAAATTGGCTGCTCCAAGGGCTGTGCTGTCTAATGTGAGCTGCAGCAGGAATTTTGACGTGTCGCATTCGCACCCACGCTCCCCCTTCCCTCCCCGTTCCTTCTTCACAATCTTCACAATAGGCCCTTCCCAAACGTTTTGTCAAATAGCTGCAATGTGCAGCACAGCCCTTGCTAATCCCCAGCTCTCCCCGAGCAGGCAGGCAGTGAGAACCAGAGGGGGCTGGGGGGAAACCCTCTCGGAACACGCTTCTCTCCTGTGTGTACAAACACAGGCAGCGACATCCCCCCAGCCCGGGGGACGTGCAAAAGGTGGGACCCAGTGCTGGGGAGAAAGCACCGAGTGAAGGCGATGGGGAGGGAACAGAACTGCCAGTTAAATATGGAAAATGGAGTCTGCTTTTTGTTCTGGGCCTTTGGAATCTGTGGGTGGATTGGAACTGGCAGGCAGGGAGCAAACACCCACCCACCATAGGGCTGTGTGGTTCAGAAGTTTACAAGAGTGTTTGTGTTCCAGGAGCTGTTGGCCTTGAAGCCAATGGAGAGGGGGAGGAGAAGAGGGAGAGAGTGAGAAAAACACTGTGGTGTTAGGGCCCTTCCTCAGAGATATTTTTCCCCTCTCCTTTCTCCAGCTCCAGGGCTTTAGAACTGGAGCAAGACAAACAGTGACTAGAGGACAGATTAGTCTGATTTTAAGATGTGGTGCTCACAGTCCGTCATCGAGAGGCAGAGACTTGAAAAGCCACTGCCACCTTAATGCCACATGACAGCTCCCTTTGCTCCCCCTTCTCCTGCCCTGCTGCTGTTTAGTTCTGCAGCCTGTGGGATGTAAAGACGTGGAAGTTTTGCTGTTCTTACTGCAGGAGTTGAAGCTTGGTTTCTGTCCCGTCATGGCTTTCGGTTTGGAAGCTGCCACTCCAATTGCTCACTGTCTGAGTATTGCAGATACAGAAACTGAGGCACAGAGAGACTGAGCAACTTGCCCAAGGCAACAGGAAATCTGTGGGAGATCTAGGAATAGACCCCAGATGTCCTGAGTTTTCTGTCTTAACCACAAGACCATCCTTCCTGTCTCTTTGGTAGTCCCCTCTGCTTCAGGAATTCCATTTACGAATTCCACCCATAAACAATCTGTTGCATGATCCAATGATTTACTTGCATTAAAAAGTCATTTGGAAGAGAAAATGGCACCTCTCTTAAAATGAACTGCAGCTACTGCTTGCTGTCCTTTCTTTCTAGGGGATGGAGAGGGAGTGAAACCCCCCTGCCCACAGCTTCCAGAGCTGAGAAGCTTTTCCATTGCTATCCAAATTTCCTGCAGGCAGTAGTTTGGTTCTTTATAAGAATCAAGAACTCCATACGTGATATTTGAGTATATCTGGCCGTTTATATTTTAGTGGATTAAAAAAAAGCCTGAAACTGCACTAAATCCATCTAGGGAGTGATCCTGCTGCTGGTCCCCATTGTATCCAAGTGTCTCTGATGACAGTCTGGTGAACTGCCACAGCCCTGGGGGAATTCACTGTGTGTCTGGTGCTTCTCCCTTGTCACAGTCACAGTCAGAGCTTCTCTAAGAGGAGGCTGAATGCTGGGAGGGCTTTTCATTCTACCAATGCACACCCTTCACTTTGGAAATGGTGGAGTGGATGGATGTCCCTCATACTGTCCAAAGGTACCATATGTATCTTCTGCAGAATGTAATTTAAAAATTACTCTTTACTAAAACCTTTTAGATTATCCTGTTACTCAGAGAGGAATATTCCTAGCCCTGCTTCCTCTTAATTTGGTAACTTCTTTAGCATCAGGAATCAACAAGGGCTGTATGGCCTAGACTGCTAAATCCCATCTTTAGACCTTGATATCGTGATAGTATCTAAAAATCCCACTGATGGACCACCAAATCCACGTGTGATGGATTTTATAAACAGAAACTTCAAAGGTCCTTCTTGCTACCACCAGTGGCTTTGTATTGAAGTGTTATGGTGAAGATCCTCCAAGTGTCTTCTCTGAGCACATGAAGGCACAGCTGCTGACCTGAACCAATGTGTTTGTTTCCTGCCTCTTCTGAAGCCATTTAGCACTTTGAGGGTTGATGTCCAAGTTGGGTATGTGCGAGTGGGTTCCTCTCTGGGGAAACACTGACCTAGGGGCAAGGTCAAAGCGCTAATGCAGGTCTTACACCTTTTCCCCTTATTCTCAATGGGATTTCAGAATATAAAAGTACAAATAAAACACAAGAGCTCCGTGTGTGCCCTGCCCCATTACAATGAGTCTGAGTAAATCACAGTGGATTTGTTTTCCAATTGCTCTTTTAAGCACTGTTTGGATATTTGTCTGTTTGCTCCTCCTCTTTTGTCCCGATGTGGTTTTGCTGCTGTTCCACTGCCATGGTGAACTCTTCCAGAGGAGACTGTCCAAAATTCAGTGTCTGTGTCCCTCAGTCACACTCCATGGATGAACAGTGCCTAAAGTCCTTGTTGCATTACAAACACTATTAACCATTGTGGTGTGAAAGTGCTCCCCAGCCCTTTTTGGCACACAGTTGACAGAGCTCTGAGATAACACTGGAAACCTTTTCAGCTTGTTCCTTATGGTGATGCTAAGTGATGATTGAAATGTTTGCTAGAATTCTGGGTATGTAGTCCATGGAAAATGGGAGAAGACACTTTTTTTTTTTCTTTGAAATTTGATATTAATAGAAACTAAGAGCATCTCACTCCTGATCTGAATAATAAATCCTTAATGGAGTTGGCAGTGCTGCTGGGCAGTGGGTGCCCTTGCTGTGGTCAGTGGGTGTCTTTGCTATGGTCATTTGATGTCCATGCCCTGGACACTGGATGTCCATGCCATGGGCAGTGGGTATCTGTGCCATGGTCACTTGGTGTCCATGCAATGGTGTCCATGCCATGGTTAGTGTGTGTCCATGCCCTGGGCAATGAATATCCATGCTGTGGGGAGTAGGGGTCTGTGCCATGGTCAGAGGATGTCCTTGCTATGGTCAGTTGGTGTCCATGCCATGGTCAGTGGTGAGTGGTGTCCAGTCCATGGTCAATGACTGTCCTTGCTATGGCAGTGTATGTCTGTGCTGTGGCCAGTGTGTATCTGTGCTAGGGGCAGTGGGTATGTCAGTGCCCCAAGCTGTAGGTGTGTGTGCCATGGTCAGTGGTCAGTGAATGTCTGTGTCCTGGGCAGTGGTCAGTGGTGTCCGTGCCCCGGGCAGTGGTCAGTGGTGTCCGTGCCCCGGGCAGTGTATGTCCGTGCCCCGGGCAGTGGTCAGTGGTGTCTGTGCCCCGGGCAGTGGTCAGTGACTGTCCGTGCCCCGGGCAGTGGTCAGTGACTGTCCGAGCCCCGGGCAGTGGTCAGTGGTGTCCGTGCCCTGGGCAGTGGTCTGTATGTCCGTGCCCCGGGCAGTGGTCAGTGGTGTCCGTGCCCCGGGCAGTGGTCAGTGGTGTCCGTGCCCCGGGCAGTGGTCTGTATGTCCGTACCCCGGGCAGTGGTCAGTGGTGTCCGTGCCCCAGGCAGTGGTCAGTGACTGTCCGAGCCCCGGGCAGTGCTCAGTGGTGTCCGTGCCCCGGCCGCGCTTGTGCCGGGCGGTCGCAGTGATCTCATCGGTCGGTAGAGGGCGCCCGTCCCCGGCGTGCGGGGGGCGCTCGGTGCCCCGGACAGCGCGGACACTCCGGACACTCCGGACAGCGCGGACACTCCGTACAGTCCCGGCCCCTCGGGTGGGAGCCCAGGAGCCGACCCTCTTGTGTGCCATCAGCGTGGCTTTAGCGCTGCCTCTGCCCTCCTGCCCCGGCGAGGGCTCGGACAGCCCCCAGCCCCTGCCCACCCGCGCTGCGGTTGCGCCTCTCGCTCCTTCCACGCGTTGAGCGTCGCCTGTGGGTGGAAGGAGCGTGTGACGTGTGCCGGGAGCGGGGACACATGTGTGTCCGAGCAAGGGAGCACACGTGTGTGGGGACAGGGAAGCACACGTGTGTGGCTCGCCTTGTAGCGCTCGGTGGGTTCGGGGCTCCGGTGGCCCGCGGCGCCCCGAGGATGCACCCTCGTCCCGCGCGGTTGTCGCCCATCGGTCGCGCTCTCACGCCTGTGATTGCTGTCGGCGCGGGGCGTGTGCCCGCAGCTGAAGCCGCGCAGGGCGCCGTGAGTGCTCACACACGCTCCGTGCCCTGCGAGCGCGACCAGCGCCGCTCCCCGCGCCCGTTCCATTTCACCGCTGCCAGAAATCCAGCGGCGAGAGGGAAAAAGCCCTCGCCCTACCGCCCCTCCTTGGCGGCGCGGCGGTCCGTGAACCCAGCAGTTTATCCTCCCCCCGCTCCCTCCCTCCCTCGCCGCCGCTGCCGCCGGGGCCGCGCCGCGCGCCCGCCCGTGCAGCGCCTCGGCTCGGTTCGGCTGAGCTCGGCGCGGCTCGGCTCGGCTCGGCACGGCTCGGTTTGCCTAGGCACTGCTCAGCACAGCTCGGCTCGGTTCGGCTCGGCTGGACTCGGCACAGCGCAGCTCGGTTCGCCTCGGCGCGGCTGGCCTTGGATCATCAGCTCGGTCGTGCTCGGCGCGGCAGGGCTCGGCTGGAGCGGCTCGGCTCGGCCCGGCTGCGCTGATCCCGGCACATCCCGGCCGGGCTGGGCGCAGCGCGAAGCGGGAGGCGGGCGCTGTTCCTGGAAGAGCCCGGCCCGGGGAGTTGGTCACATTCTTGGCCGGGATTCAATGACTGAGGCAGACACCAACAAACAGAGGGGGGGAGGCGGAGGGCGGGAGGCTGAGCCCGCCTGCATTAGCTCAGCTCTCAGGCACTCTCAGTCACTGCTGGAAAGAGGAGCTGGGAGGATGTGCGCGCTCTCACCGCGGCTCCCCACGGCACAACGAGAGCACCGGCAGAAATAAGGGAAGGAAGGCGAAGCGAGAGCCGAGGAGCCCTCCCGGGCCGAGCAGAGGGACCACGAGGGGCAGCGGAGCCGCTCTTCGCCCGTGCGGAGCCCCCGCGCCGCTTTGGCACTGCCGGAGATTTGGGCCTTTTCTCCTGCGTTGTTCCTTCCACAGACCGAGCCTTCTGCCTCCTCCTGCTTTTTACTTTCCTCCCCCGCGCCTTCCCTCGGTGGATATGGACAGAAGGGGGATCACTGCAGAGAAGCAGCAGCCGCCAGAACATATTTGAGCCCCGGGTGCTCGGAGCGTGGCACAGACTTTTTGTGTTTCTGTGGGTGGTGTGTGTGTGTGAGTGAGTGTGTGTTGGAGGTGTGGGAGGAGGGATTGGTTTGCCTGGGGGTTGGCTGAGGGGGTGAGTGCTCGGATGAAGACCTCTTTTTGCCGTGATTCTGTGCTCCATCGGGGCAGCTTGGAGACTTGGAGGGTTTGAAATTGTAACGCGAACCAAGAGAAAAGAAAGAAGAGAGAGACACGCATACAAAAGGATTTATTTCCTCTCCGTTAGTGGATTGCTGAGTGAGAAGGAGGAAAAACACAAGGGTGGGTTGTTTTATTTTGTTCATATTTTTTCCTTGAAAAAAAATCCCTTAAGTGGATTTGCACCAGGGTGGAAGATAACTGGGGATTTTTGCTGTTTGTTTTGGGAATAGAAACTAAAAAATGGAGACTGTAAGTAGAAGCAGCTTCCAGCCTCATCCAGGACTGCAGAAGACCTTGGAACAGTTTCATCTGAGCTCTATGAGCTCCCTGGGTGGCCCTGCTGCTTTCTCAGCGCGATGGGCACAGGAGATGTACAAGAAAGACAATGGCAAAGACCCAGCGGAACCTGTACTCCATCTGCCCCCGATCCAGCCTCCTCCGGTCATGCCTGGTCCCTTCTTCATGCCCTCGGACAGATCCACGGAGAGGTGCGAGACCATCCTGGAAGGGGAAACCATCTCCTGCTTCGTGGTGGGCGGAGAGAAGCGGCTTTGCTTGCCCCAGATCCTGAACTCGGTGCTCAGGGACTTCTCCCTGCAGCAGATTAATTCGGTGTGTGATGAGCTACATATTTACTGCTCCAGATGCACTGCTGACCAGCTGGAAATCCTCAAAGTCATGGGCATCCTGCCCTTCTCCGCTCCTTCCTGCGGGCTCATCACGAAAACTGATGCTGAGAGGCTTTGTAACGCCTTGCTTTATGGTGGCACCTATCCTCCCCACTGCAAGAAGGAATTCTCTAGCACAATTGAGCTGGAGCTCACGGAGAAGAGCTTCAAGGTGTATCATGAGTGCTTTGGGAAGTGTAAGGGACTCCTGGTGCCAGAGCTTTACAGTAACCCCAGCGCAGCCTGCATCCAGTGCTTGGACTGCAGGCTCATGTACCCACCTCACAAATTTGTGGTCCACTCTCACAAATCGCTGGAAAACAGGACTTGCCACTGGGGCTTTGACTCTGCAAACTGGAGATCCTATATCCTCCTCAGCCAGGATTATACTGGGAAAGAGGAGAAAGCTAGACTGGGCCAGCTCTTAGATGAAATGAAAGAAAAATTTGACTATAACAACAAATACAAGAGGAAAGCCCCTCGGGTAAGTGGTGCCTGTAATTTTAAAGGGGGCGGGGGGAATTTCGGTAACATTCATCGATATACCCAAAGTGTTACCAGCTGCTTTTCCTCGGAGTCATTTAGAAATTTTAATCGTGTTCTCCATTCTCCCCGCGTGTGTGTCACTGGAGGAGCAGTGCTCGAGATGGCACCTTTATTTCTCTGGTTGTGTTCTGACCACGGTGGTTGGAGTTTGTTTAAATTACATATGTGTATTTGTATATTTTACTGTGCGTGGACCTTGGTCTTAGAAGCCCATCGCACTGCCCGAGACTTTATCTGGCAGTGCATGATTTCGGGTCTTTATGGGCTTCTTCACTCAGGGGTCAAGGCAAGGAAGAAGCCAAAAAAAAGGAGCAAGTCCCTGCACTTTTCTGGTCGATTGAGTGTCGCCAGGGATGGAGGTGCGGGCTGAATGCTCTGAATTGCATCTATGGAAATAAAATGTGCCTGTTAAGAAAAAAAATTAAATTGTGCCGGTAGTGCAGGTTACTGGTTTATAGATGAAGTGTTCGGAACGTGAAAGGAGAAGTCCCTGCTTTTAGAGTATCCCTGTGGAGCCTGAATTTCCCCAGCAGACAGGCTTTTGTATATTGGATTATGTGAACATCCAGCAAATGACTCTGTCTAGGGCCAGCTGCAGCAGCTCCTTAAGGTATTCCATGCCGTGCTGTGCTGAGCCAGACAGCTAAAGCACGTTTTTTTTATGTGCCACTTGTTTTTCTTTCAGTCTGAGCTGCCTTTAGATCCCAGAATCCCTGGTGTGTGGGTGGGAGGCTGCCTTGGCATCTGGCAGCGGTCCTGCTCCATGGGCAGCAGTGCCACAGGGCCTTGGGGACTCGCAGACACCGGGATGTGTGTCTGCCTCCTGGCATGCTGCAACTGGCTGGGCATGAGCAATTCTGCTTCCTGCTCCTTCCCCCCGCTGCCAGGGGAGAGCAAAACTCCTGCCTCTGCCCACTTCTCCCCACTGTCAGAGATTTCCAAACTTCGGGTTTTTGTGTCTGGAGTGGAAGGGCAATACACAAGCTTGGAAAACAGAAGCGATGTTTAAAGCCCACTGTGAAAATTCTGCATTAACTTACCTGATGCGTGTTTAAAGGGGCAGACACACACTCTGACTAAGGTTGAGCTTTTATTTATAAAATAGTGCAACAAAAATACCCAAGCAAACCGCAGATTTTTTAAGAAAAGATGCTGTGCAAACAGCACAGTAATTCCACAAGCAGACTGGGAGGCCTAGTGAGCCCATCTGACCGGGCTGCACACTTCTGGATCAAGGAGCAGAGTCTCACTCTTCCAGTTCCAGTTTCTCTCCTGGCCTCCGGCTCAGTCCTTGTCCTCACCCCTCCTTTTCCTCCCCGGAGTGTCAGGACGCTGTGACAAAGCTGGGCTGTAATGAGGCACATTATCCCCGTGGTTGGAGGTGGATGTGTTTTTAATGGCTTGTCTATTCTCCGTCAGTCATGTGCCGAGATGGAATGGTGGGATAGATCTACATGGATGTGAGAATATGGCTCTCAAACTGGAGACATTTTTCGTGCTGGGAAAGGAATTTTCTAGGGCATGCTTCGTTTGGGAAGTAAAAGGAAGAAATCTCCACATTGTTGTTTTAAAAAGGTCCTGTTCCCCTGGCTCGGTCATTTCCAGAGTCTTATTAAAATGAATGTTAGTAGAGAAGTGCTTTCCTTTTCTTGCAAGGCTTTTTCAGTGTTCACTTCACCTTCGTCATTTATCCAACACCCCAGGCGAGGCTGCAGAAGGAGAACAAGAAAAGGTTACTAAGCCTTGGCTGTGCCTCAGTTTTTTTGGGGACCCTTTGACAGGTCCTAGTTCAGAACATGAGAAACACTCTTCCCTCACCCTCCGAAATCTGCCTGGAGTGCAGCACTTCTTGCAGAGTGAATTGAAGGTATCTAATAGTGAACGCCAAAAACTGTGCGAGGAAATGGTGGCCATCTCTTTTTTGGAAAATTTTGCCAGAAACCCATCATGATGAAATGCTAAGTCTCCTGCATACATTCATTTGGAAGGTGGCAAGGAGTGAGATGGGGGAGAATAGAGTGGTGTGTGCTCGGAGGATGGGGTAGGGAAAACAGTGTTTCGTCTCGTATTAAGTTTCAAGGCCTTCAGGACTCTTCTGTTAAAGCAGTGCAGTCCTGAGGAGACCCTGACGGTGCTGGCAGAGTTTTGTACGCTTATCCTTCCTTTTCCTGAAGTCTTTTTCCATTGGCCTTAGCCAACGGATATCATATGCTAAGGTCATTTGTGTTGTAGCAGTGTGTGCGGATAATTACGGAGAGATTTAATCAGACTCTAAGATTGGTAGGCTGTGGCCAGGGGCAAGTAACACTGGAGTAAAGTTTAGATGCCTGGTGAGGAAATGACAGGATGGTCCCATTCCGTGTGTGTTAAATCCTGTGTGGGTTTTGTGTGTCTGTGGGGCTCTGGCTGTCTCGGGGATGAAAGGGTGAAGCACATGTGTCTTTGTGGTGGGCTTCCTTTTTGATGTAGATCTCAGCTTTGCTTTGTTCTGTTTCATACAGAGGTGTTCATGTGCATGGTGTGCCATAAGCTGCTGTGTCAGATGTTGGGTTTTCTGCTTTCAGGAGTGGCCTTTTTTTTCCGCTTTCTCTATTTATTTATGTCTTTCTGTGTGTACACACATTGCTTTGTGTGGTGTGTTTTCCCTGGGGCTCTGGTAGTATGTTGGTAGCATGGGATGCATATGACCAATTTTATGGCTGTTTGAGCAGCAGTGAGTGTTTTGACCTTTTCATGTGTCTCCATGAGGTTTCTGTGATGAGGTCTGGAGATTTCTGCCAGCACAGCTCTGCCTTTTAAGGGTCTGACTTAAATGGAGGAGCTGGGTTGGCACAAGCCCCTGGTGCAGATTCAGTGTAGTGGCAGAACTGCTTTTTTTTCCTCTCTCTTTTTTTTTTTTTTTTTTTTTTCCTTTTCCTTTTTTTTTCCTTGGCGTGGTTTTAAAGCTTTGCTACAAGGCGTAGCTTTTCCTAGACATTTCATTCCCAATGCATATTTCTCTCTACATCAAGTATCTGTAGTGCATATCCATCCTTCTGTACCAGGAGATGGATGTGTAGATGCAGAGATCTCCTCTCTCTGTCAGCCGTGTTGGTTGAACAAGGCTCCTGTTGCCTGGTCTTGCCCCTTGCAGAAGCACCCTTTGTCCAGACCTGTCTGAAGTCAGCAAAGGGTCTTAACCAAAAGCTGGAGGGAGTTGTGACAGCTGGAGCCCCCCACTAGAGCAGGGACCATAAAGGTCTCAGTCACATTCCTTACCCTCTTCTAAAATTTCGGTTTTTACATCCTCTGTGTTCATGTCTGGGTGAGTAACTGACCTCCCATAAAGTCTTTCACCTTCCTACCACTTCCCAAAGCTCTTTCTTTTCTTGAGCCGTGTAACTTCTCCATTTTACTCATTTTGTGTCCTTCACTGGGTGTTCCACCTTTGCATGCAGGGTTTGTTGTGCTTTGCTTTCTCTCTGCCCCAGCGCGGCTTTTACTTGTGTGGGTGTCCTGTTTCCCTACCTGTCTCATCTCATCCACCATTACTGGTGTGGAGCACAACCATTACATTCTGGGGAATTTCTAGAAACTAAAAATGTGAATAACCTGATGGGGTTGCAAAACAGGGTCCTGGAAATCCACCATCAGTGCCAAAGCCTTTTCTGGGGCTCAGCTCCTGGTGCGTGCTCTCCTGCGGGACCCCTGTGGCCTTGGTGTGTCTGTGGTGCTGCTCTCCACTCCTGTGTGACAGAGCTCCCTGCTTGCCTCACATCAGGATGCTCCACTCACACAGAATTAGTTCAGACGCAGCCCTGAAGGCTTTGTTGGTTGCTATTTCCAGAAGAGGAGGGTGGGTTCAGCTGCGTCTATTTCGAACCCTATTTCTCCAATACTGAACCGAGCGACGTTTGACAGCACTTTGAGATTCCCCACCTGAGTGCCAGACGTGTGTACCCTGAGCAGGACTGGCTGTGAGCAGGGCCCAGGAGAGCCAGAGCTGTCCTTGCACGCGTGTGAGCACACCCACACACCCAGCGCTGCCGTGTTCCCACGGTTCAAGTCCCAGCAGCACTTCTATGAAGTAGCTGGAAGCCAGAAGCAGCATTCTGGGTACTGACACACAAATGAGCACATGAGGCCTCCCACTTTATTTCACAATGCCTCCCAACCCAGCGCTGCCACAACATGCAGCTCGCTCAGCTGGAGGAAGGTTTAGCCAGGTCAAGTGTGCAGCAGAATCAAAGAGCCCAAATTGCTGCGAGCGGAGCAGCGCGGCGCTGGCGCGGCTGGAGGGAGGACGTGGGCTTTTAGGTGCTGCCCGTGGGTTGCTGTGCTGTGCTTTATGGCCACCTGAAAGGCTGCAGGAGGAGAGCTGGGATCTGTGTCTTATTCTAAAGTCCTGCCTCCTGGCAGTAGTAACCTTTATTTGTTAATAGGTATATCCTGTGGTGGGTGTAGCAGAGGGATTCTGAGCTTACTCCCTGGCAGTGGTGTTCTGACTGCAGGATGGATTTATTCCTCATGTGAAAAATACTGTTGAAAAATTTTTACCTGAGAACTGAGGAGGGTTGTTGTTTTCCTGTGGAATATTGAAGTCATGTGTTCTACCTGATGTTCAAGAGTTGCTTTAGAGATTCTCCAGTAAAAATTCAGAAGTCCCTAAAACAAAAGCACTGACGTCTTGGGACAGTGGTTTAGTTCAGAAGCCTTTTACAGCTTAAAAGTTGAACTTCAAAAGTGACACCAGCTTGAATGAAATCCCATGTACCCAGGGAGAGGACAGCGTTTAAGCAAACATCAGCAGTTTTTCCCAAGCGTGCAAACAGTTTTACAGATGTTGTAGGTCGAGAACAAAGCAGCAGGTACGTGCATGTGTCTTGGACAAAGAGTTTGCTGCCAATGATCTAATGGTGTTGAGTCAACCACGGCTCTCTTGCTCCAGAAGAGTTCCTCAGTTCCTCAAGTCAGTTCTCTTGCATTAGGGTGGGAATTATATGCAATCCGTGCTTTTGAAAATCGCTGCCTAAAATATTTAAACCTCTGCCTCTCCCTCCATTGTCTGGGCTGTCTCGCTTGCCTCTCCATTTCTGTGGTTTCGGGCTTGGGCGTGTGTTCTGCCCAAACAGTAGCAGGCTTTGAAGATGCGTGTAAACACCGCTCGTTTTTTGGATGTACTGGGAGCCCGACACCTGGTCCCTGGCAGGCTGCGAGCCCAGTTATCGCTGGCTGGGGCTGCCTGACCCGGGAGGGTGTGTTTGCACTTGCTGAGAGGCGCCTTTGGATTGGTGTTGTAAAAGCATCTGGAGGCGTCTGCGCCAGGCTGCTCCGAGCGTGTCCGGGCAGCGCAGGGCTGGAGCCTCTGGTTCCTTATCTGCACCCCCAGCCCCAGCCCTGCCAGAGCAGGGGGCTCCGGGGCCACAGCCTATCTACACAAATCCAGTGTCCAGCCTCGTGAAAAACTCACCCGACGTTCATCTTCTGGCACAGTGACTTCACCAAAGTGAAGGGTTCGAATGTCCCCAGAGCAGTAAGGAGTGGGCTGGCTCTTACTGGGGATCACTGTGATTGAACTCACATTGCTGGCTCAGCTGGCCAGACTGCTTTGCCATCACCTGTGTCTCCAAGTGTGCAGTATTAAGACACAGATTTTTTTTTATATATATGTTTGGCTTGGTTTGGTTGTTTTGGTTTTGTTTTAAAGCACACTTTGGACTTGACTCTGTAATTCTTATTTAGGAGGGAACCGTTCCACCAAATGGAAGAGTTCCACCAAATCCAGCAGGGAGATCTTGGAAAAAAATTAGACAAGAATGACTTATAGTGGATTGTTGAGAATCTATTGATGGAATCCTGTCAATTACTAGGCTGATCTATTTTAGCTGAGTGGCTGTAGACTGCTTAATTCAAATTGATCTTCACATACAGGAAGCATTACTTTAAAATGCAGGAATATAGCATGTTTTTGTTTGAAATCTGTCAATTAGAGCACGTGTGTTAATGATACATTTTATTAGATAATATCTACTTTGCATATGTTTTGTGTATCTGGGTAATGTGTATTATGAATTAATAAATCAGCACCAATTTTTAATGCTGTTCCACTCTGTCTCTAATACAGGCAGTGTATATTCTTGGAAAACAATTTCAGAGAAGCAAATTTGCTCTGAAAAAATGTGCACTGGTCCCTTCCCTCCTCTTTTACACCTTGTGCAGTCTTATATGCCTTAAATTTCGTTGTCAACATAGAGATTCAGACTCAGATCGTCACTGAAATCACTTGCTCTGGATCTTCTGGAACACAGCAGGTTAATCCGAAGGTCTGGGCCTTTGGGGCCGGTTCTACAGCTCCCACTCAAGCAATCAGCCCATAGTAATTGGAACCAGTTCACCCACAAACCACAGCACTCGTGTGTATGAGACTCCTTCCTGTGTGTTGGCTGGCAGGGACCAGGGACAGATCTGGACCAGAATGTCCCAGTGCTGAGGCAGAGTGGCTTCACTGAGTTTATGGCCTTAGCTGCTATTTACAGGGCTGTGCTGACTCTGAGACCCTGTAGCTCTGCTACTGAAGTTATTTTCATTTTGCTCATTAATGAGGATTTGGTGTAGCAGACATTGGGTGCTCTGATCCTAATGGATCTCCCTGAATGGGACAGCTGGGAGCTGGCTTCACACTGAAAGGGTCTTGTCTGTTGGTCATTACGTGCAAGATTTGATTTTAAGGTTGTGGTAGAGATCTACCACTGAGATCTTCTCTTTCTATATTTAGGATTTGTCAGTTATTATGTTTTATTTGATTTTTTACTGATGAAGAAATATATCTAAGGTTAGGATAAGGACCAGCCTTTTCTGCTGATGCAAATTCAAGGCCCATAAGCTTGGCCTCAGAGTTAAATCAGGAGCAGTTGACTGGGTCTGCAGCTTTCCTTGGCGTTGGGGAATCCTCCTGGCTGATAGGGACTGCCCCCTCTGCACTGAGATAACGATTTTGCTTTGACTTTTGGTTGGATGAGGTGACGAAAACGCTGATACTAATTTGAGCTCTGATCCTGTCAGTGTGTGATGGACAGAGCTCTTGTGGGAGCCAACGGGAATTCCCATGTGTGGAGCTCTTATCATCGCCTCCATCTATGGTTCCGTGGCTCTCATGTAAAATAAGGCTTCTCCAAGCACTGGATGAATATTAACACTACCTGATAAGCTGCACAGACATATGTTCTGGGAAATAAGGCAGGTCCTGCCATCCTGACTCAGGCAGCCTCGTTCTAACAGTCCTGTTTAAAGGGTCAGGGAAAACGTACATGAGGCTGGAGATTCTGTGTATCTAAAAAGTGCAGCATCATTCTGTATGCTGGAGGTAAACAGCAAAGGAGCTAATCAATAACCTGGGTTCTGCCTTTGTTCTTTATTGATTTATGTACAGTTACCTTTGCACATGCTTTGTAGAAAGCGAGACTTTTATGTTTGGTTTTCTGTAGTTTTTTCTTTTAAAAAAATGGAAGCTGTTTCTGTTTTGCTATGAGAATCAGTGCCACTGGAAGCACAAGGACTGCTCAGGCTTTAAGGATTAAAAGACAGCAGCATTATCAAGGAGATAAGGTAGAGCCTGGTTCTTGTCTTTTCCTGAGGAGGATCCCAGTGATGGATTCAGGGGCTGTGGTACCCTGTGCTTTGTTCCTCGCCTGCTGTTCACTCAGTGCTATCGTTTTATAGAATAAGGTCATTGACTTGGATTGCTTCTTGGTTTCTCAACCCTTTTCACCAGCCAGTTTGTGTAATGTCTGTCTGAAGCATTGAGTAAGGGCATTGAAATAGCAGACAGGATATCAAGTGTTCGGAAGTCTGGGTTAAGTATAACAGACAGTTCTGGCTGGCGAAAGGGGAGCAGCCCCTGGAGCTCCCAGCTCAGTCTCTGTGGAAACACCCGACTCGGGGCTCTGCATCTCTGTTCCAGCCCTTCCCCTCTGTTCCCTCCAGACCCATGTAATTAATCATGTGTGGGTGCACCTCTTCTCTAGATACGTCTTCCTTGTTTCTTAGTGGCACAGAATCGTATGTAATAATGTCTCTTTCTAAGGATTACATAAGTTGAAGACGATTTCTCCACTGGGAGAATTATGCAAGTTTAAACTGAAATGTATTTAGAAAGCTTTTATGTGTGTGTTTTCTGACTTGCAATGCAGAGGGTGATTTATTTGCATCCTTAATTGAACAACATCTGTTGGGGTTGGGAGAAAAACCATTTCATATCTTTTCACTGTCATATCCTGCATTTTTATGAAGTCCTCTACCCCCTCCCCTTCTCATATTACCTGTATTACAGGTGCTGATTTTTATTCCAGGTAGATGAGCCAGGCACTCATGTGGGATGTTCTGGGCTCTGCAGCGTTGTTGATGCATATCTGCTGTAGTGTTTTCTTTCACTTGTTAGAATCACACAGTCACTGAGGCTGGAAAAAACCTCTGAGCTCCTCCAGTCCAGCCACTGTTCACCACCCTGTCTACAGACACTTGAGCGCTGTGCAAGAAGTCGTTGCCTCTATTACCATTAAAAAGTCTGAAATACCTCTGTAATGCTGCTCTCGCTATGCTTTGACCATTTAGTAAGGGAATTCCTGCTGCCCTTGAGCAAAACCAAGGTTTGTGTCCCAGGAGGAGAAAACACTGCAGTCAAGAGAGTTTATTGAACTTGAAGAGAGCAAAACAATTTCTGTTTCAGTGTGAATTTCTATGTGAGGCTCTGTGTGTGACCGTGTCCTGGCACCTGTGCCCATTGCAGAGGTCTGGAGAGCTGTTCCTGCACTTCCAGTGGCATTGGGACAGTCACTTTCTTTCCCTCCCTGTGAATTCTGGAGTGCTGCACTCATGGTGCTGGGAGCTGCTGTTTCCAGGATCCAGCTCACAAAATTAATTCTCCTGTGTAATAAAAAATACAAGTTGCACAGGCATCATGCTGCTCACCCAGACAGAGGTTGCAGTAGTACCAATTAGAAGCAGTGAATTATTTTAAATAATTAAAAACCTAAGTAATAGATTTTTCTAGGTTTCATATTTTTTCACTCTACTAAATCTTCAAAGATTGTTCCAGTTTACCTGCTCAGAGCAGTAAAATAAGTTTTATAGCTTTTATACAGAGTAGTGGACTAAAAAAGGCAGAAGATGCACAATATTAAGGTTATAAAATATGGTTTGATTTCAGTAACCTTCCCTAATGTAATGAATTTCAGACTTACACTTCCATTATTAAGAATTATATGTTAAACAGGCTTTTCTGAAGCATCATCATTCCACAGCTGGAGAACTTATCTGAGTTGAAAGATAACAGTGTCATTCAAAAAAAAAAACAAACCCAAACAAAACCCAAACTCACCAAAAAAAACCCAAAACAAAACAAAAAAAACCCCAAACCAAACCGAACCAAAAAAAACCCACAACCAAAAAAACCCCAAAACAACAAAAAACCAAACCCATTCTTAACTCCCACTGGCAGTTCCAGTTTATTACTTTATTCAGTGAATTATCTCACCCATGCTGGTATGATTTAGAAATATTCCTTTGAAATGACTGTGTTTGGAGTGGTGCAGAGCTGCTGGGGAAGGACATCAGCCTCAGAGCAGCATCAGGTCCATCATTGATACTTCTTTGTTCCCGTTCAGTCACTAATAAGGAACATGCCACGCAATGGGTCCTTGTGCTTATATAGCCAAAGATTTCGTTTTATTTGGCTTTTTGCCCTTTTTTTTGCCACAACACTGTAGTTTTTTTTTTGTAAAACCACTGGAGCCAAATAACCTTTGGGCCATTTTCGGTGGCAGGCAGTGATAGAAGTGGAGTAAAGTGCTTTCAGTAAACTTTTACTGTCAGTGAATATACAGAACTACCAGGCAAAGGCCTTGGCCCCCACAGCCTGCAAATGAGCTCCTCCTTTTCTAAAACCTTAATTTCTGAAAACATTTCTGGGAATAACTTTTTTTATACTGGATTCATTGATCATTCTTTTGCCCTGCTGATTCTAGAGCAAAGGTATTGTGTTGAAGACTACTGAGTTCTAAAGGAAAAAAAATAATTATAGTTTTATACTTTTTTATATAAAATTGTGAGTACAAAATAAAAGTAAATCAGTAATTTTGACGAGAAGAAGGGGTAGAGAGAGTTGGCAGTGCCTTAACTACTATTTGCTTGTATTTGTTGTATGACTTGCTTCATTATTTGTAGCATTAGCTTATTCATGTGTCTTTTAAGTGAATTTGGTCTTTTTGCAGTTTTTGAGCAATTAACTTAACCGTGATGGGGCTTGAAAGAATATCATCTGCACACCTGTTTAATGTTAAAGATGAGGCATTCAGCGCTTTGTGGCTTCAGCTTGAAATTCAAGTTGCTTTGAGTCATCCCTTTAGTCTTTTGTTTGGGTGGAAAAAAGGAGTGGCAGCAAAGGGCCTGCAGCTAAGAAATGAAAGAGTTGAATTAGGTTTTAGAAATGTTAGTCTTGGCATTTGGGCCATTTGCATTTGTAGAGATCGTCACGCTTGGCTTTAGTTGGGGTCGAGCAGTTTGGGGATGGAGAATGTTCCACGTCTCTGTCCCGGTTGCTGCTCGGGGGCGCTGGGAGGAGCTGGGCTGGCAGCTCTGGGGTCACGGTTCCACCTCGTTCCCTCGTGGGGATTATTGCTCCACCTGTATTTCTGTGCTGTGCTGCTCAACTGACTCGGCTTTTTTTCCTAATTCTGTCACCCAGAGGACTCCCCACTCTTAAATCACAAACCGAGTCACAAACGTGGGGACAGAAACTGCTACCAAAGAATCGCAGCGTTCTCTTTGTTTCCCTTGTTTTGGGTTATTTTGCGAAGCTTCATCAGTTTCTGCAGCTGCAGGAGAAGCTGCAGTGGCACGGAGGGGACAGCCTGTGGGGAGGTTCCCAGCAGGAACATCTTCCCTGGAATCATCTCTGGGAATGGAGTGTGACAGGCTGGTGTGACATCCCTGCACTGCACTGTCCGTGCACTCACACTGGTGTGCTCATGGTGAGCTTGAACTCCTGTGAGAGAAAAGAGAGAACATTCTAAATGTCCCTGTGCTCCAGACCTTGAGGGTCTTTATTCAGTTCTCTCGGCCTGGGATGCAGCCAGGATAATCCTGCCAGGGAAACTCTACCAGGGACTGAAATGGAAGAAATTGGAGCTTCCCTACCCCAAACCCTGCCCCAAACCCTGCCCCAAACCTGCCCCAAACCCTGCCCCAAACCCTGCCCCAAACCTGCCCCAAACCCTGCCCCAGACCCGCCCCAAACCCTACCCCCAAACCCTGCCCCAAACCTGCCCCAGACCTGCCCCAAACCTGCCCCAAACCCTGCCCCAAACCCTGCCCCAGACCTGCCCCAAACCCTGCCCCAAACCTGCCCCAGACCTGCCCCAAACCCTAACCCCATACCCTACCCCAGACCTGCCCCAAACCCTGCCCCAAACCCTGCCCCAAACCTGCCCCAAACCTGCCCCAAACCCTGCCCCAAACCCTGCCCCAGACCTGCCCCAAACCTGCCCCAAACCCTGCCCCAGACCTGCCCCAAACCCTGCCCCAGACCTGCCCCAAACCCTGCCCCAGACCTGCCCCAAACCCTGCCCCAAACCCTGCCCCAGACCTGCCCCAAACCCTGCCCCAGACCTGCCCCAAACCCTGCCCCAGACCTGTCCCAAACCTGCCCCAAACCCCAGACCCTGCCCCAGACCCTGCCCCAAACCCTGCCCCAGACCCTGCCGCAGACCTGCCCCAGACCTGCCCCAGACCTGCCCCAAACCCTGCCCCAGACCTGCCCCAGACCTGCCCCAAACCCTGCCCCAAACCCTGCCCCAAACCTGTCCCAAACCAGCCATGGAGCCCCAATGCCTCACTCCAGCCTCTGTGGTTTCACTCCACTGAGGTCACTGGACTCAGTCCAGAGTTAGTAAAATGTGGAATTCACTCCCAAACGTGGACAGGTTTTCCTCGCTGGCAATAATTTGAGGGTCACATTCTGCTGAGATGTTACAAATGAAAATTTCAGTGGAGGTTTTCTCTTCAGATGTCCATTTCAACGTTTGAATTCTGCTGTAACAAATTTACATGCAAATTTATAATTTAGGTTTCTAAAAAATTTTATCAAGTTTGCCCTTGTTAGCTGGACTAATTTATTGGTGCAGTTTTCTCTTATTATAACATTATTTGATTTCAGTAGAGTCACACAAAACTCCATGTATTCCTTTGTTTCTAAGGAAGATGCTCATTCATATGCTTGTAAAAGAGCAGCTGGATCCCATCGTGGCAGATGTGAAACCCTTACATGGAAATTGCTGGATTTTTTGTATGTAGGTTTTTTCCTTGAAAAAAATCTCATATTAATTAGATCCCCCTCACTTTTGAACTTTTTTGCTCCCTCAGCCAAAATCTTAATTCCCTGTGACATCAGAATTAACTGCTGCAGGCAGTTGTGATGTCACAAAGTCTCAGGGAAGAGAAACAGAGACACACAGATCCTGCTCAAACCAATTTCTTAATTAAGAAGAGGTTGCTTGGTTTTTGCTTTCATTTTAAAGCCAGAAACAAATCTTGCCTCAGATTATCATAGCGAAGTAACCATTGAGTTGGTCCAAATTTAGCCTCAGCCATCATGTAAAGGCTTCTCCAATCTGTGATTCCTGCTGGGGCAGGGGACAGCTGCAGCTCTGCCCTGTGTCACTGTAGGGCCAAAAGAGAATTACAGCCCTGAAAATTTTGGTGAAGACCAGCAGGGCAGAGCCATGTCCCAAAGGAGAAGTTTGCAGAAGGCAATTCATAATTACCAGCTCCTCTTCCTGCTGGTTTGGACACACTTGGTAGCTCTTCTTTTTTTTGGGGGGGTGATGTGTGGTGGTGTTTTTGTTGTTAGGTTTGTTGGTTTGGGTTTTTTTCTCCAAGCTCCTTCTCTAGGCTCTGTGCCCGAGTGCATCTCGGGATTTCCCTTTTGCTGAATGAGCTGCTTGTTTGAGAGGGAGGAAGTAAGGTCCCTTCTGGATTAGGAGGGAATGGGGGTGGAGGGTGGGGAAATGTCCTGTTTCATATGCAAAGCACACTGAACTGAAAAAACCCCACATGAAAACCTTTTAACAAAACCATCCATGTCACAGACTGGCAGAGCAGCTGCTGGCTTTGTTAGGGAGAATATTAATGTTTCAAAGACTTATAGAACCTTTAAAAATGAGAGAAAGATTGATTTTAATTTTTTAAGGTATAAGATGAAGTATAAAAATAATCTCCTTATCAATATTTGTGAATGGAATGTGCAATCAACTAAGGTGACACCAACTTCCACACGAAGTGGTGAGATATTGTTATGATCTACACTCATCTTTTGGAGACTGGAAGGCCAGAATGGCCCTAATTCTCCAGGTGCTCATATGTACATTGGTGTAAAAACTCTTCCTTGAAAAGCAGATTATTGAAAGGAACTCCTAGGACCATTTTTTAACCATGTGGGGAGGTTGTGTTCCTGTCTGTGAGTCTTTACCCACCTAAAAACAACATCATCTGAACTCCTTGGAGCAGGGCTTCTGCCAGGCTGGATTTATCCTGCACACTTTGGGTTTGGGAATGATGGGAATGATAGATAATTATACATTTTCCTTGACTCTGGTTGATCTTAAAAGTTTTTCTTCCCTGCTACAGGTCTGGAAGTTCACTCAAACCTTCCTTAAATTCACACTAAGTTTAGTGGTAGAGAGGGACAGACATTGATATCTTTTCTCCTGCAGTTATTGAAATGAAAGTATTGAGGTTTTCCAAGTAGAAATGGATTGTCTTCGATGTAAACTCATTTTTTTTTGTATAGATGAACAGACAGAGATCATGGGTTAAACAGTAGGGAAATGGAGCAGATATAAAACATTTGCTGTAGTTTATTACTATTGGAGTAGTAGTTACTGATTGCAGTGAGTTCTGGTCTAATGTTCCTCACAAAACCATGTTGAAAAATCTCTGCTGAAAATTTCTATTTCATTCAGAAACTGGCATTGTTTTTGTCTTATAACTTAGTTTATGTTACTGAGCTGCCTTCCTGTACAAGGAAGTGCTTGTGTAATGCCCAAGCCATTCCCATTCCTCACTGAATGATATGCAAATCTAGTCAATTAAGCAGGGGGGATTTAATTAGCAGTTTAAGTTCATGTGTGAAGTGTCTTGCCTTAATTACTTAACAGTTTTGTTGCAAATTTGCTAAGGTTTTTTTTTTTCTTTTTTTTTTTCCCACAGAACTATAAAAACTGTGATTATATTTATTTATTTATTTTCATTTTTTGGTAACATTTTCCATTCCTGAGCATTGTCCAGTGCCTTTACCCTCTGTGTGAGTGTGTCCCTCTCCTTCTGCAGCTCTTTTCAAAACTGGGGGGACAAAGGAGAACTATAGTTATTGTCTCAGAGCAGAACAACACATACAGAAAAAAACCTCAGGAATTTTGGAGTGAAAAGCCATTTATTTGTTGGTTTTTTTGCAGCTAGGTGACACCATTATAGTACTATCAGTAGCAGCCTCATGTGATTGTCATGATTATGTTAAATGGTGGCTTTTATTTTATGTTCTGTCTGGCCAAGGTGCTTTTCTGTAGCTCTGCAGAAGCTCAGGCTGTGGCTGTGTCAGGGGGTTGCAGTGCTGCAGGTCACTCACTATTGATACAAACAGGATTGTTGTGCTGATATCAGACCTGCTGGGGTTTTATTTCACATCTCCTCCCGTGGAATACCTGGGCAGGTGAGGCTGGCACCAGCAGCTGGGGGATGTGCAGGTCCCTGCATTGTGCTTTGTGTGTCAGGAGCTGCTGGCTGCTGGCCTTGTCTTGGGTGTAATCGTGGGAAATTGCCATGGATTGATGTGGTATCTGTCACCTGCTCCTCCCTCACCACTCATATCTGCATCAAAACTCTAAAATCATGGGCTGCTGGGGCTTCATGCTTTATTCCTGTTTGACACTGAGGGCTGGTTTGTGTTGGTGACCTGAGACCCAGAGCAGGAGGGGAGTGTGTTTGTGACAGTGCCAGTGTCCAGGGTGCCCAGGCTGCGTGTGCTCAGTGATCCCCAGGCTCCTCGTGGTGCTCCACTGCTCCTTCTGCAGTTGGACATGCCACAGGAGGAGAGCTCAGGAGGTGTGGGCAGAAGGTTTTGGGTGTCAGGAGCTGGGCAGAGATCACCTGAAGGAGCCCTCAGGATCACGTTTGGTGCTCTGTGGCTTCACCAGAGGTCCCTTAGGGGGGTGGCTGCTTTGGCTTTTTGGCCCGAGGGTTTGATTGCAGCCTAAGCCAGGCTGTGGGATGGAGCCATCCTGAGCTCTGATCCCTTGAAGAGCCCTTCTTGCTGGACTGAAGGTGTCCATCTGTTTGTATCCCATGGCAATGTGCCAGGTGCAGTCGTTTTACTGCTGCCTGACTCCAGTTTTGGGTCTGTGATGTGCCTGCATGGAGGAGAGGCTGGTGAGGAACCACACTTTCACATCCAGGGCACTGTACCACATTTACAGCTGTGATCCAGTGATTGTTTTAAAGGGTCTCTTCTTTAGGATTAACTTTATGATTCCCCATCAGTACCTTGTGAAATTTTGTCTCCCACAGTACTCAAACTGCCTTTTACTTCTCTACGTACTTGGTGGTGTAATAGTGACATCCTGGGTTTAGAACTTTTAGAACATTTAGAACTTTTAGAACATTTGAAAATGGGGGTTCTACCAAGCAGGAGTTTGAGACACATGGGTAGGAAAGTACTGCCTGAGTTCTAGTGACTAATTCTCACATCTGGGCATCTCGTAGAGAACAGATTTTAAATAATTCAGCACACGGATTGAATTGTCTGCAGTCGGAGCGTTGTTAGAATCACTTCAGTCAGCAGACATCCAGTCTGGGCAAAAGGCTGGGCTGCTCATGTTACTTTCAGGTCCTTGGGTTAAAGGATCCTGTTTAAAGATTTACTGTAGCACCCTATGATGGGAAATTCACCCTATTAATAATTCTCTTTATGAAGACAGGAGTCCTCATTTCATGTAACTGCTCTTTGTAAATTGCTTTTGTGAAACAAAGCGATCAAAAAGAAAGAACAAAACCACTACACTTCTTACAAGCAGAGACTGAAATCCTGAGTTATCTCCACCACCCCAACCCCCAGTATTAGTGGAAATGTCAAAGAATACTTAATACAAAGCACTTCTCCCTCTCCACAGACTTGCAGCACATTTCATATTGGCCTATTCAGGTCTTCCTTCCTAAACACAGTGTAAGGGGCTCAAGAAAGCAAAAGTTACCAAAAAACATGGAGTGACCTGACCTATCTGGTTACCCAACAGTGGTGTAAATACTGTGATTCAGAATTTCCATTTTGCTTTGAAATTTCATACCGCTTCTAAAAATAGAATAATATAAAATACCCACTTTAAATTGGATGCGTTCATTCCTTCATTTTTTTCCTATGCTTTCCCAAGCTACATTCTGGAGGCATTTTCTACAAATTTATTATTATTACTAATCTTATTAAGATCCTGCGTTGGTGCCAGGATATTTTTAAAGAGAATTTCTTTCCAGTTCAGCCAGGGCAAAACCCCTTTGTTGAACCTTCTTTTGGATAGTGTTCCCATGTGCTGCGAAGGTGCTGACACATGACCTCGTTACACATAGAAAATCCTAAATGTCCTGCCCCTTGCCAAACCTATCACAAAACTACCCATCACCCCCTTTTCAGGATCCCAGATGGTAAATAGCAGCAGGAGGTGAAAGGGGAGCTTTGTCTCCTTTCTGAGGCCTGTTTTAAGTATTCTGTGTCTGTCTGTATCCCTCTGCTTTTCCCACTCTGCCCATAAATTAGCAAGCCAGCTTTTCTGACGAGGGAAGACAAAATGTCCATAAGCTGCAGTAACATCACCTACTCAAGAGACCGTTTTTGAACAGTTCCATTTATTTGATTGTGATCTCTCTTCGTTTTGGTAGAACCTCTGCCTGCCCTCCCCGCTGCAGCACCGAGGGAAAGGTGGCTTTTCCCAAATACCAGGCTGCAGTTTATAATCTCTGTGCCACGCTGGAGTTTACCTACAGACAAAAACCCTAAACCCAGGAAATAAAAACCCTACCAAGATCTGCTTGTCTGGTTCCAGTGGTTTTATAAAGCCAAGGTGGCAGGAGGAGCAGCAGCTCCTGCGGGATGGGCAGTGCTGGGAGCAGCTGGGAGCTGAGTTAGGAGGGATTTCTGGGGAGCAGGGATTTGAGCAGGGCATTCAGCAGCAAATCTGGGACCGTTTTGGGAAGCTGTGGGGATGCACCAAGCAGGATATTGTCTCTGCACACTTCCCATGGAGTTCCCCTCGCTGGCAACAATTTCCTGTCCTCGGTGCAGGAAAGATGATGTTGACTTTTGTGCAGGGGGGGATTGTGCTGTGAGCTGTGCTGGCCTCTGGACCAGCCTTGGCAGGGTCTGTGTGGAGGCAAGAGCTGGGAACTCACCACGGATTTGGGCTGGCAAGGTGAAGGACGTGTGGAATTCACACTTGAGCATCTCTCAAAGGCAGATATCAAACTGACCTAAACATGCAGGAAGAATAGGAGCCTCGGTGATTTCTGTGCCCTGCTCTGTGCAGGTTTCACACTGAGTGGCTCCAGTGGCTCCTGCTCAGTAACACTGATTTATGCTGCCCGAGTACATGTCCTTGTTTGTTGGCACAGGTTGTTTGTTTTTCCTTAATTAAGATACTGCATTCTACTTATTCTCCCTTCTAATTCCCCAACCACCCTGCATTCATCCTGAACCTGGAATCTGGCAGCTTTGTCAGTCTGAGATTAGTCTTTTTTCTGACCTGGGCTGTAGCTGAAGTAATGACTTTCCAGTTTCAGCTGACTGGAAATCAGAGACTGGTGAACTGAAATACTGAAGGCTTAATGAATTCCCTGGATTCCCTGGTGGTTTTTTGGTACATCTTTATTTTAAACTGTTGAATATTAATAAGGAAAGGGGAGTGGGAGTGCAAGGCCTGTTTACTGTCTAGTACTTGAAAGGGATATTCTTTTTTATTTGTTTGTTTCATTTTATGTTGCAAATATTGTTGTAGAAATCCTGTATGTTTGCCAAGTTCCTACCTAGTCTTTGGATGCCAAGTTGTTGTCAGCTGGGAAGGGATTTAAAGCAGTATTACCTCTTTTGCAAATGTGGCTCTCAAACCAAGAGTGAGTCCATCTTTGACCATATTTTTAATGAGCCTTCATTTTTAAGTTATGAAGAGGATTATGAAGAAGGGAGAGAAGAACTCAGGTATCATTTGCTCCTTTTTTTCTGGTCTGCTTTCCACATTGTAAGTTGATTTGCAAAGGTTTTTTTCTTCCTCTCAGATCTCCCGTGTTTCTCCTGACCTGTAATTCTATATAGTCATCAAGTAAACTAGATCTGATGGGCTCAGTTCTGACATGTTGTGTTTTGACAGCACATTTTGTTCATACTGACTCAATACTTTTGAAGCTGTAGTTGCTTGGTCACTTTTATTTGACATACACTTAGTTGTTGCCAAAACTCCTTTTGGCTTCTCCCCTAACACTAGCCTACTGTTCCTGTCACCTTCTTTGACTGTCACTGGTGCTTTTATGGCTGCACAATGTGCAACAACTCACCAGGGAATCAATCTGCCTGAAAATTGGTTGTTATATAAGGGAGAGTCACAAAAATTAACTGAACAAATGTGCTGTTGAGTGCCCAGCAAAAGCACTTTGGGGTCGGCTGGTTTGTTCACTGGGGTTGTGTGTTGCTGTTGGAGATTGCCAAAGGTGTTAGAGTTCCACTTAAAAGCAGGGTGTGTTCATGTTGATGGTTTATCCATTATCCTAAACCCAAAAATGATAAATAACAGATGAACAATGGTGGGAGTGTGGGTTAGGATCAAATAGTACTTCTATAAGTAAATCTGTAATTTGTTGAACTTTGGTGTAGTAGATAATGGCTGCTAGAGCTTGGGTCAATGTCTTAAACACCTTATTAGGCTCCTGCTCTAAACCAGGAGCTTCTGGAAATGCATTTTTCAATTTTTTTTTTTTAGAAAGGCTTTTGATGGATGAAGCTGTAAAATGAATAGAAATAGTGTCTCCCTCTTCCTTTTTCCTCCTACTCAACGCTCACACACAGTCAGCCCTGGGGTCTTTTCTTTCTGTGTGGTTGGCAGAACAGAGGAAAGGAGAGAGAGCAGGAGACTGTCTGGGCCCCTGGTGCTGTCAGGAGAAGAATAGCCGTGCTGTTACCGCTAAATCCAAAGGGACAGCCTGGGAGCTGTGTGCTGCGGCAGCCAGCGGGCTGAATTAGTGCCATTTAGGCACTGCTAAGAGGCTAATTGAGTCACTGGTACTTGCTGATTTAACCAGCAAATCCAATAATGGATGGATGTGCGTGTTTGGGTTTGGTTCTGTGCTCTCCCTGGACAATAAGCACGCTGGGTTTGCTGTAACCCCTTCCACTTTGGTCAGGTTACTCAGTAGCTTATGGGATATCAAAACCTCAAAATGAGTGTTTTGAGGAGAGCTGCCTGTATTCCATTCTCCTCCTCCTCTTTGCAGTAGGATTGAATGAAAAAGCATTAAAACAGTTCCATTACCAATGGCTGAACTCCACCAGTTTTAAAAACACCGCCTTAAGTGAGCCCTGGGTTTAATGTGGGATAATCTGAACTGGGAGGTGACAGAAGGTAAAGATCTGAAGCCATCCTCGGTGGGTGATACATCCGTGCCACGTGGGGATGACAAACAATGCCTGTGCTGGAATTTTGGTTGGCAACCATCTCCAAGCACCCCACCTTCTCAGAGGTGTGTTAGCAATGCACAGGTGGTGCTGGCACTGTGCAATATTGAGGATTAGAATGTGGGTGAAGAGAAGTCTTGCTTTCAGTGGGTTATAAGAGTTCATCGAGAGTCTTTTAAGCTGACCTAAACTTTAATACACCCTTGCCATGTATTTTCTAATCCATTGTCACTCCTGAAATGTGCCCACAGGCAGGCCCCGCTTCACTTTTGCTCGCAGTGGTTGTTATAATGATTGTGGCTTGATTGACTTCAGCAGAATTATTCCTCATTTGCAGCACTCTGACTGGAGAGCAGAATTAGATTCTTGTGTTTTTCTTTGAAGTATGCAGAGCTCTCAGGGAGGCTGTTGTGCTGAGGGCATATTGCTTTCAGTGATTCTTTTTAATTTCGGTTTTAACATTTAAGAAGAATAAGACGCCTCTCAATCTAAACCAGAAGGACTTGTATGAAAAAATAGTGAGACTCAGAGGCGAATGGTGGGTTCAGAACCTTGTGAGTCACTGCGGGGAGATTGACAGTTTGGGAACATGAACGCGGAGGAGTGAGGATGGGATGCTCAGGGGCTGATGAGATAAGGGAGTCTATGGAGTGGCAGCACAGGGGTCAGCAGCAGCGTGCATCTCATTCCAGAGTTAAACTCAGGCATTGGGAAATGGCATTCCTTGATGGCAAACACAATCTGACAGTTCTCAGCTAGCTACAGTATTCACCTCCTCCTCCTCCCCCCAACTGCGGAGCAGTGGGTGCTTGGGAGATCGTGTCTGTTCTTGCCTTCAAAGCAGCAACAAGAAAATATTTAAAGCCACAAGCACACCTTGGAGGCTGAGCAGGGTAAGTCAGGTTAGCCAGACATTTCTGCACTTTAAAAACTGTGTCCCTGTCGAGGCAGCTCTGTCCTTGGGGCAGTCAGTCTGGTTTAGCTCCTGCTTGGGGATTATGATGCTTCACTTGATGTGGAGCACTTCACTTCTGTCTTTCTTCTTTTCTTTGTCTTTCTTTCTTTCTTCTTTCTGCGTATGTGAAAGAATTTCCCTCTGTTCATGGGCAGGCCTGAACTGGATCAGCTCCTGGAATTAACTACATAGGAGTTCATTCATCCCTCCTCTGGAATGACTTGGTGTTCACTAGGTATAACTTGTTCATGGGTGGTGTTATTGTTATTACCATAGGTGCAGGGAGGTAATGCTGCCTCAGTGGGTAGGGCAGAAGATTGAGGCAAGAGCAGGTTTTTAAAGTCCCAGCTCCTGACACCACTTAACTGGGTGACCTTGGGCAAGTTATTTCCCTGGCAAGTCACCTCACTTCTCTGTGAACAGGACTAACAATATTTACCTCCCTGCCCAACAAGGCTCTTAAGAGGAATTTGTGAAGCATTTTACATATAGACAGGAGTGTGTTAGTGCTGGGAGTTGTTGTTTCTTTATGAATATGTATGAAAGGTGCCAAGACGTTACCTCACCTTGGCCTTCACACGTTACTCATTACAGGCTTGTGGTTGCTCTGAATTTAGGCAGTGGCAGAGACAGGGAGTGTTGTCCTCAGAAACTGGTGACGTACTCAGAAGAGAAAGTGCCAAACAATTTCTCCTCTAATTAGCACTGTGTTAAAAGAAAAATGTATTTATTGTGAATATGTAGTCCTTCTGGTGACATTTTAGGGATGGGGCTTAGGAAGGCTCCTGTCAAACTAAGTCTGTACTATTTTTCTGTAGAGCTTTTTGTGAGATCCTCCAATGCAACTCATACTGCTGAGGGAGGAGAAATAATGGTGAAACATTGTGCTATAGTTTTATTTTTGATTCCTGACGGCTGAGCTTTGACAGGGAAATCAAGAGCACAGCCCCACGAGGAGGTTGCACAAGCGCCGTCTCCAGGGTGTCACTGCTCTGGTGTCAAGGAAAACTTCCTCTTTTCATCAATTCCACCGTGCAGCTGCTCTGAAAGGGTGCTCAGAGCTGGGAGGGTTCCAGTTTGTAAAGGAGAGACATGAGCCTCATCTCATTGGATCTTTTAGTTAGAGTGGGAAAAGGGCAGGAGCTCTGTAAGGGAGACGGATCTGGGATGTGGAAGGACAATGTTCTTAGGCAGAAACTGAGGACACACGGCCTTGTGTAGTGGTGCTGGTGCCCTTATAGCCAAACCCTGCTTATTTTATCAGAAATGTGTTCCCAGATGTCGCATGAAGAATTTGCGAATTCACTTTTAAGATTTTATGGGTGTTATTCTTGAACTCTGCCAGTATTCTGTTCAATTTCGGTTGTGCTGTCTATGAAAGAAAAAAGAAGGAAGGAAAATTTTTGATGGAGTAGCCATAGGACTTATGTTTGGGTTGCAGCTGTTGAAAGGCAGACAGACCTGAGTACCAAGTGCTTTGTAATAACATCCCAGCCCTGCAGTCCAGAGGTCTTCTCAGGTGATGTGACTCAGTGGTGTAATGACAGCTCTCAGATAACATCTGTCCCTGCTCAGAGCCAGCTATCTTAGATTTAGTCTGCTGTGTTGGCAAGGCAGGTTTGGGTCAGAGAGAAACATGTCAAAGCTCTGATCTGAATAGAGAACTAGGCTTCCTCCTCTTCTGACATCTTTAGGTCCGTGCATTTTGGCCAGGGCATTAACACTCATCTCTAAAATGCCCATGGTGTTCACTCCACGTGGATATAAAGAATGAAAAAGTGAACGTGTGACACAAAGAAACAGAAAAGGCTGTAGACTCAGCTAAACATTGCTGTTGTTCTTACCAGTCTGTAAGAAATTTCTGGAGTGCTACAGTCTGCTCTTCAACAAGTTCTGTCAAGCTGAATGGTTCAAGAGATGCAGTGGATTTTCACACATTTTAGGGGAGGTCTGTGATAAATTAACTGGGATTTATTCTCTAGTAAAACATTTGGTGGCCAGTTTTCCCCCAGAAGACTCCCCAGTCCTTACACGAGTGTGTTTCTGTGCTGGCTGAGAGCACTGGGGCACACACAGCTCCCTGTCCTTCTCTGGGACTCCTTCTTCCAGCTGCTTTCCACCTTCAATTCATCTGGGACTTCCTGGGGCAGCTCTGTGCACTCAAGGGGTTTTAGTGCAGACTTGGATAAAGGCTGTTGGAGGAGGACGAGTTGCTCAGTTTGGTCACAGAAACTCTTGTTTCTAATTTAGCACAGAGCTGTAAAGTAGAAACACTTCATATGATCAGAGTGTCCAGTCTTGGAATGAACCCATGACACCTTCCCAGCCAGTTCCTTGTGTACTCGGTGCCTGAGGTTTATTATTTCCTTGTGCCATATTGGCCCTGTTGGAATCTTTGGCAGAAGCAATGGTATTTTTCCTGTATCCATGTGAATCTTGGGCAGATCTGTATCTTGATTTGCATACTTAGAGATTTCACGTGGGGTATCACAGTTTTGTGGGCGTTCACATTTGCAGATGCAGCTTTTATGAGTGCATGTGTGTTCTTAGAAAATTCTGTATTGTTGTGGTTAAAATGAAAATGCTTTACCTGCTAAGTGAATGAACATGTGGGGTTAACTGTTTGTGAAGTGTAAAAAAATCTAAATATAAATAATTATGTGCAGTTTTGGCCCTATATTCAGGTTTTTGTCTGGAGAAAGAAGAGTTATTTTCAGTGGTGGAAGATGGAATGAAACTCAAACTTTTTGTTAAATGTTGGATTTTGTTAATAGAGGATAGAACATACATTTCCAGATTCAAGCAAGGTGCAACATACAAAAGTTTGGTTGATTTTCATTAGAGGCAGGAATTGCTGGCTGGATTCTTGTCCATTTTAAGGTTTGGGAGGTTTTGTTGTTTGTCATGGCTCTGTGGGCTCCTCTACCCCTGGAAGGATCAGAAGGTGACCTGTACTAAACAGTCAGATGTTGTGGCTGGTGGGGATTGTTGGAAGGTTAAAAAATTTGGTGTGACCTGTTCCTTTGTCCTTCTCCTCCTCCTCCTCCCACACTGACTTGTTGATAGTTTAAAAATAATAGGTTTGAAAATTTTAATTTTATTCATTTTAAAATTGCATTATCAGTAGGCGTCAGGTGGAGGACTGGTGTAAATCAGAACTTTCCACAGTAGTGAAAAAGGTTCACCTAAAGAAATACTTTGTTTCGTGGTTTGAAACACAAGTGCACTGATTGGCATTTCCTCTCTGTATTTGTGGCTGCCTTCACCTTGTCACATTCGGGGAGATCCGTGTCACTTAGCACCTGATTCTGCTGTGCAAAGGTCAGGAGCTTTCACAGAGGATCTTTTTGGGATGTACCAATACGCTTACACTCGTTTCATGGCACCTGTGCATTCCCTTCTACTTCAGCTGACAAAGGGAGTTGAGTGCCAGTGAGAAATAGTTTGTCCATTTATTAGGAGTAGTATTGCCTGGAAGGCAGCCCTGGAACAGTGCAGAGGCCTGCTGGAAAGGTCTCCTGGTTTGAGTTTGGATTTCTTACCTTTGAAAGCAAGAGGGGAATTTAAATATGGGCAATTACTTGATATTAAATGTGCTTTCTTAATTTGTAAAGTGCTTGGAGATGCACTGACACGAATGGCCCTGTGAAAGGGTGAGTCCATGGCAACAAAAAAGGAATTTTGCAGATTTCTGTTCTGTGCAAGGGCTGATTCGACTGGAATGGATTTGTTTAGTTGAAATGGTTCCTGTTTGAGAAAATTAGAAGGGCTTCATTCCTGTCATAACAGAATTGGGTCACTGTATTTAACTGGGTCATAGGAGTTTCCAGCATGGGAGGCCTCTTACCATGTTTGATGAGGGTAAAGTATTAAGCAGCCCAGTCCTGTTAACTCTTGGAAGGTGTTGAGCTTTCTGCATGAAGTAGCTGGGAGAAACTGTGTGTCCTGCGAAATGCCGGCTACTGCTTTACCCGTGTGTTTGGTGACTGAACCGAGAGCCAGGTTTTGGCTTCTGCTGTGGCCCGAGGCTCTCCTGTATTTCACTGGGGGAGAGGGGAAACGCAAATACAGGGAGCTGTGTGTGACCTGGCTGCTGTGGGCTCACCGATTCCAAAGAATCCTGCTCCAAAATCGCTGTTAGCGAAGCCCTGGCTGAGTGTGGGAAGGCTTCAGGAGTCACGGAGCAAAGCCCCCTCTCATTAGGGAGCGAGGGAGAGTCTTCTCGTTTGTCTGCTTGCTGTGAAAAGAGGCAGTGTCTGAAAACCCAAACAAAACCCCCGGAGCACAACAACTGGCCGGGTTCCATGAGGCAGCCCTGCTCCCAGGCTGTCCCCGCTCCAGGAGCCAGCCCTGCTCCCAGCCCGGCCGGCAGCACCGGGGGCACGGGCTGGCACAGCCACTGCGCCCAGAAAACCCTGGCGTTTCTCTGGGAGGCTCCTCCAGTGCAGCTCGGCTGGAACACAATGTTCAAGACAATACTGTGGGATCCAGCTGGAGCTTCAGCGTTAGTGCAGCGTCAGCCAGATGGAAATGAGGTGGAGAGGGCTGCGCAGCGCTGGGGGATGGGGAATCCCTTCCCTTTACAGGGAGGGGAAAACAATAGTGACTCTGAAATCCATATTCACATGTATCAGCGGGGTTCAGTGCGAGCTCTGATGGGCATGTTGGCAGTCAGCTCGTGCCAGCGAGATGTCACTTGTGCTTTGTGTGGGATTGAGGAAACGGGGCAGAGACGGCACGAGGAGAGCCTGTGCCACTGCATCAGGGCTGGATGGACACCACAGAACCTGAGCAGGGTTTGCTCCATACCTCTGAGTTTCAGCAGCCTGTGCCACTGCATCAGGGCTGGATGGACACCACAGAACCTGAGCAGGGTTTGCTCCATACCTCTGAGTTTCAGCAGCCTGTGCCACAGCACCAGGGCTGGATGGACACCACAGAACCAGAGCAGGGTTTGCCCTTTACCTCTGAGTTTCAGCAGCCTGTGCCACTGCACCAGGGCTGGATGGACACCACAGAACCTGAGCAGGGTGTGCTCCATACCTCTGAGTTTCAGCAGCCTGTGCCACTGCACCAGGGCTGGATGGACACCACAGAACCAGAGCAGGGTTTGCCCTTTACCTCTGAGTTTCAGCAGCCCCCGTGAGTTGAGTTGGTGTGTGCAGCTGGACGTGCCTGGTGTTGGCCTGCTTTTCAAAAAGTACCAGATGTGCCCATTCTAAAATTGCCAATATTGAAAGGTACAAGCGATTCTTTCTAAACTTTCATTTCTCAATGCACCATGCAGCTGGTAAGTGGTGATAGCCCAATTTTGTCCTTTTTGACACCTTTTATTTCTGCTGATGTGAATGGATGTGCTAATGGATAGCTGAGCATAGAGCAAGGTCCATGAAGCTTTTCCCCCTCTATTTACAGTATTGCTTTGTTCTTTGCAATGGCTGTGATAGGGTAAGGCATCTTCTGTTTGGATAAAATGATAGTGAAGCGAAGCTCCCATCTCCTATTTGTGCATGTCGATGGAGTTGAGGTTTTAGATCTCTCTTTGCACTTGATGCCAAAATTTGATATGATGAAAGTAATTTCACATTAGTAGTTGCTTTGAAGAAAAATCTGTTCTGTTTCATCTCTCACTTGCCATACAAGATGGGAAATCCTGAACTCTACTGAGCCTCTGGAAAATCTGTGTGACTGTTGGGAAACTGGGAGCGTTGAGTTCATGTTTTCATGGAGGTAACTTTTTACTACTCCCCGTTTCTCAGTCACACAGCCTTGTGCTGCTCTCCTGAGAGAAAAGATAAAATTCAGCATCCTACTGTCCTTCATATCTGGCTTCAGATGAAGCAAAATCCATGGAGTTCACCTTAGGATGGTTGAAAGAGCTTGGTAGGTGGCTTTCCACTGGGGCCATGGAGGTTCTTCACATCGTTTGTCTCTCCATTTTCGATCCATTTCCCATTTGAACTAAGCAAAAAGCAGAACCACGTGAATGCAGATTGAATGAGCCAGTTCTGTTTTCACAGAAATAAGATTTTAACAAGAAGGAATCTCTCTTCTCCCTCTTTTGTTGGTTCATTTTGCTCTTTCCTCTTTAAGGGTGGAGGTCAGCAGGTTCTAGTGAACTCTGCTTGGAAAGATTGAGAAATACCTCATGGTCCATTCCTGTAAGCAAGCTTGGTTCAGCAATGACTCTTAGAACATCTTTGAAAGTGCCCTGGGGCTCTAAACCATGGTTCAAGGTCCTTCTGAGCAACATCAAGCATTAATGTAACATCACAGAGGCTGGATGGCTGCAGCTGGATGGGCAGTGGGGCAGCCTGGACTTTGGTCCTTTGAGGAACATCTTGGGGAGAAAACATTTCCTTCATGTAGTAAAGAAAACACTTCTAAATTGAGAAGAAGAACAAGGAGAGGAAGCACAGAGATGTTGCACTTATTGGCCTCAGTAGGCAAGAGGAGGTGCATTCTCTCTCCTGCAATGTTCCTAGGTTGTTCTCCAAGGGGCTGAAGACTTGCAGTATCACAGTTGGCTGCAGTCATGTGTTGGATGCTGAACTGTTAATTAAATTATCCACAGCACAGGTCCCTGGCTAAAGCCTTGAAAAGTGTTCAGCACTCTTTGATCTGTGCCCGAGTATCTTCTGGGAGCAGCTTGCAATTACAGGCAGGTCCTGATGAGAACTGTGGAGGCTCTCGAGCTGGGCAGTGTTAGTGGTAGTAAAAAGCCAGCAAACTCAGTGATTTACTGGTGGCAGGTCAGTGCTGGGAAAGCCCCTGCTCATTCTTTAAAAGTCCCTTTTAAAGTTCTCCCAACCCTGCTGTTCCCAGGCTCCCATTCATGACTCAGAGAATGAATTTGTCTCTCCTCTCCTGCATGTTCCTGTGGTCCTGCAATCATAAGTTGTGTTGCTGTGCTCCATTTTCCCCTGCCTGTGGCTTCTGGGCTTTTGTGTGACTTCTTTAGAATTTCACAAGTACATCACAAGATGCTATTTTGGGTCTCTACAGGATAAAGAGTGTTTAAGATCTTCAGGATGCCCTTTGCCACTCCCCATTAAGACTGTGGAGATACTCAGAAAACAAAATGAATAAACCAAAACTCTTGGTAAATCTTGGTTCAGCCTGTTCACTTCAACTTGCATAGATGAGTTCAAAAGGTGTTACTGCTTTTTTTTTTTTTTTCTTTTTTTTTCTTTTCCCTGGGTTTATTTTGATCCCAGTACACAGTTTTCCAAATGCCTGAGTCAGAGGCATATGTTTAATGAGCCACAGACTGGGGCTTGTCCCTCAGTCCCTCCAACACTTCTTACACACTGTCCTTGGGCAGAGGAGCTGGGCCCAGCAGGAACAAACACTCTGCAGGTATTTGTGTTCTGTCTGGAGGCTTCTCATCCCTCAGCTGAGGGCTCCTGGCGTGTGTCTGGACATCCACCAAGGCTCTATTTTGTTCAGGTACAACTCCTCAGCTCTCTCACACAGAAGAGGCTTCAGTTCTCCATCAAACGCATCCCTTGTTACCTTTGTGGTGCCACCTGCTCTTGGGGAGCCCTGTGTGCAATGAGTGTCGCTGTTGGAGGACACTGTCCCCTGCCTTGCCGAGAGCAGGAGAAGCCCCTGGCTGGAATGAGCCGCAGGAGCCCGCTGGCCCCAGCGCTCCTCCTCCTGTGCCGCATTCCTGGCGGCTCCCACCCGCGCCTTATGTAACTGTCTCCGAGGCAGGAGAGGTCACTCCAGGTGCCTGTTTTGATCCGGTACTGTCTCCTCTCTCCTCTCTAATGCTGTCTGGAAGGATTTGTTCGAGTCTTTTTTCAGCAGGAGAGGCCGGCCGTGCTCTTTGGCACATGCACACGGAGCTGCTGCGCTGGGATTTAAGGGCGAATGGAAGGCAGGGCTGTGACGGGAGGCGTGATGAGGAACACAATCCTTTCCTTTGGCATTTAAAGAGACCTGTGTGTGCTCAGCGTTCAGATGGCTGCCCCAGTGACATCCCAGCCTGTCGGGACCCAGTTACAGCAACACCCCCAGCTCTGCCTTCCCTGCTTAGTTTGCTGGAGCCTGTTGGAACATTTACATATGTTAAACAGCCATTGTGTGACCCCGTGACAAAGAGTTTTATTTTATCCGCTCCTTCGAGGAGTAAGCTGAGATAGAGAACACCCCGTGGCTCGTCTGTGGCCACACAAGAAGTTTTCTGCTGGACCTCAAGTTAGAACCCTCCGGTCCAGGCTCTGCTGTGTCCTGATGACCTGATGAGCTTTTCCTGCTGGCACACAGCCTTTGCCTCCAGTGTGTGATGTTCTGACCTCCCTGTTGTATGTCCGGAGCAGGATCAAAGCTGGGTGTCACAATTCCAGCCGTGAGTGCCTGGAGGAAGCCGTGTGGTCCATGAGGAGGATGCTCTGCCAGCTCCCAGGGATCCCATGTAGCCTGGAATTAACTGAGGGGACACTGGGAGCTGCCCGTATGGAGAAAATCCATGCGCTGCCTTTGGCCTGGTGAGCTCTTGGAAACGCTTATTGTTGCCCTTTGTACACAGAATAAAACTAAGCAGAATCCTGTTTGGTAACATGGTGCCTCTTTGAAGAAGCAGAAAATCCAGAAACCAACCTCAGTGCTGGAAAGATGAAAGTTTGGATGAATGTCAAAACGCCCTGAGCTGAATTCAAAGTAGAGTTTCTGACGAGTGTAAATAACGGGGGGGATTGCACAGCACCAGATTGACACATCTCAGTGTCCTTCCCATGAAGTGCTGCCTTGTAAAATGGAAATCATGTTTAGCTCTGGTTTTCCCCTAAACTGTATTCCACTTTTTTGTGGGAAAAGAATCTGGATGGCAGTGCATGTTAGGAGAGATTTCTGCAGAAACACGCTGTCCAAACCAGCATTTAATTCAAGGAAAGGTGCGATGGGATGTTACTGTATAGAGAAGATGCTAAAGGAGATACTTAACTACTTACCTAAACCTCTTAATGATGAAAAGAATTGACTGCAAATAAACTCAAACTTTACATGTCTTGCTTTATAGTGAGCCTTGAATTCATGTCCCTTTCCTCTGGTTCAGCTGTACATAGTTGGGCTGGCTCATGTCCCTTCTTAGGGTTAGGCAGGTTTGGGGATGATTTGTCCCTTTGCAAAAGAAAAATAAGGGCTATATGGGTAAATTCCTAATTTTTTAAGACTTCTAGTTGTATTCAGGCGCCACTATAAAAGGTATCACATTCCACATTCCCCTTTCTCAAAATGTTTCCCAGCCCTGTGTTAATTAAAAAAAAAAACCCTCTTTTTTTCCCCCTGGTGTTAACTCATTTATAGGCGAAGTGCATGTTAAATTCAGCAAATAACTTCCTGCATTTTTGTAAGTATTTTAAGAGTACCAGCCTTTCTGGCAGTGTTGGAAGGGTTCATGTGGTCTGTATTTAGTGTTGGGATGTGAGTTACATGCATGCAGTAAAGAAGAGGGGTGGATCAGCCCTTCTGCTGACCAGATGTTACATGAAAAGAAAAAACAGAATGCAAAATCCTAAACCAAAAATGGCAGAAAAAAAAGGTGTGCAAAGAATTTACTTCTTAATTTGGTGTAGGTTTTACAACAAATAGCAAGAGAACTCATTATGGCCAAAATAATGTGTCCTTTGTCACAGGAGTAAGGAAAACTCCATCATGGGAACAGAATTAGAAACCCTTCCATTTATCTGGACGTAGGGAAAGGGGAGGAGCCAACAAGGCTGAAGCTGAATTTCCCAAAGAAATTCTCCCTTCCAGAACAATGTGTACTTCTAAAATCAGAGATGAAGTAAATTCATCCCCAAGTGGTGCAATTGGGAAACCGTGCTCGTATTTTTTTGTTCTTTTCATTGTGGAGTATTGGACTACATTGACCATTATATTAATTACTTTTTGGGGCCTCATTAGTGAGTTATTCACAGTTTTAATTCTGTTGTCTCAAACTTACAGAAATGTGTTTGAAGTTGTCTGATGTAGCATATACTGTGCACCTCTGTGGGTTTGGTGTTGTTTTATGATGGGTTACCTGAGGATCCCTGCAAGCATTTGGGCTTGTTATTTAGCAGGAATCAGATCAGGATCATAGGGGAAAGAAAAATAATGAGCATTGCGAATTTTTCTGGGTTTGTGTCTTTTTAGAAAATTCTATCACAGCAGGATGAACCCATACAAGGAAAATATCACTTAACTGGTCATTGAGCCTGAACAATCCACGTGTAAATAAGAAATTCTCCCTAAAACAACCTGAAGTCCTCATTTTGCGTGTGTGACTGTGGCTTTCTCCCAGTCCTGGTGATTCTGTGCTGCTGTGGTGAGATCTCGTCCTGAACCACACTAAAGACAACACCTAAGGGAGAAGAGGGAGCAATAAAATCCAACTGAAGTATGTGAGAGGAGAATCAATCCCCTAATTAAATCTAGGTGATAAAAATTAAGATACTTTCCGAGTTCCTGCCTGTGCATATTCTAGTAAAGTTCAGCAGAAGTTAAAGTTGTGTGTAATTGAGAAGCACAGAGTTGAGGCTTTCTCTGAGTTTGAAAGGCTGAATTCTTTTCTTTTTCACTTTCTTTCTTTCTCCCCCTTCTCTGCTCATTAAAAAGGTGCTATTTGTGGTCATTAGGAGGCACCCAGAGCAATTAGGTCCAAGTGACCTTCGTGATAGCTATTCAAGACAGAAGCTGAAGCAGGATTGTATTGTAAACAACCCCAGAAAGGGGGTCACACTAAACTTTATGGCTTGTTGGTATGTCGGGGGGAGATTAGAGGATGATGCAGTCACCATCCCTGTAAATCTTATTTATCACTGATGTGGGGGAGGATGCCATATCTGAGGGGAATCCTAGGACAGTGAGGTTGTGAACTTTGGGGTTTTATCAGTTAAAATGGCAGAGGGAGGAATGGGAGAAGGAGGGAATAAAAACAGAATAAGGCCAAGCTGCTCAGCTCTGAGTGTGAACTGCTTGAGGACTGGAGTTAGAAGGAAAAAATGCTTCATCAGCTGTGGTGTGTGAGAGGGACCGTTCTGCTCATCCGCCTACCCCAGTGCCCTGACTTGGAAAGTGGACAAATGAAGGAAAGAGACTGGGCTGAGCATGCAGAGATGCTTTTCCCAATATATATTCCCGTCAGTCATGGGCAGCTTAAGGGCTTCCTGAGTTGGGAAGTTTGTGTTTAAGAGCCTTAAGGGACTTCCCTCCCCTGAGTTTGTCAGCTTTCCATTTTACCGGTGGTGTCTCCAGTGAAAAGCTAATTCTGATTGAGTACTGGAAAAGTGAAGTTACAGCCAAGCAGTCCCTGCTTTGGAGTGGGATCAGCAGGTGGGTGTGCACGCTCCCAGCCTGGGAAAATGGCATCTTCAAACATATTTGCTTGTATGGCCCTCCTGGCATTTGCAGGACAGCAGAGAGCCCACCTGCTGCAGTGCTGGTAACTGGGGACAGCAGTGCCTTTAGCTTCATGATCCTGTGGGAACAACCTTTGGTGCCCAGGGTTTTTTAGCAAGAAAAATCTTTGCAGCTGAATGTGTTGAAAGAAGCTGGTTTACGCCAGCCCTTAAAGAAGAAGCAGCCTGTGACACTGCTGAGGCAAGGAAATGGCCACAGGACCATGGTTAGGGTATATCCGTAACTAGATTTGTTGACATGGAGCCATGGGTGGATCCACTGCCTCCTCAGTGGAAATTCCTCCTCCTTCGGAAGATGAATCCATGAGATTTTTTGGGGTTTTGGTGGGGGGTTTTCTGGTTTCTTTGGCATCCACTTGGGAGAGATGAAAAGGATCTTTGTAGTGCATTCACAAGTTATGGTGATGGGTAGAGCCAGAGAAAAAAAGGGATTCAGGGAAAGGAATCTGGACAGTTAAGGCCAAACAGGAGAGAGTTGCCTGCAGTTGAAGTAGAAATGGGAACTGTGTTCTCTCCCTGCTCGGGGCTCTATGATGTTGCTCAGTCTTGACCCAAGCAAGGGCTGTTGGAAATCCACTTGTCCATGTGGGAAACCGAGGGCAGTGGGAAGAAAAAGAAGAGGTGAGTTTTGCACAGCAGCTCCTTGCCTGGGATTGTGGTCTGTAGTAAAAGTTGACTGTATTCCGTAGCTCTGCGGTGGAAGCTGCCTGGGCACAAAATGGCATATGGCATAAAATGCCTTTTATTTGGAGTACTGTATCCACACGGGCTGTTCTGGAATAGGTGTTGGGATTTTTTGGTGTGTCCACAAGCCAGTATCTTAAAAATTGCAGTTTTGCTTTCCTTGTGTGTGACTGTATTCACTCACTGCACAGCAGTCAAGAGAAACAGTTGTGAAATGCTCATCCCTAAGACCATCTCTACTCTTTGTGTACGGGGCAGTGGCGAGGTTTAAATCCCCATCTTGGGGCAAGGAGCTCATGTGGTGTTCCCCTCCTGGCCTCGCTGTGTATTTTTGGTGCAGTGTAATGTTTTACCAATGGCTGGCCCCCGCTGCTGGGTCTGAATGCGGGTGTGAATTCCTTACAGAGAATTGGGACCAACGTGGGTACAAATGGGGTCGGCCTCTTTAAGGTTCGGAGGTCTCTGTGTGCCATGGGTAGGGAAAGGCTCGGCCCCTTCCAGTTTTATGTGGGGTCAGGCAGTCACGGGGATGAAGAAGGCTCTCAGTAGAGTCCACCATCTGGCAATCATAAAACAAGTAATCAACATTTTTCTGAGGAGGATGGTGAGGAAACAAGCTGCAGACGATTGTCGTGAGATCCCGGCCCCGCACAGACACCTTTATGGCTCTTCTCTGTTCTGGTTGGGTGTCTGCGCTGCAGGTCAAAAGTTCAGCTTGTCCTCTCCCCCTTCTTTTTTCTTCCAAAGATGGGAATTAGGCAGCGGACTGGAATGCCGAGAGACTGTAAAATGGCTTGTCCTCGAGCCCCTCCTACCCCTTTCTCCTTGGGCTCGGTGCTGGGAGGAGGTTGGGCAGCGCAGGCTCACAGTGCTGGGGAAGGCAGGAGTCAGCCAGAGCCACAGCTTGGTCAGGGAATACAGGAATAAACACAGGGAATACAGAAATGAAACACAGCCTCAACTTGGTCAGGGAATACAGGAATAAACACAACCTCAACTTGGTCAGGGAATACAGGAATTAAACACAGCCTCAGCTTGGTCAGGGAATACAGGAATTAAACACAGCCTCAGCTTGGTCAGGGAATACAGGAATTAAACATGGCTTCATCTGTGTCAGGGAATACAGGAATTAAACATGGCTTCATCTGTGTCAGGGAATACAGGAATAAACACAACCTCAACTTGGTCAGGGAATACAGGAATTAAACATGGCTTCATCTGTGTCAGGGAATACAGGAATTAAACACAGCCTCAACTTGGTCAGGGAATACAGGAATTAAACATGGCTTCAGTTTGGTCAGGGAATACAGGAATTAAACATAGCCTCAACTTCATCAGGGAATACAGGAATTAAACACAGCCTCAACTTGGTCAGGGAATACAGGAATTAAACATGGCTTCATCTGTGTCAAGGAATACAGAAATGAAACACAGCCTCAACTTTGTCAGGGAATAAAAGAATTAAACACAACCTCAACTTGGTCAGGGAATACAGGAATTAAACACAACCTCAACTTTGCCAGGCTGTGCTTAGATGGAGCAGGCAGGCAGCCCCCAAACAATGAGCTGGCAAGGGCAGGCAGGCTGGTTACTCTTCTGTTTATTTTTTTTTTTCCTGAACACAATTAGTAGCTTGTAAAAGTTGTTCAGCTGCAGCAGCAGACCTTGGAGGAAAACATGAAGATTTTGGGGTGTCCTGTTCAGAAGAAGGTATGAAATCCTTTGAAAGAGGTGAGGTGGTGTCTCTGGAGCAGTTCTAGGCAGTGCTGATACAGGAGCACATGGCATTAAGGGGGTAAACACATCAGTGATTCAGCAGATCTGATACTTCTCGGAATTACACCAAAGGAAAGTAAAACTTGGAATAACTATATAAGGCTTTCTCTTCTGCTGACTTGCACGTTGTGTACAGTCAGAGCTCCTCCCACTGAGCTCCGTGGCCATCCCTCTCTGCCAGGGTGAAAGTTCCAGCTGCCCAGATGTGACAGGAGCAACATCTGACAGAGGCACTTTGTGCATTACCCGAATGCCACGATGGTTCCATGCTGAAAACAAAGGCACTGCTGGGCAGGCAGCTCCATCCAGGGCAGGGCAGGAGGGGGCTCAAGGTGTTCAAACAGCTACAACACAAGTCAGAGAGCAGTGTCTGAAACCAGGAGCAAGAATAAAATACCAGGAAGGTTCAGCTGTGAACATGGGATGCTTTTTAAGTGATGGGTGATAAAAGACCGATCTCTTTTTTCCAAAGAAGAGAACCTGATTAATTTCTGTCTCTGAATAATAAAGAGCATTTTAAACCAGCCATACCTGGTTAATATGAATCATTCTATAAACTGTTTTTTCCTCCCACACAGCACAGGACCTCCAGATTAACAAATATGCTGGAATGCAGAAGGCACATCTGGTCTGCATTACTGTGGACCCGGCTGTAATCACATGAGAAAGCTACCTTGGGTTTTTATGTAGAAATGTTTGTATTATACAAACCCCTGTTGCCAAGCAATTTTTATTAAAACAGCCAGTTTATGCTCAATATAGTGTCCTGCTGAGGAGCTGGGAATGCCATGAAAATCTACTCACAGCTTCACTCCCAGTGCTCGAGTTCCAGGGGCTGAGCGTCACCAGAGGAGGAGGAGGTGATGGCTGTGGTGGCTAAGCTTTGAACCCACAATTTCCCTGTGGAATTTCCAGTTGTTGCTGCCATCCTGACAGCCTTGCCTTGGCACAGTCACAGTGGATTGCTAAGGAAGCTGGAATTGCAAGCACCATTTTGTGTGGTTATAATGACATGGAAATTAAAATATCACTACCTAGGCTAAGCTAGTACTCCAGGTGGGCCTGGATTCCAAAAGTGGGGAATTAAACCAAAATGTATTGTAGCCAAGGGGAGCATGGCAGGGTTAGTTTTGAGGGCTGGAGGGTTTCTAATGATGCATGGAAGATTAGAAATGCTTACTTTGAAATCCCAATTCTCAGGACATAATTTTAGAAGTTGCTTAGGATAATTCTCTTAGGGACTTAAAATGATTAAGGTTTACCATGTGCTTTAAAGATGCTTCACATTAGAATACTCATCTGACCTGACTAGCAGTGCTTCCCAGAACTTGACTCTAAAAGTGTAACTGTAAATCCAGAAGTTTGGCTGAGTGAAATTTAGGTAAATAAGTATCTGTGAAACTTCTCACACTCAAGGCATGTTCATCTAGACATACTGGGGAGGTGTCTAGTAGTAGAAAGCTGGAAATAAATACTACAAAATTATTTTCCTCTTATCCTGCAAGAGTCAGAACAGTTGGTACTTGTGGTAGATTAGGAAAACTTCCCCAGCATTTTTCAAATCTGACTCTGCTGAGTTAAGAATGTTGGGGGGTTTTTTTGTCCTGTCCAACTCAGTGTGCTTCAGAAATGGTTACACACAGTAAACCTGAACGAGTGGCACTAAAGGTCATGAGACAGGAAGGGGAAGGAGGAGGTTTTTTTGGTTGTGTCAGTCACAACTGTCTGCAGGAAACCACAGAAACCTGCCCCAGTCTGGGGGACGTCCAGTCACAACACACGTCGTTGGCCAAGTGGTTCCTTCCTGTCCTCCAATTCTGCATGTCCTCGAACAGGGAACTTTCTTCTCTTCCCCAGCCTGTCCAGGGGGAGAGCTGGGAGCTCTCACAGAGTGTGTGCAAGTTTTTATATCCTGCCCTGCCCTAGATTGTCTTGCTTTGGTTTGTTTTAAAATGCTGTTGTTGAACAAACAAAGACTGATGGAGAGAGGGGCTGCAGGTGCCTCATGCCCTTTCCTGCATTCCACAATAGGGACATGGCTCTTTCCTGTCCTAGAAATTGAATGTGCTCTTTCAAATAAATGGGACAATCTCTGTGGTTTTTGCCTCCAGAAAGTGGTGAGCAGTGTGTAGGATCAGGCCCTAAGATTTTACACATCTGGGATCCGCTACATGCTGTGTCCACATGGAAAATCTGCATAATATTTAACCTAATGGGTGAATTTAAACTCCTGCAGCTAAGTCAGTGCAGCTGTACTTGGAATGTGTGCAAACAGCTCTGATAAGAATGGTCTTTTTGTTTAGGTTTGTCAGTTAGGAACATCTTAATTTTAAGTACAACACACAAAAAAATACGAGTCTGTTGCTGTTGACCCCAGTTTAGTTTGAAACGGGTGCAGCTTTTCAGTGTAGGAATGGTGTTGGTGTTCCTTTCCTCATGAACAGTTTAATTGCTCTCCTTTAAAGAGAAGTTTAAATCTCCAAGGGAGTGTGTGCCAGACTCCTGACACGCATGACAATTGAACTGTGTCTTTTCCTGCCTGCTATTTAACAACACTATTGGCATATAAAATCACTTAAATTGAATGACTTGGCCTAGCTGAAAGCGGTGTTAGGTGCAGAGATAAAACCAAGGTAATGAAGTTGTGTTATTAGCATAAAACTGAATTTTACCTTGATACTCTTACTACAGCTATGATTTCAAAAAGCCTCAAACCACCATGCCTGTCCTGTAGAAGGACTTGTACAGCTTATTAAATCCATATACAGTCATGCAGTGAGGTGCCACTTCTCCCTTATTTATACTGAACATGCTCGTTATATTTAATTTTTTAGTGCAGGAGCCCTGTTAGAGCTATAGATGCACCACCTTTTTTGAACACATTTTCTTGGCACAAATTGGCGTGTTTTGTTGGTCTGTCACATCAAGCAATATCCTTGTCAGTGCCAACTAATTGCTATCAATCAACCGCCGAGCATGAAAGGCTGGTTCGAACGTTTATTAAAGCACGTTAAAAAGCACACAGGACACACGATTCCTCCTCAAACAGGAGGCTGGGGAGCGTGGTTCTGTAGGAAACAGGCTGACACATCCCCGTGCTGGGCGGCGGGTGGGTAGATGGAGCAGGCGTGAGTGATTTATGTCAGGGTTTTAGTGCCTGTCACTTGAGAGCGAGTGTGAAAGTGGTCAGGAGGAAACCATTCCTCCTCTGATTGCTGCAGGGACCAGCAGGGACCATCTGCCTGCTCACACCCGGCTGGCAGAGCTGCTGCTGGGGTGGTGCACAGGCCACTGAGGAGTGCAGGTGATGCTGCGCACAACTGTGCTGAAATCATCCACCAGCAGCCCACTCCGGGGTAATTTAGGCCATAACTGACTCCAGTCTGAATTTCTCCCTCTTGTTAATTCATCTCTTTGGAGGCTGTTTGTTTCAGCGTGTGCTGCCTCTTGGATTGTCTTGGCATCCAACCTGATGGTTCAATTGTGTATAATTTATTAAGGTAACAATAGTCTGTAGCCTGATTGTCCAGAGCTGTTGCTTTTCCTGCCTCTCTCATTCCTGGGGCCAGACCCGGGATCCTTCCAAAGGTTTTGCAAGCCCTGAGTGAGGAGCTGCCTCTCTGCAGCTCCCAGGTGTCCTTCCCATGGGACAGTCGTGTCCAGCAGCTCCATGTGGACCCGAGGCCCAAAAGGTCAGAGCTGTTGTGTGTGTGAGTGTTTATTACCTTCCCTTGGCTTCTCAGGAGTCCCATTTCATGACCATCATCCCTCCTGGCCAGGGCACCAGGAGGGTCAGGGCTGTTGTCTTTTTTTTTTTTTTTTTTTTTTTTTTATGGCTCCTGATGTTTTTTTAGGGGAAACAGTTATTCCTTCTCTTTTTCACAAGCTCAACTGAAAGTTCTAGAAATAACGTTGGCTATCAAGGTTTGAAACGTTTTTATTCTTTAAGAGAAGCTGAGTGCTCACCTTCATTTTAAAACAAGACATAAACTTCAAAACCCAAAGCAATTGCAAGACTTCACAGCTGTCTGGAATAACAGCCTGAGTGTTGGAAAACGAGCAGGCTTGGAAATAAGGGAGAAACAGCTGTGCCTCATTTTGGCCTCTCTTTCCTAACAGCAGGAACCCTTTTCCCAGTGAAGGACTTGTAGACTGCAGTTTACTGGTGCCCAGTACACTCATAAACCATTTCAAGGGCCCTTAGGATTATTTTTTTTTTTTCCCTTGAAAATGTGAAACATAATTCTGGAAAATGTGTCTTGCTATAACAGGAGGCACCAAAAAAAAAAAAAAGAAACACACCTAAATTCTGAGAAGTGAACAGGTTTGGAAAGAGGGAGGAAGAATCACACTCTCCCTCTCCTCCTTTTTTAATCTGACTGTGCTGGATGGTTGAGTTGGGTAAGTAACACATGTTTTGTGTCTTGTATTTAAATTGATGATGGGTTTGGAAGAATTTTCCCAGATGAATATCTTGCTTTCTGACTGGAAGATGTGTTTTGTTCCTACGGTTCTATTCTGGAATTCTCTTACCTATCTTCTGTTGTTTCACAAGGGATTCCTTGTGCTTTGGGAACTTTTTATGTAGTTGTAGTAGTAGTTTAGTTCTCCCCTTCCCTTTATTGATTTAAAATAAGCAAACGAACAAAAAAGTGGACAAATTATCATTAAAGCACTTGAAACCAGAGCAGTGTATTAGTCCTTCTTGTTAGCAGTCATTTGTCTTACCATTCATATGCGTTGTCATTAAATTACACTTTAATTTCCTTGTGAATGGTACAGGAGAATATTTTCCAAGTGTATTTCTCGGGAGCTTTGCTGATAACAGGCAGTAATGGGGCGTTTTTCTACAAAAGCACAGCAGAGCTGCTGTTCTGTATCACAGAATCTGAATGTATCTTTGGAGAAATATCCACGAGCACTGATTGCTTTGCCCAGGTGGATTGTAAGGGAAGTGCACATTGCCCAACTGCAGATCAGCTTTCATCATTCACTGGGATCTTTCCTAATCCATCACAGGTGCCTTCAGAGAAAACCCCAGAGAAGTCTGCAGGAGACCTGGGCTTTTTGCTGGGGTGGCCTAAGTAACAGAACACAGTCAAAATATAGAAACAGGGCTTTAAATTTCATATGCTGCTTTACAAACACGCTAATGCTTCAGGATAGTGTTGGTTTTTTGTTTGTTGGTTTTGGGTTTTTTTCCTTTAAAATTAAGCAACACAAGGCCCAAAAAAGAAACATTTGTTCATCAAATATGAAGACTGTGAACAGGTAAAAAAAAAAAAGAAGATGTGTTTAATTAAGATAAGGATCTCGCAGGAAAAGGAGAGGGATTATAATGCACTTAAGGTCTTAATTTTTGTGTTCTCATACTTCCAGGGAAGCCTCAGTTGTCTTGACTGGAAGCATTGGGTTTCTTTTCCAGTGAAGCTGGCCTTTGCAGGTTGTTGGTGTTAGAGGTGTTGGGTGAGAGGCTTTGCTGAGGTGCTGTTTGAGAGCAGTGCCAGGAGAGGAGAGGCACGGGCTCTGTCAGTCCAGGGTCACTGTGGTGTGTTTGGGTTTGTCTTTGGAACTTCAGGCCGTGGGGCATTGCTGGGGTTTGCCAGGTGAAGCTTTGTTTGCTTTAGGCTTAATTTTCATTTTTCAAGACATTAGTTCAGAAGTATTTGAAATATGTGTTTCCCCCTTTTCCCCACCAGTTAAAATAAGTTCAAGGTAAAGTTTGTCAGCTCTTGGCTTCTCTCCTGAAGCTTGAGCTGGACCTGCCCTGGAAATTCCCAATTGCAGCTTCAGTGCAAAAAGTTGTTTGCAATCAAAGTTCAGCATCTTGGCTGCTATTGAACTTTTCTCTTTTTGTCCCAAAATATTGGAAGTGAGGAAGTGAGTATTTGTTTTTGGTTGTCCAAACCAAAACCACCTCAAAAGGGTTCAGGTTCTGGGAAGCAGAGAGGCTTGTGTTGGTTTGTAGGTTTGTCATAGAGTGTTCCACAAAGTGTTATTCAATCACTGCCTGTATTTTTAGTCACAGTTTATTTGTATTATGGTCGAAACCAGAGGTAGTAAAAACACAATAGATGTTCCCACTGCTGGGAGGTTCAGTACATAATCCCAGAGAAAATCACTGGATGCAGTGGAAAAGTGGAGGAAGAAAACCCAATCCCCCAATGTGCATTGGTAACTGTGTCCTAAAACCAACCCCAAATCCTCGCCAGATTCCATTGGCTTGGTTAGCAGGCCAGAGCAATTTCTGAACTGCAAAAAGCAGGAATGCCATTGTGTCCCAGGGAATAATGATCCTGCAACATTTACATCACACCAAATCTGCCTGTCACCCTTTGAATTGTGGAACAGATCTGATTCCCAGCTGCACTTCCAGAGGGCATCTGAAAAAGGCAGGGTCACAGCGAGGTGTCCCTCTTGGCTGTGGAACTGGTTACAAGACTATTTGCCTTTTTTTTTTTTTTTTTTTTTTTTTGGTGTATGCAGTGACAAGAGCCTGGTCTGTATTTGTACACAACTTGAAAGCAGAAGGATTTGCATTCGATGGCACAGACACAAAAACGGACATATGGATTGTTTTGAAGGAAGTGAAAGTTGTTTTGTTTCTGCAAACTGGAGCGGTTAAAAATACATTGTCAAAAAATTTTTTCTAAACCCACTTTTCCTTCAGGCAGTTCAGTGAGAGCTTGCTTAGGGGTTAATATGGCAGGCTTGAGTGACTTGAAGTTGTAAGAACCCTTGGAATGTGTAAAGAGGGGAAGGATTCCGTAGATAAGGCTGAACTCTGAACTCGGGGCACAATCCAGTTTACAGTTAATCTCCCCCCATAAAAGCAGCATCAGCTGTCAGACCCAGCCGGGACACCACTCCTCCTCTTCACCTTGTCCAAATAAAGAAAGTAGGCTACTGCACCTGAGAGCAGGGCAGGGAAGGTGGATTCTGTGATTCCTGAGCTTTGAAGCACACAGAGCAGTAGTGGAAAAAAGGAGGAAAAGAGGAAGTGTTGATCTGAGGTGGTGCAGCCTGTTCAGTCTCATGGAAACTCAGTCCTCTTGCAGGGGAGTTGTTTTTTGTGGGTTCCTTTGGGGTTTTTTGATACTAAGCCCATTGCTCTGACAGCCCATTTCCTCCAAGCCCATTTCCATTCCTTGATGTTATTGGGAGCTCTCAGGGAGTGCACTGTGCAGCTGTGGAAGCAACAAAATCCAGAGTTACCTCTGAATTTTTTGTGTGCAAGCAGGGAAGAGGGGGAAGAGAGACACCCCTGAAATGTTTCAGTTTCAAAATGGTCAGAATCTGACACAGACATGACTCCAAGTCCAATATTTTATCAGTAGAGGCCTGTTAGTTACTTTTAATCTTAATCTCCTTTCCTTTTTGGGATTGTTGTGGTTCCCTCCTAATTTCACCCCTCAGTGAAGTTCTGAAGAAGTTGCCCATGTAGGAAAACATGGCAGTGAGTAGGTTTGTGTGAGTCTTATTTTCTTACTTTGGATCTGTGTTTTTTGTTCATGTGTTTAATCTTCAGTATTTTATGTCATGGTAAACCTCTTTGAGTTGATTCCAGAACACAGAAAAGTAGTTTGTGATTACAAACAGAAGTAGGACGAGATTATTGTTGGATCATACCTGCATCTTGATGATAATGGTCAGCCTGAGGGTATTTGAAATGTGGACTTAACAGCTGTTGAAAAATCTGCAAGGGAAAAAAGGGACATAAACTTTAAATCCAGGAATTTGCATTCTTTGCCAAAAGCTGATTGTGAATTTGCAGGGACTGCCCAAGTAATGACTGGGCAGCTGGTGACAATTAGATCTCTTTATCTTGATTTTAGCACCTGATGTGTGTTGACCTCCTCTCTTGCTCCTCCAGAAATGAAGGGATGTGAAATCAGAATTTGTTTCCAAACTCTTAAACCAGTCCCACAGGCAGAACAAACTCCTATTTGCTCATTCTACCTGGAGCAACAATTTGTGACTTTACTAAAATCTGGTGGTTGCTGTGTCATTCTCACTCTCATTTCCTCGATATCTTCCCTTTTTCCATCATTCCAGCCCGTTTTCTGACCTAGGACATCATTAATTTTCCTACAATCAGAGTGTATGGGGGTATTAAGAGCTGGGCACGGGTGTGAAGGTCGGGCACTTGGTTTCTATTTTGGACTGCTGCTGAGTGATGGGCTCAGAATCCTTGTCTCTGTTAACCTGCCTGCAAAAATGGAGATAATGCTGCTTATAGACTTATATGAAGCACTTAGAGGGTTATCTTTTTTGATAGGCTGCTTGTTAGGGAAGGATAAAATGGCTTGAGAGCTTGTGCCAAAACTAGACTGCACTGAACATTTGGAGAAATTGATTTTAATTTAAATTTTCACTCTCGCTGCTAGTGGAAGCCAGAAGGGAAGGAGCACTTCAAAAAGCAAGTCTCACTGGCTTTTTTTTTTTTTTTTTTCCTCTTTTTGGGCTCTTTTTGGAAGGCAGGAGTGCAGCAGTTCCCACAGAGGAGGTGCAACCGGTGTTTTTAATGACTGAGGCTGGGGGGATCGCTGATGAGGCTGAGTTCTTATTTAAACTGAGTTTCAAACCCAGCTACTTGTGCTGAAGAACACAGTTCCTGTGAGGTGTAAAAAACCCCCTGTTCTGCCATTCCTTTTCAGGTAAGGGCCCTGCTAATGCCAGCAGAGGCTCTTCCTTAGGAGATTCCTGAGCAAAGGATTGGACCTTTGAAATAGAGACAATCCCAGAAAAAACACCCACAGGACTCTAAGTGGTACCTCCAAAGTGGGTAGGGCAGGGCTGGCAAAGCCTTGCTGCTGTCAGCTGGAAAATTCATTATTAAGAGATCATTATGAGGAGTACCAGCTTCTTTTCAGTGCCAGACTTGGTGGTGATGTCAAGGATTCACAGGAATTGCAATTCCTGTATCCCACTGGGATTGCTGGTGGGGCCAGTGTGTTCCAAGAGGCTGTTTGGCTTTTCCTGTGCCCTTTGGAGCTCCTGCAGCCACCTGGGCTTGGAGAGGGGCACAGGAGAGAGAGGTGAGGGAGTGTCTGCTTGGCTGGCCCTTATCTCCTGCCACCATTTCTTCAAAGGTTGCTCAAGGTTTAAAGTTCTGGGTCTGAGTAATCCCTGGCCCAGGAGGACCTCAGGGAGGTAAACAAAGGCTGAATACAAAACTGTACATGCTGTCACCAAGGAAGTGACTGGGTTTGTCTGAATTTACAACCTTCTGAGAGAACCCAAAATGCTCTGCTTACATTCTGCCTTTGAAAGAAAAGTGTCCTCTTGGCTATATTTTTCAGCCCAGTTTCTGTCCCCTCCCCCCCATATTTTTTTAAGCCACCATTTTCTTTCTATGCTTGTTCTCTAGGGGGATTTTTTTTTGTCATTATATCATGTTTCTCGGTGGAGATGCTTTTTTTTCTTTTTTTTTGTAAAAAAAAAAAAAAAAAAAAGAAAGAAAAGCAGCCTCTCATCAGAGGAATGTGCAAGCAGAGTACATTTAAGAGCCACATTCTGTGCTGCCATGGCAACCAGAGTTTTAAAAATGATACCGTCGGTGTTCCAAAATGATGCAACCTACAATGAACATCAGGAATAATTAAGAAAAGTCGTGTGTGCTCTATGCTCAGGAGAAGAAATGATGAGGGGACCATTTCTCTGTTGATTTTTCCCCCCTCCAAGGGAAGTGTGCTGCTGTTTGGGGTGGCTTTTTGCACCAGCAACACTCTCACATGGGTCAGTGGCAGGTTTGTGAGGCACTTCCTCGTTTTTTTCCTGAGAGGTTTTCTAAGGTTTTCCCCTGCTGAATCTACTTATTTATGTCTTTATTTCAATAACTGTAGAGCTGGGGTGTAGCTCTGGGATGAAGGTCCTGCTCCAGTGCCCCGTGTTTGCCTTCTTCCAGCCCTTGCTGATATCCACAGCCAGGAAGTCTTGTCACAACATACATAATCTAAAGGCAGTTATTAGTGTCCCGTTTTAAGCTTTATTTCCATCTTCCATTCCACTGCCAGTGCTGGAGAGGGAGCAGTAAAACCTGGGAGTCCCAGGGGTGGATGCTGGTGCGTGGAGGAGTCAGGAGGGCTTGGAAATGGCAAAGGTCACAGGTTAAGACCCTTCAGTGAGGAGCACAGAAGTCTGAACTTGTTAATGAAATGACTGGGATTTTTAGCTGGCTCAGGAAAGGGAGGAGATTGGGAAGGAACAGCAGCCCCAGCTTTTGGGAAGTCTCATGAAGCTTAATTGTGAATATTGCTGCTAATCCTATGAACTGGATACCTTCTCCTACCTCATTTTTTTTTTTTTCCCCAACCCAAAAATTAGCTTTTTTTCCAAATAAACTGTTCAGTCTATTTAGGAGAATAAGACTGAGTCCTGCTGTTTGCCAGACATCTAAGTACAAATTATATTTGCTAATTAAATTACTGCAATTCAAGTAGCCATGCAAGTTCCAAACAGGATTACTGTGCTGGGGGAACTTAGTGCATTTCCAGTTGGAGGAGAAATATTTCTTTACTGGATATGGAAGCTTCTGCTCTTTTGCTGATTCCTCAGATCTTCATTACCACCCAAACTAAGTATTTCAGACATAGGTTTGTGCATGAAGGTAGTGTCAAACACCAAAATTACTTCTGAATTCCACTTCCTGGAAAGCTGTTAAGTTTGTCTTTCCTTTTTCCTGCTCTGCACGTGTCTATTTTTTGTGCCCAAACACAAGCCTTGAGAAGCAGGTTCTCTGTATCCCTTCAAGGTTATTTCATGAAGACCTTAAATAACAATAATAATAAAAGAAAGAATCCAAACCAATACCCAGAGGAGTGAATGGTCCAAGGCCAGCTCACTCCCATCTGTTCCAGAAGGGTGAGATTGCACATCCCAGCAGTGTAATTGCCACCCACAGCTGTACCTCCACACCCCCACGCTCCCTTCCTCCTCCTCCTCCTCCTCCTCCCAGCATCCCCACCCGGAAAGCCAGAAACAGTTCTGTGGTAACGTGGAGTTTCTTCTTGTTAATTGTTCGGGGTGAATCTGTAAAAGAACACGGAGTTCATGCCCCCCAACCACTTCCCTAGAGTCTGGTATTATAAGAATCTGATTTCTTTTCCTCTTTTGCTGACGAGAGAGATTGAAAGTGTGTTTTACGGGCACACCCTTTCAGGTTTCTCTATCTCCTCGCTTGCATTAATTTTTAATCACTTCCTCCAGCTGACATGCAACAACGTCTCTGAGGACTGGCTGCATTTATTCTCAGGCAGGCACTGCTCAGCCTTTATCAAAAAAATCTAAGGTGACATGACCTTAAAAACTTCAGAAAACGGGTTCTAATTGCAGATAGGCTGGTGTGCATTGGCTTCAGGGGAGCAACACGAGGCTCCCTCAGATGGGAATCACAAAAACACCCCAAATGCAGGCTTTCCTGGGCAATCACGTGTGCCTGTTAGCACAGGATTCCTCGTGCAATTATGGAATTAGGGAAGTGCTGCCCAGTTTTCAGGCAAGCGAGAAAGGTCCTGCTGGTTCATTAACCCTCTTGTTCTGAAGGTTTAAGCTCAACGAGGGAAGTGAATACTTGGGAGGATGCGAATGTCTGTGTATGGATATGTACTCAAAGGGTCTGTATGAAATACTCCAGAGATGATTAAAGATGCCGTTTCATTTCCCAGGTGATGTGCCCAAATTCATTCCAATTAATTAGAAAACCAGCGCGGGAGGAAGGGGATTTATGTCTAAATATTACTAACCTTTTCACATTTTGAACAGTAGCCAGCACTGCATCTCTGCCATCCCAACACTCAGTTCCCAGCCACTGTGGGGGCAGATTTTACTGCTGGACTCTTGGTGTCTGTGTAGCAGCCTTTGCTACCCAAAGCTGAGAATTCCCGGGCTGAGACTTGGGGTCAGAGACCCGAAAGGAGCTGCGGGTGGGCTGGATGGAGCCGCTGGAGTCCCGCACACAGCTCAGCGCCCCGAGCAGCAGCAGCTCTGCCCGTGCAGGTGCTGCTTTCAGCCGCTGCTCAGGGTTCCCTGTCCCGCAGGCACGGGAGGAAGTCATGCGGTGCTGCTGAATGGATTTGCCTTGGACACAGTCCCAGCCGGGGAAATTGTGTGACAATTTTAGGGCAAAGGTTCCCCTTGGGTGACATTCGACAGTATTTCAAATATCCCGTGTGCGTTCCCCGGGCCCGGCCCTCCTCCGCCTCGAGACAAATTACGCCGCCGAGAATTAATGAGCTGCTGGCTGGGGATGCCCCGCGCGTCGCGGGGTGACAAAAGGGTGACAAAAAGGGTGACAAAGGAGCGGCGGGTGCGGGTCGGGCTGGGCGGGCTCTTTTGCGGAGCTCCATACGCGGTACCCACAAGGAGCAGAAGGGCTGGGAAAGGCCAGGGCACATCCCCGTGGTGCCGGATAAAGCAGGCAGCGCTGCAGAGGCCGGCAGGGAGCCCAGGCTCCCCCGGCTCCTCCAGGGATGCCTGCGGGATGCGTCAGCGGCGGCAGCCGGGGCGGAACAGCCGCAGTCTGGGCTCCAGCCTCCTGGCTAGACTGGAGAAACTTCTAATTGAGTTCCTGAGCTGAGCCTCCCCTCCCTGCAGCTCAGCTGAAAAACACCCTGGCTCCCAGCCATGCCCTTTCGCAGTGACCTTGCCTGCAAATAGCGCGCAGGAATTTTTACAGGCGCTGTGCACTTGGAAAAAGGGCTGGGGAGGGGGTGACAGCAGGGAGCTGGGGAGGGGGTGCTGGTCCCTCGGCTTTAAAAGCCAAATCCATCAGCTTCCCTTGTCAGCCTCCTCCCCTTCCCCCCCCCCCCCCCAAAAAAAAACCCCACTGAGCCCATGAATTGCAAATTTCGATTCATTGTGCTTTCTTTTTTCTTTCTTTCTTTTTTTTTTTTTTTACAATGCTATAGATTAATTTCTCTCTCTGATGGTATGACAAATTTTAAGACTCTAAAGATTGGTGTAACTGATTGGTTTAAAGGGAATTGTTTTGTGTAGCGGCAGGATAATACACTGTGTGCTCAGGTTCCTTGCACGTTATTCTTTGACATGCATGTACAAAATATGTACTTAAAATGTAGAGGGTATGTGTGTATGGCTGTATAAAAATGTTCCTACATCCAGTTATGCATGAACATAATGTAAAATGATCCTGGTAATGGCTGTCTCCTTAGTGTATATACATAAAAAGCAGCAGCAACCACTGGCTAAAAATAACCCCAAATTCTTCTCTCAGATTACATCAATTAAACTTAGAACATTTGATGCAAAAAAGTTGGGCTGTTAAATTCTGGTTCAGAATGCCTGGTTCTGGGATGCAGGCTGTGGAAATCCCCCGGGGCAGGGACAGAGGAGCCACCCGTGGCTGTGCCTCTGCCCGGGCGTGTGACGGCTCCTCCACCTCCTGTCAGCAGCACTAAGTCAAATTATGAGCTTTTCTGGGAGGGACGAGTATGACCCGTGTCAGCAGAGGTGTCAGAAGGGATATTCCTGCTGGAGCTGTGTGGTGCAGGCTCTTGGATCTGGGGATGTTCAGCACTTTGCAGGATCCTGCTGTTCACACGTTGCCACCTTGTTCTCAGTGCCCGAATCGCCTTGTGTAACGTGTCACTGGTATCACACTCTTCAGGCTTCAGTATGTTCAAACTTCATGGTACAAAAGGGAAAATTGATAATCTAGAAGTGGCTTTAATTAAAACTTGTTTTTCTTGTTCTTTCTGCCGTGTTTGTCTGGGGCAGCCCCACTCCCTGTAGTCAGCAAGCTGCTTTTCCCTGCTCTCTGAAGTTCAACTGTTGCAATCAAAGGTAATTTTGTTTGTGCAAGATACTCATCTCCAAAGGAAGGGCCAAGAATAGGGGTGAAAGAGAGGACAGCAGGCTGATGACTTAAGTGTTCCTGTCAGGCCTTTCTGACAACCCCAATAATTCTTTAATGGCTTCCTAATAAAGGGTAACATCATTATGTCTGAGAGGTTTTTTGGATCGCTTTTCTACTCATTTACTAAAGGGGATGAGTAAGAAGTGGTCAAAACCAGGAGACCTCTGTTTGTGCCTCCACGCTGTGTTGGGAAGATGCTTCAACAGTGTGCAAGTCCTTTTTAGCTTTTATACAAAATGGGACTAACAATTTCATTGCACGTAAATTCAACTGCAAGATTCACCATTACACATTATGCTCCTGGCACTTTTCATGTGAGCACCTCAGAATCTCCACAGAGGGTTCTGATACCTGAGGGATCCAAAAGGGAAAAAAAAAAAAAGGATTCTTCTGTTGCAAGATAGAATTTGCTTAGTGTGACTTTCTCTGAGACATATGGTGCAGCAGCACCTGTTTTGTAAGTATGATCTCAGTGCAGAGAGAGCAGATCCTTGAGAATAGAGGAAATTTCTGCTCTCCTTCCCATGATTCCACCTGGCTGCCACCTGCTCCCACATTTAATTGGCCTTAGTCCCTTGGCTTCCCACTCCGACCGCAGGGTAGGCAGGAGGAAGCAGAGACAGACAGTGAGTGTGCAAAGTGTTGTGGGGAAACAAAAGGGACTTGGAAAGAGCAGCTCAGGGAGAAGCTGGGCTGCTTTGTGTGAGCCTCCTCATCCCTGGGGACACTGCACAGCTTCTTGTCCACCTGGGCCAAATAACCTCAGCAGTTCTACGCCATCCACTGCTGCTGGCTGCTGGACTGGTGGTGGTCCTGAAGTTGCCACCTTTCGGTTTGGTAGCACAAGTGGTGGTAACAGCTGGGAGGATCCAAGTGTAGCTGGCAGTGATGGAGCCACACACCAGGGATAAACATCTTGACAAAATTGAAGTGTTTATTTGCATGTGGATGTCACTGCTTGGTAAATCCCAACACATCTGGTTACCACCGCTGAGATTTGCCAGTAAAAAGGAGGGTGTTTTTGCCTCGTTTTTCCCAGAACAAAGTGAGCATGGCTGCTCATGGAGAGGAGCTTTGAGAAGCTGATACTTAACAGATTTCTTTCCTCCTTGGCTGTGTTCACCCCACCCCTACGGAGTTCAACCACCTTTTTTCACTTACTTAGTATGACCACAGATATTTAACCACGGATTCTGAACTCAGTCTAACCACACTGGTAGCCGTGGTGAGGATGAGCAGCTTCGGAAGGAAAAGGTGGTAGTGACACACAAACCTGTGGGGATCTGTCTGCAGAGCTGAGCACTTGCTTGAAACACTTCTTGTCTCTCTATTACACGTGTAGCCTGGTCAGCAGCCTAGAGTTAGAGGCTCAGAGCACTTGAAATAAGGACTGTTTTTATGAGGTGGGCCCTGAGTTACAGGCAGAGCTGGGGATGGATCAAAGCATTTGTTGGTAAAGCCAGGATTCCTATCAGTATTGTGCTGTAAAGTCAGCAAGCTTTCCCATTCTTAGGCCTGCAGTTGCTTACTGTCTTACAGCACATTCTGAAGTGTTCTCCATCCATTTTCTGCTGCTGAAAATACTCAGGTCTGAACTATTCTGAGTTCCTGAAGCCCAGAATTTCACTGACACGTGTTAGGAGATGCTTCTCAAATAGCTCCGGGAAGCCTTTTTCCATCCTAAGGTTTTGCTTTTGCTGTGCAGTGGGAGCTTGGGATTTCATTTCAGCCCCTGGGGTGCTGGGCTGGGGGATCAAGTGGATGGACACCTTCTCCCTCTCAGTGTGCAACTAAAGGGAGGAAAAGGACATCCGGAGGAACAAAGTGGCTTAGGAGGTGTCCAGACTGTCTGCAGCGTGTGCTGGATAATCTGGGGCCACAAGACACTCCCAGGCAGTGTGAGGTGGCTCTTGCTGATCTGCAGCATTAAATTTAAGGTTCTTTCTATGTTAGTGCACTTTCACTTCCTTTTCTAGAAAAACAGCAAACTGTAGCTGAACACTCCTGTTACTGCCCTGTAGGCCCCTTATGCAGCAGTGGGGGAGAGTCTGTGGAGGGAGGAGATAAGAAAACCACCTCACTTGAATGAGAATTAATTGCTTTTGCCTTGGTTCTGGAACATTCCTAAGTATAAGACTGTAATGGTTACTTTAATATATAGAGCAATATATGAAATTGGCTTTTTTCTCTGAGTGCCTTTGAATTTTCTTTAATTCCTGCCTACACAAGAGGTCAGAAAGTGCAGGAAGCAGAGCTGGCTGAGCTTTCCACTTTGCTTCCATGGAGGAATATGTGCACTGTTCTTCAGGTCCAGTGCCCAGTTTTCAGTGTTTGGGACACTGTTGGATGTAGCAGAGGAAGGAAGAGACCAAGATGACCCTTGTTTAACTCTCCCTCAGTGATCTGGCTTATAGCTTTTGCCTCTCACCCCTCAGTTCTTAATGGATCTTAAAACAGTTTAAGTAGTTGGACGATGATGGATGTGAGGGCTGACATGTCTGCATGTGTGGAGAAGTGGGCATCCACAGGCAGTGTCCATAGCAGACATTCCAAGATGAGCTGTCTGTTTTTTGGTCCATTAGAACTTTGCAGCAGCCTCAGTCCTGCTCTGTCTCACAGTTCCTGGGTGTAGACGTGACCTGGGAGGCTGCAAACACACACACACACACACACACAGAGTGCATTGTTACACCTGTGCTGGGGCTGAAACAGAACTTGCACCAATACAGAAACCATTTCTATAAAAACTGTTCTTACAGGGCCTTTTTGTTTACTTTGAGGCTGCTGTACAGAGGGTTTAGTGCAGCTCAGAATGCGCCGCGTGGTCCGTCACCAGCCTCCGGGCACACAAATGGCAACACTCCCAGCTGTTTCCCGGTGAAGCTGATTTCCCCGGGCCCACCTCTGGCCCCGTCACGGAGCACAGAGGTGAGAGTGAAATGCAGTAGCAGAGCAGCAGGAGCTGCCTCTCTAAATCATGTCGCAGTCAGGCAGCACCGAGCAGCGCCGGTGCCAAGTGCGCCTTATCGGCGGGGCAGATAAGGGAAGGTCAGTGCCCTGGGAGCTGTGTTTGCAGAGGTGTCTGCACAGTCAACACTGCATCTGCTTCTCTGCCTTTCCTCCAGATTTAAGCCCCAGGTATAGAACATCTCTGACTCTGCAGCCAGGCAGAGCTCTGAGGGTCTGGAGTTCCATGTGCTCCATTGGAATATCGTAGTGAGGAGTCTCGCAGCTGCTCCAGTGGAGGCTGGGACTAAGGATATGTAAATTTAATTCCTTTGCCACATAAATCCTCTGTAAGTATGATCTAAATCGTGTTAATCCAGATCTGCAAAAAGGGGCCTTTCTTTTCCTTTTCTTTGGATTTAAACTCTTTGGAATAGGAATTGCTTGTAAATGCGCGTGCACGCAGCGCTGTGCTCTTGTTAGAGGTCTGTAAAAACTTCTACAGGGTCCTGCTGCAAGAACGGGATCCTTTGGAAGCTTTGAGAGAGAGAGCAAGGTCTTAGTGAACTGAGAATTCTTCCGTCTGCCAAGGAGGAAGTGAGGGCAGAGATAGCCTGGTGCTGTTTGATTGCAGAACAAAGAAGGAAGTCATTAGGCCACACCCTTCATGTGTTCCCTTCCCCTGCACGGATGTGAATTTCGGACTGAGACTTAAAGAATCCTAAAGGTAGGGGTGTGTTTGTGGCCTAGAAAAACCAGACTGGATGGTACAGAGTCCTCACGGGCTGCTGTGCACCCACTGAATCTGGGTTTGCTGCCAGCTGAAACAAGAAGTTATGTATGATTCTGTTTTTCTCCTTTCCATATTTCTTTTTTCCATTAGCTTTAGAGTCAGTTAATGTTTATACAGACTGAGTCACTCATCCCTACCCAGCCACCAAAGAATGCATTTAATTCACAGCTCAAGAAGCAAACTGAATGTTTAAATTGACTCAACCTTTGTGGAGGCTTTGATCCATTCTGGAGCGGAGTGACTAAGTGAAACCAGGGGAAGTCAGATTGCAGTACCCAGCTCACGACTGTTGCTGTGGGATCATTTTCACAAAGAACTCTGAATGTTACAGCACTTTGGGAGTGGCATCGGGGGTTCTGGGCTGGGACAATGGCTGCTTTCTGCAGGGCACCACAGTGCAAAATGACTGGGCAGCAGCCAGCGGCACAGAGCTTTGGGGCTCTGCAGACTGCTTTTAGAAACGCCAGCCCCTTCCAGGGCTTGGATTTGGATACCTTGGAGGGATTTATTTTTCACAAACTGCTGAATGCACACGCTCTGAAAAACAGAGGCTCTGGAAACTTGTCCTGTGCAAAGCCTTGCTTGGTGCCTTTTTCAGAGTGTGGTGTTACAAAAAGTCAATCAAATGTGGCCAAAGACCGAAGCAGTAAAAGAAGCCTTTTTCTCTGTCATCCCCATCTCATCTGTCTGCCCTCAATCCCTCTCCCCCCATTTTCCCTTACACTTCTGGAGCACTGCAGGATTTTAATGCAGCTGGATTTAAAGTGTAAATAATTAAGCCGTGCGTGGCTGGTTGTGGGAAGTATCCTGGATCCCTCCTCCAGGGACTCTGCAGTATGTGGACCGTGTCCTGGCCAGGCTGTAGTGCCATGCTCCTGTCTCTGCCCACCATTCCATACTGAACCAAGGGCTCCAGAGCCTTGCAGAAAGGGGGTAAATTGTCTCTTCTGAGCCCTGCAATTCCTGTTGTACGTTTTCTGGGGAGCAGCCAGAAATCCCTGCACACTGCCTCTCTCTTCTCCCTCTTATGCACACTTTGTCTCTCTAGCTTTTCCCTTGCCTTTTGTGCCAAGAATGTGGTGGGGGAAGGGGGAACCGCACAGGAAATGCCTCTTCTTTTCTCTAACGACATTTCCAGCTGCATTTGGATGGGAGAATTCGAGGAGGGGGAAAGCATCAAATCAGTGGAAAGTTGTTCAGCTGCCAAGTCAAACTGGTACATTTTAGCTCTGGAGACAGTAGAGCCTTTTCTCCTGAATTTTGGCCCATTTTTAAAGTTCCGTTTTTGGAAAAGCAGGGGGAAAAGAAGTTAGTGACATCAGTGCTCCTGGTTTTTATTTATATACGTAATTTTTTTCAGCAAAAAACGAAGCTAAATTGTAGCTTTACTTTTACAGGTTGAAAGTGCAATGGGGCTTAGGAAAGCTTGAGCAGGGTGATGCCTTTTTCTTTTCATAGCAAGGAGTGCCCACCTGCCTCTCCATCTTTTATCATCTTTTATTATCGTTTATCCATCCAGCCACCCACGTGCAGAGCCAGAACCTCCTGCTCTCATCTCCTCCTCAGCGTTGTTGCTCAGTAACTCTGCAGTCACACCTGGGGCATGGGCTGAAGCAACACCCTGCAATACAGGATCAGCCCTTTTCCAGCAGCTGGGGATTGATCCCTGCAAGGGTGGCCTCGCAGTTTATGAGCTGCCAAGGACGCAGAGGGGGTAGCTGCAAAGTGGAGATGTAGATAGGACAGGAGATGAAAGGTGTTCCAGCCAGACAACAAGATTTCTTCTCTTCATCTCAGTCCAACGAGGAGGAGGAGGAGTTCTTCCCCAGTTGTCTGACGTGTTGCAGGAGATGGGCTTTGCCTGTGGCAGGCTAAATTTGGAGTTTATCTCTCTCCTTGGTTTGGTGCCCAGCATCCTGAGATCTTTTGTTCAACTCGTGTTCAAACAGTATTCTTTTTGTGGCTTCTGAGAGTAAAACTTGTGGTGGACCTAACAGAAGTGGCAGGCAAGCACCAGGATCATTCCAGTGGTGCCTGTTACAGTTTTAACAGCTCGAGTGCTGTGGATTTTGCAATTGTTTGCCATATAAACTGTGTTTCTTTGAGTAAGGTGCAGTGGGACATCAAAGCTCTGCAGCAGTTTTACCTTGTGAAAAAAAGATATAAAAGGAGGAGGAAAGAAAAGGGGGAAAAAAAAATAAAGCAGCTTGTTATTAGCAGCCTGGTTGTCTGCATTTAGAAAACCTATTAAAAATGCATCATGCTGAGGAGACAGTCTGCACAGTGTGTAAAAAAGATGGGTTGCAATAATTCTGTCTCGGTGTTTTGAACCACAGCCTCAGACAACATACACAGGATGGGGAAGGGGGGTTGGGAATAGAATTCTAAGAAAAGTTGTTTATTGCAGTGCAGTCGTATCCTGGACTGGAACCAAATGCGTGACTGTGCCAGGGTCACGGAGGAGCTGCAGCAGGAGAGAGGAAAAGGGGAGCAGGATGGTGGGGGGCAGGAGGAGAGCTCTCCCCTGAGCTGGGATGATACTCTGGGGAAGGCACAGGAGAGCTGGAGTTGAGCTCAGCTGGATTGATCCCAATCTCTCTTGAGCTGGGCTAAATCAAAGCTGGATTTCTGGAAGTCACATGGCGCTGCATTGATGGGAATCTCCAATAGGACTTAACTGAAACGCAGGAGTTGTTTGATTCTTCTTCTCTCTGCAGTTGTTAAGGTTAACAGGAGTGCACAGAGGGAGCAGAATGTCTGGAGGAAGTGGGGAAGAATGGAAAGTCCAGTCTGTGACTTCTCTGTCCTTGAGGGAGTGTGCTCTGCTCTGGATCCTGGTGAACGCCCTGGCACAGAGTTTCAGGTCACCACCAGCAGGGAAGGTGAATCAGTCACCTGCATAAGCATCATCTCGGTGCCCATGAGGGCTCTGATGCTGCCAGGGACACACATTGTGTGTTCAGAGTGTGCCACGGGCCTGGGTTCCATGATCTTAAAGGTCTCTTCCATGGATCTAGTGATTCTGTGATTCTGGTGGGGTCACAAGCACGGTGTGCAGCATCCCACACAACCAGCTGCTGTTCCAGGGCTTTTCCCCCCAAAACCTGCAGCTGCTGCTGAGTTTATTCTTTCCCTGGCAGCAGAGAGGAGCAGATTGGGTGTAGTGCAATGCCAGCTTCTCTGGAGATGCTCTGCAGCCTCCTGTCTCTGTGCTTAGAGAGAGGAGAGGGGAGGGAGTGCTGGAGCTGCATCCTTTCCAGGGGTGAATCCCCATTTGCCCACAAAAGGCAGAGTCACTCAATTTGCCTGGCACAGGCTGTTCTCACAGCCTTTTGAGAGTGATGTCCTCGCTGTGAGCACTCTGCCCTTTTCCTTCTCCCCTCTGAAAATGCTGGGTTCCTTTATCTCTCTGCTCCCAAGCCTCTGTGGCCCTGTTGTCCCTTTCTGCTTGCCCGGGGGAGGTCAGTGAGTGCCCAGGGTGGGCTGGGCTGGTGTTTCCTGCAGATTGGGAGGGAAGGAGCAGCCAGGGAGCTTGGAGCCTGCCCCTGCTGATAGCAGGAATTGTTTTCACTTGGCATTTCCATACTGTAGCTGTGCTGCTCTTACCTAACACTGCAGAAGAATAACTGTAATATAGCAGGGCTGGGAGTTCGCTTTCTCTGGCGTTTTTGAAATGTTTTTGTTCACAGGTTTGGAGCTTCTTGTGTTGAAAGGCAACAGAAATAAAGCAGAAAGCCCTAAATTGTGATAAATAATTTCTTCCATTTATTACTTCTTTTGCTCTCTCTTTGCTCCAGTTTTTCATACTGAGATCTTTATGAAAATGCACTGAAGGAGCACATCAGTGTCCAGCAAGGTATTTTCTCCCAGCCTTTCCACTCAAAACTTCATTTTAACAGTGGGAACAGTCTCCTGCTCTTGAGAGCATAAATTCCTGTGGCTTAGATAAGGGAGAACTGTCTGATGGCTGCACATGGCCTTGGACACACAGCTGAGCAGTTCTGCTCCTGCACGACAGGTTAGGGCACAGATCTGAATTCTAGAAGAACTGGGGTTTGTTTTTGCATTTGCTTTTTGTGGCAAATTATTGTGTCCTCTTCTGTCCGTTTCTCCAGCTGCAGAAAGTCAGTCACAAACGCGTTTAAATTGTGTCTATTTCGGTGTCTGCACAGTCACACACCAGTGAGGTGTGTGGTGACATTGTAACCTGTTGTGACAAACCGCTGCTTCTTTGGTGCCATTCTGGGCACATCATTCCTTCTTCTTGATTTCTTATATATGATGGATGCTGTCCCATAATGTCATTTTTTTTGATATATGCTGGAGGAGTTGGTGTGGAGCAGAGGGCACAAGATCGTGCTGCCTTCCAGGACAGATGGGACTGTGCCTTTATCCTGAGCAGCTCAGAGCAATACCTTGAAGGATCAGATGTGCTTGGCAGCTTGAGGGTATCCTGGACATTTCTTTCCATGTCTCCGTGTTTCTCTTGAGTCTGCCCTGGGCCAGGCTGTGTTTGTGGAGCTGGAGCCTGGCTCAAACTCGCTGTTATGTCGGTTTCTATGGAGGGAAAAAAAAACACACGGGTTGCCAGACCTGGAAGAGTATTAAAAAAGGAGAAGGAGGAAGTGGAGGGAGTGTGGGGTGGGGAAGAAATGTGATCCTCTTGCGCTCTGAAGGTGGAATCTTGATTTCACCCCTCTCTCCCCATTTTTGAATTGTGAGGAGTGGGTTTTGCCTTCCCAGGCGTGCAAAGTCAGGCTGAAATCTGTGTGTCTGTAACTGAGGCGTGTTTCCAGCTGGGAAGAATCCTGACCATGAAGTGGATTCGGTGGGTGGCTGAACCCAGCTGGTGTGGGAAACACCTTTGGGGTTCAGCAGCACAGATGTGATTTCTGCCAGAGCCTCTGGGTGAGCTGCAGAATCGGGGGTTCATGGAGTGAGTGCTTCCAACCCCTCCCTTGCCTCCCTCAGGTTTTTCAGTCAGTCTCAACAAAGCTCTGCTTTTTTAGGAGTGGTTTCAAACCTCTCTTCCCATCCACACCGGGGGTTACATTTCAGTAGGTGCGTTTCAAGTGGCTCGGGAGCAACCTCTGGCATCAGATAAGAGCCCCTGCACCGTTTGCTAATGGCAGTGAGTGGGTTTTATCATCTCCTCTCCATCTGCCTGGTGCAGCAGAAGTCTCTTAAGATCCTGACTCCAGGGAGTTGTTGGAGGTTCCTGTAAAGCAGCGAGGCCTGACGTGTGCTGGGCGGGCTGCAGGGGAACCACAGCACATCAACAAGAAATCACCTGCCCCCACACTCATTCCTGGCCTCCAGCCTCTTGACACATGTCTGTTTTGAAATGTCTTCATAGGTGTGTTCTGGGATGACGCCTGGAATTGTTTGGGGTGGGTTTGTAGCTTTGTGTTGCTGTATCCCTAAAGGACAGACCACCCCAACCTCATTTCACTCATCAAACCAGCCCTAAAGAGGAGCTGGTGGTGGTCTCTGCAGGCTCCCAAACCTCAGACTAGAAGGAAATCCTGGGGTCTTCAGGTGTCATTATAATAATTCCAACTCTGACTGAGGTGGTTGAGATTTGGAAGCTTGTTTTGTGACCAGGCTTGGAGCTGGCTTCCAGGGAAGCTGGGAGCAATTTATGGTTTTGTGCACAAACCAGACAGAATTTCTGTGGGTTTTCTTCCCCCTGAGTTTTGGTTTTATTGGCTTCAGAAATAGTCACAGGACATATACAGGCATCTATAGCTGAAGTGAAAAAACCCTCAGTGCACTTTCTCACGGTAGACTATGCAGTTGTTCCTCATTATAGGGAATATTCCTTCCTTTAAGACCTAAAGGTACATCTTTCAGAAATGCTGAGTCATAGAACTTTGGGATCTTTGCCTTTAAAAGAAATCCCCAGCTCTGGTTTGTGTAAACTTTTGGGTGCTGATAAAAAATGTGTCACATTTGAGGCTCTTCTTGCTTCCACATTTTATATTCAAAATCAAGACAAGTCAAGAAACAACTTCTGTACTCTGTGGGCATAATTATTTGCACCTTAGGGCTCAGTATAATTGTATTTACAGGTAGATAACATTCTCAGAAATAGTCTAAAAGCATGCTCTGTTTGATATATTGCATTTACAAAGAAAAGATTGTTTCTTAAGAAAAGAGAAGGAATCCATCAGAATCTTGCACAGTTTTAAGATAAATATATATTTTGCTCCAAGCAGCCCAGGGTGTCTTTTCCTTTTCACTAAAGAGAGGTAATTTTATTTTCCCAACAGGGTTGCACCTGCTTGTTGAATGTTGGTATTTTTACCTGGGGAAAAGATGGATGGAAGCCCTGAGCAAGGCACAGCCACAGCCAGATCCTCACCTGCCTGGAGCTGGGAGGGAGTTCTGTGCTGAGAAAAAAAGTGGATGAGCTCACAGGGGCTTTTATTGTTGGTGTTGTTTGAAGGGTCTACACATCTAAATTAGAATGTGGCTGTTCCTGGGTGTCCTGTAGGATGTGCTGACATTTCTGAGCAGTGTCACCGTGAACAGCCTTGTAACTGCAGCCCACAGGTCAGCACTGAGAAGATCCTGGGAAATGTGCAGCTCCTCCATAGAATAATAGTTGGTTTTAGAACAAAGCCTGGAACACTTAACCACATTTCCCCTTTTATTTTGACAGTTCAGACACTGACCACAGGAAAGGCTGTTCCAAACATCTTAATTGCAGCCTGGGCTGGAGGAAGAGGCATTTCTGTTTAAATCCTCCTCGCTGCAGCAGCATGGCCCTGGACTGGTGGGGGAAGGTGTGGTGTCTCATCCCATCACCCACTGAGGGATGAGGTGGCACCCAAAGAGAGCCCAGAGGCTGCTCAGTGCACCCAGTGTGCCACCACAGTGACTATGATGTTTGTAAAAACTCTGCCGTTGCTGGAAAAGTTTGATTAAGGAAGGGAGAAGCAGCAGTGGGTGCAATGTTCCTGCTCAGAAATGGTTTGTGGGGCAGGGGAGCACAGCTCCTGAGGCTGCTGGAACTCCTCCACCTGAAAATCTCTGTGGTTCTGAGCATTCCCCTCTGCAAACATTGGCCTCAGCTGGCAGCTAAAGCAGGGCAAGAGTTTATTTTTATTTCTTGGAATTTGGTAGACCTGAAATCTCTGTTAAATGTTAACTTTCAAAAGGCACATGCATCAGCATTCTGAGCCACCGCTGGTAGGAAAAAAGAACAGATTATAGAGGATATAAATTAAGGTAGATTTTGGCTTTTCTCAGCCTGCTGTCTCCTCTCCATGCTCGTCTGCAAGACCTGAAGAACAACCTGCAGACAACTGTTCACATCTAATAACTACTATGGTTTGCTTTTAATTTGATCACAGAAGAAACTATGCTGGCAAGGATGTAATCCCATTCCCCCTCTTTTTTTTTGGTTTTTTTTTCAGAATGTTTTCATTTAAGTGAGTCTGGTGGTTGCCATAGGAAAAACCCAGCAGTTCGGAGTCAGTTGCTGGAGTGTTGACTCATAGATTGAGTGCTAAAGAGGTGTTTGAGTCTGTGGAACTGTTATCAGAAATGGCACAAAATGTCTCTCTTGACTCAGTTTGTAAACTGCATATGCATATATAATGAACAAAGGGACCTTGTTAAACAGACAGTTTTGACCTCCGAAAGGGAAGGGAAAAAAAAATCTATCTGGAATTTTAGCTTAAGTTTAAGCAGTTTCTTATTCAGATTAAGCTTCATTCTGTAAAGACCCCGGAGAAGAAATGTCTCCCTCTTGCATTAACTTGGTACTTACAGGGATTTCATCTAGTAATATTAAGGCGTTTTTTTAGTTTTTCTTCCCAACAACAAATTTGAATTATTCCAGATTTATGTCAAACTGGATGACAATTAGAAGAATTGTATATATAACGAACCTTCTCCCACTTCTGAGTATTTGTGGCTAAGGACAATAATCTGTGCAAGGGAATGGTCTGAATTATTCCTCCCCAACTTTCAGGTTTTATTTTCTACGACAGTTGTGTAAATCTGGACTGATTCCAATTGACATCATCTTGGCATTCATTTGTTGACTTTTGTTTCTCTCTATGCTAATAGTAGTACGTCCCTCTCTGATCTCACGCTGTGATTACAGGCTCCATTTCACTGTAACACCAACACCAGATTCATTATTATTCCTGCTGTAGTAGAGGCTGGAAACCAGAGTCATGACCTTCTGTGCCTCATGCTCTGTAAATGCATCGAGAGGCACTGACTTCCTTCTTGAAATCTAATTTAGCAGAAAATGAAGCAAATGAATGAGAGTGTTGAGAGGAGGACAAAGGTAATGAGTAGGTGTAGCAGAGTCGAGGTGGCTGTTGTGCAACCTGATTGTTTTATCATAATACTAAATATATGGATAGAAATGTAATCCACACCAACTCCCTTCACCCAGCACAGCCTTTCAGTGTGCTTGAAATCAGAATAGGGATGAGAGCAGGGAAGTGTTCTAAATAGAGGAGTGTAGGGGTTTCAGTGGTAAACTCAGGCAGGAGGATTCCATCCAGTGAACACTTGCAGGCAGAGATGGCACGTGCCAGTCCCTCAGCTTCTGCAAAGGGCCTTCCACAGCCTGCAGACTGTGCCCCAAGTGTTTCCTGTGACAGGTATTTCGGGAAATAAAGTTGTTCCTATTTTAGAAAGAAGTGAGGGAGAATCTGAGTTTTTGGAGTTTGGGTTTTTTGCTGCTGGTTGTTTTAAGGATTAATTCCAAAGAACCTCAGCTGCGTAGTAGTAATAATAATAATAATAGTAATAATAATATCTACTTTGCCCTCTCTCAGTTCCCGTGTGAGCTGTGCACTCCTTCGTTCAGCTGCTCACATTGAACTGGGGCAAAAACATTTGCTTCTCCCAAAGCTTGTTTAGACTGAAGGCATTTGCTACCTTACTGTAATTGAGAAGGGAGAGGGGAAACCATTGACAGAATCTAACTGGTCCCAGCTGTGTGGGGTGAGCACAAGCTCTGGGGTGTTTATAGTGCATCCTGGAATCTCAAGTGAGGCTCCTCTGGCTCCAAGTATCCTTTTAATTTACACAGATGTTTCTTCATCATCTATTCTTTTAGGGCTGTTGGAATGATCAACAATTTAGTCTAATTGTGCCGGCTGTTTGGGTTGTGGGGCTGTTTATTTTGTCTGTGTGTCTGGAACAGTCACTCTTTCAAGGACTCTGCTCCCCAGACCGCACATGATTTAGAGAGGAATGGGTTGTGTTGGCTAAAAACCTTGGGGATGATGTGGCCCAGTCTGGTTCCTGGCTCCGTTCTGTTCCTGGCCCTGCTCCATGGCATCCACTCCCCTTCGTGCTGCAGGTGGGAAAGGGCAGTGATGGTCCTGATTCCCTGGCAGTGGAATGGCTTTGGGATCAAGGGGTAGGAAAGGGCTCTTATCCTGCTCACACAGAATCATCTCCCTTTTCTGGACATGCCTCTAGTCAATCCTTACACTGCTGTGTGTTATTCTAGCATCTAGAATTATCTCTGTGGCCTTGGAACAGCAGAGGCAAAGATTGTGTGTCAAATCATCCAGCACCAGTACCCCCAGTGTGTGTGTGTCAGCCTCCACAGCCTTTCCAGTTCTGGGAGATCCTTCCCAGGGCAGTAGCTGCAGTTCCTCACTTGAGTTTGTATTCTCTGATAAATAACAGGGGTGGATTGTCTTTTAAAATAACAAACTTTACATTATTGGTCGTGTGTTTTCTTCGTAATTAAGGTGTTGATTGTAAGTAAACATTTATGACAGGTGCCAAGGCAGGATGGTTTTTCTTGGAGAATTCATTCCAGCACACCTCAGTACTGGAGTAAGTGCAGGAGACGCTGTGATCCCTGATAAAAATGAATGTTCTTGGAACTGAGATGAAGAAAAACTAGAAAAGCAATAGAGTAATTGTTCCCTTTTTAACAAATCTGATGGATCTTTAATAGCTGTAGTCAAACAACCTTTCTTCACCTCCTGTGATCATGATAGATAATCAATTGTCTTGGACAACTGATGTGTAATAAAACACCAGTTAGTGCAAGAAAACCCAATGCATGGAGAAAGAAAGAGCCTTTAATGACTATTATTTAATCCTAGGATGTTCCTTGGAGAGTTCTTGAGTTTATAGAGGTGTCCCGGCCTACAATACATTAGGTTTGCAATTAATAGCTGGTTTCCACTGATGAAAAGTATTTATAAAGTGCTTCAAGTATTGCTTTTTAACACAAGCAGTAAATTTAGATGTGTGTGGCATCAGGTGGTGTTCTTGCCGTGGAGTTGTTGGTGTCTGGAGTGTGCACTCAGTTACACTGGGGGAGGTGAGCAAAATGTACTTTCTCTTTTTTAGTCTTGAACGTCTCCCTTAGACACTGTGACTTTATTCAGGAAAAGTGTTAGTTTTCCTTATTACTAAGAATAATAATTTGAAAGCCTGCAGACCACCTGATGGAGGGCATTTATTAAGTAACATTTGAAATACATAAAGTTGCTGGGTTGGTCTGTCACTTACTGCATTTTTCCACAGCCAGCTGTGGGACCTGGGGAGCTTTTGGGAAGACTGGGAATGTGTGTGTGTGTCTGTGATTTCCACCCCACAGCTGGTCAGTGCTTGCTGCATGTTTTCTGAGTTATTTTCAGTGTGAGTGCATTACCTTGGTTTGTGTTTTAGTCCTGACCAGCACTTGGATGGAATTTTCCTGGTAATATTGTGGTTGTGATTGATGGCTCTGCAGGTGTCAGTCAGGTCTGGTGGTTGGAGTACAAGGGGAGTTGTATATTTTATATTTACTGTTGGAACCTGGGGGGCTCGGAGCCAAGGTAAGCAGGGAACATCAGGAGTGACCAGAAATGAGAATTGATCTTTTCAGGACTAAGCTTAGAGCCAAAGATTCTAAGATTTGCAGCACAATTTGTGGCTCACTGGTGATGGGAGTGTGTGCCCGTATTTTGGGGCAGTAGCAGCCAATAATCACTGTGTTAGCAATGCTTTTGTGACAGTCCAGTGACAGCCCCCAGAATTAACAGTTGTGGATTTTGGGAACCGACAGCTGCTATTGCCTTTTCCTATTTCATGAACTGTTCCATTAATTGATCTGGTTTTTAGGTAAAACCTCTTTGAACAAAAGTATTAAACCATTTTGAAGACAGGCTGTAAAAATAGGATTGTCTCCTCACTGGTGCATTTTGTTCCCTCCTGGGGGTGAAGTGGACAAGACAACTCTTCATTGGAGTGTCAGAGCTGCCTCCTCAAAGTTCCTCTGGTTGGGTTAATGTCCCACCTTAATGACCCTGGTGACAGTGTTGGGTGTTTCTTAATCTCTTCTTATAAGGATGAATCAAAATTCACATTCCTTTGTTTCAGGGGCCTTTTACAGCAAGCAGGTCCCGTGGAAAGGTAAAAATGGGATACTGAAATTGGGGCTTTTGTCTCATACTATGGGTAACTTAGCTTTGCAAATTGTGGTTTGGTCAGGAAGTCAGGACAGGGGCTTCCCAAGGGATCCCAAACCACCAGGGTGGGATTTCTCCCTCTCACAGTGCTCAGTAACCTGTGGGGTGAGCAAGGCTTGGGGTGAATTGTGATGTCTTAACTGGGGGCTGGTATTGTACCTCTGAAATATTTCATTTCCCTGTTCTGCTTTATTTTGCTTTTCTCCCAAACCTGTGAGCAGTAGCACGTCCTACCCTTTTCAAAAGTTCTCGAGTTCCTTTTTCTTGTTGCTTTACCTGATGTTTTCTTCCTTCAATTCATCGTTCTATTCCAAACCAGGAATCTTTTGCATGGGGAGAGGGGAGAAAGAGATTAGAGGAAATAAAAGGTTTTATTTTGCATGGAAACTTGGCAGAGTTTGGTGCCAGCTCCCAGACACAACCAGCGCTGGGCCTGCCTTGCACAGGGGGTGATTTAAAGAAATCACCGTTTTGCTAGACATCCTAGAACTTGTTTTCTTCTTTCAGACTCCTCCTTTATCACCTAAGAAATGCTGTGCTTTGCACCAGATTACTTTTCCTGACATTCCTCTCCCAAGCCTTTAAGGCTAATAGCCAGTGGAAAGAGCTCTTTCCTGTTGCTCCTTTTCCTGCGTGTGCAAATAGTGACGGTGCTTTGCAATTCTGCCAATGGGTCTGGGGACACTTGGCAAAGATGTGGTAATTACAGGCTCCCGGTGGGTGCTTTTCAATGGGCTGTTGCTGCTGTGAGCAGAGAAATTCAGGATTTAAGCCCTCTCCCCTTGTGCTGGGACCCTCAGAGCAAGGGAGACACTGAGGGGCTGGAGCTGGGGAAGGGGCTGGAGCCCCAGGAGGGGCTGGAGCTGGGGAAGGGGCTCAGGGAGCTGGGGAAGGGGCTCAGGGAGCTGGGGAAGGGGCTCAGGGAGCTGGGGAAGGGGCTCAGCCTGGAGAAAAGGAGGCTCAGGGGGAACTTCTGGCTCTGCACAACTCCCTGCCAGGAGGGGACAGCCAGAGGGGATCGGGATTTCCCCCCAGGAACAGGGACAGGAGGAGAGGGAAATGCCTTAGTTGCACCAAGGGAGGCTCAGGTTGGACAGCAGCAGGAATTTCTCCATGGAAATGGTGCTCAGGCAGGGGCTGCCCAGGGAGGTTTGGGGTGCCCATCCCTGGAGGTGCCCAAGGAGAGACTGGACATGGCACTCTGGAGGCTGGGGACAAGGTGGGGATTTGGCACAGCTTGAACTCTGATCCTGGAGGCCTTTTCCAACCGAAATGATTCCATGATTCACAGTCCAGGGCTGGGCAGTACCCAGGGTTTGCCCTCTTGCTGTCATGAGTAGCTGCTGAAGTCAGAAATGTTGTTCTGTCACAGTTGAATGTGGTACATCTGTATGGAGCCTCCAGCCTGTCAGTGTTAGCATTCCAGGGAAATGTGGCCAGCTGTCCTGAGCTCTCGGGAGGAATGGTGTTTTAACATGCATAATGTTACTTTTCTGATCCTTAAGGTGCTGTAGTCGAAAATCAACATCCTGGGGATTTAGGTATTTCTGATTTTTCTCTGTTGGTCTCCCAGAACTCTGAACTGGCTTGGGTTTAAAAAAATGTTTTGTAGGCCCCTTATGTATTTAATTTCATTGAACGTGGGAAAATGTCCAGCCAGTGATTGATGGGATTTTGGAACTTGTTCAGACCTTTTACTTTGCTGGGATGGAGAGGGTTCTTACCCTGGAATCAGCTCCAGCCTTCCCTGTGCTGCAAGGCTCCTGCTGCCTTCCCACTGACTTTTTGCTCTTAAACTTATAAAGAAAAGAGAGGGAGAAAGCAGCAAAAAAATAGAGCAGACCTGAAATATTTCAGTGTTGAGGATGAAATTTAAAATTTCAGAACAGGTCTGCAGTTCCCATGTCTCTTTTCCCCCTTGTCTTATTGCCCTGCCTGAGCTCCTGTGTTTGCTGAGATTTTCCTCTGGAGCCAAAATCCAGCTGATCAGGTGAGTTAAATACAAGCAGTCAGTGCTGGCAGATGGTTCCCTCTGTGAAGTTTTCAGTGAAAGTTAAAAAAACCTTCCCAAGTTCAGGATTTTTGAGGACCCTGCTAAGCGTTGAAAGCTAAGCCTGAACTGGGGCCTCATTCCAGGAAAAGGAGATGTGAGCATCCCTGAGGGAGCTTGGGACAGGTGTGTCCCAAAAGGAGCAGATTTTCAACAGAATAGCAAAAAAATGATGTCAAAACCCCTCCTGATCTCTGTGCAGAAAAGGGTTTGGAAAAAACTGACTTAGAAAGGCAGGCCTGGTGCATCCTTAATGCTGGAGCAGCTTTCAAGCAGCTCTGTAATTTGGAATGTGAGTGACGTCAGTTCTTCTGGCCATCTGGTTAGAAAATCTAGTTGTAACTGAAAATATCCAGCCCTTTTTTTTTTTTCCTCCATTGCTAGGTGGTGACTACACACTTATGTAATTTAACAGCTCAAATTCTTTTCCATTCTGGTGATCTCTTCACGAAGCCGTGGCGGGGAGGATGCTGCGGGAAGGGGATTGGTGATTCCTCAGCTCAAGGGTCACTTCTCCAGGGGCAAACACTGGCCTAGGGGGGTCACAAAATGAGATCCTGCTTGCTCTGGAGCTGTTTGCTGGGTGACCTTGGACAAGAACGTTCTCTTTCTTTTTTTTCCTTTTTTTCCCCCCCCTACCTTAGTTTCCCCCCCACTTATTAAATAGTGATAATGACACTTCCTATCTCCTAGGCATTGTTAGGATCTAATGAGTCATGCTATGGAACACTCAGCAAGGCACAAGGTATTGTTATAATTACTGCCTGTGCTCTTCTGCTCAGTCCCTGCCTTCCCCACTCCCCCCCTTTTTTTTTTATATTTTTCCTGCTCTGCAAATCCAAACATCCCATTTTAATGCCGTTCTTTAAATACCCGTCGAGCTGCCCTGCTCCTTCTGCACAGGTTGTAACTGGATTATAAAATAGTATTGATGGGAAATATGCATGAAAATGCACCCTGTGATAGTGCCTGAACAAATAAAGGGACCAGAGCTGTCAGCCATTTCCTAAAGCCTTTTTAATGGCAAAACTTAAAAGAGCCCAAGAACAGGTTGTAAACCTAGAAGCTGTGGGCATTGCCATACAAACTTAATGTGCAGTTAGAAAAATTATTTTTTTTTTATTATTTACTCATTCCTAGTAAATACATTTTCCAAGCAGAATAACGACAACGCCCTTGTGATTCATTTTTGTTTAGCACTTCCTCTAATTCTTGGTGAAAAAGTTAAATCTTTTTGTATTTGTGATCTTTAATGCCAGCAGTGTCCTGGATCAAGCATCCCTTTAGTCCCCTCCCTTTCAGCAGTGACCATGAAAGAAGAGCTGGTATCACTGGGGACAGGAATGAGAGAGAATTTGCCAGGGATGAGCTGAAGTTTTAGGATGTAGGGAAGGGAAAAAAAAAAACCCCAAACTTTCTGCATATTCTTTATAGCTGCTCAGGTCATGCATATTAAAATTAAACTTGGGATGGGAGGAACTACTCCAGTTTATTATTCCAAAGGAGTGCATGAGGGGGGAAAAAACTAATGATAAATAAAACCAACTTGCTCAGTGGAGGTAAGAACTGATGACAGTGTTCTTCCCCCTTCCCCTTTTTTTAAAGCAAACACATTACTGGAGGTAAAGTGGGGTTTGAATTTGCCTTACAGGAGCTAATTTGATCAAAGACTTTCAGCTCCTGTAAATACATAAATAGTGGTGAAAAGGAGGCTGAATCACTGAATGCAGAGCTGCCCTGGCCTTACAGGAATAGATGTCTGGGCTGTATATTTGCTCCTTGACATATTTGCTTATGTGCCACCACTCCTGTGCTCTTAGGAAATAAATTAAGAAATAAATCAGTTGTCAGTGAATAAATAACAGTGAAAAAAAAAAAAAACAACCTCCCAGCCTTAAGGAAGGCTGTGATAGGCAGGAAATGCTCTCATTTGTGTAATATCAGAACCAGTCACTATACAATAATTTATTTTTTTTTCCCTGAAAGCTTTTCCACCTGTCATGCATAGCTGAAAACTTTAAATGACCGTTCAGCTGGCTCCAGCACCCACTCTGGGAAACAGTCAATCTTTGTGTTGCATCTCCTGTTACAATGCACCATTTTGGTACATTAATACTGACTTGGAGCTCTAGAGCTTACATTTATTTTCCTAAAGCACTAAAAAGAATGATTTCATATTAGGAAAAAAAAAAAAAAAAGGAGTGGGAATTACTCAGTCGTTAGGTTTAATTGTTCTGAATCCTTCCAGTGCTTCATAAGAAAATGTACTGAGGAGATGTGCAGTATAGTGGGAAATGTGATGGAAAGGTATAATTTGACCACCTACCAGTAGCAGCTGAAAAGCAATTCCAAGGGCTGCATGTCTATCAGGATTAATCACTGGCTCATTATTGAAAATCCCTTCGTGCTCACTCCTGAATCCTCCTTCAGGACAGGCTCCAGCTCAGCTCTTCCCCTCCCTGGAGGGAGGCTGCAGTTCCAGCCCAGCTCTGTGCTGGGGTTGCACAAGAGCACCTTTTGTTTGGTGCAGTTTTGGAGCTTTTTGCGGTGGAAATTGCCTGGGTGGAAGGGCAGAGCCCCCCCAGAACAGCATCATCTCTAGACACTTTATGGCCCCCCTGTCTGGTCATTTACCTCCAGCTGAACTCTGCCGGTGGACGTGGCCAAGTATTTCATTTGGACAAGAGAAAAAAAAGAGCATTATTGAAAGGGACTGACCTTTCCATCACCCTGTTCTGTCGTCATGGTGCTTTTATAGCATTTCTCTCGACCAACCCCTTCCCTTTTCTCAACCACAATAATTCCCCTCCTCCTCTCCCCTCCATCCTCCCCTGGGGACTTGGTGGTTTCTCTCTTGTTTTCCACAGACACCTGCCCTGCTGCCCTCATCCCTGAAAGTCCTGGGGGCTCCTGGCAGAAGCTGCAATGATCAGCTCTGGTCCCTCAGCAAAGCTGGGAGATGCTGAGTTTCCCCCTGTGCTGGTTGAGGAGGGAACACAGGAGCTTTGGGGATGGATTTCCTCTTCTGCCCTGGGAAGAGGAGCTGAGGGATTTCATGGCCCTGCTGCTCCTGGAGCATTTGTTTGATAGGGAAAGTGGCTGTTCCTTTGGGGAGCAGGTGGTTCAGTGCCTTTCCACTGACCTGAAATCCAGATGGAAGTGGGAAATGATCCCGTGGAGCCCAGCAGTTGTGACAACTGAGTGGTGGCTGTGCTGAAGCCCAAGGCTGTGGCACTGAGGGGATAATTCAGGCAGAGAGATCCGGGCTGGACACGTGGGTGAGTGATGGAGAGAGAACCTGTGGCCATGGAAATGTGTGTCCTCCTCAGGGGAAAAAAAAATCCAGCCTTAAAATGGGATTACTGATTTTCCCTGAGCACGTAGGAAACACCAACATTTGTGTCAGTGCAGTGGTAACAGTGAAAGTGGCAATTCAGTATAGTTCATTTTTATGTTCTTTGCAGGAATTCCTGGCCAATCTAGAATTGTTTAAAATTGCAAATTTACAAAATATCAGGGAAGGTGAGATGTTTCCATGAATTTGTGTTAATAAGCATAAAGCAGCAAACTGCTCAATGCTATTTTCAGGGGAAACTGAGATGTTTTTGGAGGTGATAATTTATACTAAAGAGTTTTGGTTGCCACTGGATTCCTGGGACTATTTAATAATCTGCATGGAAGAATTCTACTGTCCTGCTTCTGTGTATTATGCAGAATTTTGGGGCCTTTTGTTCTGACTGTTGAGGTCACCTGGACTGCACAGGAATCCTACCAGAACTCCTCCAGGAATCTGTGCATAATTCCAGGTGATGCCTTTTATCACTGCTGTTATTATTGGACATTCAGTGTTTACTGAGGGCATAACTTCTGGAGATTTGGCTTTTCTCCTCGATGCAGCCCCCTTCCACTGGTAAATCTCACATGATTTTAGGGTGACATCTAAACTTTGCATTTCCCAGAAGATTCAAGTCAAGCACAGCATCAGAGAAGTGGATGTTTAAATAGTGATCACATATTTCTGCTTCAAAACACGGCAGAATACCTGTGGTATTTCAATGAAAGCACTGCATTGTGCATTCCTTAATCAAAGACTCATCTCTGTGTGCTTGGACAGGTAAAAACCTGGATTTTCCTCCAGTTCCTAATGGACATTCCAATTCAGTAATATACAGCTGACAGTGCACTTGGGCTGGAATAAACTGACAGTTCTGTACAGCTGAAATATTTTTATTGAGAACCAAGGATGATGCTGGAATAACGAGGAGGGGTTAATGTAGTTCAGCCCCTCAGGTGAGACCTCGCCAGGTCAGACAGCCGAGGCCTCACCCAGGCTGTGTTCCTGCTATTTTTATTCTGCACCTCTGCAAGTTTTAATCTCTGTAGTGATCACTGTGCCTAAGCCTGAGGTTTGAGGAGGAGCCAGGAGAGGGAAGAGGCAAGGCAGATGCTGCTGGGGTGTTCCACCCGCCGTGGCTGGCAGCCAGGATTCCCTGGCCTCTCCCAGATCCGGGGGGATGGAGCAGGGGAAGAGCCAGACAGAAACATTGATTGTCCCTTTAATGTGAGCTGACATCAGAGACGGTGGAAGCAAGAGGACACAGAGGGAAAACTGCAACCTCCACGCTCCATTAGGAGACTGTGAGATGGGTTGGTGGCTTTGCTCTGCCAGAGATGAGTTTGTGGGATCCTTTCTAGGGAAGGAGCATGAAGACTTTAGTTGCTCCGTGTCCCACTAGGGCTGTGTGTACATTAGTCAGACCCTTGATGATTCCTGCAGAATTGTAACCACCTCTTTATCATGCTGTCAATAAACCCCATCAGAAAGGGTAAAAATCACAGCAAAATGATTCAGGCGTGTGGTTGGAGTGGTAAAAACCTTCCAAACAGTGTAACCTGAGTATGATGGCTCAGCCACCTTTACACAAGGATAACTGGCTTTATTTGTAATCTGCTTGTTGGGTGCAGTTTCAGGCATTTGCAAGTAAAACATCTTTGCCCACAAGGAAAGGAGTTGCCTTTCACTCTCTCCTTCCTTCCTACCCCAGGGCTTTCCGTGTATGAGCACAAATGTACCTTGGTTTCCTTATGGGCCTGGCCCAGAACACTTTTGTTCTACTGAAAAATGTAATCATTAAAAGAGAGCCATTCATTCAAATAATTCTTTAGACTTGTTGTTTTGTGTGGAGGAGAAAACACCACAAAAATAAATCTGACTTATGCATGAGGCATAAAAGTGTTGTCTAAGATGTTAACAGATCTCAGTCAGCTGACATGAGGGAGCTGGGAGAAAAGATGCTTAAATATTGCCCCGTTAAAGAGGGACCAGTCTTGTGCAGAGGTTTTGAACAGCTCTTTGAGGATATTTAAACGTTTATTTCTCTGTGCAGAGTCTTGTCCATGAACCTGGATAAACCCAGGACTAAGTTACTGGTTGGCTCCAGTGTAGGTGTCTAAGTCAGTGCTAAGTGATGGATTTTCTGCAGGTTTTAAAGGTTATTGCAGTCCAAAAGTGCCTTTCTGTCACCTGCAAGGGAATCTGGACCATTAGCTCAAATACAAGTAACCCCATGTAAACATCTGAGAGCTGATGGTACCTGTGGTGAACCCAGTTCTAAATAACCATATTTTGCATATCACTGCTTGGGTTTGAACTTGCCACATGGACTCAGTGTTGGAGAACATAATGAGCAGGAGTTCACAGGGATGTGTGAGAGGTGTCAGGAAAAGGAGCAAAGAAAGAGCAACTCTTGTGGAGTGTCCAGTTTTGGAGGATTTTATCATAGGCTAACTTAAATTTTCTTTTCTACTGAACTCCGTGTTTTTATTTAGAAAGATGAACTGAGCCCTTTTGAGTTGTTGGGGGTTTCCACAACTACATCCTGCAACAGTTTTCTGCAGCTATTGGCAAGTCAAAGGCTCGAAAACTGAATGTTCAACATGTATGAGACAAAAACTCCTGAGCTGCACCTTGAATTGTTTCCCAGCTGGAATTAATGGCGTTTAACCCTTTTAAAGAATTAGGAAAAGGAGGTTCTTTGGGGTTTGTTTGCCATGAAAACATCAGTCTTGTTTCTGTAGTGCCTTCTGCTGGAAAATAACCAAACTCCTTCAGAATCTGTGAGGCTGTTTACATTTTTTAATGTTTACATTTTATTTACCTAAAGCCATTCAAATAACGTCAGTGGCAGAGCCAGGAGTAAAAGCCAGTGCTGCTGACCTTCAGGCCTGTGCCTCTCAGTCCTGCCCTAAAGCTGATGGACAGATCGTTCTCCAAATGTCACAGCAGGGAGAACGGGGCTGTGCTCTTCTTTTATTTTAATAGTTTTTCTGGGAAAACAAGGCAGAATTACTGGAAATACCCATGAGAAGGGCATGTGCTCTTCCTATGGGCTGCAAGGAGATTGAAAGTAGATAGAACCAGTGAGGTTTGCACAAGCCCCAAGTCGGTGACTCCAGATTTAAAACACATGTGCCTGCTTTAATTCAGTAGATCTTAAAATTGGGCTGTTGGCATTTATTGGTTCAATGTCCTCGCTCCCAGCAGTGCTTGAGGACAACTTCATCTCCCCTTGTTTTGGGTTTAGACTGATATGCAAACTAAAGAAATTGTCTCCAAAAAGAGTGAAGTTGAGGTTTGGGGGTTTTGGTTTGGGATTTTAGTCCAGCTTTAATTCTATTTAAAAGGGGAAGGAAGCACAAACTTTAATGCTGCTTTCCCAGCCATCTGAAGCTGCCTCGACTTGCATTCCACGTGGCTCCTGCTGGCTCTACAATGTCTGCTGCTGACAGCACATGATTTTAGGATCTAATTCTATTAGTCATGACCCAAATCAGCTTTAAAATGGTTAAACACATAGAAGAGGAGTAGGAGTAGAGTGTCAAGAATAGCTTGGAAGAAGATGTTATCCCACATACCAAGGAGCTGGTATCTCAAAGGTGTCACAGTGATGGAAGTGAGGAGAGGGCTGAGCTGCCAAGTCGGCGTAACAAATAAATATTGACTCCTATGGAACGTGCCCTTCTCCATTAATTCAGAATATCCCGTGGCACTCCTGGGGCAGAGCTACCACAGGGATCAAGAGGAGCTGTTCTTGGGCTGCACCTTGGGGAACAATTCCCCTCCAGCCTGGCGGGGCTCAGGGAACAGGAGCCAGAACCCAGCAGCCTTCATCCTCAGCTGCCGAGTGAGTCACTTGGCCTGTTTTTGTTGTGCAGGAGGGAGCTGGGATGGGGCTCGTGGATCTGATGGCACAGCTCCTTGGCTCTTCATACAGGTCATGATGTAAAATTAAGCCTCGTTTCTGAGGCTAATTGTCACTAAAAAGGCGTTTTTGGCCTTAATGTTTGGGTTGCTCTGGTTTACTCTGCGTAGAGCTGTGGAAATGCTGCTCCATTTACATTTTTTATAATCCTATTTCTCACCACTCCCAACATGCTATCGTGCTGTCTTTGGATGGATGAAAGGAACCACAGACCTACAAAGCAGCAAGTGGAAAACTGTAGGAAAGAATGTCAGGAGCACTGACAGGGTCTGAGGGAGCTGTGCTGGGAGTTTACAGTGGATGTGTTGGAGCGAAGGGAGTGTCAGCAAACCCGCCTTCCAGGGTGTTTTGGTGGTGTTAATGCATTCACATTAACTGCAGCCCTTAATTCATTTGCATTTCTTCATTTCTTGGTTCTTGCCAGGAGCTTCGCACCCTATCGAGAGGAAAGGTGACCCAGAAGGAGCAAAAATCCAGGATTTTTCAAAAGCATACATTTGCCAGAGATAGATAATGCTTCTCCTTGGATTTTAAAGGGGGAGAGCTCGGTGTTGGAGCTCTCCCTTTAAGGCTTGTGGTTATAGCCCATGTTTAAATCGCTACTTTGATCTGATTAAATCCTCAGCCACAGAGAAATCAGCTTACAGAAACGTCTCCTGTTGAACCTGAGAGCAGCAGCAGTTCAGAAAACCAAGCCAAGCCAAATAGCATTAGAAAAAAAATTGGAAGCTTTAGGTCTCACCAAGAGTCTGTGACATGGTGAATCACTGGCACTGCGTTCCAGCCGGTGTTCCAGCCTGCTCCTGGGGATATCCAAACTCCCCTGTGGCTTCATCTCCTGAGCAAACACATCAGACTTGTCCCAGAAAGGAAACCTGGGTTTGGTTGGGTTTTTATTCTTGTGCCTTCTGCCTCTTTGCAGTGTCAGATCAGGTGTGTGTAGGGTGGAGGACAGGGAGGAGTTACTGTGCTTTGCCTGGGAATTGGGGATCAAATGAGTTTTAATCTTCTTTCAATCTTTCTGTCACCTTATTACACTCAATCTCCTTCCAGGATGTTATTCAAATCCACACGTGGGTCTCTTTACCAAGATTATAACACAAGAAGTATCCAATTAAACAATTCCGGTGGCACCCTACAACAATCCTCAGCCTGTGGATCAATGATGAAGTTGTATGGAGAAAAAAGGGGAAAAACACCTCTTAAAACCAGAAATGTGTTTTCTCTGATCTCAGATTTACCCTAATATTACTCACAGTGCAGCTTTCAGCAGGCTCTGTGTTCATCCCCACTGGTACAAGCGAGGAATGTCTAACACTGTCTGCTCAAATTAAATGTTTTATGTTTCACCTGGGCTTTTGATCCAGCAGGACTACAACAGTTTCATCCTAGAGGGAAAATCAAGACCTGTTTCTTTCCAAACTCACACAAAGTAGGAGTCAGGAAATGGGAGCCTTGGTAAGAAAAAATCTTTAAGGAAAGTCGGTCTGTTCTGTCCGTACCTCCATCAGGAATTCCAAGGAAGCAGTGAACTCCTTGTTTACACTCTCACCTCAGCTCTCAAAGCCCGGCCAGTCAGACCCTACCATTGTGTAAGAATTGCCATTTTAAAGCTCTTCTGCCATGGGATCAGGTTTGCCTTGGCCCTGGCTGGCTCAAGGTTCAGTGCCCTGCCCGGGGTCATGCAAGGCTGCAGGGTGAGGCAGGACAGGAATCATGTTTATTTACTACGGTGGCCAAAATCTTGGCACAGCAATTTTTTGGCCGTTTTTGTTCACTAAACTTTGAACTGTTAGCAGACCCTGTTTGAGCCCTGTGGGTGCTACAGGCTCTATTATACTCTGTCAAACAGCAGTGTCTCCACTCCCCTCTGGAGCAGCATTCCTGGCTCAGGAAAAGCTGGCATTCTGACTGCTTTGTCACAGTGTCCTGCAGCATGGCTTTAGCTTTGTCCTGGGAGAGAAATTCAGCTGAGGAGAGGGGGTCAGAGAAAATAAATTTCCTGAGACTGAGTCAGTTTTGAGCCTCTCTGTGCCTCCTTGGCCAGCTGAAGGTATTGCAGAGGTGCTGGGGAGCCAGGCACACAAACGGGGGGATGGAGGGGGCACTTCTCCTTTTAAATCGTGGAGCTGCAGGGGAGAAAAGACCTGTCCAGCCCTGAGCTGCCCCGAGTGCAGGCAGCTATTCTGGGAAGGCAGCAGCTCACAAAAGCCATGAGAAAGGCAAGAAGACAGAGGGCCCTAACCTATTGTTTTCCCCTCTTCATTCCGAATAATCGTGACTCCCGTGACCTCCTGGCTCGTTCCCTCCGATGAGGATTTGGGGACAGCTGCTGCCCTGAACAGCTGAGCCCTGCATTATCTGCCTGGTTTCCCGCAGCTCCTTCCTCCCACTCCAGCAGAGCAGCAGTGGCAATGATCACCTCCTCTCCCACAAAATTCATCTGTGCTCGTTAATGAAGGTTTGGGATTCTGGTTGGTGTTTCAAATGCTTATTCTCTCCATTCTCCTGAGATTTGCTGCTTTATCCCCCATTCCCTGTTCCATTTGCAGTTGTTGCTGTGCAGCTCAGCCTGTTTCTTAGGGGAGGTGGCTGAACTTGGCCTTGTTGAGAGCAGGGTTGGGATTTTTGTCAGAGTTCAGCAGAGGTGGGGAATTTGCAGCCTGGTTCAGTTCTTTTCCCTCCTAAGCAGCAGTTTTCTTATCCTGGTTGGAGGAACTTGCCCAAATTCCTTGGACAATAATTCTCCAGCCGTGTGTATGGAACTGCTTTAATGGTTGCAAAGGATTTTTCCTTAATGTGTTTGAGGCCTTTGAAGCTTTTGGCTGTTGCACCACTTAAATTAGGTTTATATCTGTGTAAAGGTGATAGTTTTTGTTTCCTTTAGTGGCTGACAAAACTCTCCTTGAGATGAACTTTGATTTTCTCAGCATCACTTGTAGTTTAGGTGAAATGTCAACTTCCCTCTGCTTCAGGCTAAATGCACACACAGACAGTGTGTTTATAGCTGCAGCTTGTTGTGTTTTTCCTTGGGGAGACAGAAATCAACCCTGGCTGGAGTCATTTCTCCATCAAAGCCATTTTGTCCCCTTCTCCTTGGTTTCTGGGGTTCATCACCCCCAGCCTCCTCCTGCCATGAAAGGATTGTCAACCAGTGGTGACACTTTGTCCCACTGGGAAAGGGACCAGTGAGATCCTTCTGCTCTGTCCAGTGCAGGCCTCAGGCTTCACCTGACACAGGTATATTCTGTTTAACCTTCAGGTTAACCTGCTTGGGATTTTTTTAATACTCAATCTCAGAAAAATGGGACAGAGAGACCTATAATAAGAGATAGGTAAAAATTTCGGGGTTGGGGCTGTTGGCACAGTGTCACAGTAAAGCAGGCAACGAATTAAATACAAAGCTTTCGTTGGAACATCTGACTCCTGATGTAACAGTAACATCTGATCCATTAATTTGTCTGTCCAGGCTCTCCTTTTCTGTTGGGTTGCACAAGTGAACGAGGGGATCAGTCTAATTTCAGATTTTTCTTTCATGCTTGACTTGTGTGCTTTTTTCCTTTGGTGTTTCAGTGAATGAGACACGTCAGCAAGTGGTGATTTGCAACAATGTGAAATCCTTACAGCAGTTTATTCTTGGAGTTTTGTGCTTCTTTAGACGTCCTTTAAAGCAAGTAAAGCCGTGGCAGTGTAAGAATGGTTAAATTTTCCTTATGGGGAACTCCAAAGATCAAAGCAAACCTTGGGATTACCCATCTCCCAGGACTGCATTGTTGGTGATTCTTCACTGGGATGTGACCGATTGTGCTGGCGTGATGAGTGACACTGGTGTGGACGCTTTGCTTGGGCTGCCACTGGTCCTTTTGGGAAGATGTCAGGCCCTTTTTCCACACAGACATCTTCCTGCTGTTCATCCCTGTCTGTGTGTAGCAAGTGCAGGCACCTGGCTGAGCTCCCTGCTCTGGAATATGTGGTGCACACACAGATTGAGTGGCCCAGGAGTGCCCAGAGCAGCAGCCCAGGACCTTGTGCCAAATCTGTCCTCTGGAAAATGGCTGGGAGATCTCTTCTCCCTCCCAGGAGCAAGGGAGTTTGTGTCTGACTGCAGATATCTGACATTTCTCTTGCCACCTCACACATCTTTAATCCATCATCTTCATCCATGTTACCACAATCTCCTGCAAACTCAGCCTGTGATCATTAAGTCCCTTCTGTGCGTGATCCACCCTCACTTCAGCTCCTGGCATTAGACAGAGATTTCCTGTCCCTGTTCTAGATGGACACACACCACCTCCTTCCTTGATTTGTTATTTATTTATCATTCCTTGCGTGCTGGATGTATGAGAACAGCACTGAAATGCAGAGCCTGTGAACCTTTAGTGTCACTGAGCAGTGACATTCCTGCAGCTCCCACTGATGTGACAGCGTTTGTGCAGTCAGGCTCTGAGTCAGGCTTTTCCTTGACCTAAGACTTTTAGGTCAGGCTTTTACTGCCAATTTAAATCACTCCTATGGCCAAAACACATCACGGTTCTACTCTGCCCAGGACATGGAACACCACAAACCTCTGCTTTCTCTAAGGTCTGGCTTCATTTGGGCTCAGCTGCTCACAATGGTTTTAACCTCCACTACTTCCCAAAGCCTTGTGTGTGTCAGTCAGGGCATTAGAAAAGTTCTACCCAAGTGGGTTTGAGGCTTCCAAGTATCAGACAAAAGAAGAAAATCGAATATGAGACGTGGAAACCTGGAATTCAGCTCTGTGTTGGTCCCCATGCTGGGTTTGGTGCAGTGTCAGTGTTGTGACAGCAGAATTCCATGAGCAGAAAGAAAGGCCTCAGACTGATACCTTGGAAATCTTGCTTACTTGGCAGTTTGGAAGCTGGTTGTGTTGGCAGTAATCAGAAAAAAAGTCCACCCCATGGTTTAGGCAAAGGACAGTGGGGGAAGGGACGTTGGCATTCAGAGCTCCAAACTTTCCCTCAACCCCTTTCTTTGTGTTTCTGATCACGGGCTGCAGGCCAGACTCTGTGGTGGTTTGTAATTAAACCCAAAGCTTGAAGGTTCTGTGGAGTTCTCGTTGCCTACCAGGTCAAGCTGAATCTGGTTTCTATCATGGAATATTTCGGTTCAGTTACCCCTTGAGGAAGTCTGGGAACAGACAGGCCATTCATATTGAACAGATGACCTAGGCTTAAAAAAACCCTTTTTGTCTGTTAAGCTTATGGCTAAGATATTATGAAAACGGCTTAATAATGTGCCCTAACATTTATACCACACTATTTTCTTACTTTAATTTTCCAGGCAATTAAAAATAATTGAAAGTTACTGCCAAACCCCCTGAAGATATACTTTTTCTTTCAAATAAGCTTATTTTCATACTTGTGAGGTCACCAGATATTTATTTGACCATCTTTATAGGGGTCAGGCCCGTTACACACACAGAATGGGGATGTGGAATAGAACTTGCATTGTAACAGCAAAGTGAGAAGTGAGAGCCAAGGCCAGCTCACGTCGAGAGGGGCTGTGTTTATTGCTGGGGCACCACAAACAGGACTTGCACATCGACCAACCCGGGCCTGAATCCTGCAGTTCAGCACTAAAAACCCGTGTTTAAAGGCTGTGTTAATTCTCCACAGAGGCAAACAGAGCTGGGAGGGCTCGGTGGGGATGAGCTGGGGCCAGGCAGTGCCTTGGGGGGTCCTCGATGGAAGGGTCTGCTTTGGGGTGGCAGTGGAGCCCTTGTGGGGGCTCTGGGCATTCTGAGCCTCACATTGTCACTGTGGCCATGAGAGGGGTGCAGTGGGGAGGGAAAGCAGGAGTTCTGTTGGTGGATGTGGAGTGTGCACAGCCCAACCTCCCTCTGTGCTCTCCTGTTAATAGAGCTGTAGCAGACACAACCCGTGTGGCTGTGCAGTCACGCTGCTCTCAATATTGCTCAGCCACTTCTCCCCTAAAGGCTTAAAACCTCTCATGTTATACAAGAACTGAAAGCCTTCTTGGAGTGTCCCAGATTTCCCCCTCCTGTCCGTCCTATTCCCCTTCCATTTTTCCCTTCAAATTATCTCTTGCTGCCTCATCTAATATTACACAAAGTAGGTTTTCTTGAAATGTTGTGTCTTTTTCTCTCTCTCCATATTCACATCCATGGAGCATTTCCTCTTAGATCTCTTAGCTGTAGTCAAAAGGTGAGTTTGTGTTGGGGAAAAAGGAGAGAAACTGGTGAGCTTTTTGTCAAAATTCTGTCTGTTGGACAAGACAATTTGCTAAAGGCTTCTTCTTCAGTGATGGTGTTCACATGGAACATCCCAGTGGAGGGGATAATATTTTTATATTATAACACCCTGAGTTGGAAGGGACCCAAAAAGATCATCCAAGTCCAACTGCTGGCCCTGTACAGGACCCCCCAGCAATCCCCACCACGTGATTTAGCTCAGTTATTTTAATTTTTTGGTTAACTTTTTAAATACTTTGGTTAAGTATTTCTCTTTTCTCAAGGTGACCAGGCCTTCTGAACAATAAAAACCCTTTTCTGAGCGCATCACTCCAGCATGGTGCATGTTGTGGCTAAAATGAATTCTGTTCAGACAAATCAGTCAGCAGAACATGGAAGGTTCCTCCAAAGCAAACCCTTCCTGACACAGCAGAGCTGCTTTGCTGCTTGGCTTTGGCAGAAAGAGCAAACTCAAGCAGAGAGGAGAAACCTCCTCCTCCTCCTTCCTCCCCTCTTAAACTACCCCTAACCCCTCCTCAGCTCCATGTCTGGTGGAAAGACCATGTGATGCTTATTTCTGAAGGCAGCAAAATAAGCTTTGGAAGTCTAAGACTGTAATTGGTTGTCTGCCTTTTTATCCTGGCAGCTCTGGGGACGGTTCAGGAGTAATAACTGTTACTTAAAGTAGATGAGCTTCTTGTGGCTTTCTCAGAACTGCACAGCACCGTGGTTCTCGGGTGCTTAGGGAAGCATCTGCCTGTCTGCAGCTTTCAAAACATTTTGTAAGCAAAGAATTTAGGTTTTTCCTCTCTTCTGTGTATGGAGAAGTTACTCCTCGGTGAGTTCTTGCAGCGCTTGACTGAAAACTCAGTTCCTTTGAAGGATATTAAATTTGCTCAGTAACTTAAAGCCATTGGCACTTTAAATATTTATAACTATATGGTTGCTCCTCCTTCATTCGTCTTCTGATAGAGACTCAAGGTGTGAGTTTTTAGATATCTGAGGTCTCACTCTGGTGTTTTTTCCACTGGGACTGGGGGTTTTCCGTGGCACTGCCTTGTAACCTTAATAGGATTTGTCACTATTAATCCATGGCCAATGTATTGACTTTCACTGATATTTATGTAAAGCAGTCTTGGGTTTAAAAACTGCGCAGGGTGGAGCAGAAAATTCCGACTGTGGTGATGTTTGTGAAGGTGTTGGAGGTAATTTGCAGTTGTTTCCCTACACCTCACTGTGCTCGGGCTCCAAAGCAGAGCCCGGCTCTGGGTCCTGTCATTCCACACACACTGCATCCCCCAGAACACTCTGAAGCTTTTCCCTGTGCTTATCTCAAACAAATGAAATCCTATGAAAAATAAATGTAGGACAGTGCTGCCTTTTTTTTTTTTGCAGCCCGAGGATCCCAGTTGTTTTGTACAGTTTTTTATTCTGTATGACCAAAAAACGACCCTGCAGCCAGCCAGATGTGCTGCTCAGATGCCTTTTCCTGGAGTGGGAGGGCAGGATGCAGAGCGGGAGCCCTGTAAATAACCTGGTGAGTGTGAGGCACAGTGCAGGCGTGGGGCTGTGCTTGCTGTGCTCCACTGCTCCTCAGAGGTAATTCCTGGGGATGTCCTCAGGCTCTTGTCCCGGCTTAGGCTGACAAAAGGCGCTGTCCCTTGCCCTCAGCAGCGATGTCACACGCTCACACACATGTGCCAGGAGAGAAATATCAGATTAGGTGCTGGCAGGGCTGACAGTGAATTCTTCAGCTGGGCTGGGAGAATCGTCCATCAAGGCTGGTGACTGACCTGGCTGGTTTTTGTGCTGCTTGCTTCTCCTCCCAGAATTAAAAAGGGTTGGGTGCTGGTGGCTCTTCAGTTGGAGTCGAGGCAGATTCTGTGTCCCAGGGAGCTCTGCAGAGGAGCTGGGGACACCCAAATCAGGGCACTCTGAAGCTTGGCAGCTCCATCCCCAGGTACTCCAGAGGAGTTTGATTGAAGAGCATTAAAAGCCCATCAGTTTTATCAGTTTTAGAGCTCACTCTCTCCTTTCTTGGCTTCTTAAACTCTGCTGGAATTAGTGGAAGTCACAAGGGGAATACTTGTCCTTTTATATAACCTTGGAGACTAAACTGAGGTTCTTGGCTGGCAGAGTGGACAAGTCTCCAAAATTCAGGAACAGATGCCTGGGAGAGTTTGGAGCTGCAACTTGAGTGCAGTTACAGCAAGGGAACCTGGCTGCGGTGCAGAGAAAATGCGAGGAGAAAATTTTATTCACAAAGGGCTTTTTAATTACCAGAACTGTGACCCCACAAACTGGGCAAAGCAAGTCTGTCCACAGAGGAAATTCTGCTTTTCCATGCTGAACCTGATGGCATCACTTCCCTCCCCTTGGCTCTTTTCCCTGTGCCAGAAGTGCTGCCTGTTTTCCTGGGACACCCATCCCTGTGTGTGCAGCACAGATCCCTGCCCAGGTTTCCCTCTTGGTCACTCTCCTTGCCCTGGTCCTGACAGGGCACCCCAGAGTTCCCAGGAGCTGCTGCCAATAAAAACAGCCAGAGGAGAAGGGGCCATTCCCTGTGCTCAGCCCCTCTGACCTGCTTTGTGCTGGCCTCCAGCACTCTCTGCTCTGCCAGGGGAAAGGGGGACTTGAGCTGTTTTGTTTTGGTTCAAACCGCAGGGCAGGGAATTCTTTTCAAGCTGTAACTTTTAGTTTCCACTGGAAGGGCAAAACAGAGTCTTAGCCAGTGGAAAAGAGGCTTCCAGCTGCATCAGCCAAGAGGCAAAAGGCAAGCACATCTTGTAACAAATGATCAGCTCTTTGCAGAGGCTTCTTCAGCAGAAAAATAAACAAATCAGGGGCTTCATTTGAGGGATTTAACACTGAGGTTGAGGTAGCCACATTCACACATGGCTTTTCCTTTTTTTCTGGCAGAATCAAAATCACTCTGAATGGGAAATACTGATTTTGTGAGCTAAAGGTTCATAGAATTTTGAGACCAAGAGAATGGCTGTTAAGAAGTCATTATTTGTAGGAGATCTGAAGAGTTGTATGGATTTATAGATCCATATCTATATCAAAGAGTAATTCACGTGATGGATGTAGCAGGAGAACAGTAAATTAAAAGCAGAATTGTAAAGATCAGGGATTAAACAGCCAGGTGAGCTGGCCGAGCCTTTTTTATCAATGCAGATTTCCAGGTAGAATCTTCATCATGTCCAAACTTCCTGTAACTTTTTCCCAAGTTCACAAGGTGCAGTAAAGTCCCCAGTGGCCCAAAGAATCCCAGCAGCTTTACCAGTGTGTGAGAAACAGAAAAGATTGGCTTTTGCTCCCTGCAGTTCAGACTGAAGTTTGTGGCTCTGGGGTGTGCCTGGGAGGTGTTTGCTGGGTTTGCTGTGGCACAGGCTGCTACAAATGCCTTGTGTTTGCTCCCAAGGATAAGTGCAATCAGCAGATGTCATCTGGCCTAATTTTTTGTGCTAAAGGAATAAAAGGAAAGAAATGTTGAGACAGGAGAGAAAATGTGGGTTTTTTTTCTTTCTTTTATGCTAGCCAAGAAGCTTTGAAAATGGATGATGATTTACGCCAGGGGCTATGTAGAGTGTTCTAGAAAATAATTTAAATTTGCCTTTACAAGATGAATTCATCAAAGGGTACTTGCAGGACTTTGCTTTAAGCTGTGATGATGTCTGAAATAAAACAGCCCAGTCCCTTCACTTTTACTGTTGTAAATTTTGGACGTGTTTCCATAGAAATTAAAGATTTTTGCACAGGTGTGAGAAGAACTCAGTTCCCAGGGTTTTTGTGTTTTTTTAGGTGAACTTCCCATGTGCTGCCACATGACCAGACCATCTCCTCTTCCCATCCAGTTCTTCCAGAGCAGCTGGGAAAGTGTATTTGCATTGAAAACTCAGCCCTTCAGGAGCCCCCTGTGAGGAGGAGACAAAGCCCCCGAGGCTCCTCCGTGGGCAGGGAGAGCAGGGCAGTCCAGCAGGGATTTTTCCACAGCTCCTGTCCCTGGCAGATGTGGCTGGTGGAGGTTCCCCCAGGTCACCCTTGGGGGACACTCTGGCAGCCAACATGTGCCGTGAAGGCAGGAATAGAAAGCAAATACTTCCCGTAATCACACGTCCCAAAATGACAGGGGGAAAAGGAGTCCTTGTGCTTCCACCACAGAGCAGAGAAAAACGGGAAGATGGAAAGTCTGGATTCCTGCCCAATGGAACCAAAATTGTAAAAAAAAAAAAAGAAAAATAAAACAAATGCTACATACGCTCCCTGGAACTGACACCGCAGTGTGGTAGGGGGTTTTTTTTCTCGTTTAAATATCTACAGTAGACAAGCAGTAAATCTTCTTACAGCTCCGTGGCACAGCTTTATTTTTAGCTTTTTTTATTATGGAGACAACCCTCCCCAGCTTTCAATCTGTACCTGAATATTTTTATTCCTTTAATCCACGTGAAAGTGCAGTCCTTACAAAGACCTCTAATACCTTATTAATCACTTCTGGAGCACGTCACAAAGAGGCTTTAGGAAGAAGTGTTCTGGCCATGGGCGACGTGCTCCTGGAGGCTTAAAGGACGTGGATAAAGGGCCCTTTTCCCACATGGAAGAAAGCTCCACTGGGCAGTTTTAAATTTGATTTTAACTGGAAATCTGAAAGAAATCTTAAGGCTGTCCGAGCCCTTTCCCTTCTCATGTGGTTCAGGCTGTTCTTAAAGAGACTCAGGCCTGTGATTCGTGAAAGCAGCACGTGGAAAATTCCAGGTTCAGTTCCCAGGTGTGGGAATTGTGGTCTCGGTAACCTCCAGAAGTAGATTTGAATCCTTGTCACTGGTCAAGGTACGTTCCTCCTGAAATGCCATTTTACACAGCTGGGGAACTTCTTAATCCCTGTGCCAGCAGGAGCCTGAAAAACGTGTCCTGGGTGCTCCTGGAGGAGGAGTGACCACTCCGGGCCAGGACTTCACTGGGCTTAAAATAAAACTCGGCATCCTTCTGTTCCAAGTCAAAGCAGGAGATAAATGTCATGGCAGCCTTTCCAAAGGGGTCAGTGGTGTTACCCATTTTCTGCCTGCTGCTCAGCTGGGTGTGACTGCCCTGTGGTCACACGAGTGAACCAGGAAAGCCACCGAGAACAGAGCCTGGGAGTTCTCTCTCTCAGTTCCACTTGTGTTTCTCAACGTGCCCTTCGTGGAGCAGGGCTCAGACACGGATTGCTCAACTTTGGTTTATGCAGATATTTCCTGGAGTTCAGGGCGCCATGAAATGCAGAGATTGGCAGCTCCTTTAGGGGCACAGGGTGCTCCGTGTTGTCTCTTCGCTGCTCTGCTGTGGTTTTAGCCCGTGGTGTCTGGCATGTCTGGGCCCCAGCAGAGCCTCTGGGGCTTTCTCTGGCTTTGCATCAGCCCAGCCCCGGTGGCTGGGCCCTGCTGAGAAAGTGGCTCAGTTTTTGCACCCAGACGGGGAATCCGATGGGACAGGAAGCTCCACCCGTTCTCGGGGTGTAACTGAGCTCCCCGGGTGACAATGAGCATAGTGAGAGGACACTGTAGATTTACAGCCCAGGTTTTATTTTCTCTGCTTATCCCTGCCTTTCCAGCTGTGGGTTTTCCAGTGGAATCGTTTCTGATTTACACCTGCCTTAAATACAAACCGGAATTCTTCAGCCTCATGGTATTTTCCCAAGTAATTTTTCAAGAGGTTGGAATACAGATTTCTCTGTGTTGGGATAACTCAGTAGCTTTGGGGGACATTAAATCTTTAATTTCTAAAAAGATGCCACACGATGTGCCAGGATTCCTGCTGGTCTGGGGCCACATTTCCCATCCCTCTTCTGATGGAGTGGACGAGGCCAAGAGATGGATTCCCCAGGGAAAGCAGCACCAACGTGCCTGGGAAGGGCAACCAACTCAGATAAACCTGTGCCACTGCCCTGTTCTACCAGATCTCTGTCTTAAACCAGGTTTTGGGATTTATTGCCCAACTCAGACACAGTCTGGGGAGATTTTATCAGCAGAGGGTAGACGGGATTTGGAGCATGAGCTGATTTTTGAAGGTACATTCCCAACCTAAATTCCACAGGTATGGAGGCCTCCTAAGTGTTTTCCACTTGTTGATGTGTTCATTCTTAGCAAGGCAGAAGCAGCCCAGTTTTCAGTACCACGTATCTGGGTTTGGGGCAGAGTAACAAAGGATGAGGAGGGAGCAAAAGCCTTTGCTCAGTCCAGGTGTGTGACACTGGGGTACAGCAGGGGAAAAAACAGTGAATTATTCAGGAAATGTATTTTGGTAGCTATTTGGGCACCAAGAATCATACCTGTGAGCACTCCCACATCTTAAAAGACAAGATTATTTTTTTTTCTGGGCTCATTGTCCATTGCATTTGTAGCAAAAAGATGATGTTGAGGTGCCTGACCTGCAACTGCTGGTTCTGCTCCTGGTACCGAGCTCTGGGGAAGGTTTGTCTTCCTGAGAAGGAGAGGGTCAAAAATTCTTTCCATTGGTCTCATGGTTTGTTACTGTAATACTTAATTGAAGTAGAAAATTTGATCTGACATGTCAAATGTGGCCCTGGCTGGCCCCAGGCCAAGCTGAGCCGCCTAATTTCGGTTTGCTTTAAAATGGCTGGCAAAGTTCACGGGCCCCAATTTCCCTTTGGAATGCACCTCTGAAATCTTTTTTTAGTGACTGTAGAAATCTTACTGTATCTATTTTTCCCTAAAATTTGCTTCAGAAACCAACAGTCTCAAGGCTTAAGTAAATGTTTCACGTAAGCATTTCTGGGCCCACTTTGTATCCTGAAGTTTTTTCCATCTGTGGATTGGAGAAAATGTTTATTAACAAGTGGCTGTGCCCAGCACAAAGCCCATTTGACAGCAGATTATTAAGTTGCCTCCAATGGAAATAAAAATGAATAGGAAATAAGGAAATATTTATTTCAGTCTTCTCGAGTTTTTCTTCAAGTGTTTCATAAATTGTTTATGAAGATGGCAAAGAAGTTAGATTGGATTTTCAGTATTTCTTTTGCAACTTGGTGTGTGTTTCATTATTTGGCACAGAGGGAAAAATGAAATCAAATCATCCCCATTTGAAGCAGTACCAAGGTTTGCTGGCTGCTGTGGCTGGGCTGGAAGTGTCGGAGTGGGGTATCTTAGTGCCTGGAATCTGTCCTGGAGTGGGATGTAATGGCTGAGTCACATGGAGAGGAGATTTGGTGCTCAGTGTCTGTCTTGTTCCACATCTGAGGCTCTTCCTGTAGTAGAAACTGCTGGAATTGTTGCATTTTTATGTTGTTAAAGAGAAACCTAAATCCAAGGTGGGGTTTTTAAAGCATCGACCAGGAGGCAGTTCCTGCCTGGAGCAGCAGCTGATCCGTGTAATGCAGGTGGGATAGGGCTGGAGAGCTGGGAGCAGTGATCACAGCAGCCCCGTGAGCCCTCTGAAGGGCTGCTCCACGCCAGGCAGCTCTGGCTCCTCAGGAGTGTCCAGGGCTGGGAGATGACTCCAGGCTGGGAAAACCTGTGGGCTCTGCTCAGCACCTCCTTCTCTGTCCCCTTCTGTCCCTTTGGGGGAGGACAGCCCTGTTTTCCCCCATGTGCACCTCTCCTTTGCTGCTTTTTTCCAGCTGCATGGAAAAAAAGCCTGTTTCCAAATCCATGCTTTCAGATGAGCACAGGCTTCTGACCATGGAAGTGAAGCAGCATTTCCCAGGTTTTGTGCCCTCCTGGTCCTTGGGGTCAGCCCTGACTTGAAGGTGAAAGAAAGGGGACAGTGGAGAAAGCTGGAGATGATTCCTTTAAAATGCAAACGAGATCATTCTGTTGAACCATCTCCCCCCAGCCTTTGTAGGGCTGACCCTGCTCCCCATTTCAGAACTTGGGGTGCTGGTCCCACTCCGGGCCCGTTCCTGGGGCCTGGCCCGTTCCTGCCTGGACAGAATGTTCAGGACGGACAGACGGACTGGGGGAGGGACGGGTTCCATGCTGAGTCTTGCCACCTGTTGCCTTTTTCATTCCAAGCCCCCCTTCCTCCCCACCCTGCAGCCCGGGCTCCCCTCCCCACACAGATCCCCATCCCCAGTGGATAGGGCCGGGATCAGGAGTCACTTGCCAAATGCCTTTCTCATGCTGTCACTAATTCTGCACAGGCAGCATCTCCGAGAGCAAAACCAAATCTTTTCCAGCGCATTGTCCTGTGTTTTCTACAGAAAGGCTCAGGAATGCCTTTTCCTAGTTGGGTCTGAGGGGAGGGCCCGTGCCATGGCTGGGCAGGAGGCAGCCCTGGGGAAGCCTGAAGCTGTTCCCAAAGAATCTGCTGCAAATCCCATGGAGCTGGAATTTGGCACTGGCACGGGCTAATTTTGTCCTGGGGGTTGCACACACACACCCCTCCCATGTCATCCTCCTTCATCTGCTACATATGGAAAGCTGCCCCGAGGTGCCAGTGCCAGGGAATGTTGTGTGAGCCCTCCAGGCTTGGCTGGGTGACGTTGCTGGGCACACTGGGCTGTCCAGAGCACGGGGGGTGCTGCCAGATGGGCTGGAGGCTCACTGGCCCTGCTCCCATGGGAGTCCAGCAGGCTCTGCATGGACACTGCCATTTCCTTCTAATCAAGGTGCTAACGGGGTGCAGTTAGAGAGCTCTTGGGTAGAGAGTCCTGAGAAGGGCATTTGGGCAATTCTGCAGGTGCTTTTCAGGTAAATCATTTAAATCGCAGTGCTCAGGGTTCAGTTTCACCTGCAGAAGCAGCCTCGGAGTTCCCAGCTGAAGGTGTCTTGAGGGGACTGATTTTCAGAACACAGGACATTGGCAAATGAGATCCTTTGTGTCACTGGGAGGAGCTGGAGCATTTCAGGCTCCCAGGATATTGCCATCCCCTGGTTCTCCAGACACACCTGGATCAACGCTTGTTTGCCCACAAGAATCACGGTGAAGTGAAAGGATGAAACAAATGAATGCAAATATGAGCAATTATTAATTACTGCAGTGTGGTTCTGCCACCCTTCTGGGAGCCAGGCTGAGTGGGAATGGGGAAAGGTGGAGAGTTCTCAACTGCAAAAAGACAGAAAAAGGAATAGAAACGGGGTGGGATGTTTCTTTTATTGTTTCTGGTCATGATGCAGCTACAAGGTCCAGAACCTTCTCCCTCCCTGCTGTGAGAGGTGTTTGTACTGGCAGGGCTTCAAGCTGGTATCCCCAGTACACCAGTTAAACCAGTAGTTACCAATTTTTTTGCAAGCCACGCTGGGACTATAGGAATTTTATTCCTTCACAGTGTTGAAGGAAAGGGATTTTGCTTGCCAAAGGGCTTTCTTATGCTTGAGGATGATTTATGGGCCAAGCTGAGCCACTTGTGGAAAAGGCAAAGCAGCTCTTGGCAGCACCCCCAGAATCCACTGCAGCTGTGGGGTAGTGAAGTCATCGGCATAACAACCACTGCAAACAGAATAACAAAGTCTGTTCTGTTCCCGTTTAAAATAATCTTTCCAGTTCAGCAACCACATTAAACTTACCTTTCTGCATACAAAAATCATAAAAGGCCGATAGTTCTCTGCAGCTTGGAGCGAGTGTCTCCCTTTGATCACTGCCCATCTCTCCTGACCATGCACACTTGACCCGAGTGTCTCCCATGAAGGAGTGAAGTGTGTTATGTCACAGTCTCTGTCTGCCCCTTGTTTGCACTCCTTTGTTTGCCCTTACACTTGAAAAAGCAGAAAAACACCCAGAGTGTCTTCCTTTTAAATAACAGAATCTGCTTCTTCTTTATAACTTGTTTCTAAGCTGATTGTGAAGTGAGGAATTCTGACTTTGATTTTTCCTGCCATTGTTTCAGGTCTCTTCAGATCCTCCTGCTTCCAAAAAGCCCAAAATAGATGACTCTGCTTCCCAATCTCCAGCTTCTACTGAGAAGGAAAAACAGTCCAGTTGGTTACGGTCCTTATCCAGTTCATCTAATAAGGTGATTGTTGAATATTTGTAATCAAGAGGGATCAAACTGGCACTCTGCTAAAACCAGAGGGGAAAATGAGAGAAAGAACATGCCCAGAGTTTCTAAATTAGTAACATTTCTATCCTTTGCCTAGTCAGCACTGAGCTACACAGTCCCCCCAGATTCCTTGTCACCCTCCAGTGCTATTGACCTGGATTGTGACAGGAAAGTAAGGAATTCCCTTGTGCCTTTGAGGTGGAGGAATCCAAGGCTCAGGAGCTGTTTGTGATCCCTACAAACTACAGAGAGCTCACTGACCAACACAACCCATGAGTGCAGTTCCCCTCCCCAGTGGAACCCCTGAGCAGGGAGGTCACAGCCCGTGGGGACAAGTGAGGGTGCCCTGGGAAGCCCCAGCTCCCCTGTGTGGTGACTGATGGTTCCAGAGGCTGTTGGGGTCACTGCTGTCCTGCCCTGTCCCCAGAGCATCGGCTGTGTCCATCCCCGGCAGCGCCTCTCCGCCTTCCGGCCCTGGTCCCCCGCGGTGTCTGCCAGCGAGAAGGAGCTCTCCAGCCACCTGCCCGCCCTCATCCGGGACAGGTAAGGACACAGGGACAGGGACAGGGCCGTGGGGATGGCAGCTGGCCCTGCGTTTGTCCCCTTTGTACCTGCAGGGCTTTAATCTGCAGAAAGGAAACACGAACAAGTGGTGCTGGTTTGTGCACCAAGGGAGGTTAAAGGTGACGCCTGGCCAGGTCAGGTGTGGGTGGTCACTTGGGTACAGTCATCGAAGGTCTTGGGCTTTGCTGCTTAAAGGAGGAGGAGTCCCTGTCCTGGGGCAGTGCTCAGGGAGATGCAGCCATTCCCAGGCCCCTGTCCGTGGTACCTGCAGCTGCTCCCTGTTCCCAGCACAGCTCCATCCTCTGCCCTCCCCACAGTGCCGGGAGGACAGCAGAGATTTCCCCAAGCCCTCTGTGTGCCCTGGGGGGTCCTGGCTCTGGGGCTGTCAGCCCCATCCAGACAGCGAGGCCACGCTCTGCTCTTGGAGAGGAGCAGCACTGAGTGAGTCACCCACAGCAGGTGGGACCTTGGTGTCACACTGAGAACAGAAAGTGTCGGGGCAATTCGACATCCCTGTGCCAGACTGGAGCTGTGCAGTCTGAAAAACCTCTGAGCCAGATTTCTGCCTGAGGGTGATGATTTCTTTGGAAAGTTTGACTTAAGTGACCAGGTGTTTTTGGGGAATATTATGGAGAACATATTGTGCTGCCCTTATGAACAAGTTTCTTAGAAGCTGTGGAGACTGATTAAAAAAAAACCCAGAAAGTAGAAGGAAAAAAGCCTATCAGTATATCCTAATTTTTAAACTAGGTAGGGAGAGAAGTGGTGCAAGTGTCCTTGGTATCCCTGTGAGAAACTTTGCTGGTTTCAGTATTGGATAAAACTCACCTGCAACAGCTCCAGGAGAATTTGAACTGATACCACATCATGTTGTAGGTGCTGAATTGAAGTTGCAAAGTCTTTGCTCTGCTTTTTGCACAATTCCATGTATTTGATGTTATGTTATTGCTCCCCTTTAACAACAAGGTTTAACCAAAGGTTTGTTGGTTATTGTGTCTGTGGTTTTACACACAGATACTCAGGTGTGTGTCAGAATCACAGAGGCACAAGAAGATGCTTTTCCAGTTTTCCTTAAGGAATTGCTGGTTTGAGTTGACAAAACATTTGTGGATAGACACAAGTCCAGCTATGCAGCTGGGCAAAACAACAGTGCCATGAAAAGCAGGAGGAAACAGCTTTAGGACTTTTAGGCTCTGGGAGATCTCATCTCCTTGGTGCTCTTAGGATACGTGGCACCTGGGATGGGATCCCAGGGTTTAATGAGGGCAAACCACTAAATATGTGGGCAGGTTCTCAGCTGGTGTAAATCAGTGGGATTCACTGCCATTCCTCTGCAGTGTAACACTGGAATGGGAACACTCCAAAGCCAGGAATGTGACCATTTTCTCCTTCCTTTTGCCTCCCGCTCCCAATCAGCTTTTACTCCTACAAGAGCTTTGAGAGCGCCGTGGCCCCCAACGTGGCCCTGGCCCCTCCAGCCCAACAGAAGATCGTGAGCAACCCTCCCTGTGCCACTGTGGTGTCCAGGAGCAGCGAATCCCTGGGCTCTGCCCAGCCCAGGAAGAGGAAACACGGCACAGAGCACACGGCTGTCCCCGAGGCTGCGGCCACCGCGGCCACCACGGCCACCGCCCCCGAGGAGGACAAGGAGTCAGAAGCAGAGATTGAAGTAGAAACCAGGGAAGAATGTAAGTGACACTTGTGGCTGCCTTTGTTTCAGTTTATTTGGCCTGGGGTTTTTTTGCAGGAGTTCCTGTGCAGCTTCCATGGGGTTTGAATGGAATTCTGGAAGCCCCGTGTCTCAATGTGCCATGAGTTACACAGTCACAGTTCAAACAGATTGCAAGTCCCTTAAGTCAAGGTTGCATTTTCGTCATATTTCAAGTATCAAAGTATAAAATGAGTAGGCTTTTAATTTCCTTTCCTTTTTAAAACTGATGATTAAATGTCTCTGTACAAAAAGGCCTCGGCACATATTGAGCTGTATAACATATATATGAGTTGTATATAATTATGTCTTAATTTTTGACATTCTAGAATTAATTTTCGATGTTTCTGTTTTCCAGTCACCTCCTCCTTATCCTCGCTCTCCTCCCCATCCTTCACCTCCTCCAGCTCTGCCAAGGACATGAGCTCCCCTGGGATGCAGCCCCCAGCCCCCGTCAACAGCTCCTACGAGGTGGCTGCACACCCTGACCCCCACAGCAGCGGGCTGGAGGCTGAGCTGGAGCACCTCAGGCAGGCCCTGGACAGTGGCCTGGACACCAAAGAAGCCAAAGAGAAGTTCCTGCACGAGGTGGTGAAGATGAGGGTGAAGCAGGAGGAGAAGCTGAACGCGGCCCTGCAGGCCAAGCGCAGCCTGCACCAGGTAAGGCTGCCCTGCCCTGCCAGGTACAGCCCAGCAGGGAGCTCTGAGAATGGAATTGCCTCATTTTTCCCAAATAGCAACAGCCTTTGCTGAGGCTCTGTTTGTAAATCCAGCCGGGAAACCAAAGCACAGGAACCAGTCCTACGTTTTTAAGCTTGCCACCTGTTTTTCCTTGGGTTATAAATCCATGGTTACCAAAATCAACATCTTTTCATTACTGAAAAAAATCTTCTAGTCCAGCAGAGTTTATTTTGTTTTCATTTCACTGAACAGGAAACATTTCTGGAGGCTTTAGCTGGAGTTTTAAAGGCTCTGTGAGGGAGGGTGTTCCTGGGACACAGCCACAGCTGAAGTAAGGGCTTTGTCAGGCATCCCACTGGCCACACTGCTGAGCTTCAGTCAGGGAGGCAGCTCCTTCTTTCTGGAAATCCTGGATCCATCAGTTGTATCTGTGGTAAGGCAGGGCTGCAGGTCAGGACTGTGCACAGTGATGGGTGAACTGGTTTTTATTTGAGCTGGGGTAAAAAGAGTGCAGAGAAATAGAAGAGGGAGCCAATGTAGAAGGTTTGTGTGTCCTTTTTGAATATTTGGTGTGGAGCTGTTCCCAAGCTGGGGCTGGAGCCCGTGGGATGAACTAAACAAGGGCCTGGTTTGATGGAGGGTGGGAGACACAAAACCAGCACTGGTGCTCTGTTTTTTAGTTACCCTGAGCAAATTGCTTAATTCCTTTGTGTTCCAGTAAATCTGTGTTTCATGTATTTAAAAGTAAACATTTATGTGTAATACCTAAATAGTGTGTAGTTAAATCAGGAATTCCACGAAGCAGTTGAGTGTTAAATCCAGCCCTGTGTGAGGGGCAGGGGACTCTGTGTCCAACCATCATTCTCCAGTTGGGAAGGGGTGGGTTCCCAGTTGCACACAGGGAAGAGATGTGTGTGTGTATTTCCAGGGGCACGGCCGAGCTAACAATGGCCTGGCTGGGAAGTGAGATTGTCAGAAGAGTGAATTTCCCATGACCCTGCAGTGTTACTTCACAGCAACCAGGCTGGAGGGTTTGACTGGGACAGGGAGGAAATGCTGCTTCTGGGGGAAAAAATAGATCTTTAGTTTCTAATTTAACCATTTAGGAAACGTGAGCCACATCTCTGTGCTTGCTGTGAATGTATTTTAACAATTTAGGAGTTTCTTCCTTTGTATCTTGAAGGTTCCTTGTCATTATCACTTCAATTAATGGTTCCCTCATGGATTTGGGATTCCGAGGCAGCTCCCAGCCTGGACAGGGGCAGTGGCAGTTCCCAGAACAAAGTCTGGTTTCCATTCAGCTTCAGGTTTTAGTCTGGAGCTTTCCAGCTCTTGTGACAGAGCAGTCCATGGGCTGGTTGTCAGGAGTCTTGAGGCTCACCCGAGTCACCTACAGCATCCCAGAGCTAGAAAAGACAGTTTGTGTTCTGTCCTTGCCTTGAGTGGATTTTTTGGGGGAGCCTTGATAAAATGGAACTGATTTCTGACATCCCATTGAGCTTTGCCGTACACAAAGGACACTGAGAACTGCACTTTCCACGTTGTGCATCTTCAGAGCCTTCAGCTCCAGCCCAGGCACTGCAGTCGGGTGGTTTGGAACGTGGAGCTGGTGCTGGAGCTCTCTCCAACTGCAGTTCATCTTTATTCAGGCCCAGATGGTCGCAGCTATTCTGCTTGACAAAGCAAAATGGGGCTGTAGCGCTGAGCTTTTTGTTATCCTGGGCTTCAGGGTGGCAAGAACTCCACAGGATTTAAAGGAGAAGGGCTCGTGCAAAGTTCAGAGTGGGGTTTAGCCGTGGGCTGCCTCGGTCACAAGCAGCAGGAGGTGGGAATGTGGTTTGGATGGCTCTCCTTGCGGCTCTGCTTCCCTGCACTCATCCTCACCTGCCTCTGTGTCCCAGGAGCTGGAGTTTCTGAGAGTGGCCAAGAAGGAGAAGCTGAGGGAAGCAACGGAGGCCAAGCGCAACCTGCGGAAGGAGATCGAGCGGCTGCGGGCGGAGAACGAGAAGAAGATGAAGGAGGCCAACGAGTCGCGGATCCGGCTGAAGCGGGAGCTGGAGCAGGCGCGGCAGATCCGCGTGTGTGACAAGGGCTGCGAGGCCGGCAGGCTCCGGGCCAAGTACTCTGCACAGGTGAGAGGCAGCACGGGCTGCAGCAGCCTCAGCTCCCCGCCAGGCACCGAGCTGGAGCCTTGCCTGGGAGAGGCACCAGCACAGGGCAGGGGCAGGCCAGGACTGCACAAAATGGGGCCTGAATTTAAACTCCTTCCATTGCACCTGCCACAGAGGAGTGCAGGGCGTTAAAGGGAGCTCTCAAACACAGTCCTCAAAAGCTACTGTTTACTGTGCTTGAATTTGTGTGTATTTATATATACTTCAAATACTTTACGTGGTTCAACATCGCCCTGAAAAGCTCGTGGCAGAGGGAATTCCAGCAGTGCTGCAGCAGACACAGGTGCTCCTGGAGGTGGGAGCTGCAGGTCCCTGGCGTGGTGGCTTTAAGGGAGGAGGGGAAGAGCAGAAGCAAAGCTCACAATCCCCAGGGCTCTGATAAGGGGAAGGGGAGTGGCTGCCTGCTCCCGCTGAGACACGTCTGCCAGGAGCAGGAAATGATGTTGGGCTTCCTCTCAGCATCACAGGATGTCTCACTGATAAGGGGTGATAAGGGGTGTCCAGACTAAACAGAGCCGCCCTGGGGCTGCTGCGCTGGGCCTTCCCTGCAGGGCCCTGGGGAGCAGCCCCAGGGCAGGTGAACACAGCCTGGGGGCTCAGGTGTGTCCTGGGGTGACTGTGTGACACTGGGCACTTCCAGTTTCCAAAGGCGTTTCCCTCCTTGGGAAGGAATGGATGAGGTTTCCTAAGCTTAAAGACTAAAAATCACCTCAAAAAGAACTTAAGGAGCTAATTATTTCTCTTTTCTGAGGCCAGGCCTGGCAGGTTGGCAGTGTCCCCTGCAGCTGCCCCCTGTCACGGCCACCCCAGAGCTGTCCCTGGGCAAAGGGCATGTGGCAGCTCCTGTTTGGTGGCTGGCACAGATGGTAATGAAACTCCTCACTCCCAGGCCTAAATTTTATAAAATGTTATTAAAACTTAAGTTCTTAAGTGTTGAGAAATTTTAAAATAAAGCTTTATACTTGCAGCTACAGCCTGGGGTGCAAGAGGAAGTTGGTATTATTTTTGAGGAAACCACAGTTCTCTAGACAGGCTCAGGCCAGGGTGGGGAGATGACAACAGAGTCAGGGTGGAAATGCCTCAGAGTAGGCCTGAAGTATGAGATGCTTAACACTCATTGAGGAGCTGTGGTTTTTGTCTTCCTTTTTCTAACCTTGATACTGAAATCCAACCACAGATGGAGGGAGGTTTACCTGCATTTTAGCCCCAAACGTTGGAGGTTTCTTTTCCTTGTTAAATGGCAATCTTTGCTGACTTTTCCTTTCTCACTTGGTGCTGTTTCTCTGATATTTGCACCCTCCAGTCCTGGGGGTTTTCTCTGCCTTTTCTGTCAGAAAGTGCCAAACAGGGAGATCAGGGAGGCCACAGGCAGCTGCAGGTCCTGCTGGGAGCAGAGTGGGGACACTGCAGGGCTTTAGTCCATAGCTGGGACAGGCCTGGGCCATCAGCAGCCAAGGCCCTTTCTGGTCACTTCCATTAAGGATCATTGTAAAGGAGCTGAAACCTCCTGTGCCAACACCTGGGGTTTGCTTTGCTGAGCTGCTGTCACTGCCTAAAGAAAGAGCAGCCATGCCTGAGGAAGTGACCAGGGTTCTGTGGCACTAAGGAATTCTTGAACTGTTTCTTAACTCTTCTGGTTTTCACTTTCCTTTCTGGAGAGCTGGAGTCACTGGGAATGTTTAGGTTTCAAAGCTCAGCAGGCACTGTACTGCAGTAGTGGAAGGAAAAAAGGAACAGGGAATTCCTTGCTCACCTCAGTCGTGATAATCCTGTGCCTGGAGTAGAGATGGTCTCGCTTCCCTGATGCGTGCAGGGTGTGTGGGGAGGCACAGCTGTGCCCTGGGCCGTGTGTCACAGCCCTGTGTGTCCTGTCCCCGCAGATTGAGGACCTGCAGGTGAAGCTGCAGCACGCCGAGGCCGACCGGGAGCAGCTCCGCGCCGACCTCCTGCACGAGCGGGAGGCCCGGGAGCACCTGGAGAAGGTGGTCAAGGAACTTCAGGAACAACTGTGGCCTAAAGCCAGCAGCCAGCCCAGCAGTGAGAGCACCTCGAGCCCCATGGACAACTGACCCCTTGCCCCCCCAGCACAGGGAGGGAGAGAAGTGGGACTGGGAGTGCACGTGTGAGTAGTGGTGTCCTGGCACACGCTTTAGGAATATGGATTCTCAGTAGTTGGAAGGCAAATGTTGTTACTCTCTAGAACAGAAGCACTGAATTCCGCCTCTTTTTTTTTTTTCCCAATCCATATAGCACAACATCTTACTGTGCCTAGAAAACACAAAGTGTTTGTAAACAAAATACTTTTAAGTCCACAGCAAATTTTCTACTGGCAAACTCCAAGCAAAGCAGCATGGTCCAGCTAAACCCGGAGTCCAAGGCGAGCACGGCAGTGGCTTTGTGTTCTCCTGCCTGTTGGAACATTCTGGAATTTAAAAAACAAACCAACTTTTCTTATAAGCTATTTAAAATAATTCATTACACAGACTTGGTATTAAAAAAAAAAATTAACGAGATTTTTATAATGAACCTTTAAAAGCAAAACAAAACAAAAAAGACAAAAAATAAAAAACAAACCTTCGATGCACAATTTTTAATGACTTTATAGGCTTTGGGATTCTTTGTGCAGAAGCCCCTCTGTGGTGATGATGCCATCCATGTCAGGAGCAGTTTTCCAGCCATCGTGGTTCCATCCCGTCACGTGGGTGTAGGAGAAGTTCAGAGTGCTTTTCCAAGTTGATTTTTTTTTTCCTTAGAATGAATTATGTCCATTTCCTGCCCTGGACACAGGAAGAAGGGAAGCTGCAGGAGTGTGCAGGGGGTGAGGGGAGGAGAAGGGGTTGGGTTGAGAGCCCCAGCCCAGCCCCACAGACCCCTCTGTGTTCAGAGACTTCACCCAGGAGCACTTCAGCCTTGGGAAAAGAAAGAGAGAAAGGAAGAAAGGAAGGAAATGGATGATCAGTTGGTAGAGGAACAAAGCAGAGACATCTGTGTGTTGAAGTCATTCTGAAATCTTCAGCTTTCAGTTTTCTGGAAAACTCATCTTGTTGCACCATCTTACCATGAATTCAGTATTTCCCTGCTTCCATTCTGAACTGTCAGTCAGGATTTCTGTGCCCAAGGAGAGTCCAACGTCGCAGTGTCGGATACTACAGAACAGAAAACCAACATTTTTGCTGCTGTGAATAAGCCTACGTCTTTTTTTAAAAAAAAAACTTTTTTTCTTTTTAAAAAGAGAAATTACTTTAATTTTGGGATCCAAGCCGCAGCCCCGGGATACAATGCAGCCAACCATCACTGCCTTGGGGGTGGTGCTGAGGTTTTTTTTTATATATATATATATATATATATATATATATATATATATATATATAAAAATATTTTATTTTTTTTTAAACCTGCACTTTGTCAGAATCTTAACTCTGCATTCTATTCCCTGTTTCTAAGATGTACATGTCAAGCATTTTCGATTCTGCCCTAACAGCTGTGCAAACCATGAACCCAATCTGCCACCACTGACACCTCCCAGCATCCGTGTGAGCAAAGGAGGCTCCAGCAGGTCCAGAACCCCCAGAGCAGGAACTGCCCCTGTGCTGCTGCTTCACTTAGAACCTGGTTTTGTGGCTGTGTATCTGACCCAAGCTGGGGAGCAGCAGAGGTGCTCCCAAAAGTGCTTAACAAATAAAGCTGGTGCTTTACTGATCAGGAGAAAAGTTAATTTTCACCCATAAACACTCACCTCTGACACACTCAAGCAAGTGAAAATGTGATCTGGGGCTGCAGATGTGCCTTCCAGCTCATTTTTCCTCTCCAGCATCTTCTCTAGGCAATGCTGACACTTTTTTTTTTACCTTAAAGAATAAAAAGAAAATAAAAATAAAAAAGAGAACCCCCTATGCATCATCATACCCAGAGTTATTGTAAAAGAAGAAACATATTTCCAGTAATCTTTATTTGCTTTTGGACATTAATGCAAACTATGTAAGCTTCAAAATTATTTCCCAGTAGACAGAAAGCGGCTTCCAATCCTAAAATTATGGTATTTACTTACAGTACATTAGAGAGTTTGTTTTGTTCTTTTTTTTTTTTTTTTAAACAAGAGCTGTTTGCTTGAAACCATTATAGTAACCATTATAGTAACTGTGAGCATTAACAAAGAAGTTCATATATATGTTTTAGGTACAAAAAAAGAAGAAAAATGAAAGGAGTGGAATTACTGGGACAATGTAAAACTGTTGGGAGCAAGAAACAGTCACACCAAGTCAATGACCTGAACCTGTCTGTGGATACAGGGGTTGGCCCTTGTGTGTTTGGGATGCTGGAGTCTGGCTCTAGGTGCAGATCTCCTTCTAAAGTGCAATGCAAAAGGAATTTTGATTATGCTTGAGCAGGTTTGTTTTTGTTTTTTAATGTGGGGTTTTATTTTCTTTGTATGTTTTTTTCTGCAATTATTAAATCATATGCATGGATTAAACTCTGCCATATAGTCATTAATGGGCATTATTACTGTCTTATGTAAAGGGGTTCTTTTGTTATGCAGTATGCAGAAAAATGTTCTCAGCCTTATGATTTCCAGATCTGTATTATCCACTTATTTCTTCAAGGGAAACTAAACAACTGTAGCTGTAGCTGATCATTTTTGTGCATTTCAAGTCTCGTGCTCTGCTTTACTGCCGTGTTGGGAACCACACAGAGAACAGACCCCGCTCCTGTGGCACTCATGGAAGCCTGGCTTTGCAAATTTTGCTCGTTTGGGTTTTTCCCCCTGATCTATGATAAATTTCTCTCTCTTTATAACCCCCCCCCCCAAAAAAAATAACAACATGTCCAGCTGTTGTCTCCCAAGAAAAGCCACTCAGCTGAGCACACCATGAGTTTTCCTTTTTGTATCCAGGGAAAAGCATTTACTCACTGGGCCTGAGGCTCCCACACTTGTGAAGGAAGGAAATCTGCAGGATTTTCCAAGGAGACAAGCAGGACAGTGAAATAGTCCATGACCACCAAGCAGCCTCACGTGTGCTGCACAGCTAAAGGGTCACAGGGGCAGCACAGAATCTCCAGAGCAGAATTACAGCCATTCTCTCTGCCCCACTCACAGTCACTCCATGCAGGGCCAGACCTGCAGCTGAACTCACCCCAAAACCCCCTCGGATTTGGTCCTTGGCAGTGAAAGGCCATTTCTATCAATCAAGGTTTAAACCCACCCACAAAGATAAATAAGGTGCAAGAAGAGCAGGAACAAACGTTCTCCAGCAGCAGCAGCCACTGCCCAGGAGGGGCTCACAGGGCTGGCTCTGGCTCAAACTACTGGGCATTTCCTAACCATGTTTAACAATCAGATTGTTCCTTCTGCAGAACAGATGTCATTTCTGCAGGGTGTGTCATTCCTTTCTAATTGGGAGTGTCTCTGTGGCAGCCCCAGAGGCCCATTCTCGCCGGGGGGGCCCTGCAGAGCAGCCCCCCTGTGTGAAGGTGCTCGAGGCCAGGGAGCTCCGGGGTCATTCCTGTGTCTGCAACACCTCAGTAAAGCTGTGTGAGCCTGGGCCCCTGCAGTTCCTCCCTTCCTGCAGCCCCCTCTCCCTGCTGCATTCCCAGGGACAGGGGCTGCCCCTCCATCTCCCCCCATCCTCTGTGCTTTAGTTTCCTTTAAGAAGTTCCAAGGGAGAAGAGGTGTTTCATACAGGCTGTTGACTCTCCCTGTACCTACAAATATATTACTACTTGTATATTCAGTTTAATTACTCCTTGTTTCTATTACTGAACGAAGACTTAACGAAGGGAAAAAAAAAAAAAAAACCAACAGCAATAACATTCATATCTATGGAGCAGCTAACTCTATACATAATATTCTGCTTTTCAAACAGAACTAGCCAATGTAAAAAAAAAAAACACATTAAAAGTAAATTCAACATGTAAATACTTTTTTTCATTTTACACTGTTGTATTATAAGTGTATATGGTGTTTACTTTTTCAAAACTCTTTCTTACCTGGTAGTTGTCTTGTTTTATGAGTTGTGTTTTTAACTGAGAAGAACCTTTGCTGTCTGTTAGGAAAAAAAAACAAAACAAAATCTTTTTGCAAGTTTTCAATGTGGGTTATAACCTTTTCTCCATCATTTGCATTTTATTTGTCCATATTTTCACTGTAAAGTATTTTATTACCAAAAGGTTGGTTTTTGTTCCATTCTGCCCTCTCAGCAGTCCATTGTTTTAGAGAGAAGTTTTTTGTTGGCTTGGTTGTTGTTTTTTTGGTTTTGTTGTTTTTTTTTTTTCTTTTTTTAATTGAAAGAACTCACAGAAATGACATTTTTTCAATTGAAGAAAAATAAATCTTTACATTTATAATAGCCAATAGCATTTCAGCACATTTTTGTTATCCTGGTCTCTCCTATGCTGCTGCTAATGACAATATTATGACTTACTCTACTATTCTAGAACTATTTTTATGTAAGTAATGTATGCTTTCTTGTTTATAAATGCCTGATTTAAAAAAAAATAAGAAAAAAGCTTGGCATATTTATCTATTTCGCTGTGTACCTTGATAGTCCTTTTCCACCCCCTTTTCCACATCCCCTCCCCCTGATGCAGATAATATTGTAAAATAAAGGACTTTATGAGATTATGTATGAAAATAGCTATGCTTATATACCACAGTGACTGAATGTACAGTGTATAGACGCATTACCGAAAATAAAATTGTTTGTCCAGAAAAAAAAAAAAAAAAATAAAGAGCTCTGGGATGTTTTTGGAGTTCTCTGTGCTTTGCTGAGGTGCTGCTCCCCCCTTCAATGTGCCACAGCCACGAGCCCACAGCACCTGGTTCCTGTTTTCCTGGACAGCCCAAGAAAAGGACCCTCCCCAAGGCGTCTTTTAACACAAAACCTCTGCAGGGACGCTGCTGGAAGGAGACTGGGATTGAGTTGGGCTCGCTGCATTCCACTGCGTGGGGGAATTCTAACACTCCAGTGAAATCTCTTTGGAGCAGTGAGAATTGTAAGCACAGAGAAGTTTGTTCTAGGTCAAAGAAAAAGAAACGCAAGAGGGGAAAATGCAAAAAGCAGGAGATGGAAACATATGTCAGAATAATTCTCTCATGGTTTTCTGAGAAGTGGCTGCAGAATTTCCACAGCTCTGGGACATTTCTGAAATGCCTTTGTACAGCAGTGGAAAAGCTGGAGAATGAGCAAAGAGCTTAAAAAAATAAATCTCGTCTTATTTGAGACTCACCCAGCTTTCCAAGGGGTGGGTTTGTGTCCTAAATGCAGCTCCACATCCTTGGGGAGGAATCCTGTGCCCCACATCCCTGTCCTTCCACCTGCACAGCCTTACTGTGACTCTGGGTCCTGAGAATAAATGTCCAAATAACTTTCCTCCTGCTGTTCCCTCTCAGAAGGACTTGTCATGGTATTCCTGTTCCAAACTAAACAGTAAACTAGATTTGGATTGATAAGGCTTGGTACCAGAGGCTGAAAAAATTATATATTCTGTCTCCAGAGACCTCTGAGTGCAAGAACACAGATGGGTAAAGCCCAGTCAGGCTGTCTGGTGTTCCTGGGCAACGGGTAACTAACTGGGTTTGAAAATTCTGGTTCTGCTGACAAAATAACTTCAGTTTACTAGGAGTGAGAAGCATTAGGAATGAGACCTGAACCTGCTCAATAACCAAGTGAGCTGAACTGACCCAAACTCAAAGTAGCTGAAATAAATAGAAATAAAAATCCAATTTCCTTAAGTCTGGAGGAAAAACTTTTCATGACTTATTCAAGAGCTTGTGTTACCCAGCCATCAGAATACACCACTCAAAACCCAGACACGGGGCACACGTGGCAAATCCAAACCTTGTGTGGGGCACAGCTGAAAGAAACGGCCACAAAATCCCACGAAGGGGGTTAAAGAGATCACCTCAGTGGCTCCCAGTGTCCTGTGAGCAGGATCCCAACCTGATCCAAACCTGGCAGATGGAGCACAGGGAAGATCAACACACACAGAGCAGGGAGAGGTCTGAGGGATTTGGGGGGAAAAGGAGATTCCTTGTTACTGCTCAAGGGATCCAAACCAGACCTTTTAGGTGCTCCCACCTTCATTTGCTGAAAAGACATTAAAGAAACACATCCTGCAGGGAAGGGGATACAAGGTGTGGAAAATGCCAGGAATGGCAGAGTTAATGGAGATCTGAGGCACTGTCAGCAGGAAGAGCACAGCTCTAATAAAAGCCAGCTGTGTGACGTACACACCGCTGGAATTTTTATGAGATGGCTTATGTGCACTCCAAGTATTACCTGACTGCAATGCAAATTCCCACACACTTTTATTTGGGAGGGAAAAAAGTTTCCACAGCTCTCTGGGCTGGACTGATTGAGCCGAATTTTTCTGCACAAGCATCTGTGGGGTTTCTGGCTCATTGTTTTGGATTTGCTTTTGTATTTGTTTCTGTTGAGTCAGCTCCTCAACCTGGAAACCTTGAGAATTTCACCCTTATAACACTGCCCCAGAGCCACCCTGGCCCAGCCATCCTGTCTGCTGGGCCCTCCACCACGGCTCTCCCACCTCCCACACCTATGCAGCTGAGGAAGACTCCAAGGAACAAGAGGACCACCTGCACAGGTCAAAAGAAAATGAGGTTTCACTGCTTCAAAGGTCATAGCTGCTCCAAAATCTCATTTCTGTAAACACCATAAGGACCATAAGCTTGAGTGACCATGATCTTGGGAGGAAAGTTTACAAAGAGACCTTTACAACCCTGTTTACAACACAGTGTTTTGGGTTGCTCCATGTGCTCAGCTCCTGCCCTGGAACAGAAATTCCTTCATTGTCTGGTTGTCACAAAAGGTCATTAAACCCTTCCCTTTATGTGGCCAAGGATAAAACAGGTACCACACGGGGAGTGAAGAGAGCTCTTGGCCACAGAGCCCACGGGTGAAACCACTGCAGCCAGCACAGAAGGATTCCCTTTGCACCATCCCGAGTGCCAGTGCCCTGCTGTGGCCTCCCTGCAGCCACACTCCTGCTGCTCTGGTGCCAGCAGGAAGCACCCACCAAACATCTCCTTGGCAGGGCAAAGTGTCCCTTCCCAGGCTGCTCAGCATTCCTGAACCCAGCTCCTGCATTTCCTGCGCTGCTTTGCAGAGTCAGTGACCAGTCAGACACACCACGTCAGATTTCCTTCAGTTACCTTTCCAACCCACCAGGTGAGTGGAGCAACAGAGGAAGGCACAGCACCAAAGCTTCTGCGTTCCACTTCCTGGCGTGTTAAACTCCCCCACAAACCCTCTGCCCCAAATTCCAGCCCCTCTGCCTGGCAGCAGCTCCCAGCTCAGGATTACACTGCAGAGCCAAGGGATTCAACACACACAGCATTTTTCAGCAATAGAGGTTTCCTAGTCCTGGCTCCGCAGCCTGCAATTACTGCATCTTTGCTGATGTCAGCCCTGCTGCTCTCCCTACAGCACTCTGCATGGAAAACCTGGGCTGGGACTTTGGCTACTCCAAAAAAAGAGCACAGGATGGGATTGTACGTGAGGGCTGTGAGCAGGCTCCCAGCTGGACCTGCCGCTGTGGGGCTGGAGGTTCTGCATGGAGGTTGTGAACTCCTTGTGCCCCACCCGAGCCCTGCTGGTGCCAGTGGAGCTGCCCTGCCACCAGCCCTGCCACCAGCCCTGCCACCAGCCCTGAGCACACCGCACGCAGCTCCCGTGCAGGGATCCCGTGCTGCTTAATTCAATTTGGCAGATAACGCTGGGGAAAGGCATTGATTTCCTCCCCTTGCTCCCTCCTTCCCTTCCATCAATTTTCCCAGATAAGCAGCCTGTGGCTCAGGTCCTGCTGGTGACGGATGCCTTGTAATTGCTCTGAATGGATTATCCCCAGACATGGAGCAGGCATTCACAGTGCACAGCTGTAATCAGAAACACTCGCACCCGGGAGAGGGGCTCTGAGGAGCAGACAGCTGGCTCTGGCCTCTGCCTTGTCTCTCTGCTTTTATATTAAGCTTAACTTTATGTATTTATATTTTTAATACAGTAATATGCAGGACATCCACTGAAATCAGGGTCCAGATGGGCTCAGTGCCATCCCAACCCTCAGAACTGATCTCTGCTTCTGACAACATCACAACTCGGGCTACAAAGAGATTGTTCACCTTGCTCATATCTTTCTAAAGATCTTGGAAATTATTATTTGGCTAAATAAGAATCCACCCACTTGAATGGGTAAGATCACCCAAACTTGGGAAATCCATGCAGACATACTCTGTCCTGGCAATTACTGGCTAAAAGACATTAGATGAGGCAGTTCTCACCTCAGTTTATTGCTGCTTTTCTCCCTCTGCCCAGACTAAATTGTCAGCAGTTTGTTTATCAAGATCCCAGTGACTTTCTAATTTGTATGTCTGGGGAGAGAAAACCCATGAATAACTAAGTGTGAGACAGACTGTTACATAGGAACAAAACACAGCATTTGATCCGCTGTATTTTAATTTTGTGCAATTATCCCCAGCAGCCCAGTACCAAGGGGGAGCACATCCAGGATATTTAAACTGAAAATCTGATCAACATCAAAGTACTTGGCCCTGCAAACTTCCACTGAGGTAACTTAATGAATGAAGGAAAACAGTAGGACAGGCCTCAGCAAGGAGGAGCTGATCCTGTTCTACATTCCCTGTTACTGGAAGCTCTCACACACTGGGGCTTCCTCCTCCTCCAGCACTGGTTCTCCTCTAGGATCCCTGCAGTAAACTTCAGGGCATGGATTGTGCTGGAGGAAGCAGGACTCAGGTGCTCTCATCCCCTTTGGTTTGGTGCTTGTACCACCCTGGTTTTCATTCTCTGCTCCTGCAGATCAGTTTGGTCACCCTGTGCAGGACACCTCCACAGGAAGGGTTTTGTGTTCAGTATGAACAGTGCAAACTTCACTCCTCTAACCTTTAATTCCAAGCAAACCCCAATCCTACTGTGAAACGAAGTCCATCTAACCCCACGTTCCAGCTCCCTCTGCTATCTGTGAAAGCAACAGGAATTCTTTCCTGGAGCAAATGAAGCTTTGCTGCTGGTTTGGTGCTGGAACTGGAACTCCTTCCTGCACACCCCACCCCTCCCTGGCCAGCACAGCCCTGCAGGGCCTGGCCTGAAGTGGTGCCCATTTCCCAGAACTCCAGGGAGTGACACCTCAGAATGTTTCACACTGGTTTTTTTAAACGTGCAGCAACCAAATACTCGGGGAAAAAAAAGCTTTGGTAACAAATCATAGAACACAAACCCCTTCCCCATTTTTGCCCCCCCAGAAGCAGCCTGCAGGCAGGGGCAGAGGGGACAGTGGCTTTGGGACCACACGTGCACAGCCTGGCTCGTGCAGCTGGGAGATAATGGCCTTTGCAGGTCACTGGCTCTTGAGCACTGTTATCACTGTGTAACATACACCTTGTTGTGTCTTACTGCTTTAATTACAGCTGATACACAGGCCATAATATTGCTTATCATTAGCCAGAGGATGACAATTACCATTTAAGATTAAACAGCTTGCTTTCTTCAGCCAAGCCTCCATGTGACACTTCCTTGCCCAGGAAAAGATTTGCACGTGCAGAACCAATCCCCAGACGAATTGGGAGGTGCCCCTCACAAGGAGGTGGAATTTTGGAAGCACACGTTGCAGATGAACATCACCAACATTCACTGCAGGGTTCAGGAGAACCCTGAACTTGAGGTGAAAACGGTGTTTCACAGAATTTCTAAAGTCTCTCGGCTTTATCAGGGCTTTTGTTTCTGAAATGGACCCAGTGAGCAGAGAGTTGGAAGCAGTTGGAAAGGCTGGACTATTAAAGGATCAGCAAAACTGCTGAGGCTGCACAAGCTGAGCTGTCATTAAGTAGCTTCGCCCTTTCCACAAAACACAGATGTGTTCCTGTGCACAAACACGTTTTTGTGTTACTGTGCACAGACAACACGAAAACTGCTGGGAAAAATTCTGCACTGAAACCCACCCAGGCCTGAGAGGAGATTGCACTACTGATCACCGACAAAAAAAGCAGAAAGACTGAGTGAGAACCACATCCCTGCACCTCTGCTGAGCATTTCTGAGATTCCCTCAGAGCAAAGCCTTTCCCTTCAGAACATAAATGTGATAACATACAGTCCTGATGACTTGCAATGTCACAGGTCAAGGGTTTAAATCTCGTGTCCTGTATTTTGTCAACTCCCATTTATCCCATCCAGCATAGCACAAGGGTACCACACATAAATCTTCCAAAAATGTGTTCTGATCTTTCACCTACAGTAGATTAAAAATAGCCCGGAGCAAGAGCTTTTAGCATTTTGTCATAGCAATTTCTCCATCAAATAAGATGGATCGCCAGCTCCACGGGGAAGGAATGAACCCACCCTGAGATCAGAGCATGGAAAAGGCTGAGTTCCACCTCCAAGGAGCAGCAGTTGTGTCTTGGGTGGAAATCCCTGCTGAGCCGTGTAGCAGCACAGAACATCCAGGGAGGCTTTTCTTTCCTCCCTGCACAACTTTTCATTTAAGCCTCCAAAGAGTTTGGGGAGCTCAGGCAAAAGTCTCAGGTCCTGGTTTGGATTTTGAAATCTTCCAGCATGATTTTGGGCACAACTCCTATTTCAGGTTTTATTTTTAAAAAGTATTACTTGAAGACAGGTACTAATTTTGGCTATCAATATCCAATTAGAGCCCCAGCCGCTCAAATTTTCTGAAAACCTAAAGGCCAGGAAGTGAATAGCCACAACAAAACATCTCCCTCTCGTTACCCTGCTGAATTATTCTGTTATTAAGTCTTGTCATTTCTTAGGGGCCTGTGATGATCTTGCAGCAGTGAGATGCACATTAAAGCACAGAACACCTTTTCACTACCTGCACAAGCAAATCTTGTCAAAGACCTCTCCTGATCCATTAATGTCTGCTGGGCAGTAATGGTTCCCTTTCAAAACTTCCTCATCTAACTGCCTGAAAGTGAATCCACTTTTCTGTTATCAGTTGGCTTGATAAAAGGTCCAGCCTATTGCTGCAATTGGGCTTTACTTGTGTCTTTATCTCACCACAGCCACAGTTGCCAAAGTGGAATAGATGTCCAAAGAATTTATTCAGGAAACTAAAGCTTCCAAAGCTGCAGCTGCTTCCACGTGAATTCAGTGATGCACAGTTTCTCAGCAGCTCACAGAGACTGGAACATCTGTTTACCAGACACCTTTATGACATGCTACTTCAGTGTGCTGAGATCTCAAGAGTTATCACATTAAATCTTGCAGAGGTGCTAAATAAACTGCACTCAAAAAATTCCACAAAACACAAAAACAAACAAACAAAAATCCCCACCCAAAACAAAACCAAAACAGCACAGTCCTGCTCATAACCCAGAAAATCCTGAGAAACAGAACTTGTGCACTCTGCCACAATTCAGGGCCCAACTTTCAGGTTTTCCAGAGAGGCTGCCCTTTTATTTCAGGCTGATTGCAGATCCCATTGTCTTAGAACACAGCAGACAAAATATAATATATTATATATGTATATAAATACCAGAAAACCAGCACCTGTAACAGAGATGTGCTGCTCTCACTCAGTTCAAGTTATCAGTGAGCACTTTCAGCATCATGTGAGAAAAACTGGAGCATCACCTGTGAGTCAGAACTGGGCAAAGCCTACAGAAAGCCCAGTATTTCCTATTGGTTCCCCTTTTCCAAAACGCACTCTCATTTTAATCAGATTTTACTTTTGCACCAGGGAAAGAGTCTCTGCTTTGCTCTCCACTGTCACAGCTGGAACAACCTCCCACATCAGAGATTTCCAGACTTTTCTAACGGGATACTCATCAAGCAAAGAGCCTTCACCTTCCTTCCTCTGAAGCCCTCACTGTGGCTCTTGGATTAGAGCAGAAAACATGGGGAAAAACACATTTAGGGTTTGGACTAGATGATCTTTAAAGCTCCTTTCCAACACAAACCATTCTGTGATTCCATGACACTTGTGGTATTTGTGTTTATGTTTTTCCACAGGTTTTTTTAACAGGCCTTAGGGCATCATTTGTGGGGCCAAAGTAATGTGGGTTCACATGATCCCATCACATGTTCCTGTTGGTTTTGATGCCAGGATCAAGAGAAGAGATCCTGTGTTATTTTTATGCTTCTGTTACATTGATGTTATTTTAGCCTCATTAATGGGCCTGTGGAAGGAGAAGGGCCCATGAAAAACACACACAAATGCCAGGACATTGGGTTAATTCAGATTTAACTGAACATTAAAGTATCCTCAGAGCTCCCTTTGGGGTTTGGGGAGTGGGGCAGGGGGGCACAGGCTCTTCAGTGACAACAGCACAGATTCCATCTATTGGACACTGCAGAGTTCTCTGGCTACTGAGTCACGTATGAAACTCTCTGGCACACAAAAATCTGCATTTTCATATTCTGCAGCAGTGAGAGAAGACAGAAAACAAAGGTACAGCTGCTAAACTGCCCAGCAGAAGCCAGTCCAAATGGAGGGAATGGGGTGAGTCAAGCAAGGCCAACAGCATCCTTAAAGGCAAGATGAGAAAATAAAGGAAAACATGTTAATCACACTTCTGCTGAAAGATATTTGTGATTTTTATCACTCATCTTTTGGTGTCCTGTGGATTATTTACATTGGAGGATGGAGGTGAGTATGAGATTTGGCCCCAGGTGAATTGTGACCCCATAGATAAGGAAAGGTCTGATTCTCCCAACCCCAGTCAGTGATGGAAAAAAACATCTCCCAGAGCCAGCCAGTCCCTTCCAGCACTGAATCAGGCAGAATTCCCCATTTTCTTCCAGCTGCCAGTCATCATAATACCTTCTTATCTGTATCCTCAGGATAAATCCTGTATGCATTAGAGCCCAAAGGGCTCTGACAATTCCAGCTAAGGTACACTCAAAGGGGGACTTTTTCCTTCTCTGCAGGGTCTCACATCCCTCCTGTGGCAGGAGGATCCTGGAGCTCAGCAACAGAGGCCCAACACTGCCCTCTCTGCCCCTGCCCTTGGTCCCACACCACGCTAATTTTCCATTTATAAGCAGTTTATATGGAGGCAATAAACTATTCTCAGGTGTTATAAACGTTTTATGGGCTGGGGCACTGCACACGCTGGGGTGAACAATTATTTACTAAGGCAGCCACTAATCATTTACAAAATGGGTATGAACTGAGGCTGGGTGTAATCCCCTGCTCTGTGCAGTGCCTCTTATCTTGGCTGCCCCACTGGGACTGGCCAAGGATCCCCACAGTTCAAAGATTAACCAAACACCTCAGGGTAGGAGCAGCCAAGCTTGCCAACAAGGAGCTGTGACAGGCTCGCACCTTCCACATGTTGGAGTAACAGAAGTTCAATAAAGACAGGAAAGTTCACTAAACCTCCTTATCAAATGACCCAAATTTCTCAGTCCTGATTTTTCGTTATCCACAGTTTCACCACCTGTTTGTAGGGATATAAAAGACTGTGCCAAAGTTCCTGGATAAGGTGCTCTAATCTTTAAACCACTTGAATTTTAGGTGTCCTGTAATGATGGGTGCTTTTCTTGACCACCTGGGAGTTTTTCCTGTCCACTCTGGAAGGATACAAAGGAATAGCTTTATTTCTTTGGCATTTTTAGTGGGATGAGTCAGAAAGTCGTGAGCTCAAACTGCTGAACACACTGGTATTTTCAGACACCTCAAACGCTTCTATGACACAAGAACATTATGAAATATAAAACATTCTTTACTGTCAAACCAACATTGCCTTGTCCTGCCAACAACCTGCCCGCTGATTGGGGTTTCTGTGGATTTTTTTTTTTTTCCCTCAGCATGAGTTCAAATCCTGCGCACTTCTGCCATATTTCAATTATCCATTACATAAGTGATCTTCTTGCATTAAATCTGATTTAGGATGAGTTCACAATACAGGGCATCTGCACAGCATTTCCTTCAGCAAACCGGCTTCCTCTGGCAGTATTTTCCGTGCTTCAAAACTGCTTGTGAACCAGCAGAACCGAGAGTTCCTCTTCCAGCACTTCCTCCTGCAACAGGTGTGTGCTTTCCACGTGGAATTACGCAGCAGAACCTATTTCCCCCTTGACCATTACACTCTGCTCCTGCACAGAAGGTGACTTAGATGATAAATCAGCCACCCCCAAGCTCTAATCTGAGGAAATGTTTGAGCAGATCCCCGACAAAGCCAAAGGGAACCGCACAGCCACTGAGTGGGACTATTCACTGGCTCAAGCACGTGCTTGAGCACTTTCCTGAATGGAGCCTGTGAAGCCAAGGGCAGCGCAGGCCTCTGTAACCCTGGAGATACACCGAGTGTCCAGGCTGTGTTTGTGAGCCTGATAAGCTCTAATCTGATAAAGACTTCACCACCCCAGCTGCGTCAGAGCCCGCGCTGGAGCAAGTGGATATTACAAGGGTGCTGCTTATCTGGCTGAGAACAAATGGAAACTCATTCAAAGAGCGCAGTGCCTCAGAGATAAAGCTGGGGAGGCCTTGTAGGGCGGGCACGAGGAGATGAGGTTATCACAGAGACAGACAGGCCTGAGAAACCCCACCTCTTCATTACAGTGGCAATTAAAAGATAAAAGTCGTAGACCTTCAAAAGCTGTAGAGGTGTCTCATTCCAATTTAAATCACTGGATGTAAAGCACTTATGAGCTTTGAAAATCTGGATCCTATTGGCACTGATTTTAAAGGGCAATCAAATTTATATTACACCTTTTTAAAAGACCTGTCTGTCCCCATTCATTCTTCACGAGTTGTTGGGAAAAAAATGAACCTGCAAATTTAGGTTAGAAAGGGAAGAATCCATAAGGGAAGCATGTTCCATATTTCATATCGTTCCCTGTGACGGAATACCAGTTCCATCAAGGAGGATCTCAGCACCAAAAATGAGCCCTTCAATTTGGGGCAGGACAACAATTAAGACATTTTTGTATGATGAACACCTGTGTACCTCTCCAGTTGACTCAGTGACAGCTACAGGGACAAAGTGCCTCCAAAAACAATGCTCAATAACTCCCTAAATTAAGCCACTGATGACTAGCATTGAAATTTCAAACAGAAGTATTTCCCCTCTCAAAATACGCCAGGGCTAAAGGAAATTTGAAGCAACTCTTTTTTTCTTCCTATATCTTGAAAACCACTCTGTAACAAGGCCAAACCCCACAGAAATGGGCTGTTTTCTCACCCAGTAGAACAGAGCACCGGCCAGTTTCATTTCCCCAGCAGTGAAATGCTTAAATTCCCTGCTTTACTGAAAGAATTGCAGCTCCCAGCTCCACTCCGTGCACTGTTTCAGTTCTCAGGAGGTTTGTTTCCCACAGCTGCTCTTCAGCCAAGCTGTGAATGAACCTGAAAATTCATTTGAAAACCCCTCTATGGTTTCTCATGCTTTCACAATTACAGTATAGCTTTCCTCAACATTTACACCACCCCCTGCAGGGAATTCCCCCGGCACAGGGCTAAAATTTACCAGGAAGGCTTGTAAACCCTGATAAGCGTTTCATCTCAAAGAAGGCAAAAAAAACCCCAACAACTTTGTTTCAAGCGAGTCTGGGAAATTTTCTTTTGCAGGCTCCGTGATTGTGCTGTGGAAGTTTGGACTTTCAGAGCTCTGTGCTGCAGCTCTGGAGCCCTCCGAGGCGACTGGGAGGACTGTCATTAATGTGAGCGTTCAAAGTGCTCCAGTCTGTCACTTGGGCTGTGACTCAGTAGGAAAGTACGAGAGCTGCGGTTGGGGACAGCCCTCCCTGCGATGAGCACAGGCTGACGGAGAGCCGGGGGGACTTGGTGGGAAATGGCACAGGAGCCACCGCCCGGGGGCTGCAGCTTCTCCGCTTCCAGGAGACAGCAGCAGGGTGTGCCACAGTCGGGGTGTGCAAGGATCGGGGTGTGCAACAGTCGGGGTGTGCGACAGTCGGGATGTGCAAGGATCGGGGTGTGTGAGATTCGGGGTGTGCGAGATTCGGGGTGTAGACTGAAGGTGTGTAAGGATCAGGGTGTGCAGAAAAATGGGTGTGCAGGGATCGGGATGTACAGAAAAAGGGTGTGCAAGGATCAGGCTGTAGACTGAAGGTGTGCAAGGATCAGAATGTGCAGAATAAGGGTGTGCAAGGATCAGAATGTGCAGAATAAGGGTGTGCAGGGCTTGGGGTGTGCAGAAAAAGAGTGTGCAAGGATCAGGGTGTGCAGAAAAAGATTGTGCAAGGACTGGGATGTGCAAGAATCGGACTGCAGACTGAAGGTGTGCAAGAATCAGAATGTGCAGAATAAGGGTGTGCAGGGATTGAGGTGTGCAGATAAAGGGTGTGCAAGGACTGGGGTGTGCAAGGATTGGGGTGTGCAAGGATTGGGGTGCAGACTGAAGGTGTGTAAGGATCAGGGTGTGCATAAAAATGGGTGTGCAGGGATTGGGATGTACAGAAAAAGGGTGTGCAAGGATCGGGGTGACAGGTCAGACCCAACTCTACCAATTTCAGCTGCATTAGTGATCACTGAGGTCACACTCCACACATCAGGGTGACAGTCACCAGGGAAACCACTGAAAACATCTGTGTGATGTTGAAAAAAAGAGCCGGGGAGCTTCTTGGCCAGGAAAGTCTCCTGCCAGAGGGCAGCTCCCAGCACCGATTTCCTTCCTGGCTCAATCACACCTTCACTTCTCAGCCCCGTTCCTGGCACATCCCAAACACACCAGGGGCACTGCCACTGCTCTGGTCCTGGGGGAAGATTCTGCCACAACCTAACAGTCAGCCCCCAAATTCATAGCCCAGGACCCCAACAGAAGCTCTCAGTTTTAATTGATATGGACAAATCAAACAGATTTGAAATTCTTCATAAAGTGTTTGCAAAATATTGATGGTCGTCATCTTATTCTAATATGCGATATAAAAATGTAACTTATTTATAGTCCAGGTACTTAAAATCAAGGTAATGATTCAACAAAACCCCATAAAATGAAAATTCACAGTATGGGTTAGTTTCTGATGAACTCATATGAAAAAAAGATGCCTCCATTTGATACACTGAGCCCATATCTATTTCATTTTTACAACTTACATGTGACTAGATTTTCACTGGCCACTACTCTGCTTTTCCTAGACCTTTAAATAAAAAAAGAGGTGAACCTGGGACACTTCTTCCGTGGATTAACTCTTGAAACTGTGGTGTTTTGGGGACAGGAACTTCCCACAAAGTACAAGCATAGCTCTAGAGTAGTAAATCTTTGTTCTCTCCTTTTAACCAGCACACCACAGAACAATTAATATTGTTCAGAAGTGTCTTACATATTCAAAATATGCTCCTGCATAAAGTTCATGCCCGTGAACCCCATTTTAAATCAGTACTTGTGGTTGATCAAAGGAAATCACTGACACAGAGTCAGCGACAATGACACTCGCTGGAGCATAATTTAAATAAACACCATGTAAACAACCTCCTGAGACACGTTCACGTTCTCTGAGAAGCAAAGGTGACATGAAAGGCAACAGGGGGGAGGGGTTTAGCCTAAAGTCTCTTCAAGTAACAGATATCAGCACCAATACACATTAAATGTGCACAGGAATGTGCCCAAACATTGAGGGCAGCTGACACAGAACAGCTCATGCCAGGATTGGAAAGCTCTCAGCTCTCTGAATCCGGGTGACTGCAGAAAAACCACTTCTTGGGAATGGTCTCCAGCTTCAAACCCTACCTGGGAACAGTTGAGACAAATACCAGCCTGCACAGGCCAAAATTCTGCCAAGCAGCATTCCAGCACTTCACTAGTACAGTATCATATTCCACACTTGAGGAACATTCCTGGGAACATTCCCAGGCATCCTTGGTTTTACTAGCGTGGACACAGCCTAAGATTTCCAGATGCTCACTAGAATAAAGTTTTGTACTTGGACACTGTCATCTGAACAGAGAACCCAGGCAAAAAGAAGGAAAAAAAAAAAGGGAAAAAAAAAAAGCTTTATAATGGCAGATTGAGTATTAGAGTTAACATTTCCTAGGAGGGATTCCAGGTCCAGTTTGGAAGCAGCACTGTGGAGAACTTGCCAGCGAGCTGTGTGCTCATCAGACCTTCACTCTACCCCCTCACTCTGCCCTGGAACAGGCACAGCAGGTCTGGCAGATCCCACTCAAGCCTCACCGGCTGATCTTTACTTTGGAATTAAAAAGGGATCTCCAAGCAGAAACCCACCCCAGCTGTGAAGTGAAATCACAAGTGTGAAAGCCCACACAGAACACAGGTTCCTGCCCACGAGCCTGAGGTTTCCCTTCTCACCTCCTTCACCCTCCCAGTCCCCTTTGATCAGCACAAAAACGATGTCACCTTAACCCAGAGAGACACCAGTGACAGCTGCTGTGCAGATGCACCTTCAGGCTGGGACAAAAAGTTCCAGGAAAACCAGAAAAATACTCCAGCATGTTCAGAAAGGCAAACAATGGGAAGAATCACGGGAAAAGGAAGAGAAAGCAGAGAGGATCTCTTTGTCCCCAGGTAGATCTATAAGTCTGCTCACATTTGGGTCCAGTAGTGACTTTTGCCCTTTTCAAAAAATGCAAATAGGTCTGAAAATGGCACAGAAAATGGAGGGAAGAATTCTAATAATTAATCAGACTGGGCAACACATTTTCTATAGAAATATTTTTGAACAGTTTAAAAATTTTGATAACTACTTGAAAAAAAACCAAGATTTTCATTAGCTTCCTTTGATTTCTAATTCCTGATGTTATTGGAACACATTTTCTTGAGGGTTTTTTCCCCTCTAACTTCCAAAGCCACAGAAACCCAGCTTTTTAAACACAAACCCCAGAGTCCTATGGCAGGAATCCTGAGGTGGGCTTGACAAAACCTCCCAAGTATCACAATGTTAAAAACCAAAGAGTTGGCAAAATACCTCAAATTTGAGGAGGTGAAGAAATATGAGTGGCACTAGACGGACTTGAACAGCTGTACATATTTCAGCCCAAGATTTTAAAATTTCTGTCAAAATATTGCAGTGAAAAACCAACATTCTCCATGGAAAGCAGCTATTTTCAGTGAAAATGCTATTTTATAAAAACTCTATTTTCCATTAAACACAGTTTTGACAGAGATTTTTCAACTATCCTTATTCAGTGTTATGCTCTGTAGTTGGAAATGTTAGCAGTTTTTAGGCTGTCTCTACAACTGCAAAGATTTATAGGAACTTGGCAAAGATGGAAAACACACACAAAAAAAATCTGATTTAAGACTCATCTCTGTCCTTCTATATGACACACATCCCTAGAAATTATTTTACAGAAGTTTAATAAAATGCAAGAGAGTGACGCAGCAGAGCAACGCTACTTCAAAACTATTATTATTTTCCTGATTATTGTTCCCCCCTAAAAATTATTGGCAAAGCATCTCTCCCTCTATTAGCCCTGGATAATTCCTTTTTGGTTTAACAAACTACAGGGGCACTTTTCCCCCCCTAGGCAGGTGCTGGTACCTCTGGTCAGTGTGTTGATTCGGGGATTCTGTAGGTGGAGTTGCCCCTTCCTGTCCTTTGGGATTTGTGGACTGTGCAGAATTCCCTGCTGGAATTACGCAGGACTCCCAGGCTGGCTGCTGCTCCCTGAGTGTCTCACATTACAGCCCAGTCTGAATTAAAACTGGAGGGAAACAGGGAATCAGAGGGTGCAAAACAAGCGTTTGGAAAATCAGAAACTCACTACTGTAGAGGAGAAAGAATCCCAGAGAATTTTGAGTATCGTGTGATAAGCAGCACTTTGTAAAAGCTTTCCAAAATGTATTTACCGGGGTTTGGGGCTCTGCAGCCTCCCCACTGTGTGCTGAACTTTGGCCAAGACAGCAAATCCTCGGGAACAGGATCCCACCAGTGACAGGGGGAAAGAGAAACCACAGCCATGACCTTCACACAGCCCAGCCCTGGCCTCTGCCTGAGCCTGCAAAAGGACCAGGAGCTGCAGAGTCTGGGGCACTCTCACACTGTCCCACGGCTCCTGGGGACACCTGTCCCACAGAACAGTGCTGGGACATCAGCTGGGGGGAATCGGGGTCTCTCCACTCAGTCTGGGGCTGCATTCAGAGCTGCCAGTGAAACACTGGGGTCACACATTGTTACTGAAAACAGAAACCTGCATTTTGTTGCCACTGTTAAAAGATGTCTCTCTTGTCCCTCCTTCCCCTTAATCTTGCTCAGAACTCACAGGGCAACAATCATCAGCAAAGGTCCCTGAGCTTGCAGTCAGGGCTGTGGGATGAGAGGCAGTCTGTAAGAGCCTTTTAACCCACAATTACACACCCATTTACACACACCAGCCAAAGCCAGGCAGAACCCAGGCACAGAACAGATCCAAGAGAAGGAACCTTCCATACATACAAACATCCCCACCTGACTGACTAGAGGATGCAGGGAAACAACAGGCTGTTTCCAAATCAGAGACGTGTACACATGTACACTCACAGAGTTGCTCCTAATTGTCTCTGTGGAACCCCTAAATGTCCAAAATATCATTATAAATCCTTCCTTCCTGCAAGCCAGCATTCCCCAGCCCGTTCCATCTCTCACTTCCCCCACAAAAATGACAGACTGACTCTAAGCTCCCACCTGCATAAATCTCCTACAGACAACCACAAATATTTTAGCTATGCTGATTTATGGAAGCACAAGCAAGACTAAACCAGGAGATCTATCCTCCATGCACAGTGACTGATGGCTCGCTGCAAATCTTTCCATTTAAAGCACTGTCACTTTTGTAGTTCCACAGAGAGAGAGAAAAGAGGAATAAAATAACCTGCAGTAATGCAACTTATGGCAGCTCCTGGGGAAAAAAAACCCCAAACATTTGTGCAACCTGATTTCTTCCAAGTTTTCCTGCTTAAGATCCTTGCTATGAATTGAAGACATTCTTTTTGAGAGAGATGTGAAAACAGCTGCAAGACTCCTCAAGTCCTCCTCCTCTCCCTTTCCCCATTCCATTTTCTAACTTTGACCACAGCAATCCTGATTTACAGCCAATGGGAAGTTGACCAGTGTTTTGAGGCTGATGCTTTAGTATCCATGGATTGAAAGAATGAATGGAGATGGGGATTCCCTTCTCAAATCTATCAGTAAACAAAACCAGGCTGCAGCTCCTGATTCCAGAGCTGTTAACAGGAAAGGGTGGGAGAAGCTTTGGAGGCCACCAGGCCCAGGAAACTCCCCTTGACCTCAGAGAGCACCCATCACAGATGGGATCAGTCTGACAAGGAGCTGAGTTTGCTCATGGGAGATAAACCAACAAGACAAACTGTGCCCAACAAGAGCCCTGTCAGCGTCTGCCTCGGTGTCTCCACGCTGGGGAACAGCCCCACAAAGCCAAGAGCTTGCAGAGGAGACTGAGCACATTTAGTTGTTTCAAGATTTGTGTTTTTTGCACAAGGACATCAACAGGGACAAGTAATGCTGCTGGGGCAACACTTGAGTGCTCCTCTGCTGAGCAGTTTCAAGAGCTGGGCTGGGATCTGAAGTCACAGAGCAAATCAAGAGGTTTCTTCATCCTGGCTTCACCAACACCACATTCCCAGCTCTGTTCCCTCTTCCCTTGCACTGAGTGGTGCTGAAGGTCCCAGTGTCACCTGGTGGCACAGACAGACCCTGGAGCAGCTGGGCTCTTGCTGCTCTGCTGTCTGAGTGGCAGCACAGCAGAGCAAATGCCTCTGGGGCAGCTCTGAAATTCAACTCACTCACCAAACCTTGCTGGGCACGGGGCAACTGCCTTTTCACATCCCAGCTCCAGGAAAGAAAGAGGGATAAGAAGAGCAGCAACAGGTATTTTATCTCTGGAATTCAGAGCAGGACAGGTATATCTGAACCGCAGTGGGTGTCTCAGGGCATGTTACATTGTCTACATGGTCATTATACAGAACCCTGGGCTCAGTTTCCTCTCTAGAGTCTCTAAATAATCACTTCCTTTCTCTAGGCCTTAACTTCCTCAGTCAGCGAAATGAGGAAAATTAAATCCACTCTCCTTAGAAATATCTTTAGTGACAAACTTTTGTGCAATAGCTAGTTGGGCAATATCATTAATAAAGGAGAGGACCAGTTGTCAAGTACTTTGGGACATTCCCTTCCATATCAGTGACAAAGGTATACAAGTTTTTCTTTAAGTTTCTCCTCCAATATTCACTAGTGAAACTTCAGAACACCTGTACTAACAGGAAACTTTGCCTTTTCTTGCTATGATTAAAAAAAATTAAACAAAACAGTGGCAACATTCTGTACTTTTTTTTTTACCAGCCTGTAAATCCAGCTCAAAGATGGGAAAAGAAAATCTTGATTTGAGAAGGAAATTAAAAAAACCCTGAATTCAGTGACAGACACTCCAGTAAGACCCAGGTGACCCTCCTGGATTCGCAGGTTCCCCTGAAGCTGTGCACCTGAGACAGCCCTAAGTAAAAGCTGGACGTGGTTATGCAACTTGCAGCACCTTCAAACAGACAGTGCAACAAAAAACCACCTAAAGAAAAGCCAGAGAACAGGGATGAAAAGAACCATCGGTAAACAACTGGGTGGAAACCACTCCTTTAAGAGTTTGTTTTTGTAGATTATCCTCTTCAATCTGCAGAAGGAGGCCAGAGAGAGCCTTTCTGATGCAGGCCCAGCACACTCCCTGTGCTCTGTGCACCTGAGCTGCAGTGCTCACGCTGGGTGCAGGAGGAGAGCTCTACTGCACATCCTGAGGCAGAAATGGTGGAATAAACGAGGGATCCACGGAGTCTTCGCAGTTCACAGGCTTGACCTACTTCAAAGGAGGACCAGGGAGGGCAGTGGCAGGTTCATGCTGTGAAGAAATTGTTGCTGCTCCAACCCACCACGGCAGATTGCAGGATGCTGCTGTGAGGTCACCTGAACAGATTCACTACAGAATTCAAAGCCCCAGAGTGACCTATTTTACGTCTGATAATGAAATAAGATGCTGGGAATCATTTCCAGAGAAGTACCTGGTCAGTGACTGCAGTGAAATGTCAGTGTAGTCAGCACAGCCCTCTCTAGTACTGCCTGAGCTGCTCAAATAAAAAAACATACTCACTTTTAACCCATTATTTGTTTACTTTACTTTTACATTTTGAGAGCCTTACAAAGGACATGCAGGGACAAACCAGACAAACATCATCAGAATTGCTTTCTAATCTCAGACTCCTGGAAGTCAAAACTACCTCCTTAATGACAACAACTTAAGCCAGAAATTAAACCAGAGCTGTGTTTATGCAGTTGAATAACTGATGAATGGCCATCTGAAAGAATTAAGAGGCAGGAATTTCAAACCTGAAGCAGTAATTTTTGTGCCAATATTGTTCCTTCTGACTACCAACCCCTGCACAAAAAACGTGGTACATATTCATAGTTCACAACCAAAGATTAGGACTAATTTTCCAAATGAGCTCAACTCCCAGCTTAGGTACTAAATGATGGCTGAATTTCCAAAAACACATGGGACAACGTCATGGCTAAAATGGTGTTTTGCTTTCTTTTGGTCCATAGAAAATGGAATTTTGGCAAAATCCAGAGGTTTCATTTCAACAGAAAAAGGAACTTGTTTGCCACAAACTGGGAATCCAACACTTTCTGACTCTTTCTACAACTCCAAAGACTTGTTTTTCATCAAAGCTTCCTACTTGGAAAGCCAACAGAAGCCAACAGCCTCAAAGGACAAGAAAGAGCCCCAGGAAAGGAGCTGCTTGTCTGTCCCCCCGACATTCCATAACAAACCAAACACAGACCGTCCCCTGCCCAGCTCCGACAGTGGAGAGCTTTGGAACACAGAACACGGAGCCCAAGGATCACAGAATCCCCACCTCAGTTCTCCTTGTTCCCTCCCAAAGCTGCATGACCTCACTGCTCAGGCATTGATCCTGGATCTGTGCAGGGAATGGGTGGGAAGTGGCTGGATCCTGGCTGAGTCGTTAGCACATTGTGCTCATGCTGCACTTCTCCCAGCATCCAACCTCTTTGGTTTTGTCTTGAAAATCAGCACAAGGGATGGAGAGGCTGGGAATATTCTTTTTTTTTTGTGCAGAGGAGAAGAAAATGCATTTCAAATTGAGCAAGAAAGCTGCCTCTCCAAACACCGAGAGGGAAGGCAGGCTCAGGAAACCAAGCACGTGCAGGATTTTGCACACATGAAAACATTCTCACGAAATGAGAGAATCTATAACTTTGCAGCCTGGATTTTCCCCTCTGCACAGGGACCAAGGACACTGCTGATGTGCTGCAGGTGTCTGGCATGGCAAGAGGGATGGATTTGTTGAGTATGAGCTGAGGATGCCTCTGCCAGCTCCCCTCGCCGCAGGTTGCAGGATTGATGTTATAACAGGCAGACTTCAAAACTGCAAAGAACATTCCTTTAAACACGAGGGTCAGATGGTTCTGATCAAAAGAAAATAAATCAGAAAAGCAAACAAATGCATTCAGGAGGACAAGTTTCACCATGAAAGGCAAGAGGGTCTTTTTTCTTTGCTTGCTACCACCCTTATCATCCTGAAAATAATGATTTGGGAAGCAGATTTCAATATATGACATAAAAAAAAAAAATCAGTGGTCAGCCTAGAGGGAAGGGTGAACTACTCTGGATGTTCTAACCAATGAAATGATTTAATAACATCAGCTAGTACAGCTCACTTATAACTTTCATAAGCTTTTACACTGTATTTTACTCACTTGAGAATTCTTGACAGCTGTTAAGATGCTTTCCAGGCACCCAATTAGGTGAGGAATGGTGCAATTAGGGCAGAGGAATGGTGCAATTCCAAAAATTATTTTCAGAATTTGTCAGAAAATTGAGTAAATGATCGTGACTTTTTTTTTTTTTTCCTTTCAAAGAAAAAGATATGATAGCTGACATTAAAATGTTTCTGGAGGAGCAAACACTAAGGAAGTATTTGCACGTGGCAAACAGGCTGAAATCTGGGTAAGAACAAATCCACACCGGTTCACAGGGTTGAGGAAATCACTTCTCCAGACAGTCACAGACAATCAGGAAGGTCTGTTGCAAGTTTTATTTTTGGCTTGGTTAAATGTGATATTTAAGATTATCAGACACACTGCAGGGAGATAAACCAGCATAGAACAGAGGCAAGATCTGGGCTATTTAATGAAACACCTTCTGGTAACAATTCAGCTGCATAAGAGGTCTGTATCCTGCAAACCTGGCCAGGCTGAGCAGAGGGTCCAACAGCAAAGTGGTGTTTGTATTTTTTGAGGAGTTCATCTGAGTACAAACCTCCTCCCATCTCTGAATGAGCAGGAGGACACACACTCCACCAAAACCTGGACAAAGCAGCTTTGTCCTGCTCCTCAGGCTGTTTGTGACTTGGCTCAAACCCCACTGACCCCCAGAGCTGCTCAGCACAACCAATACCTGGCACCAGGCACATGGCCTGGGCTAAAAACTATCAGAAATCCACAGTTTGGGCAAAATGGGACGTGTCCAGCCTTGTACAGAAATTTGGAAGTATCCATGCTCCACCCAGGACAAGGTTATGCTGTGTGATCTGCATTTCTCTTACTCAATTGGCTTCAGGATTTTGTGCAGGAAGAGAACTTTACACAAAGTGGAAAAGAAAGCTCCTGAGCTCAGTTTGTGGCTGACACCAGCAGTTTCTTGCAAAATTGGTCAGGTCACCCCACTTTCTGCATATAAAGTAGGCTTAAACAATGGTTTCAGATGCTTTGGGAGAGCAAGATGAGCACACAGAGGTGAGCTGAAGTATGTAAAATGCTTCAAAATCCCTCAGCTGCAGACACCAAAGCAAATATTCATCATCTTAGAACAATGCTAGTGTTCAGAAAGCTTTCTTCCATTATAACTGGGGAATTCACACACCCCGAGCACACACTGCCCCTTTTCTTTAACCAAATTAATTTGGTGCTACTGCAATCACAGAGCCTGACATGGTACTCACATCCCAGTTCATCCCAGTTCCTGGGGCGTGTGTTGTGGTCACCAGGACAATTGCAGGGTTTCTGTGCAGGACAGGCCAAGTGCAGAGAGCTGCAAGTGCCAGGAATGGTGAGAGAACACAGGCTGGGAAACGGGAATGCATCACTGCCCTGTGCAGACAGAGCTGCTGTAGCAGGGCAGGAGAGTCCAGCAAAGATCTCCCTGTGATCTTGGGGGCCCTGCACAGATCCTCATCCCACTAAAGCTCATGGAGCTGGCTGGTGGCAGCAGCTCCCGTGCTCATCCAGTGGGATACAGAACAAAAGGCTGGAGCAAAACGATCCCAGATGGAAGTTGCTGCTATGGTTGGTGGGGTTGAACTCAACTGCTCTCTAACATCACAGCTGCTCTGCGTGGCCAAGACAGTGAGTGTCACAGTGAAAGGGGAAAAGGGGCATTCTGCAGGAAGACTGAAGAGATCTGAAGGCCAGATAGGTGTTTTCAAAGGCTGGGCAGAGTGGCAGATGCCCGTCCGGTAATTCCTCCTGCCTTCATCTTCTGAGCTGTTCAGTGGCTGTGACTAATATCAGTCCTCCCACTTCTCCAGCCTAGTCATTTCAGCTGATATTTTAGAGTGTACCACACTGTGCTGACATGCCTCCACCCTCTGCGAGCTTTCCTGTTCTAGAGAGAGACACAGAGAGAATGACTCATGCAGCTCTCCTACTATTCGAGCCTTTTAAGCAAATTCAAAGGAAAGTTTTAAAGGTGCTCTCTTGATTTGGGAATGCCTGGGTGGGGTTTTCTTTCCCTGCGTGCGTTTGTTTTGTCAAATTACATGTAATTTTCCAACCTCTATGATGCTGAGACGTTTTAATAATTCATGAACCTTCCTGACACCATCAAATTGCAATTTGGAAATGTCAGAGGTACCCACTGGTACAGGCATTTGTGAATGCTACAGGAAAGGAAATGGAAAAGAAGAAGGATGGTAGAATTAGGTTGCTAAATGCCATGTCTGGCTTGTGCTCTGTTTGACAGCCATAATTAAGAGCTGAGGTGGTAGAAAGAGGAAAGTAAAAAACCTGAAAGGAAATGGTATAAAAAACCCCTTGATACTGATGCTAATTGGTAACTTTGGAACATTCTGAGAAAAAAGAAATACTGGAGATTGTTATTTAGCTTTCAGAACATTTATGCCACTCCTAAATGCAAAGTATTTTATCACCAAATCTGAGGGGTTTGAGGTGACCTAAGTGTGGTGTTGCAGTACCTGAAGCGGCCTGGAAGAAAGGTAGAGAAGGACTATTTACAAGAGCCTGGAGTGGCAGGACAAGGGGGAGTGGCTTTAGACTGACAAGAAGTAGGTTTGGATTGGATATTGGCAAGGAATTCCTGGCTGTGAGGGTGGTGGGGCCTTGGCACAGGGTGCCCAGAGATGCTGTGGCTGCCCCTGGATCCTTGGAAGTGTCCAGGGTCAGGTTGGACATTGGGGCTTGGAGAAGCCTGGGACAGTGGAAGGTGTCCCTGCCCATGGCAGGGGGTGGAACAGGTTGAGTTTGAAGGTTCCTTCCAACCCAGACCAGACTGGGATTACAAAAGGTACAACAGCAATTAATCCTGACTGCAATATGAGCAAAGAAACAATAAAACTGGCAGGTAATAAGGACTTGAAAGTACCTCTGTGGGTTTAACCAAACTTGAGATGTTTTGAAGGATCAGGCTGTAATTCAAATCTTCACAAGGACGCTGCACGTCCTGTTTGCAGCTTCACTCAGACACGGCTGATGATGACGGCAACGGGATCACGCAAAAAAGAGCTGGATCACTACAAGGCAAATCCTTATCCAGGGTGGACACTGCAGCCAGCGAGCTGCTCTGCTCATGTCACCATGAGGGACACTGTTTCTGTGTCATGTAAAAGTGTAACTCTATTAAACCAGTGAGGGACACTCCACACCCTCTCCGGGGAGTCTGTTCCAGGGCTGGTAAAGAAGTTGTGCCTCACGTTCAGGTGGAACTCTCTGGGCTCAGTCGCTGCCCGGGGCTCTGGCCCCAGAGCCCGGCCCTGCCCGTCTGTGCACACAGGGACACCCGGGGACAGACAGCGACACCCGGGTCTGAGGGCCCCTCTGAGGCTCTGCAGCCGCACTCCCTCAGCCTTTCCTGGGCACGGAGATACTCCAGGCCCTTCTTAAACTCCACAGCTCTCACTGGCCCTGCTCCAGGAGCTCCCTGTCCGTGCTGCGCTGAGGATGCAGAGGTGAACACAGCACTCCGGCTGTGCCGGACACGGCTGTGCAGAGCGGCACAGTGACTCGCCGTGACCCGGGAAGGCCTCGGGGCCGAGCGGCACCGCCTCGGGGCCCAGCGGGAGCGCTCCCGGCGACTCCCGGCCATTCCCGGCCCCGCTCCCGGCCATTCCCGGCCCCGCTCCCGGCCATTCCCGGCCCCGCTCCCGGCCATTCCCGGCCCCGCTCCCGGCCATTCCCGGCCCCGCTCCCGGCCATTCCCGGCCCCGCTCCCGGCCATTCCCGGCCCCGCTCCCGGCCATTCCATTCCTGGCCCCGCTCCCGGCCATTCCCGGCCCCGCTCCCGGCCATTCCCGGCCATTCCCGGCCCCGCTCCCGGCCCCGCTCGGCGGAGGGCGCCCCCTGGCGGCCGCTGCCCGCCCCGTCCCCGCCGCCCTCAGGGCTCCCGGGGGCCGCGGCCGCAGACGGGGCGGGAGCGCCGGGAACGGCCCTGGACATGGGACTGGCCCGGGAGCGCCCCGAGAGCAAGGAGTGAACGGCTCTGGAGCAGCCCGAGGGGTGGAACCGGCCCGCTGGAACCGTCCCATGGCAGGGGCAGAGCAGCAGCTGCCGCCTCCTGCGAGGCCGCCCGGATAGAGCCGCCGTCGGGAGCCCTTCCTCTGTCCGGCTGGAGCTCTGCATCCCTCCATTCCTCCATCCCTCCGGCCGGGAGCTTTCCATCCTTCCATCCCTATGGCCGGGAGCTCTCCCTCTGTCCGGCTGGAGCTCTGCATCCCTCCATCCCTATGGCCGGGAGCACTCCCTCTCTCCGGCTAGAGCTTTCCATCGCTCCATCCCTATGGCCGGGAGCATTCCCTCTCTCCGGCTGGAGCTCTGCATCCCTCCATCCCTATGGCCGGGAGCTCTGCATCCCTCCATCCCTCCGGCCGGGAGCTTTCCATCCCTCGGCCCGCAGCTGCCGGGGTGAAACCCCTGGTGGTTTTTTTTTACAGCTGTCGGGTCCAACCTGCGGATTTTGCCTCATTCATCCCCCCCCGGGCCCCGCACCGCGCCCCTGCCCGCTGTGTGAGCCAAGCGGGTGCGGGAAGGACGGGTCGGTGTGTCCAGGGCAGGGCAAAAACCCTGAGCAAAACCCTCGAGTAAGTGGGGATGAGAGACTAAGGCTCTTCTGAAGATGCTGAGCAAACTTCCCTCAAACCTCTTCACTGTTACTGCGGGTGAAACACGGGGAAAGCCTTTCCAATTCCTTCACCGCCCCAGTCCCTTTGAGGGGGTAAATGTTGCCGTTCCACGGGCAGGTTAAGCCGTGAACACGCCAGTGCTCCCAATTCCGTGTCGGCAGCGCCCAGGAGCAGCGTCTGTCCCAGTGGGCCTCCGAGCCGACATATGTCAGTGACTCACCCAGGCGCCTGCTGGATCATTAGACCATGAATACTTCTTAAAAAAAAAAAAAAAAAAAAAAGCCCAATAGCAGCTTCTGAAAAAAACCATATATAAAGAGACACCAACAAACAGCATCAACACTCCCAGCCAGCTCAACCCCCCTCACAGCCGGACTGTTTGTCTGACCTGGGAGGCAGCATTTTATCACTTAGAGATTGCAAGTTCGATTGCAAAGCCTAGGCTGATGGCTGGCTGGATAATTTGTCTCTCAGCTCCGAGAGAAATGATGGAAGTCAATTTGACAGCTGTGAGGCTCCCTAAGGATTCCAGACCCAAAGTGCACGGAGCAGTGACAGACACGCCGATGCGCTGAATATCAATGAAGCTCTGCCTGGGAATAATGCTGAGGCAATACAAATTGCACATGTTCAGCTGGAAGGTTATCACTATCATTAGAGTTATTAATTATTGTTATTATTATTTCTATTATTAAGACGTAACAGAAGCCAAAAGCTCCTCGTGGCCTTGTAGAAAGCAGGTGAGTTCCCAGCTCTGACCGACACGCTGCTCTCCAGGTCAAGCAGCACATGGATGGAATCACAGAATTACTGAGGTTGGAAAAGACCTCAAAGATCATCGAGCCCAGCCTTTGACTGACCCTCACCTTGTCACCAGCCCAGAGCCCTGAGTGCCATGTCCAGGCCTTCCTTGGACACCCCCAAACCTCTGTGAGCAGCCCCTTCCAAAGCCTGCCCACCCTTTCCATGCAGAAATTCCTCCTAATGTCCAACCTGAACCTCCCCTAGCACAGCTTGAGGCTGTTTCCCCTTGTCCTGTCCTTTCCTCCCTGGGAGCAGAGCCTGACCCCAGCCTGCCTGCACCCTCCTGTCAGCGAGTTGTGGAGTGCAAGGAAGTGGAGCTACAGAGGGGTGAGAAGATCCTGCACCAGAAACAGCCACAGAGCTTTCCACTGGTTGGAGAAGCAACAGTCCTGGGGTCAAGGAAGAAATGGACTCATTTGGACCCAACTTTGCTGGGAGTGGAAACTCCACTGCCTTCTCTTCTCATGGGGCAGGGAGCAGCCCCATGGATCTGGGAATGATCAGGCAGGATGCACGGCCAGGAAAGTCAGAACCAAAGGGCGAGGACACAAGTGCTCATGGTTCTGGTGTGTGTTAAACCAACACCACAGACCTGCTGAGCTGGGAACTGCAGAACTTGGCCATCAGTACCCATTACTGCACTTTATAAGCTTCAAATAATAACACTCAAGCCCCTATCGCTCGGTTTCTGGGATGGGTGGCAATAAACTGAACATCCTCTGCTGTAACTTGCAAACACAGGTGTTCTCATGTGAAAGCCAACTTAGATTCTTTGCTTATTCTGACTTCTCTGGCTCCCTTGGCAAGTCTTGGGCAGTTGGCTTTAAGATCTTTAAATTTGAAGTCAAATGCAGCATTTAAAAAAAAAAAAAAGAGGGAAAGGAAAAGAGCCCCCACCTCTAAGCAAAATGGCTTTTGTGCTCATATTCAAAACCATCCTTTTTTGCCATTTGGAGGAAGAGGGATCAATTAAAGCAATATAGCATAACCTGCTTACATAGCAAATTCATTCCTGAAAAACAGATTTACAAGGGAAACTCAGCTCAGTGGCAGCACCATCAATTCAGTCTGAAGCAGCACGATTGTTTGGCTAAAACTATGGCAACTGCACAGACACTAACATGCAATCCTGCTTTATTAAATCAAACCTCCAGTGAATCTGTTATCACCATAGTAACACTTAGTTATTACATGGAAACATGTGGAACTACAGTTGGATATTAGCATCTGGTTAGCATCTGCACAGTCTCTTATTCACATTACTAAAATTATAATCCAGGCAGTGAAAAACTTAAGTAAAACTCTAGCTTTAAAGCCAAGTCCTGGTCTCAGGTGCATTATATTTAACGTACAGGTCTATGGTACATTCCCTAGATCTGGGTTTATAATTAGGGGCTTGGGGTGGTATTTAGAGGTTAGTTTATGTATCTCCTAGGATGTAAATGCACACAGTGTCGGTTGTAATAACATCCAGGCAAAAAATTGCAAAACCATACGATAATTGCAACCGACCTTCCCCTGAGCTCTCTCCCAAGCAGGTTTGCTGGGCCTGCTTTGAGCATTCCCAAGCTCTGAGCACTTCCAAGCAGAGCTTGTTTGAGTCTTATTTATTTTAAGCCACCTGCCACAACATTTTCCCTGTCTTCTTCCTCCCACATAAAGTGTGGCACTTTGTATTCAGGCCAGTGCCATTTTGTGAATAAAAGCTCCCAATTCTGCAGGCTGAGGGAAGGGGTTGGTTTAAGGCCCAACAAGATCCACGCACAATCGGGATGAGAAGTGGCTGAGTTGTATCACTAGAAAGAGAAATTCCTAGGCTAAAAGAGATAGGAATAAAAAAGAAAAACCAGTGGTTTTCTTCTGGGCTAAATAGTAGATTGTGATATCCTTTTTTTCCCCCTCTACTACTGAAGCCCACATACTTTGACTGTCAGTAGTCAAGTTTCTAGATTTATAGAGAGAAGGTGGAAACTAGTAAATACCCTCTGTTATTTAAACATAATTTCTCATTTTTCATGCTATAGCAAATAGAAATTATAAGATGGAACAAAGTGTTGCACACTATTCAAAATATGCCTCTCCTTGCCTGAGCAAAGTTTCTCATGCCAACAGAAGGAACAGTTTCAAGCACACTCACATTTTAAGGGAGTCAGTCAACTAAGACATGTATATTCATGATGAGTCTCTAACTGCTACCATGGAAAGTTTGATGGAGGTTTTGGGTGACAAAGAGACAGAAGAATACTTGAATCCATGAAATACAGAGCTTCCTGATCTTTCTAGGCGTCCACAGCCTACAAAATATCTGCACAGCCCCAGAGAGCTCAAAGGGGCCTTGTAGGTTCACAGATGACCAACCCAGAGCCTCTTCAGGTGCATTTCCTCCTCTTTCCTCCCCAAGCCAGGTGGAGCAGCTCCCTCAGTCATTAAGTAATTAGTGAGGATGGAGCAGAGACTGTCCCCAGCTGTGTGAGGGGGAACCAGCCAGCCTTGGTGGAGGTCTGAACTGCAGCACTACCAGAGCAGCTGAACAATGCTGGCACTATTTAGGAAGGAGATTAACATTTTTGGTGTTTTACGTGCACTTACTTTCTTCAGTCTACCACAAAAAGCATTATCTTGGCTCAAAGTACAGCCAGAAACTGGAATTCAGAGCAACAGGCCCTCCAAGAGCCAGGTGCAGGCACAGAGCTGCACCCATTGCACCCTGCAACTGAATTTTGGTTAAATAAAATTGCCAGGACACAGTTCAACAGTAGCACAACACACACCACCACTAAGGGCAAGCAACAGAAATAACAGGGATTGAATTAACTCTGAGACAGGGATTAAATTAAAATCTGCAGCTCTTTTTGTGCTTTTAGTCACGTGTCAGGTTCATAGAAGCTTTTTGTCTTTTAATATAAGTTTTATAACTCCATCCTGACTCCCACATAAAGCAACAGGCTACAGCCAGTTAAAGCCATGATCCTTCTCTGGCTAAGACACAGCTTTGAGATCCCCAAAGTTGCACCAGTGAGAAGTCCTTGTGAAACAAAAGCCCCACTGACCCAAGAAACACAAACTGTGCAGGGAGAGCACAGGTAACCCCCAGGGCTGCTCCTGCCTCCATGGCAAAACTCAGGGGCTCTTGTGTTCCCTGCCTTTCCTCAGCACATCTCTCACACAGTGGCCATTTTAAAGTCACTTCTTTCTTGCCCTCCCCTCCTTTTTTTTTTTTTTTTTTTTTTTTTTTTTTTTTTTTTTTTTTTTTTTTTCCTTTTTAAAGAGTGAAAAAGCCCAACGAGGAGCCACACTGAGCAACTCTGGGTCTAAAAGTAAAAAAGTAAAAACATACCTGGTACATATCCCTGCTAAAGCCAGAAACACCACCACAGCAGGACTGACCCTCCTTTGGCTCTGGTCTTTGGTGTTCCCTTCCCCACTATTCAGTTCTCCTTCCGGGAGAACCTGCTGCTTCCAAATGGCAATTTCGAATGCACCTGTGAGAGAACTTAATTTGAACTAATTATCTGTTGGTTGTCTGGGACCTGAGGAGTCACAGCAATTACTTCAGTCAAGAAACAACCTGGGGGAGGGCGTTGCTTCTTTTCAGAAAAATGAACTAAGCTGCTCCCTGAAGGAAAGTTCTTAAAGAGATGGAACCTGTCAAACGTGAGTTAAATGCAAGTCAGTGAAATCACACCAACCAATGATTTACTATTGCCATTAATAAACACATCTCTAACAGGAATCTGCATGTGCTCATCAAAGATAGGTTTATTCCTGTCAGTTTTGATGTGATTACAGAATTGTTTGTTATCAAGGCAGACACTGCCACGAAGATTCCTAAACAAAGGGAAAAAAGATGATGACCAACCTGGCATATTTGGGCAGTGGTCTAATTGGGACTTATTTATCTCCATAGAGAAAAAAGGAAAGGCAGAAGTGAGCAGTTAAAGAAGGAAGGAAGCTTAGCAGAAAAGGCTGTGAGTTGGAAGGAACAGTCGCGAGCCTAAAGCAGAAAGAATTCAATGAAAACTGCAGAAAATTCTCTGGTGATTCATAACTGTACAGTTCTCATTCTATGAAATAATGATAACTGAAATTAAGTCCTCTTTCAACACTACAGGACATTTCCTTTGTGATGGAGATGAATCCCGTAAGAGTCCCAGTGAAATATTACAGTGCTGGCCAAGAGAGAGCAACAGCAACTCTGCAATATCTGTTTGCCTGTGTAGCACAGGTGCATTTTAACCAAGTCTCCCAGGAGATTTGCCTAAGGCCAGACTGTTGCTGTAGAAAAAGACTAGAAAAGAAATATGTTTAAGTCAAAGCAAAGGTAAATTTGGCTGGACTGCTGCCTAATGGGAGGAAGAAGGAATAACACAGCTCTTTAAAAGCAGCTCTCCAGTGGTTAGATTTCCCTGCAGCACATGTGCTTGGGAAGATGCAAGCCAGGTATTTACTTTCAATTCTGTTGAACTGCAAAAACAAAAGGAAGATGGTCCTCCTGGAAGCATAAATAACAAATTGAGGACAAAGCAAGAAAGTTTACAGAGTACCTGTTTACAGCCAAAGTGGAGGCTGTAAATGATGTCCAGAAGCATTAATGCAGTATTTACACACTCTTAAACCAATTTAGCTCTGCCTTCAGTGACTGTGGAATCAAGCAGAAGGTGACCAGAGAAGGAGACAATGATGAAAAAAAAAAGGCCAGTGAAAGGATTAAAACTGTAGTTACATTTTTAGGGCAAGACTTGTTTTGGTGGAGAGGGCCTGTGTCAGTGTTGGTTATGGCTGGATGACAATAGGCAAGATTCTCTTCATGTCCAGAATGTTAATAAATGTTCTCAGATATCAGCAGCATCTTTTTGACAACAACTCTGGGCAGTTCCTGAGCTCTTTCTCCCAGCACATGGGTCTCACCTTCCCTCTCCCCTTCCTGGGAGATGTCATTCTCCACCAGCCAACACTTGAGAAAACTCGGATTTTGCAGGTAGCTGGGAGAATCTTGCTGGGTAAGACCCTACATGCTTGAAATCAAAAAGCACAGCTGTGTTTCATGGTCGGCTGCATCCGTAAAATTTGTTATCATGTCTCTGTCTGTTGGGTAATCTCCATTAAACTCGATAAAAACTTTTGATAAAATCCACACTGAGAGCAAAGAACAATGAGGAGGAGGAGAAGAGGCCAATTTTAACAGCTTCTATATGACTTTCCATAAAATCCATGGTTTTCCTTTCTGCATAATTTACACAAAGACCTTGAAGATGATAAATCAGGGGAGAGGGAATAAAAGTTTATTTGCATAAAATGGAAACAGAAAAAAAAAATAAAATAGAACTACACAGAATACATTATATTCTACTCCAAGGAAAGTCACAGACCTGTTTCTATAAGCTTGGGAAGGAAGCCAAAAAGACTGGAAATATACAGAAAGCTTTAAACAATTGATCTTACTGGGAGGTTACACTGGTACCTTTTATCCTCCTGGTATCCAGATGTTTTAGAAAAAACCCCAAAGTGAAACACTTGTAGGTTTGTGGGGAGTAAATTGGAGAATCATTCCCTTCTCCCCCTCTGGGCTCTCCCTGGCCTCCAGTGTGGGTTCCCTGGGCACTGCAGGCATCCTGCCCCAGGGGCTGTGCCTTTCCCAAAGGTTGGGATGGAGCTGGAGGTTGGAAGGAGCATCCCAAGGCAGACCTGGGAGTTCTGGGGGGGAACAGGCTGTGGCAGGGGCTGCTGGGGGTTCAGAGAAGGGAAAGGAGAACATTTCCCAACCTGTCCTGTTAATTCTGTGATATTCCCTTTAATACCTTGATACACCTTTGAATTCAGAGCTGCTGGAGATGGCAGGATTTCAGTGGGGACTGTGCCCTTACAGAGTTAAAACCCCGGGCTGCAATTGCATTCACATCATCCCTGTGCCCTGGGAAATGGATCTGCAGTGCCCCCAGTGCTGCAGCCCCCACTCTGGGAGGCTTTACAGAACACTCCAAGATACCATTTAACGACAACTTCTGGGAGGTGAGAGGGACTCTCCCCCATTAACCACAGCCCGATGTGCCTCCCCGAGATGGATTTCAAGGAAGGAAAATCCTCTGACAACCCCCACCCCCTGCCAACATGAAAACTGGAGCATGCCTCTTTAAAACTAGCCTATTTAGGCCACAGATGCTAAATGAATTCAGCAGACAGACGGAGTAATGGAATGTCAGTGTTCCAGTCTGCTGCCTTGAAGCAATAGGAGTTTTTTATTATTAATTTCTCCTCTCATTTTCCAATGCTGCCTCTGGGCTCCATGCTTTAGATGCAGTATTCTTGTCAGTCTCGCTAACCCAATTTGGATATAATTAAATTTTAAAATATTAAAGGGATTATAAATACTTCCCACCCCACTTCCCCCGCCCCATTCCCTTTTATGCTGTCCCTCTAAAACTGCTGAATTTTGCTTCAGGACTTAAAATGCTGTACTGCAGAATCTGATTTGTTACTGCAGTTTCCTTTGCAAAGGCTGGAGAATATCTGAAGGGAAAAAGCCCAGAGTTAATTCCAGTAAAAGGTGCCCAGGAGCTTTATGAGATAAAGAGCTTTCTGCCACCCTGACATCTTGGAACTTGATCTCGCTCCCACTTAAATTAATGTTAAGGCTCCCAAATTCTTAGAATGGAAGAATTTTTGAGTCACATAGAAATTCTCATAACGACACAAAACAAGGAGGGAGTTCATCACAGAATCATTGAGGCTGGAATCTCTGGTCCAACACTCTGCTCAGGCAGGGTCAGGACTTTGTTGAGTGCCATGTCCAGTTGGATTTTGGGCGTATCCAAGGACGGAGACTCCACAATCTGCCTGAGGAACCAGTTCCAGTGTTTGACCACCCTGCAGTAAAAAGCTGAATTTAACTAGGTGAGGTGAACTTTGGCATTTAGTGACGATGCCAACATTTTCAAGCTGGCTTAGCACCTACACCATGAAGCAGAGTCCAAACCTTTTCTTTTTAACATCTGTGAGAAGCAGGCAGATTTTCCAAAGTTCAAAACCAAAGATCTCTCATTGAGAAATACATGTAATATCCCCTCATTATACCCTGCTATGAGAATAACACTATCTGCCTGTTTCCCTCCTGCTAATGGGTGAAGGCTGGAGCTTCTGGTTGCTGAATCTGGACACTTACAGAGGATTATTGATTTTTATGACTAGGAAGAACAGTGCCTTTTTTGAAGCCCATCTCAGATATTAACATCAGGTATTTTCTTCTTTTTATATGCCGCAGAAATAGATTATAAAGGTCTGTATTTATTAGTCCTGAAGTGGCAGCTGAATTATTCTGGTAAGCTGCCTCCAGCCCTGACTGTTTGGATCTTTAAAAGGCAGTTTTCCAGGTTTAGGAAGGCAAAAATCCCACCATGAGTCTCACAGTAGATGAAGGTTTCCTAACTCTGAGCCCTGCCCTTTTGTGGGTCCAACATGCTGCTGTTATTCTAAAGCTCCATCTGGAATAGAGCCTACAAAAGAAAAGATGAGGCCATTACCAACTCATCTCTGCCATCTTTGTCCCACATTTCCATCTTGAAAGGATTCTGTTTAGCTTCAGATCTTTCAGGGTCACCAGGGCTTTGTTTCAACAACTGTACTCCAGACCTCAGGGAGACTCAACCAGTCGGTTTTGTTTATGGCTTCTATTTCCTGTATATTCTTCCCACTGATTGTGTTTCCCAGTTCACTCCATGTCTCAGATGGAAAATCAAAAGTTGGGGGAAACAAAGGGAATCCTGTGTGTCACACACATCATGTGTGACAAGCAGAGCTTCACCAGAGCACAAGAATGGCTGCTGAGGAGCTTGGACTTGCTTCTGTCCAGGAAGGAGGCAGCAGAATCCAATCAAACCCAGGTTTGCCTTGTGATTTAGATGCAAAATCCTGATGCCACTGAGGGAAAAAAACCCAAACAGCAAACAAACAAGGTCACTAGACAACTTCAAAGACTCTTGGGACACATTCAAGAGGGCAGATTTGTGGGTTTTCATATCCAGAAAATGAAGTTATAGAACTTATGGAAATAGAAGTTGTGGAAATAATTCTATGTTGAACATGGCCAGGGCATAGTGACCCGGGTGCTTTGGTCAAGATACCAGTCAAAATGTTCCTGGGAACTGATACATGGAAAGATGTGTACAGGATAGTTTTATCTGACCCCGAGTTACAGTGATTGACAGCTTGTATTGTATATTGGAGCAAGACCCATTTGACTTTTTTCTCTGTTTTACAATATTGAGGGAAGTTGTTTGTTTTGAGCACAAGAACTCAAAAGAAGGTAGTTCTGATTCTTATTCAAACAAAATCAGAAGGTACTGTTGGGCAAGTAATATTATTCTGTGCTGCTGGAAAAGCCAGACTGTGGCTTCCACCCTGTAATACCTGGGAATGTCAATCCAGCATTTCTGAAGCTGGTGCCTCTGTAAACCCATTTATCAAATCCCTGGTGCTTTGTGAGAGGACACAGAGATACTTCCTTTAGATTACTAGAATTTCTCAGTTCCCATAGAATCAGTGTGGTGGTATGAACCACGAGTTGTACTGAATATTTAGGTCAGACAAAAGCATGCCAAGTAGCAACATGATCTGGAAAACTGGGGCCATTCTACTGATTTCCCCGTGGCAGGAAGACTACTGCTCCTTCTCGTGGGATTATACAGTTGTAAAAGCATGAGTGAGTCTGCCTTGAACACAGGAACTCCCAGCTCCCAGTCCCTGGTTGGGCGGGTGGCAGGGACCCGATTTTTCTGCATCAGGCAGAGAAGGGATCCATAACACACTGAGCTATACTTGGGCTGAAGAAAAAAGCTCTTAAAAGATAGCAAGTGATGCCATACGTTTTCATTATGGAGCATGCTATGCAAAGATCTGGGTAGTCAGCTCCCACCAACCATCTGGAGAGAGAAGTCACTCAAATCGAAGTGCTGAACCTGCTGTGGTAGACAATCGGTGCCAGTGAACCACTCACTACTCTCCCCCTGTCTGTTTTCCTGCCTTTTGCTGCAATAGAGCCTTAAAATAAAATAATCTGGCTACCACTTTCCAAACACCCGCTTCCAAACACCCCAGCTCCCATCTGCAGAGTGCACTTCATTCATTGGGCAAAGTGGGCCACTTCCACAGAAAAAGCTCTGCTGAAGGTCTGACCAAAAGAGAAATGCACAGAAGGGAAATAACACATGAAAAAAAAAAAAAAAAAAAAAAAAAAAGCCTTTTCTTTACTGAGCTCCCCACAGCCCCATGTTAAACCCTAATTTCTGTTTTATGTCTCCCTGATTCCTCTCCAGTGCTTAATGTCTCTTTTGACTCCTGTTAAAGGCTTCCTGGGGCTGAGATCTTGGGAACCCAGCAAGCTCACTGGGTTTGCTTTATGAAAAGTGACTTTAGGTGCCAGGGAGGCTTTAGCAGCTTTGAAATAAAAGGAACTTTCAACCACGTTGCCACGAATTGCTTTGTTGCCTGTAGTCAGCAAGAATCAGTATGAAGATTTCTGGAGCCTGAGGGTATCAATTGCTTTGTTTTTTTGCCTCTATCAAATCTATCCTCCTGTGACTTGTGTTACACTGCAGGCTGCTCCGGGACGCCCAGCAGATGCTAAATGGGGCACAAGAGACATATCAAGCCCCTTGGCATGTATATATTTTTAAATCAAATAGGCAGACATGGGCAAAAGAATCTGTGATGGTGAATCAAATGTTCCTGGCTTGCTCGGCTGTACACAGTCATCCCTCCTCCCTGTAGGTCCAGACAGCAACTGAGTGACTAAAGTCTAAATAGCTTGGGATCAAGTGCTCTAAGCCTTACTCATGCAAGCACCAGTTCCAGTGGGCTCACTGGGACAGCTGGTGTTATAGCAGGTCATTTCATGGTTGAAGACATATGAAGAATACTTGTGGGTGGGAATAATCTAATGAGAACAGAATACAGATTATCTCAATTACAGAAACAATTGGGTGCACATCAGCTGTGAAGAAAAGACAAGTAGGATATGAAATGCTCTTTCCACAATGGCAGCTCCTGAACAGAAGAAGGAATAGTGAGAATTTTAATAACACTGGGATGCCCCTGCAGAGAAATCATCTGCCTAGAACTCCTCTAAGTCTGAACAGCTTTAGGAAAAAGCCACGCTAAAAGATCAGTTCTTAGCAAATAAATTCCTGCTTGGAACAACTTCATGACGGTTGTTCCTTGTTCACTTCCATCTCATCCTCATGGCAGGGCAGTGAGTGGCCCGTGGTAAATCACTGCCTGACAGCAGCCAGGAGCCAGCCCCTGCAGTGTCTGCCTGGCTCCACGGCTCAGGAACATGTGCAGCTCCTATTAATAAAGCAGTGTGTTCTGGTGGAACGATGCCAAATTGCTCCCATCTCCGTGCTTCCTAATTTCTCCCGTAGCCCTCGCCCTCCAAACAGGAACAAAGATCTCCCCTGTCTGGCGCTGCTGGCTGTTAATTACTCAGCATGTCCCTATGATGAAGGCAGCATGTTGGGAAGCCTCACGAATGACCACTAACCCAGCCCTTCCTCTTCCTCCCTCTCCCTCTTCCCCCCAAGCACACACAGGATATTCCTGCAGGCAGTGTCTCGGGCCCTGGGAACAGCCTTGGCTGTGGTGTGCACCAAGAACGAGCCGAGGTGACAGCCACAGGTGCTGGTTTCCTGCAGACAGCTCTGGGGCAGCAGTTTCCCTCGGCCCCAGGAGCACAGGGCCAGATGATGCTCAGGAAAAGGAGCTGCAGTTTGGCACTGGAGTCTGTGCTGCTGTCACGTACCCAGTTCTGAGTGCTGGACCTTGACTCTTTGGAACATGGAAAGTTGAAGTGGAAAGAGACACTCCGAAAAGTTTACAGGAAATGGGTGCATGGGGATGTTTAGTGATTAGGGAGGAATGAGCTGGGAAAGTCCAGAAACTGCAAGTCATGGACAATTAAAACCCGATTTAGGCTTTCCTCACTGTTTGCTCAGGCAAATGTCCCAGAGAAACCAAGGCAAGTAAAGGAGAAAAAAACGGTACTTTTGACAAATGGTGACACTACCCTTTTGCAGGGACTTTTCCTAGAGGAGAAAAAATAGCACAATAATGAAATCAGGGCTTGCAGTTAATCTCGTTCTAGTGCCAGCCTTGGTGGCTCTGTGCCTCCCACTCCGACATGAGGACTCAATCCCAGTAACCTTCAGAGCCTTGGGGGCCATCCCTGGCAGTTCTGGGAGCAAAAATTGCACGGTGGAGCCGGTGTTCCCATCTCATTTCCCCTCCTTCGCTGACAGAAACATCAAGTGCACTTGTGCTCTGAGGTCTGTGCTATATAAATATCCCCAGGAAATAAATAAATGCCAGTGCACTCGTGCATTTCCCTCAGATATTCTTCTCCCCAGCTGCTGTGCTGACAGTACTTACTAGGAATCAGGCATTTCATTCTGGCTCGCTGTTCTGCTGGAGAGAGATGGGAACAAGATGCTCCTGAGGCAGGGAAGGGGAGGGTACAATTCAGTTACCAGAATATTGGTTTGTTTATTTATAGATGCACACACACACAGACCTATGTAGGAAACTAATTCCTCACCCTGCAACTGAAGGGGAGAGCTGAAGACTGAAATCTTGTGCAGGGGAAGAACTGGGGAAGAGCAGAGGGGAGAGTTTAGGACCGGGGTTTTAATTAGCATCCAAATGGGTGCTGAGACTGGATAGCTGTGGTGAGGGGTAAAATAGAAGGGCTTTGCCTCAGTGATTGAGTTTTCCAGCAGTTCTGGCCACAGGCCATCTGGCAGGGACTGGCTTGGGTCCCCCAGGACATTGCAGATGACAGAGTGTCCCCAGGACAGGTGCCAGCAGAAACGGGAGCCGAGGCAGTGGGGAACTGAGTGAGTGCTGAGCTCAAGGCTGCTCTGCTCCCCAAAGCCAGGCTTAGAGCCACCTCCAGCCCCCAAGCACCCTGAGCCAACAGAATGCACCAGAGAAAAGAGACAAACAAAAAGAAGGATTTGAGATGGAAGCTGAGAAGCCTGGCTGGACACCCAGGGAAGCCTGGTGCCATCTCCTTTGGGGACAGAGCTCAGAATATCTGCATCTTCCCCCTGTCTCATCCTGTACGTTTATTTTAGCTGCAAATCTGGGGGTTTTAGCTCCTAGCAGCACAGCAGTCTGGAGCTTTTTTGAATCTTTAGTTTATATTCCAATATTGCTAACAATGAAGTGAAACCTATAGAATGGAATTGACTGAGTTATTCTCTTCCATCAGTCTGTGCATTCATGTCTGTCATGTCATTCATGTCTGCCCCACTGACTTTCGTGCCCAGAACTGTCCAGAAATAAATTCCCGAAATCTGCTTGGGTGTGTTTACCTGACAGAGTGGCCAAGATCTTGGGGCCTGACTCAGAGCCTTACAAATGCCATTCAAATCATAATTAGTTGAATAAGTATTTCTGAACATCACCAGGAGACACAAAATCAGGCTTCCGTTCCATACTTTATGTCTTAGATAAACTGTGTCACCTCTGGATGCCCTGGTGACCTACCTAGAGAATAAGAACACTCACCTCCCCTTGTGGAGATTATGAATTAAATATTGAAATGCAGCGAGATCTGCTGAGTCCTTTGGAGCAGAGACACTGAGAACAGAAACACCAGGATCACAAATCCAAGAGGAGCTGTGTTGCTGTGCCAGAGCAGCCACTTCTGCTCAGTGCAGCACGAAGCCTTTTAACCCAGGGGCTCAGCAGTGCCTGTGGAGGGCTGTGTGCTGCAGGCTGGGAACCCTGGCTCTGCTTGGCTTCGTGTCCACAGGTGGGGCTGAGCCAAGGGAAGCCCAGCCAACGTGCCTGTGCTGCTGCTGCCCCTTTCTGTCAGCCACAAGTGACCTTGCAGTGCACATTGCCTGCTGGAACACGGGCAATTCCTGCTCTGTCCCTCCAGCCCCTGCCTGGGTAGGCTTGTGTCACGTCTCACCAAGGTCCCACATCAGTCTGGGGATGAAATGTCTGGGGATTCCAAGGTTCTCTCCTGTCAGAGGATGCAGGGTGCAGGCTCGGGGAGGAGAGCTGGCCTTTGGGGCTGGTTCTCCAAAGGGAGATGGGCCCTCCTCCGCTGAGCTCTCCATTAATTACTGTCAGGTCAGCTGGTTCAATCCCTAATAACAGCAGACACTGTTAATTTCTGTGGCAATCTGGACGCTGCTGTTCACATCCAGTTCACTTGCCAGTGCTGATCCCTCCCCATGGCCTTGGACTAGGCTGAAATGCCACTTTAGCTGGGATGTGTTCAGTGAATCCGAGTGGATGGGGGTGTCCTGTAAACCACCCCCCATTCTCAGTCACTCACTCACAGCTGGGGTCTGCAGCACCTCCTCTTCCCTGCACACCACCCTGCCTCGTGGCAGAACTCACCCACAGAGTTATCCATGGCAAATTAGTGCTGCATTCGTTATTTTTTCTGTTTTGTCCATGAGACACACTCAGAATTGTAATGAAAGGGGTGCACAGACATCAGATTATGGACACAGGAGATTCTTGGACTTGCTCAGGACTTGATGGAAGCAGCCCACCCCTTCTGCATCAACCTCGTGCTGTCCCTTCCACTCATAATCACTCACAAGGCATTCAGATGGAGCACCAGGGCCTCTCTGGATTCCTTTTCATACGTTGTCTTAAGTGAATGAAAGATGTGGTATAAGGTGCCTGGGAAGATCCTCGGTGATGGGATACAAACCCGTATGATTTCCTTGACCTGATTCTAGGATTTTCCTCAATCCCACTCCAGCGCCTGAAAACTGCAGCACAAGATTCTCTTCCCTTTTATCCATGATCCTGTCCCCCCTGAACCCAGCTCTGTGCTTCTCACTTAGGAGCTGACCCCGGCTCAAGGACTGAGTGCTGGAATGAGCAAAGCCCTGAGCTGCTGACCTTTCCCTGAGCCCGAGCCTGGCTTTGCGCGGGGATCTGTGTGTTTTGTCTGGTGCTAATGAGCCGGCCTGTGTTATCTCTAATGTCATTTTAAAATTAAATTAACCCCAGACTGTGGGGGTGTGTTTGCATGGCGAGGGTGATACGCTGGGAAGGAGGATGCCTTGGGCGCACACACGGAACCTGCAAAGCTTCTCCGGCGGCTTTGGCTGCTGTGCTGGCTGGCACCACCCCAGGGGAGAGTGTGCCCATGCATCACAAATTTGCTTTTTGGTTCCCCTTCCACCCACCCCTGAGCTGAGCTCTCTGCCAACTCAGCTTCTGTATAAATCAAAGGGAAATATTCTCCCCCTCCTGTTTTTTTTTTTTTTTTCCCTCTTTTCCTGAACAGATTGGATGTCATTATGTGCAGCTGAGCTCGCTGAGGCTGGCGGGGGAGGAGGGACGGGAGGAGGGATGGAGAGAAGAGACGGTTTTAGACAAAATGCTCACAGTCCATCAGAGGGGGAAAACAGCCTCCAGCTACAAGTAACCAGCACTTCACACACACACACACACTGATTTACTGGGGAAACCCAGAGAGCTTTAATATTTAAAAATAAAATAGAGAGTGAGGGGGAAAAAAGGACTAAGAGGGAAGGAATGTTATCCCTGTCGATGGAGCGATGAGCCAGACATCACAGGGCTGGGATGGAGGAGCAGAATGGCACAGCACCTTCTCCAGTGGGCATTTAGAGGCCCTGGAATCCTGCAGACATCAGTCCACAGACAGGCTGCAGTGAATAGTCTCGACCACCCTGTGGAGACGTTTCGAGCTCATCTTTTAGGGAGTGAGAAGCTCCCTGTTCCTCCTCCCGGCCAAGGTGTTCACTGTGCAGTGCAGTTTCCCATCATTGCTGGGGGGATCGCTGGGTGACAAAGAGGAAAAAGAAAAGGACAGGGAGAGGAGAAAGGAGGAAAAGAGAAGGAGAAGGAAGGAGGAAAAAAGGGGGAAGGAGGCAGGAATGGGAGAAGAGGGGAAATGAAGAATAAGTGAAAGAGGGAGAGAAAGAGGAGGGAAAGGGAGGGAAGAGAGGGGGAAAAAGAGGAATAGAGAGAGAGGCAGACAGAAAGGAAAGAAGGAATGTGAGCCGAATGCATGGCATTCAAAAGAAGCAGCTTTCAAAAGCTTTGGCTGGGATGCAGATTTGCAGAAATTCTGGACCCATAATTCCCTGGCACACAAAGCTTGCTGGAGGCATCAATGTGCCCAAAAGGGGCTTGCAGAATAAACAGCAGATAAAAAAAACTAACACCCACAACAAGCCCATGAATTAAAAATGAAGGCAAGGGGAACAGCTGTACTTCCAAGCTGCAGGTGACCTCATTGTGGAAGCTGTGCCTCAGCGAGGCACGTCCGTGTCCAGTGGTTCTGAAATAATAGGTATGGACAATAATAGCTGGGAGGGAGAATGCATTCCCTGTCTGTATTAAAGAGTAGGTAATTGCCCATCTCTCCTGCCAGCTATATTTTAATCCAGAACTAAATTACTCTGAGCATTCTTATAAACTTTTATGTTACAGCATCTCCTAAAGCCTCCGTTGACACTACACACTTCTCCTTCTCCCTGATGTCTGCAATAAATATTACAGATGAACTGGAGGATCTAAACCAAAACGTTTAAACTTTTCACTCTGAAACACTTTACAAATTGCTGAGCCCACCCTGGGAGACGGAAGGGAAAATGATTTGGGAACTGCCACATCCCCATAGGTGTAGGTAAGAGACAGTTGTAGTAAATTCTAGTATTTCAAAACTTAGGAAATGACTTCTCAATGAGCTAACACGGGTCAGGGATAGCAGCCTGAACCCTTGTGAGGTGGCTGCACTGCATGGAACCACTGTGGGGAACCAGCAGTGGATGGTGAAAGGGGAGCAGACCCGTGGCAGTAAATTTCCAACTGTTCTTCCCAGCTGGATATTGGAATGCCTCAAAATGCACCAGTATTCAATAATCACCATCTTCCCAAGCGCATCCAATGCCATGACTAACTTTGCAATGAAATAAAGCAGGTTTTTAGGAAGCTGGTTCCTTCCCTAATGATGCAGAGCAATGGAGGATCAAAGCCTGCTCGATTTTTAGAGAAGAAAACGACAAAGAATAAAACCCCATGTGGGAATATGAAACAAAAGCAGTCATTAAACATCGCCTCTGAATTGGCAGGTTTTTGTTAGAGAGAGATAATTCCAGAGCTATTTGAAATAAATCAATTCCAACTGCAGTTGGTGTTTGTTGTGCAGAGAATGGGAATGGTCTGGCTATAAAAGGGGCCTGGGTTCCTTCCCAAAATGACCATACAAGTCCAGGGGAAGGATCTGCAGCTCTGCCACGGGGGCCTTAAAAATAGTCAGAGATCACGTACACCAAGTCACAGCAATTTGCTACTACCAAAATAGTTTACAGTATTTAAAAAAAGCTTAATCTAGAGATCGTTCTCTTGGCAGCAAAAATCTTCCCCGTGCCAAGAGAAAAATAATTTGCATCCTTGGTGTCAATGGTAATACTACCACGTTGCCTCAACGCCCCGGGAGAGGCAGCCAGCTCAGCACTGCTTTCAGAGAGAAAATCTCTGAAAATAACATGGAGAAGAAAAGAAATTCACATTTGCAATTGCACCAGCAATGAATGTGACATCAGCAGGTGGTGAATCATTCCTCAGTTGAAGCATTTATCTAATGAAACACGATGCTGGGTTTGGGATTGGGCTCTTTTCCCCTTCGTTTTGGTCTGTCACGGACAGGCCCCAAAGAGTTAAGTTTACAGGAATATGGTTGCCTTGGTATTATGCTCTCAGCTGTGATCAGCAATATGTAACAAAAAAACAGTACTTAAGTGGATTCTTTTAAAGTATTCCCCACTGCAAATGTGTAATTAATTAGCCTTCCCCTTCCCCCTTGCTCACACATCCAGCCCCGTGGGGACCCTCCCCTTTCCTTCCTATCAAATTCAGACAGTGACTGGGAGCTGAATTATTCATTCAGCTGTAGGTGTAACACAGCCATTTAAGTGATTTAAAGTTCAAGCAGTCTTGCTGCTGTTCAGCAACAACAGGGGGGGGAAAAAAAAAAGTTTAAAGAGAAAAGTAGAGCCCAGGTTCTTTTTTTCTTAACCCCCTTGTTTGGTTACACAAACAGGGCACGGTTTTGTGAATCAACCTATTGAATGAAAAAGAGATTTTGTGAGAACATCACGTCAACCAGAGCACCTGTCACTCATTAAGAAAATACCACAATTATAAGCATCAGTTGAAGCTTTTGTTCCAATATATCTTGTTGAATATTCTCTGCTGTGATGGTTAATTTTATGCACACTTTGCTGGAAATAGATGGCAAGTGAAGTTCATACCGACAATCACAGAAATCACATTAAGATCCCTGTTTAGTCCTCATTATCATTGTATCAGAGAACCTCATGCTAAAAATTACGTGCAGCCAGAGAACAAATTAACCATAATTAACGACACTTTGTAGCACTTCTGATTAGATCTCAAACTGCTTCAAAGTCTTTAATTTTCTGAACATTTCTGTGATACAAGGCAGTGCTTTCTCTCCTGTTTTAAAACTGGGGCTGTGGAGAACATTACCTGAATCTGTTTAATCCTGGGGGATTTGGTGAAGTTCCTCCCTGCCCCTGACAGGGAGGAGAGTGGGAGATAGAGCCCAGTGTGTCCATAACCCTGGCCCAGAACCAGGATGTTCCTCCCAGGGCTCTGCAGTGGAGGATAAAAAGCTGATTTTCCTCGAGGCAACACCAAGAGTCCGTGACAAAAGGAAAAGCCAGATCCAAACTGGAGCCTGGTGTCACCATCACTGGGTGGGCACCAGGTCCCAAAGGGGCCTGGTTTAGATGTACTGGATGCAGTGGGATGTGTCAGTCCAAAGGAATTCCTCTAGGGAATACAAACCCCGAGGACTGTGATTACATGAAGCACTGTGTTGCCAGTACTTACCATTTTATTAGCAATACCCTAATATGTGCTATTTCTCTTGAAGATGCAGCTGCTTGAATGTCATCTGAATACCTCAGCCTTTATGAAAAAGTGTTCTATTTTTACAGTCATAATTATGCCACTCAGAATTCTGAAGTACAGGCTTATGCCTTTATTAGTATAAGATTGGCAATACTGAACTTAAAAAAAGCCCAAATCCTGAAATACCTGGAGGTATTTTAAGCAAAAGGGAAAGCTTGAAAGAAATGGGTGTCAGGGTTCTTCCTCTGACTCTTGCACTGCAGTGTCCGTTGCTCACAGATTCAGGGATGCAGCCACAGGCTCTCAAGTGAGGGGATATTGAAGTTAAACAATTATTCAAGGCTACCCAAAGAGGTGCTCTGGGTCATAGAATGCAGGATGGATCAGAAAACTGATTGAAATGACTGAATTCCCTCAATTTTTCAGGAGCACTGGAGGCTGCAAAATGCTAAACCACAGCAGCCAGGAGCCCATAAACCTGTGCAAGGGCTGGCACTGGCAGCAGGGCTCAGTTCTGGTTTAAATCACCTCTCTGCCCTTGGGATTCCACCCTGGCACTGGTCCTACCCACACAAACTTCACTGTGGAGCAAATCTTTTATTTCTGTGACTCCTTTCTGATCTAGATTTGAGTGGCACTATCTCTTGATTAGAAGCCTCACTTGCTTAGAGTGGAGTTTTCCTGATAGTTTTCTTTCTATGAATTGCTCCATCACAGGACTGTCATAACAGACTGTTTGCCAATTTGAAATCCAACAGTTTGTCTGGTGTAAGTGTTAAAAATGTTGTCTTGGCAGTTGGGGTTTTTGGGTTTTTTTTTTTTTTAGTTTTTTTGGATTTTTTTTTTCCTTTGCATTAAGTGACTTGATTTTTTTTTCCTATTTGCTTCTACAGTATGTCAGGGAAATTGGATCATTTTGGTAGCCTGCTTTCTTTCTTTCACTTCAAATAAAACTCAACACTTAAACCTACAAATTCAGAGAGTAATTTTATTTTAACTATATAAACTCTGCAAAACTCAGCATGGGTTTTTTTTTTGCGTGAACTTATAGTCATAGCTGGCAAAATACAGTAAATTGTTTTAAAGTGGGTTTAAAACCAAAAGCAAGATAGACACATAATATTTACTGAGAATGAAAGATGTGAGGCTAAGACTTCTCCTAGATTTTACTCTGTGGGACAAAGGTCCTCTGCGATGACTCAAGTTAGGTTCTTTTTTAAATGTTCTTTTCCCAGTTTTAATTTTCACCCTTTGCAATAGCTAAATGACTAAAGCTTTACAATCTATTTATCATGCAGGAATACTCACATCGTGCTTGTGATCTAAACCCTCTAAAAAACACTGACCTGGCAGTCTCTGATGGCCCAGACTGTTCCTAACTGTGATTCATAATTTTGATGACACATTCATCACTTCTGGTGGAAGAGCCCCATGGGGACAATGTGTATTTCTACAGAGTTTAATGTGGTGTGAATTTCTTGAAATTCAAGATTTGTTCAGTGCCTGAGAAAATATCAGATAAGCTACGACAGAAATTCAAAATTAGTAATTGGAATTAACCCCCTGCAAATAAAGAGGAAAAATGCTTTCCAATCTCCTGCAAAGTCTGAATAATTCAGCATCCAGGAGAAGGCATTGATGTGGGAAGAAAGCCAAAGGATGCCTGCCCAGGCTGCCATACTGGGAACAGGAACTCCAGGACGTACTTCAGGACAAAACCCAAAATCCAGACTTTCAAGAACTTTGAATTCTTTCCTTAAGGATAGATGAAAGATTTACCTTTTAATATCCTAAGGCTTCAAAAAAAGCGAATGACAGAAGCACTGATTTCAGTGACCCATTTTTATCAGGACTCACTCTTTCATCCAGCCCAGAGAATGACACACAATCATCTAAAGGCATCAGGAGAAAAAACTCACTGCTTCAAACCCAGGGCAATATGGGACAACAGCGGTTCCTCTGAGAGCAAGCAGAGGAGAGAAGGGAAAGGGAAAACTGCTGGTCCTGCACTGTTATGGGATCACAGAATATCCTGAGTTGGAAGGGACCCAGTGGGATCATCCAGCTCCTGCACAGGACAGCCCCAGGAATCCCAGCATGTGCCTCAGAGTGTTGTGCAAACATCTTGAATGATTAGCAGCAAATACGAGTGCAGGGAGTGATGAGATCCTTGATTTTCAGTACAAATCACTGAAGCCACAGCAGTGTAAATCTCATGAGAGTGAAGGAAGAATCTGGCCCCAGAGAAAATGCAAAGGAGAGACAAAACCTTGCCAAAAGAGGGTTCTCTCCACCTTCCAGGAGCACGGCGTGGGTGGCTCTGGCACAGGCCCATGGTGGCACTGCAAGTCTCTGTGTCTATGGGTTGTACCTGTCCAACCCTCACATCTCTGAGGGGACAGAAATGAATTGGATATGTTGTGGAAGCCCTAGTTTCAAGTTAGGAGGATGGTTTGTGAGAGAAGGTGCCCGTCTCAGCCTCCAAACACATGTGCCACCCCTCTGCCCCTGCCCTGGCCCATGGCACTGTCCCCTCACCCACTGGCAGCCCTCCCAACGACACTCCCACCCCTCTCACAGTGGGCTCTGTGTGTGCTGTTTCTTTTTAAATGATTCATGACTCCCACTTCTCACTTCATCTGCCTTTGTTTTGCTCTGCAGTGAATGTGTCTGGTACATGGCAAAACGTGCTGTGCTCACGCCAGCGCTGCGAGAGCGGCTCCACCAGTGTCAAGGTAACGACGTCTGCAGACACGGCCCCGTGATGCAAATGGGCTGCACAGGCTTTGGGCTCCACTTCCTTGGCCTTGTAAAATTACACAGAAGAGAAATACGAGCACTCCTCCCACTGAATAATTTCTTCTTCGGTGTGTACTTTTCTGTTTCTTTCACTGTTGCGCTCCTGGAGTCATCTTTAGCAAAACTCCCTTCCCAGTGCTTCACCCAATGCCTCCTTCTTGTGACAGTGGAATCCAGATGTCACCCAGCGTTTTTCTACACCAGCTCTCATATGTCTTTACAAAGAATCGGTGACACTCTGTAAGGGTGGAAAAACTGAAGCACAGAGTCAGAAAGTACCTTGGCTGAAAGCACTCAGCAGGCTGCTGGAAGAGCTAAGAATAAAATTATGATTTCCTGATGTTTAGTCTGATCCTCTGTGAATGGGACTGCTCATGCTGAGAAGGTGCTCAGCGATTAACTTTATTTATATATTTACTATTCAAACATGCCATGTTCTCACATCTTTTTTATTTTCATGTTAATCATGTTGTGGATCTTCTCCGCCCACCTCCCATTTCCTTTGGTACATTTGTTCTTGTAGCTATTTGTGTAGAAACCAAGCAATTTCTGCTCCACCTGCTCATAAACACAATGAGAGAGAGAGAGAACACTGTGTTACAGCACAGCCACTGCCTTAGCAACAGATTACAGTATCCCTGGGAAGGAACAGGGACCTTCTGGAGAGGAGAAGTGCCCTTCATCTCCCTGAAAAGCTACCACAGGCAGGTTCTGCCTTTAATGATACTTCTAGTGAGCCCCTCCTCAGCTTTCAGCAATCAGTAGTTGTTAAGAAAGAACCTAAAAAACTGAGCAGAGTTTGCTCCTCACACTCGGGAGAAGCCGAAGTGGGGCTGGTGAAAGCTTGTGAGCAGACAGGCTCCAAGAGAACATGCAGACACATATTTGAGCACTCAGTCACGGCTGGTGTAAATAATTCATTCTGCTTAGATCCCAACCCCCTGGTAGCTCCATGTCTGGCAGGACAGCTCTCCTAGGGATGTACAAAAGGCAAGTACAGCACAGCCCACAGCCCTGTCAGACTCCCAGCAGCTCTTATCTCTGGAATCAAAGTCAGGAGCCCTCTAGCCTGTGAAAAGATGCTGAAAAGCATCAGGCAGAAGTTATTGGACATAATGGGACGTGCAAGGGCTGATCTGGCTGGGGATATCTGACATGCAGCTCACCCCTGATATATTGTGTCAGGAAATAAATCACAGCTTGACAGACCAGTGATCTTAGTGCCATCTGAAAGTATTTTTAGAAAGGCAAATATTTGTGTAAGAGCAAAGCTATTTGATTTTAGCCTTCTCCCAATCAATCTCAGTAGGTCACACATTTTGCACTGGGAGCTGAGGGTGATGTTCCTGTGTTTGCATTAACACAGTCCTGATCCTGGAAAAGGTCTCTAGATGACATAATACAGCCTTGTAGTAATAATTTACAGGTACAGGAGGAAACTAGGGTCACCTACATTGACACTGATTTGTTCAAAGGAGGAGATTTGGACCACTTGACCCAAAAGGCAGACAAAAGTCAGAGAACCACATCTTCCACTTTGGATCAGGGCTCTGGACTAACACACGAGAGCGATGATATAATGGTGAGTTATATAAAAGGTCAGTAGCGACATGTAACAAAAAAACAGACAAAAAAACCTTCTTTTTCATTGTCTGGGGATTAGCTGTTTCATTAAGCTGTCTGCCCATATTAGAGAATTAAGCCTATTATCTGTTGAAGGATTTTGATGCCAAAGAAAAAGAGGTCTGGGCTTATAGCTCATCTAATCTTTTTATGACTGGAAATATGAAGCAAAATAAGGACGAGGTAGGAGGTAAGACAGAAAACCTCTGGCCTGAAGGCAAGAGTGAAAAGGCTGTGGGAGAGCAGTGAACTTGGATTTGGTGTTTAATGTTCTCGTTGCATCTCTGACCCAACAGAGTCCCTGCAGCTGCAGAATACCAAACCCAAGGCTTTAGGAGCTCCGGCCACACCACATTTACTGTCACCTGAGGATGCAGCCCCTTTACCCAACACACAGAGCTGTGACAGGGATCCAGCTGGGACCCCCTGACCTGTGTCCCACTGTGAGCTGTGTGAGGGCACAGGGCTGCAGCAAGAAACATCATTTCAAAGCTGCCCTGGAAAAGCTGGGTTTTGTGCAGCCCCTGGCTGGGCTGCGAATGGCACCGTGCCGGCTCACAGGGACATCAGGGCTGTCTCACAAGGAGAGAGGTGTCACACGGGGAAGGATTTGCATGGGCAGCCCACAGAACTCAGCAAGTGCCATCTTTCTGGAGGAAGTCCCTCCTCTGACGCACTGACACCACCTGTCTCTTTACACTTGATGGCATCTGTTGGCATTTTTTATGTGCCAAGGCATTAATATCAGAGCAGAGCAGGGAAGGAAGATACCGAGCTCTTGGGGGCTGGGAGGTGGCAAACACCTTGGCTGTGCTGCATCCGGGCACGGGGCTGGCCATGGGATCACCTGTGGGAGCAAATCCCAGGGGACAGCAGCTCGGGGGTTTGTCTCCACTTAGTGCCACTCAAACAAAGATAAATGGCAGGAGATTAAAATGTTTTGCCATGGAGGAGCGGGGGAGGGAGACAAATGATCTTAAAAAATAATAAAGATTATAATGTCAGGATCAGGTGCCAGATGGGTGGTAGAGAAATCCTTGACTTGTCCCCAAGAAAGGTAAAGCAGACAGGCCTTGCTGATATTGCTCAGTCAGCCATGAGGAACCACCAAGAAGAGGCAGATGGTCATCCCATCTCTGAAACTATCTGGTCCTTGGCCTCTGCTGGGAATATTTGTTGAGGTGCCAATTACCAGCACTTTGAATAGTGCCTTTTGTGAGCCAGCCATTAATTTAATACTGTACCAAGATCATAAAACTCAAAGAATGGTAAAAAAAGGCAAGATACCAACAGGTTTTGATAAACATCCAAAATAAATAGCTACAAACCCAGCCAAAGACATCAAAAATAAATCAAGAAGAAAAAAAAAAGTGGAACAAATTGGTGCCATATAGCTGACAAGCAGTTCCAATGAAGATCATATGAGTCTCCTTTTAATGAGAGAAAACAGTTCAGAAACCCCTAATGAACCTCTAATCAGAGAAAATAATTTGAAGAGACAACTGTGTTCTCACTCCCTCTAAACATCCTAGAGAAGACAATGCTTTTCAGTCAGGACAATTAGCAGGCAGGTAAGCACTGCTCCTTCCCACGGAGATTTTACAGATAAATGCAACAGTGCAGCCTCTAGTGCTGTCAATATGGTTCCTTTCAAAATCCACCAAAGTTTGCAAAAGATTAATGAAAGAATCTGAAACAGACCTCACATTCTGGTGCCACCTGTCAAGCCTGTCCTTGTGTGAAACTGCTGAATAAGTCAACACTCCCTGGTTTTTCCTTTGACAGGGAGGCATATTGCAGTGTGCTGTGCTGGGGGCTGCACCCCAAATCTCCCTGTGAGCTGAGGCTGCTGCAGAACAGGGCTGCCTGGGTAGGGATGGGTTCCCAGCACTCCAAGATCCATGCTGGCACCCTGTGGGTTTGTACCTGGGGTTTGAATATCTAGTGTTGACCCAGAGCATGCAGAAAATCCTCCCACCCTTCTTCAGGAGAAATCCTTCTTCCTGTGGGGTGTCACTGCCCGGGAGGATCCATCCCCTCCCAGGGTCCAGGAGTAGGCATTCCATGATCTATTCTTCAATTGCAGACCAAGGTTTAACCCATCCTAAGCGCAGCAGAAGTCAGAGGAAGCAGCAGTGCAGTGCCCTCAGTGATTTTCTGTGATTTGGGGCTCAGAGATGGATGCACAGGGAAGGTTTATTAGCACATACAACATGACTTCCCCAGTGGGATTTATTTCAGAAGACGGACAAGGATGATATCTTCAGATAAAAGGAATCTAAATCCCAGTGCTACGGGATTTTCATTGTCTGTTTAAAGAACAAATAATGGCAAATTACGGCTTGTCTCCTACTGGGGATTTTTTAGGTAGTTTTACACCAGGTTCAATCTTGCAAGAATAAGCAAGAGCAGTTTGGAAGATGCAAACATTTCAGCTTCTGTGCAGAGTCACCATCTGACCACACCTTGGGGGTTCTGGTCGGGATTTTACAGACCACACTCAAATCTCTGTCACTGAATGCTCTCTGTGGTTGTTGCTCTGTCTAACTTGATTATTGCTGCTGAAAATAAAATGGTAATTCTGGTAATTTGTATAAGATACTTCCACTGATGGTAAAAAAAGAAGAAGATAGATTTATTGGTCAAGATTTCCTCTCACTCATTCTGGAATTCCAGGATGTAATAATGCCATGATGGGAGAATCTACTGTCATTAAGGGGGGGAGAGTACAATCACATTAAAGTTCAGAGAGGCACAAAAATTTGGTAATACAGAGGGCACACTGACAGCCAAACATTTACAAGGAGAGTGGAGGAGAAAACCAACCTCATCTACCCACAGTTATCAGACCCAGAGTGGCCATTAGCACTATAAAAGGAAAATCACGTTGCTTTACAAACCAGCCTAAATTCAGCTTGAACAGGACCCTGTAACTTCTGCAAAGACACAGGGAATATATTAATTAATGGCTTTAGTCATAGTACTGTTGTTGGTAGAAGAGGTTGAGACAAATGTGTAAACAGAGGAGCCTTGGGAATGTCACAGTAATTTAAAGTACATAAACCTTCAAAGCGCTGCCTTTGATAGAGTGATACATTGTCTTATAATTGGGCAATTGCTTTCCTTCCATGATATAATTAGCACACAATTATGGTTACGTGAAAAATTGCTCCATCTCCCTCCCTTCCAATTTGTGCTGCTCAATCTAAGCAGAGAATGTCTCTTTTCTGCTGTGTTTCCAGCAGGTCCAGTCCATCCCAGTGCTCAGCTGCAGTGACAGGGCCTCTTGCCTGGCCAAAGGAGTGATCAAATATTCAGGAGAGGAACTGAAATCGAGCTATTTGTATTAAATATTTGCTCTTTATCTCTCCCCCCCCCCCCCCTCCTAAAAATATAGCTATGGCTGCAGTGAGATGAAGTTCTGTGACTCCCAGCACAACCCCCAGAAGTGCAGCAGGATTTAGGTGCCCCCAAGGCACTGTCTGAGCTCTCTGTTCAAGGCTGGCCTATAAAGGCCACTTTTGGCTACTAAACCTTTTCTGAGGGCTGGTGTTCAACCAGCATCACGGAACCACTGAGGTTGGAAGAAACCTCCAGGACCACTGAATCCCCCCTTTGTGACCAATCCCCACCTTGTCCTCAGCCCAGAGCCCTGAGTGCCACCTCCAGGCTTTTCTTGGGCACCTCCAGGGATGGGCAATCCAAACCTCCCTGGGCAGCCCCTGCCAACCCTGAGCATGGAGAAATTCCTCCTGATGTCCAGCCTGAGCCTCCCTTGGCCCTGCTTGGTTCCTTCTCCTCCTGTCCCTGTTCCCTGGGAGAAACCCCAATCCCCCCTGGCTGTCCCCTCCTGTCAGGGAGTTGTGCAGAGCCACCAGGTCCCCCCTGAGCCTCCTTTTCATCATCAATGTGCTGTGAAGGAATGTGAAACACTTTGGTGCTCTGAATGGCAGAAATGCAATTAATGGGCTGATTTCACACTGTTTCTACTGTGTCAGTGTGTGGAAGACTGTCAAGAGCTGCTCCTCTCTTCCCATCACATCTTCCCTCTGTGGTGAATGAAATACAAGAAGCTGAGCTGCTTCTTCAGCCTGATCCAGGACTAGAGGCAGCGTGTGCCAGAACTGAAGCTGAAACTCAGAGCTCCTGGGTTCTAGGAAAGCACTCTATGAGGTTATCCTTCCTACAAAATGCAAATGTTTTCATAAACCTTGTGATAACCATTTTTTTAAATCAGCACCCTATGCCCAAGTTACCACTCAGGTGTCCTACTCTTGCTTGTTCATAGACATATCCTGTTTGAACTCTTGCCATAGGTTGTCTCTGCAAACTCTCACTTGATTCACTCCCTCAGAACGTGCTCTGCTGTGAGGTTTCTGTGCTCCTGTGATCAGGATTGGGGCTCTCTGGACACCTTGGACAGCACATGGTGCAGAAAACAATCCTGAGCTTTAACGGAATTACCATCATTTCCTGCTGGGAGCTCTCCACCATGTGGAACTCACCTCTGCAACTCCTTGGGAGTTTTAATCTTTAGCAGAACTGCCAGGATGACTCTTAGTCAAATCTTCAAACCTCCAAATTCCTGGTGTGCCTGTTTATCCTGCAGAAGAGACTAATGCTGCCTTCACATTGCTCATAGACACTGACAAGCCTTTCTCCACAGATATTCCCAAAACGATTCCTTCTCTCTGCAAACACACATGTACCTATCGCCAGATCCTCCTTTTTGCCTTCCCACACGGATCCATAAAGAGGGGGCAAGCACATACAGAAATTTAAGGGGGGGAAATGCATTGCAGATGGAAAAGAACAACAACAACAACCTCTCACACTCCCTACAGTCAGTCCTGTGGGAGATATTTATCCATGGGAAAAACTTTACAAATCCTAAGTAAACGAAAAAAAAATATATTATATTTTCATAACATTTGGGAGGAAATGCATCTTAATGGAAAATAGCTAGAGAAAAATAATAGCAGCTAGTGAGCTGAAGGAACTATATTCTCCCTGACATGCAACAACAATAGCAGCTAATGCGAGTCATTTGCAGAAGGAAAAGTGAATAGCTGTGGCATATTTGCAAAGAATATATGGCAGTTTACCAAAGGCAAAGCTCCAAGGAATACCAGCTGGGACATAAGAAGGGAGCTATCAAAGGAGGAGGGAGGTATAACGGCATCATGGGATGGTTGGCAGCAGCTCTTGGGAGCCTTTCATGGAATGAGACAGAGCAGGGTTGGGAAATCAAGGTGGGGGTGTCACTCACAGGGGCTCGTGGCAGGGGGCCAAGGGGTGCACCAAAGCCACGTGGGGGCTTTGAGCGTGTCTCGGGTTGGCAAATTTACCAGTTATGGAACCAAAGTCATGAGTTAGGGTTTATTAATAACGAGTCTCCTATTTTGATCAGAAAACATTTACTTCAAATAGTGTTTAAAAATCAAATCCTTCTAATTAGAACAGATGTCATTGGTGGAAAATCACATCCTGCTGGCTTTGTACTTTGACCTTATTATCTGGAGACCAGGATGGCCCATTGCTTTGTGCATCAGCCTTGCCTCTTAGCAACACAAAGCTCAGTAAATGAGAAGGCGTCCAAAATGCCATAGTAACATACCATTTATCTGGATGCTTCCAAAAAGTTGATTTCCATGTTTGGATTTGTCTAACTAAGGAAGCTGCCTCTGCAATAAAAGAAAAGTGCATCTTAAATTTTGAAAAGAAAAAAAAAAAAAAAAAAAAAAAGAAAAAGGATTGATAAACTTATTTCTAGCTGAATTCAGATTTTAAACAGCACAAAAACTTGTGCATGATTTCCACATTCCAAATAGCATTAATTTCCAATTCTTCAGTATTTTGTTTTCTCCATGAGATAACTATTGCAGTTATTAATAATTTAGGCTTTGAAAAGGGAGCTGTCTGGATTTGCAAGGGAAATTTCTCCATCATTTATGCACAAAGTAAAATTGGGATAATATACTGGGTAAGAGTTCACAGCCAGGTGATTTCAAGTTTAGCTTCCCTCTGAAATGAAGAGGCTGCCCTATCTGTAGAGGAGCTCTTGGACTCCAGCTTCTGTCCTTGGGGGTCAATTTGTCCAGATTCAATGCTCTACCTGTAAAGAGAGAGGGCACTGGGGGCAGGTCTGAGGGGCTGATGCTGAAGAGTTCCTGAATTAAATTTAGAGGCAGGAATGAGCTGCCTTGCAGCCAATCCACTGCTCTCTGTCCTTTCATGGCTGCACTTTCACCACAGAACCTGGCCCAAGGACAGCAGCTGCCAAAACTCAAATTATGACACACTCAAATCCACTCTCAGAAGTTCTGAGGGTCTGGATTTTATACTCCAGGATATTAGTGACAGTATATTTTGTCACTTCTTAAAGAACATTTGGCTACAGCTCCAGGATTCCTCTTTTTTAGAATTTCACCAAGGGGCTCAAAAATTGCAACAAATAGCTTCGAAGAGATAAAAAAGAATCCTGTCACTCTGCTGATTGTAGTTTCGGTGCAGTTCAGTGCAATGTGATAATTAGTCTCCTGGAAATCATTCCTCAAGTTCATACTGTGATATAGCATGAAATAAATCTGAGCCAACCATATAGTTGTAATTCCAGTGTGCTGCCATCAACTGGTACGTTAATTCCATTAAAATGAGCTTGTTGGTGAGAACAGAAGTTACACTGGTGGGAGGAAAAAGGAGGGGGTAAATTTCTAAGTATCAGTAGAATCCACTTCACACTCACATCTACAGCTCTCTAAATTACAGAGACAAGATCTTTGTTCAAATTACTGACAAGGTTACCAGCTGGAACTTTACGCTCAATTCAATTATTTTATATTGTACCTTCAGGCTCCATTCCAAAGCGACTCTTAAAGAATAATCAGACTTATTCAATAGGCAATCAAAATGAAATTACTTTATGTAAGTACAACAAGGTTACACACTTGGTGCAGTCTGTAAGTTATGTGCTGCTAATTTTCAGTGCTCTAAAATTTTGACTCTGATTATCTGTGATGGGCAGGCAGCAGCCAGGAGAGAATTTCCTCACAGTTTCAGTGTAATCTCTTCACACTGCCACACCCTGGATAAATAGGTGGAAGCCAACAGTGCAAGTAGATTACAAAGCAGTTGAAAGTGATGCTTAATCTTGTTGCTACTCATAGAAGCAGCCCCTGATGGACTGGTCTTCTCATGACAGGCATTGCCCAAACCTAACTCATCCACAAAACCACCTCAGAGTTACTGTTCTTTAGTTCAAACTTCCTGATACGGCAATGATTTGAATAAAAAAATGTAAAATTGTATTAATTTTAATAAATAATTAGGGTTTAAGCCTTCACAGTTTGATTTTGAGCCTTTTCAATGGATGCTTATGATAAAACTCCCAGCAGGACTACTCAGGGGAATGTCCAGGAGCACATTAATTGTTACATCTTGGTTATAAAAAAAAAAATTCTAATATGATTCTATGCATTAAACCCCTCTGCCTCTCTTTGAGACAATGGGAAACCTTCAGATCTATGATAAATTCGTGACAATGAGAGAGAACAGGGATGTTCAGCCATGCTGAGAATACAGAGCTCCCTACATTTTCCTATCAACACATCCAGCCACGGCCACCAGAGTTTCTGAAGGCCCTTGAGATGTGCCAGTAACACACACGAGGCACAAGAGTGCTTTAAGTTCTCCCTACTGTACTTTGTAGCCCAGGAATCTGTCTCTTGGAAACACAACAATCCCTAACACTGAATTTCATGGGCTGCTCTGAAGCATTCCTAGGCCCTGAAACTGAACACTGAGTTATATTTGGTACGAATGGCAAATACCTCCCAATTCTCTGCAGTGTGCACTCCTCCCATCTAAAATAGCATCTTGCACATGAAATAGCAAACATAAAAACCCACACTCTTTCCTCAGCCCCACCAGACTTTTTGGATGCACCCAGCTGATGACATAGATCCTCTCCTCTGTATAAACAGGACAGCCTGTAAAATCACCTCGTGGCAGGCAGACACGGCCTCCATTAGCTTTTGTCACAGGAATTTTCTTCCTGGCTTGGATGGCTCCACTTGCAGACAGCACCAATCTAAACTCCACGGTCTGACTTGAGCCCCACAAAACTCCAGAAGTTGGGAAGGAATCCAGGCTTTGCCAGTGGAAAGGGAAGTGTGTGCTGAGAGCACCCGAGGAGCACAACAGCATCCCTGGAGACTGGGAATGGTCGGGAATTTCAGCTTGGTGGGATCTCACTCAGTCAGTGGCCCTGCAGCTTTTCCTTACAGGAATGTAAACAGCTCTCCTTGCAATGTCTCTGTTATGTCTCTGCTCCATTACAATTTCCTGAGCAGGGCTGCTGCCAAGAGCACGGGAGTGGAGCCACAGCAGGAGTGGCTCCGTCCCTGGGATCTGGGATCCACGATCCTGCAGGACTGGAGCCATCACTAGAAATACAATGGGGGTTATTTCCACTGCAATTTCTGTAAAAATGGTGAGGTTGGGTTCTTAAAGACAGTCAGGAATATGTTCAGATGAGACAGCATCCCTGTGGATGTAACCTGGCATCCCTGTAGATGTATAGATGCCTTAGGAGTTTAGCTTTTATATTTTTCATCTATTTGTAATCCTACAGGTCTTTAGTGTATAACTCTAAACTCCATGTGCAGTGTGAGCTGCTGCTTCCCCATTTCGTTCAGACACAACAATTCCTCTCTAGACCTGGGAATCAAGGACACCTCACTGCCTCAGGCCCTGAGAAATGGAAATAAAAGTGAGTTTGGGGGCAGCAAACTTGGGGTAAATAACTTTGTTACCTGAAGCTGTAATTGGAAGATTAAGACCCAATCTGCAAATGGACCAAACTGATAAAAGTGTGAAAACCCATGACCTGTGGTCCATTTTTGGGTGTAGCCCCTGAGGGGGCTTAATCTGCCCAAAATGCACCTGAAGGCATTCAATAAATATAACTGCTTTTTTTTTTTTTCTCTTAATTTTGTCTGGCCTCTGTTTTTAGGCAGTCCTGAAAAGGCATCAGTATCCCAAGGTTTTTATTTACCCTTTCCTGCCCACAAACCTCCCTGGCATTGGCCATGGGCTAAGGCTGGGTGGAATGAGCAGATCTGCTCTGTTAGACTGGCACAAATAGGTGCTTGCACAGTGCTTTGTTGCACACTTTGTTTCATCATTTTCAATTGCATGAAAAGGATACAGGAAATTAATAATAAAAATGTGAATGCATATTAGAAGTGGTATTTTGCATTTATTTTGACTAAAGAATGGGACTACACAAGATATGCTATTAAAAATGTTCTTCATTTTTGGATTAGTGGGATTAAAGGTCTGAATTTTTGAGAAACTTAGTAGTTTAAATGCACTGTAAAATTACAACATAATATTTGATTAAATCCATGAAGCTTTACTAAAGCTCTCATAGTCTCTGAGACTCAACTATTGCTTTTGAAGGCCACAGGATGTGCAAACCCAGAGCTCGATGTGGTTATTACCTCCAATGAAACTATAAGGATAATGAAAAATTATCCTTTGAATTATTAATCCTTATCCTTAAAATTTTTAATTGTACATCACTTTGATAAAAATTTATTAATCTGACTATGACAGTGGCCATAAATAGGCTGAACAGTTTTCAAAGAATTTGCCTGTCCTCCCACACAGTGCTTTCCTTCATGACAGCAGCTGAAAAAACCAAACTCATTTTCTTAATACATTTAGACTTTAGAAATGCATTTTCAATTAAGGAACTCATTCTTCCTCTTGGTCCATTGGTAATCAGGTTTACTGGCAGTGAAGGATCCACTTTTCCATCCAGATGGTTGCCTGCAAAGTGACGGATGGAGCTGGGTCAATGAAGTGGACATTCTGATGGGGATTTTAGGGGAAAAAAGAGCATTTGCACAGGGGCTGATGGTGCAGAGGAGATTTGGTTGATGTAAGGCTGAGTCTTTCATGGTTTCACCGGTGGAAAGGGAAAGGAAAAATGCAACGAGCTGCTCCCTCTGCCATGGTTTCTGAGAACAGTCAGCACGAGCAGGGGGAAAATCACCTCTGAGCACTCATTTTAATGGAAAGAAGAGAGAAAAGCACACAATAATGAACTAAATTGGCTGAGATAAAACATCCCGGGCTCTTCATTCTTGCCTCCATTTTGCTGTGCCTTCCTTGTCCTCATAAGGGTTATTCCAGCTTTACATCACTTGGGGAAGTTGTTCTGGCTCTCCTTTTTTCTCCATTTGATACAAATATAAATCAGTTCTCTATCCCTCTTGTACTCAATCACTTGGCTGCTTCTCCTGTTTGTAATCCTAACTAAAGATAGTTGGAACTAAAGAGCTAAAAGATGAGTTCTCCTTAAGTTGTCACTTGTCTCTTTTAGCAGTTATCTCAGAATTCAGTCCTTTGCCATTTAGCTACCTCCACAAAACAAGAAGTTAATGGCAACAACTTTTAAAATTGTGGATTTTTTGATTTTATGTATGCAAGCTGATTTAGCAGGAGAATAGCAACAAATGAGAAATGGCAATTAACACTCCCGGAGTAAAGCCTGTTATTTCTCCTGTTCCTCAGCCTTCCCTCCCAAAATGCTTTCAGAAAGAAGGCAGCTGATTCTAGCAAGCAAGAATACACATTTCATAATTCCACTCCACTGCTCTTCCAAAAACAAAAATATGTAGGAAGAACATTTCAGTGTAACTAATTAGCAGGCTCTGTGTCATCATCCTTGTTAATTCAAGGGACATCTCTAAAAGACTCCTCATCCAAGTCTACTTCAGGTAATAAAATGACAATGTTTAAAGATTAAATTACAATTTTTTTTCACTAAATCAGAACTAAAATTATTTTGGAAAATGAGCATATGTAGGAAACATAACTCTGTGAAACAATTTCCTTCCATAGGAGTCATAGAAATGATTTCTTTTTCTTTATGTGCTCACTGACTTGTTCCCCTCCTGCCCTGGCAGGGGGTTGAGGGCTCTTTTCCCTGTTTCAGTCATCTTTGGCTCCTGCCACAGATCCCCCATGTACAGAGAGTTTTGATAAGATCCAAAGAAGCTTCAGTGTTGTGGGAGTTCCTCCAAATCAATTATTTGGAAATTTCAAACCTTTTGAAACTGGTCCATCATTAATCTCTGAGATAACATGGCATGGAATAATATCTGCTCCACGTAGATCACACAAACAGGGGAAACATCTGTGGCCCTGTGCCTAAATAGTCTTTGTTCACTGCTACTTTGAACAGAGCCACGGACACATTTGGGTAGGGAAGAAGAGCTTAGCTTAAAAAAAAAGAAAATATTTGGTAATGCAGAGAATTTCTGTAACCTTCAAATCACTAGAGAGTTCCAGGGCCATTGCTGTTTACTATCAAGCAAGCCAAATACTCATTTCTGCGTGCAGTTTATCCGTGCTATCATAGGCAGGCCAGCCACCAGATGCTCAGAAATACTCATTCCTCTGCAAATTAGTTCACCTCGTTTTGTGGCCAAATCACTCACTTGTCAATTCCCCCTTTGGCCTTTGCAGTTAATGGGATCTGCTCTTCGTCGGTCTGGGGGGATTTCTTACTCCCATCATGAAAAAAACCCCAAACCACTCTGAATTCAAATGGAATTCATTTTCCTAAATATACAACCACAAGTTGCTGCTTCAGACTCATAGATTTGGGAGTGTTTTACGTTGATTACAAATGAAAGATGACTTTAAAACTCAGAATGAAAAATGTGCTGGGTTTCATTCAAGCACATCCTGAAATGAAACTCTTTCTGGCTTATTCTCAATATTTCTGCTTTTACCCCTCCATTCTCTATCCAGGTTAAAAAGGTGGTTTTACAGCCTCTGGGTGTTTTACAGCTAGTAGATGCAAATGCAGGTCCGTAGTGTTTGTAGCAGGGCAAAGACAAACTCAGCACTGGTGCAATGTGTCTTTCTCCTTATCAAAACCAGTGTATAACCCTCCTGTGAGCTGGGTGCTGTCCTGGGCCCCACACTTGGCATCATCTTTACAAAGGACCTTGAGGGAGCTGCTTCCAAGCACTGAAAGAACCACAGACACAGGTTCCTTCTCCTCCACTCTGCTGAGAAACCCTACTACAAGTTATGGCCAAGAGACCCCTCCACTTTACACTTCAAATCTGTGCTTTTGAACCCTTCATGAATCAGGCCCAATGTTTCATGCCAGGCATCCTGCCATGTGCCTCATGGAGTTTATAGAAACCTTCAGGGCTGGCTTTAATCTGCTTCTCCAGAGTCCCTGGGTTTGGAAATGTATGCACCAGGAAGAAAGAGAAGGGAAGGAAAGAGAGACAAGAAATCAAAGAAATCAACAAAGTGAGTTCACTTAAAACCTCAGCCAGCCCTGATGTGAGGGCTCATTTTGCTTTCAGGCCTCACCCCTTTACCTCAGGTGCTGGGATTAAGGGGGGACCGTTTTCCCCTCTGGATTGCGTAAATGAGGAAGCTGTTGACTCGCGTGGTCCTGGAAAGACATATGTGCTTCATTATCTGGATTCCTTGTATTGTTTCAGCTTGTCGTTGCTGGCTGGGAACACGCAGCCTTGAGCTGTTCCCGTTTTTAAAATGCACTTTTTTCTGCCCCGGATTCTTGCCAAGTGGAGATTTAAGTGCACTATTACTTTTATAGAAGACTATTAAGAGTTATTAGATCCCATTAGAGCAGACTATGCTCTTTTAAAAAAAGAATACTTTCCTTTATTTTTGAACAACCATTTATATTCATTTAAATCTGACAGAATGTTTGTATCAATGCAAACACAGTTAATTATATCTTAGATCTATGAGAACCTTTCTTGTTTATTTTTTTAGAATGTTTTACTAGTCTCCCTTAAAGACTCGTGTGTTTTACTTGTGTGGCTTTAAAGCAAGTCTGAACCATGGTGGCTGTGAGGTGCACTGGGTGTTCTGGCAGGGATGGCATGAGAACACTTGGAGAAAAGCGGTGGAAACTGGATGACAGGATGATCTGTGTCCATGTTTTCAACAGTTTTGGATGAAGTCCTCAGCTTACAGGCACCATCAAGGGGAATCTTCCTGTCAGTAGAGGCAGGATCAGACCCCACTAGATTACAGTGGGAATATGACCTGATTTTACTGGTGGAAGTCACTGCCTGTAAGTGACTACCCACGTCTGCCTTCCTGGGTGGCTGTGTTGTTGGGAAACGTGGATGAATGCTTGGATTAATTGCTAGCCCTTTCCAAGTTTACTTCATGCCTTCTCTTTTCCTCCCAGTTTACATCCATTTCTCCAGATTTCTCTGCATTACTACTTAGTCTCCAGTCAATTTCAAATAAAAAGAGTAAAAATTGTCTCAAAGGAGTGAAGAATGAGATGTGCTGACACCGTGTTTTCGGCAGAACGTCTGGGAGAGCAGCTCTGACGCTATCCCTTCCCTTATGGCAGCATTTGCTGTGTGGAACATTCTCAACAGCCCAGCCCTTATGGGTTTGAGCTGCTTAAACTCTAATTTGTATAACCCACTTTGGGAAGAATGATACGTCTTCTTGGAAAACATTCCATTTCCCTTCCCTTCTCGAAGACACACTGTGAGGAGATGACTAAATGCTGCCACAGGAGGGAGAAAAACAAACAGGAAAGAATTAAAAGGCCCTCGGATAGGGCATAAATTATTCAGCTCTTCCCCTCCCTGAACCCTGTTGCAGCCAGCACATGCACAGCACCTCCCCTCTGGATGAGGCTTTGGCATGAAGAGCAGATCACAGCCCTGCTCCATCGTTCCTGCTTGGCGATGACGCAGGATCCTCCCTCCAGAAAACTCTGCAGGAGCTCAGCTGGACGAGGTAGTGGAGAGCAGGGAGGGGGACAAGCACCCTGGTTCTCGGGGGAATCGTGTTTGAAATGGCTTCTCGGAGCTTCAAGCAAGTCTAGGATGAGAAGGAATGGTTAAAAAATGCGTCTGCTCCTGGACAGCCACCTGTAGGTTTTGTGCAGGAATGAATGTGGCCCCTAATTTTATCTCCCTTTTGAAGGCTGGCTGAACAAACTGATCGGCCACACAAAAGAGCAAAGAGCAGAATCCTCACATTTGTTGTTTGGTTTTGTTCATTACTATTCTTTAGACAAAGAAGGCAGTTTAAAGCACAGTAGTTTTGTCTGAGTTAAGACAAACCTCTGTCCTGCCTTAACTTGGTCCTGCCTTAACTTGGTTCTGTTGTGCTTGGGTTTTAAAGCCCTTTGGTTTTGTCTAGACTAGGAAAAGAATGAGTTTTTCAAGAATTATAGCAGAATTGAACTAATTTAACTAAACAAAAGCCAACACTAGAATCGTGTTAGGAGCATGGTTTAGCAGCTTTAGCTCAGTTCAACAGCTGGAATAGAACTACATGAGGCCAACACAACAAACTTCCTCGACTTTGTCCTAATTAGACAGGCTTTAACAGTGACAGACTGAACACCTCAGGAAGCCTCTGAGCACTGATCAGGCTGAGCTGTACAGCTCCTTTCCACCTGGTTTCACCTGGAAGAACAGGAGGAGGGAATCTTGACCTTAGCGGACCACTCAATCTTAATCTACCCAGCAATCTATCTCAAAATTCAGTTTTTATCTGGCATTTGGGCATTGCCTGGCTGAAAACACACGGAGGAAGTGATAATATTTTCTAGACTACAAAATAGAGCAGTAACAGGGCTGAGACCCACTTGACTTGTGGTCTGCTGGAGCCCTGGCTGAGTGAATCATTCCATTCTTCCCACAAGCAGGGACAGTGCCATAGGATTAGCCTTTCCTCTGCTGCTCATTTTTGTTTTGAAATCTTCTCTCAGAAAATGTACAAAGTAGATGATAAATTATTCTTCCTACGCCAGGAATTTTCCATTTTGAGTTTTATCTGTTGCTGGGTTTTGGCACCATTAAACTGTTAAGGGTAAATTTAAAAATAATTGAGAATCTGGCTCCCTGGATTGTAGTTTGGGGCTTTCCTGCAGAACAGGAAAGGTTTTTGATTCAGGAAAACACTTTGATTTTGATGATTTTCACAAGAATATGTTGTCCATGCAGATAATTAACTCCACCTGGGTACTAGTTGTCTTTCCTCTGCCTTTCCATCTCTGCATTCTGTGGATTTTCCAGTAAGACTGATTAGTTTCAGAAAGGCAGAGAAGAATTAAGACAATATGGAAAATAGTTTGAGGAGAAGGAAACAAGCAAGGAGCCTTCAGCATTGTGCAGAAAATCCTGAAACTTGAGTTAGGGATGCCAGAAGAAGACATGGAGCAACCCAGTTGAAAAGCTTTGGAAAAGAAAGAGAACAAGGACTTAACACAGAGGTCAAGAAATAGATTTGGGAGAGTCACAAGGCCTGGAAAGAATGTTGGATGAAGTGGAAAGCAATTAAAAAATATTTATTTTGTATTCTAATGGAGTCTGAAAGTGAATGTATTACTGTGTGTGATGGTGTGCATATATATGACCAGGAAATTGGTTTTGCTTCAAGAAAGATTAAAGAACAATTATCTAATATCAGACCACAGGAAGACCAAAAAAGCTGTCGTAGAAATCCAGCAGAAAATAGCACGGCTCTGAGGGAGGCCCCACTGCTTTCCTCTGTCCCTCAAATTGTACAATATAGATTGTTAAGGACTTAAAACTTCATATCCTTTACTTTCCTGACTGCTCTGTGTGAGCTGAAGGGAACACCATCTGGACAGGTCAGTTCAGCAGCAGTGGTAGTTTACAGAAACTGGTACAAATACTGAAATTATGGTTCTTTTTTTTTTCCAAGGGAAGAAGAGGAATAGAAATGGAAAAAATGTCAGTGAAAAAAAAACCCATGCAGGGCCCAAACTTCAGAGCTGAGGAAGTCTGCAATGGAGAATGTAGTTGAGACAGCTGTGCTGAGGCTTACCTAAGCTAGGGCTGACCAAGTGACCTCCATGATGTCATTGAATGAGCTCGTTGCTCCAGCCCTTGCTCCTGACACCTATTAAATCTACAGCGTTTGAGTTTGGGGTTGTCAAGGTAGCCCTGCATGGGACACCAACAGAATCCATTTGGAGAATGAGACAGACCCTGCCCAGAGGCTCTTAGCTCTTTTCTTGGCTGCCTTTTCAGGGTATTTCCTTCTACGCACATCCTGGGATTGGTTTAGAGAACCGAAGGAACAATTTACTCTTTGTCCTCTGTATGTGCTGTTTAATGCCAGATGAAACTAGGGCAGCTGGTCTCGGGGCTTGGGCCTAAACTTTTTGTCTGTCTTGTAGGAAATATCCCCCTTGATTTCGAAAGAATAAACCATTTCATTCCACAATGTTTATGTTATTAAAAGGCCACATAAAGGATTCATCCATGTTTACTATAGTCAAAAGACCTTGCAGATATTTGGTGTCTCATCTCAAAGGAACCCAAAGTTCCTGCTTCCCTGTAGATTACAAAGATCTTATACAATATTCTGAATTTCAACCTACTTGCAAGCCACAGCACTTCCTAGATACAGATCCCACTTCCTTTTCTTGCAGCAGGCAGTCAGGGGATCTTCTAACGGATGCCAGAACCCTCTCAGCGACAGGCCCACACTGTCCTGTCAACTTCACAGAAACTGTTCCCAGGGAACAGATGAGTCAAGAGAGTAAGTGATGTAACCACCCTTGTAAATGAATCCAAGATGGATGGCCAAATGAAGACCTTTGACTTTTATTTTGATTACCCTCAATTAAGTTTTCTTTGGGCTATCCTCTGAATATCTCTCAATGTCTCATTTCTATCCTCAAGAGAACAGCTTCCCACTCCCTTCTGTTCATTGCTTCCCACAAACCTGAGCTGAAGGTAGGGCGTGTGTCCCTTACTCTCATTCCTCTGCCACCCATCCTAAAGTCCCAGCATCTATTTCCAGTGGCACATCCAGAAAGTGCATCCTGCTCCTCTGTGTGCCCGGAGAGGCAGAGGTGCAAGTCTTGCAGTGGTCATTCTTCTTGACAAAGGTCAATTATTTTGAGGAAGCCTTTTCATTGAATAAAAACTGACTAGCAACTAGGAGGCTGACTAATGAGTTGCTTCTCACTTCCACCAGGAGCCTTGAAGTGCAGGACAGAATCCAGGAAAGATTTTCTGGAAAATTAAGAGAGGCCCAGTAAAGTCTCTAAGCCTGGGCAAGTCAATAAACTGTCACAGTTGCCCAGAAGGAATTGGCTTGTCTTAGATAAACTTACAAAAGGCCCTGAAAAAACAGAACTTTTTTAAATGGCAGAGATTAATTTTCTGACTTCAAAGTAGTATTAATGCAGAGTTTGGCTGAGGTTTCCTGTGCAAGCAGTTTCCCCCCAAGCAGTGATTTCAGAATCCGCCTTGTTTTAAGGCTGGCATTTGCTGCAGCTGCAGACCTGGAGTATTTTCGATCCCCTCTGAGTGCTGGAACACCATCCAACAATTAAACCGCAACCCAAAAACAATCAAACATCTGTTTGGAGGCTGCTCAGTGACTGACGTTCTCCTGCCAGCATAAACACTGGAGCTGCTGAGTGATTCCTGTCTTGTGTGTGTGTGTGTATGTGCTGCTTGTGTGGGTTTTTGTTCTCCCAAGCAGGAAGATTCTGTGTGTGTAAATATGCTGAGGAGCATTTCCATTGCAATGCATGAATGTGCCCAGATAGTTTATTTGGGGAAGTGTTTTTGTTGACATGAGCACACACATGTTGGAATATCAGCTTGAGATTGGTGTGCTGGAGGTGGCTTTGGAGGAAGGACAGGAGGATGTGGACTGTGAGCCTGGGATCACATTCGTGGTTATGCAGTGCTGTGGGTGTTGGTGTGTTTATTTATAGATATGAATTGGTTTTTATTTTGGGGGGAAAACTTGGCATTGTGGCTGCATGTTTTTAGGTAGGGACAAGTATTTTGAAGAGTGCACATGTGTGTGTGTGGAGTGTACATGTGTGTATATGTACAGCTGTAGGGCTGTGTTTGTGCTTTTTGGTGGATTCTCCGCCCTCCTTTGAGCTCTTCCATGGAGCTGACCAGCCCCAGGGGACAGGGGAGCTGATGTCCTTTGCTGCAGGCCCAGAAAGGGAAATAACAAACTGCTGGCAGCAGTTCAGATCTGGTTCAGGAGAACAGTGAGGTCTGCCCCTGATGTAATCTCAGACTCTCTAAATCAAAACCCCCTTATTTCAAGAACTCTCTTGGTTCTCTTCTCTTAGAGAATTTGAGGATGAATTGACTCCAAGGCTTTGGGAACAGAGATGGGGTGATGAATACTGGTGTTAAGTCTGCCTGCCTAGAGGACAAATTATTCTCCTTCCTAAAAGCACTTACAGACTCCATGCAGGTTGCTGCTTTTGTCCTTTTTTATTTATAGCCTTCAAATAACCACAGGCTGCTGATGGCCAGGGGAAAGCACCATGCACATGTCATTCAATCCCAACAGGAGCTCCCTCCCTATAAAACCAAGACCTGCTTTTGGAAAACACAATTGTTCCCACTCTGAGCCAAATGAGAGCTTGTGCTACTCCTACTAGCTGTCCCCAAAGCCCCAGGACCTCCAGGCTGCTCCTTGTCATTTGTGGTGTCCCTCTGTCCCCCACAGACCCTGAGTCACTGCAGTGGGAGAGGGACAACATCAGCACCACAAGTGACAGACTCTGGGCCACCCACTGCCTGTACTCCAGGAGCATTTTGCTGCCTAGGAGAGAGCAGCTGGAGATTTCTGCTTTAGCCCATTTCTCAAATATCCTATTGCTGAAGTATAAGATCAGGCTGTTACAGGAAAGAAGGATTTGATGATCTTCCCACTGTGAGCTCCGCAGCTTAACCTATTGTTCTAATCACCTATTCTTTTCCAGCAGTATTATTTTTCTGTTTGCCAGTTTAATCTGAGAAAGTTCACTAGGAAATAGCTTTGCCTCAGAAAGTTCTGTTGCTTGGAGAGGGCAGAGCACAGAGGGCAGCAGCAAAGCACAGGGAATCAGTAGTTTCTTGTCATGGCTGCTGCCCAGGTGATGTAGAACACAAACTCCAATTTATCTCTGCTGAGCAAAATTTTTGCATCTGTCAAATGGGGAAAGGACTTAGTGTGGTGGGAGAGAGACTTGAGCAACATGTTTTCTACTTTGAGAGAGTTGAACTCAAAGAAGCTGCAGAAGAGCATTATTGCTGTCACACACTGTTTGCCTTCAGTGCATGTCTGTACGCCTGGATCAGGGAAAGCAAGTGCTGACCACCACAGGACATGGAATCACAAAACTTCCAGGATTTGCCTCAGCCCCTGACACGCCAGTGAGCTGCCTCCACACTTGAGACAGGACCATTAAGAGTCTAGAACTTGTGGTTACCCCCAGTCTGGAACAGCGGGTGAGGCTGGAACAAGGTGTGTGGTCACTGCATTGTGGAGCTCCTGCAGGTGAAGGTGTGACACTCTCAGGCCACAGCCAGCAGGAGACACAGCCACCTGCTTGGGGACAACAGCAAGACTCCTCTGTAACGTGTGATGGGAATCCCACTCCTCCTTTTTCCAACATAAGACCCCTCAACAGGGTATAAGATGATGATCATGACAAAAGGCCCCTCGTCAGCATTAGCAGCTGCTCAATTTCCAACTCTTGTTTTCCCACAAACTCCAACTCCAGGAAAATATGAAGTGCAACTTAAGGAAGCTCTCAGCTGTCTACCACTATGTTCATTTCCATAACAGATGTGAAATAAATTTTGGTCTCTCTTCTATTCCTGTCTTGTCTGTCTCTAAATTTTGAGACCTTGGAACCGAACTGTTCCCTTAAAATTTATTCATTATTTGTTGCAAGAGTTTTGAGTGATATTTCAGGCTCTTTTTCTTTGTGTTTTGACATATTTGTCCTTCCACTAATTAAACGAAACCTCAGAAAGCCTCAGGTTTTGACTTTTTGACTCAATAATCAGCCAACCAATAAATGTGAGGATGTAGAAAGAGTAAGACAAACTTACTAAGTGTGTAATGTCTTCAAAATAAAGGCGTGGTACTGCTCGGTGAAAATATAACAGGGTAAATTCAGGAGCAATTAAATGAAACAAAGCAATGGGAAATATCAGGGTGGGAATAAAGTATTTGAAGCTTGTGGAAGAGTCTCCCATTGGAAAGGACAAAGAACGAGTCACTTGCACAGCTATGGACAAACTAATGAATACTAGAAATGACATAGTTATGTGCAGAAATTACTTTCATAAACAGAGGCTGGAGTTGCAGCCCCCACAGTGCCAAAAATCAAGTAGAAATTCCGTGTGCTGCCAGCCCTTTGCTTCTCAACCCCCTGATAGGAGCTCACATCCTCAGCCACACCATTTGCACTATTCTGTCCATGCTATATAGAATTTCCCTTGTTAATCAGTAACCTGGATCAAAAACCTGTGTATTGGTTTTGCAATACACAAAGGTTGGTTTTATTAGAAAATACAATATTTTATAAAACTTCCCCAAGACATTCTGGCATTCTTTTTGGGAATAAGTTGTGTCAAAGAGCACCTGACCATCTGCTGGAGAAGTGCAGGTTATTCAGGCCTGGAAAGGTGCAGGTTATTCTGTCCTGTGGAAGCTCATCGAGGCTGAGAAAGCAGCTTCCCCTCCGGAGTCCTGGGGGGAGCAGGGGGTGTCAGATCCTCACATCTGCCACCCCCGTGCACAGCTGTGAGTTGTTCAGGGAGAGCCATCCCTGCTGGCCCAGCTGCCCTCCCATTCACTGTCACTCAACAAGGAACTATTTCACAGTCCTTCCTGGGAACAATAGGACCTTTCAGGAATGAAATCAGATCTTGACTCTGATAGGAAGGCAGCTGGGAGACACATGAAAGCTTCTGCTCACTGTCTCTTCCTTGTCTCCCAAGGTTTGGATTCAAGGAACCCCAGCGAAACAGCCCAGCCCTTTCAGAGAGGCCAGTGTTGTCGCAAAGGAGCCTCTAAAGGCACAGTGCCCTGCAGGAGGATTTGCAGCAGGCTGATAAACAGCTCACATGGATGGATAGGGGAGCGGGTGAGTGTGCAAGGAAACAGATCATAGAATAGAAAAAGAAAGACCTAGGCAGAGGAAAAGTATTGAATTTCGCTGCTTTTGGGATCCCTAAAGAAAATTCCCTGCTTATGGCCGTGAGCATCACTCTCCTGTCACAGCCCTTTAATTCACCGGGTTCGGCTTTGGGTTTCCAGCTCTGAGCTCAGTCCCGTTCATGACCCAAGGGAGGAGGTGCTGGATCCCACCCTGACTCCTCGCACTGCCTTCTCACCATCAGCTCTTCGACCTGTTACCCCATAAATCCGATTTCCTCGCACTAGAGGGCTCACAGTCCCTCACACCAGGAAAATGAATTTCCCCTACTCCAACATTTGTTTGAAATGGGTCGGAAAACTGTATTACAATGAGTGATTTCAATCTTTGTTCTGTCTGCTGAAGGTTCTATGCTGCCAGAAACACAGAAACAAAACATTATTCCTGTTTACAGATGATACCAATCATTTTCTCCCTCAATAAGTATTGTACCTGGCATAGTGGGATCGTGAGAAATGGAAAGAAATTTTTTTTAATAATAAAAAATGAGTGGTGTTGGAATATTATTTGTTTGCATTTGTTTTGAGAAAATGAAGGCTGGATCAATAATTCACACACTTTCTGCTTTGAATGCGCAATTTCACTGTGACAAAAGGAATTATAGAGCAAAAAGGCTTAGAGGAAATAAAGTAAAAATGCTAACAATAATTACAAGTTATATAACAGCATTTACTTATTGAGAAAAAAGGCAATCTCACTAATACAGTGTTAAGTTAGTTAAAACAAATAAAACCATTTATAAAACACCAGGGATGCAAAAGCAATCATAGAGCTAATTCTACAAAAAGCATGGATGAAAGAAGAGAGACCGATAGCGACAACTATAAATTAGAGAGTGAGTATTAGAAAGTGTAGGGAATTTGTAACAAAAACAAAAGGAGAAAAGGAGAACAACGAATATCACTTATTACCTATAACAAGTATTGTTGTTGTGTGAAGTTTATACAGAAGAAGAATGTAGGACCTTCACTGGTCTATGATTCCTCCTCATGACTGGCCCAGTGGGATTTGGGCAATGGGATCTTACTGAGAGGTGAAACTGGACAGACCAAAACATTTTATTTCTAATGAAAGGGCAGAAGGGTGATGTGAAAGTGAAATCCTTTCAATCTCATATAAAAGAAACAATTCTCTTTAATCTGAGAAAACTGTTATGACCATTTCCTTATAGCAGAGGAAAAAAATGTTCTTGGAAGATCTAAGTTGTTGGTTTTGGTGTTTTTTTTCAAAACCACAAACTTTCCAAAGTGCAACGACTCCTGAACTTTTTAGCTTAACTCACAGAGCAAAAATGCCTTTCCCAAGAGCACAACCTTGTGCTTTGCTTGCAGTGAGCTCCTTTGGCCCTGCCTGCTGTGCTGAACAAGACATTGGTCAGGTTGTAACACACCAACTTCGACTGTTTTATGGTGTTTTCAGCTTTTTGGGAGCTTTCCAAGAGTACCAGGCAAGGAAATGAAATCTTCATCCCAAGGAAAAGATCCCTTTCCAAAACTGTTAATCTTTCCTTCTGACATCTTTTGGAATACAAACATATCCAGAGGGGGTTCGCTCGGCAATGAGCTTGTTCATGTGAGTGATCAAATTGGGCTCGTTACACTGGTACATATGTTAACAATAATTCAGACTTTTATTTGCCCTCTTTCACCACCACAGCTGCTCTTGGTTTTCCTGATGGCCCCACCCAGGGACACTTGGAACACAAGCAGACACACGTATGTATTACAGGGAGTGATGCTTTACATCGTTATTAAATCTAGGCTTCCCTTGGCATGCAACATTATCATAACAAACTCATGACTACACAGTTTCTGTCACTGTATAAATTCCATTTCTGCTGCCATCAGCAGAATTAGAAAGCAGATTTGGTTTCTACATATCATTTCTGATTAATTTTTGCATTACAGAGACTGAAGACAATTCCAGAGCCTCTGGATGGTCCAGATTCCAGCCATTTGCAGGTCTGTCCCACCAGCACATTAGTGAAGCCATTTCAGAGTTCTAAAGAAATGCATAGAAAAGCAAAGACCACAGAGACTGATTAAGTTTAATATTATAGTGTTTTTAAGTGATGAGTATTTCCTGAAAAAAAAATCTGAAAAATTACATACAACACAAAGAACTAACACAGGGTGAAATTATTTGAGGTCTGGAGAAAATTGCTTTTACTAAGATGATTATTAGTCCAAGGGCATTATTTGATATCTCAAAAAGATGATTGACAGGTGACTTAAATAGATCATGGAAGATAGAAAGGTATCATCTGACTCTTGAGCTTAGGAAGAAGCAATGGCTTTAACATGAAGCCAGAAAAATTCCAGATTTGAAACAGAACGTTTGGATTCAGCACCTCTTGCCCACAGAGATACACATTTCTCCCAAGGTGAGTGCTGAAATGCACTGTGGTTATTTTCTCCAATCTTGAACCTGCTCTTTCAGCCTGACAGGGTTTCCTTCTGGCTGAGACCTTGGTTATAGTGAATAGTTCAGGATTCAGCACTGGATGAGTGGCTCCTGCTCATTGTCTATCCAGGCTTTCATTCCAGATTCTTCCCACTGCCATTTCCTCAGCTGAAATTCCTGGAGAAAGATCCAAGGAGAGAAACCTCATTTTGTCTATTCAGAAAGAGGAAGCCTCAAATGGCCCTTGCTTTCTGCCTGGGAAGTCACAGAAATGAAACTCATCTCCAAATATCTCCTGAAGTGATTTCCAGGGGTTTGTCACAAACCTCTCCTCAGTCCCTGCTCCTTCCCCAGGCAGGTGTCTTCACACAAGTGAAATGGTGTACATCCAGGTAACACTGCCCCATCCCAAATGTCTGCAGCTCAGAAATGGAACCCAGGAACGAGGCCAGCTTCCAGAGGCTGGATCACCTCTGCTGCCCTTCCTGGGATAACTGGGCTGTGCTGTGGGGCGGTGAGAGTGTTCCCAGGGAGATAGACGTGTCAAGGAGGGCCCTCTTCACTCAAAGCAATTCCACAAATCCTGAGGAATCCACAAGCTGAGGTGAAGCTGTGCTAGGAGTCCTCTATGTCTCATCTCAGCCTTTCTCCCTGTGCATTAAATAAAAGCACTGATTTAGCCCCAGATTGATTCTGCTTTGAACAGCTCCTCTCTTTGTCCCTGCCTTGGAGCTCATTAGATGTTGTTTGGCCTCGGTGTAATTGCTGCTGTCTGCTGACAGGGCACTTCTGCCAACCAGATGGTTTTTATTTTGAGGCATGGCTATTTGATAAAACTGTTCTTAACTCATAAATAAAGGAGGAAGCTGTTGCAGGGGTTCTATTCTTCCCATTAGCAATTGAGATTACTGGATATAAAAAAAGGTCATGGATGGAATTTGATATTTATGTAAAAGAATCAACACTCTGCATCAGTTAAAACTTTTCTGTACTTTGGTGGGCCTTGCAGATTCCCTTAATAAGCATTAATTTCTTGTTAGATGATAAAATGGAAATAGCTCATGGATCTTGGTGAAAAAATTTTTGCTGGCAGCAGAAACTGTTTTTGTAACATGCAGTGTAGGTACAGCTACATGAACTAGAAAAACTTTACAAGATGAATCAATAGTGAAAATCCCACAATCTTGATATTTCTCTCATTTTCCTTAATGCTTGTCTTCTTCACTGTTATTTTCTGTATTTCCTGGCTTTGTCCTGTGCTGGAAACACTGGATAATGATCTTCAATAAGATAATTCTTAGCTTCTGGGACCATACAACTTCATATATGTATACTTGTGTGTACTTCATATTCTGTATACTTGACTTCATAAAGTCAAACATAATATAAGCTAAATTTTTCAAAATTGCCAATATCGATTTCACATTTTGTCATTATTAAAATTTAAATGAAGCCAATATTCCAGGTGATGAAACCAAAGTTTACTATTTTAGATTGCATTTACCCATCAAAAATGTTTTTTGTCACCCTGTTATTACCTGAAAAACTAATCAAAAGAGCACTGGAAAATAACACAGGAGAAACATGGGGTGGCTTTTCCTAAAGTGGTGCTGTGAGCAGGAGACAAAGTTTTTTCTACCTACACCCAAATTTCTTTTTGCTCTAAGCCTTTTTCAAAATGCAACTTGACAAACAGACAGGTAAAAAGAACCTTGGGCACTGGCTGAGTCTACATTCAAATACATTAAAAGCTCCCTAGCAGCTGGCTGTGGTAGTAGGAATTCTGAAAATACCACTAATTTTCCTTTCATTCCCTCAGATCAGAAATTAAAGACATTTTAAACCAGAAACTGGATTCTTTGCTGATCATGGAGCCCCTGACAGTTCAGAAAGGCACACTGGAAATGTTAATTCCAATAAAGCTAACATTCTAAATAAACAGGAAAGGAAACATGCCGTGGAAGACAAAAAGAACTTCTTCAAACACCTTAAACCCCAGTCTTCAAACCCTAAACTCTCAAATGCAACCACCTGCTCTTCTTTTGCAGCAAGGAGAAGTGCTGAGCTGAGCACTATTTGCTGGCCCTGATAATAAATATCAGTTCTGGCCATTTCCAAGTGTTTGGAACAACAGTTGGTCGGTGAGGAAGCTGTTAATGGAAGCAGAGGATGGATCTGCAGTGGGGCTGTTCAGCAGGGACAGGGGCTGTTGCTCTTCCTGGAGGGAAAGGTTTCAGCTGTCAGAGAGACCCTGAGCACATGAACCTGCCATTCCTCCTCCCCTGGCCAGGTACAGCCCAAGGACAATGCCAAGGACACAGCAGGTATTTCCTCAGGCTTTCCAAGAGCTTAGAAAACACTTAAGAGAAGTTGGGATGTAAAGTGTGCTGTGTGTAAATAAACAACGGTGAGAGTCGGATGTACCCTGGGTGGTTTATACATCACACAAATAAAATTGCACATCCAGCACACAGTAAGGAAGGTGATGCCTTAAATTCTGAAAAAAACCCCAAGAAAAAGTCATCCAGTGTATCCTGGAGGAGTCAGGGTACCTACTGAGTGTCCAGAAAGGTGCATTGCTCCTGGTTTTTCTGCAAATATTTACTCATTATTCCAAGGGAATGTTACTTCACCAAAACCTCATTACACGATGTACGGTAGAGGCCGTGGAGCCACGAATAACACTTAATGTTATTTGGTTTATTCCAACTATGGTCTTCTCCAAATAAAAATGAATTGTTGCACTTGACTGGTTGGCTGTGCATTTTCCTTAAGTCATCTTACAGAAAATAATTCCAAGATGAGAGAAAATGAAAACTAATTAGACTTATGAATGATAATTGCTTAGGCAAAGGCAAAAGTTAATTGCCACAGACAGTAAGGAGGCAAAGACCTTGAAGTAGCCAGTAGGGCAGATTTTACAGATTTTACATATTTCTTCACAAAACACAGGATTTCCCTAGGAGACAACTAGCAGTGGCATCCCAACTAGACATCTTACTGACAGCAGTCCTATTATAAATAGATTTGGATTTCTAAAACCTATTCTTCCAACAAATTAAATCATTTAACTTACACCAAAATAAATAATAGACTAAAAATGTTTGCAAATGGTTGTCGCTTGGAAATAAAGTACCCCTGAGGTTTCACAAAACTCCAAATATTCCCCAAATGATGTAATTATTGCAATGAATTGTCTGTGGAATAAGCAGCTGCTCAGTAGGAATTAGTGAGGCACAGCATGGTGGAAAAGGTGCTTTCGAGTACGACTGTAACTTCCTGATGCCACTTTGGGGAGGTTTTGTAGGTGTCCAGGAATGTTTCATGGCAATACCAAGCTCCTGTCCAGGCAGGTGATATAATTTTGTGTGCTGCAGGTCCTTGGGGACAGTCACACCACGGGAGGCAGGATCCAGGATACTCTGGCAGACACAGGGGCTGACAAGTCTCAAGGAAAATTAACCAACAGCAACAGGACCTTTTCCTACCACACACCTGAATGTGATAAGACAGCTTTCCACAAAGAATTATCAAATGAAATGGGATGATCATAGGAATATTCAGGCTTAGGGAAAGGATGAGCAGTTCCTGGCTTGGTAGTGAAGAGTTTTAGGCTCTGTAAGAACCATGTGTGATGGGCACAGTACTCTCTAGGTGCCCTCCACTCCCCTGTCATACTGATGAATGTGCTTCAGTCCTACCATTCCCAAAGGCCACCCAAAAATCTATCAGCCCACCATCAGTATTTTCCACCTATAAATCAGAACTGCAAACCGACAAGTGACAAATGACCAGCTCTATAATGAAATCTGATGAAAGGATCTACCCTTCTTGCCCAGGTCCCTATTCATCAAGTATCTCCCTAATTAATTCTGACTTCAGTGTAAATCTCCAGCCCGTGCGTTGCAGAAAGTCAGAGCAGATGATGATAAACTGGTCCTGTAGGTACTGATCTATAAATCTGAGTTTCAGAGCCACATTTGGCAAGGGACTAATTAATGTACAGTGGGTGCCACTCTGCAATGTCTGAGGACTGCAGCAGCCCAGGGACAGGGGCAGAACCGTTCCCTCCAGTGAAGAAATCCTGAATATCAGTCTGAAGTCAGGAGCAGAGTTTGCTGAGTGAGATGGAAGCAAGTTCATTTGAAGTCCTTCCAAAATGATCTACATAAAGCATGTAGCCTGTCTAACAACATCTGAAGAGCTACAAAAACAGTCAATAGCTGCAATAGCTCTGAGACAGGAGTCCCACTGAGTCTGGACAAAATCATTACAAATGAGGAGAGCCATGTTTGTGGAGAGGAAAGGATGGAATTCATTAGAAGAGCAGTGACAGTTCATATTCTTGACAACAAGGAACCAGCAGAATGGGGTTTTTGTTTGTTCCTTTGTTTATTAGAAAGATCTTACAGCAAAATAAACACTGAAAATTGAAAAATAGTTTACAGTGATGAACTCTGGTAAATCCAGCCTCTTTTACAAGGGAATACCAAAGCAGATTTTAAACATTTGGCAGCTTATCAGGAGCCAGAGGAAGATTAACTATGTGAGTGAAAAATCAGGCTGAGAAACCAGAAACAGCTTTTCACAGTGAAGGAAAGCCAAGAAGGAACAGAGTCTAAGAAGCATTTGGAAAGAAATGGTAAGATCATCACACTCTTAGGAAACAGATCACTGAAGCAAGAGGAATTTGAATTCATTTTGGAAGTGTGCAGGTATTTTATTTTTAAGTAAGACTTAGGCTGTCTAACAGCACAGGGTCACTCAGAAACCATCGCAGGTGTAGTGGTCCTGTCAGGGGTCCTGTGCACAAACAGCACAGAGACATGGTGTGGTTTTCATAAAAGCCACCAAAATGGAATGCCTGGTGCTCCCAGATTCCCTGTTGGATTTGGCAAATCCCTGCTGAAGCTCCAAATGCTCTCCCTAGCTGAGCTGTGTCGTGCTCATGGGACCTGGGAGTAGGAAAGAAGTTTCCTTCTGGGTGCAACAGAACACAAAATCCATTGCCACTTGATGTTATTAGAGAACAGCATGAAAACTTTGGGTTTCCAGCTCAGTATTCAAATCCAAATACAACAAACATATTCCACTTCCTACATTCCCATGGAAATTCTGAAGCCTACAGACTCTTCACTTGTTTTAAACATTCGTGTTTGATGTTTAAAAGCTTTGCCTTCCCTTTCAGGGGTGGGTGATCCCTGCATACCTCTCTCACTCTTTCCTAGAGGAGCTGGGATTTGTCAGTGGAGCTCACAACACATTCGGTGCTCCTAGATCTGGATGGCTGCAGACACTAAACCACATCACTGTGTCCCTGAGCCCGTGTGGTGTAATAGCTGTGAGAGTCCCAAAGATAAACAAAAGTTCCCAGGAAAACCTCCAACTTGCTGTACTCCTTGTAAAGAATTTTAGATTTTCCATCGCTGTTAGACGAGGCATTACACACATTTCAGACACACTTCTTCACGTGGTAGAAAAAAAGAGAGAGGAGGGAAGGGGAGCCAAAACCTCTCTGACTTCTCTCTGGCTGATCTCAACCATAGGAATTCCCCAATCATGAAAACGCTGGGCTCTAGCTGAGGAAATGCTGTTGATTAGGGAAAAACGTTCCAGATGTTAAGCGAAAGCAATTTCAAGAGGAAGGGAAAGTGGAAGAGGGAGGAGGGGTGTGAGGTGACCCCACCCTCGTATGGAGCACAGCAGGATCTTGTACCCTCTTGGGGCTGGGGAGCAGCCAAGTGGGAGAAGCTCTCACACACTCCCCCCAGTTTGTTCTTCCCTCTCCAGGCAGCAATTACAGCTCCAGTTTAACCCCATCCATTCTTTGTATCCTTTCTGATTGGCATTATTAGACAAAAACATAAATTAATCAGAATTAAAGTTATACAGAAAGAAAGAGAAGGACCAAATTTTCTTCACAATTTCTTCCACGCATCCTTATTAGCACAGTGTCCCTGACAGATCCAGAGTATCTCCAAAGGTGTGGATAGAGTTAAAATAGCAAGAGAAGACACTGCAGTCAGAGTGAAGACAAATGTCTTAGTTCTTTGTAAAGTTAGTTAATGTGATTTAACTCTTTGTGTGCTTAGGAAAGCAGCCAAAGCAAACCAGCTGCTCACTTCTCTGGGCTGAACTACCAGTGCTCACTGAGAGCTCCTTGAGTCCTCACATCTGTACTTTACTGCCTATCACAATAATGCTGCTCTAAGGAGATACTTAGGGAAAAGGAAGAAAAGGGCAAATAATTAATTCCAAGTGTGTTCCTGGGACAGCAGTGGCTGGCACAGGGATAACTGAGGTTCACTGCAGCCCTGTGTGGGCAGAGTCTGTTCCCATTTTCTAGAAAGTTGAAGGAAACTCAAGAAATCAAGCTCAGAAGTGGTGATGACTTGTTTTCATGATGAGACTGAAGAACAAAAACAATGTACTGAGGGTGTCGTTCTATTGGAACCTCCAAATTTTAATGCAGGACTTAGGCACAGTATTTTCCAGAAATCCAATCTGCACCTGTCACGTAAGACTAAAACCAGGCCACTGAAAGATGCCCACTGAGAATCCTGGGAAAGGATTTCAGAGGAACTGTCCAGAACTGAGCTCAGCAACTCCCTGGAGAACTTCCTGCAGGGAGGCAGAACGAGCTGGCAGAGGACATGGACAGGATGACCTAATAGGTTTTTTCCATCTCTGATGTCTGTGATTACGTAATTCCATCTTGATATGGGACCAGAGGAGTTGACACTTACATCTGCAGTTTCTTTTAAAAAGTTGTTGACTCTAGCCATGGAACAGATCAAAAATTTAAGAAGAAAATATCACATGAGTATTAGGAACTGAGGGTGTGTATCAAATTTGGGTTAATAATACTTCTTGAAAGCCATAAATGGGAATAAAGATGCAATGAAAGCAAAGATCGGTCTTGGTTTAAGACATGACCAGATGTCATTAAGGAGGAAGATGCTTATTGCATACAGTTTAGCACTTCTACAAAGCCATGAATAAAGGGTTTGAAAGTTTTTGTTTTCTTCAGCATATAAAAGAAAATGTCTCTTCCCAAAGCAGAATTCATGTCCAAAATTTCAGAATTTTCTGCTCCTGCAGGTGTCCTTGTGTAACGTATTTTCTAAGGCATTTTTAAAATGAAAAATAATAAAAGCTGTAATGGTGCTTTCTTGGCTATGGAAATCAGAGCAGTTATGAAAAGCAATAAAGCAGCCTTTCTCTTTTAGCTGCCAACAACTCCAGAAACATGTTTGCTGGAACTCTGACCCCTTACATAGAAAACATTAAAACAACTGCAACTTGATACAATTAACTGGTATTAGATTCAAAGTTTGTGAGGCCAACTGGCTTTTATGATATATTTCTTGGTACTTACATACTAATGGAAGAACTCCAAACTTTTGAAAAATATATTCCAGATAGGCTGACTGTTAAGTAATTTTTTTAAAAGCAAATGCTTTAGCAACTGCTCATCCTGTCTGCAAAGAAGGAAAAGCAGAGACACAGAATTTCTCCTGTTATACACCCAAGGAGCTTTTCTATCTCGTTCAGCCCTCCCTCAGAATCCATTAACAATGGCAATATTTGAGGTGTTATGGATAAAGCTTTCGCTGCACTTCTCAGAATATCAGGATTGTAACATTTCCCAATCCTTCCCTTCATTCCCTGGCTTAATATTCAAAGAGGTAAATAAATCTCATTCTAAATCACAGAATGGTTTGGCTTGGAAGGAACCTGAAGGATCATCTCATTCCAACCCCTGCCAGATTGCTTCAAGCCCCAATGTCCAACCTGATCCTGGACACTTCCAGGGATCCAGGGGCAGCCACAGCTTCTCTGGGCACCCTGTGCCAGGGCCCCACCACCCTCACAGCCAGGAATTCCTTCCCAATATCCAATCTAAACTCCTCTCTGTCGCTATGAAGCCATTCCCCCTCACCCTGTCACTATATGCTCTTGTAGATCAATCAATCCATCAATCAATCCATCACTCAATCCATCAATCAAAAGGCTCCAGCTGGGGCCTTTCTCTGGGATCCTCTCCCCTGTGTGACAGGACAAGGGGGACATGGTCAGAGTGGCAACTGTGGCAGGATGATGTCACAGAACTGGAGACAGTCCCAGAACTGTGACTCCTCTGCATTCCTTCCACCTGTGTGAGGAAACAAGAAACAGTGCAACAGCTCTGAAAGAAATATTTCTGGGATACTGCACAGAAAAAGAAAATCCTATAGTACAGATCAATCAGTCTGTGACCCCGAAACCTCTTCCTATGCAAATCTTTACTGAGACTTTAAAAGCTGCAGCTTTTGGTGCTGATTGTGAATTATGAACAGAAAAGGCATTTCTTGTGGGACCTGTGAATCTGCAGGATGCCAAGTGAAACAATCCAACATCTCCTGAAACTCAGCCTTTCCTGCCTGTATTAAGTGGTTCTTTGCTTCAGTCTAAAAGGAGCAGAACACAGGGGAGTTACTGTGCCCCTTATGGAAAATACCTGCCAGCTGCTCTATTTTAGGTGTGACTTATCCAGAGGAAAGTCCTGTTAAATCTCTGTACACCATGTATAGGATAGAACTTGACCTACCACAGATCTGTGTATTCTGGAGAGAAAACCAGAAGTTCAGATTGTTTGTTCTCTGGTCTTTTTAGAGATAACAGTAATTTAACTTTTTTATCTGTTTCTAATTGCAGGGTTGTTTCTTTTGTTTGCCTGTGTGTTTGTTCATTTATTTGTGGACTTTTTAAAAGAGTGTTAAAGCTATAATTGGCAAGCAGACAGAGAAAAATAAATGAGGATGCCCATGATCAGATAGAAACATCTCAAACCCTGAGAGAAGTAAAACTGAATGGAATTCATGAACAAATTACTCCAGCTCTTTGAGTAATCAATTCCAATCACTATTAATAATACAACTTTTCCTTCAAAGAATTACTTTCACCTTATAAAGTCAAAGCTTGAAACCTCCTTAATCTTTAATAGAGCCTGCAACAATTACTCCAGGTAGAGAGGACCCACAAATTGGAAACCCCATGTGATTCTCTCCTTCTCCAACCAACTCTTCTGACGACCATAAATAACAGTAAAATTACCATAAAAATTAATAGTTCTACAGTTAAAGAAAATCATTATGTAAAGGTTTATGAATTTTGCAGCCATTAATAGATATAAGTTAATGAGCCATAGGCCTTCCAGAATATGATATCAGATATTTTTCCGCCAATGAAACTTTCAGAGTTCCAAATCCTTCAGAGGTCACCAACTTCAAAAATGGAACAGAAAGTTACTGTTTAATACTAATGTGAGTAAAAATGGAACAGAAGTATTAGGGCAAGTATCATCCATGGCAATTTGAAGAGTCTAAAAGAACAAGGTCAGGAAATCTACTGTGTCAACAACTTGGAATAAAGAAAGACAAAACTAAAATATCCAAGATGAATAAGTTGCATTTTGAACACTCTGTGCATTTTAAATTCACTTGTACACATCATCATTTTATTGTTGAAAAACTCTTGGCAATTAAAAGATTTTGATTCTAAAAGGGAAAGTCTTTTAGAATATGAGACTGTTTTAGAATGGCATTTAAAAAAATGAGAAATCAATTTGAGATCCACTGTTAAATGCAGGTGGTAAAAATCATACACAAGTAAACGTAAAATAGTTTCTATGTCCTACTTATTACACTTCATATTACAATTTTAAAAAATGAGATACCAAATATTAAACATACTTACGCATTCATATTTTACATGTGCATTTTTATGGTAAAATCCAAAAGACAAAAGATAAAAATGGCTTTACTTTAAAGTGGGAGAAAAAAAAGCCCTAACCCACCAAAAAACCCACCCCACACGTCCCAAGAGTCAAGTTAAAGATTCAGGAGTCAGGGCTAGGAGGGAAAAGGAAGATAAATAATTTAGCACTAAGCATAACTAAAGCCTGTCAGTCTGCCAGCTTTAAGAGAAATAAAAAGGTTTACAAGGATCCTGAGAGTTTTTACAGAACCTCTGGGGGTTTGAAAAAATAAATCCAGAACAAGAAAAGAGTTTTGAAGTATTCTGCATAAACAGATTTTAAAGGCACTGATTAGACTGTGAGAATAATAGTGGGGAAAGATTCCTTTGGCTGGGAATCAGGCTGTTCCCTGGGGTTTGCTCTCCTGTACCATCACCAGCTGCTCCATCCGTGGATTCTCTGGGAGCTGGGAATGAGGATCTTCCAGGAGAGAAACACTCCAGCAGCCCAAACAACAAGGATGAGCCCAGGTGTGGCACCAAAGGCACAGGCACTGCAGAGCAGACACACAGCTACTCCTCTGCAGTGAAACACCTGCTCAGGCTCCAGCTCTGAGCGTTGCTGAGCTGAGCCATTCCTGGGTTTTGGAGCGGCCATGGCTCAACCAAGACAGTGAAGGAAAGAAAATCTCAGTAAGCCTTGGCCTCATTCTTTTACGGAGACAAAGGGGGAATTTAACATCCTTCCCTTCTTCAGTTTTTGCTTTTTTTGTTTTCCTCTTCAGGAACAATCTCTAGCAAGATCCCTTGAATTGCAGAAACGCAGGAGTTAAACTGAAGACCTGTATATAAAAATGTGAATTCCATATCATGCTCAGTTTTACTCCAAACTGAGATGTAACCTTGGACTTCACTGCTCAGACAATGTTAACCATAGGAGAATCACGGGAAGGAACCAAATTCATTTAAGACATAAAGCAATTTTGAATTGCATTGATTACAGTGATCAGTCTATCACTTTAATGTCATCTCCGCTGACATTTATTAAAAAGACACACATGTGACAACCCATTGATCCTTAACACTGCAGCTGAGATAAAAAACTCTATTTGCAAAGGAAAATTACTTCTTTAATTAGAAATGGAGTATCATTTTCTCTTTTCTATGTTAGAACCTCAGCAGCCATAGATCCAGTACAGCACAGGGGGGGCTGCAGAACCTGGAATCTTCTTTGACTTAAGAATCTTCATAGTTAATCATTCAGAGTTGTGCAAATGAGCACAACTGGAGATGGGAAAGAAAACAGAAAACTGCCACCTGTGTGTTGGGGGCTGCAACTCAGCGTTGCTTGGGAAGGGTCTCGGAGTAAGGCAGCAAACAAAATATGCCACAGACTTCCTACAGGGTTTCAATGGGTTAACTGTGGTTAGGCATTACACCTCTCCTAATGATCAACTATTTGATGAAAAACAACCCAGCAAACACTGCCAAGGAATATGCTGTGGAAGTGTCTGAATACTGTCAGTCATTTAATGTATATAAGGAAATTAATTTCAGTCTACCAGATAAAATGATAAAAGTGTCGGATACACCGCGAATGAAATGCTGCTCTAGAAATTCCAGGAGCATTCCTTGTTGGTGAGCAGAATTTTGAAGCCAACTTATTTAGTGTGTGGACTTACAAAATCCTATTTTTAACATTGTTTGCTCTTCGTACAAATCCAAAATTACATATTTGGTAAATCTTACATTTCATACAGTGTCACTTTTAGTTCTAGGGTTGATCAGTCTGATTCTCTTTAGAGAATTGTCTTATTTCTATAAATTATATTAATGATTTCCTCTCTCTCAGAAATGCAGGGGCACCTCCACATTCTACAAATGTAGATTCCACTCCTTCCACTCTTCTGTCAGTTGTATTTTATACTCTACTTGAAAAGCATGTAATTCAACAGATCTGGCTTTAATTTTTATAAGTTTACAGCATGAAAATCGCAAGCTAATATTGAGGTGGACTAGTCAATCTCCACACTCTTGTGTTTGTAGACTTTTTATATCAAGTGACATTTATTCTGGATAAACAACTCATATTGCATTTTCTCCAGTAATTAAAATCAGAAAAAAATCAATGCCCTGCTTATTTCTTAGCTGAACACAGAGTCTATATGTCTGGCAAAAAAATGTCCAGACTGAATGATTATTTACAACAAAAGTCTTCAGATTCTTCAGATTCTTTTGTACAGTATGTAACCCTTCAGATTTGCTTAAATTGCTGCCTACAAATAAACTGACAGTAACTTCTCATCTACTCATAAAAATAATTTAATTGGATTGCTATTAGATATTTAATTGGCTTCACAGTGTTGGTACAGTATCTGCCTATAAAACTTCAGATAATATTGCCTTAATTCATCTGAGTAAACTATCAATTCCCTTACAACAATAGACAAAAATCTGCAATCCTCTTTTAATATTCCCCTGAGCGCAGATTAAAACTTTCAGGTGGCAGCTCTTTATTTTGCTATAAGCTCTCCAAATAGTTTGGAATTATGAAAAAGTTTCTGTTCAGGAGAGTGGAATGATTTGAGTCGAGTGATTTTTATATCCTTGGTTTACAAAAGATCAATTATTCCTAGAAGCCTGAGACCATACAAGAGAACAACAGGCACCAAGAGCCTCAGTGTTCTAAAGACATGACACAGTTGTGTACAGAAGGAATGTGTAAAGTTGTGTACAGAAAGAATGACTTCCATGAAAAAATTAATGGATGGAATTCGTACCTGCTCCAATTCCTCAGCCTTGTGTGGGATGATGCTAATATAATCTAATAATATCAGGATCAAAGATGAGTGGAATAAAACTTCCAATTTTAGATGCTCTTTATCTGCAGGTGTGAATGTATAATGAATTCTCACCACTGGCTCCTATTATAAATCCAATGATTTTGTACTCTGTGACAGCAGTTTCTACAATTTTCTTTTGGCACAACCTGCTTGGAAGATATGACAAACCCGCGGGGTGCCAAAACGCTTCTCTAAATGATCTACTTTGCAAGACAGCTTCCAAGTGTGACCCTGATGAATCTTATCAAACTCTTGGAATAGAATAAACATGAAGGAAAGAACCCACGTATCATTTACTTAAGTGGGTATTTCATTGGTTTTTTTTACATCCTACTGCACAGCCATGCCAAAGGATTCATCCCAGCATTCGGAGCATTTTAAACCCAGGTTAAATAGAAAACCATTACTGGGTAGGATAGAATTGCACTGTGGCTATTTTTGAATCCTGCTGCCTCAGACGAGTGCAATGAATCAGTTGATGTCACCTCAATTACCGTGTTAGCTCTAATCAAGGAACTGCTCTTCCCACCCATTCTGTGTAGGGAACTCTCTGAACTAGGTGGCAGGTTTTTCCAGTGGACAAAACCACCCCCTGGCAGATTACAAGGGTCAGGATTTGACACAATAAGGCTGGATGACTCTATTTTAATTGAATATCAGATAATTTTAATGGCACAGGAGGCATTTCATTGCCATTCATAGAAATGGTTCAATGTTGAACTGCGGAGAAACATTTATGTGCAAAAAGCTACACCATCATGGGGAGGGGATCATCGCACATCTGCCAAAATACTGCTTGGAATTAAGGTAGATTCCAGTTTACAACACAATTTTTCAAAATCTTCTCATTTTTTCAGCTTAGCATGCCATGCCCTGCTGCAAACACTGAGGACTGGACAGTGAGGACCAGCAGAATGCCCTGAGAGGGTTCCTGAGCACACAGGTACAGGGAAAAGGGAGCATGCAGAGAGTGAACTGGGGTTGTTCCCTCCTCCACTCTTGGTCTAGGAACCCTTCCATGTGCTGTGTTCTATTTATTATTTCTGCATTGCATCAGGGGGGAAATATTCACACTGAGCCACGGGGATTAAAGACTGAAGCTCTAGAGAAGTCGGATCACATCCGTCATATCCAGCTGTTTTCAATTCCAACACCTCACACCTGCTTTTATTTATTATTCCTGGGCTAGACAAGACAGGGCTCATTTTTCAGTCTTTACAAGCTTTCCTAGAAAAGACACAAATCAATCTATTTCTTTCCCCTTTTGCCTCTGCAAGAGAACATTACAGTAAACTCCTGACACTGTGCAGACCTGACCTACAGGAGCCACACACATCCTGAGGCTGGACAGCTCCCTCTCCTCTCCCAGCATGGGGACAATGGCCCAAAATGGACCAGAAACATCATCAATTACAGAAATCTGTGCCAGCACAGACTTTTAGCCTCACTTACTCCCACAGATTTCAACTGCCTTGTCTTCATCTTACATTGGAGATGGACTCAAGAGCTTTGAGTGGTGGTGAATGAACAAACTGATTCATGGAACACTTTGAGTAATGGGTTCTCCACTTTCAATCATTTTCAGCTTCCATTCCAGGAGCCTGTTTGCTGGCAATCCATCTGAATCAGTTTCTGGTGCTTTATCTGGAGATCAGTCTGCCTGAGCATTTGATTGTCCTTTTTATCAAGTACTTTTTCCAGAGTGGGACTCACAAGTCATTCCTTTTGCAGCCCTCTCATGTCACAGGTTAGTCTCACATTAGGATCTTTATAACTAACTTAGGATCTTAGATCTTACACCTTTATAACTAACTGTTCAAGAGTAATAATCCAGACACATTTAAAATGCAAGCCAAATGTCCCAGGCCTCCTTGTCCTTACAGCACAAACATTTTCACAAGTGCAGTTATTCCTCTCACACATATGGCACACCAGGTTATTATTTGATGGAGCAAACTTGTGTCTTGATTGCAATTCATCCACTTCAATTTTTGAATCAGCCAAGTACACAGAAAACCTTCCCACACCAAAGAAACAGGCCCTTAAGTTCTTAAAACATTTGAAATTCTTGCATGAAGTTTAGCACTGAAACACAGAGTATTATCATCTGTAATGAAATGTGTTAGGAGATGCTGAATACACTTGCTTTAAAAGGCAACTCTGCCACATCACTCATTAAAAAATCAAGGATACTCCATAACAAGAACAACTGTCAGCCTGAATTCAAAATCAAACTGATTCCCTAAAATTTGAAAGCCTGCAATAAAACATACCTATAGCTGCCATAACACTGATGTGCTGTAAATCTCCCCAGTTTTGAGAAGAGCAGTGCACACTTACAGGACAGACATCAAGGCAATTGCCCATGATACAATGTTAAAAAAAAAAAAAATAGCTTGTACGTTTTGCAGTAGCATCAAGTCTCTATTCAAGTGTAAAAAAATTAATTGACTCCATCTGTATTGGCCTAATGACTGATTAAATGACTAATCACGGAAGTCTTAATTAAAATCATTTTTCTGTGCAGAAGAGGATGGAGGGAGGAAGGCAATCATTAATGTGTTCTAATGTATGTCAGATTCCATTTGTGCCTTTTCCTAACAGCCACCAAATGAGTAATTACACACAAGGTCATTCTGTAAACTTTGTGCTCACATGCACTGATTGGATCTGGGTTCTGCACGGGGCTGCTTCTTCCCCTTCACAGAGCAGGTAATTAATAGTGCTCAGCATAAATAATAAAGGAAGCTGACATTTCCTCTTCCATCACCAGCCAGCCCAGATTCACACACTACTTCCATCCACTGCTGGTGGAGTCCCACACCTCACACACATCCATCAGAATTCAATATTCTCCATGCACTGACAGGGATCCCCATCACACAGTGAAATTCCAGGATTTTTTTCCTGCATGAATAAAATGTCCAGGCAATTAAAATAATCCTTTTCAAGTCAAGCAGGATGGCAGTAGAAAACTTATTTTAAATTTTATTTGCCAGCCATCTGACAACCTGATGCATAGTGACCTCTGCTATGGAAAAACAACAAGCTGCTTCCACCTCAACAGCTGAGAAGAATCTATTTAAAACAACGTATTAAAATGTAGAATGGAATAAAAAAGTGCATCTTGAGACTGGATAAACCAACTTTCCACTGGCATGTAACACAGCACCCACACTTTTTGATGAAACATTGCATATAAAATGTTGAAGTCCAAACTACAAAGTGTAACACAAAGTATTTTGTTTGCTGAATGCTGTCCTGAAATTCTAGCAATTGTTATTTGCAGCCACAGCAAATCTGCTCATCACCAGCTGCAATAATTTTCCATATCCCAGATGACAATACATTATCATGTATAAAATAAGGGGTTTTATAAAACTAGAGTCAAACGTTGTAATAGGGGAAAAAGAAGTTTGTAAAGCCCTGTCACTTTTTATCAACAAATGTCCAATTGTACAACTTTCCTTTCCTTCAAAATCCTGAATTCAAACGTGCAGCACTGGTGTGAGGTGCAGAATTAGGGACCAAGTAAGTTCCAGTTCTTCTAAAACAACTGAACATTTAGTGCTGACGAAGTTTCTTCAATTACTGTTTGCCCTAACCAGAAGTATTCTGACCCACAGTCCTGATGAGGAAGATCTTTGCATAGCCACTAGAAACGAGCACCCTCCTGTGAGCAAGGTGCTGCTTTAGAGTGCCCAGCTGATTAAAAACAGGGCTCAGAATATGGAGGGAGAGGCTAAGGGGACAAAAAATATGAAAAGAATCTTGAGTCATTACATGACTCTGTAATGTCCAATTACATTTCTAGCATGATTAAGCACTACCCTGTCTAAATCATTCAAAATCATTGAAGTCACAGAACAATGTAAGTAAAGATACATCAAGAAGCTTCATCCAGATTTCAAGAAAATGTGATTTTCAACTGCTCTGAATTAATTATAACACAATCTTGACCCTACTTACCACATAACAGAAGAAAACAAAAATATGTGACAACAACTCTCTGCTTGCAATAACTGTCAGTGTCACATATGAAAGAAGTTCATTTTACTAATAAAGGAAATAGAATTGAGTGATAGATTTAAAATTAAATTCAGCTATTCTATAAATGTCAATCAGAGTTTTAAGGTGGCTCTCAAGGCTTAAAACCAGCACTGAGACTCAAATGTGCCACTCTCTGGGCTTCTAGGGAATTAATGAAGCTCAGTTTCATCTTCCTTTGAAGACACATACATTTAAAACAACCACAAAATCCATCACCACCACACCAGAACACTCCAAAATAAACAACATACAGATGGCACAGCAAATCTTTCAAAACCTGAAGATATTTTTATGGAATAATTCAACACAATCTGCACTACTCTGCTAATGCAAATGAAAACTTGCACAACTACCTAAATTACAGGGTGGTGTGCCATCCTTAATCTTCTCAGAAATGTAGGAGTTCCTGTTTCAATCATTTCTATTGTTTGAAATACACCCGGTGATAATGGAGTGGTTGCCACTGCAGGCACAGAGCGACTTCTGGGTGAAGCTAATTAATAACTCAGTTCTTGCTGCTGGTTGGAAGTGATCAGTAGACAGAGGGGAGGATCGAGGTGTGAGAGAGCTGAGAGGACACTGAGTGCCCTGTCCGAAATTCAGCACTGTGCTTTTTCTGCATAAATTGATTATTTAGGTTACTCCTGGTCTTTAACTGTGTAAAAATATTTAAAAGTCAAGCACTTCAAGTGTTTCATTTCAGGGACCTCTCAGGTAAATCCCTCAGCACACAAGGACAGACCCTTCCCATCACAGTGTGAGAGGCATCTAAGCTGGGTGAACAACACCCTTTATATTTCTTCAAGAATTGAAAAATGCTAAGAAATCTGCTCAAAGACAGACCACAGAGGATGATGGTGTCTTGTGAAGGCACCTCCTGCTGTTCTAGATCCATTAATCTGGGAATTTGCCACTCTTTAGGCCAATTAATTGGATAAGACAAATGGGTTCAGATTAAAGGGTCCACATGCATCCAGGTGATGCCATTTAAGGAAAAGAATCCCAAGAGTCTACACTGGATTGCCCTCTCACAAGGCAGAAATGAGGGACACAGTCGCTGCATGTGGTAAATGAAGCTTTTTTGAGTGTGCTTTAAATGGTTCATGGAATCCCAGAATCCCAGAATGGTTTAGATTGGAAGCCTGGAAAGTCCATCCAGTTCCATCCGCTGCCACCAGCAGGTATTCCTTCCACTATTCCACATTCCACACCTCTGATTTCTGTGATTTGCCAGTGCACATTGTCCCTTCCCTTGTGACCTAAAGATGACTTCTCATGTGGGTTGAAGGTGAGAAAATGTCTTATCTGTGACAGAGAAACTACTGCACCTCAGTGGGCCCAGCCTGATTAGACACTGTGGGTCCATGGCAGCCAGGCCTGTTATCGTTATTTGATGCTTTGCTGTTGGCTGAATTAGTGGCAAAGGTGGAGAATGTCATCAGGGCAGATCTCCTCAAGTAGTTTGAGAGCCTGTATCTATTCTACAGCAGAGAAATTAAAGCAAACACTGAAGAAGTTACCAGTAGCAGGCTAGAGGAAAAGTCACTTTCATCACAACCCAAATAATGGGGAAGTTAAACAATACCTTTCTCTGAACTGCTGCAACTTCCATCCATGTCAGAGGATTTCTATCTCCCTGCTCATTTTTTTCAGCTAAGAAATGCAAATGAGCTCTGCCCTATTCTTCTGTTTGTTTTGTACAGTGAGCACAATTTCTGCCTGAACGTCCAACTGTATTTCCATCCTCTTTGTGTCACACAAACCTCATTTACCAGTCATTCTTCTCCACATGAAGAGATCTATAATGAGGAGTCTTTCTGTCATTGCCCTGCTCCTCTGAGTCAGGAATTTTCATTTCCCCCTAATACTTGCTGCTGTAGCTGCAATTTCATTTACTGTCACACCACAGCCTTAATGTGAGCACATCTGTGGCTGGAGCATGGAAAAGATTCAGGATTGCTCTCTGAGCTGCCTATCGATTAAACGGTTACAAGGAACCAGAGGGTTTATTTGCCATGCTCTCACACGGTACTTATAAAAAGGAAGGTTTATTCACTGTACTTGAAATGACAGTTTATTCTTCCAGGTACTTAATTCCCTCCTATCAAGCAAAAAAAAATGTAATGCTGGTGTTGTTTTCAACCAGCAAAATGCACTGAAAATCTACAGCTTGGGTTAACTTCTGGTCCATTAACACCACAAAGGCTCATTATAATCTTTCCACACCAAATTACATCCTACATTTTCAGTAAACTCAAACTAGTGCATTTTGGTGATGGTTTGGTTTGCTTTTTTATCTCGAGAGCAGGGATTTTCTGTGATCAAACAAACAATAAGTTTAATATTGATTAAAGAAACAATGAACATTGCCATAGTTCAAACCACCATTGCAAAACTTGACCAACCTAATAAGCAGAAGAAAAGGTTTTCTTCTCTAAGTAATTATTTTCTTTTTAACTATCTACAACCTATGCAATGCAATTTTGGAGGTTTGTTTCAACACGCCAGTTTTCAAGTGGCAAAGTTAGATGTAATGGCAAGGTTAAGTGGAATTACTCAAGTCTCATCAGAGCAGACTGTAAAATCCAGCTAAAAAGGGTTTTCTCACCTAAAAAGCATGTAAAGTAGGTTTGATGACAATTTTAAAGGCGTGGTGAAACCCCTTCCCCAACCTACTTCTTTTGATGAAGGGGGGAAAAGCTCTAGTAAAACAAGAAAAGCACTTAAACCCCCACCCAAGCACCAAAAACCCCGACACCAAAACCTCTCTAAAGTGAAGGACTGAAAAACGTTATTGCAAGCACAAGCTCAGGCTATAAAGAAGTTAGAGGTGCAGTGGAGTAAAATGTGAAGGGCAGTGTGACCTCACAGTGCCCAGGGCTTGGGCCAAGGGGACAGCACCAGGGAGGGGGATCAGTGTGCTTTGGGCAGGCAGCAGCCTCCAGCTGAGAAGCAGCAATCCTGATTCACACATACCTGCTGCCTTCCCTCTTCTCCTGCGAGACTGTCATCTTCTCAGCTTTCTCAGCAGATATCCTGCCACTTGGCTTTTTGCCTCCTTTCTGCAGGGGGAAAAAAAAAAAAAAAGTATTTCTGTAGTGCTTCGGGGAAGTGCCAAAAATGGTGTAATTTATGATGTGCTAGTGTTTTCCTTTGCATTCTTAAGTTAAGAACAAATGCAAAATCATCAGCACTTGACTATGGTGGATTTTGATTTACATACATTAAGATTCTCTTGTGATTTCCTATTATTTATTTCTGTAAACAAAATTGGATCCTGGTCACTAAACTATCATCATCCCCTGCAGTGTGAAGACAAAAGCCAGAATGTACAACTCAACAGTCAAAAGAATTTGAAACCAGAAGTTGGAGCACATTATCTGATCTGAGACTCTCATCTGCTCTTCCTTTTTGGAACATTCTTACTGAGAGTGAAGTAAACAGTTCTCTATAAATAGTAAATAGTTATCTATACCTGAACTTTGGGAATTGGCACATCTTATTTTCTCAGTTTGAATAATAGGATCTAGGCTTTTCCCCTAGAATTTTCTCAATACAGCTTCAGTTATTTTCTGAACAAGTTATTTTCTGGACTATTTCCTGGAACTAAATGCATACACCATTGCTTTGCTCATTTTAGTGTGTTGTATCCATGCAAACACAGTATTTTGCACTAAGGTTGGCACAGACAGAAGTTTAACAGCTTTTACTTTTCTTCCTTCCCTGAAATCTCTTCAGGATCTCACTGTAAGAAGAACTGCAAAGCCTGAGGAATTCTGTTGACAGAATTACACAAAATTGGGGCTTTTTCCCCCCTTTACACTCAGGTGTAACAGAACTGATTCCACCTTGCATGGTTTTTGCCACAACCAACACAGTGAACAGTTATGGAACACTGTGACCCCTCATGATAATTTTATACCAACACACCCTGCAGGAACCAAAATTTCCCTATTAATTAACTTCTGTTCCCTGTGAGACCTGCAGAGAGGCTGCTTTGGTCACGTCCTTAATGGGTGGAAACTTGCAGAAGCATTTCACAACACAAAGCAGAAGCCAGGAGAATGCTTGATGGGTCATCCCCCATCCTGGCAGGAATGTCTGGTGTTGGAAAGCTGTTGTTTAATATGAATCATTAACAGCACTGCTTGCCTCAAATTTTGTGGGGTGAAGTGGAAGGAAAGATCACGTTCTACTGCAATGCTTTATCTGAGCTAGAAGACCTTAAATAAGAACTTTGCAGTTGGCAGTGCTGCAGTTCCCTCCACAGCACCATAACTTTATCATTATATGGTGTGATAAAAGTTAAGCCTTTGCCTCTGCAAGGACATTAAATAACATCTTTCTCCCCATTAGCTTTTGCTGTAGTAGCAGTATTTATTCTCTGGGCAATGAGTGAGAACCACACTCCTTACAGAGTAACTCCAGGCTCTTAATGCACTAACAGTTTCAGAAAGGTTCCTGTGTCACTAAATTTAATGTGTTTTTAATATTATTATATTATTAATTGATAGCTCTTGTGCCACACAGTTTTAAAGGAAATGTTTAAGAGCCTCTTAAACATCAGTGAAGTCCTACATGTGGATAATCCATTTTTTTTTAATTTCTTCATGCCAATCTTTAACTTAAATAATCTCAAAATAAGCAGCTGTTTCAAAGAAAGGTGTTCAAGATCAATGGTTTTGAGGTCCTGACAGGATTTCACATCAGTCCTCTCAAACTTACACACCTCTAGTGATAGCTCAGTGGTCCCACTTTTTTTTTTAGCACAGGAGTTTCAGACAGTAAATGAAACTCTTATGCTGAGCATTAAAATAAATTCCAGTTTCACATGCTTTCAAGTGAAGCTAAAGAATCCAAATCAGAGAATCATTCCTTAGATACCCCCTTATGTTAATTTTAATTACAACAATTATTACTACCAGCAAGACAAGGCTCATGTGCCACCTTCGAGGGCTAAGTGCCAGCAGAATGACTCCTTCCATAACAACCCTTCAAGATAGGGCAGCCTGACCTCTCTGGGAGTGAAATATCAATTAATTATCTTTTTACAGTCAATTCAATTACAGCACACTAATCACTTGTGTAGGACATCAAGCCAGAAGCTGAGGGTGGGTGGGTGGTTGGGGAGAGGAAGGAAAAACATTGGCAGGGAAGGACCCTCAGTGAGGCTGATGGGGCAGTAACCCCACAGATGCAGCTGAAATGTTTGTTAACATCCCACAAAGAGTTATTATCTGTTTGTAGCAGAATAAATGCTGCAAAATCATCCTCATTTAACTGAAGGTTTTTAAAAAGAAAGAGTTATTGGTCCTATGGGTAATAGACATTTCATTTAAAGGTGACCAGACACACTGCATTAGTCTTTAATGCTGGAGTCAATTCACCAAAGAGCTTTGTTCATTCAGGGAAAAAAAAAAAAAGAAAGATAAAAGATGATCTATTCAGCAGAAAGCAAAATATATTTAATTTCTGTTAAATGAACTAGTATTAACTCAAGTTACCAAGGACTATTTCACTACTGTACTGATGCCAAAGAAAATTATCAAGTGTGATGGATCCACAGTAATGCACACAGCAGAAGAGCAGTATAGAAGCAAACACGTTTTAATTTATGACCCCATTAGCATTGCTACAGAGGCCAAACTTCTGAGAACATTGAATAAACACGTTAGTATATGCAAACAACTCCCAAACTTGACTCCCTTTCATTGATGGCACTGACAAAATAAAATGTGGAGGTGGGTGTCTGTCCCTTCTGCCGCGTAACAAGAGAGAGGACGAGAGGAAATGGCCTCAAGGGCCATTTGCACCAGGGGAGGTTTAGAATAATTAGGAAAAGTTTTCTCGGGCTGACCAGGCAGCTGGATGGAGTTCCCATCCCTCAAAATGTTAAAAAGTCTCTGGCAGGTGAGGCCACGGTGTGATGGTGAACACAGTGGTGGTGCTGGGCTCATCGCTGGTCTTGGTTTTTCCCAAACTCAACTTTTTAACACAATCCTTAGGAACTAAAATTGAATTCGAGTGGTTTTGATGGGAAAAAAATATTATTTTAGAGTGAAAAACATGAGAATCTTCTATTTTTGACCCTAATTTTCCTTTTTTTTTCCCTCTGTATAGTAACTTCAGCTCACTAAAGATATTTTTTGTGAGAATGACTCTCATCCATATTAAAGCATTCTGTGGAAACAAAGACTTCACTCAGGGGGAGGGTTCATCAAACCCACTAAAATTATAATCATTTAATAAAAGTAATGACTAGTCTGTATTTAAAATATTTTCCCAGGCAGCACTTTAGCATATTGTGTATTCCAAACAAAGTGCTGTTGCATAATCATTAACTCTGCACCGTGAAGATCTTAAGAAGAAAGTCATGAAGATTTTAGTAAAGGAAATAATATTAAGGCTAGAAAACACACCCAAGTGCCCACAAAGATGATGGGAGAGAGTTTTGCTCAGAGCAGCCACGGGGGTTTGAGATGTTTAAAGGAAAAGCAATATGTTATTTTATCCTGAGAAAAGCAGGGCTAGAAGGAAGCAATAAGTCCAGCATCACTCAGAGGATGTGGGCTCAGAGCACAAACCCTCTCTTTGCCTGCCATTCCCATGTCACATCCACTGCATTATGGTGTTACACCCAGCAGCCTTCAGGAACCACCCCAGAAAAATCCCTGCAAACACCAAACCCACAGGGAAATGTTAAACACGACACAATGGCTGTTGAACCTGAGAGTCTGCCCTGTGGAGAGTGGTTTCAAACTGCAAGTATGGAAAACTGTCTTAGCAATTAGAGGAAAAATGTCTCCAGCTCCTTTCTTTATGGTCAATATAATGTAAGGCTATCTTCAAATGCCGGATTTATTTTTTAAAAGTGTTCTCAAATCCAATTTGAAAAGAATTGTTTGAGACATCCACGCTGCAGCCAGCAGACAATAACAGTCCCGCAATTACCAGCACCTGCATTCCAATTCAGTGGATTGACATTCCCGAGGGGCCGTGGCAGATTCCCTACTGACAACAATTAGCATCAAAATGTTCCCCAGTGTAAAGCTGTGGGTGGGAATTACAAAAGGTTAACAGACTAAATATAAAAATCTTTTTGAATATAAAATCAATGCGCTTTGTTACCGAAATATGGGTACTGTAATTTAACCAAAATAGGGATTAGAGTCTCTGGCAATCTTCCATGTGTGTGAGCTTGGCTTTTCTTTAAGCAAAATGCAAAGCAGCCAATCTGAAAGTTTAAAACAAAACAAACCCAAGAGCCAAAGGAAAGCATTCTATAGTTTTGGTTTTTTTTTTCATTTTCCTTAGCATCAAAAGGAACACCCCTCCTATCAAGGCTCACAATGATCCTGTTATATGGTCAGACTCAAAATCCCAAATTGTTTTAGTGGAAAGAAAAAGTGGTCAAAATCAGCTCGAAGTTTCTTTACTGATATGAGTTCTAATAACACACAGTTTTCTCCAAAGGTCATCACTACATCACTATATCCATATTTTCAGTAGTGGCTCCTAATTCTCTGTAGCTACCAGGAGTAATGAAAAAAATTATATGTTTTTATAATGCTTGGAACCACAGCTTTGCTTTATTTAGATTGAAGTTACAAGCAGAACAGATGAAAACAAAAAAAAAATTTGGTCATTAAAAATACAACATCAAAACACTGAATTTGATGAGAATATGGAACTGTAACAGACATCAACGAGAAGGATGTTCTGTAAAAATACAGAGTTGATAAGTTTAAATTTATCTAGGTTGCCCTTTGTGTTTTTGATTGCAAGGATAAGTGGCCATGCAGGAACTTTGGATCTAGATAAATTCAAAGTGCTTTGACATGAAAGCCTCATTTCTGTTACCAACCAATAAATCATCTCTTTTAAAACATAGTTAACAAGTCTCAGAATAACAACGTGGGAAATGTATCCTGGGCTGTGGAGGCTGCAGTAAAGCTGAGCAGGTACAGTGATTTGTACAGTGAGAGTCTGACTCCAAATTGATGCCTCATTACACTGAGTTAACGTGGATGTGCTTGGCACATGCTGGGACCCCTCTTATCCCAATCAGTGCAGCAGCTCCTGCTCTCCTCACGTCTCTCAGAGAATCAGCATGTTCAGGACCAGCCCAAGGATTCTAATTGCTAAATCAGCAAACACGTTAATCATCACTTTGTTGTGAAATGAGATTACAGATGTGTACGAGAGATTATAGAGGGGAATCTGACAAATTGATTTAGCTGCTATTTCAACACAGGGCTGCAAGGTGCTTTTCATAATTATATCATTTTAGCTATAGTTCTGTAGGGCTCCCAGTGTGCAAACAGGTGTCCAAAAGGTAAAATACCATGTGAGGTAACCCTGATGTTTTTACAAGAACCTAAATAAGCACGGCACACACACAGACATGTCTGTATGTACATGTTCACACATTTGTGTGGTGCATGGACCTGTCATGACAGGATTATTATTATTAATCATTTCAGAAATTGAGTAGAGGATAAATCATCTGCACAGCCAGAGGTTACCCAGGGTGTGCATTACTCCACACACAAGCTTTACTTCCACATTACCAAAGCCTCAAAGTACTTGGAATGAAGTAGAGGAAGATGCCAGCAGGAAGGGACTGAAAGGGACACATTTAATTCCAACGGTAGAAAGACAATAATGGTTTCTGGTTTGGTTTTGCCAAAATATAATTTCTGGTGTCATCAGAAAGTAATTATGGATAGAAGTAATTATGGATAGGGGTGGTAGTTTTTATTTTACACCTGCTACAGAGAAGTCTGAGCTGCTATGGAGAACCAAAGCCGTTGTGTCTTGGCCATGTGATTGTACTGGATCTCTGCTCCTGACACGACTCCAGGGAGGTAAACGTGTACATTTAAATTCACAGAACTTATGTACACTAAGACTAATTTGTTCTTTCAAGCAGCCACCGTGTGGTGCTGAGAAATCCGTGGGAAGCAGTGCCTGGGGGAGGGCTGCATGCACAGCCATGAAATGCCTGACCCTGGGCTCCAACAGGGTCCCATTATACCCAAATAAATGTCTTTCAGACCCTTACAGAACTCAAAGAGAAACTATTAAGAAAGTAAAGTTATTGTAGACACTTTAGATACCAAATCTACATGTTGTTGCTAACGAAAAAATATTTCTTCTTAGAGTATATTAATTTACATGAACCCAAAACTCAGTATTTCTTTTTCCATGCCATATGTGGAGAAGTCAGGTTTCTTTACTTTTGAAATATGGTAATTGCTACAGTGATGGTTTCATGCGAAATTCCAGACAAAATGATCAAAATTACAATAAACACCTATCACCTGAAAGAGGCAGAACTGTTTGCTGAAATGCAGGTCAGATAAGAAAAAAAATTGAATAATAAAACAGAGGGGAAACCTCATAACAGCTGCAGTTATTATATATATAATGACTGGACGTGGCTCTCAGTGCTCTGGGCTGGGTGACAAAGGGAGGGGTCACAGGTTGGACTCAATGCTATTGGAGGTCTTTTCCAACCTAAATGATTCTGTGATTCCCTTTGTCCTAACCCAGGAAAATGTATGAAATGTCAGATTAAAAATAATCTGATTGTGCAGAAATTCTTTATTTATCACTGCCCACAGGAAGGAGGGGGCAGAGTCAAAACCTTTTTTTCAGCAGAGTATTTGTCTGTAGTGGAAATTACTACCAAGTGTTCAAGGTCTATGATGATCCTCAGGCTACCTCGAGTGATGATGTCAAGTTTTGGCACTGAGGGCTTCAGAGGAGATGCAGGAAACATGTCTGGGGAAGTGGCTTTGAAGCAGGCTCAGAGGGATGGACACAAAATAGAAAATAAATCATGTCAAGGCTTGATCACGCAAACTCTGACATCAACAGTAAAATTCCTGTTGACTTCAGACATGAGCAGGATCAGTTCCTCAACAGTGACACCCCCAAAAGAAAAATCAGTACTTCTGGAAGAAAAAAAGAGTGCTCCCTAATATGATTAGAAATCCAGTGATCAGGGCTGGGAGTTTGGGTTTTGTTTTTAAACATAATTTCTTGCATTGTTGTTTCAGTTGAAAGGATCCTCTAAGAAGCGCAATCTTATTTCTGAGATCAAATCCTTATTGGAATAAGAAAAAAAAAAAGAATAATTCTTGTCACCCATGAAAGTGTTCCTGCTTGTTCACTGACAGCACCAACACACATGGACTGACCCATCACATTTTCTTTTAAGATATTCCCTCTCTTGGAAATACAAGTGGTGAGTCAGTTGTTATGGTAACTATTTTTCTTTTTGTTTTTTTAACTAACATATGACAGCCTGTGTGTCATCTGATGCTGTTCCTGAATTCAGTTACACACTCACTTTTGTCAAATAGTCTAAAAAAGGGCTTCTTGGATGAAGAAATAGTAGGGAGAAAACAGGATATTTTTTCCCCATGCACATGGTTTCAACCCATGAAACCACTGATTATGTGATTAAATTTATGCACCCAGTCAACTTTTTCTAGTTCAGAGCTATGACATGATGACATAAAAAGTAGCTCTCATTTGTCACCTTTTTTCTTAAGCAAACTGCTGACAATTCCACGAACTCCACTCTTGCAAATCCAGTCTTGTTTGCCCTGTCTCCTGATGAGCCAGTCATTTGAACATGGGCCTATCTGAGTTATGATCTGCTTCATTGATCAACTAAAATTATCAGTGATTACATCACCCGAGTGGGTTTGGCTTCCCACTCAAGTCCGGTGTTATCAGTTATTCACATTGATATTGCAAAATATAATTGGTACTGGAATAGTCACAAGTGTAAAAGAAAGAAGGGCTCTGTTCTTTTTCCTTCAGAAAAGGATCTCAATTAGATAAATCTGTAGTGGAACCCAGTGGAGATAGTGGGTGAAGGATAAAAGAACATCCAATGCTGATAAGTTTGAAATACTTACGGCACAATACTTAAGGAAAATACTTGGACCTAAAACCAGCAGGAGCCAAAACTTGAACTTTTTACAGCTCCAACCTCCTGAACAATGACCCAGTGATGTGTTTGAGTTGGCTCCACACCCCAGCTCCGTGCATTCCCAGCCCTGGTTTCAATTGAAAGCTTGTTACTCAGTCTTGTAAATTCCCGTAAATTTAAGACACATCGGACCAGAACATTCTTCAGTCCAGAAAAATGAAAAATATTTTCGCTGATGCAGCAGAAATGTGATGATATGGAGCAAATGCAAACCAGAGGGATTACAGTGGTCTGGACAAGCAGCAATATTATGTCACTGCTATCAGTGCCTAAAAACTGTTTTCTTTATTACACTCTGATATCTTGTAATAACATCAAGAGGAGAACATTCCTTGCCACGCACGCATCGCTTCCATCAGTGTGGCAAACTGAAATAACCAAGGGAAAATTGCTGCCCCAAGTCCTTTGAGCAATGCATCTCATCCTACTGCAAGCAGCCTTGGAAAATAATCAATATCTTAACAAAGAATGCAAAAATACATCGTGAGTGGTAAGAAAAAGAGGAAAAAAAGAAAAGAAAAAACCTAAAGAGCTGCAAGTGGAGGTCAGTTGCTTAGTCAACACCATGAAGCTACCAGAAATTAATTTGTAAGCATTAAGACATTTACTAAGTAGTGACAAAAAAAGGTTTTCCCATCAAATAACATCAAAACCATCTTCCATGGGCTTGGATCTCATTACCTATTTGAAATATGAAAACCATCCCTATTTAAACTACAGCTACACAGATATTATTACTAAACAGCAAAGCTTCTTGGAACTCTTTCACTGACAGCTCATCAATACTGGATGATTCTCCATCACTGGATGATTATATCCATACCACAGGCAGTGGTGCACGAATGCCTCGAGGATCTCATCATTTACCCATCAGCAGAGGTTTATTCCCAAGGTATTTTGAGAGTTAGCCAACATTTCTCTCCAAAAGCAGAGATGAGAAGAATCAGAAGGGAAATCAGTAGAGCAATGCCCAGAGAAAAGACCTTCGAATAGATTTGAATGGAACTTTGTGTTCATTCTTCTTTTTCCTTTTTCCTTCCCTCCTTTTCCTCAAGTCCCCCAGGTGTCTTCCCCACTCCTTCTGTGCCCTCTGCCTCACTTACCTTCCAGTGCCAATTATCCCAATGTCCCTGGCCAAAACGAAATCAGTGATTAGTGAGCTCAGAAAAGCCCCAAAGTTTCCCTGCCATGAACACTCAGATAGGACAAAATACAATCACATGCACAGTAACACACCCCCGAGCAGTGACACCAACACCAGAAATAGTTGAGTGCCTGTAACAACAGGATGATTACAACCCCCAAAACAATCTTTAGCTCAGTGAACGATGCAAAACAACGACTGGGTTTTGTTTTGAAGTCCTAATATTTAAAGCCTAGCACATTTTCTACGTTTTCTCTCCAATGTCATCTTTCCAAAAACACCAAACTGCCTCCTCCTGAAGTGCTCTTTTTCTGTTGCACCATATGGTGCCCCATCCAGGGAGTCACAAGATATTTTGTTTCTAATTGATTAAATTCATGAGTCACACACAGGATTTGCACAGAGGTTGCAAATCAACTGGTTGTTTTTCAGGGCTTCCACACAGTAACGCAGGTGGGACCGTCACTCTGCGGCCACAGCTATCAAAAACTTCCTTAGAAACATAAAATTTGAAACTTAAAATCAAAGTCACCAAGTCTTCTGGTTTTATTTCATAGCTGGGAGGATTTTGTGGGGTTTTTGTTTGTTTGTTTTGGTTTTTTGGGTTTTTTTTTCCCCTCCTAAACTTTCTGCTGCAATTAGGGCATCAGGAGAAAGTGTATTCTATCCAGTGTTATGGTTTAGGAATTCCAATGTTGCAAATCTCACAATATAAATAAACAGAACCCAAACTCACCACCTTTAGACTCCTAATAGAATTAGCCAAATCAGGTGTTTCTGAAGGAAAAGTGATTTTTTTTAAACACTTGACTTCTCACTGCTTGGAGTGGCAGTGCCAGAACTTGTTACTCCAGCATGAAAGTAATTCCCAGGTTAAAATGGCTGTTCAATCACCATGAATTACAGATCAAACAGAACATTAAATCAGGAAAAAAATTTAAACATTTCTGCCTCCACCATCTGCTTGAGTACTTTGTAAAATGTGAAAATGGCTTTGTGTGGACATAGAAGCCTACATGCCTGAATATTGCTGATTTTCCCTGAAAGGAGCACTCCCACAGTTTAAGATCCTGTAGTTGCTTTATTTATGGGACCATTTCACATGCCAGAGTTGTTCCTGAAAGTCTGTGAAGTACCAGCAGCATTTCTAAACATCAGTGAAGGGTATAAAGTCTGGGGTCTAGATTTAAGTATTTGGCCCTATTTCGTTCTTGGTAAAACGAATTAGGACTGCAGAAATTATTAACTTGAACACTTTTGATCTTATTGCACACCACTGTGTTTTGCCTGAATAAAAGAACTGAGCAGAAACCTCAGGAGGGAAAGATTTCTCTTTCAGAATGGAATAACTGTCAAAAAATTACTTTGTTTGTATTTATTATGAAGAATTCAGCACTCTGCTAAAAAAAAATCCCTGCCTGTTTGTATTACAAAGGTTGTTTCTTATATTCTTAAGTTATTTTACTGCAATGCAAAGATACTTTTTTTTTATTTTTCAGTGAACTAGAAAGCTGAGCAGTTGACTAATCCATTATCTTTAGTCACCATGCTGGCTGCTCGAAGCATCTCCTGCTCTATATTGGGTGTCAGACCCAGATTCTGGCTCTGTCTCCCTTAGGGGATGGCAAATCAGCCAGTGCAAATCCAGAATTGCTAATGACAGAAACAGGAGATTTCAGTTCCCAGCTTCCAGATGCAACATATGTCAAAAGATAGCTTATACACTCAGAGCCAGGGAGAGAAAACAGTTTTGACATTTTTGTTTGTTTGTGCTGATGGGTTTTAAATCTTAATTAAGTCCAAATATAAGGAAAAAATTCACCATGACATCCATTAGGTGCTCAGTATATTAAATTTACAGCTGGGTATCCAGCAGAAAACATACATTAAGCATCATATTGAGAACTACCCCTCCAACAACTTAAATCTATTAGGTTGTGTCAGACTGAAGATGGAGCTGACAAATTGGAATTTAGAATTCATTTAGATGACTCCTTGTGTTTTCCAAGCCTTTTGAAATGCTGCACAAACTTAAGGCATTGACTTTCCTAATAAACAAAGAATCAAGTTTCACAGCTTCAAAGAAATATTTCACTGTAGGGTCTATTTAATCTGGTTCTGTACTTCAAATAATTATTGTAGAGTATTTACAATTCTGACATCAGCTATTATCCTTGACAAGGAAGTAAAGAACAACGTTGCTATAAAATACAGAGAGGACCTAAAGCTGGGTGAGATTTTTGAAACAAGTTTTGGTGAGGTTTAAAGGTTCCTGGCTTCCTAAAAGGACTGATACATCCAGCAGTTTCCAGGGACTTAAATACTTCAGAAACCAATGATTAATTTGGACCATCAATCAGTGTTTAGAAGAATGATTTTTATGGTCCTAATTATTGAAGACAGAACTTGCTGCTGTAATTCCTTGACTAGAGAATCCTTCTTGAGCTGGAAACCACCAGCTGGGGCTTGGGAGGGCAGTGAAAAACCTGAACCCTTTAAAGGCTGAAAATTATACTATAAAAGTACATTTGACAATCACTAAAACACCTCAACATCTAAAAAAATGTATTTTCTACCATTTTTGTTGTGTAACACTTGTATGGTTGCTGTAATTGATGAAGTTGGCAAATTAACTACCAGGTTTTAGAATTGATATTTATGCATTTATACACAAATCATGGGAAACACATAAAGAAATTTACCTTTCCCCACACCTTGTACACCGGATTTAACTGTTTCCCTCTGTTTCTTCCAAATAACTCAAAGCTGGGAGCAGAACTCGATGGAATCTGGTGGGTTTTGATGCATTTCCAGACCATGACCATTCACAGCTGATCACCAAAAAAACCCAACAAATAAACAATCAGTTATAAACGGTATAGTAACTATCTCTTACTGTTACCATGGCACAATGTTACAAGTTCAGGTAAAGTCTTTAAGTCAGAGTATAAAACACTTTCACTGTACTTTTTACTCAAAACCACAACAGAACTCTCTGTTTTGGCCAACAGCATTAAATAGAGGAAGGTCAGTTGCTGATGATGATGAAGGGTAATATTAAGAAGGTTAAAAATTATGACTCAAGTGAAAGAAAATCTCAAGCAAATCTGAAATCATTGAATGGAACCAGCCACTGAAGTTTTATTTGTTATATCCTTCATAGCCTTTGTGGTGGGCTGCCCAAGGCTGGCTGCCAGGTGCCCACCCAGCTGTGCTCTCATTCCCTCTTCTCAACAGCAGGGAGGAAAATAAGATAAAAATGGCCATAGTCAAGATAAAGACATGAAGAACGTTTACTGATTGCCACCATGGGCAAAACAGGCTCAGGGAAATAATTTATTACAAATTAAATTATGCTTGGACAGCCCTCCTGCCCAACTCAGGCCCTTTCTTCCCAGGCTCAGCCTCATCCCTTCACCTCCCTCCCACAGAATGGTGCAGGGGGTGAGGAATGGGAGGTTGTGGTTGGGAAAATGACATTCCCTCTCTGCTGCACCAGGAGCAGTTCCCACCAGGAGAACCTGCTCCTGCGTGGGCTTTCCCTGGGCTGCATTTCCTCCAGGACACGTCCCCTGCTCTAGCGTGGGGGCTCCATGCTGTGAATCTGTTCTGCTCTGGTCCCTCCTCATGGGCAGCACACAAACCCCTGCTCCACCACGGCTTCTTTCAAACCTTCCACAGCCTGAAGGAGGAAGATCTGTGACACCTGCTGAACCTCCTTCCCCTCACCTCAGTCTCCACAGGGCTGTTTATTGCTCTTTTTTTCCCCCCAGATCCTCCCTGCTGTGCAGTGGTAAAGCAAACCTGTCTTCCCAGAGGGATGGAAAGAAGACACACATTCATTCCCTTCAAGGCAGTTTCTTCACAAAAGCCAAGCTATCTCTCTGCCTGAAATAATTACCTAGATGTTTAAACTGAAGTCCTCTGAATAACCTCAACTTCCACAAAAATGCATTTTTAAAAGATTTTTTAAAAAAATTAAGTTTTCGCAATAAACAGGAATATCGTGCTTTCTTAATGCAGAATGTAAATGATTGCACTGCTGAGAAAAGGGAAAATTAAGTCTTCTAAGTACCCAATGAACAGGAGTGGAACAAATTTTCTCTCTTCAAATATATCCTTATAGTAATCTGAAGAGAATACTCCCATGATTGTGTAGCGATTTCTTCAAGACCTATTCAATTCCTTATTGTTCAGCTTACAGTGCCAGAAAAAAGGGCCTGTTAAAGTTAACATCTGCTAACTAATCATGGAACAGACCATCCCAACATTCCACAGGGTTTGAACATTGCTATGAATTTTGATTACTATCAACTTTGGCTGGATTAAAAAAGCACTTTACTGTGAGACTTTCGAAACCTACAAAAACTTATTTCTTTAGAGGAAGTGCTTCTGAAATGAAACATTTTCATTCAGTTCAGAACGTATGACCTAGCATTGCAAGCATGTCTAGTATTAAAGATAGAAATAAATCAATCTGGTGAAATATATTCCTCTGATTTTTTCATTAAATATTTCATTTTGGGAGTGTTAACATCCCACAGTAGATTCTGAAATGGAAGTATTGTTTGGATGGGCTGATGTACTGATTGGATCTTCTGAGCTCCATTCTGTGTGTTTTGCTTGCCTGACACTGAGAGTACATCCATATTTGCAGGATTCCCAGGAATGGGGATCATTTTCTTTGAGGTTTCATTCATATCTGAGGGAGGCAATCCAAGATGTACTTCTGAGCACCTCGTGGCCAGCTCTGGTTGGAGCTGTGTGTGCTCTGCAAAAACACCCCCCCAAAAGTCAATTGGACTAGATGAGCTTTCTACAAAGCCATGGATTCCATCTCTCTGCATTAAGATGGGATTCATTTGTGCCCTGTGCTTGACAAATTACAACCTGCTGAGCAACTCTTTACTGTTTCCAGTGTATAATGTGTAATTTACACTAACTGGGATCGTTCTCTGACAAACACACAAACCATGCATGCACACTCAGAGCTTGGGTTTTTTCCCTATTTTTCCAACCTTTTATTCCAAAATATTTCCCTTTTAAAATTAAAACTCCACAGTATTAAACAGAAAAACCACTCCCTCATTGCAAGGATAAAAATTCATTAGAAGAACATTGGACACCTCACTGTACTTCTGCAGTTAACTGGAATGAAGCTCTCTTCCCCTCAGGAAAGGTCACTGTCCCTCTTGCTCCAGAGAACCTTGTGTTCTGGGAGAGCTGAGCACTCAGAGGAAGCCAAACACTGCAGTCAGATCATATCCATCAAAAGAGAGACAGCCAAAGCATTCTGTCAGAGTGCTGTCAGTAACTGGGGAGCACAATGAAGGGACGTCCCAGGCCCTGAGCCCGTCACAGGTGTCACCACCACAATCGTCCCGTCCATCCAACACGTCATTTCTCCCCTGCCCCTTTAACAGAAATACACATGCAACTTAAATTTCGACAACACCGCGGCTAAATTATAAAGAAGGGATTATTTCAGCCAATTTTCAATAGCAAAGTGGGTGGTCCTCAAGACTTTTTATAAATACCCTTCCAACATTTGTGTGAAAAGTTGAATAGGAGACCACACAACAACCAAGGATTATGTGGCACTGCTCTAAAGGGGAAAGGGAGGAGAATCAAACATTTCTTGCCCAAGGTTTGTTACTGTGGGATACTATTATGTGAAGCCCTTCAGTTCATATAGAACATCGCATTAAATTACATGGCAAGAGTGAATAACTGCTTTGTCACATACAGAATCACACATTATTTTGCTTTTTAAAGATTGTGAAAAGTGAAATAGTGTACCAAACTCCATTCCAAAAAGCTTTGGTTATTTAAATCCAGTCTGCATTTTACCCAAGGTATTCCCTTTGCATAAAGGTTTAAAGGTTCCTAAGGCTGCAAAGCCAAATACCACAGAAGTTTAGGTATGAGCCAATTAAGTTGCCAGCAATGTTAAAACTGGACACGTAACTGTGCAGCTCAGTCTGATGTCATAATGAACATGCAGTTTACAGCCACCATTTTAATGACATTAACTGACAGCAGGACAGGAGAGGTCATGGTCAGGAATACTGGTTTCAGTCCCTACTGGGAGAAGAAAATATAGGATTGTATACTGGGGAACAGTTCTGCTCCAAGATAAATGTAAAAATCATCTTGACGCCCAGAGCTGGCACTGACACTCAGTGTGAATTGTTCCATATTATTGGAAGGCTTCAGAGTCACAAATGAGATGGAAATCATCAGACAATGGTCAAAGTGCAGTCAAAAGCCCAGGTATGAGAAAAAAAACAGCTCAGTAACAAACCTCACTGGTTTTATGTGGTACTAAATCCAGTTTAGCCATCAGGCAACATTCTCCCAATCTCAGAGTGCATCAGGAACTAGAGAATAAGAATATTTAAAACCTAAAATGATCATGCTTCTATTAAGTTGGATATTTGGTTGTTTATGTGATAACAGCAGAGATACCAATAAAAGGGCTCCTACAACTCTCAAATCTGTGTGAACCCAGCTGAAGGTCCAGACGGATTCAGCAGCCAAAGGTGTAGCTTGGTTTACATCTTTAACATCTTACAGGTGTGCTGAAGATGACAACAAAGACAAGGCACTTCTCTAGCAAGTGACACCACGTGCTCTGCTCTGTCCCTGCCATCCCCCAAAGCACAGGATGTTTTCCTCAGCAGTTATCCCAGGATAGCTGCACTGATGATAACTCACGTACAGAATCATGTGTAACTCGTGTGTACAAAACCTCTACAAGCAACAGCTCGAGTTCCAGGCTCCACTGGCAGTTCACAGCCTCCTCTGCTGCAGGGGGAGGAACTCTAAACAGCAGCCAGCCAGTCACACTCCTGGATGGACACAACAACTGGAAGATCTAGAAAAGACTCATTGCCACTGGAACTGTATCTAATTTATAAACTCAAATCCCAGGGGCCTTCATCTTGCATCATGCAATGGGAGGCAGCCAAGTTCTGCTTCCTGCAGGGAGGGAAGAGGCCAGGGGATATAAAATATGCCACCTTTCCCAGAGCTTCCTTATCACTACCTGTGAAGCATTGTGCCTGCTTTCAATCACTTCTGCTGATTGCCTACTATTAATGTCACTCATTCTCTTAAGCAATTAAACCACCTCTTTCTTAGATGTGCCTTTGTCTCTCCCTGGCACATTTCCTTGTCTAATCCTCTTTTCCAGATGGCATAAGGACGCGAGATAAGTGTTGCTAAAAGTTGCTTAGCAATGCAACACATGCAAGGTTTGGAAATGCTGACGTCCACATAAGCACTATCTCTACATCACACATTTCTGCAGAGAAACAAAGGCGTGAACACCCGCAGTGACACGGGGGCCTCCAGAAAAAGAGCCACCGGTGCCCAAAGGGAGCAGGGAGGGAAAAAGAGGGAAAGCTCCAAGCTCTCCCAGTGATGGGATGAGTTGTACTGCTGGGGGTTTGTCTGTGTTTGGCTTGGATTTTAAACCAGAACTGGAAATTCTGCTTTAAAGACATAAAAACCCTGGCGTTCTAGCAAGGGCCTGTATTTTCTGTGATTTGGAGACACAGGATGCCACAGACACAGAGATCACAGCAGAAAGGGAGGCCCCATCCCTGGAAGGGTCCAAGGCCAGGTTGGTCAGGCCTTGGAGAAACCTGGGACAGTGAAAGGTGTCCCTGCCCGTGGCAGGGGTGGAACTGGATGGGCTTTTAGGTCCCTCCCAACCCAAACCAGAATCTGTGAAGAGTTCATGACAAACAGGAACTGATAAAAGGCAAAGCTGTTTATCATCAGCTTGGTATCAACCCTACAAATCCTCCTCTCCGAAGAATCACTGATAGGGAATTTATTCCTCCAACTGCACCATGTAATTGTGGATTGTTTCTAAACTCTGCAGTAAATGTGTTTATATGGAATTTACTTAAACTACAATTAAATGTTACGGGTAATAAATAAGAACATTTAGTACACGAACAGTAGTAATTTCACAGGGTCATATTATCATATTAATTCATTTCTGCAGCAGCCTACGAAAACAGGTTGGCATGACTCACTTTGTGTTTGAAAAACCTGAGATGTTACGAATTTATTCATCATGGGGAACAACTTTGAAACAGCCAGTTCTGAGAAAACAACTGAACAGTAGTAAATTAACGACAGAAATTCACACGTAGCTTTACTCAGGGTAGTCTCTTGCTAACCAGAATTTAGTGGTCCCCTCCAAAAGCCATTAAAATAGAGCTCAACACTTACTAGTGGGGAGAGTCATTCATGGTCTTTTAATCAGAAATAGTTTTATTTATATTTTTACATCATATATCCTCATGCTGTAGTCATAATCATAAATATGTCATAATCATAATCAAGATTTGGGAAGATTTATTGGATCTTCAAACGTCCTATTGCCCACTCACACGGAGCCTAGTACTAAATAACTGAAATTGCAGAAATTTAAATAATTTGCACTGAACTGAAGCCACGAGGAGTGTTCTGAACAGACACCTGAGATGGATTCCTGCAGGTGAGGAAGCCCAGAAGGCTGGGCACCTGTTTGTGTGGTTAACAGGTGTGTCAGACAGCAGGGCTTCCTCAGGAACCAGGACAAACCACACTCAGCCAAAGCACACAAGGAAGCAGCCACGGGGACAGAATGCGACGAGGCAGCAGCCAGAGAGGAGGGATCACAGGGAGGAAACGTTTTTATGGCAAAAAAAAAAAAAAGGAGAGTGTTTTCCTTCATTAACCTCTGCAAACTTCATTCATGTGTCATCGTTTCCTTTCATTCTCAAACCTGTGCACATAAAAAAATGCATGAAAACCAGACAGGCCACCACAGGTCACTGGGAGCTTTATTTAATTATTTTTAAAACCAGCTTTCAGAGACTCTGCTCCATGTTCCCTATTATTCAGTTATAGTTTCTGTCTCTCACCTCTGTGCACCATTTTTACTAAATGCAAAACCAGTTACATACTGTTAAAAAGGACATAAATCAGAGTTGTTTGCTATTATTTGTCCTCTCTGTTGAAACTATCAATTATTGCTTGTTTACTGGGCATTTAATTGACCTGAATCCCTGAAGATTCCCAGACTGCAATGTGCTGTTAACTGACAGCATCCACTCACTAAAAAAAAAATTATCACTTGCCAAGGATTGATCTAAAAATCTGGCCCTGATGCTGCTGCAGCTGAAACTGAGGACAGATTAAACATTCATGCCATGATTCAATCCATTCCATACCCCACAGAAGTAATGCTGGGATACCCTGGGGCTTGAAATATTTGCCCACGTTTTCTTGCTCCAGCAGATTAATTCAGGATGTCCACAGTAGAGGGAAAAAAAAAAAAAACAAACCCAGATTTTTTCAAAATCTCTTCATTTTGATAGAGTTTTCAGGCATAGAACTATCTGTGACATGTCTGGGTGCACTGATCCATTAGCAATAACCTTTGGTGCTCACTGAGATAATCTGACTAAGGAAACAAACTTCCAAATCATGTGCACAAAGCAGATAGAACTCCCAGATCCTTAAGATTTGCCCTTTTTTTGGGCACTGAACCATATTTTGTCATTTATGTTACGACCAGGTTTGCATCCCAAGCCATAATTCCTCCACTGATGATCTTTGGGGTCCCTTCCAACCCAGATTGTTCCAGGATTCTGATTCTTTCCCATATTTCCTGTTTATTTTCCAGAAGGATGCTTAGCTCTTTTATTAATCTATGATAATCTATGCCAAGTAAAGAAATATATCATTCTGAACAGCTAACTCCCCCCCTTTAACCTATTATTTTGCTTGGAAAAAAGGGGTATTTATGTTCTTACTGTTTATTGTTTCATGTTAAGCTATACCATTTGAAAGCAGTATATGCTGAGGGATCACTTGCACTAAGGGGACGTCTTGGAAGTTATATATAATAATAATATACAATTATATATATGTATATTTATGTGTAAATATAAAAATACTTCTATATTTTATATATTTATGTATAATATAAATATATTCTATAGTATCATTTGTATATTTATATATGCAATATTAACATATTTATGATATGTATAAAGTAAATAAGTACACTCATACGCTTGCATACTATAAATACTAAATCAATAGATTTTCAGAAGCGTCAGGACTATTTTTTTTTTTTTTGGCATCTTGTCACTTTTAAGCACGTATTGAGTGTAAACTTTAGTACTAAGGGCTGCAGCCACGGAAGAATTTCCTGTTTCAGCCCCAAAAGAGATGCTGGAGAGACGCCCAGTGGTGCCCAAAGGCGCTACAGAACGGCTCGGAACAGCCTCATGGCACCGAATCCAGAGAAAATAAACTACGATCCCTGGGGTTCGTTTATCACTATTTCTATTCCATGGGAACAAACGCACCTCAGCACGTGTAGGGATGTTTGTGTCACCTCTTTTTCCAAGTAACGACTATTTCTTGTCTTCTCCTACTGATTTTGACGCCCAAACGTTCACGTGCTCATGAAATAAAATACACTGAACTCCTTAAAACTCTAAATCCTTCAACAGCTTTGCCCTCATTTCTGTGAGGGGATTCGGTTCGGCTCGGCTGTGTTCGGTAGAGCTCGTTCGGCCCGTTTCGGTAGAGCTCGGTTCGGGCTCGGCTGTGTTCGGCCGGGCTCCATCGGCCCATTTCGGTAGAGCTCGGTTCGGCTCGGCTGTGTTCGGTAGAGCTCGTTCGGCCCGTTTCGGTAGAGCTCGGTTCGGCTCGGCTGTGTTCGGCTGGGCCCGTTCGGCCCCGCCCTCGGCCCCGCCTGTTTGCCCGCCGCCGTCCCGCCATTGGCCGCGCGTCCGCGCCCGCCCCATCCGCCGCTCCCATTGGCTGCGCGAGCGGCCTGGCGCCGCCCTCAGGGGAGCAGGGCGGGCCCGTTCACTCGGCCCGTCTTGTCGTGCGCTCGGTCCGCGCCGGTGCCGCCCGATCCCGCCCCGCCTCACAGGCCACACACACACCTCCCACCTCTCCGCCGGTACCGCCCCACCCGCTCGCCGTTCCCCGTCACGGACCGCGCACACCTCCCGCCGCCCCGCCCACTCCCGGGGTCCAATAGCGGGGCAGCACCGGGGCTGTGCCCCGCCCCTGAACCCCGGAAGCGGAAGTGGATCCCGGTACTGCCGCCATATTGGTCTGTGGAGGGGCGGGAGCGGAAGGCAGGACCGGCCCGGTGGCCTGTGAGTACCGGGACCGACCGCGGCTGGAGCGGGGTGGGAGCGGGAGCGGGCACCGCGCCTCCGGGCCGCCGGGCGCAGCGCTGACACCCGCGGGCAGGCGGGCGGGGGCCTGCAACGAGCGGCCCCTCCGGGAGCGCGGCGGCTGCTGCGGGCTGGGCGCTCCGGCCGGGGCCTCCCGGGGCTCGTGTCCCGCCTCTGCCGGCCCCGCCCCGCCCCGCTCCGCTCCGTGCAGAGGCAGCGCAGCTCCCTCGTTCATTGTACCGAGTGTCCCGCCGGGGCTGGGCAGAGCCCGGGCAAGGGGAAGTCCCGGCTTGCGGGCACAAGCGAGAAGCGCAGGTGCTGCTCAGCTGCCGTTGCAATGGATAAAATTAAACAGTGCCTTTTTTTAGTGTGAAAAACCAATCTGAGCGACCAATGAGCTGTTTCCCCGTGGCTGTCCATTCACCCAGTTCTTAATAAATCACCTTAATGTGTTGCTCTTCAAAGACATTTCCTCTATGAGATAAGGTAACCTGAATGAGTAATGTGTTTTTGTTAGTCACTTGCTTCATTTATATTTTAAATTTAACAAAAATCTGTATCATGAGCAGAGTTGTGCTCAAATTCTGTACCTCTGTGTGACGATGTGAGGCTTAAAGTAAATATTCTTACTGCCGGAGGTTCTGCTTTTCAGAACTCGGGGATCAGTGGTGTTTGTAACGAAATTACCGCAACAGTTGTGGAGAAAAGCGTAATTGTTCAGGCCATGCCTTCGCTCATGTGGTGTTTTCAGCAGAGAAAACTGCTGTAATATGTAATACGCTGTTTTAGTCTCAGTTCTGCTGGTAGCAGAGTGTTCCCCCGTGGGTTGTGTTGATGTCCGTGTGTGTGGCTGAGTGTTGCCTGTGCTGGAGAGCGCTCACAGCGGGGCGGGGAATCTGACATTCACAGACTGATGGAGAGAGGCTTTTCACAATGGCCTGGAGTGACAGGACAAGGGGGAGTGGCTTCAGACTGCCAGAGGGAAGGGTTAGATGGGATATTGGGAAGGAATTCCTGGCTGTGAGGATGGTGAGGCTCTGGAACAGGTGCCCAGAGATGCTGTGGCTGCCCCTGGATCCCTGGAAGTGTCCAAGGCCAGGCTGGACACTGGGGCTTGGAGCACCCTGGGACAGTGGAAGGTGTCCCTGCCCATGGGGTGGAATGGGATGATCCTTAAGGTCCCTCCCAACCCAAATCATTCTATGGTTCCATGATTATGAAAGAGAAATTGCAACTGTCTAGGTAAACATTCCCTTAAACCAACACAACCCAATGTTCTTAACTGTGAGCTCAGAGTAGTGCCAAGGGCTCCTGCTCTTGATAATTGTTCATTTCAGGCAAATTCATTTCATGTTCATTTTCCAGCAAAGTTTCAATGTGATGAGAAATATTACCTTAAATTCTAGTCTGTATCTTGTGATTAAACTGATCCCCAGAGAGGTTTCTCCTCAGTAGAACTGTTGTGTTTCTTGGTCTGCTCTGGAGAAATGTGCATGATAAAAAAATCATACATATTCACATAAAACGTAGTATTTTACACCAAGCAAGATCCCTGCTCCAGCATAAAGCCTTCAGTGGCCTCACACACATGATTTTCCACTTGCTGTGCACAGGGTAACATTTACAAAGTTGTCATGTAAGGTCTGCCTGTAGCCCATATTTGCTGTGAGTGTATCTGTAGAATTAATTTTGACACTATAAGAGTTTTCATTCTCTGATAAAATTGTGTGATTCTAATTAGTTGAATGACTTTTTGTTACAGCTTTATGCTTCAGGACATTAAAAAATACCCCAAAATAAAGCATCAAATGATGCTCAGCTGAGAACACTGAACAATTTCTGCCCTGCACAGTGTGGGGAGAAGAATGACAGCTTCTTTCTGCCTGTAATGGAAGAGTGTATATATTGTATGACTTTCTGCTAGATTCTTTTCTTTTAGTTGTAGCTTGAATCAAAGTGGACTCAGGTCCTGAAGCCTCCTAGTGAGTCCCCTTGGCCTTTGAAGTGTAACAGGGCTCCTTTTTTTCTGCTTTCTAATTATTCCATAGAATGTAGTTTTCAGATGTTTACAGAAAAGATGCACAGCTTTAAGGTTTTGTGCCTCCTCAGATTGTCCTTGATCTTAAACTTTCTGCAGCACTCACTGTCTTGCAGCCTCTAAGACAGTTACTTGCTTCTTTTGAATTTATGAATGTTTCATAGAGATCTGTTGCCCCCTGAGGCTTTTGAGTAGGGCTGAATGTACTCCCGGTATCCCCGAGTTACAAAGTCCCACCCACAGAGGAGGATTCCAGGAAGTAATGCCAGGGATTGCTCTTGGTGATGTGGCAAAATGCTGCTGCTTAGGATCCACTTTATTTGGCCTCTATCTTGAAGTGAGCTGTAAAACTCACTGATAAGAAAAATGAAGCTGTTCAACTGGTAGCAGAGGCATGGACTGAAAAATAACCCCCTTTGGTAATTTTTTTTATTTGAGTTCAGGCCCTTTGACTGTACAGTTTTGCTCTTGTATAAAACTTTTCTGTCACGGCTTAGCTCTTGGTGTTCAAAAGACAGAGAAATTCATTGAATGATTCCAGTGTGGGCAGCATTTTGGGTTTGGTGCTCTGACAGAGTCTGAAACCACTCACACCATAAATTCAGAGTCCTGAAGTTTTTTCTTCACTATGTAGTTACTCAATATTTAAAATCCTAAGAAGCTTTTTTTTTTAAAAAAAAGTCTGCTTACTTTGGTTTTGTTCTTTCTCTTTGGAGACTGAGGTGGCAGGAGGGAGGTGCTGCAGTTCATGCCTCACTGCTTAGGGGTTGTCCCTCAGCCTGTGCCTTAGCAAGGTCCCAATGTCCAACTGGGCTCTTCCTGAGTTTCCTTATGGGCTTCTTTATTTCCTTCCCCAAAACACACTGGGTCCTGTCCTGCCTTTGTAAAACACCCTGTTCTTTGCTTTCTTGGACGAGGAATTTTCATTCATTTTGGCATAAATGTCCTCTCTTTAAGAATACTTCAGTCAGAATAATTTGTTTCAGACAGGACAAGCCAGAAAAATATTGTGTGTAAATGCTGGTTCTGATCATGTGCTGTAAACCTCCCTGAGTTTAGATTTTGGATTTCAATGTTCCCTTGTGCCATGTTTTGTTTCCACAGCCACCATGTCAGAAGGGGACAGCATTGGGGAGTCTGTGCATGGAAAACCTTCCGTGGTCTATAGATTTTTCTCAAGACTTGGACAGGTTGGTTTTGTGAAGGATTTTTCTGACTCCTTTAGGAGCAGATCTCACTGCAGCTTGTGGAACTCACTGCTTTGTTGGCTGGGTTGTTGAAATGCTATGATCTATACAAAAGATTTCTTTTAAAATAGATAAATACCTATAATAAATGGCTTACTGGAATATTTAATGGGTATATGTGTGACTCTGCACAGTGAAAATGTGTTGTTACTGTCAGAAATGAGTGTGTTCAGATTTCATTTCAAATTCATCTTAAGGGAAGCAACTTGCATAAAATACAGAAAATTTAAATTGCTTTACAATGCCCTAAGCATTAGGATTTTTTTTCCTTTGTAAAAATATAGAAGCTTGTAAGGATAGTTCTGTGTAATTTATTTATAGTAAAGAATACAAGTTTTACTCTCTTTCCCAAAATACTCCTCCCAAACGCTTTCTTTTGCCCATACTACCCTCAAATGAGCTTTATCCATTGTGCACGAAGTATTTGACAGTATTTATTATTTACTGTGCACTTTGTGTTTCCTCCTAGATCTACCAGTCCTGGTTAGACAAATCCACCCCCTACACCGCAGTGCGATGGATTGTAACGTTGGGGCTGAGCTTTATCTACATGATTAGAGTTTATTTACTGCAGGTAAGACAGCTGGATTTGATGCTGAAGTAGTTCAAGATATTATTGCTGGCCTAATTTTGATTCTAAGAGTGTTTTTGAAGTGTGCTGTTGCTTTAGTGTAGTGTATTGTTCAGCATGTGGCAGAGGGTAAACTGTGTGGCCTGAAGAGAGGACACATCCTGTGGGTGTGCAAGTTGCTGCTGCAGAGAGAAAAATGTGTGAATAGTTGAGGATATTCATCTGATGGCAATCTGAAATCACAAAATATATCTCTGAAAACTGTTGTAATTACGTTTTTGCTTTTATATTAAAGCTGTGTAACAGCGTGCTCAGTGCCAGGGGTTTCTTTCTGTGATGAAAACCATAGAGAATGGCTTTGTCAGCATTTCTCTCCCTGCAGGCCAGGGGCAGACTATTCCCCATTAATCACATGTTTCTGTTCCAGTTCAGTTAAGAACTTGGGAACTGTTATTTCCAAAAACTGAAGATTACAGAATGCAAAACCTTCACAGGTCATAGTAGTAGGAACATTTCAGACACTGAAGGCTGCAAAGATGATTTAAAAAGGGATGGTTTTATGCTCTTTACTACTTTTGAAGTCCACATCTTAAACATAGAGAGCCTGGATGCCAGACCAGGCTTTCATGTTCAGTCTGTCTGTACATGAGTGATTTTCTTTTCTGTCATGTTCTAAGACTTGTTTGGTCACTGAGAATTCCTGATATTCTTCCAGTTAATACGAGGACATAGAAAAGCTTCTCAAGGAAGCAAAAACCCCCAAGTTGTTTAATCTTGTTTAAAAAATCAGTATCAGAAAATGATTTTCAAGAGGATTTTAGCCTTGTCTGTTCCTCCCTGTGCAGGGTTGGTACATTGTGACATATGCCTTGGGAATCTACCACCTCAACCTCTTCATAGCTTTCCTGTCGCCAAAGGTAGACCCCTCTCTAATGGAAGATTCAGGTATGAGGAAAAGTTCCTTTTTACCATCACTTGAGACTTGGTTGAACTTCCAGCTCCTTTTGTCTGATACAGTCGTGTAAAGATAATGCAGTTTTAGCACTGCATTGTGATTTTAAACCTGAAAAAATCTATACAACTTAACATCGAGATTTGCTATAAAATTTGTTCTTTTTCGTGGGACTTGGATATATTCCATATTGTACTAGTTTTTTGGGTTTTAAAAGGAGGTTTATGTGACTTAAGCTCTCCTTATAGTAACTGAAGTGGCCTGGCATTCCTAAGTTAAATTTATTTTAAGGAATCTATGTGAACTTACATTAAACCAGCAACTCTTAATTGGAATCTACGTGTAACAATAGAAATTGGGTGTGGTTTTGTTTTGTGAATGTTTCTTCTATCTTAAGATAGGAAGTAAAAGAAAAACTGGAATCTGAATAGTGTAAAAAACTACTGTGAGGAGGTTTGTGGTTTGGTTTCTTTTCTGTTATTTTTAGATGATGGTCCTTCCTTACCTACAAGGCAAAATGAAGAATTTCGGCCTTTCATTAGAAGGCTCCCAGAATTCAAATTCTGGTGAGTGGATCCATCTGCCTGTGATGTGTTTTTAAAAAATACAAATATCTGCATGACATCAGTGGTAACTGGGCTTGAAGGAGTAATTGTTGCTGTTGTTTTTCAGGCACTCTGCCACTAAAGGAATCCTGGTTGCCATGGCCTGTACATTCTTTGAGGCTTTCAACGTTCCTGTGTTTTGGCCAATCCTTGTGATGTACTTCATTATGCTATTTTGTATCACTATGAAGAGGCAAATCAAGGTAACTTGGCAGAGAATTGACAGAGAAATGGTGATGTCAGGATTTACTGCTCCAAACTGGCCATTCAGTGGAGCCCTTCAGGGGTTAAATGTGCTGCACACACTGATTTTCCTGGAGGAACTTCAATAACTAATATTTGAACATGAATTGTTCAGGTGGGGCGTGTTTAGAGTGTTGAGCAGATTTTACAAAACTTTATTCTTGTTTTCAAAAGGTTTTGACTTTAGAGTGCAGTGTCAGGGTTTTATGCAGGTTCTCATCCACTTGCTGGGGTTATTTTGGATGCAGAGGTGTTGAACCAGCTCTGGTGGGTGAAAAGGGAAGGTTTTACAAGGTGATGTGAGAAAATAGACGGGGGAAAGGGAAAAAAACATGGACAAGTAATTCAGGCCATTTTAACAAATTACTTATGGTTTGTTAGAATTTTAAAAAATACCTAACTTTTTCCCCAGACATTCAGAATTTTGACAGGTACTGTGATTCAAAGTGGTAATTTAAAGATGGAAGGGTAGCAAAGAATTAGTGCCCCTGTGCTCTCACCAGTTTCCTGTGGTTCCCCAATCACTAATCTTCACTGTAGTGTACAATTTGTGGGGTAACCCAAAATCTGAGATTTATAAAACTGCTCTCATACTCCTATTCAGATTTAAACTGCTGTAGGATTAGTTATTTCATCACCTTTACTAAGAACTCTCTTTCTGGAGGACTCAGTAATTTACAGTGTGTATTATAAACCCTTTTCTCTAAATACTATGTAACTTTCTTGCCTCAACAACTGCTGTTTTCTCTTTGCAGCACATGATAAAGTACAGATATATACCCTTCACACATGGCAAGAGGAAATACAAAGGGAAAGAGGATGTGGGGAAGACCTTTGCTAGCTAGGAAGAAGCAATCAACCTGTTGACCAATTCTACTGCTCACTAAAGGAACGATTTTGAGCCATTGTAACAATGCCTTTTTTCTTCATAAAAGTGATTAACGGAGTGGTGACAAAGCAGTTGAATTTTCATTTTATGAGGATCTTGCTATTTTTATCTGAGATATCAGTTTCTCGAGGAAACTGGCATTCTAACCAAATTGCATTGAGTTTATTCTCTTTTGTAAGAAGTTGGAGAAACTTTGGATAATCCCATGGATTTGGGATAATGTATTTCTTTCAAGATCCGTTGCACTGGAGAGGTTAATGGCCTAGAGTTGGATATTTTTACATAGTTCTCCTGCTCAACATCACCCTGAAGTGCTGTGCACATCTGTGGAGGAAAGTGTAAGCTGGCACACGTGATGCTGTTTTCTGCTTCATGGCCGTGTGCTGTTCTCATAGAAAAATTCAGTAGACCTTAATTAGATGCAGAACTTCAGCCAGTTTCCTAAATGCATGGTATTACTGAGTTATAACCAAACAAATATAGATAGGAATAAGAAATTACTAAATTATGGGGTTTGCAGTAGGGCAAAAATACTCATTTAGCTTCTAAAGCAACTCGTTTGTGTTGGGTTTTAATGCCAGTTTCACTGTTCCATCTCCCAGCAGATGCTAAAATTGGGCTCTTTTCGTGATGACTCAGAACTTTGTTCAAACTCTTATCACAATTTCCTTCGAGGACCTGGAATTATAAAAATATATATTTTAATTGTTATTAGTTGGAGTTTCTTTCATACTTAATGGTTTCTTGAATAATTGAAGTTGACTTCATGCAGCCCCACAGGACATACCCAAACTGGCCACAACAGACAGTGGTGGGGGTTTTAACAGATTTTCTTTTTTTATGGGGGGAAAAAAAAAAAAAGAGAGATAAATGACTTGCATGTAAACTTTTTCATGTGATACAACTGCAGTTTTATTAAGTGACTTTTTAATTCCAAAATTTATTAAAAGACAGTGTTCCCCTTTACTTGTTCTCTATCTTTATATACATCTCTGGATCTAACACTATTTATGACTCCTTTTCAGTAATGGTTGCCCTCAGTTTACCTTCATGCAATGCCTTTTTCAACTCTTTAGGGAGCATTCACTTGCAGAAGGTAGGAAAGGAATAGCTCTTGGAAGATTCTGAATGGAAAATTCAGCAGCTTCAGCAGCCAACTGATTGGAAAGTATATGTAGGCACCTTTTCTTCTGATTTTGCCAAGTAAAGGCTTTGTGGAGCTCTGGAGTTCAGTAATCCTGGGAAAGTGACAGGTCCTTTTAGCTGACATTGACCTGTGGCTTTTTGTTGGTCTGCATGTGTTTATTAGCAGTGTGGAAAACAGGAATGTAAGCACTTAAAATTAGAGAGCACCCAGAATGGTCATGATAAACATTCCAGTAGTGGATGCTCATAGTTTGTGCCTGAAAATCTGAAAGCCTTCACTTGGAGGAGTTGTTTTTAGACTTGCTGGAGTTTCTGAATATGGACAAACCAGGGAGAAAAATGTGACATTAATACTCAAATTACCAACTGGGATGACTCCTACTAAACAAGGGTGCTAATGACATCCATTGCAAATCTGACGTTTTTACCTGAACTTTATTTTGAGGTTTAGATTGATGCCTTCCTTTATTTTGAGGTTTAGATTGATGCCTTCCTTTTGGGAAAGCAGATGTCCTGCATCCAGTGGGATGAAGTTTTCCAACATGGATTTCAGGAGCTGTTTGGCCAACAGTGCAGTTCCCCAGCTGCAGCTGCATCTCAGCCTGCCATGGCCAGGCAAGTCTGCTGGCATTTTGTTCACCTTTGCTCTGCTGTGTCACTTAAAGATGTTAAAAATTAATTCCCCTTAAAGAATGCATGAAAAACTTGGCTGGACAGCTTCAAAAGCACTTCCCAGTCACCAGTTTCTTCCTTTGTGTTTTCATGTGCAACAAAATGTTTTTCCTTACTGTTTTAGGAAGGAGCTGAAGCAGTGATTTCCTTAGTCTGTTCTGATTTGTGATATGGATTATTTTTCTTCCACTGTTGCCTTGACAGTTTAATAGGTGAGGAATGCCTCAAAGTTTTCTGGTGTGAGAAGGGATGGTATCACTTTTGTAGTGATGATGAAGTGTTCACATAGTTACCAGCAACTATTTATTCCGTTTATAGATACTATGAAAAGTTAAAGTAAATTTACTGGGTTTAACACTTGGAGGTTTAATTATTAGCTGGATAACCAGGATCTCTGCAGCACAAATACCCATCTTAAAAGTGCTTTTAGTGAAGCACACCTGGCCCTGCCCCTGAGTCAACATTCAGTGCCATTTTTGAAAGATTTATTGAAACTGTAACTCATGATGCACAGGCTGGACCACCTGGGTTCTTTTTCCTACCTGTATTTGAAAAATACAAATAAATTGATCTTCTGCATCTTCTATCATGCAAGAATGACAACTTATGTTAACAACTAACAATCTTTTTCCCTGTGCTTCAGGGATATTGGTAACACCCCTGGGCTTTGGAAAACACTCCTTGTTATATTGATGTGGCCTCAGTGTCTGGAATAATCTGAAAAATTTCCATTGCTAATAGTGATGGAAAAACCTGAGTTTGGAAGCTGAGTGTTAACAGATCAGTGTACACAATCTCCATTGCTGGGGCTTTGCATTTGTTGTTTCTGTTGATCTAAGCAGATCTCAGACTGTCAAATCACAGAACCCTGCTTTATTTGCAAACACAATGGCACATGGCCTTTATAACCAGAACTACCACTGCACTTAAAACTCAGGCTTTGTGTACAGCTTCTGTTGTCTGCCCCTGAAGTCCACAGCATGGACATTATGATGTTACAGGAGAAAGGATTCTTAAGATTAAATAATGGAGTTTTATTAATACCTTAAGGATGTTATAGAAGACTGGAGGACTCATCTACACTTGTATTTTAAGAATGAAAATTTAAGTTTTCCATTGTCCAAAATTAAGAAAATGATTAAACTTGTGTTAAGCATTTTTTAGAAACCCATTTTTAATATGGTCAAGAGCTACATCAGAAGAGGCAGAAGAGTAGAAGCAGAAATAGCTTTATTCTGTTGCACAGGAATGTAGTGCCACCTTGCACAGGCAGTTTCCAGTTGAATAAAGCCTTTTCTTGGACCAACTCAAGGACAAGTATGAGAGTATGAGCTGGGGCCCTCGTCAGGAGACAGAAGAGGTTCCCTTTACATTTGGTAGTGCCGCAGGTAGATCAGTTTCTGAGGATGAAACTTCTCTCTGCACAGTGGACATTCTGCCTACAGAAAGAAAAGGGATGGACATACTGAATAGTTCTATTAAAAAAAAAAAATAATAGAACTGCTTAGCTACTTTTAGAAAGCAATTTTTCAGTCCCAGCTGTGGTATGAGCTCCCCTGAGCCGGCCCAGTTGAACGTCACCTAATTGTCAGTGTATTTCAACAACTCCCGAGGTGCTGGCCAGCTCTGGGTGCCTTAGTGAGAGCCAGGGCACCTGAACAGGCTGGGGGCACCTTGCAGTGTGTGTGTGTGTGCTGTGTACTCACCCTGGTGTTGCACCAGGCCGTGATGCACTCCCAGCAGAAGAGGTGCCCACAGGGGGTGGCTGTGCTGTGCCTCCGCTCCTCCAGGCACAGCGTGCAGCGCGACTGGCGCCCCGCGCCCGCCTCCTTGCTCGTGCTTCTGATTAACACACTGGGGTTAATTGCACTTACCCTGCTTGTCAGGCATACAACACCAGCCTGAAGTAAACCCCCTGCGCAAGTATCAGCCCTTTTCATCAAGGTCTCAAAAAAAAAAAACAACCCTCCACCAAAGCGTGAAGTCCCCAAGACATGCGCAAAACAGTGAGGAATTAGTTTTGCTAATTAATTAAATGTTATGTTACATCAGATTTGTAACATGAATTGGTCACTCCTGTGCTGTCCCTGTTCATGACAGCTGTGACATTCCCACCTCTCTCCTAGGAAGTAAGAACCAGCTCTTACTTCTGGTGAGCAAGGCTGCGGTGCAGCCTCCACTCCTGCCTTGCTCTCTGCTTCTGTTTGAAGCTGTACATCTGAACTCCAATGGTCAGCAGAAGGTGGAAGAGTGAAATTATTCCAAGAAACTTGTAGCTTGATCGGATACTCTGATCTTCTCCTTGCAGTCCTCCAAAATGCAGCTACAGAATTCACAGAAAGATATTTTGTTACTGTGGTTTTAGGTAACTTCCCCCCTCTCCCCATCTGCAATAAACTTGATTTGGCATTCTCATTCTGTTCAAAAAAATTGACATTTTATGACTATTCAGCCAGCTGTCTCTCAGGACATGTAACCACCTTCAGTCAGGCTAGACTTAGCTGCTGTCTGCCCATAAAAATTGCAGGTTTAATTGGTTTGGTGTTCTTATATATCTCTGAGCACAAAGACCCCTCTTTCCCACACTGATGCTGGGAATTGTTGAGAACTCTTGCATCAGTACACAATTCTGGGCCAGTATGGCTGATATTTTTTTGTCAAGATTAAAAAATATCTTCATATAGAAAAGTGCTACCTAAATGTGTTGTTCAAAATTGTATTTCCCAAACATTTATCAAGTCACCTCTCACTTCCAGTGTATTTGTGGCAGACAGACTGAAGTTACACAGGTAACTTGTGACACCACATTCACGTTTATTACGTGTAACCTCTTGACTGCAGGGACTCATCACCCCCCACATGAAGCAAAACCTTCTCTCTCACCCCTCTGCTCTGCCTGTGTAATAAACCACAGCCAAATTCCTTATCCCTTTTACACACATGGCACCCCAGAAGAGGCCAAAATTCTGTGCAGTGGACACATCCTCAAGCAAAACCACTTACATATGAGATCCCTGTGATCCTTTTGGACAGGTGATAGAAGGTGCCCTGGATGTAGAACACTGCCAGGTGGAGCCGGTGCAGCAGAGGGATGGATTGTTTAAGGACATACACAACCTGAGAGGCTCTTTTCTTCTGCTGCTCTGTGAACTCCCCAACCTGCCTCCGAATCCAGCTGCGAATGAAGGTCCTGCTGGGAAAACCAAGTGCTGAGGGGTTCTCTGGGCTCCTGGATTCCTCAGCCTCCATCTGCAGCTCGTGTTCCAGGTGCATCAGAGCCTTTTCCAGGCAGTAGGGTACCACGGTGTGCAGGGAAATGAAGAGGGCTCGACGAAGGAAAGAAGGCACCTTCTTCTTGCTTGGGTCCACCTGAATGATGTTCACATACTCTTCTCCCAGAGTCTGATAACCTAAACAAATGTGTGCAACAGGAAACAGGGTGAGAGGGCAACTGCAGGATCATTCTGCATGTGGGGAGCAGTGGGGACAGGCCACAACTCAGGCTTTGGAATTAATTACTTTATTTCTGTTGAAATAAGACAAGCATCATAGTGACACCCACTTTTAGGCTTAAAGCAGAGATACTTTTCATGGTGTCATCTATTCCTGATTTTTTAAAAAAATTGCTTTTAGAAGAACATCTCTCTGTGTTGACGAACCTAACCCTGACAATTTCGTCGTTTTATATTTACCAGAAGACATTTATCCAAACCAAACCAACCCAACCCTCACACTGAAAAGAACTGCTTGGGCAACCTCAGGTGGTGATCACCAGCACAGCGGCCGCGGCACTGCCCCCTCAGCTTTCAGATGTTGGGCGAAACGATAAAAAATGATAAATTATAAAGGAGAAGGTTACCTGACAGCGTGGTCAGCACGAAATAGGCCACATCGGAGAGCAGCTCCACCTCCCTCCTCCACTCCAGCCACGGCCGGGCACCTGCGGAATGCCCCAAATCCGTGCTGATCCCAGCCCTTCCCGGGGAATTCCTCCGGGACTCGCCATCAGCCCCCTCAGCCCCTCCGACCCCCATCCAGAGCCGCGGGGCGGGCGGCGGGTCCCGGAACACCCGGCAGGGCTCGGGGTGGATCCAACCCCACGCAGGCATTACCCGCCAGCCCCCGCAGCGCCGTGCCGGCCCCGCTGCGCAGCCCGGCCCGGTACAGCTCGTCCTTCTGCCCGCACCGCACCAGCCGCGCCGGGCCCGCCGCCGCCGCCATGGCGGGCGGAGCGACACGGCGCCTCAGGCGGCACGGCGGCCGCGACAGCGGCGGAGCACCAGCCGCCCGCGCAGGGATATCCCGTCAGTGAGGGGCGGGGAAAGGGGCGGGGAAAGGGGCGGGGCCCAGCAAGGGGGCGGGAAACGCCTCCCCGGCCCTGAGGGAGCCAAAAGGGCGGGAGAAGGGGCGGAAAAAGTGGGAAAAGGGGAGGATAGAATGGGAAAGAGGTGGAAAAAGGGGCGGATAGAGTGAGAAAAAGAGCCCGTGAGGGGCGGGAGTAGGAGGGAAGGGAGTGTAAGGGGAGGGAAAAGGGGCGGGAAGGGGCTGTGAGGGGCAGGAAAAGGGGCGGGGAAAGGGAGGAAGAGGCTGTGAGGGAAAAAGGGAAAAGGTGCGGGAAAAGGAACGAGAAGGAGCCGCGCGGTCGCAGCTGAGGGTAGTAAGAGCAGTAAAAGTGATGTTTCAGAACACAGTTCCCTAGGAACCCACCAAATCACCGCTGCCCAGGCAGGTGCAGCACTCCACAATCTCGTACAAATGCTTCAGCCCTTCCACAGCCCGGGCATGATTCAGAAGGAAAGTGTATTCAGTGTCCCGACATTGCTTTTTTAACAGCTGCGAAAGCCTTCTTGCATTCCCTTCAAAGATGAGCTGTTTATATAGGGAAACTGAACAAGCTGCCCTTTGTTTTCTGGCGAGCTCTGCTTGAGGCAGACAACAAACACCACTTCCACACACAAACACATCAACATGTCCTGTGCATTCATCTCCAAAATCCTGGTACCAGGGGGATAAAGGCTGTAGGCTGCCAAGGTGTGAGAGAACCGATGAGTTTTTTCAGTACCAGAGTCCCCAAATCAGTCCCTCAGTGTCTGCTGGGGGTTCCTTTGTGGCTGAGCCGCTGGGAACAGGAGGAATTTGGAGTGTTATCAGAATTCCTGATGAATAAATTACTAATTTATTTAAGGAGCTGACTGGACTCTTGCCTGGTGATATTGCCATAAAGCTCACTGGCCTCTTGATGGAGAGGGACAGCCACAGTCCTGCTAGCTGCCATAAGGGTCTTGCACCTGCACTTGGTGTTTTAAAATAATGCCAAAATTTTTGTAAAACTAAAAAAAAACCCCACCAAACCATTTCAAAATAATTATAATATTTTAACGAAGGTAGCAGCATTCTGTTAATGTTTACAACCTCCACATGTGTGTGTATATATTTACACTCTGAGGTCTGGTACATTTGTTTTTGCCAAAACACGTTTCTTTTTCTCCTAGCAGATTTTAATGTCCCATTGTTATAAATTCAGTTTTGCCGCGTGCTGAATTGAAGGTGCAGTTCAACATTTCCACATTTAATTAATTTATTTGACAAAACTACTTTCACCGGGATTAAGGTAGGTGTTTTCCTGAAGAATTTACAGACTGATACGGCAGGAACTCACTGGAAATTTCTGGGACAGCAGGAACTTGGTGGTTTGCTTTTTTCCTTTCTTTTAACTGAGGAGCAAAGAAAGGCTCCCTGTGGCCAAACGTAACATAACCACAAATAAACTGGATATTTGTAATCCTTTCAGTAGCCTATTAGTGCACACATCGTGGCATCAAAGTTCTAATTAAACTAATTAATTGTACGTGATAAGTAAACTGTGATGAATTTTACAGATAAGAAAAACATTCTTAATCCCTCCCTGCTCCAAGTGCTACTCAATTTTTATTTTTTAGGGTGTATCGCAATAGTTTTTTGTTTGTTAGGGTGTATCGCAATAGTGGAATCGCGGAATGTTCCCTCCGTAGCTGTAAAATTAATGGAATTAGGGGATAAAAAACACTGGAATATTTTCCGTCGTTCAACAGTAGAGGACGCACCTGCATAAGGAAATGTCCCTCGGGAAACGGGCTCTGGAATGGGACATTTTCACACTTAAATCTTGAGGATCTGCTGTTAAATAACTCGAAGCTGCCACCTGAAATTATAGAATTTTTAAAAATATATACAAAATTGAAACGAATTGACCAATCCCTGGATCATTTTGTTCAGAATTCCAATCCAATCTCTTATGTTTTGATTTTTGTTTAAAGGCAAAGCTGTGTGTATCTCACACGTCCAGCTCCACTGTTAAGAAAAATGCCAAACATATTTGTTGCCCTTTTACTCAAATGGGTAAATATGATTTTCTTATTTTATGGGTCAAGAAACCGAAGAAGAGGTCGAGAGAGTTTCTTTGCAAAGCCGAAATCCTGACTAATGACCACTTAATTATTAGACTGGAAACCATTTATAAAGCTGAAGGTCGGACTCTGCCGACAAATGTTAGAACATTTGAAGTGTGTACTGTGTATATACCCATTTTGACTTATTATGTTGATTTTATTATATTGTAAAAGTTATTTCGTGATGTTTTTAAGGCTGGAGGTCCTGTCAGCGTGTTTTGAACTGAGGAGGTGCAGCATGCCAAATAACCTTCCCATTCTGTGATATGCTTTCATATATATATTCACACATAGATATAAACACACACATGCATACTATATTAGTTGTTACACTATGCTCTGCCAGGAAAATCTCATTCTTCTTCTTTGTATTCTCATTGATGCTGATGACTTCAGAGCACCGCCATTATCTCTTAAGACAAAGCTGCTGCGGTTTTTTATGAGAGTTTTGGAAGCCAAGTTTCTTGATTTCCATGCCATGCTTCTCTGCTGTTCCTTCTAACAGACCTGACAGGGCAACGAGCTGCTTCGCTGACGTTACCACAAGGAAGTCCAAAACGTAAAAACCCCTCGGTGCTCAGCGATGATTAACTTTTCCTCCCACAGGCTACTTGTCTGTGCATCATAAAATCCGACTTTTGCCTTCGCAGACCTGTTAGGAGACAAGAGGTTCGGAGCGCACCTTTCAAACAGGGCACCGGGCAGATGTTTCAGTTTCCAACCTGAAGAACAGGTTCTGCGGATGCAAAAGGAGCGAAACGTCTGCTCGGCATTGTTACCACCCTCCGATTCCTTTTGCCTCCTCCCACTTTGAACTTGTTACCCTGGAGCTGAACTGTTTGAACAGGGGCTGGGAAGCTGCTTTGTGATCGGGGAAGCTGAGAGCCCTCAACATGTAAAAACGGGGCGGGATTTCGCTGCGGACTCGGCAGGTCCCTCCCTCTCTCCTCCCGGTTCTGGCCCGGGTTATGAAGGTTGGACGCTCCGCACGGAGAAGCAGGGACAGCCCTTGTGCACTGCCCCGCCGGGACGGACAAAGGTGTGTGCGCCGCTTGCTTTCGCCTTGCTTCGCTACTTTTCTCTCGCAGCGATCCTCGTGGTGTCATTTTAACACTTTTGCTGGCTCTCGGGCGTTAGAAACAAAGTTTGTGGCACGCTACCCCAGGAGCATGCACAAGCCTTATAGCTGTAACAGAATTTGCTGCTGCTTTTGCTCCTGTCTTTTTGAAGGAAGACGGAAAATGGAAAGAGCATCATGTCTAATGCTTGTTTTATTTCATCATGTCTAATGCTTGTTTTATTTTATAATGTCTAATGCTTGTTTTATTTCATCATGTCTAATGCTTGTTTTATTTAATCATGCTCTCATTCATGAAAATGTTCAGGAACTCTGGAATTCTATCAGTCCTAAATTTTTACATTCTCTGGGTTTGTAGGGGTGAAGCAATCCCCATTTGTGGCTCAAGTTTAGACTTTTCTAAGTGGACAACTGCTTTTTTTTTTTATGAAGGACTAGTGCATTCATTCTGAACTGATAACCTGAGCCTTGGGTTTCCCAGGTGTGCAGAGCCAAAATGAAAACCTACTTGGGTAAGAGAGGTTGGATGTAAAATAAACTTCAGGTATTTAAATAAAATACCAGTTTAGCAATAGAATGTGGCTGATTCTGTGACTGAACAGCCTAGTCTTAACTTGTGAGGAAAGACATGCAGGACACTTTGAAAAGGTGTACTTGTTCTTATTTTTTTTAATTTTTTTTTTTTTATTTTTAATTTACTCATTCTTTTGGGCTATGGAGAAATAATTTTCAATTCTTTCCTGACATAAAAATGTGGGAAATTATTGCGGAGATGTGGCAAATAATAAAGATGGCCAGATTGCTGGGGCTGTGTGTGCTCCAAATGCCTCAGGCTTCAGAGTTCCCATGTAGATCTTAAATATACCCTGAATCCTCAGGGTGATAATTTCTAGAATTATGTTCTGTTTCATGGCAGAGGTAGGTTGCCTGTTAGAAAATAAAACAGAAGCAGAGTAAGAGTCACTGCTGGCTGTGGTTGGTTTGAGGTAGGAAATTGATGCCATGTTCAGAATGGAGCTCAAAGTTAACTTATTGTCCAAAAGAATGTGGTGAAAGTTTTGTCGACTGGGACAGCTTCTTCTGTCCTTACTGAGGCTGTAAAAACCGTGCTGGGCAGAATTCCTTTTTGCCCAGTGAGATTAGCTGTGAGGAACTGTTCAGTGAGAGTGAGGGGAGGCCGCAGAGTGCCGAGGACACCGAGTTATCTAAATGTGGGCAAGGCTGAGTGGTGCCAGAGTCACTGTGTTCTGGTGGCCTCAGGACTGCCTCTGGGGACAGGGAGAAATGTTTCCTTGGCTCTGAGCTCTTCAGCAGGAGCACTGCTTGTTACAGGCTCTGCTTTGGGCACAGAGGGTTTATTACAGACAGTAGAGGCCATGACCAGATACAGAAATATTTGTCATGGCAGAGCTGTTAACAGTGGGCTTTTTTATTCAATAAGCAATATTTTACCAGGACTGCTTCTGTGATACCCAGTTTTATAATATAAACCTGTATAACTGAGCCTTGAAACACTCAGGGCTCACTGACTCTTATATTTAATGCCTCTGTTGGCAAGATGAGCTCCCATAATACAGCATATTTTGATTATTTTCAGCCAAAGAACAAGTTTATTCTGGCTTTGCAAAAAAGGATGATAACATTCCAGTTTATAGCCAAGTTCCTTCTACATTGTCTGAAAAGGCTTTTGTTTTCATTCATCATTTCTGTAATTTTTCTGAATTAAAAGCTACTCCATACTTAACCCAAAGTGGCTGAGAGTATTTTAGTGAATGGTCCTGAGGAACAACAGAGCAATAAAATACATGGTGTGCAAGGCTCTTCTAAAGTCCTGTACTCATAGTTTCAAAACAGCACAATCTCACTTTGGTTTTGAAATAAATGATACAGAGCCCTCAGTTCCTAAATATAGCTCAAAGGGGACAACATACTTGTGAATATCACTGGAATTTGTTCTTGTTAATTTGTCCAGGGCTGAGAAAATGACTGTATAAATGAATCTGAGTGGGTTAGAGGATAAGGCTGAAGAGATTTTTCAGCAAAGATAGTATTGCAGTTAGTAAGGATCATCTGAATTTACAGCAATACAATTTTCATGCACCCACATATCTCAGTTCTGCATCAGTTATCTTTGAATTGACCCACTTCTTCCCATGATAAGCTGAAATTGATCTGATCTTAATATTAAAATAGATTTTCCAGTGTTTTGCCTGAATCTTCTTTCACTTCCACTGTCTTGACCTGCTTTTTGAGTTCACCTCTGCTTCCATCATTACCTCTGGCCTGGCTGGATGATGGCAAACCTTGTGTCCATCCGCTGTGACAGTTCCTGGTGGCAGCTGTGACACCAGCAGCAGGTACTGACCGTGCATCCAGGCCCAGCTGGCAGAGAAGGAAAGCCCTGCAGCTCATGAGCCCAGCCCTGTTCTGAGGGCACAGCTATCCATGCACTGTGTGCAGCTCCTCAGCCCAGTTTTTGCTGCAAGTCACTGAAATCTCCTGCTCTCCACATCAGTGCTCAGGGCACAGACTCTAAATCTGTAGGAAATTTCCAAACTTCTTATTCATTGTTTAATCTGCCTTCCCTTTGTGGGGGTGGAGTGCTTCCCCTCAGCTCACACAGGTGCCCAGCAGAGTCATTGGATAGGAACCTGCACCGTGCAGGCTGTGACAAACCTTTGCACATGCTGAGACAAAGTTCTCAGCTTCCTTCCTGCTCTTTGCTGTCTTTTGCTTTTACAGGAGACTGTGCAGTCCTGAGAGAAATTTTGGGTGCAGACATCAAGATAAGCATGACCTGAGTGAGGATTTCAGATCCATCTGCATCACAAATACAGCAGGAGGGACTTGAGAGGCTGATTTGGGTGTACCTGGTTCTGATCTTGGCCCGCATTTTTTATTGCTCATCACAGCCTCACTTGTTTCCATTTAATTAGGGAATGACTCCTGTAGAATTGTCTGACATCTTCATAGTTGTCAGGGAGCTCTGGCCTGCCTCAGCCATGACAAGGGAAGCCGGGTGGGAAGGTGAGGGATGGATCTCTCCGTGTTAACATTCCTGGGAGAGACTGAAAGTGCAGCACAAGCTCTGCAGTTCCCATTCCCTGAGGGCTTTGCCAGGGGCCGTTATGTACTAACTTGCAATAGCACTTTTTGTGTTCAGTCTGGTGTTCAGAGGATCTCTCCTCTCAGGTCTCCTTGCAGGATTAGTTACTGTAAGACAAATTAAAAAAAGCTCCTCCCTGCCTCTTCTCTCCTTCAACATATCCCCCTCACACAGCTTGTTATTCCAGATTTCCTACTGCCCTTAGATGCTGGAACGGATTCTCTGGAAGTTTTCTCTGCCCTTACCTGAAAACGTGTAATTTGGGTTTTATTTAATTAAAAAATTAAAAAAAAGAAGAAATTAAAAAAAAAAAGGTAAGGAATGGAGCCTGAGGAAACAATAGCAGCTGCAATTGAGATGCCTGGAAGAAGTTCTGTAGCCTGCAGAGGAGAACCACAAAACCACAACTTTGGGATGACTTATAATGGCATTATTTGGTGGCGTTGCTACAAAGACTATGTGAAATATTTTCTGTTTAAACAGCTTAACAGGTTTTGTCTCCTCCAGTATAAAGTGACCTATCCCACTTCTACCCCTCCTGTGGGTTTAGACTGAGTGAAATGAGGTAATTGAAGTAATGTTATTTATTGACTAACCAAGTACTAAAGTCCATGATAAGGTGGAGAGGGAAGCAGAGCTGTACTTTGATATTTATTGGATCAGGCCCTAAAGACTTGCTGCCTTGTAATTCCCATGTGTGCACGTCACTGCCCTTTGTTTGACAAAAAATGAGGGTAGATTGAGTGTTCAAAGACCCATTCCTGCCAATAGAGAAGGAGATTCATCATTTAAAAAATTGGTTTTGGCAAAAAAAAAAAAAGAAAACTGCAGCGTCCTCTTGAAGTTGCCAAGCACAAGCGTGTTTTTCTTGTTTGCAATATTCTCTCAGTGTCTGTCTGCCTGTCTCTTGTGTTTGGCCCTACCAGGCACCCTCAGGAGCAAGCTGATGTTTGCCACTGACTTGTGAAAGGGGAACACAAGTTGCCACCTTTTCTGTAACTCCGCCAGCATAAATTATTCCTTAATATCCAAGAGATTCATCAGTGCAGCAATAAGCTGCTGTACAGAATTAGAGCAGTTTGATTAAAGTTGTTATTCTTAAAAGAAATTCCTCCTCATTCACATGAAATTGAAGAAAAAAATTATCAGACTTGTGGAGAGTGACCAAGACTGCCAGCACAACTGGCAGCATGAACATTATTAGTATGATAGATCTGATTCCAAGCGGCATCGGAGCCCGTGGTCTCTCCTCGGTATGACTCACAAATTCCCAAGTGCAGCGCTCCTCACCCCTCCTTTTCCAGCGCTCCTCACTTCCCGTCTGTCTCCTAACAAGGAGATCTTCCTCCCCTCATTTCTTCTCTGAGGCTCTTTGCTTTTTGTGGTCTAGAGTATGAAACTTTTATTTTCAAAGTTCTTTTGAGCCAAGCTATTGGATGAGATTTAGAGCTTTGCTTAATTAGTTCCTTTTGCCTCTTAATTGCCGGTTCTCCCTTGCTAATACAAAATGTAAATGTTCTTCAGAAGCAAGAGGCTGCTGTGTTTCCACTGTCACTTCAGACAGGTCTGGGAACTGCCTGGTGACGAGGAATGATGGTGAAACCGAGACGGGTCCTGGCAATTCAGGATACATAGGGCAGGGGGATTACAAACAAGTAATAGTTTGTAATCTATAGACAGAAATTGTAACAAATTTCACGTTTTGTTTCATGAAGCGAACGCTGAAGTCGTATGACGTGGCCCGTACAAACATGAAATAAATAATTTGGATTTAATAATAAGTCTGCTTACTTGCATAAGGAATATTCAGTTACATCACCCAACAAAAATGCAGGGCTCCTGCATGTGCAGCTCCAGCTCAGGCTGTGAGGGGCGGGTGAGGAAAAGCTGACAAATTCCTTAAGTATTCCTTTTAAGTGGGATGACTCTGTTCTGGGTGAAGGTGAACACACCAGCCTGCCAGAAAGGCATTCTGACGTCCTCTTCACTGCCTTTTCTTCACTTTCTCCTTTTCAAGCGACTCGTTTGCCGCGGCACCGCCGGTGTTGTGAGTGTCCCCGTCCTTTGGGAAGGAGAAAGCGGGCTCACAGCCAAAGGTGTGGGCTCACCCTCGCTCGGCGGGGCTGGAGCAGCCTCCTCTCCCCGGGAGCAGCGCTGCCTGTGCGCTGACGTGCCTGGGCGCGCAGCTTATCATCTCCCTGCCATTCCCCGCTGCACTGAATGGAGCCGCATTCCTTCAAATGAGCAGCGCGGCACCGGCAAACCACACTGCAGCTTAAAGCAAATCCCAGCTCTCACATTTAAATGCTTTAAAGGATTATTAATTTTTTTCCCTCCCTTCCCGTTTGACGGCACTTTGATCTTTTATCCATTGATCTGCTTCCTGATCAAACTATTCAGGTTCAATTGATGCCTTGGTTTTTGTGTGTTTCATCCATGGTATCAGTGTATCTGTCCTGGGAGGATATCAGAGCTTGTCTGAGTTCTGTGGATGCCACACAAAACCTCCCTGAACAAAAGCAGGTCTTGTGGGGTTAAGCTCTAAATACTACAGTGATATAAAAATGGCTAGGGAATTGTTAATGCTGTACACAGCTTTTATTGTCTGTAAGTGATACAGATCCTGCCTCTAGGGTTTTAAATCCTTTTTTCCGAGGGAATAGAGAGCCTCACACAATAATCTCAGGTAGGGCTCTTAGCCTGAGCCGACAGTTTAAATCTTGTTCATGTGGTCTGAACAGATACAGTTGCTCTCTTTTGGCTGTTTGATGTCTTCTGTCAATGAGCAGTGCTGTTCTCAGAGCCAGCCTGGTTCTTACTGTAACAGAGGTGAGGTGTGTTCCAGACAGTGCAACTGGTATTTTCCATCATACAACCTGCACAATGAATTTTCCAGGAAAGCCAACTGAGCTTCTTTCATTTACTTTAATAGGAAATCTGGCCCCTGGATATTGTTCTGAGATACCAATCTGTATTTTTAGGGGTTCACTGTGTACTTTTCCATCGGCTGTGCAGGATTTATGGGGAAGAGGGGCTCGGCTCTTATATTTTACCAACACAGGTATGGTGAAGAGAGGGAGGGGAGGAAGGGAACTCTGAGGGTCTGTAAAAGGTGGGACTGAGTCCAGGAAGAACATCTTTAGCATGGAAAGTGAAGACATTCAGAGATCAGCTGCCTGAAAGTAGCTTCACTTTCAGATGATAACAAAGCATAAAGAACATGAATTTGACATAACTCGAGACAATAAAATATTTAACGAGCCACATCAATGTAAGGCTCATCTGCTTTCACTGGAGTGATGCTGCTCTGGCACCAGCAGGAACACCCGTGCCCATTCAGCCTTTCTCGCCCTCATGGATATGTTCTTTGGTGTCTAATGAGTCACAGTGATTGAACTTCCTACAAAGGAAATGGCCTTTCAAAAAAGCCCTGAAGCAAAGAGGTGAGAGAGTCTGCAAAGTAACTACCCACCAGTTCGGCTTTCTGCAAAGGAAATGGGCTGATCTTGTCTTGATGTTAAAACAGTTTCTTCTGTCCTATGAGCTGTGGCTTCCTGGGTTAATCCAGGGTCAAACATTCAGTGCACAGGTACCAGAAATTGCACTTTGTGGCTAGTGGCTATAAAATTGTGGTCAGGAGTTGCCCAGATGACCAAAGGAGATGATAACTGAGGCAGTGCCTCTCATCTGCAGAAGTACCTGCCCAAAGCTTACAATTGAACAGCTCCAGAAATGTTGGGTGCAGTTTTGGCTTTTTCACAGGACGAGTTGATATAAATCCTGACATGCCTTCTAACATCTCTTTGGGGTTCCATTCTAAATAAAACAAGTCAGCTCTGTGTATGTAAGGGTATTTTTGGTATGAGTTCAAGGATTAACCTAAAGGAAAAAAAAACATTTATTTTGGGATGCACAAAATAACTACATGAAATGTATTAAATGAATACATGGAAATGTATGGATTGATTGTGCTCAGTCTAAAGCAGAATGTCTGCTCTGTATTCTTTTACCTAATTCTGTGTGTCAGGGAATGATGAAGGGATACAATTACAGGGACAGGTGACAGCATCCACAAGAATGGATATTTGGGGGGCACCGGATGTATCTTTGATAATCTATTACCTTCCTCTCCTCTCAATCCAGTCAGCTTTTGAAATCTGCCCTAAGTTTATAATTTGAGTTCTGATATAATAAAGATTTCTTTGCCAAATAAGTGTCCCTATCTGAGATGCCCATAACTATTGCAGAGCCACAGGATCCCCTGTGAGATATTTCTCATTTAAATGTGGAGACAAATTACTGTAATGATACTGAATTTTTACAGGATGACTATTGCCAAGCACCGCTGTCCTTTAGATTAAGTTGCTGTGCATTTGGCTCCACATAAGGGTGTTACTTCACTGACTGATGCTCCCTCTGAACAGAGGAGGATTTAACAGCACCGGAATGGAGAAGGTGGGGCTTGGTGAAAAGATAATGGCAGGGAGGAAGTGACTTCCCAAAGAAGCTGAATGAGGGACCAAAGACGAGGAGTGAGGTACAGCTTCAAACAGGCAGATGCTCTGGCAGGACATTATCTTACTCATTTTTTTGCTACAAATGTCTCAAATCCCCTCCTCTATTTCTAATCACTGCAATTAATAATGAGCTTCGTTGCCCTCTCTCTTTAAAATAAATGTCAAACTGGATCTGTGCTTTCACAACAAAACATGTTAGGGCAATGTTTCGGAGCTCAACTTGTAATTACAAACTGAAGGAGACTCCCAGAGATTCAAGCAGTTAGCAGCACTAAGATCCCAGGTTTCTGTCTGCTGTGATTGCTGTTTTGGAGGGAGCTGCTTTGACCTTCTTTCTCTGAGGAAGGGATCCACTGAGAGGTTTGGAAAGGTGAGTCTTCTGTATCCAGTGGGCAGAAGAAGGAAAGGGAAAGGGAAAGGGAATGCCAGGGAATGCCAGACAATGCCAGAGATACAGAATGGAGACAGCTGACAATAGTTAAGAGGAGCAAAGAGCTTTAAGGGTTAGAGATGGAAGATAATGGAGGAGCCATCATCAGGCAGAGCCCTTTGGGAATGTACCCACTGCATTCACTTGTGCTGAATGACTGAGTTAAGTGTTACATGTACATCTTATATCTCTGTGTGTTTGTGTGTATAAAATAATTAACCCCAGCATGAGTACTTTGGCTTCTGGAGAAGTTGCTGCTGGCAAAAAATGGAGCTTTGTCTATCTGTGGAAAATCCTGGGGTGAGGGAAGGAAGAGTTTTGGTGCCTTCTGTCTGCTAAGGTCAGTCCATTGTTTGCCACCTAAGTATGTTTCTGTAGTGAATATCTCACAGTTAAAGTAACTTCCACTATTTTAAAAAAATGTCTTCTCCAGGGTGGCCACATAGAAGAAACACTGGGAAGATAAATGGAATGTTTGTAACTCCTGTGCTCCTGGGAAGGGCCCTCACATCCATCCTGTCAAGAGCTCCGTGGTTCTGTCTGCACACCCATACTGCAAATTCTGTTGTTCAATGAGTGGAATATGTATCAAAAGAATTAAACCCGGACAGTCTCCTGAATGTGGAATTCCAGAGAAGGCACTCACTGGCCCTTCCAGAGCAAGCAAAGCAGCAACATCCTGAAATTGTTGCTTTTTCTCAGATACTTTCATTGCTTGACTGAAACTTTCTGCAGATATCTGTGCTGAAGTGCTTTGTTTGACTTGGAGCAAGCGCTGTTGCTGGGCTGCTCTGAAAGCTTGAGATGGCTCTGACTTCTCCAAAAACTCTAGCAGGGGATTTGACACTAAGAGAAGATTCCATTCTCCATGAAGGAAACTGCTGCCATTTCCTCTCTGCAAACATCCTCACAGTGGGTGAGTGGAAGGTGCCATCCTTTCATGTCATAGTTTGGTGTTGAAAATGCACTCTTTTCTTCTTCTCCAAATTTACTTTTATTATATTCATATTTCATCTGGGACTGCTGGTTTTCCTTGAATTTGAGGGAACTAGGCTTGTATATTCCTCAGTCCCTTTTTCCTGTGTAGTTGTTTTTGTGACTTGAGCTTGGGTAAAGTGTATTAAAAAATCCCCAAGACAACAATTTCCCTGTACACTGAGGATAACTTTGAATCAATCTTTCTTCTGTCCTTGTACAGTCCGTGAGGTGTCATCATGTGAAGAGACCTTCATGTGCTGAATTTGTAAAACTTGTAAAAAATTTAAATTAGTATCCTGGGATAAGACTGTCATGAGATTGCAATGTTTTTCCTTGATTCTTTCCAGTGCTTCTGGAAAATCTTTCTTGAAGTTGATGAGGCTGGGATTTATAGTGCCTCAGGTTGTGGCTCTGTGCCATGGAGTTGTCTGAACTGAGCTGGGAGATGCAGAGCTCAAAGAGTAACTATTGTTGGCTGTTGTTCTTTTCTCAGTGTTGACAGCTCGCGCAGGGGAAAATGAGCTCTTCTCTTAGGAAGCTCTGGAGATTACAGATGTGATTGTGCACATCAAGTGTAGACTGGAGATTGGGTAGGAGGGAGGGAATTGTGTAACTGATGTCTGTGGCAGATGAATTTGTGCTATGGAAGACATCTGAGAGAGGAGGGGCTGGGTTTTTTTACATTTAAAATAAATTTTAAAAAGACCATTTAGCTTAATATTTAAATGAAAACTTCATTTATTCAACACAGGACTCATTTGCTTGACATGTATTTAATTTACTGCGTACAATCATGAAGTAGGCAGCACTAAAAGTTTTGGCTGGGTTTTCACAGGACCTAATTTTGTAACTTTGGTTAAATATCCAGCAACTGTGAGATCAGTTTTGCTTTCTGTTGGCTTACAATTTGTCCTGATAAGTATATTTTCTACTAGCTGAATATAATTATATTGTAGGTGTATTAAAAATAGCCTGTCAATGAAATAATTTTTCCATGATTGATTGTCATTATCCTAGTTCTTATCTTTCTTACACTTTTACTGATGTTACTTTTCCTAGCAGAGCCATCAAGTCATTAACATTATCTAAGTGTACTTCTTTTCTTATATTGATTTGCAAGCACTTTGAAAAAGGAAAATGCAGGAATTTAGATGTGAAATGGGTGTATTGAATCATTTGTGTGTTCTGGCACTACAGAAGTGAGGTGATCTATTCCAGTGATTGCTGTATCACACAAACTGACTGTTAAGGAACTAATTTTTTATTTCTAGGGTGATGACTCCTGGCTGTGCATTACATATTCCTGTACGTGAAGCTCTGTCAGTGTGCAAACATAGGACAAAGTGCAAGGGAGAGGCAGGAATAGCTGGAGGGAGAGAAAGTCTGCATTGTGCCTGGGCAGCACTTCCAGCATTCCAATGCAAGTGGGTCTGGACCTAAACAAAAGCTGGTCTGGGCTGAGGAATCCCTCTGCAGGCTCAGAACACCCACTTGAGCCTGGTCTTGACTCCCTCATTAACTCTTTCCGTGGCTCTGTTGGCATGCAGCTCTCCTCTGGTTTTACCTCTGCACTGTGACAGACACTGAGCCACCTGCACAGACGTGACAGTGACACTGCTGAGCTGCTGCTTGGAGCAGCCTGTGCCTTCAGGACAACATTTCAGCTTTGTCAGGCCCAGGCTGCCAAGTGCAATGCTTCTCTTCGTGTATTTGGCTGAGTTTATGTGCCAGAAAACTTAGGAAAGGATGGAGCTGGAGAGTTAAGCCACTGGTTGCAATAACTCCATGAAGTTAATTAAGTGCCCCTCAACTGATCATTTGGCCCCACTGTATCACAGTTACCTGCAATCTCCTTTTGTGCTCACTCATCTTTAGTGGCTTGGAACTCTTGGCCCTCTTGTGCAGCTTTCTGATGTTTCATCAGCTGAGACACATTTCAAAACCTGTTGCTTTTTTGCAGTAAAATCTCCACTTTTCTGTGCAGGCTGTACATGGATCAGGAAGCAGATTGCTATGTAAAAAGGAAATCTGAGTGGAATGCAATTAACTTTCACGTAATTTGGTTATATATAATGTCATTAGTCCTTATTACAGCAGCATTGGGAGAGTCCAGAATCAAGGAGGGATATGGCAAATTCAGTAATCCTCTATTTTTTCAAATATGCTCTGGCATGTCTAGACTCACTTTTCCCTTGTAATCTGATGAAAGAGTGTTGTGCACAGACATGCAAAATCCTGTTTGCTGAGATATGTGGTACATCAGATTAGCCTGGAAAGCACTTGAGCTGGCCTTCAGCTGGGGCTCCACCATCTGCCTGGCTGTGAGCAGCTGCTGGCATGGCAGGACCTGGGCTGGGCCATCTCCAGAGGTCCTTCTGACCCAAACCACTCCCTGGCACAGGCTGAGCTGAAGAACAGACAGGCAGGTGACATTTTGTGAATTGGCACCAGCTGTCTGACAGGAACTTCAATTGAAGTTAGATTTCTCTGCAACTGCCCATCAGCTGAAAATAAAAGGTGACCTGATGCTGCAGTTCTGCTTGTTCCAAGGGAGTGGGGGAAGAATGGGACCTGGTTTGGGTTTGGGATTTGTTGGTGCAGTTTGAATCCAATCTGAACAGACTGTTATCCCTTTAATGATTGAACTCAAACATGTCACTCTCCTCAATTTGCTGTGGCACAGACAGTGGTGCTACAAAATTGTGACACCAAATCCTGAAGCTTTTGCACAGTCTCAGCTGAGAGTTATGTTTTCAACACCTTTTTTCCTTCCTGAATGGAGGACAAGGCTGTAGTGTAATGAACACTGAGAGCTGCTGTTTGTCCTCCCTTTTGCTGCAGTGGCAGAAATGCACAAGCGAGGTTTGCAGAATGCACAATTGTTTCCTTTGTTGGCAAGGTCAGCTTATACTAATTTATGTTAATGAGTCCAAAGACTGTTGTATGAAGATATGAATCTAAGGACACAATACTGGGCTGCTCAGCAGATCCAGATTCTAGTTCTGATTCTGTTACTGCCTCCTTGTTTGGCTCTTTTTGTAACTTCATTTCATCCTTATGTTGTCTCTTATTCTGATTATAAATGGGAACTGGTGTTTCTGCACAGCAGATACTTCTCAGTCATGTTTGGGTCTTTTTTACATGTTCTGAAATACAAATAATAATAATGTCCAACCTCAGCAATTCAGAACTAAAATAACTCTGGTAAGATCTAGGGAGTGACAAGAATGGGTGCTGATATCAGCTGCTTGGGAACTGTTCTGCAACATGCAATCTGTAAACCACAAAGGAGTCTGAACCCTGGAGATTTTTAATCTTGGCTGGTGGTGGCCTGGAGTAGATCTGAGGACTGACAGATCAGTGAAACCAAATCAATTCTCAGTTTGTGAAAAAGGCTGGTTCTGGACATCCAGGCTCACGCAGAATTCTCTAATACTGTTCAAGTGTTAGAAGGAAAATTGTTTGAAAGTGTTCAATCTTTGAGCATTTTTATATCACATTAAGAGATGACAAAATTATAAGCAATTGTGAAGCAGAGTGCCTTGTAAAGGATGAGGAAGTGTCTTGAGGTCACTGCAGGCAGAGGTAACCTTGGCTGGGGCTCGGCACCCAAGGGCAGCTCTCAGCTTTTCCCTTCATTCACACCCCCTAAACCCATCTCCTGCCCCTGATGGAGGACAGGGATTTGGGAATCGTGTACGGCACAAGGTACCTGCAGGATGTCTGGCTCCTTGCTGCCAGCAAAGGGCTGAGCAGGAGGCTCAGGCTTAGGGGTTCAGAGTGAACCACTGGAGCCCAGGACCTTGAACTTCATTATGACTGTGCCTAAGTGTCTTATCTTTCAGCTGATGTGACTCAGATTCCTTTTTCCTGTCTTTGAGAAATGTATACTGGAATGTATATTTGTTTCCTTAATGATTTTAGTTTGAATCAAGTGAACTTTTTGAGCCTTGCCATTTAGTCCAAATGGATTAAACAAGTAAAGAAAATCTCTAAGACTTTCTAGATTGATTGATTTCTTAGGCTTTTGGTTTTTTTTCCCGGGATTTTTGTTTGCCTGTTGTTTTGGTAAAGTGCATTGTAATGTACTTTTCGGAGGCTCTGTGCCAAGATGCCTAAAGGTGTTTAGTCTCCTAACTCCTGTTCAGGCTCAGACATTCCTGCTGCAATCTCCTGGAAGGCAGGAGCCTAAATACCAATGACTTGACACCTGCTGTGGAGCAGGGAAGTCTCTGCTTTGTCTCCAGCTCACACAGCCTCTGCCTTTGGTAGTGATTTTGTTTTAGAATCAGGAAATACTAAGAACCAGCTGTCTTTGTCTCAGTGTAGGTCTGCTAGGATAAATGTTTAGAAGGTTGTAAATCTGACACGAAAAGCAATGAGCCCCACAGAGATGCTTCTGACAGAGCTCGGCTTTGTTGGTCCTTCTCTGTGGTCTGAAGGAATATTGCAGTTTGGCCTCACCTTTCTTTGCTCTGTGCCAGTGAATTATGAGGCTGTAATAAAAAGGGGAGCGTTACCTGGATACTCAGTTTATGTGGCAGCTCTGCTTCTCCTGTAAAAGTTACCTGAGGAAAACGAGATAAAAGGCACTGACTGAACTCTGTTGCAGCAAAAGTGGTTTTTTCTGGATTAGAAACTGGATCACCTGAATGCTACCATCTGTTTCTTCTTTCTTCTCCTCTTCCCTCTCAAGTGTTCCTGCCCTATCTCATGTATCTGCTGCCCGTACAGATGTTGGGCGAGTGTAGTGGGAAACGGGACAACTCCAGCAGAATGAGCAGCGCCGAGTGCGCTCCACTCCCCGTTCAGCACATCGCTCATGCAATGGGCTGTGTCGCGGTTGCCATCTGCTGGGTGAACGTGTGCTCCTGGTCACTCAGCCTCCACCCTGCCAGAACCCAGGGAAGTTTCAGCTGCCTCAGAACCAGCGGAGCGCCGCTGTTCCTGGAGCTTTTGTACGTGGCATCCCTTGGGGGTTATTAACCAGGGTAACGCCTATTGAAACCACTGCTCCTTTCGAGGCAGAATGAAAGCTCCTGAGAGATGTACCTGGTAGCAAAGGAGTTACCCTGGTTTGAACCTAGTAACAGTGAAATAGGTAAAAATCATGCTCAGTCAGATGATTAGAGTAAGTACAGTATATTTAGAGGTAGTAAACCAACTTCTGGATTGACTGAACCAGTGCTGGTGCAATTAAAAATAAGGTCTTTATAATGCTGCGAGAGGAAAAATATGTTCCTTTCATTCATTCATATGAGTGCTCAGCCTGAGTGTTGTCGGAGATGGGAGGGGAGGAAATCCAATATTTTTTAACGATGTGCAACGATATTGGCATTATCTGTGGGAAGTTCTGGAGATGCTGCCATTAGCTGTGAATAAGCCTGTCAGTCAAAGCCACTCAGGGGGATGCTGCTCTGGGAGGCTCTGTAAACAAGAGCTGAGCCTCTCCCTCTTACACTTTCTCACAAGCAAATTATTTGTATCTGCTGATAGTTCTGGTAAACTTAGTTCCCCTGAAAGCCACCGAATGCAGGTACAGCCGAGTGACTACTAGCCCGTGTGTCTTACAGCATGACTGGCTTTGGTTTGCATTTGGAGTTTGGCAAATCGTTTTTTAAAATCCAGGCAGTCCCTGATTGTGATACTGTGAACCTCCCTGGCTTTTGGTATTCCTCACCTCCCCAAACATCTCAATGCCCTTCATCTCCAAGCAGTTTTCTATTTATCTTCACATCAGCATCTTATCTGTCAGTTTGATCTGAGGTTAAATGCTTCATCAGAGAGAGGAATGCTTTGTTTCTCGAGAGAACAAATAACTCCAGTTGTCTTCTGAAGCAAACCATCGTGGTTTTCTACAGTTATCAACTATGAGGAACCACTTGATGCATGGCTGCTGCCATCTCCCAGGCAAATCCAGGATCCTTCAGCTGCATTGCTGGCTCTGTAGAGAAGAAACCAGAATATTCCTGAACTCCTGATCTCAGAAGTACAAACCATGAGTTAAGGCTGTGTAGCCACTGTGAAAAGAAGCTGTTCTATTATGGCCCTTTTATGCTGAAAATGCTCTGCATAAAATTGAAGAGCTGTGAATAGTTTAGAGAAGAGTGAGTGAGATTATTTTTGACAATATCAGAACCACTGATATTTCCCTGAAGTAATAATCTTTTTCCCTGCTGAAATGCTGAAGTTCCAGGTAATTGGCTCAGTGTAGAAGACAAAAGATTTTAAACCTGTTTTGAGACATTTTAATCCCCTTAACTGGTGTCTTTCTTACTGAACTGAAAGAGGAGATGCTGATCCCCAGTAGGCAGCAGGATTTGTGATTGGACCTAGGGAAGAAAAAGCGTGAGGTTTGTGTCACAGTGAATGAACTGTGTGTTGACATGTGCAGGTACTTAGAATGTGTGGGACCATCAGTGAAACTCAGAGGGAAGTCATTCCATGGAAGTGTGCTCCAGCACCAGGCAAGTCTTTGGAATAGTGGCAGATGCAGGAGCTGAGCTGCTGTCAAGATAATGCTCAAACATCAAGAAATGAAGCTTAATGAAAGTTCAAAATGCTCATTTGCTAGAATTAAATATGAAAATAGAAATATGTAAGAAGCACTAGCATTCAGATCGATGATTGCAGAACAGGTTTTGTCCTCATTTACCAGCAGAAAAAAGGAATAGATGGACTACAAAGTGCTGTTTGAAGTAGGGGAAAAAAAGGTTTGTGCTTAATCCCGCCTGCTGTTCTCTGGAGGAAAATGGTTAGTGAGGAAAATCTGGTTAATTTGACTCGTTTTTCTCATAGAGCTCTGAGTAAAAATTTGCATCAGAGAGGTTTTACTGTGGGCAGAGATTAAAAAGTTAAAACTCTCTCAAGAGATGCAAATATCTACAGAGTTCTGTATGTACATACATACATATATACATATATTCATGTATTTTTATATATATAATAGTTCTCCCAGGAAAACACTGAGCTTGGGGAAACCTTTGCAGACCTGGTTGAGTGTGGAACTGGCTGTGGGGTGGTGTTACTAAGCTGTGTTTCTTTTGTAGAACAGGTGGTTGAGAAAGTGAAGCAAGATCATTTGTTCTTACCCGACTGAAAATTCACTGCAGAGGAATGAACAGGATTCTGTTCTGTTACCTTGAAAGTTTAAGTGTTTGGGGATGAAGGCAGCATTCACAGGTGCATCCACATTTCATCCTTCTAGCAGCAGTGAAATTGGTTTTGTTGCAAAGAATCCTGTTCAGTTTTGGATGCTCAGGGTTAGAGGTGTTAAATGCTCTACCTAAAGAAGCAGCGAGCATTAGCTGGAGGAGAATAAATCCCTATTGGAGACCTCTGTAAGTTTTTGAAGCTGTAGGGACTGGGGAACAAAGTAAACTTTAAAAGTTGATAGGATTTGTGACCCTTAGTCCCTCTGGCATAATCGAACAGGGGCACCTCCTGTGGTTGTAGGAAATCACGGCTGTGCTGCTGTCTGGCTGTAGTTCCCACTGAAGCAGTGGAAGAGAAAAGCAGAGGAAACCTTAAAAGAAGGAACATGAGCATTAAACAGCTGTCAGAGAGAATCCCCCTGTTGCCTTGGAGGAGCAAACATTTCAGTGTCAACTGACACGGGATACACCAGGAAGGAGCTGTCAGTCAGCGAAGAGTTAATTGCTCCAGCAAAAAGTAGTTTAGATAAAATCCTACCTCTCCTCTCTCCCCCGCTTCCTCGGTGTTGTGTAGAGGAAAGGAGCCTGTACATCACAAAACTGACAGTGATTCCTCAGTGCCTGAGCTAATAAACGGGATGAAATTCAAACTGCCTTCTCACACGGACACAGAGAGAGACTTGCAGAAGAGGGAGCAAGACGGAGGGGAAATGCAGAGAATTTTTACTTCCTAACATAGGCAATTGAGAAAAACACTCTTATCTCTACAAGACGATGGATTTAGGAAGCCCATCGCAGAAACACAGTAGGTGGATTTATTCTTTTTACTGCATCCACTAGAAATTTTGCTAGAAGATAAATTGTACTTGTGCTTATGGGCTCAGTTGTTGTTCAGTGGTACTTTCATAACATCACATCACTCTTCCTTTTCCCCACTTGCTCAGAGATATTCAACCATTTGACCCTGTTTGTTAGAGGACAATATTTTTTGGACCTTACCAGCTCACTGTCATTTCAAAAGATCTTTTATCTTTAAGAAGGCATGTTTTATTAATTACGGCCATAGTATCTAGATGAATGCAAAGACTGCTAAGTAAATGAAAATCCATTCCACTTACAGCAAATGAAACATGTTTTGCTTCGGAGAAACCATAATGCTAAGGACAGAGCAATTCCCAATTCTCTGAATAAATTGTTTACTCCAGAGCAGCTGCAGTAGCTGTAGACGTTGCATTTGAGTCTAGTTTTGCTAAGTTTACTGATGGAGGAAGGGAAGGTTGGCTTTTAAACAACAGAAACTCCACCACAATGCACTGTGCTAAACCCTGCCCATCATTTCTTAGTGTCATTACTCACCACTGTGTGTATAGAATGATTTCTGCTGCCACACAATGCTGATGTTCCTGCCTTCTCTCAGTGGTTATACAGGAGTTCTGCTAGTGAGGATCATGCTGATCAGGTTTGATTGTGCAGTCATCTTATCTTTACCTGTGGTACATCGTTCATTAAAGCCATTCCCACGTGCAGTTCTCAGATAGTTGTGCAGTGTTGTGTGTTCCTGGGGCTCTGTACACGCATTTGTCAGATGCATGTCTCATGACAAAGTGTGTTTGTGCAGAGGGGGCCGTTCCTGGGTCTGTGTCTGCTTCAGGATCACGCTACTGCATCTCTAATGATGGTTGTAACACTTGAGGTACCCTGGGTGATGAGCCATTTGGAGGAGATAATTAATCAAGTAAATGACTGACAAGTAAATTACAGCCAGCACTCGGAATGCATCTCACTGTGCGAAGCACCTGCAGGCATTCAGGTGCTGCGCAAGCCAGGTCCTCAGTTCTATTCTGCATTTTCCTTCTCTCTGTGGGCTTTATATAACCTTCCCCACTCATCTCACATGCATTTGCACAGTCCTACTGAGATGATTAATCCTCAGCTGGAAGAGCTTTTTTAATAGCACAAGTACCAGATATTAGATTCAAGCTTCTTACAGACAGTGTAGGGATAAAGTCTGGACTCTCTGCACAGCAAATCGTGGTTGTGACATCCTGTAAATGTGGCTGTGATATCAGAGAGACTTTGCCAATAACTGTCACCAGAGAGTCTCTGAGTTCTTCACTGCCTGGTTCAGAGCCTGATTTGCTTTCCTGCCCTGAGTTCAGGTGACTGGGCAGGCTGTGCTCTGAGCAGTTTGCTGTTTGCTTCTCAGCAAAGTTGTGAACTGACTGCAAGCGCCATGCAAGATGTGCAGATTTCCTGCCTTGGTCAGAATAAAGCTTAAAGCAATAATAAAAGTTAGAATTGTGAGGGGGTTGTGAAGATTCCGTGCTTCCTTTTTGTTGTGAAAGGTGCAGCATAAATAGGTAATTTAGGGACAAGAGACAATGCAGTGACAGACTGTGCCATTCATTTTTATTGCAGAGAAATAGCTTTTCTATCCATCTCCAGCACCTGAACAGGGGATGCTTATCTCGGTGGATGAGATGCACTTACGTGTGGGAAGGGAGGAGGCTCGGTCAAGTCCCTGGAAGACACTACCTGGATTGGCACAGCTTTTTGTTCTAAGCCCGGTTTAGTTCATGCCGTGCGCTGAATCCTTGTGCCTTTCTACCCGCTGGGGCACTCGCAGGTCCGTTTGCAGTTTCTGTGAGGCTCCACCAGCCGCTGCCTGTGCTGCTCTGCGTTTCCCTCCTGCCCCGGGCGGTGGCCGCGCTGCTCGGGGCTGATCCAGCGGAGCCGGAGAGCTCCGTGCGCCCCAGCGCATCCCGCCGGCAGCGAGGGAAAACCGCGGCCGTGGGAGAGGCGACTGTCCCCTCCCGAGCGCCGCTTCCGAGGCCACACCGAGCGCTGTTTCCAGCTGGGGATCCTCAGCACACGGTGGTGTTTCCAGCTTGGGATCCAGAGGCGCTTGGTCCGCTCTTCTGGAGCGTGTGATGCACAAGCTTATTATAAACTTAGAAACTTCTTCAGCAGCCC